>JAKFHU010000585.1:25515000-26765000 GCA_023783475.1 Daubentonia madagascariensis
ATTATAAGAATATTTAATAATTTATTCATTATCTTCTTGGTAGACATTTGTTTTGTTTTCATTTGGGGGCTATTGAGAACATTGTTGCCATGAACATTCTTGTAGATGTCTATTGGGGCACATGTACGTGTTTCTGAAGGTATATGTCCGTGGTAGAATTGCCTGGTCATAGGATATGCGTAACTTCAAATTTACTAGATAATGCCAAACTATTTTTGGAGCTGTTGCAGCTTATGTTTCTGTCTTCTTTTTTATATCTTTTTTCATACTTTGGCTCTCTTTTAAAAAAATTATTTTTGTAAGTCTTTGGAATTTGTGATACTGTGTATTTTTGTTTAATTGCAGTTTTAATCTGCTCCATAGCAGAATTTCTTGGGTGAATGTTCTTTTCTGGAAGGTTACTGTCTTTTTATTTTTTTATTTTTATTTCAGAATATTATGGTGGTACAAACGTTTTGGTTATGTGAATTACTTTTGTACAGTTTGAATCAAAGTTTAAGTGTGTCCATCACCCAGATAGTGTACATTGTGCCCATTAGGTGTGAATTTATCCATCCCCTCCTCCCCCCTCCTTCCCACTTGCTTGATTTTTGTTGAATTTTACTACCGTATGTACACATGAGTGCTGATCATTTAATTCAAATTTAATAGTGAGAACATGTGTCTGTTTTTACATTCTTGTGATACTTCACTTAGGAGGATGGTCTCCGGTTCCACCCAGGTTGTTACAAAAGGTATTAGTTTACCTTTTTTATTTTTTATGGCTGAGTAATACTCCATGATATACATATGCCACATTTTATTAATACACTTACGTATTGATGGGCACTTGGGTTGTTTCCACATCTTTGCAATTGTGAATTGTGCTGCTATAAACATTCGAGTACAAGTGTCTTTTTTATAAAATGCTTTTTTTTCCTTTGGGTAAATACCCAGTAGTGGGATTGCTGGATCAAATGGTAGGTCTACTTTTACTTCTTTGAGGTATTTCCATACTAGTTTCTATAGAGGTTGTGCTAGTTTGCAGTCCCACCAATGGTGTATAAATGTTCCTTTCTCTCTGCATCCACACCAGCATCTATTGTTTCGGGACTTTTTGATAAGAGCCATTCTCAGTGGAGTTAAGTGATATCTCATTATGGTTTTGATTTGCATTCCTCTGATGATTAGAAACATAGAGCATTTTTTCATGTGTTTATTGGCTATTAGTTTATCTTCTTTTGAAAAGCTTCTGTTCATGTCTTTTGCCCACTTTTTAGTGGGGTTGTTTGATGTTTTCTTGCTGATTTGCTTGAGTTTTGTAGATTCTAGTTATCAGCCCTTTATTGGATGTGTAGCGCGTGAATATTTTCTTCCATTCTGTAGGTTGTCTATTCACTCTATTGATTGTTTCCTTGGGTGTGCAGAAGCCTTTTAATTTAATCAGGTCCCATTTACTCATTTTTGTTGTTGCTGTGATTGCCTTTGGGGTCTTCTTCATAAATTCTTTGCCTAGGCCGATATCTGTAAGCGTTTTTCCAACCTTCTCTTCTAGAATTCTTACAGTTTCATGCCTTAGGTTTAAGTCTGTTATCCACCCTGAATTAATTTTTGTGAGTGGTGAGAGGTACAGATCCTGTTTCAGTCTTTTACATGTGACTATCCAGTTTTCCCAGCACTGTTTATTAAATAGGGATTCTTTTCCTCATTGTAGTTTTTGTGTGGTTTGTCAAAGATTAGATGGCAATATGAGGATGGTTTTATATATGGGTTCTCTGTTCTGATCCATGGGTCTATGTCTTTGTTCTTGTGCCAGTATCATGCTGTTTTGGTTACTGTAGCTTTGTAGTATAGCTTGTAGTGTGGTAAAGTGATGCCTCCCAATTTGTTCATTTTGCTTAAGGTTGCTTTGGCTATTTGAGGTCTTTTCTGGTTCCATACAAAACATAGAATTATTTTTTCTAGATCTGCAAAAATTGACGTTGGTATTTTAATGGGGATTGCATTGAATCTGTAAATCACTTTGGGTAGTATAGGCATTTAACAATGTTGATTCTACCAATCCATGAACATGATACGTTTTTCCATATCATTTGTTGACATCTTCTGCGATTTCCTTCCTCAGTGTTTCATAGTTCTCCCTGTAGAGGTCTTTCCCCTCCTTGGTTAAATATACTCCTAGGTATTTTGTTTTCTTTGTTGCTATTGTGAAAGGTATTGAGTCTTTGATTTGATTCTCAGCTTGACTGTTGTTGGTGTACAGGAATGCTTTGTGTACATTGATTTTGTAACCTGAGACTTTACTGAATTTATTTATCAATTCCAGGAGTCTCTTGGAATCTTTGGGGTTTTCTAGATATAAGATCATATCATCAGCAAAGAGCAATAGTTTGACTTCTTCTTTACCTATTTTGATACCCTTGATTTCCTTCTCTTGCCTGATTGCTCTGGCTGGGACTTCCAGCACTATGTTGAACAGAAGTGGTGACAGTGGGCAACCTTGTCTGGTTCCAGATCTAAGCAGGAATGCTTTCAGTTTTTCCCAGTTCAGTATGATGTTGGCTGTGGGTTTGTTGTATATGGCTTTTATAATATTGAGGTATGTTGCATCTGTGCCTACTTTGTTAAGAGTTCTTATAAAAGGGGGCTGAATCTGGTCAAATGCTTTTTCTGTGTCTATCAAGAGGATCATATGGTCTTTGTTTTGGCTTCTATTTATGTGGTAAATCACATTTACAGATTTGCATATGTTGAACCATCCTTGCTTCTCTGGGATTGAAGCCCGCTTGATTGTGGTGGATTAATTTTTTAGAAGCTGGAGTCAGTTTGCTAGGAGGATTTTATTGAGAATTTTTGCATCTGTATTCATAAGGGATATTGGTCTGTAGTTTTCTTTTTGTGTTGTGTCCTTTCCTGGCTTTGGTATGAAGGTGATGTTGGCTTCATAGAACGAGTTGGGGAGGATTCCTTCCTTCTCTATGTTATGAAATAATTTCTGCAGTATAGGTACCAGGTCTTATTTGTAGGTCTGGTAAAATTTGGCTATGAAACTATCTGGTCCAAAAAAAAAAGAATACTGACTTTATAGCAATTTTCTTTTTCCCTTGTATGTTTGTATAGATGCTGTGCAAGCCTCCTTTTTAATTATTACTCATCTTTGTGGTGAGTTCATTTTAGCTTTTACTTCTCTCTAGCCAGCCAGCAGAGCTGAGCAGCTATTCAGAGAGAAGCAATATTCCTTCCAATGTAGAGTTATTCACCTCTAAATTAACAGATAATTACTCTTAAAAGCAGGAAAAAGAAGGTCTGAAAAGATGGACTGTCAGCCTGTTACCTTGTAGTAGTGTCACACACTGTCCAGGGAGGCTGATTCTCATTGTTTTAAGCAAAGGATTGTTGGTTTTGCTCCTCCAGGTGTACCATGTGCTTTGAAGATCTATCTTCTGCTGGTTTTATCTGAGATGTTTTATTTGACTGCATTTGGTAGTCCTTTCTCATTTACGGCGGTGGTTCAGGGTACAGAAGTCTCTTAATTTCTTTGAAGAAGGCATTTGCATTTATCTTTTTCATTCTTTTTTTTAGGGTGATTTCTGAAAGAAAAGGGCAGATATATGTTGATTCCATCATCTTAAAGTCAGAAATTTTGTTTATATTTTTTTTTTATTAAATTTTTTTTCTTTTTTTTTAATGTGGCCAGAAGGGGTAAGAAGTTTTGTTTATATTGTCTAAGTAAGAATATTCCCCCACCCAGCTTTATTGAGGTATAATTGACAAATAAAAATTGTATATATTTAAGGTGTACAATGTGATATTTTGATGCAGATATACACTGGAAGATGATTACCACAATCAAGCTAATTAACATATGCATCACCTCACATAGTTAACTCTTTTTTGGTAGTAAGAAAATTTAAGATCTACCATTTTAGCAAATTTCAAGTATATAATACATTATTATTAACTATAGTCATCATGCTATACATTAGATCTCCAGAACTTATTCATCCTACATAACTGAAACTTTGTACCCTTTGACCAGCTTCTCCCCATTTCCCCCACCCTCCATCCCCTGGCAGCTACCATTCCACTATCTGCTTCTATGAGTTCTACTTTTTCAGGTTCTACATATAAGTGAGATCATGCAGTATTTGTCTTTCTGTGTCTGGCTTATTTCATTTAGCATAATGTTCCCCAGGTTCATCCATGTTGTGGCAAGTGGCAGAATCGCCACCTTTTTAAAGGATGGATAGTATTCTGTTGTGTATATATACTCCATTTTCTTTATCCATTCATTGGTCGATGGATACTTAGGTGGTTTCTATATCTTGGCTATTGTGGATAATGCTGCATTCAACATGGGAAGAGTGTTGAATTTTATCTTAAGTTATTTGTGGATCAGCTTGATCCTTTTGAGGCTTGTTTCTGAATTTCATACTGTATATCTAAGTGCGACCCTTACTGGAGTCTCTGTTGAATGCCCTGGATAATCAGCCAGTTCTCTCTGCTTAGGCTGCTTGGAACTCCGATATCTCCCTACCTTGTGATAGCTTTGGAATCGTTCAGCTTACAACTCTACCAGTAACTTTCAGCAATGGAATCAGGGGTATCCCATAGATTTATGGAGCTCTTTTTCTGTGTAACTCCCTCTTCTCTGATTTACTATCCTGTTCATCCGGCCTCTTTAGGCTTCACAGACTGAGTTTGACTCCTCAACTTAGCAAGATTGCTGAGCTCTGCTTGGGATTCCTTTTCCTATGCCACAGTTTGAAAGTGCCTGCAGGCAGAAAGCTGGGCAGTTGTGGAGTTCGCTTTGTTTCCCTTCTCTCAGTGATTACAGTTCAGTGATTAAATTACCCAGTGTCCGTGAACATTTGTTTTATATATTTTATCCCATTTTCTAGTTGTTTCTGATGGGAGGGCATGACTGGTGTCAGTTACTCCATCATGGTGGATGATACATCCTTTTAATATATTGCTGAATTTTATTTGGTAATGTTTTATTTCAGATTCCTTAAGTCATGTTTATAGTAAGGTTGTTTTATGGCAGTGGCTGTCATTTGTAAAGGGCCCTTGCCTTACTCCTTTCCCTTTGAGGGGTTTAGAAATATAAGGGTGTTTTTGTTCATAACAATGACTCGGAGTCATACTTGGCATTTAGTGGGTGAGGGCAAGGGATACTGACTGTGTTGCGATGCAGTGGTCTGTAATTCTCTCCCCTCACCCCTTTTCTTTGTTCAGGTTTGGCAATAGGCTTCTCTTAGCCTCGTCAACCTAAATAACAGTGAGAGGCTCTTTAAAAGACAGTGATGTTTATTTGGGAATAGAGCATTGCAATGGGAATACATACATACGCTATAGTAGACTATGTGCATTTTCAGCGAGGTAAAGGAAGACAAAAGTTTTTAAAGGGGAAATGATGCGAATTACATAATTGTCTTGAAATGATGCCAGTCCGAGGTTGGGCAGACACTTGCTGGTAGATGTCCTTGCAGAAGTTTTTTTTTGTGTGCGTAAGGTTGGAATGGCCTTTGTGCAAGGTTGTGGTTTTTGCAGAGCCTTGTGTGATAGTTTTTGTTATCAGGCATAGAAGCATGCAGACCCTCTCTCATCACCTTCCTAGCTTTATTTGTCAAATTTTTTTTTTTTTTTTTACACTAGTGACTCCATTTTGATTCTGACAACTTTCACAGCCTCCTTAAATGAGTTTAGAAGCTTTCCGTCTTTTTCTGTTCCCTGGAATAGTTTAAATATTAGGAACTAACTCTTTCTTGAAGCTTTGATAGAACTCATGCTTAAAACCAACTGTGCTTGGTATCTTTTAGGTAAACCTTGGACTATAGTTATTTTGTATATTCAGATTTTTCTGAGTCAATTTGGGTAACTTGTACTTTCCTAGAAAAATCATCCATTTCATTTACATTTTTCAAGTTTTAAAAAAAATACGGTTTTAGTGTACACATGAGATTTTTGAAAATCTCTAATTCCCTCCTTTTTCATTTCTGATACTATATTTGTTTTATTTCTTAAACACATTCAGCATACTTTTATCTAATTTTATTTTAATTCCACTTTTACTTTTTTAATATTTACTTTGTCCCCTTGCTAACTTTTTTATTTAATTGCCTCTTAAATGCAGTTTTTATTTTGTTTTTTGTATATGGCATTGGCCTACCCCTGCTCTTAAAACTTATTTTGACTTGCACTTAGTTTCTCGAGAACTCTTTTGGGAACAAAAGCTTGTAACTACTGTGTAGTCTTAATCTTGCACCTCTCTTGGGTTACAGGTGCTAGTCCACTAGTTATGGTTTTAGTTACAGGTTTTAGTCGTAAT
Source organism: Daubentonia madagascariensis (assembly GCA_023783475.1). Taxonomy (NCBI): domain Eukaryota; kingdom Metazoa; phylum Chordata; class Mammalia; order Primates; family Daubentoniidae; genus Daubentonia; species Daubentonia madagascariensis. The sequence continues at coordinate 25,521,311 of JAKFHU010000585.1, forward strand.
TACAGGTTTTAGTCCTCTACTTCTATCTGATCAAATGGTACATGAGTGCAAAGTTTAACCTTCAGATAAAGGCTGCCTTCATCACCAGCTCCAATTCCAGACCTCTTAACTGTTATCAGTGACGTATACCTTTCTAATCCTTTTTGTGCTTTTATTTATAATCTGTATCATTCTTAGAAATGTAAAGGGTGTAATGTATATTTGTGTGTGTGTGTTTTGGTAATAAATGGTATTATTCTGTATTCTTAATCTGCTTTTATTTAGCAGTGTGTTTTGGAGATCTTTTCATGTTAGTATGTGTTGATCTATAATGTAGAATTTCTTGATAACTGCAAACTATTCCATAGTATGTATATACCATAGTTTATTGAATCATCTATTAGTGGAATTTAGGTATATCTGGGAATTTTTTTGGCTCCTATAAGCAGTGCTGCTGTGTAACACATTCTTCTACATTATCCCTTGTGTTCCTCTGTGAATATTACAAGAAATGGAATTAAATGGGCCATAGAGTATGTGTGTTTTCATTGATTTTGCCACTTTGCTCTCTGGAACATCTATACCAATATACATGCCTTATAACAATACCTGTTTTACCATATCCTTGGTGCACTTTTATTATTTTTGCCAAACTTATACATGAACCAAAGTAATTTATTCTCTATTTGATTTCTACCTTTTCAAAATTCTTAAAAATTTCTGATCTGCTGTTGGTATCTTTCTGTGCTATAACCAATATTCTTCTGTATATGTCTTTTTTGTCTTTCTTCCGTACGTATCTTTGCTATCATCTTAATATAATTTTAGAAGAAAGGGGAGGTGAGTATATGTCCTTACCCCACTCTCCTGAACTGTCATGATTCTTGGCTATGAGCACTTACTAACTTGTTCTTGCACACCAGCCTCTAAATTACCTTCATCCAAATTTGTGATGAACCTCTGGGCGTCATGGACCTTTGGAGCCAACTGTTTTTATTTTTATTTTTTTAATTTTTTTAACCACTTTCCTTAAGAACTGGAATGGAGCCAACTCTTATATGCTGGAAAAGACAAATGTAAACTATATTTTGTGCAGAATGATAATTAAACAATGTAACCTTTTCTGAGAGAATCATTAAATCAGGGAATCTGTTATAGTGATGAAAATATGTTAAAATGATTTTTGAAATTTTTATTTTTAGGTGTTAGAATATTTAAATGATCTGAAACAATATTGGAAAAGAGGATATGGATACACTATTAATAGTCGATCCAGCTGCACCCTGTTCCAGGATATCTTTCAGCACTTGGACAAAGCAGTTGAACAGAAACAAAGGTAAAAACTTTTTTTAAAATTTGAAGTACATTCTGAGTTTGCTATTAAGATTCTGGAAAATGTTTTATGATGGTTAATTTTTTAAAATAGTTTTTGACTGTGTTTTTAGAAAATATTTTAATAATTGATACTTAGAAAAGAACTAGATGATGTATGTGTAAGTTATAAAACATATGAACCCTCCACTCAACCCAAGAACTAGAACATTACTAGTAACTTGCATTTGTTTATTTATATGTTCCTCAGGTATTCCTTTTACCTGCCTTCTCTTGCCCCCTCCCCCTCCCTTTCTCCTGAAACTACTCTTTTGAATTTTGTGTTTGTCATTCCTTTGCCTCTTTAAAATAGTTTTTATTAATGTATGTGTATGCAAACATTATATTTAGTTTTTCTTATAATCATACTACTAATTGTCTCTGGGACTTGCTTTTTTCTGCCCCCCTCAACTTTATGTTTATGATATTCATCAAGTCATTGCCTATAGCTATAGTTCATTTTCACAATAGTACAATATTCAATGATGTTCATATATGCTATAATTTATACCATCTATCTACTCTTGTCAATGGGCATTTAGATAGTTCGTATCTTTTGCTATTATATATAACGTAATTATGAGCTCTCTTGTACATGGCTCCTGGTATGAATGTGCAAAAAATGTTTTTATTTTAAAAGAGAAAATGCCTTTGTTATCATTCATACTTTAAAAGGTTTTTAAAAGAATAATTTTCTATCATTTGAACCTTCGGTAGAACCTCAACTCCATTTTATTTGACAGATATGCTTCCATGAAAGCTTATAACACTTACAATTGGAGACAAAAATCATGCTCTAAAAATGGAGACAGAAAAGATTGGAGATGATGTGTTTTATTGTGTCTCCAAGATTAAGTTTTATTTATATAAATATATTGTGCTTGCAGATACGACTCCCTTTTCTTGGGTTTGATAGGAGTTAGGGAAGAAAAACCAGATTGAGTATTTAGTTTCTGTTACCAAAAACATTTGTGAGGATTTCAGTCAAGGTGAGTACCTTCTTTGAGATAGGAGTTAACTTTTTTCCTGCTCAATTTTATGAATGATGTATAATCCTTACACTTTACAAGAGAATAGATCTTTACTCTTCATTGTTCATTGTTTGTCCCACTGTTGAATGAGAGGTATGGTAAACTTAAAACTGGGTCAGGAAGATTTTTAAAATAACATTTGCAAGGTTTGCTATTATAATTTGATTCTCTATTTAAAGCTTAAGTAAGAAATTTATCATTAGTGTTTTAAAATAAGTATTTCTGTACACTGAAAACTATAAAACATTACAGAGAAAAATTAAGGATGACCCAAATAAGTGGAGAGATGCATTGTTTTTATGGATTGGAAGACCCAAATTGACAATCTGTAGATTGAGTACAATCCCTATCAAAATCCCAGTAAGGTTTTTTTTTTTGTTAAAATCGAGAAGCTAATTCTAAAATTTATACTTAAAGGACCTAGAAGAACTAAAACAATTTTGAAAAAGAACAAGGGGACTTAAAATACCTGACTTCAAAACTTACTATAAAGCTATTGTTATAGTCAAATAGATCAATAGGATAGAATAAAGTAAAGAAATAAATTCAGATATATATGGTAGATTGATTTTTGACAAAGTTGTTAAGGTAATACATTGGAGAAAAGGATAAAATTTTCAACAAATGGTGCTGGAACAACTGGATATCTCTATTCTTAAAAAATGACACCTAGACCCTTACTTCACGCTATACACAAAAGTGGATCATAGATTTAGACATGAAATATAAAACTATAAAACTTCTACAAGAAAATATAGAGCAATGACTTAAATATAAGAGCTAAAACTATAAAACTCAGAAGAAAACATAGGGCTAACTCTTCATGACCTTGGATTAGGCAAAGATTTCTTAGATATAATACCAAAAGCGTGATCTGTTAACAAAAATTGATAAAATAGACTTCATCAAAATTACAGACCTTTTACTTCAAAAGACACTATTTGAAAAATGAGAAGACAAGCCATAGATTTGGAGAAAATATTTGCAAAACATAATATATGGATTAGAATCCAGATTATACAGATAATTACAACTCACTCATAAAGAGATAAATAACCCAGTTTTCAAAAAGGGCAAAAGATTTGAACAGATTTCCCTAAAGAAGATATATGGGTGGCAAGTAAGCACGTGAAAAGATGCTTACTATCATTAGGTATTAACACTACAGTGAAGTACTCCTAAGGTACCCTCCAAATTGGCTAAAAATAAAAGTGGATTGTCTTCAGTGTTGGCGAGATGTGAAGAAACTGAAAACATCATACATTGTTGGTAGGAATGTAAAATTTGCATAGACACTTTTGAAAAGTTTGGCAGTTTCTTAAAAAGTTACACATGTATCTATATGACTTAGCAAATTTACTCCTAAGTATCCCAATAGAAATGAATATGTGTGTCTGCACATAGACTCCTATGTGAATGTTTACGGCAATATTATTCATGATAGCTAAAAACTGTAAACAGTTCAAATGTTCATCAGCTGGTAAATGGATAAACACAGTGTGGTACATCCATATGTTGCAATACTACTCAGCAAAAAAAAAAGGAATGAACTGCTGATATTCAAACGGATGACTTCAAAAACATTATGCTAACTGAAAGAAACTAGATACATAAGATTCTAAATTGAATGCTTCTGTTCTTTGAAATTTCTAAAAAAGGCAAAACTTTAGAGATAAAAGCAAATCAGTGGTGGCCTGGTTCTGGAGGTGTGAGTAGGGATTGACTGCAAATGGGCACAGAGAATTTTTTAGGGTGCTAGAAGTGTTCCCAAACTGGATAATGGTGATTACACACACAGCTATGTATAAACATTTACTGTATAATTAAAACTGGTGAATTTCATGGTAGTTATACTTCAATAAAACTTTTAAAATAATGTGGATATTTAACAAAAGGAAAAAGCAGAAAAATAAAAGTGAAATGACTTTTTGGTAAAAGTGGCAAAAATTTTTAATGAATTTACTAATTCAAAAAAATAGAATCTTAAATTTTTCTTTTTTTTACAAGATGACACTAAAATGCTTATGACATGCAATTGAGAAATAATTCATATGGGGGCATACCTCGAAGATATTGTGTGTTTGGTTCCAGACCACCACTTTCTCCATATCAGCGATAGGCTATTTTGCTTTGTTATCATTCATTTGTTCACTGGAGTAGCACTTTTAATTTTCTTTAAGAACTTTTCCTTTGCATTCACAACTTGGCTAACTGGCCCAGGCGACCTAGCTTTTGGCCTATCTCAGCTTTTTACATGCCTTCCTCACTAAGCTTAATCATTTCCAGCTTTTGATTTAAAGTGAGAGATGTGTGACTCTTCCTTTCACTTGAACATCTTTGTAGAGTTATTAGTTGGCCTAATTTCAATATTGTGTCTCAGGGAATAAAGAGGGAGAGAGATGGGGGAACGGGTAGTCAATGGAGCAGTCAAAACACACACATTTATCAATTAAATTTTCCAGCTTGTATGGATGTGGTTCATGGCGTCCCAAAACAATTACAATAGTAACATCAGAGATCACTGATTACAGACCCCCATAACAAATATAATAATAATGAAAAAGTTTGAAATATTGGGAGCATTACTAAAATGTGATACAGAGACATGAAGTGAGCACATGCTGTTGGAAAAATGGTGCCAATAGACTTGTTCAACACAGGGTTGCCACAAACCTTCAATTTGTAAAAAAATGCAATATGCAATATCTACAAAGCACAATATAGCAAAGAGCAATAAAACAAGCTATGCATGTACCATACAATTTACCCACTTAAAGTGTACAATTCAGTGTTTTTAGTATATTCACAAAGTTGTATAACCATCACCACTGTAATTTTAGAAAATTACCTTGAAAAGAAACCCCATGCCCATTAGTGGTCACTGTCCATTCACCCTAGTTCCACCATCTCTAGTCTATTTAGTGTCTTAATGGATTAACCTGTTCTGGGCATATCATGTAATATGTGGTTCTTTGTGACTGGCTTTTTTGACATAGCATGTTTGCAAGGTTCATCGTCTATGTTGTAGCCTATATCAGTAGCATATATAATTCTTTTTGGTGGCTGAATAATGTATGTATATGTAATATACCATGTTCATCATTTTAGTAGTTGAAGGGCATTTGGGTTCTATCCATTTTTTGGCTATTTTTAATAACGCTACTGTAATATTTGTATTCAAGTTTTTCTGTGGATATGTTTTCATTTTGCTTGGGAATGGAATTTTGGGGGGGATTATTAATTTTGTCTGTCAGTGATTGCTAAAGAATAGTAAAACTATAGATGTATAGGAAATCCCTGACTTGCACTGGTTTCTGGACATGGTCTGAAGTTGAATCATTCTAAGTTGAGGTTGGCCTGTTTATAGTAATCAAGATCATCCGTGGGGAGGTTTTATTTGTTTTGCTGGTATCTTAAAAAGGAAGTTCCAATTTTTAGTTTATTTTCTTACAATTTGCTCGTCTCACCCACAAGTAAAGTGTAGGGGGGGAAATGCAACTAACTGAGTACTCTACTATGTTAGGCAATGTGTTTTTATATACTTAGCAGCTAATTTTCACGCATTGTTTGTGGCATCAGGTGCAGTAATATACTGTAGAGGCAATGTGATGTAGTAGGCAGATGCTTAGATTTGGTTTGAGTCCTGGTTCTCCTTTATTAATACTGCAGATTCCTCACTTTGGAAAAGGGCAATGAAGGTTGACCGTTTCTAATCCAAAAATCCAAAATCCTCCAAAATCCAAAACTTTCTGAGTGCAGACATGACACCACAAGTGGAAAATTCCACACCTGACCTCATGTGATGGGTCTCAGTCAAAACTTTGTTTCATGCACAAAATTATTAAATACTGTATAAAATTACCTTTAGGCTATGTGTGTAAGGTGTATATGAAACATAAATGAATTTCATGTTTAGACGTGGGTCCCATCCCCAAAATTATATATATGAAAATATTCCATAATCCAAAGAAATATGAAATCTGAAACATTTCTGGTCCCAAGCATTTCAGATAAGGGATACTCAACCTGTTTCTCACCCAACTCATGGAGGAGTTGTGATAATCAAGGGAGATAATGTCTATTAAAGCACCTAGTATAATGTGATATACAGATAAGGTACTGTTATTGTGTATGAGAGGTCTCTGGTCGAAACATGTCCTTAATGTCCATTTCAGACATTCACATACCCTTTTTCCTTCCCTATAATTGTTCAAATAATAAAAACAAGTACTTTGTAGGACTTACTGTCCTCAAATTTTTAAGGCCTTGAGCTCATTTATTAAACTAATTTCCTTTTCATTGCAAGATGGAGAAAGTCTTTACTTCTTTTGGATGATTATGCCTTTATTTGTGGATTGAAAAGAAAATTCATTCAACAGTATTTTAAGCAACTACTATGTTAAATGTCAGGCTGTGTTTTAGGAGCTAGATACAGTGATGACTAAGGTAAAGTCATTGCACTTATGGCTCTTACAATCTAGAGAAAATAAAGATGTTTTATAAAAGCCACATATAATGATATAACTATTTATGTAAGATTGTTAAACAGTATACAAAGTTAAAAGAAGGAGAGTTTGACCTCTTAAGACAGGAAATCATTTTGGCCACTGCTTCCTGTCCTGAGGAAGCAGAGAGTCAGCAAGCATTGCTCAGCCTGATTGTGGAGAAATTGGCAGATGCTTTTCAGGGACTGGGTATCTCTATACTAAAAGACTGATTAGAATTTTAAAAGATATTTATTTAGTTGAATAAAAATTAAATCTTCTTAAAATGATAAAGGGGAAGAAAGTATATTTAGAGATTTCCATCAGATTTCTCTCCAAAAAACAGATTGATGCCGACCAATGCTGTGAGCAGTACTTTGAAAATCAACACGTGCTCAGGAAGGAGAGAATACTTTTTTTTTCAATTAATACTTTACTTTTTAAAGTAGTTTTAGGTTCACAGCAAAATTGAGTGGCAAGTAGAGAGAATTCCCTCATACTGCCCCCTCCACACATAGCCTCCCTGATTATAAGCATCGTGCACCAGTGTGGTAGAATAATAAGATTTTAATGGAGTATATTATCTTTGTATTTTTCTGATCTATTCTATGAATACATTAACCTTTTTTCTTGCATGACTCTTAAAATCTCTTTTTGTATTTGGAGTTTATAAATGAGTATGTCTATATATATGTATGTATATTTTTATATATATATATATAAACTGACAGTATTCTGTCATTGATATTGTCTGAGGAAGTGGCTTTCACTTAATTCTAGAGTTCTCAGTCTACTTGTTGCTTTCCCAGTCCCTCCCTGACCCCACATCAGGATGGTACTATGTATATAGGTTGTTACCTTTTTATGTTAAAAATCAGAGACATTCTTTAATGCTACTGAATATTTTTTCAACATAATTTTAATAGCATGATTTTACTTAATGGAAAAATTGAAGATTTCACATAATGTTAATTGACAAATGTCAAAATTCCAGTTAGATATAACCAGCCCTCCAAATTTAGGCTCTTTGACTTTTATTAGGATCTTGACTTTTATTTTCCTTCTTGTACCATCACCACAGTGATGGGATTAAAGTTAAAACTAGTAAATTTGCTATTTAACACATTGACTGCCACACTAGAAAAAAAAATTTTTTCTCGGGGCCATGGTGTTTTATTACGAAAACAGAATAAAAGCTTCGAAACCAAAACGATCCTTTCTAATTTAATGAAAAATTTGTCGTTTTTTATTGTTTTCTGTGCATGAGTTATATGCAACTTGAAAAATAGTTCTTGCGGCTCCCAAGGTGAAGAGACCTGTGAATTACATATGCTTCACAAAGCCCCGGGCTCAAAACTAGTGTGAGTTAAATACAACTCACATGGCAGTTAATGTGTTAAGCGTCTGTGATTGGAAAAGCATATTGAATTTACTGAAGAAATGAGATATCTCTGGATTTTATTCTACTCTCCTCCCCCATATCCTTGTTAATATATTATCTTTTTAGATTGAGGGAATTCCACAAGTTACTTTCTGTTTTCTCAAAGTAAGATTTATATCTGGACTGTAATTACTTGCCTCATGAGATCTTCCATTTTGTCAGGAATACTCCCAGACACCAAAATTAATTGCTATAAACAATAAGCTTTTGTTACTGTCATTAAATAACTCTCAATATTAACCTTCTTTCTACCTTTTCATTGGCTCTCAAAACTTTGATGTTTCAGATTTTGTAGTCTTACAAGGGTGTGGCTTTTTTAGGCTGTGTAGTTCCATGTTTTAACATAAGGTGGCAGCATTGAAATAAATGTGTTGTGGCAACAAGTGATTTAAAATAGTTGTTTGGTCAATTACTTAGCCCATTATAACAGAGGGAACCTTGTTTTTTAAAGTTCTCAGAAATGATTGCAGGTTCTAGGTCTTTCTGCTAACTTTTGGAAGTTAGGGTTCCATGGAGTTTAACCAGGTGTGATAGGAATCTCTTTTAGTGCTAGGAATTTCTTTAGTGTTGAAAGATACTGGCTATATAAGGTAAAAGTTTATAATTAGCCCAGCTGTACTCTGAATTCAGATTCAAATGTCCAACTGCTTTTGGATAGTCACTTATTGACTATCACTAGATTGTAGGTCTGTGGGATCTGGAACTTTGTTTAGTTCACTGCTCTCTCCTCAGTGCCTAGAACAATGCCTGGAATACAGCTGATGTTCCCAAAATGTTTTGAAGGAATATCTGCAATCCTTCTGTGGTTCCTTTTTTAGTCAAGACATCCAAGCCACAAGCCTAGGTACCATTCTTATATCCATCTCCCTCACCTTCTACATCTACTCACTGCACTTCTTTTTGCTTCTACTTTATGCCAGTTTCTTCTACTTTTCTCCATCCTCACTGCTACCACCTCAATTCAGGTTACTATGTCCTCTCTCCAGATTTTAGCAACTGCTGCTTAAATGCTTCCCTGATTTCAGTGTTACTCCCACTTCACTCCAGTGCATTCTTTTTAACATGTAAATCTAATTATATCTAATTCCTAATAGATCATTCAGTGACTCCCCATTGACTACCAGGAGAAAGTTCTCAAAAAGGTTTTATTAAACCCTTCTGTTTCCTTTCTTGAAGGTGGTGTTGGTGAAGGTGATTTTTTTTTTAAATATTGCAGACTGTTGACTGTAGTTGGTAGCCCATTATTACTATTTTTTAAAATTTGTTTTTACTAGAACAAGCACAGTTCAAAATAATTTTGTTGCAAGATCAAAATCTATAATACATACAAAAGATTGCATAAAATGTGTATGTAGTTTAAAGGATGATTAATAAAGTGAACAGTTATGTATGCATCAACTGGATCAAGAAATAGAACATTGCCAGCACCCCAGTACACCTCCTAATACAACTTTCATTATTAAAGAGTATCATGTAGTTTGCCTTTTTATAAATGGGACCCTACTATATATCTTACTTGTGTCTTCTTTCACTCAACATTATATTTCCCTGATGGATTCATGTTATATCAAGTAGCCAAAGTGTGTTTAATTTCTTTGTTATAAACTAGTTATTCACTATTTATGTACAATTGATTATTTTCCTTTCATACATATTTTAACTTCTTGAATTGTATCCAGCTTTTTAAGAAGCTGACAAATTTATTGTCATATCTGTTCTTGCCATATTTGGAGAGCATACCTATTCTACATTGACCCCCAAGAGTAGAACTAGGGGGCAAATCTTGTTTCAGTTATTATTTTTTTAAAAACCCAACACAAAAACCCACAACTTTTTGATGATTAGAATAGGTTGTTTTGTGAAGTAGTAAGTTCCCTGTCATAGAATTATCCTAGTTGAATCGTGATAACTATGTTAGCAATTTTGTAAAAGAAATGCTTCCACCAACTAACGGGTTAGTAAATGATTTCATGGTTCCATAATTAAAGGCTCATTTCATTTCAGAGAGCTTTTTTTGAGCACTACAATGTGCTGGTCATAGTGCAAAGCATTGGGAATATATAAACATGGATGAGAAGTTATACCCTACTTCCAAGGGGCTCGCAGTCCAGTAAGGAAGATATCTTTAAAAAGTGATTTAAGCTGAATGTGGTGGCTGGTAGTATGCACCTATAGTCCCAGCTACTCATGAGGCTGAGGTGGGAGGATTGTTTGAGCCCAGGAGTTTGAGGCCAGCTTGGGCAACATAGCAAGACCCCATCTCTAAAAAAAAAAAAAAAAAAAAGATTTAGACTAAAGTGTATAGATGATGGGAAAGGGAGTCATTTCTGTGGATCAGGGTAGTTGGAAAAGGCTTCTTTGTGGGTAAGATGTTAGTTGGGCCTTAATCACAGACAACCTGTGATGGAATTTGCATTGGTTTTAGAATCATGTTAAAATTCAAATCCTTGTTTAAACTTTCTAAACCAAAATTGTATCATCTTTAAAATACAGGTAATACTCATCTTTCAAGATATTAAGAAGGCTGAGTGAAACACTATTGGTCCATGTATGCATATGTACCATACAAATATACATAAATACATACACATTTATCTTTTACCACTGTGCTTTGCATGTAAGTGCTAAATAGTAACCTTTTTATTAATTGTCAACACTATCATGACAATCATCCCAGGCACAATTTGGCTAGGGAGGAAGAAAGAGGATATTCTAACAAGAAAGAAGAGTATTGAACAAAGTCCTCTGTATTGAACAAAGTCCTGGAATGAAAATGGAAAATAGCTAAGTTAATTTGGTGGTTTGAGTTGGACAACGTTGGGAAATAAGCCATGGTAAGATGGGTGTTACCTATGCCGAAGAAAAACCATGTATTTGACCTGTCTTCTAGATGCTGATTTAAAATTTTTCCTATGTCTACTTTAACTATTTGTGTTGATTTCAAATAAGTTCCATATATTCTCAGGTTAACATTTAGACATCTCTCTCCTTGATTAGAATATAGGCAAGTAAAATATGTTGTTCTTTTAAAAAAAATATTTGGACAAATCTATTGAAATAAATGCAGAGCATTTCCCATGTTATTTTTGAGTATCCCCTATGTTCAGGTCATTATGTAGGAAATAGAGGGTATGCAAAGATGAATACATTTATGTTATTGTCTCAAGGAACTCATGTCCTAGTTTGGAGGATATTTACCTAATGGCACTAAAACAGGTAAAAACAAGAGTGCTGAGGGAGGATTAATTTGAACTGTGGGGTTTGGTAAAGACTTTATGGGAAGAGGAGTCTTTGAGGTAGGCCACCAAAGACTTTTTTTTCACTAACCTCAACATATCAGCCCTTAATATTTGTTTTGATTTATTTTTTTTTAGCTTTATTGAGGTATAATTAATGTAAACTGTACATGTTTAAAGAGTACAAATTGATGTTTTTACATGTGTATACACCCGTGAAACTATCATCACAATCAAGGTAAAATATCCATCACATCTAAAATTTTCTTTGTGACCCTTTCTAATTTAGTTTCCACCCCCATTCCCAGGCAACCACTGATCTGCTTTCTGTCACTATAGGCTAATTTGTATTTTCTAGAATTTTAAAAAATGGAACCATATAGTATGTATATTTTTTGGTTTGGCTTCTTTCGCTCAGCATAATGATTATGAGATTCATTTATGTTGTTGTGTGTATCAATAGTTCATTCCTTATAGTAGTATTGCATTATATGGATACACCACAATTTGTTTATCCATTCACCTTTTGATGGACATTTGTGTTGTTTACAGTTTGAGGCTATTATTATACAGATAAATCTTCTGAACATTCATATGTATGTGCTTTCATTTCTCTTGGGCAAATACTTAGGGATGGCATGGCTGAGTCACATGTAGGTGTATTTTTAACTTTTTAAGAAACTACCAAACTTTTTCCACCAATGTATGAGAGTTCCAGTTGTTTTACATCCTGTCCAGTACTTGATATGATACAACTTTTAGCCATTCTAAATGGGTGTGTAGTGGTACCTTGTTGTGGTTCTAGTTTGCATTTCTCTGATGACTAGCGATATTGAGCATCTTTTCATGTGCTGTTTACCATGCATATATCTACTTTGGTGAAATCTGTTTAAATCTTTTGCCTATTTTTTAATTAGGTTATCTTCTTTATTATTGCTCTAAGGGTTCTTTATATATATTCTAGGTGCAAGTCCTTTGTCAGATATTATGTTGTACAAGTATATTCTCCTAGTCTGTGATTTCCCTTTTGGTTTTTTAATAATATCTTTTGATGGGCTGATTTTACCCCACTATTGAGGCAATTACTCCTGAATATTTATATGATACCCTGTGTATTTTGAGGTTTTTCCCAGTCTGGCTTGGGTGAATACAGCTATTTCTGCATTTGTGTTAGCTTTGGGAATTTTTTAACCTGTTTCTTTCTGAGGTTTTTCCCCTTGGATTTGGATAGTTTTCTCACATGCATGTGCTGATGAGTACCAGCTAAAAACTTGAGAGAAGCCCCTGCTGGTCTGCAGAGCATTCTCTCTTCTCAAGTACTTTGTCCTGTGAATTCCAGCCAGTATGACCTCCCTAAATTCTCACTCCCATCTCATCTGCTTCGGGCTGTTTGGGCTCCCCGTCCCTGTGCCACGGTCTAGAAGCTCTGGACAGAAAGCTGGGGCAGTTGTTGGGTTCATCTCATTTGCCTGCCTTTTCTCTTACTCTCTTGTCAGGTATCTGAAAACTTCATTCACATTTTGTCTAGCTTTCTAGTAGTTGAAAGACAAGACAGTACATCTGGTCCCTGTTACTTTTTCTTGGCTGAAAGTAGAAGCTGTTTCAATATATTTTTGCTTGAGGAAAAAATTTTATGCTTGAGTCATTTCAGTGCTAGATTTGTATTAAGCTGTGGAATTGATGCTTCTCCAAATACTCACTGGAGCTGATGTTTCAATTAGATGCATAAAAAGATTTAAAAAAATTTTTTTCTTGGTAGTTTTCTTCCCAAAGCATCTGGCAGTTCATGTTACTTACTTGTGTACTTACGTTAAGTATGGGAATTACATGAGTTGTCTAAAGCTCTATTTGATATCCCTGGATCATGTTTAAAAACATAGTTTGTGTAACATCAGTTGAGTGTGAAACGTGCATTAAGAGCTTAGAAAGATCTAGCTGAGTACATTTGGGGGGAAAACATGCAATTATTAGTTGTTTTTCCAGTTGAGCTTTTTGAATGACTTTTAAGTACTTGCTTTGGCTCCTTTATCTACTTTGAACACACACATAGTTATCAACTCTCATTTAAATACAGAACTTTAGACTTTCACTTAAATTTTGGTTTTGGTTGAAGATTTAATAAAATTGTCAATTTATGTAAGTAGAGGAGTATAATTTGGAGAACTGCGTTTTTATCTTGCTGAATAACATTAGGTAATTCGCTTAACCATGTTGGCCCTCTTATTTCTGAAATAAGAGGGGTTGACTGGATCCCAACCTTACAACATTGATTCTAACTATGTATTTCTATATAAACATTCATATAGAATGTTATATATTATTGACTTTCTTATATTTGTATTAATAGCTTGCATTTTCAAGGTTTTTTGAAAGCTAAAATGTACATCTTTTAAAGTGGTTTTGTCACTTCTTGGAAAATGTAGCATCAACAAGTTCAATACATTTTTATTAGAGGGAGAGAGCAAAGTTTAAAGTATTCCATCCCATGACTGTTCTTTGGAATACTTCTGCTAAGAGCCCCAAAGAAAGAATAGTTATTACAGGTGGGGGATGTAAGTTAATTTGAGAAATGTGACTAATAGAGGTCTGTTGATGGATCAGAATATAGAATACATCATCAGAAACAGATTCAAGATAAATAGGAAAGTTCAAAGCACATTATAGAACGTCTGGATTATTCTTAATTTGGAATTAAGTATGTAAGTTTATTTCATTCTGTTTAGACATTTTAAATATAGTATTTATTGGTTTAAGTTATCAGACTTCTCTGGAGTATATGTGATTCAAGGGATGTAAACCAATATAGAACAGAATTGTAGGTATGTTGTTCCTCAGGGTGCCAGATTGTAATATAATAAATAGCCCAGGGATTCTTGGGATATAGAGTCTGAAATCCCAAAACTATATTGAAGTTTTTATGAGTATGTGATTTTCTCTGGTTCAAAGTTCCATTCCTTTAGTCGGATTCTCAAATAGTTTCATGTCCCCCGTGAAAGTTAAGAACCACAGGTGCAGTAGGTATTGAATATGCCTCATTACTGATTGCCTTGGCAGCCCTTCCTTAAAAAAAACTTACATCTTCTGCCAAAAAACTGCATTATTTTTTGTTAAAGGAAAAAACTTGGTCCTTTGTGTCATGGTATCCTGAACCTCACCACTCTGTTTATTGAATGATAGTGATAAAGAAAGCTACATAGGACCATAGATAGAGTAGAATATAATAAACTTTGTGCTCTCCGCAATCTTATGACAACTATATGCATAGGCCGTATAGGCCTTATGTGTGGAATCACGTAAACTGAGGAGTAATTCCTTTCACATCCGTTCCCTTTTTGTTCTCCCATACCTACCTACATTATGTTACTCTCACTCTGTCTCACACACACACTCTTATTCCCTCATTCAGACTTATACACACACTCATAACTATTTAGTGTTGCCAGTATTTTGGGCTTAATCGTAGACCAGCTTTGGTTTGTTGTAGAAGGTTGGGAATGAAACCCAGGAAAGTTCTCATGCCATCCTTGGGACTTTAGTGTACTCGAGGAGAAACTGGGGATTTAGTTCTTTCAAATAGTGATTGGGCCTATGCTAACTGGAGTAAATCAGTTCCTAGGGGATAGCTTAGAACCAGATCGAGCTCTTTTAAGATTAGCTCTAAATTACGACACGGCAAAGATCAGTATGTTGCTAGAAATGGAACCAAACTACTTCTTCACAGAAATTACTGATTCACTTTGTAAAATCCTGACACATACTTTTAATGGCTTCTGATAAAAATTGGACCATAAATACTTTTGGGTATTTGTTGTGAGATGTTTACAAACCCCACAGCTCTTTCAGCCTCCACCAGTTGAAGGTATCCAAGTCCCCATTTTTGGTGTTCAGTTAAATTTTGATAGAAACACAGTATGTTTTTCCATTTGACATGCTACTTAATTTTGTCAAAGAAAATAGAAATGTGAGTAAGTCTTAGAAAAGGGTGATCAGGTGTAAGCATGAGCAGCTGTTTAAGAGGGATTATATTAGCTCTTTGGAAGGAAAATGTGCTTGTTTTGGTCATAGATATTTCCATGGAAGTAGTTGGGTTTTTTTTAATATGCCACAGTTTGATATTTTGCCAGTTGAGTTTCAAATGATGAAGTAGAAATCAGCTTATAATCGCTTAGTCATTCTTGTTTATGAGAAAAGATTCATTCTTAGCTGTAAATGGATCCCTGGTTTGGACTGTATAGTTTAAAATGACTGAAAAATTATTGGCTAAGTTCTCTTGGATTTTATACCTTATAATTATGGATTAGATGTTTTACTTATGCTTTCTTACAGAGCCTATTAATACTTTATAAAGTAATCTTTATTATCTTTATTCTAGTTTTCACTCGGACCATTAAAGATTACTAAGTTGAATTCAGGCTAGGAAAAACAAAATAGTGAAGAAAATTGTTTATGTTTGAGACTTCAGTGATTTATATTCTGAGCTATTATTTAATGGAAATACTTTTGAGATAAAGCAAAAATAAAAGATACTTAACATTCTTATAGTTGTTGTAACTTATTTAAGAGCTTGCTAAATTCTGCTTCTTACCCTTTAAAACCTAACCTAGGCATCTAGTGACATCAGTGTTTTTTTTTTGAAATGAGAAAATCAAGAATAAAGTTAGATTTTTAGAATTGTATAAAACATGTGGGTGGTTAAAAATAATTTTTAGTCCTCTTTAGGGTTTCAATTTTATGTTCATGTTGATATCACATTTTATAAAATATCGTAAGACATTCTTTTCTATTTTATAAGTTATTTCCCTCTGAGATACAATTTCTCCAAGCCAGATTTATAATAGTCTGCTTTCTTGACTTTTTTTAAAAAAGACTTAAGTCAAACCAAGTGTCTTATTCTACATCCAGTAGAGATTTGTGCACATACGTTTAGAAATGATTTACACATATTCCTTAAAATGATCATTTGGTTTAAGTGATTATATGTTATATATGTTTGTCTTGTCTTACAATACGCTTCACCAGTAGTGATACCATTGTCAAAAAGCAAAAAATCTTGCAGCATTATGATACTGATGTGAAACATCTTCTATTGTTGTATCTCATAATCCAGTCCCTTAGAAATGGCCAAACTGATTTTAGTTATATCTGGGAAATGAAAGATAAAGATGGAGAGATTGGCAACGAGACGAAGTTCATATATGAGAGGAAAGTGTGTAGGAAATATAAAGTAGATCACATTTAGTCTGGATACACCCTCAGAATCCTTCTGAATGCTGTGTTCCAGATAGCTATTGCTTACAGATCGAAGATTTGGCCTAGTATTGGTTCTATGAAACTAAAAATTGTCATTTATTGACATATTCCCTTTCTTCTGAGCCACAATAAAAATTTAGGTGCATACATACCCTTTATTACTAACCAAACTGCATTCAATGTGGAGAATATAGTACAACTGAGTGCCTTAGTTAATGATAGAAGCTGGTATAGATAACCTCGTAGAGGCATGGTATCTCTAATTTTAGGAAGTGGTTGATCATGTGGTATGTTCCTGAAGCACAATTTCTTGTCTCTTTGTCTTTGTTCATCCTCTTAGAGGCTTATATCATTGATAACCTGCTTTTTGTAGAACTGTATTTTTTATTGAATTTTTTTTCTTATTGCACGTTCATTTGAGATTGAAAATCTGAGAAATGTGGGCTTGGCCATTTGTACATTCTTGGAGAAGAATTGATGCCTTTTTAAAGAAATAATCCATTTTCTTATTCTGCAGGATTTAACATGTGTTTTTACCAAATTGCATGTTGCCAAAGAGTGTTTTTTGAGTTGGCCAATTCAGATTGATATACTAGGAACTTTGTTACCAAGCACTAACAATTCAGTCTTCTCAGCCAGTATGTTAAAATACTGTGTTCAATTAAATAAAAACTAATTTATTGATAAATAAATAAAAACTGATTTAATTTTAAATGATAAATAAAAACTGATTTAATTTTAAATGATTTTAAATCGGCAATGATTTGAAAGTAAACATAAGTGACTCCAACTCCTACACTATTTGCTCTACTTCAGATATACAAGTGTTTTCTTATACAAAAGGCATTAAGATTTTTCCAAGTAAATTTTTTTTGGGTGTAAATTGTATCCATGAAAATTGATTTATGGTATGCCTATATTTTTGCTTTTGTATTAGAACCTTTGGTATTTTGGGATATCTGATGAGTTTTAAAATACACTATTCAATGAAATGAGTTTGTCACTTGATACCATGTCTACCTTTAGAGTAAAGTGTTGTGCACTGATATTTTAGAAAGAGAAGTGACCTGAACTCAACTCCTGGGCTCGAAACTCAGCACACCACCAATTTGTGTGACCTGCAGCACTTCGCTGCTGCAACTGCTCTCGCTCTTGCTGCTACCATGATTGTTTGCTATCACACATTGATCAACTGCTGTGTGCCAAGCACTGACTTATTGCTATAGCTCAAATCCAACAACTCTACAAGGGAAGTAACTAATCTTCGTTTTGCAGGAACCAAGGCTGGTAGAGATTCAGTAATTTGGCCTAAGTAGGTTATGCCCCCTCGTGTTCAAGATGCAGGGTCACGCCCCTCACTTCCACTGTGCTTACCTATTTTATCAGATGCTCAATTTTTTTGAAGTCTTGGACTGATAAAAGGTGGCATCTAGAGCCAGGAGTTCAAGCTGAAAATTTATTTTTAAATAATTTCAGGTGTGTCCTGCTTTAAGAAAACTAATATTTTGAAAAACTGGACTTATAAATCAGACTGAAGCAATACATATTTTTTTAAGGTCTCTAGGCTATTCTTTTACATTAAACTACTCCCGTGAGTTTAATGGGTGGTATTTTTCTAGTGAGTTTAATTGGTGGTTCAAAGGTAACTTAGGCAAGTAAGCTAACCTCAGTTTTTTCATCTCTAAAAAGGGTATGATAATACCTCCATCATAGGGTAAGCCAACTATTGCAGTTTGCCAAGGCTACAATGGGTAGCATTTTGATTTTAAGACTTACTAGGAATGTATTCATGACCCAGCTCAAACACCACCTCCTTAGGAAAGCCCATCCAGTTCTTCCTCAGATGGAAGGATTTGCTCTCCTTCTGTGGGTTCCCCTAACACTTAGACAAATGTTAATCTGCAAGAGCTAGGAATATGTTTTATTTGTCTTTTTGTTCTTTTACCCCACCACCCTTCCTTCCCCACTTCCCCATCCCCCAAAAAAACTAGCATGGTGCCTGGCACTTGGCATGGAAAGATAGGGAGTGTCACATCTAACAAATTAAACAAATGGATCTTTGAAAAGTCTCTTCTTTATTACATTTTGGAAAATTGAATGCGGCTACCTTGTCCAAGACCTTTTTGTATGAATATGAGCAACATCAGCCAGCTCCTTTTTCTTAAGTTCCAAGAGCATCTACTATGTGCAAGACACTTTAAGGCACAAAGGGTAAAGTAGAAAAATAAAAAACAATTACAAATGAAATTTTGCTCATTGTGCTTATTTCTCTCCTTTATATTTGGCATTACCTCACAAACTTAAAATGTTTTTACTTGATTATTGTAGAAATATATAAAGTATAAAAATAAAATTATAAGTTGTTTATTATTTCCTGTAGGCACATTTGGATTTCTAAGCAAGACATTGTTCTAATTGCATTTGTGGCTCTCTAGTTTTTTGGTTTTTAGACTGTTATCCTTGTATTATTTTATTGGTACATTTAACCAGACCTTTAAGATATTGTTTTCTGCATGTTGCTAGTTTCTGTAATACAGATTGCTCTATATAAGAAGATAATATTCATGGCATTTATAAAAATTGGCACTTTTTCTTCCTATTGAAAATTGTCTGGAATTCTAAAATAGAATTTTTAATTTAGATTCATTAAATGGCAGAAGATAGTAATTTATTTTTGACAGTACGGTTGCCTGTGTGAATCTAATATATAAACTTATTTGATTTCCTATAAAGCTCTCAATAAGCATTTTAAAGTACAATTTTCCTCAGTTTTCTTCTGAAAAATTGCTGATTTTAATGTATGACTGATAGGCAGTCAAAAGAAAAAAATAGTGTTCACTGCTTTTATATAAACCTAAGAAATTTTCAAGTTTAAAACTTAAATTTGGGTCACAGTAGCGATTGAGTTTCTTCTGTAGCTTGGACGTGATTAATAGAACTTTTAACTTTATAATTTGCACATGGTTCTTTTGGTCTCTTTCCTTTCTTCCTCCAACACGTTTTTTAATATGTGTGTTTGTTATTTGTCTTGTATCTTTTTTTCTGTTTGCTCTGTATTTGATCAATATTTGAATCTAAGTTTGTAAGACTGTCCATATCACTGTCTATCCTATGCTGTCCAACATGTGGTTGGTTATTCACTTGAAAAGGGGCTGGTTGGAATTGAGACATCTATAAGTGTGAATTACACTTACTGGATCGCCAACACTTGGTAGAAAAAAGAATGTAAAATTTGTCAATAATTTGTATATAAATTACATATTGAAATGATAATATTTTAGGTATATTGTCTTACATCTTGTCCCCAGTTTATTGGAGTTCGTCAGTGGGGGAAAGAGAAGAGAGTTACTGACAGTAAATTTTCTGAGACAATGGATGTGTTACTGCTGTTGCTAATAGATCTCATGGACAGCATAACGATGTGAGGTAGAGTATTCCTGGCTTGAGGTTTTGCCTATGCTAAAAAATTAATTAACCGTATATTTACATATGTTTTCTTTTAATTGTATCCCTATTAAATTCCATTATATTTAAATGATGGCAGTGGTGTTAGCTTTGATTTGCATATACTCAGATGTATAAAGGGGCAGGCAAGTAACAAAGGAATGAATTCATCCCGTGTTAGACAATGTGGAATAATTAAATGTACTATGCAACAGGTATATGCCCTCTCTAGAGGGTAACATTATTCCTGTTCAGCTGATTGCCTTATGGGAATATATGCACTTGTGTTGCCAGAGCTTTCAGGTTTTTAAGAAGAGCCCAAAATTTGGATTTTTAAGAATCTTAAGTCTCCCAACACTGACAAATAATGCAAAATTTAAAATTACTTATGCAGGTCAAACTAAATATAGCTGTGTTCTGAATGCTTTGTAACTTTGGACCTAAGAGGATGCTTCCTGGAAATAAACATAGGTTTTAAGTACTTAGATGACCTAATTAAAATATACCATTTATAAAGAGAGGCTTGGAATCTCCTGTTGATTAACGGCTTTTAAGTTTTACACCTTTTAGAGAACATTAATCTCAAAGTAGTGAATAATTGCCTTTTAGTTTATTTTGAAATACTGTTTGAGTATGTATTTCTAGCATAGTTTTATTTTTTTGTATGAATGTTACTCTGGTCCTTATTCTATCATTTACTTTTCTGTAGTTCGTTTTAATGTAAATTCAGTTTTCCTGAATATTTAGGAGAAGGCTGTCAGATTGTTTTTCTGATTTCACAGAACCTGTTTTTCTGGTGTGTGTGCTGTACAGAAGTATGGTGGGTTGTTTGCTGAGATTTCTTGACTCTGTCCTCGTCCCCCCACTTTCATCTCCTGTTCTCAGGTTGTTCAGATGCTGTGTGGCTTTCCTCTGCTTTCTTCAACGGATGCTGGTAATATGCAGTTCTTGAGGCTATTGGTGGTTCATAGAGAATACTTTTCTACATGATTACATTGTAAATGTTTCCCATGGGTTTTTGGATTTGCTGTCTAGTTGCGCCATCTGTTTTTATTTGGGGAATCAGGAAGGTCCAAAATGGCTGCTTCTGTCCTCCCAGAAAATCCAGATGCAATTTATAACCTGATGTGCTGGGTGGTAGCCAGAAGTCAGATGGTTAGTCATGTTTGAATAGGTTTACAAATTATATTTGAGAACAATAGTCATTTTTTTAATAAAAGTTGGGAAAAGGCTAAAGCAGTCATTCACTGCTTCTTATAAAAAAGCCTTTACCAGAAAAAAATCATAGAAAACTTAAAAGAAAAAAAATGATGACTACTTAGCTCATAGTGTTCAATGGTTTGTGTTTCTGGCACTGTATAAACTCCCACTCCCAACCGAAGACCCATTTTATCTGCTAGAATAGGTTACATTGCTACCATTTTGTGCCTCTATTCCAAATTTAGTGCCCAAATCAGATTTTGTAAACCACTGAAGGATTACATGAATTACCATTTACTGTTCAGACTTGGTCATTTCTGAATATCACTTGTTCTTATTCCCTAGATATAGGTAAAATAACACTTTATACAGAAGAGCTTCATGGAGTAATCTATTTACTAAGGGCCAGTCTGCTCAGTTTCATTCATAGAAAGTCAAGACAGTGTTGAAATACACACCTGTTTCAAGTTCCTTAATCTACAAAACTCATACTGTCGCTTTAAACTTAGAGGATAATGTGTATGCACATTGTGTTATATGGATTTGCAACACTACAGTGATTGTGAATTTTGGAACTTAACTTTCAGTATAAAAAGTTCAGTTCTCCTGCTCAGGAAGCTGAGGCAGGAGGATGGCTTGAGGCCAGGAGTTCAAGACCAGCCTGAGCAAGATAGTGAGACCCTGTCTCTACAAAAAAACAAAACAAAAAAATTAGCTGGGCATGGTGGTGTGTGCGTGTGGTCCCAGCTACTCAGGAGGCTGAGACGGGAGAATTGCTTGAGCCCAGGAGCAGGAGTTCAAGGTTATACTGAGCTATGATCATACCACAGCACTATAGTCTGAGCAATAGAGTGAGACCTCATCTCTTGAAAAAACCGAAAACCAAACACGCAAAAGTTCAGTTCTCTGCCACACAGAATATCAGCTATATGCTTGAGTTAAGTATATACAGATAAAAAAGATGAGATCATTTAAACTTTAAAAAAAGGATGGGCAAGTTGGATACTACTTCTAAGTATAGATACTGTGTTCTATGACATGAATATATATACTTTTTTCCCCTCAATTTCTCTTTTAAGGTCTCAGCCAGTTTCTTCTCCAGTCATCCTCCAGTTTGGTCATGCAGAGACCCTTCTTCCACTGCTTTCTCTCATGGGCTACTTCAAAGACAAGGAACCCCTAACAGCTTACAATTATAAGGAACAAATGCATCGGAAGTTCCGAAGTGGTCACATTGTACCTTATGCCTCAAACCTAATATTTGTGCTTTACCATTGTGAAAATGCTAAGACTCCTAAAGAAGAATTCCGAGTGCAGTTGTTATTGAATGAAAAGGTGTTACCCTCGGCTCACTCACAAGAAAATGTTTCATTGTATGAGGATCTGAAAAACCACTACAAGGATATTCTTCAGAGTTGTCAAACCAGTGAGGAATGTGAATTAGCAAAGGCTAACAGTACATCTGATGAGCTGTGAGTAACTGGAGAACATTTTTAATTCATCAGGAATCTATAGGGAGTGATTACATGCTTGCAATAGGTAGGCAGTCCCTTGATTACAGAAAGCTTTTACATTACTTGAGTATTTCTGTCTTTTCACAGAAAAACATTGAGGTTTTTTTGGTTTGGACATGATATGTAAGAAATAATTCTTCACTGGAGCAGCTCTCTTAAGGGGAAAAAATTCTATTTGAAGAAACAGCACTGCACTGCAAATGTTTACAGAAATGAAATTCTTCCTATTTGTATAAAAGAATTCTCACCCTGAGATAAAATATGATTTCAAAATGATACTTGATAAGTGCTGGAGTAACAAAATATGTCAATTGGACAATCCATAACTTGGTTGAACTAAGTTGAGGAACTTTACCAATTGTGCTGCCGTTCTCTCTCTTTTCCTCAGGTAGGACAGTTCTAATATTATCTTTCTTAATCAGAAATATTGTGATAAGCTGCGAGTATCACTTTGGAAGGAAACAATATTAAGAAACAGAGTCTGATCTCAAACGACATCTTCACTGAACCAAGACAAAAAGTATAATAAATATTTTTGTTAATGTATTTATAAAATACTTGAACACTTTTTCAGTAATTCCTTTTAACTTCCTAGTAAGTCTTGCAAGGCTATCTTAAATTATTATTATACCTGTATTACATATATAACAATGAAAAGACAAAAAAGACAATGAGCAACAAGTCAAATGGGTAGAATCAAAGTTTGTTAAATCCATTGCTTAGTTATCTTTTCCATTCTGTCACTTGGCTTCTATTTTTATGTTTTGCTGTTATATGAAATGTATCTTTTGGTTGTTTGTAAAATAAAGACTTCATCCCAGCTGGCTTAGTTTCACAGATTTAAACCCATTTTAAAGAAATAGTTCTGAGTTTGCTCAAATGCCATGAAAGTATTTGCTATAATAAACAAAATTCTTGTGACTTTAATACCAGGTCTTTTCTGCTTTCCATGTTGTGAAACAGTCAATGATTGAGGTAACAGGTTGGTCAGGCTGCTTTGACCCAATCCGAAAATATAAAGCAATTTTCGTCTAACACAGATTTCTTCAAATAAATGGATTATTGTTAATGCATTTTATTTTAATTCATATTTACTTTAAGGATGATATCTTTCAAAGTGAGATTTAAGATTTTTGTTGAAAATATGTGGTTACTCTTATCAAACAATATGTAGTAAAACCTCAATTTACTGGAGTCTATTGTATTGATTTTTCAGTAGTTTATTTTTAAGGGGAGAGACAATAGGAAAACAAATATTAAGGCTATGCATGTGTCTATGTACACATGCAAGTCATGGATGACTTGGATTAGGACACTTTCAACCAAGTTTCAGTTGATAAAATTGAAAAAAGCAGTTTTAGTCTTTAAAAAAAACCAATCTGAAATAAGATCTTTTTTAGCACCAAGAGCCAAAAAACAATTTTCTAGTTAATGCTTAGTCAAATGAATTTTTCACTCAATGAAGTTATCATATCCTAATTTAGGGATAAGGTAAAAAGATTTTAAATGCTTTGTCAGTAAAAATAAAACCTCTTGTTGCTTTCACTTTGGCAAAATATGACCAGGAGTACCTTTAAAATTATATCATACTAACCATCAAGCTACATGACCTTGCCAATACCTTTTTAGTTAAAAAATGTAGCACTAACGAGTAAGTAAAAGAGACAAGTCAACAAACACTTGGGGGCTGTAAGTATAGCATAGGTACTATGAAAAGATTAAGGACCAATAAGGACCATTTCAATATGGCATTCTCAGAAACTGAATTATTCCAGAATGGCAGGTATTCAGAATGGACATGAATATAGATTAATTCAACTATTCTCCTCAGAACACATGTTCTAGATAGACGATATTATAGATGTTTATAGATGTTACAGAGGAAGGATCCTGGGTTCAAATGACCTTGGTAAACTTGGGGTTCTCTTTCCTATGGAATGTCTCAGCCTTTTAACATGCTGGCCTGCACTGTTACTGTAGGAGGCATTATAGTAGGTTCCTGTCTTACTTGACCTGAGAATTCTTTTTCAAGGAGAAACTCCTATGACTATTGTAAATGAGAATAGACTTTGAAAATTTGGGGATCAAAGAAACACATGCCATTTGAGTTCCTTTCAGGTGAGAGGGGGGTGGGTCATGGAATTAAATACAAGTGGGGAAAAAATTGTACTCAGTTATAAATTAGATCAAATGAAACAGATGGGATCATTATAGTTTTATCTTAAAATACTGTTTCATAATTTAGCTCTCATTTCTTAAAAATGGAAATGTATTTTATTAAAAATCTAAGAAAGTATACAACTGTATATTGAAATTATAAAAGATGCATAGATCATTGATGTGTTGATCATTGATCTTCAAATGAATGATGGTAAAGTAGATGATTAGTTGGTGATTGCTGCTGCTACATCAGTACACTCGCTGCTGATTGCTTCTGCAAAGTTCTGGTGTTCTCATTTCTTTGTTAAAAAAATTGTAAATGTGCAGACAAGAGACTAAAATAATGAGCACACATATTCATCCTGTTCTACCAAAATTAAAGTAACATTGTTTTAGATCCAAATAAGCTGTTTTGAGGACTTTCGTATGCCTCCATGATCCTACTGCCCCTACTCCCTGCCTAGAGGTAACCATCAACATAAAATTAATATTCACCATCCCACTGCATGCTTGATTCTGGAAACTCATATTAGTCTTGTTGTGGGAGCTTTAAAATTTTCTACAAAAGGTCTTATACTCTGTGTGTCATTCTTGAATGAGTAATTTAACTGCTGTATTTTTTCAAGATTTTTATTGATCTTGATCATTTGTTGCAAATTAATACCTTCAAATCATCAGTGCCTGTTGAGTACTCATTGTGTACAAACACTAGACATAGTCTGTGTGCATAGAAAGATGAACCTAGTTCTTTTATTCAAGGAGTTTGCCTTAAAAGATCTTAAAACAAATTTACTTGTCTGACACATTAACTGAATATTTTTGATTTTTTGAGTACTTTATAAAATATCAAAAACTATGAAAGTTTTATAGGAATTGTTAAATTTCATTGTTAATTAGGACCATATAGTCATCTTTGACTATATAAAGATAAATGTAAAAGAATTCATATAGAAATATTGGATGAGAGGTAAGTGTGGTCCATTTTTGCTAGTGTTACAGAAGTTATGCTATTATTCTCATTTAGGAAGTGCCTAAAACTGAAGAATCTCACAATAAAAACTAAAGATCTTATCCAGGATAGGATATATGAAGAGTTGAACATTGAAAAATAATCTTTGGCTAACAAGGGTTCATTCATAATAGGTGACCAAATTACTCAGTTAAGCCAGAATTTAATCCCTATCGGTCCTGATATTCTGGTTGATTAATTAATGCCTGTGGACATTAGCCATTTTTCTGTCTAATATGCAACTTGATGTGTGCACTGCACTGAACTTACTGTTTTTTATGGTCATGTCATTGTTTTGAAGTTTCTGCTCTCCAACACACAATCAGTTACTTGATAGTTTTTTTGTATATAATCTTGATCTTAATTTTAACACTGAAAGCAAAACTCAACGTCCAAAGAAAAAGGTGGTTCACTTTTTCCAGGCATAATCAACTTTTATAATGTCTTTAAGTGCTTTCCTTTTGTAAACTGCAGAAGTGCTGATGCATGCCCTTAAAGATTTGGAAGTTTTATACAACCAAACCAAAATATACAGTGTGAATTTTTGGAACACATTTCTCTAAGACAGTATTTTGTGTGGTTAATGAAAGTTGGAATTTGGATTGTCTTTTGCCAAATGTAAACTGAAAATAAACATTTGCATTACTATATAATTTGCTTATATCTGGCTATTACCCTGAACTTGTGTCACAGATCACCCAGTTCTCTCCTAACTGTTCTTTTTCCCTCACTCATTTAAGCATTTCCGTCCATTCACTTGGCAGCCTATTTCACTCTTAAGCATCCTCACACCAATCTATTTGCTATATTTTATTCTTTATGTGTGTGATGAATAATAGTATTTTTGAGAAAACTCTACAGCAGGAAAAGAGATGTCATGTTCTTCCAGTATTGGAATTGACTTGAAATGAAGATTTATAGTTTGAGCTTCATACCAGCCCACTTGGGAGGAGGTTAACTTTTAAAAATGCTTAACAATTTTATCATTACTGAAATAATACAATTTAAGACAGGATTCTTAATTTTATTTCTAAAACTAGCCTCAATTCAACATCTTTTGTGTACTACTTTCCCAGATTTTAAACCATTCTTTAGACCCAAGCAAATGATGTCCACACTTCTGTGTGTTGTTCTGGGAGGATAAATGTTCATTCGTTAAAATGATAGCCTTTTTTTTCCGTTTTCTTTTTTTTTTTTTTTTTAATTTGTTTCCCGGGTAGAGTGCAGTGGCGTCATTGTAGCTTACTGCAACCTCAAACTCCTAGGCTCAAGCGATCCTCCTGCCTCAGCCTCCCAAGTAGCTGGGACTACAGGCGTGAGCCATCATGGCCAGCTAATTTTTCTGTTTTTTGTAGAGATGAGGTCTCGCTCGTGCTCAGGCTGGTCACGAACTCCTGAGCTCAAGTGATCCTCCCGCTTCAGCCTCCCAATGTGCTAGGATTACAGGCGTGAGCCACCGTGCCAGCCAAGTTAGCCTTCTTGAATTGGATAATACTACTGGTATAATGACAAAATTTAATTAGCATATTTATTTTACATTATTTCTAAAACAGCTCATATGGAAAATTTACTTTGGAATGAAAATCTAGATTTTCCCTGCTTTTTTCATTAGCATTCATCCTAGCAAACTTGGTTTTGATTGTCTTTTGGGTGCTTTTAGAAACTTTTTAACAAACGTTCTCATTCTGGAAAAAATCCAGTTTTGGTGTAAATTATATAAGTATGTACTGGTGAAATATGTCTTTGGATACATACAGATAAAGTTCTATTTAATTGATAAAAACATGTTCTTAAATTGGAGAGAGGAAGAACACTAATTTTGCTCTAGCCATAGTTGCTCTTCTTTTGAGAGACCATTAGTTTCTCTTTTCCTTTTCTTTTTTTTAAACGGGAACAACTCAGACTGTCCTCTCCCTCTTTCCTGGAGGAAGAGAAGAATGATCATCAATGGCAAATGGCAGCAGGTGCAGTGAGGCAACACCAAGATCAAACTTCAGCTCAGGAGAGAATGCTGTGCTGCCGCCTTGTAATTTCTGGGGCTCTGCACATTCAGAGAAACTTCTCTAGTAATGAACTATAGAAATGATCCCTTGAAGTATAGTCTTTCATTTCTTTTCCTTACAATTTTTTTTTTCTTTCTCTGGCCTTCCTGAAGTGAGAAGACTAGTCTTCATGAGACAAAATAGTGTTTTTTTAATTCTGTCTACAGCATTGCTCCCTGAAGCTGTCAATATTTGTGTTATGGAGGTTAGGATGAGAGCCTGGTTTTCTAACTTGACTATTTTAGATAGTCCTCCCAAGTGCTATTCATAGTGGGAAAAACAACTGAGTCTCAGCTTTTCTTGCTACTTCCGTACTACATGACTGAAAAGAGTCTGAGAGGAGAAATAGAGATCCTTGGGGCAGGACATTGAAAAAAAAGAGAGAAACAATTCCTTGCCTTTTCCTTCCTGAGAGAGAAACAATATGTGAAACTCCCAGATTGTAGGTATGGATTCCAGAAGTAGCTAGGAATCTGCGTTACTGCAAGGCTTCAGGGTTTTCTAGTTAGGAAAATGGAGTACAGCAGACAACACTGTGGAACTCTTCAAATAGATGCTGCTAATTTTTGTCTCAGTCACCTGCTGGAGGTAGGAAAGTCAGTAATACTTGCTTTTCAATAGCTGGTATCAATCTAGTTTTTGAAAAATAGCTAGAAGCGTGGCTAGAAGACTTTCCTCCAACTGTTTGACCTACATGACATTTCAAAGATTTGTATTCTTTAACATGTCTAAAAACTCTGATTAATACATATTTTATAAGCACTGTTATAGATCTGGGTATGTGGATTTGTTGGTATTTGCCCAAACACAGGTATATAAAAGTCCAGTCTTAAGAGAAAATCATCTCACGGTACAGAGCATAATGTAACAGAGTACTTTGTAATTCTCAATACTCAGCAATGTGCCTGATGTTAGTCAGGTTATTTATAAAATATAATAAATCATGTATTAAATAATAGTTGCCATTAGGTAAGAAATATCTATACCTGCCAAGCACTTTAGGTAGTACTTTATCTGTTATTCTACTTAATCCTCATAATAGCACTATTAAGTTGGTAGTTTGAGAAATTGAGATTAAGAATGAAAGTTTTTTTTTTTTACACTTTAAGCACTATTCAAATTTGTTATAGCTATATCAATGGTAGAAGTGGAATTTGGACCTAGTTCATTTAGGGCGTTTTGGTGTGCAGATTGTTTCAGTAACTCATACTGATTGTAAACTAATCTGTTGATTCTGCTCACCACTGCAATAAAAATGCTTTCAAATATGCTGCTATTTGTCCTTCTCTGTAGCCATTGGCTGTGATTGCTTAGGCTCAGAAGTTGTACGCTCTGCAGGAAATGGAAGAGAGAAGTGTCATCAGTCTCCTATATGACCTTTTCTAAGAAAGTCAATTCCTTCTCTCTCTCCTGGCTCAGCTGACTGCACCATGCACCTGGTCTAGAAAGCTTGCTGAGTTAACCAGGAAAGTGGGGCAAGTTAATTGATTATTTTTTTAAACCATTCCGTAAAATTGTATTTGTAGTATTTCCAAAGCAAAGCACAATTCAGACCTTGTTGGAAATTCTAAGTTTGAATTTCATAATAATGGGAACTATAGTTATATTGTGTATTTATTTTCCCTTTCATTGCTTTCATAACAGAACCCTTTGTAACAATAACTATGTGTCAGGCATGGTATTAAGCACTGAAGATGAAATATTTTGTGCCCGCAAATATTTTATATACATACTGTGTATGTGTTAATTACTTTTCCTATTTTAGAAACAGTGTCCCTTAGGAAGTTGTTGGTCTTAGGAGGATTCTGAAAAGAAGGGTATCTGTTCTTGAATTAGAATTTTATGCCTGTGATATACCCCCACCTCATCTTCATTCAGCAAAGCAGCTGTCATCTACTTATGCCAGCCCTCATAGCCTCACTTCTGTAACACTTGTAAGTCCATAAAGCCAGGCTCATTGAACACACAGCAGTGGCAGATGTTTACCAGCTATCCATGGTGCAGAATTTTAGGGGAGATGACAAAGGCAAGAATTTGCCCCATGTCAGTGATCTCTGCCCTACTCCATCATATGGACTGAGTATGTCACTTTGACCAACATTTCAATAACAATGTTACAGCAAACACTGCATGACCACCCAATTGTTTTATATCAACAGAATCTTGTTACGTACAGACATTGCTAGAAAATGTTTCACAATCTGGGACCTGATGATAAAACTTGATCTCCCAGCAATGACTTTGCCACTTCAACTGTGGCATCACCCAGGGGCCTGTGAGTTGATACGTGGCTTTTTCCTATGTATCTACTAATGCATTTTCTTGAAACTTGGTTGGGGTGGGGAGTAAGGAGGTGGTCAGGAGGACAGTTCCTTGTTCTTTCTGAGATCTGATTCACTTCCCACCTCCATTTATATTAAATATCTGGACCTTCTCTTTCCTTTACTCTTTTTGTCCCTGTCCTGTTTAATATGGATTTTTATTCTCGGAAGATTCTTCTCAAAGCAGGGCTTTGTCCTGGATGGGAGCTTCAGCTGGTGAAGTTTGAGAGTTTATAGGGCCCACCTGCTCACATTCCTTCAGTGCTTAAGTTAAACTTCTTGTACAGCAGCAGTTTGGCTGCTGTTTGTTGGTCCTCTGCATTTTCAGTGAGTACCTATGGGTGACTTGGGGGTTTCCTCATTCTTAGGTTCATCAACTAGTCAAAGCTTCCCTCTGCTTCTTCCCATGAAGACGATGCTTGTATGGCATGGGTCTTGTAGCTATCAGTGGCTTATCTCCACCTTCTCAGACTCAGGAATTCTTGGGGATACTTCGTCACCTAGTTTTGTTGTAGATGTCTATGGGTTTTGGATTTTGCAATTGTACTCTTTTTTATGGGGGGTAGTGATGGGTTGGGGAGATTTAAAAAATTATGCCATCACTGTCATCTTCTCAGAATTCTCTGAAGTCTTCTAGAGAATTGCATGTTGGGCATCTTTTAATGTACTTATTCACCATTCGTATATATTTGGTAAAGTGCCTCTTCAAATATTTCACCCATTTTAAAAGTGGGCTGTGTGAGGAGGGACTTCAAGATGGCTGTAGAGGCATCTCATATTCAACTCTTTTACTAAGAAGAACCAAATAGTGAGTAGATAATTACATTTTGAACAGATCATCCGAGAGGAAACATTGGAATTCAACAGAAAAGTGACATAAGAAACACCTAAAGCAAGGAAAGAGAGGGAAGCAAGGCAGCCTGCCCAGTGGGGATCTGCTGGGACCTGGGAGAGACTCCCCAGTATGGGGAAAAGGCAAGTGTGAGACCCCCAGTGGTCCACATTCCCATCATGGACTCCTACAGTCCTAGCCATGGGAGAGCCTCTAGACCCTTGTGGGCCCAAGGACAAGTACACTCAGCTCACCACTGCCACCTCTGGGGCCCAAAGACTGGCCCACATGGCACCCCAGTCCCAAGCAAAACTTCACTACAGCCTCCACTAATAACCTCACTGTAAGCTACCAAGGAAATCACAGGTACCACTGACACTGCTTACAGCTGAAGAAATCATACAGAGACTACACGACTGCAAGCACCAAAGCCAAAATGCCCTACCCAACCAACACCATAGATACATCTTTAGGAAAAAGTACTACCCTACATAAGCAAATTCCAAAAATTGAAGATGTGACTGTTACACCGGATGTGCAGATATCACCACAGGGACACAAGAAACATGAAAAAGCAAGGAAACATAACACCTCCAAAGGAACACAATAATTCTCCAGCAACATATCCCAATCAAAACCAAACTTATTAAATCCTGGAAAAACAATTCAAAATGTTGATTTTAAAGAAATTCAGTGAGAAACGAGAATACTAAAAAAGAATACAAAGAAATCAGGAAAAATAAAAACCAACTCAGGATATGAAAAAGAAATTTACCAAAGAGATAGATAGCATAAAAAAGGACCAAACAGAACCAAACAATGAATAAAATACAAAATACACTTGAAAGCTTCAACAAAGACTAGATCAAGCAGAAGAATTTCAGAACTTGAAGACTAGTCTTTTTAAATAATCCAGTCAGACAAAAATTAAAAACAGATAAAGAATGAACAAAGCCTACATGACAAATGGTACACCATAAAATGACCACCTATTCAAGTTTTTGGAGTCCCAGAAGGCAAAGAGGAAACAAAAAGTTTAGAAAACCTATTTAATGAAATAATAGATGAAAACTTTCCAAGTCTAGCAAGAAATTCAGACATCCAGATACAGGAGACTTAGAGATCTTGTATAGATACAATGCAAAAAACTGTTCTCCATGGCACATTATAGTCAAATTATCAAAGGTCAAAGAAAAAGAATTCTAAAAACAGTAAGAGAAAAGTATCTAGTCAGGAATCCCCATCAGACTAACTGTGGACTTCTCAGCAGAAACCTTATGGGCCAGGAGAGAATGGGATGATGTATTCAAAGTGCTGAAAGAAAAAAAAAAAAAAATTGGCAGCCAAGGATACTATACCCAGCAAAGTTATCCTTAATAAATGAAGGGGAAATAGTCTTTCCCAAACAAGCAAAAGCTGAGGGAATTCATCACCACTAGACCAGCCCTGCAAGAAATGCTCAAGGGAGTTCTGAACCTGGAAGTGAAAGAACAACATT
Organism: Daubentonia madagascariensis; assembly: GCA_023783475.1. Lineage (NCBI taxonomy): Eukaryota > Metazoa > Chordata > Mammalia > Primates > Daubentoniidae > Daubentonia > Daubentonia madagascariensis. The sequence continues at coordinate 25,554,123 of JAKFHU010000585.1, forward strand.
TGCCATCATGAAAACATAGGAAAGTATAAAACTCACTGGTAAAGCAAACAAACAAATGAGGAAGAAAAAGGACTGAAATGGTACCACTACAGAAAACCACCAAAGCACAATGACAAGAGAAAAAGGAACAAAGAATATACAAAACAAACAGAAAACAATAACAGCATGACAAGAATAAACCCTCACATATCAATAATAACCTTGAATGTAAATGGATTAACTTTTCACTTAAAAGATATAGATGGCTGAATGGATGAAAAAAAAATGAACCAACTATATTCAGCCTACAAGAAACTTATCTCACCTGTAAAGACACATATAAACTGAAAGTAAAGGGATGGAAAAAGATATTCCTTATGTATATATGTTATGTACTAACATATGTTAGTACATAAAGTGTATGTTACATACTAACATATGTTAGTACATACAACAAGTCTTAACAGATTTTTTAAAATATAATATCAACTATCTTCTCAGACCACAATGGAATAAAACTAGAAATCAGTAACAAGAGGAACTTTAGAAACTGTACAAATACATGGAAATTAATCAATATGCTTCTGAATGACCACTGGGTCAAGGAAGAAATGCAGGAGGAAATAAAAAAACCTCTTGATGCAAATGAAAATTGAAACACAACACCCCAAACTTATGGGATACAGCAAAAGCAGTGCTAAGAGGGAAGCTTGTAGTAATAAGAACCTACATCAAAAAAGTAGAAAGATTTCGAATAAACAATCTAACAATGCACCTCAAGGAACCAGAAAGGCAAGAACAAACCAAGTCAAAATTAGTAGAAGAAAGAAATAATAAAGATCAGAGCAGAACTAAATGAAATAGAGGCTAAAAAAAATACAAAGGATCAACAGATGAAAAGTAGAGAGAATTACGAAACACTGAGAAAAGAAATTGCAGAGGATGTAAACAGACGGAAAACCCTACCATGCTCTTGGATAGGCAGAATCAACATAGTAAAAATGGCTTTGCTACCTAAAGTGATTAACAGAATCAATGCAGTCCCTATCAAAATACCAACATCATTTTTTGCTGATCTAGAAAAAATAATTCTATGCTTCATGGGGAACCAGAGAAGACCCCGTCTAGCCAAAGCAATCTTAAGCAAAGAAAACAAATTGGGAGGCATCTATCTACCAGATTTCAAACTATACTAGAAGGCTATAGTAACCAAAACTGCATGGTATTGGCACAAGAACAGAGATGTAGACCAATGGAACAAGACTGAGAACCCAAATATAAAACCAACCTCATACAGTCACCTGATCTTTGACAAATTCCAGAAAAACGTACACTGGGGAAAAAATTCCCTATTCAATAAATGGTGCTGGGAAACTGGATGGCCATATGTAGAAAACTGAAACTGGACCCACACCTCTTACCTCTCAAAAAAATCAACTCACAATGGATAACAGATCTAAACCTAAGACGTGAAACCATAAGAATTCTCGAAGAAAACGTTGGAAAAACTCTTATGGACATTGGCCTAGGCAAAGAATTTATGAAGAAGACCCCCAAAGCAATCATAGCAGCAACAAAAATAAATACATGGGACCTGATCAAATTAAAAAGCTCCTGTGGCCGGGTGCGGTGGCTCACGCCTGTTATCCTAGCACTCGGGGAGGCCGAGGCGAGAGGATCTCTTAAGCTCAAGAGTTCAAGACCAGCCTGAGCAAGAGCGAGACCCCGTCTCTATAAAAAAATAAATAAATAAAAAATTTTAAAAAAAAATTAAAAAAAAAAAAAAAAAAGCTCCTGCACAGCCAAGGAAACTATCACTAGAGTGAACAGACAACCTACAGAATGGGAGAAAATATTTGCATGCTACACATCTGATAAAGGGCTGATAACTAGAATCTATACAGAACTTAGGAAAATCAACAAGAAAAAATCAAACAACCCCATTAAAAAATGGGCAAAGGACATGAACAGAAACTTTTCACACGAAGACAGAATAATGGCCAGCAAACATATAAAAAATTGCTCAACTTCTCTAATCATCAGGGAAATGCAAATCAAAACCACAATGAGATATCACTTAACTCCAGTGAGATTGGCTCATATCAAAAAATCCCCAAACAACAAATGTTGGCGGGGATGCGGACAAATAGGAACACTCATATAGTGCTGGTGGGACTGCAAATTAGTACAACCTCTATGGAAAGTAATATGGAGATACCTCAAAGAATTAAAAGTAGAATTACCATTTGACCCAGCAATCCCACTACTGGGTATTTACCCAAAGGAAAAAAAGACATTTTATAATAAAGACATCTGCTCGCGAGTGTTTATAGCAGCACAATTCACAATTGCAAAGATGTGGAAACAACCCAGGTGCCCATCAATACAATGGTAATAAAGTGGTATTAATAACAATGTGGTATATGTTACCATGCAGTATACTCAGCAATAAAAACAATGGGGAATTACCATTGGTATTATCGGTGAGCTACAGCCCATTCTTCGAAGCAAAGTATTACAAGAATGGAAAAACAAGCACCACTGGTACTCACCATCAAATTGGTACTAACTGATCAACACCTACATCACACAGGGCAATAATATTCATCAGGGGGCGGGCAGGTGGGAGGGGGGTGCAGGGGATGGGAAAACTCTCACTGAATGGATGCAGGGAGCACAGTTTGGAGGATGACCATGATTGTAGCTCTGACATGGGCAGTGCATGGGCAATATATATGGCCAAAGTGTTGCACCCCCATAATATTCTGAAATTTAAAAAATAAATAAATAAAAATGCAAAAGCAAAAAAAAAGAAAAGTTGGTTTTTTGAAAAGATAAAAATCAACAAACCACTTGCTACACTAACCAAGGAAAAAAGAGAAATGACCCAAATAAACAAAATCAGAAATGAAAAAGACATTTCAACTGCTACCACAGAAATACAAAAGATCATCAAAGACTTTAGGAAAAACTATGCACCAACAAACAGGAAATAGATAAATTCCTAGACACATACAACCCATCAAGATTGAATCAAGAAGAAACAGAAAACCTGAATAAATAATACCTAACGAGATTAAAATAGTAATAAAAAAACTTCCAACAAAGAAAAGTCCAGGACTGGATGGCTTCACTGCTGAATTCCACCAAACTTTCAAAGAAAAACTCACATCAATTATCCTCAAACTATTCCAAAAGAATTGAAGAGGAGGGAATTCTCCTGAACTCATTCTATGAGGCCAGAATTCTCATACCAATCCAGGCCAGAATCCAGGTACCCTTATCCTGACACCAGTACCAGACAAGGATATGACAGAAAAAGAAAACTACAGACCAATATTCCTGATGAACACAGATGCAAAAATCCTCAACCAAATACTAGCACATCAAAAAATAATACACCATGATCAAGTGGGATTTATTCCAGGGATACAAGGATGGTTCAACATACGCAAATCAATAAACTTGACACATCACAGAATGAAGGACAAAAATCATATGATCATTTCATCAGATGCAGGAAAACGTGACAAAATTCAACATTGCTTCATGATAAAAACTCTCAACAAACTAGGTATAGAAGGAACATACCTCGACGTAATAAAGACCATAGATGGCAAACCCACAGCTAGCATCAAATGGAATAGGGAAAAGCTGGAAGCCTTTCTTCTAAGAACTGGAACAAGACAAGGATGCTCACTTGCACTCTTCCTATTCAACATAGTAGTGGAAGTCCTAGCCAGAGCCATCAGGCAAGAGAAAAAACAAAAGGCATCCAAACTGGAAAGGAAGAAGTCAATTTTTTCCTCTTTGCTGATATCGTATATCTAAAAAAACATAAAGAGTCCATCAAACTTAAGTCTGATGAAGAAATTCAGTAAAGATATAGGATCCAAAATCAACATACGAAAATCAGTACCCTTTCTATACACCAATGAACGACCTGAGAAAGAAATCGAGAAGGCAATCCCATTTACAACAGCTACAGAAAAAAAAAACCCACCTAGGAATACATTTAACCAAGGACGTAAATGATCTCTATGAGGAAAACTACAAAGCACTGATGAAAGAAACTGAAGAGGACACAAACAAATCGAAAGCCATCCCATGCTCATGGATTGGCCGTACTGCCCAAGGCAATCTCCAGATTTAATGCAATCCCTATCAAAATACCAGTGTCATTCTTCACAGAATTAGAAAAAACAATCCTAAAATTCACATGGAAACAAAAGATCCCAAATAGCCAAAGCAATCCTGAGCAAAAAGAACAAAGCTGGAGGCAACACACTGCCTGACTTTAAAATATGTTACAAGGCTATATTAACCACAACAGCATGGTAATGGTATAAAAACAGACACATAGACCAGTGGAACAGACTAGAGAATACAGAAATAAATCCATGTATTTACAGCCAACTGATTTTCAAGAAAGGTGCCAAGAACATGCATTGTATGTTCAGTAAGTGGTGCTGGGAAAATAGCATATCCATATGCAGAAGAATGAAACTAGACTCCTGTCTCTCAGCAGAGACAAAAATTAACTTAGGATGTGGATTAAAAACCTGAGACTATAAAACTACTAGAAGAAAGTATAGGGAAAACACTTCAAGACATTGGTCTAGGCAGAGATTTTATGACTAAGACCTCAAAAACACACAAAAAAACAAAAATAGACTAATAGGACTATATTATATTAACAGTCTTCTGCACAGCAAAGGAAACAATCAATAGAGTGAAGAGACAACCTGTTGAATGGGAGAATACATTTGCAAACTATTCATCCAACAAGGAACTAATATTTAGAATATACAAGGAACTCAACAATAAAAAAAACCATTGAAAAGTAGGCAAAGGACATGAATAGACATTTCTCAAAAGAAGACATACAAGTGGCCAATAGGTATATGAAAAAATGCTCAACATCCCTAATCCTCAGGGAAATGCAAATCAAATCCACAATGAGATACCATCATACCCCAGATAGAATGGCTGTTATTAAAAAGATGAAAAATAACAGATTGTTGGTGAGGATATGGAGAAAAGGGAACTCTCACACACTTTTGGTGGGAATGTAAATTAGTACAACCACTATGGAACACAGTGTGGAGATTTTTCAAAACTAAAAATAGAACTGCCATATGATCCAACAATCCTACAATTGGGTGTTTATCCAAAGGAAAATAAATCAGTATATCAAAGGGATACCTGCACTCATATGTTTATCGCAGCACTATTCACAATAGCAAAAATATGGAGTCAACCTAAGTGTCCATCAACTGACTAATGGATAAAGAACATGTGGTATATATACACAATAGAATACTATTTGTCCACAAAAAGGAATGAAGTCTTGTCATTTGCATCAACATGGATGGAACTTGAGGTCATTATGTTAAATGAAATAAGCCAGGCATGGAAAGACAAATACTACATGTTCTCACTCATATGTGAGAGCTAAAAAAGTTGATCTCATGGAAGTGGAGGATAGAATAATAGATATGAGAGGCTGGGAAGGGTGTGTGGGTGGGAGAGAAGGATGAAGAGAGGTTGATCAATGGGTACAAACATACAGTTAGATAGAAGTAAGTTCTAATGTTCAATAGCAGAGTAGAGTGACTATAGTTAGCAACAATGCATTGTATATTTCAAAGTAGCTAGAAGAGAGGAATTGAAATGTTCCCAACACACAGAAATGATAAATACTGAAGGTGATGGACACCCCAAATATCCTGACTTGATCATTACACATTCTATGCATGTAACAAATACTCGCTATGTATTATGTACTATGATCCAATCCATGGCCACATCCCCCAGTCCAGTCCTCTAACTAGAAAGTTGGGATTTCTCTTTTTGTTCCAGGTAGAGCTGACTCTTATAACCACTTTCTGGAACTCCAAACATAAGATTGGATAAGATTTTGAAAATAGAACCCCTCTGACACAAAAATTGATTCTTGTGCAAAGATCAAAGGGCAGAAATTGAGAAAGAAGCTTTTTTAGTATAGTTATTATAATCTCAGAAAATGGGAGCAATAAATAATTAAACAACATGCCTAATGCAGAACTGGAAAAGATGACCATTAGAGGATGCTTCTTAGATCACAAAAACAATTACAATTACCACATCATCAAGGAAGAAGGTCTTGGCGAAAACAAAAACAAAAAACCTGTTGCTTTTTATTTACTAACTAAACCAAATAAAGAGATGATTTTTAAAAGCTACAAAACCTGAAATTTCCAGGAAACTGATGGTAACATTTTTTTCAGCCAATTAAATCCAGGCTCTTGTTCTGACATGCTAATAGCTATAGTGTTGCTTAAAACACCAGTCCATGAACAACAGGAAGCCTCTGTAGTGTTTAAGATCAAAACAAAAGCACTAGACTATAGTCCAGCCCTGGGCCTTGTGTGACCTCTGCAATTAACTATTAATAGCTAAGTGACTTGAAGAGGGTAATTTACCTTCTTTGCATCTCACCTTCTTACTCTCATCTGGATAATGAAGAGAGTTCCAGAGAGTATATATTAGTGATAGAACAAGCAACAAAACACTGTATCATGAAGTCTGCAGTTTCTTTTTCTCTTTGAGTTCTATCTTTTGTGTTTAAACACAAAGGTTCCTGGTTGATTGAATTATTAGTTCAATTTCAAGACCTGACAGTAAAACTATATGCATGTCAATATACACTGATATAATTTCTGTACATTATCAAGTATGGGTGACTGGGAATTTAAAGGAACAGCTGAAAAAATCAAGCCCCACTATGAATTAGGAGACTCTATGCCAAGCTCTTTCTGCACTAGCACCTCTGGCTCCATCTTGGGACCCGTGCTGGCATAACTGGTAATCTGGACTGATCTGGGTAAGAAGCTTCTGGGGAGCACCTTTTGGAGCACTTAGCCTCTGCCTTGGCTCAGGGCACTGAGTGGATTATTATTGCTCTTGGATAATCCTGTGCTAAAATCTTCCTGCTTGTAAATCAGGCAAATTATTTCCCAAAGCAAACAAGTATAGGATGTCTACCTGAATATCTTCTGTCTTGTGCAAATCACTTTTTTCCCAATTGAGATCAACTGCTAATTTTCCATTTTGGGCCAAATGACAGTAACAGTATCAGAGTGTGGGGTTTGTAATGCCTTGGAACTGAGGGGGAGGGGCTGAGGCCTTGTGAGAGCAGTCCCCACTTGGGTCAGAACCTTCTGACCCCAGCTGTGACCAAGGTGAAACCAGGGGAAACACCAAGAACACCTCCTCCCTTGATTCCCGCTCTTATTTGCCAGCTGTGGATACTTAAGCCTCCCCTCTCCTCCCTCTTCAGCCTCCTTGATACCTTGGCTCAGGATGGGTCAGGGTCAAGGGCAAAGGCATCAACATGAAGAGGGAAGTAGTTAAGCTCTGACTCAGTAGGGGACAGGTTTGAGGTGCAAGGAGTTAAGGGTTTGAGTCCTCTGTGGTTGTAATGAATTGACTTCAGTCGAGGTCACCCTGGGGTGAGGTGGGGTTTTAACATTTATAACCAGTGCCTAGCACATAATAGGGGATCGATAACACACAGTCGGCCCTCTGTATCCATGGGTTCTGTATCTGTGGATTCAACCAATGCAGATTGAAAAATTTTTTTTTAAAACATCTGTACTGAACATGTATGGACTTTTTTCCTTGTCATTATTCCCTAAACAATACAGTATAACAACTATTTATGTAGCATTTATTAATACATTGTATTAAGTATTACAAGTGATCTACAGATGATTTAAAGTATACAGGAGGATGTGCATAGGTTACATGCAAATGCTGTGCCATCTTACATGAGGGACTTGAGCATCCCTGGATTTTGTTATCTGTGGGAGGTTCTGGAACTAATCCCCCATGGATACCAAGGCTAGCTATATGTGTTGAATGAGTTGAATGAGCTAAAGTTCTGAGCCTGGTAGAGTGGTTGCTCCTGGCTCTATCTTCTGGCTTTTTCTCTCCCTCTGGTGGGCTTATTCAGGCCAGGAGTCAGTCCCAAGGCTTGCACTCACCTCCTGAGAATGCCTCAATTAGCAGAGCTCTAGGTAAGCGATACCTGCTGTCTAGAATATGTTGCTTCTTTGTTAACTTGCTAGTTCTTTCCAGATTCTCTTTTTCTTACTGTTAACAGTAGTCAGATCCAGAAAACCAGGATGTAGACTTTGGGAGGAAGGCGCTGGGGGAGCAGCTTTGCTCTTAGGCCCTAGGCCTGCCTTCAGCCACGTGAAAGGGATCTTCCCTACGGGCCAGGCCAGCCCAGCTCACCGTCGTCTGCATCAGGCCAAAGTCTTATGACATGCATTTGTTTGGCCTTGTCCTTTGTGCTTTTGTTTGTGTTTGTCTCAATAACTTCAGGAGGGAAGGGATCCCAGGGGAGGGGAGGGGAAGGGGAGAAGCATTTGAAATCCTGAGTCCCTGCCATCCCTACCTCTCTATGTAAATCTCTGCTCCTTTTTATTAAATTTTATTACTAATATGACTTATTTGTGGAAATCCATCTGGGGGAAGGCTGTGGTCAGAAGCTGAAACATTATCTGTCTGCATGCCAACTTACTGCTCCGTTCATTTCAGCTGTGCTGGCAGGCAAGAGGCTCTGGTCTTTGAGTCTCACAGTAACCCATGAGGTAGATACTGTTATGATCTCCATTTACAGATGAGAAAAATGAGGTTCAGAGAGATACCTTGTCCAGGGTCAGAATTTCTCCAAGGTTTAGGGTACAAATTCCAGCGATCTGACTCTGGAGCCAGGGTTCTTACCCATTATGTTTGTCTCCCTGCTCTTCACATGCATAGTGAGGAACGGCCAACAGTGTGCTTACCTTGGTCCAGCCTGGCTGCCATACAAAAAGAATTTGCTTCTGAGGGTGGAAGGATGTTCATCTGCCTCGAAGAACACCAGCCACACTGCACAGTTGATGTTTGGGATTCCACCGTTAGGTTTCCTTTTGACTTAAAGCTTTGTCCAGTACATCAAGTGACACACCAAACTGCATCTGTCATTTCCTCAACGTGAAAGGATAAATTAGATGTTTTCCTGAGTGGAGTGTTTATTGCTTTTACCTAAAGAGAGTTGCCATTTGGGTTTAATCATTATTTGTCTTAATAGAAATTACCTTATTCTGAGTTTCACAGTTTGTCAATCATTTCGAAAACATGTATTGATCAGTATAAACAGCGACCTTTTGTAGCACTTATTTATCATTTTGGAAAGGACATTCACCTAGTAATTATTTTTATCTGGAAAGTTTCAGCAAGAGGGCTGAAGAATCTGAATGTGGTAGCACAACCCAAAACCAGAGGGAATGTTGTATTTCTGTTCTCAGTGAACTAATGCTTTGCTGGCACTAAAAATGAATTTCAGTCCAGGGTGATAAGCAGGTCAGCCAAGGGACAGGAATACCATATTTCTTTTCAATCTAATTGGGTGCCTTTGGAAATCACTAGTGGCTGTCCGTGAAGGAGGAAAGGCATAGAGAAGCTCTGTATTTGCCAGAATTACAATAAACATTAAGATGATTTTTTTAAAAGTCTCTGGAATATATTCAAGGAACTATTTTAAGGAATAACATCCTTATATGCCAAGCACATATATCTTTAGCATATAAAATGACTTTGTTTTTCACACAAAATTGGCCTTTGAAAATGACTCGTTTGAACCTTGCTGAGCTAGAAAGGGGAGGCTCAAATTTTTTTCACTTCTTCCTCCTTGCCTTCCAGACATTTATGAATGTTAACTAAAACTGATTCATTCTCAGATGCTCCATCCAAGGTAATTGTGCAATAACACAAGTTACAACTATGTCAAATGTCACAGCAAACTAGGATCATAAAGAAAAAGAGTAATTGGTAGGGTTGCTTCCAAGTTAAACAGTAAAGGATTCTGATTTCTTGCTCATTTCTGGGGTAGAGGTTAGTTTCTAATATCCATTCTCCAATGGCATTTTTCACAGAGAGTCAGGAGATCCATTGTTTCCCAGTTGCTAATCCCATGCATGTTTTAGTAGAGTTACTCTAAATGAAGCCTAGAATTTGGGCTTCATCCTTCAGGCCTTGACTGAGAACTTACCAAGGCTCCACTCCCATGCTAGGTACTTGCATGGGACTAGACATTGTCTCAGGACACTCATGGTCTTCTGGGGGAGACAGACCCTTAAGGAGATAATTGTAGTAAACTGTGCAAGTGCAGTATTAGAGGCATATCCATGAGCAGCTCTTCCTGGGATGGTCGGAGACAGCTTCCTCCATCGGGCAACTCTTGAGCTGAGCCAGGAATGCCAACTAGTATTTGCATGAGAAGGGGCACATGGAGCCAATCTCAGCATGGTGAAGAGCTGTGTTTAGGGAACTGCAAGAATATTTCTATTAGTCTCACGATTAAAAAACTGTAATATTCTTGATCTAGCTCTGCACAATAATAATTACAGCAATTATTTTCTTGAGAAGTATAAAAACAGAGCCTTTGTGTTTGGACAGATTTACCTGCCAATCCTGATTCTACTATGTACCCACTGAGTAATCTTGAGACTCTTACTGTCTCTCTCTGAGCTTCAGTTTTCTTACTTGTAAAATTAGCTTAATATTTATTTTTTGTGGTTTTCTATAGGTTACAAAAGATAGCACATGTAAAGACATGACAAGTAGGATTGCCAGATTTGGCAAATAAGAACATAGGATACCTGGCCAGGCATGGTGGCTCATGCCTATAATCCCAGCACTTTGGGAGGCTGAGGTGGGAGGATTGCTGGAGGCCAGGAGTTCAAGACCAGCCGGGGCAATATAGCAAGACCCTATCTCTACAAAAAATTTTTAGAAATTAGTCCTAGCTACTCCAGAGGTTGAGGCGGGAAGGTCTCTCGACAGTGAGCTATGAGTGCCATTACACTACAGCCTAGGTGACAGAGCAAGACCCTGTCTCAAAAAAAAAAAAAAGAATACAGGTACAACCTAATTAAATTTGAAGTTCAGAAAACAACAAATAATTTTAAGTGTAAATAGGACCCAAATATTACGTGGGACATAATTACACTAAATAATTATTTGTTGTTTATTTGAGATTCAAACTTAACATCCTATATTATTTTATCTAATAAATGCTAATAATATTTTATTTAATAATAAATGCTAATAAGTTGAGTGAACTAACTCAATAAGTTATTGGTATGATCAGTGATTTTTATGCTGGGGAAGCACTGACTTGGAAGAAATGGGAAATCATGTTAGGAACCAATTTTTTTAGCAAAAGAGAAAAGACCTACAACCCTGAAATCAAAGATATTAAGTAAAATATTTGTAATCTTAAACTTGAATTGGAAATAGTATGAACTTGTGATTTATTTTTTTCTCTCTAAAAAATACATATTTTATAGCTCTGCCCACTGAAAAGACCTAAGAACAATGATAACCCAGTAGCAATTACCAGGTGGTATTCTCTAAATACCATTCCCTCTAGAAGGAACCTTGGGAAAATGGCTGTTTCCTGGTCTGGGGAAGGAATGTACAAGAAGAGCCCAGCATATCTTTCGTGCTGAAAGCAAAGAAGTGCTCACAGACTGATGGGGTCATGTCAAAAGGAGTAGAGCCGATCTACGGGGGCTTCTAACTAGCCACAGATGAGACAATTGACCATCAAAAACAATAACTATGGTTGATTGAAACTCACTGAATATAGAAAAATCTATGAATTCAAAATAATACTGAAAAACATACATATCCAAAATGAATGAAACAGACTGTTTACCATCAGAGGTAGCTAGTGATCTAACATCATACTTTGAAAATTGGTCATTAAAAGGGAAGAAATTAAACGTTTACCTTGCTTTGCATAAACTGTAGTCTTATTGGTGGAGCTGCCACACCAATTTGGAACTGCTCAATTTAAAAAATTATTTTACATGCAAGAGAAGCCCTCATTCTGTGTTGAAGTCCCTTTACTGGGGTTTCTGTTATATGCAACCGAATCTATTGTAACTGATCCAACATATATAAATGGAACTCTCCATTTTATTTACAAATGAGGTTGCTTTCTTCCCAAAGAGCTAGAACACCTTCAATCATTGCTCACTGTACAGTTTCTTGCCTTCTAGTCAATCCCCTTCATTGAAATAATAATCATAAATCCCTGGTGCATAATTTCAGCTCAGAAGAGGTACGGGACAGAGATTCTTGGTTCACAAAAATTAAGTACAATTTCCATGGCAGCCTTTCCACACTGGAGGTATCAAGAGAAGATATTAAAAAAAAAACAAAAAAACTTTAAGGATGATGGGGAGGAGAAGACAAAGATGATAGTAGGAATTTTGTGAAATAGTGAGCAAAAGTAATGAAAGACCACACTCTAGTAGCCATGCTATAAAAGGGCCGGGAGTATCAACTTCAGATTCAGATTCGACTAATATTTAGTCAAGGATGCTCTGGGCCAGGTCCTTTGATAGGAGATTTCATGTCCATTATCTGATTTCATCACCATTTAGCTATGTGTTGCCCCTTCATCAAACTTATATTAATTATAAATGAGATGTTGACATTTTATCTTTTTTTTCATCACTACCCTTCTCTGGAAGTGCTAATGAAAAGTGAGGTAGCCAGAAGCAAAATCAGAGAAGCCTGTTGTGGCAGGCAGAATAACGGCCCCCCAAAGATGTCTATGGCCCTGAAGCCTGTGAATACTTTAGGTTTCCTGGCACAGGGGAATTAAGGTAGCAGATGGAGTTAAGGTTGCTAATTAACTGACTTTAGGAGAGGTAGATTAGCTGGGATTATCCACGTGGGCCTAACACAATCACAAAAGTCCTTAAATTGGAAGAAGGCAAAACAAAAGGTCAAGAGTGATGCACTGGGATAAAAATTCGACCAGTAGTTGCTGGCTTTGAAGATGGCAGAGAGCCATGTGCCAGGGATGTGGGTGGCTTCTAGACGCAGGAAAAAGCAAGAAAACAGATTCTCCGCTAGAGCTCCCAGAATAGAGTGCAACTCTGCTGACACCTTGATTTTAACCCAGTGAGACCCATTTCAGACTTCTGGCCTGCAGAACTGCAAGGGAATAAATGTGAGTTGTTTTAAGCCACCAAGGTTGTGCTAATTTGTTAGAGCAGCAGTAGGAAACTAATACCCTGTGTATGGCCAGAAAGTGAGGGGGAAAAAAATTACTTCACAGATGCTCTAGCAGATTTGTGAGGACAGTGGAGTTCAGAGCAGTCAATCCAATGGTGGCCTGTTGTTTCTGTACCTGAAAAATATAGTAAAGATTTAATGATGCACTGGCTGACAACAGCAAGGGTGGGGAGCCATTCTTTGCAGGGCATAAAAGTAAGGGGTAAGCAGATCAGAGAAGTCTAAGAAGTTATTAGGGATACCAGGTGCAACTCCTGAGTCCTAAAACCAGGACATGCTTTGACAATGAAGTACTGAAATAGCCCAAACTTTGACACTATGTTGTTCTTTCTACACTCCTCCTTCCTAGCCATGATCCCAACCTCTAAATGAGAGGTAAAAAATGTTTCATTTTATGCCTACCTTTTTTCTTTTGTGGGCCAGCTGTTTCTCCTTTGTACAGAACACTTGAAAAATGCAACTAAAAGAAAAAATTTAACAGGATATGTCCCTATTAATTTTTTCCTATTATTTTTCATTTTCTGAGTACATGATGGGCCCTTGAATTCTGCACACTGTGGTACCTCCTCATACCAGGAAAGTTTTCTCCTGCTGTCAAGTGATTGCTTCTGTTTGTCCTGGCCTGTGTTTTAGGAATAACTATTCTCTTTCTGTTGAATCTGTAGTCTCTGCCCTACGTATTTATCATACTTGCACCTCTGTTTTTTCTCATGCTTCTTGGGAGGTCTTCTCCAGGATATTCTCCAAATCACTGCTTTCGGTTTTCTTCCCTGTCAGTGTGATGATTGAATTCTGTGATTGCATTTATGGTTTCCTTCAACCATCACATTATCTCATACAGTTCTTTTGATTTTTGACTCTTCTCAGCTAGTTCCTTTTTCATGTTTGTTGTCTTATCCATATTTCATCTTTTATTTCAAAAGATCCACATTTTCCTAAATCTTATTAAGAGTGCAGATGTGGTTTTCTAAACATTAATTAGGTTTCCTATAAAAATATTTTCCAAACATTTGTTCTTGAGTGCCAGATTCTCCATTGTTCATATGTTATAATGTTTCCTAGGTTTCCCCCACCACTTTAAAAATATTGATCGTCCTTGAAGAAGGAGAGCTCTATATGCAGCCCTGGTAAATGCCTGCAATCATGGAGAAATGATCAGTGTTAGAATCCTCCATTTGTGTCTTAGATTGGAAGACTAGAGTTGCAAACCACCTAGCCCATCTTTCTGATAGCTTGTTGCTTTTTATTTATTCTGCATCTGTTCATTGTAAGGGATAGATCCTGGATTTTAGGGGACGGGGCTTCTGATCTTCAAAACTGATCCGCTCCCCCCCAGGGGAGAATAATTGCCAGTAGTGTGTAGTTCAGCCTGTATTCACCCCCACCCCAACTTAGAGCCTCTCTGCTGTGTCTCTGGGCTCCTCAGTCCAGGCTTTGGTACATGGACATTCTTCCTGATAGCCAGCAGATGGCTGAGCAGCATTTCTAGTTTCTAATGCTTCTGTAACTCTTTCATCTCCTTTCCTTGGATCCATGAGTATTTTAATAGGAAGAAAGGGGAAGGGCAATCGATGTTGCTTGGTTTCTGCCCTCTGGAAGCCTTGGCTGAGAATCAGTGGAAACTTTTCTGCTGAGCTCTCAGAAACTTTTCCTACTTTCTAATTTGCCTCGACTCCAAAATACGAGCCCTTTTCTCAGCTATCCTGGTTTCTTTTCCTTCCCTGTGAACTGCCACCCTCATTCCATAGCCACCATCTTCATAGAAGTTTCATAGATTGGGCTCCTGCAAAGCTGACTCTGAGATACAGATTAGAGTGCAGGGGCTGTACTAGGGAGTTTCTTGGGATCAACAACTGCAGAAGGAATGAATGGCAGGAAGCAGGGTTAGGCAGAAGTCAAACTGAGATACAATCCCAACGAAGGCCTCAGGCAACCCCAGAAAGAACTCTGTTCGTTTGTTTTATTTATTTATGAGATAGGGTCTTGCTCTGTTGCCCAGGCTGGAGTGCAGTGGCACAATCATAGTTCACTGCAGCCTTGAACTCCTGGGCTCAAGTGATCCTCCCACCTCAGCCTCCCGAGTCCCTGGGATTTACAGGCGTGAGTCACCGTACTGGGCTGGGATAGCCTTTTAGATGTCTGGAGTTGGACAAGGAGCCAGGAATACTTTATATCCTCAAATGATCATTTTATGGACGTGGGCTGCCCTTGGAGGAGGCATGGCCTTATGTGAGGCAGTTTAAACAGGGTCAATGCTGAGGACTGTCTTCCATCAGCACTCCCAGCAGCTCAGGGAATAAATCCTTCATTCCTGAGGGGGGATCTGGGTGCTACAGCACAGTGTCTACATGAGGCGGGCATTGGCTAAGACAGGCCAATACTTTGGCTTTTGGGGTCTAAAGGAACTGAGCTGAAATAACACTGAGTGCCACCCTTCATTGAATTGATCAACGTACGAGGGCAAGGTTATAAACTTCTTGTAATAGATTAGAGTAAGATAATAACCAGATGTCCTTAAATTAGAACCGGAATTGTTTAGAGTACTTCAGGCTAAAAACATTTTTGATGACAATTGGTGAAGAAATTATAGGCTAGCACTAGATAAATATAATTCTCCACTAGGAAGTGGTTAAAGCTAATTAGGAGTCACCTGTTTTGAGACAAGAAGAATTATTCCAGAGACTCCTGGGTTTGCAAAGAAAATGTATGTTGTCCCTATAACCTCCCTATGTGTTATACAAGAGTCGTGAAGTGATCCCAAACTTTAAGTGCCTATGGGACAGATTCATATTTCACTCAACTGCAGGTGAATTCCCCATTTATATCCTGTCACATTGTGGGTCAGCAAGGCCACAACATGTGGAGACTATGATTTAGTTGCTTGGTATATGCTTCCTCAGAGACAATGATACGTGATGGAAATAATCCAAATCAGGGGTTACAAACTCATATACCTGCAAGGTCAAGGAGCCACACAGGGAGCAGAATGGCCAGTGTCTGTGGTGAACTGCAACAGGGACACTTCATTAAGGTGTGACCCTTCCTCAGCACCCATTCCTCACTGTGTCCGTGTGGGACACGGGCCTGATATTGCCAAATCCTTTGATTTCTGAAGAGAAACTGGAAATCCAGATTTCTTTGTGAAATACCCAGATTTTTTTAGTATAAGAAACTAATTCAGATTAAAACAACAACTGTGTGAGCCAAACCATAAATATCTGAAGGTAGAGTCAGGCCTGTGGGCTGCCAGATCGTGACCTCTGAGTTAAATGTTTTATCAGAAACATTTTTTGGTGAGGTTAGTCAGAGTTAATGTACAAACAGAATGACGCTATAGTTTATTGTAACAGCATATTGTTATTTAAATAAACAGTCAACACCAAGTATATTACCAACATGCATTATAAAATTTCATAACTATATATTTCTTTATATTTGGCATAGTGCAGGTCAGCGAAAAACTTCAAGGCTTTTGACTAAAGGCCATTATAAAATATTTAGAGACCAAAAATCTAATGCTATCTTCTTTCTACTGGGAGTAACACCTCCCTGTTTTGGGGAATTACTCTCCTTCCTCCCCATTCTGGTCATGTGGTTCCATGACCAGAATGGAGCTGCCATGTTTTTGCCTTAACTTGATTTCCTGCTCATTATAAATTGGTCCGGTCCCAAGTGCCTGACCCAAGGCACACAAATCAAAACTCCCTATGGAAGTCCCTCTCTAGTGTGATGGAGTTTTTTCCCCCCAGTAAGGATCTGATGGTCCAGAAACTGAAGTGGAAAAATAGATAGCTGATCTATCTGGGGCTGGAGAATGGCAAAGTCAGTATGTTGAAAAGTCAGGGAATTGAGGGAATCTAGCAAGGCAGCAAGTGTATCTTTCATTTATTTTTATTATTTATATTCTGGAAGTTTTAAAAAATAAATTTTACACATTGTGGAAATGTGTGAGCTTTTAATTTAGCATGAAAGAGGAGGCAAGTGAAGCAAAAATATGGGTGATGAATATGAAGGCTGAATTTGTTAAGATGCTTTGGGATGCCTGCGGTAGAAGCCCATCCACTCTAACGTTAGCCAAAGTGGGGGACTTACGGCCTCAAGCAGCTGAGAAGTCCAGGAGCGCATCCAGCTTCAGGCAAAGCTGAATCCAGGGGCTCAATGTCAGCAGGGTTATGTCTTTTTCACCTCTTGGGTCTTTTTCCCCCCTTCTTCTCTTGTCCTGCCTTTCACTGTATTAACTACATTTTCTTTTTTCCATGCCCCTCTTCTATTGTTTTATGTGTGTGTGTGTGTGTGTGTGTGTGTGTGTGTGTGTAAACCCATAATTTACAAAGTCTAAATTTAATCAGTATCTGTCTTCAAACAATAAAGATAATACTTTTATTTCTCCCCTCACTCTTCTCCCCAACTCCCATGTTACTACTCTCTGAAATTTTAGTTTGGCTTGCTTTTAAACATTTAATTTTTAAAACACTTATTCATTTTGATTTTCTACTCTATTTTAAATGATTTATTTTCTCACTAGGACTTTTTGCATCCTTTCTTTAAATTCATTTCTTTTCTTGCTAGAGTATACCCTAGTGTAGTTCTTTCAGAGAGAAGCTTTGGGTGGTAAACTTTCTAAGTATTTGTATGCCTGAAAATGTCTTTATTTTGCCTTTACACTTGGATGATAACTTGGCTTGATATAGAATTCTGGACCCAAAATTACTATTTTTGACTTCTGGCCTCCAGAGTTGCTGATAATCTCATTCTTGTTTCTTGTGAGTATTGTATCTTTTCCTTCTGATAGCTTTTAGAACATTCCCTTTATCTCTGATGCTCTGGAATTTTATATGTTATATCATATATATGTATGAACTTTTTTCTTTATCTCTTTGAGCTGCATTCTGGTAGATAAATTGTGTTTAACCTTCCAATTTATTCATTCACTCATTGGCAATAAATAAGCTGCTCTTAAGTTCATCTATTAAATTTTTTAATTTTAATAACTGTATTTTCCACTTTAACATTTCTAGCTGGTACTATTGTCATAATGCATGTGCTGCATTATGAAACTTCCTCAAGTTTCATGGCTTTTATTCCCACCTAAATTTATTTCTTTGAGGATTTTGAGAACATCCTCACTGGGGAGCTTGTCTTCCAGCCCAGTATTCATGGGTACCAAATGATAAAAGTTTGTCTATGAATGGATTAAATTGAAATAAATGTTCCAATATTAGAAGCTTCTAGGGGAGGAAAAAGAAAAATTGCTCTTCTCTTTTTCCGTTTTCCATCTTCTCAAAGGACAGCACATGGGAATAACATGGAGGGATTTCTAAAATGCATTTTACTTATGTAGAAAATAGTTGTAAGAAATTATATTCCTCCAGAGAAGAACTAGGAAGTTATTTTCCTTTTTCCCCCCTTCAAACTGTGATAAAAAGCCCAAAGGATGCATAAACCAAGAACTGTTTGTCATGCTAAAAAGTTCGTAGATTAAATATTGTGACAAGGGAGACTTAGATAAAACACACACACACACACAATACAATGGCCATGACTCTTGGCATCCACAAGTTTGCAATCATAATTGGGGTGAGACAGGCTTTGCCTTTGGTGGCCAGGGATAGCTGCATCCGTGGGTTCCAGGTGGGACGAGATCCCGGAACTGTAGCGGCAGGACCTTTGGGTATTGGAAACAGTTTGCAGCTCATCCATCTGGTTCCGCTACCCCGGCTCCGGCCTCCGACAAGTCCGCTATGTGCTGGTCCTAGTGCCCGCCCTTCAGGTCCCAGCCCTCCTGTACCCCACAGATCGCTCATTTTGAAGGTTGCTGGCTATAGTGACTCATTTGGTATAACTGCTGGTTCTCATGACAACAAAATACCTCAAGAGCCACAGGCTGAACCAAAGCAGCTCCCCATAACCCTGCCCACTCCATTAGGGAATTTCGCGCCATCCAAGAGCGCTTCCAGTGGCCACTATTCCCCCCTCCCTGTGGGAACATCCCCCCGGTGGAGACTGCTGGGGATAGAGACGGCCACCTGCCTCGCCTTGGGGTCTAGTGGTGGAAAAGGGGTGCACAATTGGAGATCCCCCTATCAACCAGTATCACGCGGAGACACACATCAGAAGGGCAGACACACGCGGCTAGATGAGCAACCTCTGAGCTGTGTAGAATTTTCCCAACTCACCTCTCACACTGCAGCCAAAAGAAATTGTGTTTCTACCTGCACCTCAGGACGAGCAGGGTCAAAGTAACCCCTAGGAGCTACAAGGCCCCTCCCAAAGCACAGGGCTTTCACATACCCCAACTGGGGGATCAGAGTCTGCCACGGACATAGCAGAATACCTAGCTAATAGGGAGCTGTGGACTCATATCCTCAAGTACTATTCACTAGCTTAGAGCCCAAGTTGGGAGGTCATTCTCACCACACTCCACCAGGAAGAGGAGAAGACAACAGGCCAGAGATAACTCAAGATCCACCAAACTTGCTAAAATACACCTAAGGCAATATAGGCCACTACTTCTCTCCCTGGCTCTGCCAAGGAACGAAAATTGTGGGCCTGGAGACAGGGCCATAAACTAGCCCTAACACCCCCAGCTCTCGACCAAGAGGCCAGATGAGAAAAAACCAGCAAAAGAACTCAGGGAACATGAAAAATCAGAGTGAAAAGTCACCCCCAAAAGAAACCATCAGTTCCTCAGCAATGGATACCAACTCAAATGAAATGGGTAGAATGACAGAAGAGGAATTTCATTTATGGATTATAAGAAAGCTCAATGAAATTCAAGAGAAAATTGAATCCCAGCACAAAGAAACCACAAGAAAATTCAAGAAATGAATGAAAAATTCTCCAAAGAAATAGAAATATTACGGAAAAATCAAATAGAAATCCTGGAAATGAAAGAAGCATTCAAGGATCTACAAAACACAGTGGAAAGCCTTAAGAATAGGCTGGACCATGCAGAGGAAAGAATTTCAGAGCTAGAAGACAACTCCTATGTGCTAAATAAATCAGCCAAAGAGAAAGAACACAAAAACAAGAGGCACGAACAAAGCATACAAGAAATGTGGGATTATGTACAGAGGCCAAATATAAGGATCATAGGCATCCCCGAGGGAGAGGAAGAAAATTCGCATGGGCTGGAAGATCTATTTGAAGGAATAGTAGAGGAAAATTTCCATGGCTTAGCCAGAAATCTCGATATCCAAGTACACAGGACTCCTGGGAGAGTCAACGTGAAAAGGCATTCACCACGCCACATAATTATTAGGCTGACCAAAGTAAACACAAAAGAGGCACTCCTCAGAACTGTAAGACGAAAACAGCAGATAGCCTATAAAGGGAAACTGATCAGATTAACTGCAGACTTCTCAGCTGAAACCTTACAAGCCAGAAGGGAATGGGGAGACATCACCAGTCTCCTAAAACAAAACAAGGCCAACCCAGAATTCTGTATCCTGCCAAACTAAGCTTCTTATACGAGGGAGAAATAAAAACGTTTCCAGATAAGCAATCACTGATAGAATTTGCGAAATCCAGACCGGCCTTGCAAGAAGTGCTTAGACCTGCATTATACACTAACCAGTGCAACAGACACCCACCTATGTAAAACTACGCAAAAGCTAAAACCCCAGAAACCAGATTCCACAATGACGCAAGAGGTAAAACAAAAGACACCACCCAATAGAATAATCAGAAATTTACCCCAAATATCAATTCTCTCAATAAATGTAAATGGCTTGAATTGCCCATTGAAGAGACATAGGCTGGCTGAATGGATTAAAAAATACAAGCCAAATATCTGTTGTCTTCAGGAAACACACCTTACACACAAGGACGCATTCAGACTCAAGGTGAAAGGATGGAATACAATTTTCCAGGCCAATGGAAACCAAAAGAAATCCAGAGTAGCCATCCTTATTTCAGATGATATAAACTTTAAAGCAACAAAAGTAAAGAAGGACAAAAATGGACACTATATAGTGGTGAAGGGAAAAATCTTACAAGAGGATTTAACAATCCTAAATATTTATGCACCCAACACAGGAGCGCCCAGGTACATAAAGCAAATACTGCTAGATCTAGACAACATAATAAACAGCAATGCCATAATAGCAAGGGACTTCAACACCCCACTGACGGAACTGGACAGATCCTCCAAACAAAAATTAAATAATGAAACAAAAGACCTAAACAGGACTCTAGAACATTTGGGCCTAACAGATATCTACAGAACACTCCACCCAAATAACACTGAATATACATCCTTCTCATCAGCTCATGGAACTTTCTCTAAAATTGACCACATCCTAGGCCACAAAACAGATCTAAACAAATTCAAAAAAATAGAAATCATACCATGTATCTTTTCAGACCACAGCGGAATAAAATTAGAAATCAATTCCAAGAGAAACTCACATCTTCCTCCAAAAACATGGAAACTAAACAATCTGTTGCTGAATGACTAGTGGGTCAAGGAGGAGATTCAAATGGAAATCAAAAGATTCTTCAAACTAAACGATAATGGGGACACAAGTTATCAAAATATGTGGAATACAGCAAAAGCAGTCCTGAGAGGAAAACTTATCGCCTTAAATGCCCACATCCAAAAGACAGAAAGGTCACAATCAGTAAACTAATGAATCATCTTAAGGAAATGGAAAAGGAAGAGCAAAGCAATCCTAAAGCCAGCAGAACAAAAGAAATAACCAAGATCAGAGCAGAATTAAATGAAATCGAGAACAAAAGAACAATACAGAAGATTAATAAAACAAAAAGTTGGTTCTTTGAAAAGATAAACAAAATAGACAGGCCACTCGCCAGGTTGACCAGAAGCAGAAAGGAAAGGACTCTAATAAGCTCAATTAGAAATGAGAAAGGAGAAGTCACAACTGATACCATGGAAATACAAAACATCATCTTCGAATACTACAAAAACCTCTATGCCCACAAACACAAAAACGTGGAGGAAACAGACAAATTCTTAGAAACACACTACCTCCCTAGGCTCAACCAGCAAGGAACAGAATTTCTAAACAGACCAATATCAAGCACCGAAATCGAAGCAGTAATAAAAAATCTTCCCACAAAAAAAAGTCCTGGACCAGATGGGTTCACACCTGAATTCTACCAAGCCTACAAAGAAGAACTGGTGCCTATACTGCAGAAATTATTTGAAAATATCCAGAAGGATGGAGTCCTCCCAAACTCATTCTACAAAGCCAATATCACCTTGATACCAAAGCCAGGAAAGGACACAACAAAAAAAGAAAACTACAGACCAATATCCCTTATGAATACAGATGCAAAAATTCTCAATAAAATCCTTGCAAACCGAATTCAAATGTACATCAAAAACATAATTCATCATGATCAGGTGGGCTTCATTCCCGAGATGCAGGGATGGTTCAACATATGCAAATCTATAAATGTAATTCACCATATAAATAAAAGCAACAACAAACATTATATGATCCTTTCAATAGATGCAGAAAAGGCTTTTGACAAAATCCAGCATCCTTTTATAAGAACTCTTAACAATATGGGCATAGATGGCTCATACCTTGAAATTATTAAAGCCATATATGATAAATATAGCCAAATACAGCCAATATCATACTGAATGGGGAAAAATTGAAAGCATTCCCCCTTAAAACTGGCACCAGACAAGGGTGCCCACTATCTCCACTTCTTTTCAACATAGTGCTGGAAGTCCTGGCCACAGCAATTAGACAAGACAGAGGAATCAGGGGCGTCCAGACAGGGGCAGAAGAGGTCAAACTTTCACTATTTGCAGACGATATGATATTATACATAGAAAACCCCAGAGATTCAACCAAGAGATTACTGGAATTGATAAATAAATTCAGCAAAGTCTCAGGATACAAAATTAATACACACAAATCCATAGCCTTCATATATGCTAATAACAATCAAGCTGAGAAACAAATTAAAGATGCAATACCTTTCACAATAGCACCAAAGAAAATTAAATATTTAGGAACATATCTAACTAAGGAGGTCAAAGACCTATATAGAGAGAATTACGAAACACTGAGAAAAGAAATTGCAGAGGATGTAAATAGATGGAAAGCCCTACCATGCTCTTGGATAGGCAGAGTCAACATAGTAAAAATGGCTTTGCTACCTAAATTGATTTACAGAATCAATGCAGTCCCTATCAAAATACCAACATCATTTTTTGCCAATGTAGAAAAAATAATTTTACGCTTCGTGTGGAACCAGAGAAGACCCCGTCTAGCCACAGCAATCTTAAGCAAAAAGAACAAATTGGGAGGCATCTATCTACCAGACTTCAAACTATACTACAAGGCTATAGTAACCAAAACTGCATGGTATTGGCACAAGAACAGAGACGTAGACCAATGGAACAAGACTGAGAACCCAAATATAAAACCAACCTCATACAGTCACCTGATCTTTGACAAATTCCAAAAAAACGTACACTGGGGAAAAGATTCCCTATTCAACAGATGGTGCTGGGAAAACTGGATGGCCATATGTAGAAGACTGAAACTGGACCCACACCTCTCACCTCTCACAAAAATCAACTCACAATGGATAACAGATCTAAACCTAAGACATGAAACCATAAGAATTCTCGAAGAAAATGTTGGAAAAACTCTTACGGACATTGGCCTAGGCAAAGAATTTATGAAGAAGACCCCAAAAGCAGTCACAGCAGCAACCAAAATAAATACATGGTACCTGATCAAATTAAAAAGCTTCTGCACAGCCAAGGAAACTATCACTAGAGTGAACAGACAACCTACAGAATGGGAGAAAATATTTGCATGCTACACCTCTGATAAAGGGCTGATAACCAGAATCTATACAGAACTTAGGAAAATCAACAAGAAAAAACCAAACAACCCTATTAAAAAATGGGCAAAGGACATGAACAGAAACTTTTCCAAAGAAGACAGAAAAATGGCCAGCAAACATATAAAAAATTGCTCAACTTCTCTAATCATTAGGGAAATGCAAATCAAAACCACAATGAGATATCACTTAACTCCAGTGAGATTGGCTCATATCAAAAAATTCCCAAACAACAAATGTTGGTGGGGATGTGGACAGATAGGAACACTCATACACTGCTGGTGGGACAGCAAATTAGTACAACCTCTGTGGAAAGTAATATGGAGATACCTCAAAGAATTAAAAGTAGAATTACCATTTGACCCAGCAATCCCACTACTGGGTATTTACCCAAAGGAAAAAAAGACATTTTATAATAAAGACATCTGCTCACGAATGTTTATAGCGGCACAATTCACAATTGCAAAGATGTGGAAACAAGCCAGGTGCCCATCAATACACGAGTGTATTAATAAAATGTGGTATATGTATACCATGGAGTATTACTCAGCAATAAGGAACAATAGTGAATTAACACATCTGGTATTATCCTGGTTGGAGCTAGAACCCATTCTTCGAAGCGAAATGTCACAGGAATGGAAAAACAAGCACCACTGGTACTCACCATCAAATTGGTACTAACTGATCAACACCTACATCACACAGGGCAATAATATTCATCAGGGGGCGGGCAGGCGGGAGGGGGGTGGAGGGGATGGGAAAACTCTCACTGAATGGATGCGGGGAGCACAGTTTGGGAGATGTCCACAATCGTAGCTCTGACATGGGAAGTGCATGGGCAATATATATAGCCAAAGTGTTGTACCCCCATAATATTCTGAAATGAAAAAACCAACCAACAAACAAACAAACAAAAAAAGAACAAAACACTTATTGCTGACAAAGTTTTTTCTTTTTTCTTTAATGGCATGGTTCCATTAGCTACACTATTTTATACTTAAACTATGCCTTTCATTTTCCCAAGAATCCTAGTTCAGATTGTGTAGTGGACAGTGGTGTTTAAAGGCTCCTCGCTTTCTTTGCCTCTTATAGATATGACACTAACAAGAACAAGAAAGCAGTGTGTGATTTTCCTGTCGAAAGAGGAGAAAGGATGTGACCAGAATGGTTAGGGAGAGTGGTCTGTTCACTCCTCAGGGGGAAAAAAAAAAAGTTTACAATCATAAGCTTCAACCGTGATGCAAAACCAGTTACAAGAAGTGAGAGTAGACTTGGTCTTCAACAGCTGAAATCTGAGGTCAATAATCAGGAAGAGTTGTACTTTGGAAGGGATTTAATTAGTTTTTCCCTCTTAATAATTCTAGTTTGCCACCTGAGCCTCACTGGGAACGTTAAGTAACTTGAGTTTCTCAAGGCTGCATCGAGAAGCCTCAAGTTTTGCCTGATTGCTGCTCAATATGGAATAAAAGAAAACATGAAACAACTGGTTCTGATCAGGTGGAATAAACATTTAGGCCTGCTAATGCCTATTACAGGCAGATTTCACAAAAATGAAATGTACTGTTGCTTTGATAATTTCATCATTGCTAACTCTATTTCCCATTTTTCCTTATGCCTTCCACATGGTATTTTACTCTGTACAGTTTGTTTGTCTTATGATTTGAATCATAAGATGTTTAGAGATAGAACATTTTGTAATAATCATTGACAAATTAGACTTTTGTCTGACAACTTTGAAGTACTATGGAGAAAGAGGGAAAACCACTGTTTAGTTTGCTATGACTCTCTTAGCAGAATTTCTTTTGGCTCCTTGAGTAACTTACCTCCTATATCACTTTATAAGCAATGCGTTTTGCCAGCAATAAATTGGCAGTATTAAATGACAGACTTAAGTAGTTGTTTGTTTGTTTGTTTGCTATGTGTCTGTTGGAAAATTGTTCTGTCAAGATGTCATTCCAGAGAAAACAAATTTATCAAGAAGCGGGGAGCTTGCTTCACATGATAACCAGAAGCACTCTCAGAATATGTTAGTTAACTGGAAAACCTGTTTTACAAGTGGATTTTCATTGTGTTTGGGAGAAATTTTTTATGCCAAGTGAATCAGCAAAAATATTTTCTAAATCCTTTTAAACCACAAATTGAAGTTACTAATGATATTTCAAAAATTCATTTTTTTAGAAAATTTCTTATGCAGTAAAAATGATGGATATATGTTCAATGTATTTATATCTTTTTATCTATTAATATTTAAGTGAATCACTGTGCTGTACAAACCACTGGCCCTATGCACCAGCTTAGAACACAGCTTTTCAAAATTTTATTTTAAAGACTGGAAGAACCAAACATACCCTGTACCAAACTTTCTCTGTCTAGTCTGTGAGGTGAATTGCTTCATTGAAACCTGAATGTTATTTCTAACAGAACCCCTTATTATACTCTGGTTCTAAATGGTTAGTCAGTTTTAGAATCTTCCAAGTGATCATAGAACTGACTCAAGCTTTCTGAGCATGTTGGCCTAGAGATGATTTTTTTATTTGGCTCACAAACCTGAGATTACTCTAGTCTTGAATAGGACCACCAGGCTTGCCCTGGCAGATTTGAATATTCAATTCAATGTATGAAACATGTACCAGACGCTGTGCTGAGGGAAGAGGGTAGAGAGATGGTAGGAACGGTCCCTGCCCAAAGTCTGCAATAACCTCTCACAACACCGTGCTTAAAACAGAGTCTTCTGGCTTTAGCAACATGATAGACTGGGCTAATACCAGGTAAAACAAATATTCTCATATTAGATAAATCTCCCAATTGTATGCAAGTAGAGAAGAGCTGCATTATTTTGAAAACAAACAAATACATAAACAATCTATAGGATTACCATGAGGATCTCAACAAGCAATCATATAAGGACATAGTGCAAGGCATATAATAAGCACACAGTAATAATTGGTTGAAGACCAGTTCAGTGCCTTTTATGCTTTATAGGATATATCTGTTAGCTATTGCTGTATAATAAACTATGTCAAAACTCAGAGGGTTAAAACAATGACCATTTATTATTGCTCAAGAGTCTATTAATTAACTGAATGGTTCTACTGGTTGTGGCTGGACTCACTCATATATTTGCAGTCAGCTGTGGTACATTTGTAGGCAGCTCTTGTGATTTATGGCTGGGCTCTCTCACAGGTTTGGGGGTCAGCAGGACGGTTGGTCTAGGATGGACCTGGCTGGAATGAATCAGCTGTACTCCATGTGGTGTCTCATCCTTCAGCAGACCAGCCTGGGCTTGTTCACATGGCAGAAACAGGGGTCTAAGAGACAGACCAGAAGCAGGCAAACCTCTTGAGGCCGAGGGTTGGGACAGACACATCATTGCTTCTATGAAGTCATGTTGTCCAGAGCAAATCAGAAGGCCAGGTCATATTCGAGGGAGTAGGGAAATAGACTCCACCTCTTTGTGGGAGGAGCTGGGAAGTCACGTTGTGAAGTGTCTACGTAAAGGGAAGTTAGGATGATTGGGGCCAGTTTTGCAATCAAGCTACCTGTATGCCCTCAGTTAATACGAGAGAATATGTGCAAGTAAGAGAGTTGATTTATAGGCACCTAAATAATGATGTTTGTATTTGAGGTTTCCATTTCCTTTAAATTTTAGGTTTGAAGTTTGTTCTTTGATTGTTTGGTGACATGCAGTAGACATTGTGGCTAACAGGCAGATATGCATATGAAGGATATGGGCTAGCTCACAGGATCTAAGGCTGAGCTTCTGCAAGGGCAGGAACCCTGAACCACCCAGAACCTAGACAATAAGAACTAATAGTCCATTCAGGGCACTGCCATTGGGATTCAGATTTCCTGGAGAGAGTCCAGTTGGCCTCTGGCTTAGGTGCCCAGACCTCAGCCAAGGCAGAACCAGGTGCCTTGACTCTGAAGTCTCACCAAGACTACGTGCAAAGAGGCAAACAGTTCTTAAAAGTTAAAGGAGTCCAGTGCCACATGCAGGGGAGTCAGGGCAGGCAAATACAACATGTCCTCTACAAAGTTGAAATGGCTTAATCCTAGAAAATAAGATCTAGTAATGGCTCAAGTCCCCCACTTGTGTGGGCATGGAGGAACCAACTGCCATTTCCCCCCTTGCTGCTGCTGCCAATGAGCAAAAGGTGGAAAGGAGCTAGAAGCAAAGGGTACAGATTATGCAGAGAGGGAAGGTAAATTAGATGTGGCTTTCCTCTACCCAGTCAATGGCAAGTGACCATTTCCTTCTTTAATTTAATTCTTCGTCTGCTCTGGCCTGATCAAAGCATGTCTACAGACAACGGTCTTTGACCTGCTTCAAAGAACATTAGAATTATAGTGCCAAAGAGAGAAGATATGTGTCTTAGGAGTTGTATAAGTTAGGCATGCTTCTGGCTGCTTCTGACTTGACCCATAGGATAGTTATTGTCACTGAGCTGGAAGTCCCTAAGTGGTGGCCCAGCAGCTCACCAAAGTCCCCAGCTTCTCCTTTCTTTCCAATCCACTATCCTTAGTGTGGCAGTGGTGTCTCCCCTCACAGCTACAAGATGGCTGCTGCTGCTCCCAGCATTGTGTCCTCACAGGACAGAATCTCTAGCAGAAAGAAGACAGGAGGGAGCAAAAAAAGCTTTTGCTTCTTACCTCTCTCTGTCCACCACCCTTCAGGGAACTTCCCATTACATCTCATTGGCCAGAACATGACCATCTTAAACCAATCACTGTAGAAGGGGCATGAGGATGCCGTATGGGCCTAGACCAATTTTAGTACACCCTCTCATGTTGGGCACATGGCCGCCTGTGTCTGATGTCAATGATGCTTCCATTCACATTTTCTTGGCCTTGTCTCTAATTCCAGCCCCAGCTGGGGACAGGGTTGGCTTCTCAGGGCTGGCTTCTCAGGGCTCTGTGCTTGGTTTAGTGCTCTGCTGGTGTTGCCTTGAAATTCTTAATAATTTTTTTAACAATAATTTTGTACTGGGTCCTGCAAATTATCTAGCCAGTCCTGGCTGGGGTGGACAGTTCCACATGGGCTTTGACTCACTTCTCCCTGGTAGCCTCTTGCTTCAAGCACACACCCTTGCTTTCTCTCCTGGGCTTCCCCAAAGCTGCAGACACCAGTGTGTGCTCCATCCACTGGTAGACACGGACAGTTTGGAAAGGAAACTTTGACCAGGGCAGGACAGGAATCAATGGAGAAATGTTCCTGCGCCCCATCCTTCAAGGGCACTCTGCGTGATTCTTAGTAGGTCTGGGGGGAATCCAGCTCCGTTGACCACAGCAGTGACCTTAATAACACATCCTTCTGTTGATTGTTCTGCCTTCCCTGTCCCCTCTCCCTAGTCTCTCATTCCTGGTCCCTGGGTCATATTTCAAATAAACACCTGCATCCTAGTCTTATCTCAGGCTCTGCCTTCAGGGGAATCCAAGCTCCAACACCATCCAAATAAAATCCGGGTTTCTTACCAAGAAGAAAGGTGTATGGCCGTTTGCCCTTTGGTTAAGCAATATCAACAGTGTCAGCCGTAGCGCTCGTGGGATGATAACGGAGCCATCACAGATCCTGTATCCCGGACTTCCAGGACAGATATCTAACATTTGTGGAGTGCCTACTGTGTGTCAGACTCTGTGCTATTTTCAAATATGTTCTCTTATTTCACCTACACAACAGCCATTTGCAGAAGTTATTATCATCTCCATTTTACAGATGAGAATACCAAGGATCAGAGAAGTTGAGTGTCTTCCCCAAGGCCAGTAAGTGGAAGACCTTCAGTAACTGAAACACAAGTTATCTGGATATTCTTCTCACAATATCGCCCTGCTAAAAGGAAGGGTATTTGATCTATAGGCCAACTAGCCTGGCTCTGAGATTTGTAGCCGCTCATATAGTGCTTCCTGAAAAACAGCTAGTGGCCAGGTAGATGTGCCAGCAAGGGGGCAGGCTCTCCTCTCAGCTCTTGGTCCTGGTACAAAAGTGTTCACAGCAGGGCTTCAGGAACAGAGGGTTGTGGCCAGCACATTGCTCATGCGTTTTCTTTAAACCAATAGCAACCTGGCAACTGTATTTTCCAAGCCTGGCTAGACAGATCGTTCTATTTTGCTTTGTCACTTTCAAGGGAGTATCCTGCCCCTTCACAGACTCAGTGCTGTGTAGCAGACTACATTTACAGAGTGTTCTGGATAATGAGGTCAGGCAAACATTTGAAAAACAGATCATAGACTACAGGGACACCACTGTCTTTTTCCAGGATAAGCTGGGGAAAGAAATTGGACGCTGGTCCAGACGACGGCATGGTAATAGCTGAATCAGTAAAAGGGGCCAACCCCTGGCTAGCAGTCAGAGACATGACTGAAGAAAGAACTGTACCATTATTATTCTCAAAGGATATATTTTTAGTACATGGCACAGAAGTCTGACCCTCTTCTATGGAGCAACACAGAATGGAAATTCACTTTAATATCAAGTTACCACCATAT
Source organism: Daubentonia madagascariensis (assembly GCA_023783475.1). Lineage (NCBI taxonomy): Eukaryota > Metazoa > Chordata > Mammalia > Primates > Daubentoniidae > Daubentonia > Daubentonia madagascariensis. Next base: position 25,584,543 of record JAKFHU010000585.1, read on the forward strand.
GATGTAGAATTGAAGTAAGTTAAAATTCATAAATTGTGTACACAACTTCAGAGAATGTTCCAGTAGGAACCCTCAGATTTATTTTTATTTTAATCATATATTCAAATATTCAAGTATTCTTTAATATAAGATAAAATTTGGTATGTCACTACCTCTTGCTGATTTTCTTACATAAGTTTCCCTGAGTTTTTTCCCTGTCATTTAACAAGACAGTGAAGCAGTAGTTTCAAACTTTTATTGGTTGTGTCCCCCATCAAAAAAACCTTGTACATATATCTCCAATATATGCATATTTATATATTTAGAAATTATATCCCTGGACTGCTACATTAATGTTTTATTATAATATAAAACAGGCCAGAATTAAATGTTAAAGGATAAGATAAAGATTAAATTATCTTAAAAGTACTTTTAAATTAGTAACATTGCAAAAACCACTGCTTTTGAGAGTAATATGATTAAATATGCTTTTCTTTAAAAGAAACATGATTCATTACTCTGTGATATTTTGATTCAAAATTTTGGACTAGCTCAGTTTATTACAATACTTGGTGGGTTTTTTTACATTTTTTCTTGAGGTGTTATTTCAGTGGTTTTTAGTATATATACAGAGTTGCACAAACATCACCATTGTCTAATTTTAGAATATTTTCATCACCCCAAAAGAAACCCATACTTGTTAATAGTCACTCCTTATTCCCTTCTACCCCTAGCCCCTTGGCAGCCACCAATCTATTTTCTGTCTCTGTGGGTTTGTCTGTACTTGACATTTCACATAAAAGAAATGACGTAATGTGTGGTTTTTTTGTGTCTGGCTTCTCTCACTTAATGTAATGTTTTCAAGGTTCACCCATGTTGGAGCATATGTCAGTATTCCTTTTATGGCCAAATAATATCCCATGTTATGGCTATACCACAGTTCTTTCTCTCTTCATCAGTTAATGGACAATTGGGTTTTTTCCACTTTTGGCTATTAAGGATAATGCTGCAATGACCACTTACGTATAATTTTTATGTGGACATTTGTTTTCATTTCTCTTGGGTATATATCTAAGAGTGGAATTTCTGGGTCAAATGCTAACTCTATGTGTAGCCATTTAAGGAACTGTCAGACTGTTTTCCAAAGTGGCTGCACCGTTTTACAATCCCGCCAGCCAATGTATGAGGGTTCCAATTTCTCCATATTCTTGCCAATACTTGTTACTGTTCATCTTTTTTATTATAACCATCTTAGTGGATGTGAGGGGTATCTCATTGTGGTTTGATTTACATTTCCCTAATCACTAATCATCTTTTTATGTACTTATTGGGCATTTGTATATCTTCTTTAGAAAAATGTCTGTTCAAATTTTTTGTCCATTTTTTTAAATGTTTGTCTTTTATTGTTGAGCAATAATAAGTTCTTTTGATATTCTCTATATTAGACCTTCTCAGATGTATGATTTATATATATATTTTCCCATTCTGTGGGTTATCTTTTCTCTTTCATGATAGTAGCCTTTTGAAGCACAAAAGTTTTTATTTTGATGAAGTGGAATTTATCTATTATTTTTCTTTGGTTGCTTAAGCTTTTGGTATCATATCTAAAAAAACATTGCCTAATCCAAGGTCATGAAGATTTATGTCTATGTTTTCTTCTAAGACTTTACAGTTTTAGCTCTTACATTTACCTTGATCCATTCTGAGTTATATAGGTTATTAAGTATGAAATGTCCAATTTCCTTAAGTACTAAGTTTGACAGCTGATAGCTCTGACATTTCACTTTGACACTTCTTGTTTTATTTTTATGGTGACGGTACATCCTCAGTCTTTCAAATGAATGATTTGGCTTGTGATTATCTGTCAAATTTTTTTTAGAGCAATTTTTGCAAAACCATGGATAAGTAAAAAATTCATGTTATTTTTGAATATGAGTACTGTCCTGGAACTATTGCTGTGCAGACAGCGCAAAATATCAATGAAGTGTCTGGGAAGGATGTGGCTAATGAACGCACAGTACGTCGATGGTTTGAGAAGTTCTGTTCTGTGATTTTAATCTTGAAAATGAGCCACGTGGGCAACCTGAGACCAAGATGGATAATGATGAGCTGAAAGCTGTAGTGGAAGCAAATCCATCTCAACCTACATGTGAATTAGCAGCAAGGTTTGGCATTACTATTCCAACAGTATTGGACCATTTGAAACAAATCAGCAAGGTAAAGAAGCTGGATAGATGGGTAAGAGAAATCGTTAGGAAGCTTGCCTTTCTTTGCTGTCACAACATAAAGGTGAACAATTTCTATACTATATTGTTATATGTGATGAAAAATGGATTATTTTTGACAATTGCAGGCATTTGGCACAATGGTTGGATAAAGATGAAGTGCTGAAACACAGTCCAAAACCAAATATTCATCAAAAAAAGCTAATGGTGTCTGTTTGGTGGTCCAGTGCTGGTATTATCCACTACAGCTTCATGAAACCTGGTCAATCGATTACAGCAGATGTTTACTGCAACCAATTGGACAAAATGATGAGAGTGCTTGCGATTAAGCAGCTGAGATTGGTCAACAGAGACAGGCCTATCCTCTCGCACTACAATACTCGACTACATGTTGCACAAACAACGCTGTTCAAACCACAGAGGCTGGACTTGGAAACTCTCTGTCATCCACTGTATTCACCAGACCTTGCACCAAATGACTACCACTTCTTCCAGACTTTGGACCACTTCTTGCAAGGACAAATATTCAATTCTCAACAAGCTGTGGAAAACGCCTTCCACAATTGCATTGCCACTTGCTCTCCAGGCTTCTTCGCTGCTGGCATAAACAAGCTACCGTTAAGATGGCAAAACTGTGTCAATAGTTTAGGCACATATTTTTTTTAATTGTACTGTTTCTTGTTTGAGATATAATAAGCTAAACTTTTGATTTGAAATTGGACATTTCATATTTAATGACCTATAATTTTTTTTTTTTGGTACATGGTACAACTTTAGGTAGGGGTGCAACTTCATTGGTTGAAAGTGGGTAGCCAGTTGTCCCAGAACATTGAAAATAGTATTCTTTTCCCATTGAATTGTTATGGTACCTTTGTCAAAAATCAACTGACCATAAATATATGGCTTTATTTTTGGACTTGAAATTCCATTCCATTCATCTACACGTCTTAATACTTGGTTTTTAATGTATGTCCTAGCTGAAAAGATAACTTACAAAGATTAATAGATCAAATACAAAAAAATGCATCATTATCTACCTTTACTAATCATTTTCTATCACGCCCACCAATTATGCAAATGTTTGGCTGGAGATCTGGCTAGTGAGTTTCCATCTTTTCTGATGTCTGTGAGTTGTTCTTGCAAAGCAATAGTAAGGTATTGTATTTTTTTCTTTGTAACACATAGATACAAAACTCACTGAAACTCTTCCTGAAGACGATTTTAAAGCAGGTTAACAAATTCTTTTTTTTCAAGTTTTCAGAACTATAAGAGTTTTTTAAAGGTGTTATACTTTTGTAACTTTAGCAACAAGAACTGTAGGACAATGAAAACATTTCCAAATATTGATTTACAAAATGATCTTGTCATATCTCAAGTTTGCTAGTTTGTTGTTTAAAAAGGCTTAATTTCTTTCTGAAAAGTTTGTACAAAGTATTAGAAATGTCAACTCTTCAATTTTATTGGTATTAACTTGTGTTTACATTATTGGTATCTTCCTCAATCTGTGATTTCTTTGTAGTATATATTTTTAAGCTACATGTCCATTTGAGAGAGTATGGTAGTTAAAATTATATAATATAATCTGTTGGATTTTTTTCTTTTTATTTCATCAGTTTCTGTGTATACCTTTATTATTTCTTTCATTATACATTTTTAGGAGTAACTCTGGTGTTTTTTCTTGAAACTTCTAAGTTGTATGTTATTGATTTTTAGACTTTCCTTTTTCAAATGTGTGGAAGACTGTAAATTTCCCTCTAGGAGCTACTTTAGTTGTATCTACAAGTTTTGATAGTATGTTCTTATCATTCACTTTCAAGTACTTTCTAATTTCCATACAATTTCTATGTTGATCCACACGCTATTTAACAGTATAATTTAAAAATTCGCTATGTATGGGTTTTTTATTTTTTGTTGATGTTGATTCTTAAGTCATAGTTGTCAGAAAAAGTGATCTGCATGCTACTGATTCTTGACGTTGTTGAGACATGTTTTGTAGCTTAATACATGGTGCGTTTTTGTAAATGTTTGCCTAGAGTTAGCCAACTGCAAAACCGTGGGCACAGTTTCCACAAGACTGCCCTCACTTCTGACACCCACCAAGAGAGGTTTCAGCCAACTAAACACAGAGTTAAAGGGAACAGTCCCCAAGATTGCCTTCACTTCTGACATCAACTGCAACTTCGGGGGGTCCCAAAACCATCCTCAGGTTCAATAATTCACTAGAAGAACTCACAGAACTAACTGAAAACTCACATTCTTATGGTTGTGGGTTATTACAAGGAAAGGATAATGTTTTAATTATATCTTTTGAAAACAGCACATTATCTGGATTTCATTTTGTTATACATCCTAAGAGTCCATAGCTTCTAACTGAAAAATTCACACCTCTTTCTGCTGTCTTTCATAGAAAAAACAATTTTTAAAAAGATAAAAGAAACTTCACTCCATTGGACTGTTTCATGATTACTGACTTATTTGGGCTTATTTTTGCCATTTTATTATAGGCATATATTACATGCCCTGTATTTGCCTTGCTTTCCCCCCCATATTTTCCTTTTCCTTTCTTGCCTTTTGGATTAAAATTTTTTTCTCATTCCATTTTTCAGCCCTTTATGAGTTTGAAGCATATACATTTAATTTGTATCATTCTGGGGGTTATCCTTGGAATTTTAAAATATATACTTAAAGTATAAATGTTAGAATACCTAACTCAAAAGAGCCTCCTCCAGGTGACATACCGTTCTTGCCCAGCCTTTTCTTTCTCTTTTACTCCTTTTACCCATAAAATGATACATTAATTTATATTTACTATAGGCAATGTTTATTTACATTTATCTACATGTATTATTGCTGCTTGGGATTTATTGGGCTTTCTGAGTCATTCCTTAATCCTGACAAAGTTTCAGCCTTTATTTCTTTGAATATTTCTTATCCCCCATTCTCTCCTTTATTTCATTCTAGAAATCTGATAGGACACAAAGTGGCCCTTCACGTGCTGCGCTGCACCTCCCAGCCTTTCCTTTCTATGTGTTACCGCTTTGCCTCTCTGGGCTACACTCTGAGTACGTTTCCCAGATCAGTCTCCTAGTCCCCCAGTTCTCACCACGGACCGAATTTACAAAGGACAATAGCCAGACCACACGTAATAGGATTCTGATCCACACGACGAGCCCAGGAAGCCAAACCACAACTTCCACAGCAATCCGTCCAGAACAGTCAAGGCTTAGTGGGTGAGGGCCGACTTCTCTATTTTTTTAATCTGGCTTCCCACTGAGCACCAGCCAGAGAAGGCCAGACACCCACCCCAAACCAATCACACGAAGTGCTTGCTTCTAGTGGGCCCACCTCTGACTCCCAACAGCCCACAGCCTCCAATCAGAGGATACCTGGAGCCTTAACTTTTTGTCACTACAAAGCTTTTCCACAGCCCTGCTTGTCTTAGAGGCTCTGCCAAGCTTAGGCGATGGTGGCTGACTCTTTTGTTCCGTAGAAAGCTCTGAATAAATGGTCTCTGCTCTCATTTGGGTGGCCTTTGTTTCAGCACCAGTTAGGGCTGTTCTGCTGTTTGATGCTTCCGTTTGTTTTTTTTTTTCATTTCAACTCTGTACTTTTCAGTTTTAGAAGTTCCATTTGATTCTTTTTTCTCAGCTGGTCACTTTTACCACTTCTTGTTCTTTTGCCTTCACTTTGATTTCTGTCAACATAGGAAACGTTTTGTCCAGTGATTCTAATATCTAAAGTCTTTATGAGGGTGCGTTTAGTACTTGTTGTTTCTGCTGTCTCTCATTCATGGTAGCTTATTTTCTTGGGTGTTCTTTGATTTTTTTCAAAATTGTGAGCCCAAATTTGTTGCGCTGTGAGAGTTGCCTGAGGCCTGAGCTGAGGAAACATTCTCTAGGAAACATTTCATTTGCTTCTTCTAGGCACCTGGGAGCATCCAAAATTACCTAAAATAAAGTTCTCTGGAGGTTCAATCCACATGGTGACATATGCACCTACCGCCCTTTGGCGCGTACTACAGGCAAGTGAAATATTGTATCATTGTCTTTCTGCAAATTTAAGAATCAAATGTTAGTATAATAATAATGTGTTCAAACTGAGTATGTAGATAGACTTTGACTATTTGGTCATTATCTTCTAAATTCCTCAAAAAAACTTTTAAAAAAACCCTTGATATATAACAAGTGATTCTAATATAAGGAAAGTGTGTTTTAACAAACATAATAGAACTTATTGCCCTTTTTTGTATAATGGAAAACAAGTTTAAAGGAATCTCTATTCTTCCCTAGCTGTAAAATTACTTTTTTACAAAAAGACATGGATTGCAGAAATCATGAGTTGAGCCCCAAGAAGTTGGACTGTTTGCTGCCTCTTCCAAAACATTTCTTTAAATTGTATCACGTATTCAAGGATAATTTCCCTGTGTTGTCTCAGAATCCATAATTCTTATAGAAGTACCAGTGAGTAGGTCTAAATGACATTTGTAATGATGGTGTCTTTTTCTTATTCCTGCCAGTCTTCTGTATTTCGGAGCTCCAGTTCATTCTCTACCCTCGTTATTATACCAGATCAGGCTGTACTGAGGATACTAAAATGAGTAAGGCGGGAGCTCGCAATCTAGTAAAGAATAAATAAACCACCATGAAGGAAAACAGACTTTGATAAGTGTTCTAGCCCAGCAACCAAGTTTTATGAAGATAAAGGGAGGAAGAAATCATTCAAACGGAGGGTCAGGGAAAGGACCACAGGGAAAGGGTCATTTTTAGCTCTGCTGGCTTTCCTGACAAAGATCCAGTTTCCTTACTGATCAGTCCTACAAAAGAGAGTTCTGCTTGTGACCTGAGAGATGGTTAAGAATTCAAGAGACCTTTTACCCACTGGGGTGAGTGGGACCTGAGCCAGGAAAACTTGGGCTGGATTCAGTTGGCTAAATAGAGGTTTCCAGAACTAAGAAAATTCCAAGATTAACTCCTAAGCTCTATCCCTATTGTTTCACAGAGCATGAAATTGTATACCTGCCTGTGTTTTGTACACTGATAGCCATTCCTTCCCAAAGTATAGCATCACTCAACTCGATGGACCTGAGAGTGTGTTGCCACTGGGGCCTCGTGCTAATTATCTCCTGCTCCCTCCCCTTCACATCTTTGGCTGGTAGCAACAGGGGAGAAGGTAGAAGCAGATATTAAGTGTGGCATTTGGCATGAGATTTACTGTGCTTCTGAAGACAGAAGGGTGGTAAATAAGACATATCTACATTTGAATTTTAACACACGAAACAAGAGTCTGAGAAGAGGGCCTTGTTTGGAAGGAGGATGGCCTGGAACAAGGACACCCCCAAAGCACAACCCCATACTTCAGCCAAGGAGGATGCCCAGGCCAGCAAGCAAACTCAGGAGAAACAGGAGTAGGTAAATGGGCAAAACTTGAGTCCCTGTAGAGTTGAGGATGGAAAGAATGAGCTACCTTAGTTCTGAAAGAGTTGATTTGCCAGCTGATATACCTGAAGCAGGAACAGAGGGATGGGTGGGGCCACAATGGGAGAGGAGAGAGTGAGGAACTAAATAGGGTGCCTTGCCTGGAAGAGGGGACAAGGCAATGACACAATAATAGGAAACGAGCCAGGAACCAAGAGAGGTACCAAGAGAGGCACATACGTTGGAGACAGTGGGACTGGCTTAGGGCTCTTGAATATCATGTAGTCACAATCTTGCATAAAGCTGAACCCACAGATGGCAGACTTACTTGGAGGAACAAAGGAGCCCACAGTCAAGCAGATCCCAGCCTTCTCAACAAGAGCAAGAGCTTTGGCATCCAACCTGGCTTTGAATCCTGTGCCACTTGCAAGATTTACAATCCCAGGCATGTTTCCTTGTCTCTTTGACTCAGTTTCATCATCTGTAACATGAGGATGACTGTAACTATCTCATACAGTTCTTACAAGAATTAAATGAAATAATGTTTTTGAAGCATTTAGAGCATTGCCTGCACATAGTAGGCACTCAGTTATAATTATCATCATCATCATCAATATTACAAGGAAAGGCTGACAAAGAATCAAAATGTGCTAAGGGTGTGTTCTAGACTCTAAAGGACACCCCTCTGGGGTATCTGTTTCTGAATGTATGAGAGCAATTTTAGGAGCTTTGTAATTTGTAGACAACTGATCACAATACAACATAATTCCTGTCTATAGATGCACAAATTCTGTCCTGTCTGGTAAAGGGTCAACTGACTTCCCTTTCTTACCCGGTGTGGAAAACGCAGTTTTTGCCTCCATTTGCACATTCATTTCAATATTCCTCATCTATAAGCAAGGACACCCCTGGAATATGCCAGATCAGGGCAAATATTTTTGATACAAACTATTTGATGTACACTTTAAATGGATGATTTGTATGGAATGTGAATTATACCCCAATAAGGCTGTTAAAAATAGTTGTGGTTTTTTCTTTCTATTTTTCTAGTCACCTAACACTATTCTGGCAGTCCTGTGTCCCATCTGCTGTAATCCCTGAAAGTACCCAGGCAGGAGCAATTCAGGCCACTTTCTGGAGCTGCACCCAGGCCACAGGCCCCTGGGAGGACCCCATAGGTGAAGTCCTGGGAGGCATCTGGTCAACCCCACATGCTGGGGCAGAGGACCAGAGAACCCTCCACAGAGGAGAAAAAGGAGACGTGGCCAAGTGGATCCCAGTCTGGATCCCAGACTGAAAAGATCTTAGAAAGTTTCAAGGAAGGTGCTTCAAAGTGTGGGGGCTGTGGGGCAGGGCTGGGGCAGAGGCCCCTCATGCCCTAGTGTGAGGGCAGGTACCATTACCAAGAAATGCTTCTTTCAAAAAATGCTGGCCCCAGCCGTGTGCCCTCCTGCAGCCTCTTGGGCCCTGCAGCTGTGGCGGCAGCATGCGGCACACTGAAGGAGACAAAGCTTTTGTTGAATTCCTGAGTGATGAAATTAAGGAGGAAAAGAAAATACAGAAGCATAAGTCCCTCCCCAAGACGTCTGGAGGATGGGAGCTGGAAGAGAATGGGACAGAAGCTCAATTAGTACAGAAAGTTGCCAGGGAAAAGGCCACTGCCACTTTCAACATTAACAACAGCATCCCAGCAACATTTGATGGTGAGGAGGAGCCCTCACAAGGGCAGAAGGTTGAAGAACAGGAGTCTGAATTGACATCAACTCCTAATTTCATGGTTGAAGTTATAAGGAATAATGGCAAGAAGGCCCTTTTGCTGGACTGTCTCCATCCAGAGGATGAGGTTGGACAAGAGAAGGAGGCTGAGGGTGACATTTTCTCCATCAGGGAAGTTAGCTTTTGGTCCACTGGCAAGTCTGAATGGAAGAACACTAATTACACACTTGAAACTACCCTTCATAACATTAATAAAAGGCCGCAAATTGGGAACTGTGGTAGGGGCCCAAATTCGGCAAATGTACAGGCATAGTTAAAAAAATAACCAGCCATTGTTCCCTAGCTTGCCTTCCTACAATTGCTTACTGCTTAGGAGTCACATATCCCCAAAGGCCATAAGATTGGTAAATCCCCTAATTGCTTTTATAGATAACATCACTGTTGTAAAAACCTAAGACTGGTCTTTGGGATATTTTCCAGACTGGTGGACGCCAACCATACCAGTGGCCATACATGGGAACTGATTCAACAAGTCCTGTGACCCTCTACCTGAGAACTGACTCAGCACAAGAAGACAATTTCTACTTCCCAACCCTATGAGTTCATCCCCAGCCAGTCAGCAGACCCAATTCCCTAGCCCTTTGTCTATCTTCAAAAACTGTGGCCCAAAAATTCTTGGGGAGATGGATTTGAGAAATTCCTCCCATCTCCTTGCTCAGTGCCCTGCAATATTAAACCCTTTCTCTGCTGCAACCCCTGCTGTCTCAGTGTGTTGGCTTCCTTTTGAGTAGCATGCAATAGAACCCAGTTGGGTTGCTACACAGTCAACACAGATTCCCTGGACTGGGCCTTGTATGACCACCTAATGGATTTCCTTGTGGACTGAGGGATGGACAACACTTTTGCAGATGAGTTGGTGGAGCTCAGGACAGCCTTGGAACACCAGGAGTACATTATTTTTCTTGACGACCTCAGAAGTTTTGTCAAGAGCTAGTAGAGCAGACAGAGACACTGAAAGCCTTAGCACATTGACTGCCACACTAGAAAAAAAAATTTTTCCTTGAGGCCACAGTGTTTTATTATGAAGATAGAATAAAAACTTCACAAACAAAACAATCCTTTCTAATTTAATGAAAAATTTGTTATTTTTTGTTTTTCTGTGCCCATAGGTATGGTGAATAAGGTAAAGAGATGTGTGAGTTATGTATGATTCATGAGGCCCCTGGCTCAAAACCAGCATGAGTTAAATACAGCTCACATGGCAGTTAATGTGTTAATTTTATGGCAGGCTTTGGCCACTGAACAAATCTTACTCTGAAGTCAGACACATGTGCTTTGAAATGGTTATTATCCTAATATTATGGAAAAAATAGCAAATTTTAAATTATTTCTTTTACATTCTCATTCACTTGTTTTTTTCTGTACAAATCTGTTATTTCTACCTTTTTGCAGAATGTAATGATGGACAATAAAATTGGTTTATTTCCTCAAAAAAAAAGCTTGTTCCTCCCCTGTGGAATTTCTATAAATGCACACTTATTAAACTAGAAAACTGAGTACAGCAGAAATAGAAAGACATTTTAAGTTTGGGCTATAAAATCCTCATCTTCTCTAATCCTTTGAGCTGTTAACCTCTGGACAGCTTTCAAACTTGCAGTTGTTTGCTCCAGGGCCTTCCACATCTGCAAATCCTGTTCCTAGAATCTTTTCCGTGCTAAACAGATCACATTTTCCTAGAAGATATCCTTCCTTGCTTGCTTTATTTCCATTTTCAGGAAGTGTTTTACATCTGCATCGCAAAATAGCAGCCACCTCTTCTCACCTACCAGCCCAGAGTGAATGTTGTTTTCCTAACAAGCAGTTTGGATGCTTTCCAACACCCAGGGCTCTGTACACCAGTCTCTGTGGAAATTATTTCCCTTTCCAGACAAGACTGTCTTCTCCAGTACAAAATGGATTTTGCACTCTTTTGCCCTAACTCAAACTGCCTTCCCTCACTACTCTCTGGACATCCACTTCTTCCAGCAAGGAAGCTGAGTAAACCATTTCTGACCTGCCACACTCATCTCCTCCCCACATGCAGGCTGGGTTCTCTTTCCCCTGTTTCGCTGCTTCCATGCCTTCAATCATGTTCTTGCCTGCACATGGGTTCCCCTCTCCATCACTTCCTTTTCCTCCTGTCACCTCCATGGATGAAAAAGCACCAGCTTGATTGCAAGGCCAAGTTAAAATACTATCTTTCCCAAGAAACATGTTGTGAAACTCCTTGCAGATAGAACTGTCAGGGCTACATATTGAATTTCACGGGCCCTATGCACTTTGCCTTTGTGGGCCCCCTCTAATAGATTTCATAGGCCCTAAAAGTTTTATTTTCTTTGACCCTAAGTTCATTTTTTTCTTCTGATTTTTGAAAGAAATTAAAACATTTTGGTGGGACCTTAAAAGTATTGTGGGGTTCTAATCGTTGTGGCTGAAGGATAGTCAAACCTGAGACTGTATCTCATGCAGCATGTAAGAGGTAGTTTGGTATAACTACCTCATTTGAGAATAGCAATCCTGCAGCAGGGTAGTCTGGGTTTGAATCCTGCCTCTGCCCCTTCTGATGTTTCCGTGTGACCTTTAGGGAGTTATTTAATGTCTTTGTGATTTAGTTGCCTCATCTGTAAAATAGGGGTAATACTATCACCTAGTTTATAGGGTTGTGGCTATGATTAAATGGGCTAACATGTGCTAAGACCAGGGACTGACACATAGCACTATATGTGCTAGCTATTATCTTTATTAATTATTGTCAATATTAGGTGCTCAATACATAAAATAAAATGAATGAAACAATGAAAATTCTTCATATGCCAAGACATTTTGAGCAACATCAAACCACCTTAAAAGAAGGATTTTAAATCTGGACATACTTATTTCTATTTTTGAGAAAGAGGAAAAAAACCAAACAAAACCCTCCAGGAGATGAGGTAGACCCTTGATAATAGATGAGTGCATCTTTTTCTATATACTATTGGAATCACAAACCCTTTTCAGCTGGAAGTGTTTAAAAGGCCATCTAACCCAGCCTTCCAAACAGTGAAAATAATTTTCTCTATAACACAGCCCTTGAACAGTTGCAGGAACATAGAGTTGAATCTTTCCTCAAGCATCTTATTTTACCATCAGTCAGATAACGTCTTAGGATGTTCTTCCATGTATTTTAACTAAAATATTTTCTCCCTGCAACTTCCATCCACTTATCCTACTTCTGCCTATTTGAAGCTATGTAGAACAAGGTCATCCTGTTTCAGACAAGTTCCCAAGTATTTCAGATGGGGTTCAAGCATTCTTTTGTTGTCTGTCTTCCGAGGTAGTATCTATTTTTTCATCCATGTTCTGGGAGCCGTGACTTACAAATTCTATACCAACCTGATCTTTCTCCACAGGGCACAATCTAATGCCATTTTAATACATGGCATCTCAATGTGAACATGGTACACCAGCTCTGCTCTGACCAGGCAGGGAGCCCTGAGACTGTCACTTCCTTTGTTCTGGTTGCCCTTCTATATTAGTAGAACTATAGATTAAAATTGCTTGAGATGTTCTGGTAGTTGCATTAGGCTGTTGGTTTATAGTGAACTAGTGTAAAAAGAAAATCTAAGTCTCAGGCCACCCCCCACCTCCCAATTCCTTATGCAAAAGAGAAGGTAAAAGCCTCGGGCACTTGTGGAGAACTGGACCCACAGGTCATTCATTAAGAAAATTTCTTTCTTCCTGATCAGTCTTGGGAGGTTGTGTGATTCCAGGAATTTGTCCATTTCCTCTATGTTTTTGAGTTTTTGTGCATAGAGATTTTCATAGTATTCACAGATGATATTTTGTATTTCTGTAGTATCAGTTGTAATATCTCCTTTTTCATTTCTGATTGAGTTCATTAGGGTCCTTTCTCTTCTATTCCTGGTTAATCTAGCAAGAGGTCTATCAATTTTCTTTATCTTTTCAAAGAACCAACTTTTTGTTTTGCTGATCTCCTGTATTATTTTCTTGTTTTTGATTTTATTTAGCTCTCCCCTGACCTCGGTAATTTCTTTTCTTCTGCTAGCTTTGGGTTTGGTTTGCTCTTCCTTTTCTAGTTCCTTAAGACATGTCATTAGATTGTTAATTTGTAATCTTTCTTTTTATTGTAGGCATTCAAGGCTATGAATTTTCCCCCTTAGGACTGCTTTTGCTGAATCACACAGATTTTGATAGCTTGTGTCCATTTTGTCATTCAGTTTGAGGAATCTTTTGATCTCCATCTTAATTTGATCATTGATCCAATAATCATTCAACAGAAGGTTAATTTCCATGACTTTGTGTAAAATTGGGTGTTTCTCTTGATGTTGATATCTGGTTTTACTCCACTGTGATCTGAAAAGATACATGGCATGATTTCAATTTTTTTGAATTTGTTGAGCCAAGTTTGTGACCTAAAATATGATCAATCTTGGAGAATGTTCTATGTGCTATGAGAAGAATGTATAATCAATAGTTTTTAGGTAAAATGTTCTGTAAATATCTGTTAGACCCATTTGTTCTAGAGTCTCATTTAAGTCCAGTGTTTCTTTATTTATATTCTGCTTGGATGATCTGTCCAGTTCTGTCAGTGGGCTATTGAAGTCCCTGGCAATTATGATGCTGCTGCTTATCTCTTAATGAGCAGCGAGATTGAAGCAACAATAAAAAAATCTTCCAACAAAAAAAAGCCCCGGAACAGATGGATTCACAGCTAAAATTTATTAGACCTACAAAGAAGTGTTGGTACCCATACTGTAGAAATTATTCCATAACCTCGAGAAGGAGGGAATCCTCCCCAACTCATTCTACAAGGCCAATATCACCTTGATACCAAAGCCAGGAAAGGACACTACAAAAAAAGAAAACTACAGACCAATATCCCATATGAATACAGATGCAAAAATCCTCAATAAAATACTGACAAACTGAATTCAACAGCACATAAAAAAAATAATCCACCATGACCAAGTGGGCTTCATCCCAGGGATGCAATGATGGTTCAACATATGTAAATTGATAAATGTGATTCACCACATAAGCAGAAGCAAAAACAAAGATCATATGATCATCTCAATAGATGCAGAAAAAGCATTTGACAAAATTCACCACCATTTCATGATAAAAACCCTAAACAAACTAGGCATAGAAGGAATATATCTCAAAATTATAAAAGCCATACATGACAAACCCACAGCCAACATCATATTGAATGAGGAAAAGTTGAAAGCATTCCCACTAAGAACTGGAACAAGGCAAGGATGCCCATTGTCACCACTTCTATTCAACATAGTGCTGGAAGTCCTAGCCAGAGCAATCAGGCAAGAGAAAGAAATTAAGGGTATCTAAATCAGGAAAAAGGAGGTCAAATTATTACTTTTTGTTAATGATATGATCTTATATCTAGAAAACCCTAAAGATTCAGCCAAGAGACTCCTGGAATTTATAAATAAATTCAGCAAAGTTTCAGGGTACAAAACCAATGTACCCAAATCAGTAGCATTCCTATACACCAATAATAGTCAAGTCAAATCAAAGACTCAATACCATTCACAATAACTATGAAGAAAATAAAATACCTAGGAATATACTTAACCAAGGAGGTGAAAGATCTCTGCAAAAAGAACTATGAAACACTGAGAAAAGAAATTGCAGATGATACAAACAAATGGAAAAACATATCTTGCTCATGGATCAGTAGAATAAACATTGTTAAAATGTCCATACTACCCAAAGTGATTTACAGATTCGATGCCATCCCCATCAAAATACCAATGTCATATTTCACAGATCTGGAAAAAATAATTCTATGCTTCATTTGGAACCAGAAATAGCCTGAATAGCCAAAGCAATTTTAAGCAAAAGGAACAAATCTGGAGGTTTCACATTACCAGATTTCAAACTATACTACAAGGCTATAGTAACCCAAACAGCGTGGTATTGGCACAAAAATAGAGACATGGACCAATGAAACAGAACAGAAAACTCAGATATAAAACCATCCACATACAGCCAACTGATCTTTGGCAAAGCAGACAACAATATACACTGGGGAAAAGAATCCTTATTCAATAAATGGTGCTGGGAAAATTGGATAGCCACATGTAGAAGATTGAAACAGGATCCATATCTCTCACCACTCACAAAAATTAATTCAAGATGGATAAAAGACTTAAATGTAAGGCATGAAACCATAAATGTTGGAAAAACTCTTCTAGATATCAGCCTAGGCAAAGAATTTATGAAGAAGACCTCAATGGCAATCATAGCAACAACAAAAATAAATAAATGGGATATAATTGAATTAAAAAGCTTCTGCACAGCCAAGGAAATAATCAATAGAGCAAATAGACAACCTACAGAATGGGAGAAAATATTCGCAAGCTATACATCTGATAAAGGGCCAATAACCAGAATCTACAAAGAATTCAAGCAAATCAGCAAGAAAAAAACAAACAACATCATCAAAAACTGGGCAAAAGACATGAACAGAATCCCTTTTCAAAAGAAGATAGACAAATGGCCAATAAACATATGAAAAAATGCTCAACATCACTTATCATCAGTGAAATGCAATTTAAAACCACAATGAGATATCACCTTACCCCTGTTAGAATGGCTTTTATTAAAAAGTCCAAAAATAATAGATGCTGGTGTGGATTCAGAGAGAAAGGAATGCTTTCTACACTGTTGGTGGGACTGAAAATTAGTACAATCTCTGTGGAAAACAGTATGGATATACCTCAAAGAACTAAAAGTAGACCTACCATTTGATCCAGCAATTCCACTACTGGGTATTTACCTAAAGGAAAAGAAGTCATTTTAACAAAAAGACACCTGTACTCAAATGTTTATTGCGGCAAAATTCACAATTGCAAAGATGTGGAATCAACCCCAATGCCCATCAATTCATGAGTGGATTGACAAAATGTGGTATATGTATACCACGGAATACTACTCAGCCATGTAGAAGGGTGACTTAATGCCTTTTGCAACAATTTGGATGGAACTGGAGGCCATTATCCTAAGTGAAGTATCGAAAGAATGGAAAAACAAACATCACATGTACTCATTATTAAATTGGAACTAACTGATGAGCACACATGTGCATAGAGGGAAGTAAAACTCAATGGAAATCAAGTGGGGGAGGGGAGGAGGGGATGGGTAATAACCTACTTAATAGGTAAAATGAACACTATCTGGGTGACAGGCACACTTATAACCATGATTCAAGCATTATAAAAGTGATCCATGTAACCAAAAATATTTGTACCCCCGTAATACTTTGAAATAAAAAAAGAACAATTATAGACATTTGGGGGACAATTAGGAAAAAAAATTCTTGCTAACCTCCCATAAGCAAGGACATACAAATTATACCTATATCTAGCACCTAAAGCTAAAGACTGTTCAATTCCATACTAATAATGAATCACAAATTTATCTTATAGGTAACAGAACTGGAGACAAGATAGAATCAGACATTCTTCCACCTAACCAGGGACATCTACATAACTTATGCTTCCTTCGCTCCCTTATTTTATGTAAAATGTAGATGTCTTGGGCCTCACAGGGTGTAACCACTACCTCATCATTCCCCCCAACACACCTTTTTCCTTCTTTCTGTATCCCTTTAAAATGCTGAAGTTTCCAACCTCCCCTTAGAAAAACAGCCACAGCTTGTCTGCAGTTTGTGTTTTTCGCAGGCATGTCCTCAACATCTTGGCTTAATAAACCTCCATTGATTGAGATTTTTGCCTCAGTCATTATTTGGGTCAACACTAGTGATCAACTAAGGATCTAAAGGATCAACTCTAGATCCTTTATAAATAAAAAATTTCAAACCAGGTTTTCCCCATCGTTTAGTTCTACAATTCCTTTTATAAACCTGAATGTAAGACTATACCTTATTATGTCTACTTCTAATCTTACTGCTTTTAGTGCAGTGTCTTAGCCTATTGAGCCTCTTTTAAATCTTGATTTTCTTTAGCAATCACATTAGTTTTCCCACCCAGCTTTTTACCACCTACAAACTTTATAAGCATAGGATTGCACCTAGGTCATGCACATACATCTTGCCCAAGGCAGGGTCAGACCATTCATATAAGGGACTACCTCTGGATTGACATATTTTTTGGCTGTAGTTACCAACCGGTTTTGAATGTCCTAATTACCATAATTTAACTCAAATGTCTCGATCTTAGGTACAATGTGATCAGGGAAGACTTTGTAACAGGCCAATTCAAATCAATATTTAATTTGTCTTGGCCAGGAGTCTGCAAACCTGGGTGCCTTTCAGAATCACCTCCCTTAAAATATAGATTTCCATGCCCTGCCTCTGAGACTCTGAGTCCATAGGTTTAAGAGAGGTCTGAGAATTAGTAATTAAAAAGCACCCCAAATGGTTCTGGTATGACTAGCACTTGGGAACCAAGTGCTCTTGCTAGTCAATGTGTGGCTTATAGACCACTTTTGGTAGCAGGACCTGGGTGATAGTTGGGAAGGCTGAATTTCCTGCCCTACCTCAGATCTTCTGAATCAGAATCTACACCTGAAAAAGATCCCTAGGCTATTCACAGGCACATTAAAATTTGAGGAGCACTATCTATGCAATCACCACCATTTAGCCCTCTAATGACTCATGAAGAAGAAGGAGATTGGGCGTGGTTGGCTCACGCCTGTAATCCCAGCATTTTGGGAGGCTGAGGCAGGAGAATTGCTTGAGGCCAGGAGTTCAAGACCAGCCTGGGCAACATAGTGAGACCCCACCCCCATCTCTACAAAAAAAATTTTAAAAATTAGCTGAGCATGGTGGCATGCACCTGTAGTCCCAGCCACTTGGGAGGCTAAGGCAGGAGGATCCCTTAAACCCAGGAGTTTGAGGCTGCAGTGAGCTATGATCATACCACTGTACCACTCCAGCATGGGTGACAGAGCAACACTCTGTCTCAAAAAAAAAACAAGAAAAAACGAAAGAGAAGGAAAGAAGAGTAAGAAAGGAAGGTGGGAAGAGAGAGAGGAGAAGTTCTGCCTCCTCAACTTATCAAATTTTCACCCAAATTTAAATTTGGGCAAATTACTTCACCTCTCTTTACTTCGATTCCTTTGTCTATCAAATGGGCAAGGTGATCATATCTACCTCACAAGGATTAAATGAGTTAATGCACATAAAACACTGAGAACAGCACCTGCCCACACTAACCTCTCAGTGTTATGGGTTGAATTGTGTTTCCCAAAAAGATATGTTGAAGTCCTAACCCTGGGTCCCTGTGAATATGACCTTATTTAGAAAGAGGGATTTTGCAGATGTAATCAAGTTGGGATGAAGTCATTAGGGTGGGCTCTAAGCCAATATGACAGGTGCCCTTATTAGAAGAGGAAAATGCCATGTGAAGACACAGACACACAGGGAGAAGTCCATGTAAAGACACAGGCAGAGATTGGAGTGATGTAGCTGCAAGCCAAGGAACACCAAGGATTGATGGCCATTGCCAGAAGCTAGGATAGAGGCAAGGAAGGATTACCCTGCAGGTTTCAGAGGAGGCATGGCCCTCTCTACACCTTGATTTTGGACTTCTAGCTTCCAGAACTGTGAGACAATAAATTTCTGTTGTTTTAAGCTACCTAGTTTGTGGTACTTTGTCATAGCAGCCTTAGGAAACTAATATAGTATCTTAGCTACAATGATTTTGGCTGTTGCTATTATTACTAGCACGTGCTGGCACTGAGCTGAGCACTGGTGATACTGTGGTAAACAAGGCCAGTCTCTGCCCTCAGGGAGATTATAGCACAGAACTGTGCCTGGACAGCAGTAATGAATAGATGTCACCCACCTGGTGGGCCCTTCAGAGGAAGACCACAACAGGAGAGCAGGTGGGAAGGCACCAAGCTATCTTGGGGGTCCAGAAAGCCTTCCCAGCAGAGATGTCACCTATGCTGAGGGACTGGTAGGGTCAGGTAGATAAGAAGGCTGCACAGACTGTTCCAGGCAGAGGGGCAGTATTTGAGAGAGACGACCAGTAATATCTCTGAAATCACATCTGCCATTTCCCTGGTCTGCAAGTTGTCTGGAGGATGAGTTCCTTCAAGATGGCTGAGTGTCCTCACTTTCTCCTTACCACCTCCGAGCATTAGTGCCCCTTCACTTGGAGTGCTCTTTTTGCTCCATTTAAAGACTCTTTTTGGAAGGAAGTTGAAGAATGGTCCTTGAGTGAGTCCGTCGCCTTCTTTAGCCCTTTTTTATTCTCACTCTTGCTCCAAAATTGTGCCGACATGATCCTTCTGTCCTCTGTAGTATTTCCACTCAATCTGGCTTATAGTCTCCTTGGGACTTTTCTGACAAGGGTACACTGGTGGCTGGGATTTGTCCTTAATTAAGCAATACATCTTGCCTCTTCTAGGTTTCATTTGTGCATGTTCTTTTAAAAATTTCCCCTGATCAGATAGCTACCAATGAAGCTACACATTTATTTCTTTAGAACTATCAAGAAAATTACTTTTATTCCCATTTAACTCATTCAAAGTTTTAGATTTAGTATTTTCACTCTTAGAATTTTCCATCTTTGTTGAATACATTCTCTTTGGGGACTTCCAGCCGTAGATTAATATCTGTCTTCTCTATGAACTTTTAAAGCTTGTTTTCCTAAAGTTAGAGATATAATTGTTCATTCAATTATTATTTATTGAGCACTGATATGATTTGGATGTTTGTCCCCTCCAAACCTCATGTTGAAATTTCATCTCCAATGTTGGAGGTGGGGCCTGGTGGGAGGTGTATTGGTCATGGGGACAGATCCCTTGTAAACAGCTTGGTGCCCTCCCCAAGGTAATAAGTGTAGTCCTCACTTTATTAGTTCTTGTAAGATCTGATTGTTAAAAAGAGCCTGGCACCACCTCCCTCTCTCACCACGTGACATGCCTGCTCCCCACTTCACCTCCCACCTCGATTGGAAGCTTCCTGAAGCCCTCACCAGAACCAGACACTAGTTCCATGTTCTTGTATAGTCTGCAGAACAATGAGCCAGATAAATCTCCTTTTTTAAAACAAATTACCCAGCCTCAAGTATTCCTTTATAGCAACACAAGTGGATTAACACAAGCACTACTATCTAGCAGGCACATAGATCACTGAACAATGGGACAATGCATGCCC
Organism: Daubentonia madagascariensis; assembly: GCA_023783475.1. Taxonomy (NCBI): domain Eukaryota; kingdom Metazoa; phylum Chordata; class Mammalia; order Primates; family Daubentoniidae; genus Daubentonia; species Daubentonia madagascariensis. The sequence continues at coordinate 25,605,065 of JAKFHU010000585.1, forward strand.
TGGTAGAACTTACAGTCTTGGGAAGGTAAGATTTGTGTCTGATTGGGCCACACAGTCTTTTTTTTTTTTTTTTTAAAGATTATGAACTCTAAGATGACACAGATTCACTGACATGATCCTGATAGGAAAGAACTAAAATACTGAAGTGGGATCATTGAATAGAGTTCAATGAAGGGACAATTTATAAAGTTGTGGGCAGGGTTGAGGGAAACACAAGGTGGAGAAGCAGCAAAGGGCCAGCAACAGGACGCGGCCAGCACCAATCTGCAGCCTGACAGGGAGAGAGGGAGGGCAATAAGTACTCGTCATGGTTAATTTTATGTGCCAACTTTGAGAGACCATGAAACCCAGATTTCGGTCAAACCCCAGTCTTGATGTTGCTGAGAAGTTATTTTTTAGATGTGATTAACATTTAAATCAGTAGATTTTGAGTAAAGCAGATTATCCTCTATACTGTGGGGGACCTCATTTGATTAATGGAAGTCCTTAACAGGTTCCTCTGAGGAGGAAGGAATTCTGCCTGCAGACTACCTTTGGATGAAGACTGTAACATTGACTATTCCCTGCATCTCCAGCCTGCCAGCATCCTGCCCTGCAAATTCCAGACTTGCCAGTCCCCACAGTTGGTCAGGCAATTCCTTAAAATAAATTTCTCTCTCTCTCTGTGTATACATAGTATAGTAAATGCATATCACACACACACATACAAACACACGCACACCCCCCACCTCTTGGTTCTCTGTCTCTGGAGAACCCTGATTAATACAGTACCTAACCTCTCCTCCTGCCCTTTGGTTTCCTACCAGTACCTGCCAAATGCACTCAACCACACTGGAGTAAAGGGAACCCGTGGATGTTCTCTGTAGAGGTGTAGAGGGGCACAGCCTAGGGAGGAGAGGATGGACAGCTGATCTGGAGGATCAACTCAAGATTATCAAGCACCGATGGTTACTTTCCCACAGAGAGATGATTTCACAGCACAAATTCAGCTGTGTCACTACTGGTTTGAGACCTTCACTAGCTCCCTGTTATGACTGAGAGGTCCCATACAGCCACCTCTTTTGAGATCTTAGCCCTTCCTTTCTCACCAGCCTCCCCTCCTGCCTCTTGTTCACCTTCCACTTTGTGTTTCGGTGGTAATTCCCTACACTGAGCAGCGTTTTTCATGCTTCTGTGCCTCTGTACACACTGCTCCATCTGCCTGTGCTGCCCTTTGCCCCATCCATTTGCAAAGTATTGTTTGTCCTTCAAAATCCAGCTCACGTGGCACATGCTTTGTGAAGTCTGTGAAGTCTTTTCTGTTTCCCTGGCCCCAGAGTGTGATTCTATTAATATTATTGCACAGATTGCACAGAATTCAGTGATTGTTGCAGAGATCTGCCTTCCTCACTGGGCTGTTAGCTCCATGAGGACAGGGATGGGGTGTGGTCCATCTTGGAATCCCAGCATCCAGCTCAAAGCCTGAGCAACAAGAGGCGGGTGAGCCCAAGGGACCTCTGAAAGAGGTTCCCAGGCTTCTCATTGAGTTGCAGGTGTAACAGTTTCAAATGACAACTCTAGCTTTCTAAAACACCTACATTTTGCATATACCTGCATTTATGCACAGCCTACATTTTAAAACAGCCTAGGAAATGTACTAGAGATTTATTTATCGGCAAGTGTCTGATATCAACCTCCCGCATACCAACTACCCACAGTGTGTACAGAAACACCCTGAGCAACATTCTTTAGCTGCTTCAGGCAGAGTGAAGTGCATAAAAAGCAATTCAACAGTTGGACAAGGCTCTCTTGGTTTCTCTTGTCCTGAGGTCTCAGCACCAAGTCAAGCTGTTCTAAAGCCCTTTTCAAAATTGTTTCTTTGGTTATGCACTAGAGATTCATTTCATGGAGTTCTGTTAAGGGAAGGATTGCACTTGACACACAGATTTGTGTTTGTGTACTGGGGAGCTTGAGGGGAAGACATAAACATGTTTATTTAGTCCAGTTTTCTTAGTACAACTCTATTTCATGTTTCCTTGAAGTAAACTGTTAATGTTCAACTTCGAATCAGTTTCCAGAATCTCTGTAAGCATAACAGAATTTCACACTGCCGGTAAATGCTGAAAGGCTGTATTTTGAGGTAAGAGTCATTGCAAACACCCCGCTTGCCACCACGAATGAGCCTCTTTTCGATTGCTTAGGAAGGCTGGGATCAAAAAACAGAATGGCCAATGTAAGAACACAATGAAGGAGAATAACTCAATTAAATGCAGTCCTGCTAGATTAGGAAACTTTGTGACATTTCGCCTAAGTTTAATGCCTGAAAAATACTGTTTCACAAACCTTTCTTTGGTGCTATGCGTGTGCAAGGCAAAGCTGGTTGCTGGGGGAGCTCAATGTGGTGTAGCCCTGCCTGCAAGGGGCCTGCTGTGCACAGGGGACATTGGGCACCTCAGGGTCAACTGTAAACATAAACCAGGGGAAGGAGAAATTTGCTGGGGCAAGCTTGGAAAGTTTACAGAGGCGGTGGTATGTGAGCCTTGAAGAATGGCAGAATTTCAACAGGTAGATATAGCGGAGAGTATCATTCTAGAAAACGAGAGCAACGTGGCTCAAAATACAGAGCCGATCTGTGCAGGGTCCCCTCAGGGAACGGTGGCCATGTCTTCAGCATTAGGTGCATTGGGACAGGTGACTAGGGGGAGATAAGGCTCAAAATATGGCTTGCAAATCATATCCTAAGAGACTCGAATGCCTCTGTAAAGAATTTTTGTCAGGAGGCAGTAGGAAGTTATGTAAGTGTGTAGCCAAGGACATGCAGGACCTGATTTTTGCTTGGGGTCAGTGACTTTGGGGGCATAAAATGGATTTAAAGAAAGAGGTTAAAGGCAGAGAGCTCCCTTGGCGCTTGTAACTTTTCGTCTTAATACCTTACTGCTTAGGCGTTATGACATGTTACAGATTAGCACGAACAAGTTATATCTTCACCCCTTTCTTCCTCTGTCAGAAGACAGGCTTTCTGACTCAGGGAAATCATTCCCTTTCCCGTCTGCGTGAGGAAGATAACCTCTGCAATTATAATACATGTTGCTTCTTGTGTGCCGCTGACTTGAGTTTTTGCCCCTTTTAGTAAAGGTTAAGTGTGTGCTGTAAAATGTTTACCTATATGGCCTGGAATTGCAATGGGAACTTTTATTTTAAAATACGTAAACTCTTTGATCTAGCAATTCCATGGATGAGAATTTGTTCCAAGGAAATAGGATGGTCACAAAGATTTATCTATAAGGACATTCATCTCTGTATTAACAATAATAATAAACACAGAGATGAACTTATTCATCTCTGAATAATAATTTAAAAAATAGAAGCAGCCTAATTAAAACGAGATTGGGTAAATAAGTTATACAGCCAATTAAATCCTTTATAGAAGAATATCTAATAATATGGGTAAATGTAATGTAATGTTAAATTTAAGAAGCAGATTATAAAATGATATGACTCCATTTCTGTTAAAAAAAATTAATAAAGAATTCATGGAGGAAAATCTTAATGATATTGACCAAACTTGTAACAGTGGATATCTTTGGTTGAAGGGTATTATGGGTGATCTTTATTCCATTCTTTGGCCTTTCTTATATTTTATAAATTTTCTACAATGAATATGTAGAAATAAATATCAAACAAATGAATATTGAAAAAATAAGTATTTTTGGTAATCAGGAAAAATGCTATTTAAAAATTACTTTTACACAAGAGGGAAAGAGTTCAAAACCATTTTTAGTTACTGCATCGCTTGGGTGAGTCTGGGCTTCAGAGTCTCCATTCGAATGAGAAGATTAGTACAGATGAACTCAAAGATCTTTTACAACCCTAAGATCTTATCACATTATCCACACCTTTTTGGGTAGCACCAGGTATGAAACTGGTCACAGCAGCTATCACAAGGTAACTAATTCTCAGTTATGTGTCTGCTTCTCCCGTGGACTGGAGCACCTCGGGGGCAGGAATAGTGTTGTATCTCTTCAGTGTTGCCTTCTGGTTTCAAGTGACAATTACCAAACTAACTTAAGCAAAAAAGGAAATTAGTATTCTTTTCTGGAACTAACAAGTCCACAGGGTTGATCTTTTTCAGGTGTAGCTGGATCTGGTGTCCAAATGATGGTACCCAGAATCTGTCTTCTCAGCTCTCCTTTTGTTCCTGTTGTCCTCTGAGTCAGGTTACTGACCACCTCAGGCTCACGTTCTCACGGCTTCAGCCTCCCTTGGGGGGAGATCTTTATCTTCTCAATAGTCCCATAAAAGTCCCAGGATTACTTTTCTTTGAGTTCCATGCATAGCACTGCGGCCAGGGGCTTAGGATTTGCCAGGTGCACCTCCTGCACCTGCGGTTGGTGGTGGTCTGGGGGAAGGGTGCAAGGCTAGCCTCTCCTGAAGAAGCCACATGAACCCAGAGTAGACAGCTGTTGGTTTCCCAAAGGACAATCAAGGTGCTGTCACCAGGAAAGGGGGAAATGGATTCTGAGTAAGGAAGGGAGAGCTACACCTCCATTTGTACTCCCAGCACCTTGTACTGTGCCTGGCATCGACTGAGTAAGGACTCAGTAAAGCTTGTATAACAGAACAAAGAAGGGCCAATGCAAACTGTCACCTCCACTGCTCCCCACATAGAGACACTTAAATCTCACCCAGTTCAGATTAGCCAGGTATACTCCTGACACATGTTTTCTACGATTGTAAATTCTGGCTCCCACAGTTTTTCAAATAATTGGCTTAATCTCAGGTACTAATAGAAATTTGAAGCTATTTTTATAAAGTCATTTGCCTCTTCAGCCTTTATTACACATTCATTTTCTCAGAGTCAAGTGAGAACTTCTATTGAATTAATATGAACAAGCATGACCATTGTAACTCTCACTTGCCATGCAGGCACTATCATTAACTGATTTATACTTTGTCTTTGAAAGACTGTTGGAACACTTCTTTCTATAGTATGTGGGAAACAGTTCAACTCAAATATGGACTAGTTTGCTTAATGATTGTGAAACTTTTGCTAGAAAAGCAAAGCAAAGAGCTGTAGGAATTCTGTCACTCACCACTCTGTTTTAATACAGGTGAGATGCAGGTGTTTTTAGTTTCCTAGTGGTTGGACTTCCATATTATGATTTTAAAAATTTAATACAAGCACGTGTAAAATTCAAATAGTACAAATGAGTATGTAATGAGCAGTAAGTCTTCCTTCTATTCCTGATCTTGCTTCATGGAGGCAACCACTGCTAATCGTTTTTTATGTATCTTTCCAGAGATATGCAATGCAAATACAAGCATATGTATAAGTACTTATCTGCATAGCTTCCCTTTTCCTTTTTACACAAGTGGTAAGATCAGCGTACCTTTACGTGCTTGTTTTTTCACTCAACAATATGTCTCAGAGGGAGTTCCCTATTAGAAAAGATAGCTCCACCTTAATGTCTGCATAGTATTACAATATAAGGACATACCATAATTTTTTAAATCACTTCTCTACTGGTGGACATTTAAGTTGTTACAATCTTCTGCTATCTCACCGATTAAGAACTTTCTGTTTCAGCTGGCATAAAGTTTTTGCCTTTTATTAAAAGACATCACTGAGGAACTTCCCAAAGAATAAACAAAAATAAAAATAATGAAAAATTCAAAGCCACACCACTGACAAAGAACCACTTTGTGGTCCCAGATAAAGTTCTGAAGAAAGCCTTAGTTTTCCTGGCACATGGAACCTCTGCCTCACAGGCTACACCTACTCCTGCTGGATGGTAAGTGGGTGTGGGAGGGGTATGATATTCCTGCCTTTGATCATCACCAACCTCAAGTCCTGGAACCCTCCTACTGCTTCAGAGAAGACCCTGAAGCTCTAGGTCTAACTGGATTGAACCGAACCACTCTCCCAGGCACCCAGCTGACCTCTGGCGTGACAATCGCGATTTGTGTATCAGCTGATCGGCTGGAGTTGGGGGTGCGGGCAGGCCTAGGCAGACTTTCAGAACAGCGGCGGCGGCGGAAGAGTCATCAAAATGGAACCATCTCCAGAGTTGGGAGGCAGGTTCCGACCTCCCCCCACACTGCTCTTCTCTCGGGAGGGGAAGCTTGGAAACTGTCACCTCAATCACAAAAGCAGCTTAGATTTGGGGGGGGCCTTTGACATTTTCTTGGGCGTGTCTTGAGAGTCATTCTTCTGAGGGCTTGATCACCCCTCTTCTAAGTGGATTATATACTTCACAGCGGAGTCACAGCACACACACATTGAACTTGCAAGAATTCTACCACGCGTCCTTAGCAAAAAGAGAAAGAGAATTCAAATAACGCAGGGAATGCCTCGCTAGTCTACCTGATGAGCATGCACTGGGTAGTGGGTACAGTCGTGCCTGAAACCAGCAACGCTTGTCTGCTGAAGCCTTTGGAAATATCGTACGAATGACTGTAAGGGTTTGACCCAAAAAGTGAAGCCATTGTGTCTGGTGGCAGGTATGAGAGTGACCATAGAGGAAAGTGAGGAATTCATTGAGGATAATTAATGAAGTGTTATGGAATCTGGGAAAATTATCTTCAGCATTAACCACACCAAACTATGTATTTGGAACTGTACTTGGTTTTGCATTTGAAGGATTTTAAAGGCTACTGTTGACTATGTATGTATGAATTCACCCTTAGAAGCTGACTTTTAAGCTTAATCCACATTAGATATGACCCCCACTATATCTCACCTGAACTTCCCTGAGGCTCCCAGAGGTGAAGTATCATGCCAGAATTCACAAGCCCATAAATAAATGACAAGGCCAGAATTCAAACCCATGCCATCAACAAAGCCTAAATGCATAGCCTCTGCTCTTTACGGCATCATTTATAACTCTATCGCCTACACAACTGGGAAAATGAGTATGGCTCTGGGGTGACTAACCTACTGGCTTGCCCAGGACTGAGGTATTTTCCAGGACTTTCAGTTTTAAAGCCAGGGAAGTCCCAGGCAAATGGTGATGGTTGGTCAACCTACTTGAGGTTTGAAAGGCTCTGAGCCACACTGTGTGACCATCCTATTTCATTAATCTTTCCATTCTAAATCCTTCCTCTGATATCCTATGACTGGACCTTGTCCTGACTTATAGGCCTGGGAATAATTCCTCGAAGGCTAAGTGGTGCCTTGGGATAAAGCAAGTCTATTGGACCTAAGACAAATCCATTTGCAATGGACTTTGAGCTCTCTATTTGAGTCTTTACTGAAGTCCTGAGGTCTCTATTAAGATCAATACTTTGATAATGCAAGTAATCACTGGCTGATTTGCATGCTTTTTAAATCCATCTTCATGATTTGCTGGAGGTTGTGAATTGTAACAAGGTGAATGAAGCCGGTGACGAAGAGTTGTGCTGCAATAGGTTTCCCCATGAGAGGAGAAACTGAAGCAATGAGAAATGAGAGCTGGACCGGAAGTTCTCCAGAGAAGCTATACAAATGGCCAATAAGCACATGAAAGGATGTTCAACATCATTAGCCGTCAGGGAAATGCAGAGCAAAACCATGAGATACCACTTCACACTCATGGGGATGACTATCACGAAAAAGACAACATCTGGGGGTGAGAATGTGGAGAAACGAGAAGCCTCATACATTGCTGATGAGATTGTAAAATGGTGCAGCCACTTTGGGAAACAGTCTTGCAGTTCCTTAAGTGGTTAAACGGCAAGTTAACATATGACCCAGCAATTCTGCTCCTCGGTGTATACCCAGAGGAAATGGAAAGACATATCCACACAAAAATTTGCACATGTATATTCATAGCAGCACTATTCACAATAGCCGAAAGGTGGAAACAACCCAAATGTCCATCAAGAAAGGATATATAGAATGTGGTGTAGCCATACAATGGAATATTTTTATAAAATATTCCATAAAAAGAGATAAATACTGATACATGCTACAACATGGATGAACCTTGAAATATTATGCTAAGCGGAAGAAGCCAGTCACAAAAGGCCTCATACTGTATGACTCCAGGTGTATGAAATATCCAGAATAGGCAAATCTATAGAGAGAAAGTGGATTAGTGGTTGCTAGAGGCTGGGGAATGGGGGAATTGTAGGGTGATAGTCAAGGAGTGCAGGGGGTTTTTTTGGGGGGGAGGGGTAATGAAAATATTCTAAATTTGATTTTGATGATGGATGCACGACTCTAAATACACTAAAACCCATTGAATTGTACACTTTAAATGGGTGAATTTTATGGTATGTGAATTATATCTCAAAGGTGTAAAGGAAAGAGAGATTGAGAGAGGAAAAGCGAAGGAACGAAGGCTGTTCTGGGCCTTGGTTCTATCTCACAGCACAGCCAAGGCCACATTGCAAACCTCCTGACTCAACAGGGTTACGTGAAATTCAAGCTCAGCAAGTCCCCATGTCGTCAGCCATCTCCATGTCAGCTAGGGAAGTGCCAGGGATTTAAAGTCCCTCTTACTATGCTCTGATGCCTGTTTTTTTTTTGATAGAAGTCAAGCTCCTTCCTTTGGACTCAACTAATATGACATTTCTGATTATTTAACCTGGACAGGGCTCAAGATATTACTGCAACAGCACTATCTCCAGCAAAGAGTTTGCTAAGCAAATTGACATTATGAATGTACTTTCACAGACTCATTAAAGCTACTTTAAAAAACAAATTGTTTTTCAAGGTCACCAGATGAACATGCACGGATGCAGCTAATAAATACAAATGCCCCTTCCTAGCAAACTTTCTATCTGGAAACATAGTTCAGGAGCTGGGAGTTAGTTTCAGTTATTGGAGGTATTTGGGGGAAAAAAAATCATAAAACAATTTCTTTTAAATCATTAAAAAATAGGTCTATTCTGCAAAACTATTTAAGGTCCTCTTTTCACTTATGCAGAGTGACTTTTCTACTAATTACTCCAAGTTAATGAACATTTTATTCTGTTTAATAAGTTTTTTAAAAATATTGCATGCACAGGCATGGGCTCTGCCATTTACTTAGGTACTTAACCTCTGAGTCTCATTTCCTCTTCTATAAAACAGGAATAACAATATCTCCTGCTTCATAGTTGTTATGAAGGTTAAATTTGTTAATATATGTAAAGCATTTAGAATGGTGTCAAGTGCTATGTGCATCAGTTTTATTGTCTTGACTCAGTCAACTAGGCATTGGGCCTAAAACAACAAATTAATCTAAACAACTCAACTTCACTTTGTTGCACCACCTTGGGAATTTGTATTTGTAAAAGAATCCAAGCGTTAGACCATGGATAGGTTAAACTGGTGCTTTCTCAGCAGAATTCTAAGAAAGGTGGCCATGGCAAAGCAGCTTAAGGAATGGAATGGATAATTAAGGCTAAGTTTGAGAATATTTTTTTAGGCAGAGAAAAGTTTATGGAATCCCACAGATAATTTTTTTTCCAAATTTATTTGAAAATAGCACTATGTTCAGTATAAGAGACTATCATCCCTCCAACATTTCTTGGAATGTTTTTGTATCTTGTGTGAATCTGCTACCAAGTCAGCATCATCAGGTTTGTAATGGGACAAATGAGTTAAATACTTCCTATTAGAATAGCTCTTTAAGGTTTAGATGTAATAATTTCACAACTCCTGTTACACACAAGTGCTTTTCTTTGTGATGCAAGTATGTACATGTTCAACCTATTAGCATTTTATTTACAGTTCTACTCAAAAACATTCCCCAATTGGCTGACTCATTTTAGTAGGGACAAAATTTTCATATACCAGCCTGAACAGAAAAGTGGGTTGTTTGAGTATGGATGGAAGCATTTAGTAATTGATTTAGGTAGGAGCACCAGAATCTTATTTTGCTCAGGCCCACTTTGCACTTCCTAATGCAGTAACACTTCCGGAGAGAATGAATATTGTTGATATCACAACTCCTACAGGTGTTCTCACTCTTCTTCTGTTTATTCTACAAGGTTTACTCATACTGAATATAGGGCGAGCTGGTTGTTTGTGATGCAAGTGTGAAATAATACCATTTCTTTCAACTACTTAAAAAATATGGAAATATCTTTGGTTGGTAACTCAGAATAGGTGAGTGTGGTGAATTTCTTCCAGAAAGAAAGAAAAAAAAATTTCAATGTTCTAATAACCACCTTTGAGAAAACTGGCTATCCTTCTGAAAGAACCAAGCAAATAAAATTGCAAGGAATGCAGGCGTAGTGAGAACTGAGAGGACAGCTTGCCCAGGAAGCAAAGAGGAGTACGTTGCTGAGCAATTTAATGGAGTTGAGGTACATGAGCTGATGAGGTACGCGAGCTGATGCATGCTGACCTTACCAGAACGTCCTGAGGGGAGCAGAGGAAGGGCCTGCATCAGGGCCCTCTGACTCGAACTGAAGTGTTGTTGTTTCGGGCCACTCAGGGGCAGCAGGTGGAGTGAAGTTGAGCATCACCTTGGTTGGAATCCCAGCTGAGCCCCTGTATACACGGGCTGGGCAGACCTAGTAAAGTTAGACACTCACAGTTTGCTTCATGTGTACAACAGAGGGAAGAACATTCTATTTCATTTGCAATAATGTTTGCAATAATTTATTGCAATATCATTTGCAATAATGCAATAGATAACTAATATATCATATTAGTTATCTATTGTGGCATTAGCAATGTAGCGGTTTAAAATGACAAACATTTATAATCTCAGTTTCTGAAGGCCAGGATTCCAGGCAGGGCTTAGCTGGGTGATTCTGCCTCGAGTTCTCTCACAAGGCTGCAATCAAGGTGTCAGCTCGGACTGTGGTCCCATCTGGAGGTTTGACCGAGGGAGAATCTGCTTCCAAGCTCACTCATGTGGCTGTTGGCAGGCCTCAGGTTGTCACTGGCTATTTGCTGAAGACATCAGTTCCTTCCCAGGTGGACCTCCTAGGATATCTCACAACATGGCATCTGGCTGTCCTCAGAGACAGCAAGGGAGAGAGCTGGAGGGAGTAAGGAAGATGGAAGTCTGTCTTTTTCTAACCTAATCTGCAAGTGACATCCCACCTTTTTGCCTTATTATAATCCCTAGAAGCCAGTCATTAGTCCAGCCCACTCTCAAGGGGAGACGATAATACAGCAGGAGGTGGGAACAATGTGGGCCATCTCAGAGGCTGTCTGCCATATATACAAGTACGTCCCTTTCCTGATTTCCAGCACTGATCCCAGGAAGGGGTCTGTAGCTTCATGCAAGATTAAATAGTTCCTGGCAGCAATCACCTCTGCCCAAGGATTAAGGCCAGCTGAATTTGACATCTGTAAAGCATCACCCTTGAATTCTTCCTGTATTTGGTAAACAAATACAGAGCCTAAGTCAGCTAATTGACTCACTGCTAGAGTTTTTGCCATATCAGGACAGGCCCTGTGGAATAATGAAGATTAAACTTTAAAACGGGTCATGTTTGTAGCTGTTAGGTTGTGAACAGCACAGAAAATTGAGGAAACAGTGTTCTACTATTCAAAAGCTATTGTTCATCAAAGAAGTTGCTCATGTCACTGATGAACAAATGACATTCCAGCACAGCTGTGCTGACGCTGAAAAAAGCTTCACTTTAACGAATGTGATTTGTATGAGAGTGAAAAATAAAACCAATCATGTATCAGATTTAATGAAAATAAATTTATTGGGAAAAGAGCAGATTAGGATGCAAATTTATTTGACAAGTCGTGCTTGAATCATACCCATAGGTTGGCTATGAATTAAAGAATTTAGCAAAAATCAAGGAAAACATTCTGTGAGAATCAATTGGCTATGTGGAATTTACAAGATAGGACGATATTTGATACTATTGTGACCTCCTTATCGAAGGCATAGGCATTAGTTTACCCACATCCGTTCCCATGTTTGCACTCGGCATGGCAGAAAGCTAAAGGCAACAATAATTGATAACAATTCCTGAGCACTGGTGAGGAAAGTTCTGAAGTTTTAGTGGTGCTGAGAGATGTGGGCAGGGAGGCTCCAGGTGAAGGGGAGGCAATCTACCCTCCTAAGTTTAGTGGATGGGGCCTGCAAGTTAAACTGACAAATGACAGATTAAGAAGAGAAAAGGTTTATTGTGCATGCACGCAGGGAGGGGGCATCACAGAAAAGTGAACCAACCCCAAAGAAGTTAGGCCTGAGAGCTTATATATCATTTTAGCAAAGAGTGATAAATTGTGGAGAAATGACAAGACAAAGCAAAAGGGGTTTGGGCTTCTAGGGGTGGTAAATCATGGGAAGGCAAATATATGAGGGAAACTAATGGAAGGGAAGGATTGTTTTAGCAAGGTTTGTTTGTGCAGACTCCTCTCAGTGCTGACTTTCTGTTACCTGTGACAAGGGTCGTTTTCCTCATCACGGTATGGGAGGGGGGAGGAGGGACACCTTTACAAATGGAAATTTGTTACCTTACAAAAACTGTACCTTTATAAAGGGAAATTTATGCCCTACTTTTAGACAGAAAGGGGAGGGCAGAGAGTTCCTCCTGCATCTGTTTCTCAGTTGTTTTAACCTCAGAACACTCCTTCCTTATGCCAAAGTGGCATATTTCAGGGTGGCATATTCTAACCCCCTTTACCAGACTCTCAATCCATCAGCAATCAACAGCCCTCAGAGACAAACTGTTGCACAAACTCCCTCACATGTCTTCAAGTGGAATTGGATGAGTTCTACAGTCAGAGGCATATTTCAGAAGCTGCCCCAGCCTAGAGCCTGAGGAAGGCCTGAGCCACGTGGCATCCCCGATGTAGTGTTGCAGACACAATGACGACGACAGTCTGAGCAGGAAGCTTCCCAACGTGTGTGGAGCCACATTTGGAAGGAGCAGACTGGTGTCTTGTGGGGTCGACGTGAAAGGACATCTTGCTGACACATGAGAGCTTCTGATCTGAGGAGCCTGCTGGATGATGGGAAAGTCCACTGGCTGGGCTTTGGCTACCAGTCGCTCTACTAGTCCAGCATCAGGTGTCCTTTGTTCCAGGCAATCTAAGATTCTTGGGACATGATTTTTCTAGGTATCCACTTCTGCAGTATCTGTGCCCCTCCTCTTTACCTAAAGGCTTTGCTCACTCGTGGATTCCATCGACTCATAGCATCTGCTAAAGGCTTTTCCTGGTTTGTCTTTCAGCTTCTGCTGCCAATATGGAGTTCCTCTATGTCTCACATTTAAATTTCTGCCTCCTCCCGATTTGGGGCAGTTGCCTGGCCCTCTTCACGGCCATCTGTCCTGGGCTGGTGGAAAGATCTAGTTCTGGGTGTGAGTCATGTTGGACCTAAAGCTCCCGTGTGTTCCTTTCTTCCGCACTCAGGGTGAGTGTGTACACCTAAGGGCAGTCCTTGAGCTTTTTTTTCACTCATAGCACAATTAATTCCAACTCATAATATCTCTTTCTCATTAAAAAATGGGACATAAGCTTTTCCCGCCTTCCTTTTCCCTCATCTTTTGTCTCTTTCTACCTCTTCTTTTAGTTTTACACTCCAAACAATAACGTAAAATATGACCTTTACCAAGACTATGATGGCAAGGAATACTGCTAGTGTTATGCTTTCATTAATTTTTGATTTTGAAATAAGTTGAGAATTACAGAAAAGTGGCAAAAGTAGTACAGATAGTTCCGTATACTCCTCACCCGGCTTCCCATGATGTTACTATCTGACATAACCATAGTGCAATGATCAAAACTGAGATTTTTTCATTGGTACAAAACTACTGACTTTACTAGGATTTCATTAGTTTTTCCACTAATGTCCTTTTTGTGTTCCAGGATTCAATGCAGGATTTTGCATTTTGTTTAGTTTTCATAGTTCCTGTATTATGGTTTGCTTTGCTGTGTAACAAATTTCCATAAATTTGGCAGCTTAAAACAACACACATTTATTATCTCACAGGAGTCATGGCTAGGTAGGTCTTCTGCTTAGGGTTTCTCAGAGCTGCAGTCAAGGTGTCTGCTGGGACTGGGTTCTCTTCTCTAGGTTCAACTGGGAAAGGATCCTCTTCCAAGCTCTCTTAGGTTGTTATTAGAATTAATTTCATTGTTGTAGGATTCATGGTAGCTTGTGTCTTCACAGCCAGAAAAGGAGAGAGAGAGACTCTATTGCAAGACAAATGATATACTTTTGTGTAATCACATGCATGTAATCACTGTCACATACCTTCTTGCCTCTACCACATTCCACTGGTTAGAAACAAGTCACAGGTCCCACCCACACTCAAGAATATCAGAAAGAGGCCGGGCACAATGGATCCAGCCTGTAATCTTAGCACTTTGGGAGGCCAAGGTGGGAGAACTGCTTGAGACCAGGAGTTCAAGACCAGCCTAAGCAAGAGACCCCATCTCTACAAAAAAATAGGAAAATTAGCCAGGCACGGTGTGGGCACCTGTAGTCCCAGCTACTTGGGAGGCTGAGGCAGGAGGATCGCTTGAGCCCAGGAGTTGGAGGTTGCAGTGAGCTAGGATGACGCCACTGCACTCTAGCCTTGGCAACAGAGAAAGATTCCGTCTCAAAAAAAAAAAAAAAAGAATATCAGAAGGGGAAACCACAGAGGCACCTTAAATCTGTCTGCCACATGTCCTTAGTCTCCTTCCATCTGTGACTGTTCCTCAGTTTGTCCTTGTCTTTTATAACCTTGACTCATTCGAAGAGTACTGATCAGTTATTTTGTAGAATGTTCTCAGTCGGCTTTGTCTGATATTTTCTCATTATTAGATTGAGTTATGTATTTTTGACAAGAATACCAGAGAAGCAACATGTTCTTTTCACTGCGTCATATCAGGAGGTACATGATGTTGACGTTTCACTATGTGTTACTAGACCATATGGTTAAGGTAGTGTATGCTGGGTTTGTCTGCTGTAAAGTTACTACTTTTCTTTTCCCCCTTTGTAATTAAGAACTATCTCAGGATAGAAACCTTGAGACTATACAAATATCCTGTTTCTCCTTGAATTTTGGTCAACAAATTTAAGTGTTCATTGGTGGATCTTGTCTGCAACAATTATTAATGGTGATTTACTATTTCTCTTATTCCTTTTACATTTATTAATTGGAATCTCTCTGAAAGAAAGATTTATCCCTCTCCCCTGTTTATTAATTTATTTAATCATTTATTTAGGTCAGCATGGATATTTATTTAGATATTTATTTTATTCTGTGAGCTATAATCTGGTTCTTTACTTTCTGGCACCACAAGATGCTCCAGCCTCATTTTGTAGTCTTCCTGCCCCAGCCCTGGAATCAACCACTTCTTTAAGGAACCCTGATTCCTTTTTTGGAGAATGATATTTAGAAACCAAGATCTGGGCACCAAGTGTGTTCATTGCTACTAAACCCTCTAGTAATATCATCATGTTTAGACCCTCTCAGTGGACAGAGCTAGGGAATACAAACATGTATATTAACACATTCATATACACACATCTGTATCTATTTCTATATCTACCTGTATGTATGTGTATTAAAAACCAATGAGTTCATACTGATACCTCTGTTTACAATCCATTTCTACCAGGTTCATTCAACTCCCCTCGCCACTTATTTATAATTTCTTCCACTAACAGTGAGAAAAATGGCTCTACTTACCAGCAATATATTTACTTATTTGTTCAAACCTAATACACGTGTAAAATAGTTCCAGCACTACTAACCTATAACCCTGCAAGAAATGAATTTTCTAACAAGAGTTTTGTATTTGCATTCAGTTCTTTTTCTCTTTAGTCACTGTAGCCATTCAAAATACTGTTTGCCAAAGTAAGTTAGTTCTTTTCTTTACCATTCTCTTCAGTATGGTCATGTTATTCATTTACAATACATTTATGTTCATTTTTTTATCATTTGTATTTCATTTTGGATCCTCCCCCACAACAAAATACCTTTTTTAAAGTTCACATACAGTAAAATTTCCTCTTTGTAGCATATAGTTTTATAGGTTTGACAAATGCATAGAGTCAAGAATCTACTTCCACAGTCATGATGCAGAACAGTCCAAACAGTTCTATTACCCCCCAAATTCCCTCACGCTGCAACTTAAAAATCAAACCCTTCTGCCACCCTCAACCCCTGGCAACCACTGATCTGTGTCCTATCCCTATAGTTTTGCTTTAAATGTCATAAAAATGGAATCATGCAATAGGTAGCCTATTGGGTCTGGCTTTTTTCAGCCAGCAAAATGCTTTTGAGATTCTTCCATGATGTTGCGTGAATCAGTAGTTGGTTCCTTTATATTGCTAAGTAGTATCCTATTGTACAGATGTACCACATTTTACTTATTCATTCACCATGGAAAGGCATCTGAACTCTTTCCAGTTTGGGTTGATTATGAATACAGCTGCTATAAACATTTACGTACAAGTTTTTATGAGAACATAAGTTTCAATTTCTTCTATGAAAAACCCAAGGAATAGGATTGCTGGGTCATATGGTAAGTACATATGGTCATATGTGTATGGTGGTACACATTTTTTAAATAACGATTTTGTTGAAATATAATTTACATACCATAAAATGTACAATTCAATGTTATTAGAATAATTGGGCAACCATCACCAGTATCTAATTTAGGACATTTTCATTGCCCCACAAAAAAACTCCACACCCATTATCAGTCACCCTCATTCCCCCTTCCCCCAGGCCCGGGCAACCGCTGACCAACTTTCTGTCTCTATGGATTTGTCTATTCTGGACATTTCATGTAAGTGGAATCATAAGATATGTCATCTTTTGTAATGGGCTTCTTTCACTTAGCATTATTACAAGGTTCATCCACATTGTAGCAGGTATCAATACTTGATTCTTTTTATGGCCAAGTAATATTCCATTATATAAATATATCACACTTATCAGTCAATGGACATTTAGATTGTTTCCAATTTCTGGCAATTAAAAGTAATGCTGCTATGAAATTCATATACAAGTTTTTGTGTGGACATTTGTTTTCATTTCTCTTGGGTATATGCCTAGAAGAGGAGCCTGGTCATATGCCAACCATTTGAGGAAGTGCCAGACTGATTTCTAAAGTGACTGCACCATTTTACAATCCCACCAGCAATGAATGAGGGTTCCAATTTCCCCATATTCTTGCCAACACTTGTTAGTGTTTATTTTTTTTATTATAGCCATCTTAATGGGATGAAGCAGTATCCTACTGTGGTTTGGTGATTTACTTTTGATTAAAAAAAGAAAGGAAAACCACGGCATTAGTATAAAGAGCCACCAACCTTGAATGCCATCCTATCAATTAACTAACCCTCATTTCCTCAAACCCCAGTATTCAAATTACGAAAAAAGGGTGACTTCTGAGTAAAGGATTTAAAAATTTTTGTGCAGTGTATAAAAATATTTTCTACTGCTTTAAAACTGCATATGTACCAAATTTCAGGGTGTTTTTTTTTAATTGATGAAATAGATTTTCTCTTGGGGGGATGGTGAGAGGAGACCTAGTCTGGGAGCCCCAGTACAATATATAACATTGCATATGTTCAAAACCACTCAAGTTCTAAACAACTAAATAATAGATAAAATGTGGCATAGAATCTGTTTTTAAATTGGAAACTTTTTAAGGCTAGCCTTACAGTGGGAAAACATACCCCAGAGGGTTATTCCCACAAGTGCCAAAGCAGCCCCACACCTTTCCCTACAGAAACTAAGAATTCTTCAGTTGAAGTTATACTTTGGGCCCCAGAGTCCACCATTGCTCTCATTCTGGTGACAAATGGAAGAACCAATCCTTGATTTTCCAGTAGGCTGCCACCCGACTGTTCTAAACCATGGAGTCAGAGCTGAAGTTGAAAGGGGGCATTAAACATACTCAGAACAGAGTTTATCCAAGGTCAGTCCTACATTAACTTTAGAGATCATGGCTACAGATTAAATGGATATAATTTTCCTGTTTGTCAGAAAATTTGTTTCCTGGTCATGATGACCAGACATCAGAATTTCATTAGCAGTTAACACAGACTCTATGTGCTAAAGGAACACATTTTAACACATGTTGTATATTATGCAGAACCAAGGGTTCAGTATCCAAAGTACCTTGCAGTTGAAATATGTTCCTTTTTAAAGCTACAAAGCAAAATAATCTCTGACATATTTCTCATTATTTTTGCAGAATAGAGCACCTCTATAGAAGTCATTACTAAGAGTCTAGTTCACAACCAAATTAATTAATTGGATATAAATTAGTGTGATGTCAAATGGAGCATATGTTATTTGTAATAAAATAATAAAATGAGAAGAATTGAAGAAAAGTTAGAAGCAGAAATATCTGCAAACAGAATATCATTAAAACCACAAGGAAGCATAGATTTAATAATATGTTCTACAGTAAACTATTGCTTAATATAAACTGTAATAAATAATATAAGCTACAACAATTGGCAACTCTGAAGCTAGCTAAAAGATTCTTGCATGGTAACCTGAAAATTTCACCAAATTTTCATATTTTGAAGCATTTTCAAATTTGAGGGGGATTCAAGTCATTTCTATTTTATATGTGCAAACATGTAAAATAAGCCTAGAGGTTGTAATAAAGTTTTCCATCAACCTTGAAACCCTGAATTGTCATAAATGTAAAGGCAATTCTAGATTATCACTCTTGATTCAATTCAGTTCTGTAGGTTTATTGAGCATTGCTCAGCAACGTGCTGGAAACTTCACACATATCCATTCACGCAGTTTTCACAGTGGTCCAAAAAGGTAGCTATTATATAAATCAGTCCCAAGGGAGGCCACTCAATTCAAATTATCTTAGTCAAAATAAGGGGTTGTATTTATTGGATGGCTATCGGGGTAACTCACAGGATCACAAGAAGAACCTTAGGAAGCCAAGTATTTCTGGGAAACTTGAGGCAGAGACTAGGAATTTGACACCACTAGGTCACCCCCACCCCCAGCTCCCAAAACTATTTGTCATTCCCTAAGACTTCTCCGTGTGGGAGAAGATGCAACCCGAGAGCATCTCTGGTTTTATATTCAGCATTGACACTTCCTAACCAAGAAGGGAGGGGGCTCCTTTCACAGCTCTAATGAAAAAGCCCTGGAAAAGGATCTGAATTGGTCCTGGAGCTGCCAAGGGTTACACTCAGCCTTGGTTCCTGCCTGCATTTAAGGGAGAAGGCGGCAACTGTGAGACCAACAAAAAGATATGAACGTGGGTCTCCTGACTCCAAGCCTAGGATGCCTTTGGAATGTCCTGTACATAGCTCTTTCAGGGAGCTGGCTCACCCTGTGTCATCACTCAGAGAGCTGGTGAAAGACCATATACGGTCAGAGCCCTGTCCAGGCGGGCCACTCCTGGAAGCAACTCAGCCTCCCCCACCCCCCGCACCCTCAACCTGCCTTCGATTCCATTCTCCAGGTCACTGGTTCTCAAAGTGTGGTCTGAATTATGTTTGTGAGGGGAAAACAAAAAGGAATATAGTTTTATTATTTAAAGTAAATAGCTAATAAAGTTTTAAAAAGTAACCAAATATATCTCCAAATACATTGCTTTCCTCCAAAACAAGAATGACAGAAGGGGAGTAGGGTGGGAACTTCCTTTATAATTTCATAAGAGTTACTTTAACATATGTATGAGATCTAAGAAACCTGAATAGATGCCAAGAGATACCTTGTGGCAGAGAGGAAACTTGATCTTTATATCAATTCTTCCCAAATTAATGTATGACTTATTTATTAACAATTTCAATCAGAAGCCATATGCAATTTTAGACATCAGGTCAGGGGCCTTAATAAAATAATCCAATAATTAGTCTAGAAGAGCAAATGGGCAAAAAGTTCCAGATTATAAAGTTGAGCTCCTTCTCAAATGGGTGAGCAGTAGCAAGGATTTATCACTTAACAGTTGCTAGGGGCAGCCCCTGCCTGCTAACATTACGTGTCGTAGAGGAAGCACCACAGACCAATAGAAGAAAGGATTAATACTCAATAAATAATGTTAGAAAAAATGGCATGGTATGACTATATTTTTAAAGTATTAACTGATTTTTATACCAAATATTCTCCCATCTTGGATCCTCCATCATTCAAGCAAGGCCATTCAGGCTCAGGGTGGAAAATAGAAAATATTATATAACTGAAGTCTTCTGGTTTTGTTGTCCTACGCCTAAAGCCCTTAGAGAAAAGAAAGAACTCTCACTAAACAAAGCATTTTGGGAGAAAAATCACCCAGGCCTAATGAAAAGCCCTCCACTAGAATTAGAGCTAAGTGGTCTTGCAGAGGAATTCTGGGGGTGGGATTTGGGAATGTGTGTTTTTACAAGCACTACAGGGGATTTTTGTGCACACTGAATTTAGAGAATCGGTGGGTAAATTAGTGGCTCCCCACCGGGCTGCACAGTGGAATCACCTGAGATTTAACTTTCTGCTGCTGGCCTCACCCCAGACATCTGTATGTAGGTTGAGAGTGGGGAGGGAAGCCTAGGCAGTAGATTCTTTTTTTTTAACCTTCCCAGCTGATTTTAATGATTAGTCAAAGCTGAGAACTCTTGGTAAAGTTTATTTCCTTCCCCATAACCCTTTTAGACATTTTATCACTATAAAACGTGACAAATGAACTTTTAGAATATTATCCAAGATGTCTCCCCAAAACATATATTTCTTTTCTTTCTACTTTATTAAATCTATTTTCTAAATTTACTAGGAAAAATTAAAATGTGGGGTTGAGTTGGAGGGCAGTGGTCTGCAGAGTGTGGTCCCTGGATCAGTGACATCAGCATCACTTGGGAATCTGTTAGAAATGCAAACTCTGTGTCCCCCTCTAGACCTACTGAATGAGAAACTGGTGGCAGGGAGATGGGGAGGGGCCGCAGTCTGTATTTTAACAAGCCTGCCAGGTGATTTGACCCATCCTAACTTCTGAGAATGAATGATTCCCTTAGAGAGAAACTTTAACAATACCTGGGACCCCCCTGCCTGCCAGATAGTGACTCAATTAGTCAGGTGTGTGTTTCCTCATATGACTATAATATAATAATCTTTGAGAACCTCCAGGGCTTCAAATAATTTCTCTGTGCAGAACAGAACTGTCTTTCTAAACTAGAAGTGAAGAAAGAAAAACAAGCACATACATTTTTTAAAAATAAAGACAAAATAGGATTTTAAGAATAGGAGGATTTCAAGGTTCAAACATAAGTTTGTTTTAACAGTACATATAACAATTTTGGCCAATATTTATGTTTTTATTGTAATGGGCAGTAGTCCCCGATCTTTAGGACACTAAGAATATCCCTATAATTGTAGTTGTATTTTTAATATGTGATGATTGAAAATATTATATGAAGACCAATAAATGAATTTGATTCTTCACTATAGCACCTACATACATTTGAAAAATAATAATATATGTAGAACTATTACTTTTTCAGAAAATGTTTAGGACTCATGAACTCACTTATAATTCTTTTAGGAGGCCAAAGGCCCATAAGTTGAGAACCATTAAGAGTTTTTATATTTTTACCTAAAAGAGAAAGAGGTAAAGAGAGAGATTACATTGTTTTTTCACTACTTATCTTTCCATGTGTGACTGCCCAGATTTATAAAATCCTTCCAGAAGGTTTGGGCTTCACTGACAAATTATGCTTACCATATTGTATTCTCATTCTTTGCAAATTACCCATCCACTTACAGTACCTATGATATTCTCTAATAATTATAATATTAGATTAATTATATCATTGCATTTCTCAGTTATGCTGGAAACGAAAGCACTGTATAACCCCAATATAAGTTATTTTTAAATGAAATATTTCTATCCTTCCATAATTAAAGACTAATTTTTCTAATTATAATTCTAATTTCTCTGAATGTCAAGTATTGTGATATTTGCTCAATTTTAGGCCAAATATCACAATTTCCACTCCTTTCTTTCCTTCTCTTTCCTCCTTCCTTCCTTCTCCCCTTCTTTCCTTCCTTCCTTTCTTTAAAATATAATTCTTAAAATCTATCTCAATTTAGTTGGATATTTTTCTAATAATGCATGTAAATAAATTAATAAATAATTGACGTTAATAATTTAAGTTCAGTTGGATATTTTTCTCACAATTTAAACCTCATAGTGACATGGATTGAGCTTCCTTTCACCTTGTTAAACATCTTTTATTTATAAAAGAACCTGTTAAAGGCTGAAAAATTCAGCCAATTAATTAACTGAAGGAATCAATTTGCCTGACATTAAACAAATGTAACTCTTGTTTTCACTAAGGTTTGTTGAATTTTGGAGTGAATTTCCATAAATACCCTAATTGTTTCTACTTTATGTACTGTGACTATACTAATACGCTTCTTTTTAAACTTCTATTAGTTTAAAGACTAGATAAATGGATTGGATTCCAGCCAAGAAATGGCAGAAGAGCATTACTTTTGCCTGGGAGTGTGGAGTTTTCCTCTGGCTGCCTAAGCTCTCTGGGTAGTCTGTTGGTGATGGGGTCAATGTTGCCGGTGCAATGTCTGACTGTCAGTTTTTCTCTGGGTATTGTACCTGTGTCTTTAGTGATAGGCTGGGGCACTTCAGGAAGGAAGAGCAGCGAATGGCAGGTTAAGAAGTGAATACTTCATGCAGCCAGAGACATTAGCCTAGGCCACCTTGACCATTGGTAGGGTGACAGACAGATGACCCTCCTATTTAGCTTCCTTTCATCCTTGAAAACTCAGGTTAAATATCACTACCCATAGGATCTCTTCATAGTCCAGCAGTCATCACCTCTGGTTGTTTCGGGGTTTTTTTCCTCACTTTCCCTGTTACTCCCGATATCCCTTTAGTCCAGCATTTATCATATTTCCGTGGAATCATTTGTGTATGTCTCCATTTTCCTCACCCAACCATGGGCACCTCAGGACAGTGACTTCTCATCCTTGGACCTAGGAAGTGTCCCGTAAATACTAATGAGCAAATGGAACGCCGGCCACACGGCTGCCACACTCTGATGGGCACGGAGAGGAGAACGTGCAAAATCATGTTGCTGTCTGATTGTACACGGCATGTCCTCTATTACAACCTTCCCCACTCTTTTATTACGTCTCCTCGAATCAGCAATACAGATACTTATAATTTTCTGAACATACCATGTTATTTCATGCCTCTCTCTGCTTTTAAATTTTCAAATTTACACACATACCCAGTTTGGGGAGGATGTGCTGGCAAAACCCTACCATTTTTTAAAGTCTCAGTTCATGTACCATCTTCCCCCAAGAAAATCTGGCATCATTCTCTACTCTCCCTTCTCCCTGAGTTGAACTGGATATCCCTCCTTTGTGCTCTACAATATCCTTTGTTTTAACTTACTGGTCAATTTAATCCACACTTTCCATTTCTTCTAGAAAAAATAATGACTGATGCCCACAGCAAACTGAATGGTCCTCAACGCCTAGGGTGCACTGAAAGGCCCGCATACTTCCGCACCTAAGCTGGGTGCTTGCTCAGATCAATTGTGTTTGTTTGCAAACCTATTTATGCCAGTGGTACTTGTTAGTGTAATTAAGTAATTTAATTAGATGTGACTTAAGTGAATAGCACATGAGTGAAAAGAGTTAAGCTTTCTATGAAAACAGATGGATGCTTTGGAAAGATAAGCTGCTAGACATTGTACTGCTGGCAAGACTACAAAGATGGGGAAGGGATGTGGAGTAATCTTGAAGGAATCTCCTCTTAGATTTTCTTCAGTGCCCTTAATTTCTAACTCTATAAAATTCCAAATTGGAAATAGTTGAAGATGCCTAATGAAAGTGTTTTATAGAATTCCTATCAGTAGACCTATATCACAATAGCAGCCCTTAGTCCCATATCAAAAGATTAGTGAAGTGTATGTGTTTTAAGTCCAAATAAAATGTCTAAGGCATGCATGTATCATTTTTACCTGTTCCAATCATGTATTGTATCGAAGTGACGGGGAGTGGGGGAAATCTGCCTCCAATAGAGAGTTTCTTGAAAACAGGGGCCACGTCTTGCTCATCTTGGTAGTACCTGTGCCTGGAAGGAGTGTTTGGATCCTGGAGGACTTATTATTTAATACTAAGTGCTTCTTTACTCAGTGGAGCGCAGCACTTAGTTTTGTATAGGGGGTTTCAAGTCTCTTTTAGCATTTATGCATTACAGCCACTAGGGGGCAATGCGGTCGTATTTCTTTTTAATGACCATCCAGGGACGGTGCCTCCAAGCTAGATCCCCTAAAATGTGATGAGCGCCGCTCCCGCAAAATGAGTTGGGGAACCTGTGGCATAAACATCTCACCGACACCAGCATTTTTGTTTGGTTGGTTGGTTGGGTTTTTTTGCTTGTTTTTTTAAGGAAACTTCACCAGACGAACCACGGCATTCTTTGTATATATTTCCCCAGTTTATTTGGTGGAATTGATTGATTCTATCTTTTCTAAACAATAAAAGGATCAACTAGTAATCACCATCTCATTAAGTTATTCAAGCCCAGGCAGTTTCTGGAAGGAAGAAAGGAAAAGAAAAACGGGGCGGGGAGAACAACCCTCATGTAAATGTGAGTAGTATCAAGGCTCACCCGTTGGCACAGTGTGGTCTGTGGGGTGTCTGTCACAGGGGAGTCTTGGAAACGGCACTGCTGAGGAAGTTATGGAGAGTGTGTCCATGTGAACGGACAGATCGCAACCCTTCTCCCTTCCTCTGAGTGAGTCTTCTCCCAGTTCCCATGTGTCAGAATCGTAGACTCCAAAAATTAAGCTTCTGGTTGCTCATGTCTTGTCGGAATGAATGTCCTCCCATCATAAGAGGAAGAGGACGGTGAGATGAAAAACGAATTCAAGACATTGCCCTTAAAATGAAAGGCCCTGAGAAAATAAAAAAAGAATGTTTTACTTTTCAGTAAATTGCTGTGCATAATTATGACTAAACTGATGATCTGTAACATTAAAGGGTTACAAACAACCCAGCTTGAGTCCAAGGAAGCTGAGGCCTCCATTTTCTCAAGTCTTTGGAATAGTAAAAGAATATCTGTTCCAAAGTACTGTTTGAAAATTAACTAAATCTAAATCAAGAGAAGCAATATAGTTTATAGTTATAATAGGGTCTTGAAATAGTTGACCTCCAGGCTGAGTGACTCAGTGGACAGAGATTTTGGGGACAGAGCATTTAAGGAGCTGACTGATCGGGTTTGAGTCTCAACTCTGCCCATAACTAGTGACTACGGTCAGGTTACCTCCCTTCCCTGAGCACCAGTTTTGCATTGCTCTTGTATAAAACACAGAAATAGCAAAATTGGAAAATGATCTCAAACCCTCTTCTAGGTCTAAACAATCATATATTTCTTTTCCAGGAAGTAGCCCTTAGAAATTTGCCCTTAACTTCCTTCTCTTTCTGGAACACAGTTATTTTTTTTTCTTAAGATACAATATGAAAAAACATAATCATGCAAATTTGCTATTTCTCAATCCACACTTAATTTACCTTCTCTCAGGGCAGGATCTGGTAGTGTCCAAGACATGGTTGAAACTAATTTAAAAGGATTTTTTCCAATGAAATAAGAACAGGATGTGGCTGTTTAAACTTCACATAAATTCAAAATGTGCTAGTTTGTGTGCAGAACAGAAAGTCAAACCCAGTATTTGCCCCCTAGCTGCTTACATTTGAAGGGAGTGGTGGCAGTTTACTCAAAATGAGTAAGAAAATAAATAGACTGACATCTCAGACTGTACAGACATGCAGGCTGCCTTTTAAGTTTTTGACTCCTGATTTATTTTTCTTTCCCACCTTCCCATGGAGAAGAGCAATCAATGAATACTGAGACCAGGTGTCTGTCTGGAAAGCTGGCAGTCTTCCAGAAATACAATTAGGTATGAAAGCTCAATCCTCCACCTCCTTCAATATGGCTCCCCCAGCCCTTTCACAGAAATGAGAAGTGTGGCCCTTGTATGTCTTCTTGGTGCTTTTGAGAGTATTGTCATATCCATCTGTTTGTGGCCTTATGCAAGGAGTCAGTTAAGGTACAAGGGGTGTGAGACCCAGTGACTGCCCCCAAGATGCTTGTCACTATAGCTTCTCTCCTTCTTACCTCTGCTTGTCCTTGACATTTGGGTTCTTTCAGAGAGTAGCCTCATACTGACTTTTTTTTTTTTTTTTTTTAAGATAGAGTCTCACTCTTGTCGCCCTGGCTAGATTGCAGTGGTGTCATCATAGCTCGCTGCAACCTCCAGCTCCTGGGCTCAAGCAATCCTCCTGCCTTGGCCTCCCAAAGTGCTAGGATTACAGGCATGAGCCACTGCACCTGGCCTCACACTGACCTTTGATAAAACCCTGGCCAAGAGTTCCAGACCCTGTCTCTTAAAAAGTGAAAAAAATGGCCTGGCATCATGGCACATGCCTGTAGTCCCAGCTACTCTGGATGCTGAGGCCGGAGGGGCGTTTGAGCCCAGGTGTTTGAGGCTGCAATGACAGAGCGAGACTCTGTCTCTTAAAATAAATAAATAAATAAATAAATACTTAAATGAATAATTTTTTAAAAAACAAAAACCAAAAACTTTAGCACCCCAAGGTCTAGGCCCTAAGCCTCCTCAACTTGTGCCCCCTTTTTCTCCTTCTCCACAGTGCCCATCCCAGTTGTGGAACGCACAGAGTGCTACTGTAGGAATACTTTTGGGGATGGACTGAAGCAAGTCTTGTCAGCCACTGACTGGGGCTGGCCTCGCTCACTTGGCTCTGTGAGGCGAGACAGTGCCTCAGCTGGCTCATCTGTCACAGGAGGATATTACTGAGAGCTGGAAAGGAGTGAATTCAGGTAAACCCCTTACTTAGCACGCTGCAGAGTGAACAGGCAAGTCATGACCCTCTCGAATTTATCATCACGGATACTGCTGCTGGTGCAGGAAGCCCGCACCGTGGAGGCTGACAGCTGGGTTTGAATCCCCTCACTGGGAAAGTCTGAAAGCCTAAATTGTCTCGTTTGTAAAATGGGGAGAAAGTAGAACTTGCTGCTTGGGGCGGGAGCAGGATGGAGGTGGGGAGGAGCAAGTGAGGATTAAGGCAAAGCTCAGCAGAGGGCAGAGGAAGGATCGATAAATGTTAAACGTCGTTTTGTTACTGTGTATGAGGACGAGCTGGGCACCGGTGCCTTCTGAGGACCGTGCCAACGAGGCTGGCGGTTTCAGGCATCCTTGCGCATAACCAAATAAGCCCTTGGGTCCCAGAGGCAGGAAGACTGCCTTGAAGGGGTGCGGGGGTGCTGTGGGAGGTACAGGATGCTCTGGGACCCTCTGAGGGTGGGGAAGGCGAGAGCGAAGTTGACCCCGGCTGCGCGCCGGACGTGCCGCTGTGCCACCCCGACTGCCAGGTGTTGCCTGGAACCTGGGCTGGCGGAGCGCGCGCCCGCGAGTAGGGGGCCGGGCCGGGGACCCCGCCCAGGCGGCGGCCGGGTCCCCGGGGCTGGGCGCCGCTGGCGGGGCCGACGGGGCGGAGAGGAGCGCGGCGGGAGGAGGAGTAGGAGAAGGGGGCTGGTCAAGGGAAGTGCGACGTGTCTGCGGAGCCTTTTTATACCTCCTTCCCGGGAGTTCGGCAGCCGCCACCGCCACCGCCACCGCCACCCGTGCGTCCTTCCGTCTCTGCACCCAGGACCCGGGCTTTGCCGCAGCCAGCCAGCATGTCGGGGGCCAAGAAGCAGAAGACGGTAAGCTTCGGGTCGCCTGCCTTCCCTCTCCCCTCCAACCGTGCTGCGCCAACCCCCCGGGCACGAGGGTCCCACCCTGGGAGGAGGCGAGCCGCCGCGGCGCGGAATGGGCGCCGGGAGGAGGAGGAGGAGGAAGAGGAAGAAGAGGAGGGAAAGGAGGAGGGCGAGGCTTGGTCCGGGATTCCCGGGGCAGCCCACGCCGGGCAGTCCCTCTCCGCGCCGCGCCTCTTTGAGACCTGCGCTGGTTGGGGTTGTCACGTCCGGGAGAGACCTCTCGAGCTTGCAAAGTGGGTCTCGCTCAAGAGCCAGGACCAGAGATAGGAAAGTCCCTTTCTTCCCCAAGAGCCCTTCCCGACCCGCCTTCTCTTCCGTAGGATCCCCGCGTGAGCGGGCGGAGTGGGTGGTGGGCTGGCTGCCTCCGGTTCTGCCAGGTCTGGTCCCTGGGCGCACGTCAGCGACAGTCGCTGGGGTTTTGTCTATGGAACCTCCTTGGAGTGGACTTTAAAGATAGACTTTCATAAAGGAAACAGCAATTATCTAGTCTAACTGGAGGAAATTGCATTTCTACACCGGCAGGATTTAACCCTCTAATTCGATTCCGCCCCCTGCTACTATCGGGTGGCACCTGGAGTTCAGTAATGGGGCGGGGGAGGGGGGCGGTGGCCCTTGGTTTGGTGGAGTAAGAAGAGGGGACTGTTTTGAGGGGGCGTAGTTTTATCCAGAATTAATCTGGGCTGTCCTCTTTTAATGGAAAATATGAGGGAGTGTCAAAGAGAAAAGTTCCTTTGGCTCCTATAAATTTTGCATTCTTAAAAATGGCAGCAGTAGGCATAGACCCTTAGAGTCGGAAGGAGCCTTCTAGACAGCATTTGGGCTGCCCCAGCTGTGGCCGGCAACCCTTGCTAAAGTCCCGCCCAGAAGTCTGGCAGCTGAACATTCATCTTTAACCGCCACACTGCAAGCCCCACGTGACTGTGGTGGTTACTGAATGGATTGACCTGTCTCAAATAATCAGACTTGTGCTGGGCACAAATAGGTGCCCAATAAACGTCGATTACTATTCTTATATAATGCGTATTACTGAAATATCTTTGAGGTGTATTTGTGCTGGGCTAGGGGAGAAGTAAAAAACCAAGTAGGAAAGGAGCATAGAGGGGCCACGCAGGGGCTGGAAGTGTCACTTGAACAGCAGGAGAAAAGGTAGGTGGGGTTTCAGGGGGCCATACCGGACCAGCAGGAGGGTCCAGGAAGAAGGTGGCATCAGTTTGGGAAGGGATAATAGTCAAGGTCCAGCTGCCTTCTGTAGGGGTGATTTTTTTTTTCTTTATTTAATTTTTTGTTGAGACAGTCCTCGCTCTGTCGCCCTGGGTAGAGTGCAGTGGCCTCATCATAGCTCACTGCAACCTCCAACTCCTGGGCTCAAGCAATCCTCCTGCCTCAGCCTCCGGAGTAGCTGGGACTACAGGTGCACCACACCTGGCTACTTTTTTGTTCCTATTTTTGGTAGAGACGAGGTCTCACTCTTTCTCAGGCTGGTTTCCAACTCCTGAGCTCAAGCAATCCACCCGCCTCGGCCTCCCAGAGTGCTAGGATTACAGGTGTGACCCACCGTGCCCGGCCTGTAGGGGTGATTTTAAAGTAAGGAGGCTCACAGTATTGTAATATATTTTTAAAATAATGAATGAAAATCACTTGTATTTTAATCCTATTTCATTTGATTAGTTTCTGTAAAATCCTAAATGGTGTCTTATAAATGACAAG
The DNA here is from genome assembly GCA_023783475.1 of Daubentonia madagascariensis. Taxonomy (NCBI): domain Eukaryota; kingdom Metazoa; phylum Chordata; class Mammalia; order Primates; family Daubentoniidae; genus Daubentonia; species Daubentonia madagascariensis. Next base: position 25,634,412 of record JAKFHU010000585.1, read on the forward strand.
CTGCTGTCCCAGTAGCTTTTTATATCAGTGGAGTTTTAATTCTCACCTCTCTGTTCACATCAATAATTCTTTCTCAGGCCAGGCACGGTGGCTCATGCCTGTAAACATGGCACTTTGTGAGGCCGAGGCAGGAGGATTGCTTGAGGCCAGGAGTTCAAGACCAGCCTGAGCAAGAGGGAGACCCCATCTCTACAAAAAATAGAAAAATTAGCCAGGCATTGTGGCTCGCCTGTAGTCCCAGCTACTCGGGAGGCTGAGGCAGGAGGATCGCTTGAGCCCAGGAGTTTGAGGCTGCAGTGAGCTATGACGATGCCACTGCACTCTAGCCTGGGTGAGACAGAGTGAGACCCTGTCTCAAAAAAAAAAAAATTGATCATGGGGACTCTACATAGTTAAAAGTGATGAGAAATTGGAGGGCTGGAGTGTTTGATCTTTGTATTTACACATTTTGAACCTTCTTCTTTTTGTTGGGTGTGTGTATGTGTGTGTTTTATATAGGACTAAATTAACACCTGAAACAGCTAACTGAAACAGGACTTTTCTGAATTTTTATTTTACTGTAACACAGTTATGATCCAGGTACCAACACAAGTTCCCCAAAGGGCCAGATAGGTACTATTGGTATATTTATAGCAAGCCAGCTGCAATGCATATGAAATCTCTCAAGCTTTAAATGTTAATTCAAAATATGTTTAAAACCTTGCAGACCAAAACAAAACCTGTCCATGCATGTGACCTCTGAACTAGTCAATTATTTGAGAAGTGAGTCTTGCTGACCTTGGAAGCTAGCCTAGGAGTGAAGCTGGGCTGAGATTTTTAGGGACTTGCAGGAATCATCACATTGTTTTCTACATTGTCAACAGAGGACAGCTAATTCACACAGGGCCACTGCAATAACTTCAAATATTTGTTGAGGCTCTACTGTGTGCCAGGTGGTGTACTTGGGGGCGGGGGGCTGGGCAGGGATACATCTTTTCCAGGCTTTTTCACCACACTCTCTGGATGGATATAGCCTTTCAGTTCTGACCACTCCAGGAAGAGTAAATAGTTTTGGTTTAAATGAAAGCGTGTAGGATGATTTTCTCATAAGCTTGAGGAAAAAATGAAATGTTCTTTTATAAATGAAGGTAGCACATTCCTCCTGTACTAGGCATCCTTACCATGGAAACCAAAGAAACATCTAGCAGTCACGTCCCTCCCTTCCACCCTTGCCTGACCTCCGACCCTGGGCACCCTCCCACCTCCACCGGCCGCACACACACAGATGCCCAGGAGAAGGGAAGAGGCAGACGGCTGCACGTGCCTGGGAAGGAGGGAGGCGAAGGCCTAGGCCCTTCCTTTTGCATCATTTCCTGGATTAGCATTTTTCAAGGCCCACAGACAATGTTGTTATGTTCTGGAGATACCCAATCTAAAAAAATTGACTGAGATGTCAAATTATTTTCTGAATAATCAAATAAGCCAGTGATTCAGAAGGAATGAAAGGGTATTCAAACCTGTAAAGCTCTCCAGGCTACCTTTTCATTATATTTAGAATTCTATGAAATAACCACATTATTTTCCTAGGAGTAGCTACTTTTGAAACTATTATGTAAAGATGCTATCTAAGGCAAGACATGAATTTCTAGATGAGTAACCACTGGAAGGAGGCAGAAACAAGCACTTCTAGAGGCCAGGCACTCAGACACACTGAATTGCCTCTCATCCCCACGGCAGGCCTCATCTCAGGAAACAGCATTATCTCTAGGGGAGGAGAAAGGCCAGGGGCAGGGCACGACTTAAATTCAGGTCTATGGAACATCAAAACTTGTGTTCTTGCTCCATCTGCACCTCTGTTTCAGGCTGTAACCTCTCTGGCCCATAGTTTCCTCATCTGTAAAATGGGGGTAATAGCGACTGCCCCTTACAATTGTCGTGACGAGTAAATAACCCCTAAAAAGTGTCTTGCATGGTGTTAAACCCGGAGCTAGTGCCCCATAGGCAGTAACTACTGTTACTATTATTATTCTGTCATGGCTTGGCATACATAAGGAGAAAAAAGTACAGGTCATATCGTTTTAAAGGCTAAGCAAATGACAGCCATCAGAATATTTAATAAGGAAAAACAAATGCAGAAGTATAGAGGTGACAATTTATTATAAATCCTTATTCAAAAAGCTGGATAGAAGATACAGGTTGATAATTACTGTAGAGGTACCAGAGTAACCCCAATATCAGCAGGTTTTTGGCGGCAACATTGGCCAAGAAAGACAATCTATATGTAAGGTAAACATTGGACTAAGTTCTCTCCACCCTTCCGGTGCCTTCAACTATTTCTAGATCTACTTTAGAACTAGTGTTTCCAGCCTGACGCAGTGGTGCGCGCCTGTAGTGGCAGCTATTCCCGAGTCTGAGGCAGGAGGATCGCCTGAGCCCAGGAGTTTGAGGCTGTAGTGAGCAATGATTGCGCCTGTGAATAGCCGCTGCCCTCCAGCCTGGGCGACATGGGGAGATCCTGTCTCTAAAACATGAATGAATGAATAAATAAATAAATAAATAAATAAACAGAGCTTTCCAATTTGTGCTATCACCATTTATTAGACCATCTATTTGGATTTTAGTGCAGTTAAAAATAACCGTAGTTAACTGAGTTTTATGTCTCTCTGAGGTAGTTACCTTTGTCTTTCATCACTGTTCTGTTAATGCACGTGGCTCTGTGGTGCTTAGGGGATAATTAGGCTTAGCTCTAACATGCAACATTTAGGGAATGAGAGTCTGGGAAAGGAATCAGTGATGTCAAGCTCAGTCCTAGGAGAGTTCTGTTTATTTCCAAGCCTATCACTAATAGTAATGGGACTAATTGCTCATTAGTCTTTGTGTTTGGAAGTCTTAGGAAAACTCAGAAACTCAAGGTAAATAAACATAAATATAATGGTAGCTCAATTGACCTTTTAGCCTCCTAGGTGATCCGCCCATATGACAGCTGAAACAACATATATGCCCAGCACCCGGCATAGACCCTGGCACATAGAAGGTGCTCGATATTTCTTAAATAAGTGAATGAATAAATGGCTCCAGAATTCTTTACAGGATGGATTTTCTCTTAGGATCCATATTTTTCTAAGATTCCTCACTCTTCCCTCTTATCTGTCTGCTCTTGTGTGCTTAGTTATTTTTGACTTGGTATTTGTCATTAATGCTGAAAAATTACTTGCAGGGATTCTTAGAGGCTTAGGATGAATGGCCTTTTTTTTTTTTTTCAGAAAGGATTTGCTTTTGTTTCTGCCAGGCGCATGGCAGCACTCCTAGTCTGGGATCATTTTAACTTAAATTCACCACTTTTTTTAGACCACCCAGGTGATGTGAATTTGCACACACAGGGCTGCAATTTTGCACACACAGGGCTAACTTGTGAATACAACTTCCCAGGGACCCTTCCTTACATACACTTCTATGCCAAGGCTACTGTCCTAGAGGTCTGTCAGAGTGGGAGGTGGACTTATTTTGGTTCACCCTAATTCTTAGGGTGTAGCTCTTAGGAGCCCAGCTTAATGTGAGGAAGGCCTTTTTATTCTTCCCACCTGGGTGGGTTCTGGGCTTTGACTTTTACACCACTTCCCCAGTTCAAATATGCCCCATAAGGATGAAAGTGCCTCCCTACTTGCTTACCTCTTTGGGTTTCTACTTTCCCCTAGATTTTGGCCTGGCAATAATTTCTTACTATTTTGTGAGCTATTTGCTGTTTTTAATTAGATTATCTTAAAACCAGAATTTTTAGTTATTTTCAGTGGAAGGATCAATCTGAATAACCTAACCCATCTGCTAGAAATAGAAACCTCTGCCTCTTCTTGCTTCCAATGAATCATTAATGTGTCCTATCATACCTGTACCCTGCCAGACCTGTGCCACTCCTGTAAAGGGAGTACTTTACGGACTTCAGTCAGATAGCTAGTCAGAGATATTTAATTTAATTCTTTTATCCCTACAAAGTGCAACAGCCTGGGGTGGGGAGTGCTCACCTTGTCTTGGTGGCCTCTGCCTGTGCAGGCATCCTCAGAGATGTGTGTTGTCCTGTCTGATCCTCAGTGCATTCCAGTTCAAGTGCATTCCTGTTTAAAAGACCCCTTCAGTTTCAACAACTCTCCTTGCTTTTTCCATGCACTGCTGGGTACCCTGAAGTCATTTTCTTGCTCCAGTGTGACTCTGAGGCTGTGGGGGAAACTTAGTGGAGGTGGTTAAGGTCCTTAACACTTCCTTGTCAGGAGTATGGAAACAAGGCTTCTGCTTTGGTGTGACCACGTGGAAAGTTTGAGGAGCTCTGGGGACTGTTGAGGTCTACCTAGCCTCTTCTCTGAGATCGAAAGCACACCCAATGCCCCAAGGCTATTTAGCCTCCCTCTCCCCCAAACCCAGCACCAGGGGCAGGACACTACCCCTTTGTTCATACTCATACTGGTGCCTAAGCTCCCTTTGCTTCCCTCGTAATAAAGATTAAATAAAGCTTTCCAGGAAGGTTAATTGCTTTATCATAAGCACTGGATTTGTTACAAATTTGGTCTTATTGTTCTTCTTTCCTGCCTTTTTTATCACAAAATATTTATTTTTCAACTCAGAATAAATCGGTGCACAAGATAGAAATATTTTTCTCTTTGTAAAAGAGCCACTGGATCAAAACTTGAAATCTAACTTGCCTCTGATGACACATGGTGTGTAAAATGGATTCTATCAGTTGGCTGATGTGATTTCCTTTAAAATCTTATCAGCATGGCATGCTGCATTTCAAATTTATTCCTGAAGTTGAGTTTGCTATGATTGGTATTGTGAAAGCATGACTGCAACATAAATGTAATGAACTCAGTATGTCTAGCACCCAATATTAACTTTTGACAATAAAAGTATATGGCCTCTGACCTGTTATAAAGCTTTTTAAAAACAGTTACATAAATGTATCAAATGCCATGTCATTAATAATTATCATTTCTATTTGCTTTAAATATCTAGTTAACATCTGCTTTATATGTTTTATTATGAAAAATTATTGATTTTTATCCACCAGGCATCTATATCCAGTCTAATAAAACTATAATTACTTTTTTTAAAAAATTAAGCTGGATATGTGTTTTTAAAATCATTTGCAGACTTTACTTATCAATTTAAACCACCTACTATAAAATCTGAGATTTTATCCCTATGGACCTCATTTATCTATACCCTTCCCCAGTCATTAATTTATGGCTCATTCATGCCTTCCCAATCTCCAGAAAAATCAGCAACTCAAGACATTAGTGATGATTTTTATTTTCATATTTTTGCTAGTGGTAAAAATCTGAATTAACTTTTTGATCCTCTGTGGTGGTCTCATGTGTATTACTTTTTTTTTCTTGAAATCTCTAAAATCCTTTCCTTTTTTTAGTTCCTGTCAAAATCCTCACTTATGTATTTGTTTACTTCATTGACTCAACAAATATTTATTGAATAACTAATCCAGGAATTCTGCTTGTCATAATTAATAATAGCTACTAAAGCCTTATATTCTTTAATTATAGTTTTTGATTCAAACTGTCTTTAAGTCTGTTCTAAACACAGCTTTGCTTTTTCTAATTGAAGGACTCCACCCACCACCTTTAATATCCTCTCAACCTTCTGCCCAGTAAGTCTTACAGTGGCCTTGAGCCAAAAGCAATAAAATTCTCAACTGACTTTTCTTACATTTTTTAATTCTTTTTTCTACTCAGTTAACTTTTAAAATTATTTACTCTTTATTCAGGCTGTCCCTACTTTAAAAATGTGTGTGTGTGTTTTAAAAAGAGTGGAGTGTTTTACTTCTGGAAGGAAAACTAAGAGCTCACCTTCTTCAAGCCCTTTATATTAATATTGTGGTTGATACACAGCATTTAAGAGCTTTGTTACGCTCTATGGCCATCCTCCTGGCTGACCGGTTGGTGATACTACCACTAAGCTAGAACTGTGATCACCTTACCATACACTTAGCACTTTTCTCTTTATTACATGCCATTTGAAAGTGCCCCTACCCATTTACTACAGCTTTGTTTTTTCTTTTATTCACAAAGAAATATTTTCCATAAATAAACATTCCTTTCCAGTTGGTTTATCAGTAAGTCATGATTAGCTTTAGCACGTTCTGGAGATTCTGGAGATAGAAGAGACCAAAGAGCAGTATTTGAAAGAGGTAACTTTACTATTTTGAAATATTTTTGATTGGCCAGCCTGTTTCTCTTCAGAAAATTCAGCCCACTCCCTTCTTACTCAGTCTTCCTTAAACCGTCTCAAATGGTTTAATCATTTTATCAAAAAAGGAGATGCCAATGATTACGTAGCATGCAGTGTAGATAAAACTATCTTAGGTGAAGGGTTGGACCAAGTCCAGATACACACTAAAGCCTCAGTTCAGTTTCATTCCTAAATCCATCCATTTCTGTTGTTTCCTAAATTCTTGAAGTACCATGAAGTCAATTACAGTAATCATGTGGTCTTGCCAGGTAAATCTACCCAAATTGCTGAGTCCCAATAGAGAGTCTTTTCCTAAATTATATGAATAATTACAGCTCTTGGGCCATTGGGTTACTAATACAATAATGTTTTGAGTAGTTGTATTAGCACCAAAAAATAACTAAATCATAACTAAAAAATTTTTGCATTCATTCCGTGTGTTTAAATTAGCCATACAAATAAGAAGAGATCAAATAAAACCTAGGCATTGGAATTCCAACTGTGGAATTTGCATGTGTATCTGAAGTTTTCCTTTTTAGAGCATGTTTTGTTAGAAAATACCTACTCTGTTGTGACCTGTTTATTGCCAACATTTATTGAGCACTGCCCCGTACATTAACTCATTTAATCTTTACCATCTCATAAAGCAAGTTTGTAAACAAATAGTCAGAAGGGAACTCATTTAACTGAAATGAGTCCTTAGAGAGTTACCCAAAGGAGAAGCTAAAATCTTACTAACTTCTCTGTAGTTAATAAGTTGTTTATTTCATAGAGGGAATGAGACTTAATGCCAAGTACCCAACACAGCTGGATTAGGTAACTAGTAACGTATTACTGTTTCATTTACAAAATATTTGTAAAATATTTTGGCAGGTCTCTACCACAAATATCTCAAGACAATAATAGTGAATTCTATTTAGAAACATTCTCTATCGCTTTTTTTAAAAAGAGTAAATGGTATAAATTAGCAAATACATGTTACCCTCACCATCACATACATTTTTTCCTTATGATAACATAAGGTGAATAATTGGAAAATAAATTTTCTTTGTCCTCAGACTCAACAAGTATAGGTAATGGTTTTTGTTGCTTAGCCTTACTGCCAGGCCAGCATTCAGCAAATGTGAACAGAATGATTCGTTTCCACTAAAGCTGCTAATACTTCAGCAAGTTGTAATTATGATTTGTAGACGATAAAAAGGAAAGTAGGCCACCAATGCGTTTCTTCACACAATAAAAATTTGACCCAACTGGGGGTCAAGGCTTAAGGAAGTTGGCAACCAGATAATGCTTCCATTTCATTGGGATCAGTGAGGGGTGCCTAGAAATCATGGAATTTTAAAAGGCACCTTCCGTGATATTTGGAAGAAACATTTTGGGGCATTGTCTCATTCTATCACATAGGTCAGGGAAGTCCAAGTTTTCAGCAGTACTGGGCCAGCATCTCAGTGTTAGGTGCTGGAAGGTCTGGATTTCCATCCCCAGGAGACCATTGTGTAAGAAGATGGCGTTCATGCTCAGGGAGAAGGGTGGCATTGGCTGGGTGTATTTCAGGGGGTGAAGTTGAAGTCTTTTACTGCAGAAGGGTTACGTTATCCAAATGAAGAGAATAGGAATGACTGCATAGGAATTGAATCACAGAATCCATGTCTTTACAGTGGGATACAAAATTCTGTCAAAAGAATGTGTTGTCTCCGCACAGTTAGCCACAGGTAGTGAATGGAAAAATCTGGGGTCAGCATTAATACCTGGCTTCTTCAATTTTCTTCTCGGTGTTGGGGCTGTGATCAAAAAAGCCTTTTAAGCATCACATTATGTTGTTAATTCTTGTTGAGATCATAAACTCCCTTGTGATTCAGGAAGGCACCTTGTGTATCCAACTAGGTTCCCCAAATAGGAGAAGCAAACAAGCACTGACCCAGGGACTGTCTGTACAGTAGGCCATCTCATCCTCACTATAACCTACCAAGTAGTTGGTGTTCTTATCCCTAATTTTTAGTTGAGAACTCTGAAGCTTGTTGAGGTTACATAACTCATCTCAAGATGCACAAACCTAAGTGGCAGAGCTGGAACATAAATGCCATGTTTTCAGTCATTTTTCTTTTCTTTTTTTCTTCAGTTGATGTAACACATAATGGATACTCTGACTGTGAGAAGGAAGAAGAATCTTTTGATTATTTAAACATACATTTAAATTTTGTCTTTGTGGATGCAGATTAATGCAGTGAAGAAATGAAAAACATGATGTGGTCGCTCTTGAAAATGATCTTCCTCAGGGGCTTTTTGGAATGTTGTATAATCTTTAGAAGATGTGGCTTTTAGCAAATACCGTTAAAAGGCAATACATGTTAGCTTGGATGGGGCTCGGCCGCCAGTTTTAGGAACAGTAGTCTTTGGAATCGAACCCCACATTTCACCTTAAGAATACAAGGCTTCAGTGTTCTCCTGGGTGAATGCATGCACTCAAGAATAAGTGTCCTTAGAAATAATTGCAGTGACTTACACGTAACTCTAGACCCTGCCTTGTTCATTATGTGAGTGCTGCACAGTTGGGCATTCATGAGTTACAAGTTCCCAAAGCCCCAAAAGCCATGAGCCTGTTCTCTGGATGTACTAGAGGTTTCAGCAGCATTTCCACAGCTCAGCACAGAATTTTAATCTGTCATGGTTCAAGGAGCCTGTGTCATATACACAGCCTCATTACCAGAACCAATTGGGAAAGAATATTAAGAAACTACACAGAGGTAAGAAAGCACAGCCTGCAGTGGAACACCAACAGGGCTAGCATGAGGAGGGGCAGCTGAGACCTGTGTTGAACGCTATAATTGTGTGGGTTTAAGAATCTTCTGAATGCAGTTACACATTTCAAGAGGCTAGATTTGATGTGTGCCACCTCCCTGTATTATAGCGGAGTTCCTCTGGGTATGCATAATATCTCTCTTTCATTATGTTCATCAAGACTTATTCATACAATCTTATTATCCTAGTAGCTCTACATAATAGGTAGTTATAAGTATTACAAGTCATAGATGAGGACACTAAAATAAAGAGATGAGGTAAATTCCCTGCAGTCTTCTCGTGGGCCAATATAATAGTAGAGGCAACCCAAGTTTGCCAAGTTCAGTGGCCTAGTGCTATGTTTTGTCTCTGAGAACAGATGCAGACTCAGGGATATCTGAATGATATTTGGAATGAAGGGTTTCTTATTAGGAATGCGCCAAGTTAATTGTGTGCTATGAAACACAATATGGCCTCATTTTCATTGGGAGATCTAGTGCTGTAAATGCTATAACATGCAAATTAAGTGACTTCACTAATTATAAATATTTTATATGTTTCTAAAAAACTAATGCATGATCCTTGAAATAAAGAAAGTCGTACATTTGAGTTTTCCTATTTTTGTGTGTGTGTATATGTTTGTCTTAATGAGGACACTGGGAACTAAACTGTTTCTTTGCTGCTATTTTATCCTGGATTGCCTTCTTATTTCCACAGAACATAAAAATTTTGAAGCCATGTCTGACTACATATCACCCTGGCTGGCTTTGTGTATAGTTACAGATAAAATGTAGAAATAGTTGCTATGTAAAAAAGTTGATATAGACAGAAGCTTGAGGAAAAAGAAGGATACAAGTGTTAATGAGCTATATTGGGGGAAACTTGGTCCTGTAGACCAGGGGTTTGTAAATTATGTCATGTGGGCCAAACCCAGTCACCTGCCTGTTTTGGTAGGCCTGTAAGCTAAGAATGGTTTTTACTTTTTTTTTTTTTTTTTTTTTTAGAGACAGTCACCTAGGCTAGAGTGCAGTGGTGTGATCATAGCTTATTGTAACCTTGAACTCCTGGGCTCAAGTGATCTTCCCACCTCAGCATCCTGAGTAGCTAGGACTATAGGCATGTACCACCATGCCTGGCTAATTTTTTTAAATTTTTGTAGAGACAGGATCTTGCTATGTTGCCCAGGCTGGTCTCAAACTCCTAGCCTCAAGTGATCCTCCCACCTCCGACTCCCGAAGTACTGGGATTACATGTGTGAGCTACCATGCCTGGCTGGTTTTTATAGTTTTAAAAGGTTGGGAGGGGGGAATCAAAGGAAGAATTATATTTAATGACATGTGAAAAGGATATGAAACTCAAATTTCAGTGTCTATAAATAAAGCTTATTGAAATACATAATGCCTATTCATTTACACACTGTGGTTGCTTTCACAGCAGGGATGGGTATTTTCAACAGAGACTGTGTGGCCTGCAAAGCTGAAGATATTGACTATCCAAGCGGTTAAGAAAAGTTTGCCACTTCCTGCTCCAGACAGTGGGGGCCAGTGTTCAGCTCTGACTTGCTTAGGCCGGTGGCCTGTCAGCATGTCACTCTATGCATCTGAATTTAGAGAGCCCTGTTGAATTGTTGGGCGTATTGCCATCGTTTTGTTTTTTTTAAAAAAAATTATTTTTTTAAACGTTCTATGGAACTCACCATTATGTCTACTGTAATGATATTATTGAGGTTATTGTTTATTAATTACAACATTCTCTTTGTAAAGATCTGTGGGATTTTCTTTATAAAGTATTCTCTTCATTGAAGATCTATGGGAAAAATTTCTGTCTGGTGTTAGTACTAGAAGGGTTATATTTTTCTGAGGTTTTTTTTTTTTGGTATAATCCCTTTGGAAATTATGCATCCTGTGATTGTCCAGGTTGTTCCCCTTGAGGTGCCTGCCAGAAAGCTCAGAAATGAATGTTTTGTTTGCTTTTATTCTTTGCACTATCTTCAATGCTTGGTACTATTTCATTTTATACTCCTAGTTTGTTTCTCTTTTCTTTTTCTCATCCTTCTGATTCATGAGCTTTTGCTATGCTTTATGTATCTTCTAAGTCACTGAACATTTTTAGGAACTATGCAGAACATTTAAAAAATATAAAATTAATAATAAGATGCATCTGAATTTTAATTCCGGAACATCACAGAGCTCTCCATTACTGTCCTACCTCAGAGAGCCTTTTCCTTCTGCCTCCTATCTTGGGCCTGTCCAGGGCTCTATGAGTGCAGGGCCTAGAGCCATTCCATGAAATGCTCACTGAGGGCTTTGTGGTCTAAAATTCTACCCTTTCTGGAGATTTATAAATAAACCCTTTCAAGATGGATAAAGACACAGATCAGAGGTTCTTTATTTAGAGTCCAGAGAATTCACTAGGCTTGTAAACTTAGATGGGGAAAATATTTTTTTATAACCTATAACAGAAATTTAGCACTTCCTTTAATTATGGACAGAGGCAACAAACCACAGCAATGTTAGCAATACTTATGACTGTGTCACCAATAGAAACCACAAATATTTTCATATCACATTATAGTGTTGCAGATATTGCAAAATATCTGTGTTCTTTATGAGTACCAAATGAAGATCTATAAAAATTGCTAGAAAATTAAGATTATAGTTGTCTATCTGGACAGGTAGATTTTATTATTTAATGTTGATAAAGAAGCATATTTATTACCTTGATATAATTTTTAAAAGCCATTTTGATAATTGTAATTCTTTTTTTTTTCTTTGCAATCCTTTGTGTTTTATGCATTTAAAAACATTTTACTGGCCAGGCATGGTGCCTCATGCCTGTAATCCTAGCACTGTGGGAGGCCAAGGTGAGAGGATTGTTTGAGGCCAGGAGATCGAGATCAGCCTGGGCAACATAGCAAGACCCCATCTCTACAAAAAATTAGTGGGTGTGGTGGTGTGCACCTGTAGTCCCAGCTACCTGGGAGGCTGAGACAGGAGGATCACTTTAGCCCAGGAGTTTGAGGTTGCAGTGAGCTATGATGACACCTCTGCACTCTAACCTGGGCAATAGAGCAAGACTGTCACACACAAAAATTTTTTTTTCTGAGAAGGAGTCCATAGGCTACCATAGGGGTTCTTGATTCAAAAAAAGGATAAGAAACCTCTGCACAAGGGTGCACCCACATGCACGTATGCACATGCAGACACAGACAAACATACACACAATTTTAACATACAGGTACAGGGGGTTTACAGACTCCCCTTACAAGACCCATGTCTAGGATCTGCAGTTTAAGAACTTATGTCCTATTGACTAAAATTCAAGATAGCAAGCCATATGAGGGAGGGTTTTTATTTTGTTTTTATTTTTTTAAGACCCCATTGAAATGAACCCCTTCTAGGAATTGACTTACAACACCCTCTTAGTCATAGCATTGGTACTGGCTGTTAGTATTTAAGATTAGCTCTTTCTTCCATAAAACAAGGAGTGTATATGTCCTTATAAAACAATTCTCTTGGTTTACACCCTATCAACTCTTGATATTTTTCAGTGAGAAGTTAAATAAAAACCTACCTCTTCCCACTCTTTGAATTGTGGTTTGTAGTAAGAAGATTGGAGTAACTGGATTTTCAAAACTTGATATGTGTGTATTTCATAAATTTGGAATTGGATAAAAAGTACAAATGCTACCACAGGTTAATGACAATACCTTTCATGTTGTTCTGTGCCTTGAACGGTTTTGTTGTGTTTCTACTAAGTCAAGCACATTTGTTGTTCATGTAGAGGGAAGCCAAGGTTCATTTGAGAATATAATTTTCTGCTAATATGTATGTGTGGTAAGTCCCTGATACACCTGCCTGAGTTTTTTGCTTTCTTGTATTCCATTCATTACCCTAGTGTTCTGAATGCTTCTCTTAATTTAGTGAGATCTGAGTGGGACCTTAGAGATCCTGTAGTCCGGTATTTCTCAACCCTGCGAAGTTTCACCAAATATTGATTCCTGGACCCTACTCCCAGAGAATCTGATTTAATTAGTCTGTGTTGGGGCATGGGCGTGGTCTTTAAAAACTAGGTTCCTTATTTCAGGCAGGCTTGAGAACCACAGCCTAACCTAATTTCTTCACCACACAAACAGGAGCATTTAACATGCCTGAGGGTCACCAGCTAGTTTTCTCTACTTCAGAATGCTATTTGCCCTTTCCAGGTTTTTTTGAAAAATGTAAGGCCATTTCCCAGCTAATGTAGACTTCTGTGATCACCACGTTCCTCATGGAATATTTACAATTTAATATTCCAGTTGGAATATTTAAAAGCTTGCTATCCTTGTCCTGTTTTACTATTACCTAATGAGAAGACAGCTTTCTGGAAAAACTTGGAGACCATCCTTTCTTAGTCAGCTGTTCGTGACTATGGTGACTATCTCTGGAAATCTGCCCCATTCCCTTATCACAATATGGGAGTGGCTTAAGTAAGTAGCTTGTAATTCTTCAAAATGGAAGTCTCCAGACCTCACTGTTGAACATTGTATAGACCAATGGGAATAAATCTAAAAGAATTCCCTTGTCACATTTGATAGACAGGAGTATTAAAGACCCACCTTGGAAGAACCCTCCAAAAATGGACGTGCTTTTCTTTTGTGAGTTATCAGTATAATTCTAGCATTTCTGGGATAAATACATTAGTGGACAGAAATGAGGCCACTTATACGTTTTATATCTATCACCTTAATCTTAGAATGAATCAAATTAATTCATAATCTTTGTACCTTTCCACCCAAGCTAATAGGTTTCTTGACTTGATTTATCTGATCATGGGTTTTGACCAACTTTATCTCATTTGGTTTAAAAATTAATATGTTGCCTTATATAGCACTTATCTTCACAGAGATTATTCATTCTTAATGCAGTAAATAAAAGAAAAGCCAGATATTTAATGCAGATAGTTAGGCTTTAAAAGATTAGATGACTCAAGATAATGGAAATTCTTAAATTAATGATAGGTTTTATGATTTACAGGGCTTCTTTTTTTCCTTTTTTAGGACAGCAGATTTTTTTAAACTTTTTTTTCCTTTAATATTATTTTGAAGTGAACTTGGTTGTAACTATTTGGAAAGATATACGCCCATACATATCAAATCTAAAATAAATATACATTTTTCCTTTCCCTTTAATTCTCCTATATAACTATCAGGATAAAAAATAAATTTTGGGATACTTTGGGACCAAAAATGACAGAGCCCAAGTGGGTTGGCATCTCGTAACCAGGGTGGATATGAAGGAAGAGGGAATTTTACACCAAGCTCTCTCCTCAGCCCTCTGCAGAAGCAGTATGGAAAGCTAAGTGAACTGCCTCCCAGGGAAGCTCTGTGTGCCTCTTTGAATCATCTTTAATTTCCTAGGTAATATAATTTCAAATTTTTGTACAGTAAAAGCCCTTTATCAAGTTACAACTGATGAACTTTCTACTCTCTATTGGATAACAGCATTCACTATATAAGGTTTATATTATAATCTATGTGTGCCTGTGGATTGTACTTTGAACCCCTTCATATCTAAGATCATAGGTCAGTACCTGCAAAAGAATGGAGATTAAAAAAAATATGATCACAGAGTTGAGCAAACAATATTTTAAAAGAGGTATGCTTAGCCTTGTGAATACAGATAAGCACTTTAATGTATATTTTAAGAACTGATTTTAAAAAGAAGAGTTTGGATAGAGCAAAGATCTTAGTGTTAAGAAAACCTTTAGAACTGTAAGAAGAAAACATGGATCTTTTATAATCTCAGAATGGGGAAGACCTTTCTAAGTGTGACACAAACTCAGATACCATAAAAATGTTTTTGGCTATAAAACATTTTTTAAATTACATTCCAAAATTTTTTTCAAAATGAAAACAAAGTCAAAAGACAAACAACAACCTGGGAGATAATTGTAAGATAAAGGGCTGTTTTCCAAAATATATAGAATTCCTGCAAATCAATATGAAGAAAATCAACAATACGCTAGCTGGGCATGGCACACAGTAGCTGTAGTCCCAGCTACTTTGAAGGCTGAGGCAGGAGGATCTCTTGGGCCCAGGAGTTTGAGGTTGCAGTTGAGCTATGATGACGCCACTGTACTCTAGCTGGGGCGACAGAGCAAGGGTCTGTCTCACATACATACATACATACATACATACATACATACATAAATAAATAAAAAAAACAATTCAACAGAAAAGAATGTGGGAATGAATATGGAATTTCACAGAAAAGGAAATATAAATGGCTCTTAAACATATGAAAAATGTTCAATCTCATCCATTATAGGAAATGCAAATTAAAAGTATGAGATTTAATTTTCACCTATCAGATTGGCATAGGTAAGAATTTTAGCCAATATGTTGTATTGGCCAGGGTATGAGGGTGAACAGGCACTCTCATACATTGCTAGCAGAGATGTATATTAGTATGACCTTCATAGAGGATGTTTGGAAATATCTATCAAAACGAAAATTAAAATGAGCATATTTCTTGAACTAGCAATTCAAATTCTAGCACTTTTTTTTTCCATGGAGATCTTGCAAATGGGTAAGATGTACGTGCAAGGATATTCTTGGCATCATTTAGTAACAAAAAGTGGGAAACAACCTAAATATCAATCAATAGGAAGATTGTTTAAGTACTATTCTGTACTATTTTATTATTATAGTATAGCCCTAGTATGGGCTAATTTGCAACTGTTAAAAAAGATTGAGTATCCCCTACACGTATCAATATGGAAAGATCTCCAGGCATTTTGTAAAGTAAAAGAGGCATACTGCAAAGCAATGTCTGTAGTCTGGTAACATTTGGGAGAAATAAGAAATAGATACGTATGTTTATAAATGCTTAGATTAGAATATGTCTAGAAGGATACATAGTAAACTAATAGTATTATTGCCTCTAGCAAAGAGAACTGAGTGACTGGGTAGGAAATTTATTTTTCAAAAACAAAATTTTAAAAATATATACATAACGTATATAGTCAAGAACTGTGAAGGATCTGAGATTTTATCCCATTTGCAATCTAATAAATTAACCTGCTATAGTTACATGGATGCTGGCCAAAAACAGGAGACTTTTGGGTCAGAGACAAAGAACCTTGTTACTCATGGTACGGCAAGCAGTGTGAGCATCAGCACGCACGTCGATCTCCCTTGCCCCCAGCTCCCAAAGGGGCGGCATGGATGCATCTAGATGGATGCCTGTTCAAGCAGTGAGTTGCATTACAGGAGAGGAACCCTAAGCTTAGGGAGCCTGAACCTGAAAGGGCACTAAGCATGCTGGCTCTTTGCTCTGGTGGGATATGGTATCTCTGTCCTCCAAGGCTGTTTACTATATAAACATGCTTGAAAAGATAGTCTGAAATAAATGGCAGTTAGCACCCCACTCACAATATGTACAGAGACACAGAGATCCAGGGAGAATTGTCTATCTCTTATTTATCTGTAAATATGTACATGCTCATATATACATACACACACACACATACACACATATACATATATGAAGTTTAAAGGCTAATAGTAACTCCTGATGCTTTGCAGCTTTTCATTAAGCTGTATGCAGAGTGTACAAGGGCTGTCCAGAAAATATCCAGCCAAATAGAGACATTTATTATATTAACAATGGCTGGATACTTTCCAGACAGCCCTCGTATTCATTAGTTATTGGTTAGATTATTAGGCCTGGGTCTGGTGTCACCTAACTCTGCCTAGAGCAAAGGTTGGTATGATCACAAATTCCAGGGTTGTACCTAGTCCACTATCTGCAAGGACAAGTTACTTGTTAGGAGGAGTCCCAACCAAGAGTGAGAACACGAATCAATCAGCACAACTTATCTTCCACTACTGTAACAAACAAATCTGCTTGTCTCTTTGGGCACTTGCATCGCTAAAGGAGGACTTGTAACACTCTCAGATTTGGGAACTAGACCCATTACTATTTTCTTTAGCACTGGGGTGAGCCTTCCTTTATTTCGTCTCATTCCAGCTCAGTTTCACACTGAAGTCAATTTTAAGTCTGCGCTTTGCAAGTATGAATTGAAAATGGGGGGCGGGGGGCGGGGGTTCTTGGCTTTGGCACCTGGATGACAAAGTATCCCAGGAACAAGCTTTCATTCATCAACAGAATACACTGGATTTCTGTCTTACAGTTCAGGGTGGTCTGTAGAGGGATGAATTAGCATCCTGTTAGAAAGGTGCTGGGCCCCTCCTGAGTCACTTTGAATGCCCTCTGTTTTTACAGCAGCAATGACCCATATTCTTAAACTTTTTATTTAAGTATAAAATAAATATAGAAAAAAATATACATTTCAAGTGTGCTGCTAAATTAATTTTTATAAAGTAAACACACTTGTGTAACCAGCACAAAGATTAGGAAACAGAATATTACCTGAATCCCAGAGACAACTTCCAGTCACTCCCTCTCCTAGGTAACCATCCTGATTAGTTTTGCCTGTTTTTGAACTTTTAGAAATGGAATTCTACATTATGCACTCTTCTGTGTATGGTTTCTGTCACACCAAGTTATATTTCTGAGAGTCGTTCATATTGGTTGTGTGTGATTGGAATTTGCTCATTCTCGTTGCTGTATAGCAGTGGTTTTCAACTGGGGAGGATTTAGCAATGTCTGGGGATATTTTTCTAGTGGTCACAACTCAGGGAAGGGGGTTTGCTGCTACCCTGCTACAATGCACAGGACAGCCCCCCTGTCTGACTGTTAGAGTCAAAATATATTATTATGTGTGGTCTTGGTTATAGACAAAAATTGTACATTTTGGAACCACTCCAAGAATTTGAAGAGATTCTAAATGAGAGAGTGACATGGATTAACTCAAGGTTTTCATCAAAGAATGAAAGGACTATCTTAAAAACAGCTTTATGGAGCAATAATTTTTGTACTATAAAATCCAGCCATTTTAACTGTACCACTTAAAGAGTCCTAGTAAATTTACAGAGTTGGGCAACCATTGCCACAATCTAATTGTGGAACATTTCCATTGCACTAAAAAGACCCTTGGTGCCCATTTGCAATCATTCCCATTCCTATTCCAACTCCCAAGAAACCACCAGTCTACTTTCTGTCTGCAGATATTTTCCTTTTTTGGATGTTCCCTATAAATGGAATAATAAAATATGTGGTCTTTTGTGACTGGCTTCTTTCACTTAGTGTGATGTTTTCAAGGGTCATCCATGTTGTAGCAGGGTGTCACTGCTTCGTTCCTTTTTATGGCCGACTGGGATTCCATTGTATGGATATGCCACATTTTTTGTCCATTCACAGGTTGATGGACATTTGGGTTGTTTCCAGTTTTTGGCTATTATAAAGAATGGACATGAAGCATTTTGAAGCACAGCTAGATAAATGGCTTATACAAGTAGGCTTTTGAGGAAAGGACATGATTCTGGGCCACATGATCTATATCATTTTCAGAGATAATTTGAGCAATTGAAAAAATAGAATAGGAAGGGAGAAAGACAAGAATAACACAAGGAATATTAGACTTACAGGGAAAAGAGACTTCTGACACTTGCCTGTACAGACCCTGGCATTGTTAAAGGCATTTTATAACCAAGTAGGCTAAACCAGAGGGCAGCAAAGCTTTGCCTTGAAGGAAGGATAATAATTGGTTGTGCTAAGAGAAGTCATCAAGCTGCCTCATTTTAGTAATCTCGTGATAAAATAAATCATAACCCAAAAGGACAGACCGTGCCGTGTAGGAACACCCTCTATGTTATAGGACCAGCATTTCCATCATTGAAGGATTGTCTGGAGAAAGGAACACTGTAGAAGTCAGGGCTCCTACCCCACAGGTTTGTAAGTACCACATGTGTGAAAGTGCCCTTTAAATCTTAAGGCATTCTGTACACATGTGGGCTTGCTGGTAATAAAGTCAAATCCCTGAGGCCATTTGTATGGAAATTGGATGTTGACAGCCAAAGGAATTACCTAGAGGCAGAATTGCCTCTGCAGGAGCTAAATTTGTGCCAAACACCAGTGGCATGGGGTACCCAAAAGGTAGTACTCCCTGAGCCCCTCCATCTTCCACAGAGGGTATTCAAACAACAGGAACCTGTTCTTTAGCCATTCGGGATCATGTGGCTTCACGGAACCAAAGCTGTTCATTTTATAGACCAGAGTAATTATGTGTAGGTGTGTGAGGGGGTTGGGAGAGAATGGAGATGGTCTTTTAAAAATACACTTTACACTGACAGGTACTTTATCTTTTCTTCCCTTTCTCCCTACTCCCTCCCTCCAAGGAATAACTTTTTATATAACGAAATAAAATTATTAACATGGGAACTAAACCTCTTACTTGCAAAAGAATAAATGAGATAAGAGACATTTCACGTTATAAAAAGATACCTGTGTCCTTTGCTAGTACTATGTCAAGGGTTTGTGTACATAACTTTATATACTCCATAGGGCAAAACAGAACTGTTCTAAAAACTAAAATAAAGCAAACTTCTATTATAATAAGATCCCCCCTCATTTTACTAGAAAGCAAGTTAAACTGTACCAGAAGATCAAACCCACAATGTTGGCAACCCTAATGTTTGCCAAGTTTATTAGGCCACTGCCCACTCCTGCCTGCCCTCAATGGGGAACATGGTAATATCTCAAGGGACAACCTAAAGAAAGCAGTTTGTGAAGTATTGATACAGCCCAACTTCATCATTAGTTCCTTATTTATATTCTAGATTGAACTCTCATGAATCAAATTGGTTGTTATAGATGGAAAGTTAAGTGGCACTTCCTTTCCATTCAATAAACTCTCAGATTTTTATAATGCCCCAAAGAGGTGGGTTGGCTGCCATATTACTGACCGTAAATAATATGACATCTTGCACAACCCATCAGCCAATTGCATTGCTGCCCCTGAATGAATTGTCATGATTTTTTTTTTTCTTTTGAGACAGAGTCTTGCTCTGTCACCCCTGCTAGAGTGTAGTGGTGTCATCATAGCTCACTGCCATCTCAGACTCCTGGGCTCAAATGATCCTCCTGCCTCAGCCTTCCAAGTAGCTGGGACTACAGGCACGCACCACTGCGCCTGGCTGATTTTTCTATTTTTAGTAGAGACAGGGTCTCGCTCTTGCTCAGGCTGGTCTCAAACTCTTGAGCTCAAGTGATCCTCCTGCCTCAGCCTCTGAGAATGCTAGGATTACAGGCGTGATGACATTTCATCCTCAGCATTTTAGTTACCCAATTTGTTTGGATAAATATGTGTTGTCTTCAGTGTGTGCATACTCAGACTTAATCTTGCATTCTAGATGCAGAAAAACATGCAAACTATGTAAATAACAGAAAAATTAAACTTTACTATTGAAAAATGTAAACGTTATTAATTTTTTAAATGATATTTTTATCTTGCCCATTCAATGAAGTTCAGATTTACATTTCTATCCAAGCTCAACAAATGCCCTATCCATTAAAAAAGAAAGTAAGGAAGAAAGAAAGGATGGAGGGAGGGGGGGAGAGAGAGAGAGAGGAGAGAGGAATTGAGGGAGAGAGGAAAAGAAAAGAAAGGGAAAAAAGGAAGAGAGAAGAGGAGGGGAGGAGGGGAGGGAAGAGGAAACACAAAACTAAAACTTTGCTCACCTTATCCAGGTTTCCATTTTGATAGTTAGGTCCAAAAAAGATCTCTGCTTAGGTTTTGCTAGGTTGGCTCGATCTTGCAGCCTACGAAAGAGCAAAGGGTAACACCCCGCGCCCCCCACCCCAGTCTGGCAGGCACAGATCAACACAGGGACAGTTTGTGAAGCAGGCGCAAGAACCTCTTCAGCACAGCCTTGAAGCTGATTTTTCCAGTTGAACCAAGAAGATCTTTGTTCTTTGGGCAGTTTTAATAACTAACATTCAAACAGGTCATCTTTAAAAACGTATACTCTGGCCAGGCCAGTGGCTCACGCCTGTAATCCCAGCACTCTGGGAGGCAGAGGTGGGAGGATCACTTGAGGCCAGGAGTTCAAGACCAGCCTGAGCAAGAGAGAGACCCAGTGTCTACTAAAAATAGAAAAATTAGCTGGGTGTGGTAGCACCTGCCTGTACTCCCAGCTCCTCAGCGGCTGAGGCAGGAGGATCACTTGAGCCCAGGAGTTTGAAGTTGCAGTGAGCTATGATGACCACTGCTCTCTAGCCCTGGCAACAAAGCGAGACTACAAAAAAAACCCACGAAAC
This sequence comes from Daubentonia madagascariensis, assembly GCA_023783475.1. Lineage (NCBI taxonomy): Eukaryota > Metazoa > Chordata > Mammalia > Primates > Daubentoniidae > Daubentonia > Daubentonia madagascariensis. The sequence goes on from JAKFHU010000585.1 coordinate 25,655,603, forward strand.
ACTTATACTCTGAGAGGATTTACTAGCGCTGTGAAACCACCTTCCCTCAATGGGAGTTGTTCTCCATTCTTGAGTTGGAGCATTAAGATTAAGTCCTTAAGATGGAAAGTGCATATAAGATAATCACACTAATTATTTGTATTATAGAAAAGTTATGAGGCATGGCATCTAAAAAGATGTTTGACAAAGAAAAAATATTCACCAAAAACAGGCCTGAAATGGTAAGGAAAATTTCCACCCTCAGTGCCAAGCCATCTGTATCCAATGACGGCATTGCCGAGGGTGTAATACGTGCTGAACATACAGAGTGGGGTGGCCTCAGTGTTTCCCTTTTATGCTCTTCTACATAGATAGTGGAAGGGGTGGGGTGTAGGAAGAAGAAGGCACATATAGGAAAAGGGGCGATTTGAGATATTCCAAGGCAGAGCTGAAGCATCTGAGTGAAGTATCTGGAAGACTTTATTCCCCATCTAGGGAATGGGATAGAGCACAAGGAGGGTTTAAGATCTGAAATGCAGTTTGTGTTTTCCCCATAGATTCTGAGGATAGTACAGAGTATTCCCAGTTGTGTAGCTTCTCCTATGCAAACTAGGCCCAGCACCACTTGAGTTCACAAGTACTTCTTAAACATTAGTTCAACAATGTAGACCTTGTGTATGTCCGAGGAAACATACCTTCACCCTCTTCCCATCACCTGACAGGAACCAAACAGAGCTCCATGGTGTAAATTTGCAGGGTTGCTGCATGACAGTCCTGCATAATTGTGGTTGGAAATATTTTGTCCTCCATGTGGATTCATGAAGGTTTAAACAGATCGTCAAAGAATGAGGCTCACTAATAGCTCTTCTAAGCTTCTTCCAATTAGTCAGATGAGATATCTTAGAGCTACTACACACTAGGAAAAAACTAGAGAATTGATATGTCACCTTCACAGCCTTTTTGAATTTGTTTACAGTCACACTGCATCAGTACATGTTGTCAACAAAATGCAGCAAAATAAAGAGTTGCACAATGATTTTAATGCATGATCAATGAAGATTGAAACCAACCTGTCAGGTTAATCCTGTTTTGTTTTTTTCTTAATCCTTGTCTTTCCCCTCAGGAGCTAGGTTTTTGGCTGGACTGGCTGGATAACTGTTGCAGGAGCCTCTTTCTGTCTGCATGTGTGAAAGCAGTGATGGGTGATACAATTAAATCACATTAGACAACATGATTAAACCATGCTGTCATTCCAGTTGTAGTCGAAAAGGTGAGCCATGGTTCTCAGGCTCTCATCCCAGCATACTAATGCTGTGCGTGAGTCCTCAGGGAGCAGCTGACGTGTCCTCATGACAGGTCTTGTTCATGGTGTGACTCGTGCAATGCACAGTCAGCTGCCCCAGAATGTCCGCCATGTCTTTGAACCCTAGAGATTACTTGCTTCGCCTGTTTTTGAATTTTAGATTTATGGAATCATACAGTACATACTTTTTTGTGTACGTACTCTTCTTCCAACGTTGTGTTTGTAAGACCCATCCTATTGCTGTGTGTACCCGTCCTTTGTTCATTCTCATTGCTGTGTAGCATTCCGTTGTGTAAAGACACCCCAGTGTATTTACCCAGACTACTGTTGATTGGCAGTGGGGTGTCTTTCAATATTTATAGCAACTCTGTGAGGTAGGTGCTATTATTGCATCCATTTTGCAGACGGGGAAACTGAGGCTGAGTGGCTTTAGAATTCATTCCCTCAAGTCACACAGGTCGTTTTGTGGTGGAGCCAGGGCTTGATCCCAGACAGCACAGGTGCTCCCTACCCTCATTCTTTCACACCTCGATGTCTGACTGCGCTCTCTAACGAAGCAGTTCTTTGATCTGTCTCTGTCTTTCTTTTTTCCCTCTAAAGGGTTCAAGTGGGAGGCTGTGGGAGCTGGACCAGGAGACAAACCCAAGTCGCCCAGGCGACACACGGACTCATCCCTACCCCTGGGACTAAAGCTTTCTTCCCAGGTCAAGTTTCCTATGCTTAGAGTAGGGCTATCCCAGGTGGCCCATTAGTTCAGGAGACATGTCTGAAACCCTGGTAAATCCTTTGCAGGATCACGCTGGGCTCTCCATTTCAAAAGCATATTTAAAAGCAGAATCATTCCTATGAGGACACTTTAGCATGTCTTTGTGTTAGGGTATCTTTGGTTTTAACTGTTCAGGCTCAACTTTTGTGGTGTGGAAAATGAGGAAACATGAGGACTGTTTTTATTTTGTTTTGTTTTGTTTCTCCTGTATTGAGGAATTTTTGTTAAATATATGGATCCTTCTCTTTAATGTTTGTAGGGAAAGAAGTGTCAGCTCATATTTTAAGCTTTTTAGAAAATTTTCACAAATGCATGTTTCTTTCTGTTACTTCCTGACAGACATTCAGGTGGAGGCTACAGATCCATATTAAAAAGAAAGATCGATTTCCTAGCCTTGTACCAGGAAGTTTATGGGAGGCCAGGTCTTGGCCTCTCCTTGGATAGAAATGGAGGGTTATAAATAGGGTCACCTACTACCAAATTCCACTGTCAGTAGGAAATGAGATGTCCTGCTTCTGTATCTTTCCCTGACCGTCTTAGAACAGTGCCGAAGTTTATTGGATTTGCCAATGTATGATTGACCTTTGGGGTGATGACTAGGGACGAGGTCTACACCACCCTCTCTCAGACACCAGATGTGCCCTAGCCCAAGAAGGCAAATCATGCACTTTATTTCCTGCTCTGGAAAATAAGTAATTTTGGCAGCCTTTGAACCTAGATGAAAGATATTTTTTTTTCAACGACAAAGGTGTTTGTGCATATATGTACTGATAGGTTAAAAAGAATTTTTTTTCTAAAGGCATTTTGTAAAAGTTAAATGTGCAGCCTATCCTCTGTAGAACTTTGTCCTTTTTTTCCAGATACTCCTTTCCACTGTGAAATCTGTGAGCTGCGCCAGCCAGGAGGAGAGTGGCGGTTTTCCAAAAAAAAAAAAAAAAAAAGCCCTTTTACTCATTGGTTAATAGAAGGGGAGGGTGCAGCTATTTAGGAACATCTGAATTCTGTCATTCTGGGTCTGAAATTGCCTTCTCTCCCTGTCAATGTCTTCATATAGCTCTCCCCATGCCCCACCACACACTGCCTCTCAGGATTCTGTATCCCACTCAACCACCTCCTAGCCAAGGAACCAGCTCACAACTAATTTCAAGGTAATGTGTGAAAGCTGAGTGTTCTTAATATAGGGTATTAGGTCTTGGTGGAAAAATTATCTAAGCTCTGAAAAATTATTATGTCTACAGTTTCAGAACTGGTTGTAAAACTATAGACTTTTGAGACAGCACATACGGTTCTCCCATATTGTAATTGTTTTTAGCAGCTAACAATTTGGAAACAAGACCTTTAAACTATCCCTTCTGATTAACATCAGAAAAGAGAAATATCTTCGGTGTTCAGATGGCCTGTGCATATAATAAACACAAGGTTAGGGCTTATTTTCTGAGAAGGAAATCCTTACTAGGATGCTAGATAAAATAGAGGATGTCCAGTTAAATTTGAACTGCAGAAAAACAACAAAGGATTTTTTGATATAAGTTATGTCCCAAGTATTACATGGGACATACTATATTTTTATTTGTTAAATCTGGCAACTCTAACTAGGTTTTCAATATATTTTTAGCACAGTTTCAACAATTAGTATTTGCTGCATACTTTCTGCATGACGGTTAGACTCAGAGGTGACCTCAGGAGCCGCAGGCCTTGTATGTGCCTCTTTCACCATTATACCCATAATCCCTAGCACAGTCTTTGGCATATAGTTGGTGCTTAGTAAATATATTTTGAACAATTAATCAAAAGGAATAAAAGAAGTATGGAATATGATGAACTGATGATGCTTATGATCAAGGTGGGAATACAAGCTCACATATATAAACAGATAATGACTAATACTAATACTAATAGTGACTAATACTATCTTATTTTGGATTTTAACTTGTTAATTTACTTAATAGACTAGACTACTTAGGTAAAGTATTCACATTCTAAATACATGAAACGTTACTCCCATTTCAAAAAGAAGTGATCCAAGACAAATACTAAGTGATCTCCCTCGTGTATGGAATCTAAAAAAGTTGATCTCATAGAAATAGAGAGTAGAACAGTGGTTACCAGAGGCTGGGGTGGGGAAGAGGGAGGGGAGGATGGGAGTAGTTGGTCAACTGGTAAAAAGTTTCAGTTAGATAGAAGGAATAAGTTCTGGTGTTCCATGGTTTGGTAGAGTGACTACAGTTAACAATAATGTATTGTATATTTCAAAATAGCTTGAAGAGAGGATTTTAAATGTTCTCACCACAAAGAAATGATAAATGTTTGAGGTTATGGATTTGCTAATTACCCTGATTTGATCATTACTCAATGTATACATGTATTGAAACATCACATTTTACCCCATAAATATGTACAATCATTATGTGTCAATTAAAAATAAAAATTAAGAAAAAAGAATCAAGAGAAAAGAATTTTAAAAAAAGAAATGATTAAAAAGGAAATTGATTAAGAAGGAAATTGAGCAGCAGTCTTATCTGAACTTGATGTAATCTTTTTAATTATCTGATTTAAACTGCCCTACTAGATAATGTCACCTATTTTCTTTCATGTACACTTTTATTCTAATGTTCTAATCAAATAAGTCCTGTATCTTTAATACCCTTATTTCTGCCAGAGTTGAATTTGATTGAGGGGAAATGGATGTATACTAACTAGTCAGGTATAACCTGGAATCTTACTATAAAGTAGAAATTATTGTAGGTCTTCTAAGGAATTTGCAATTCATGATAATACTTTTATTTATAATGATATTAAATATAAAAGCTAATTAATATACAATTTTTCCAGTATAAATATTAGACATATATGACTTTATATGTAATAGTGTGGGGAAAAAAATTAGGCATATGGAACTTATTGTTAGAGTTTGTTTTATTATTTTCAAAATATAATGATAAAACACACAAATAAATTTAAGATAATCATAAATGAATCAAGTCTCAGGATTGTAAGACCTTAAATATACCATTTGTCATTGAGATTTTATTTTCTCTTTCTTCTTCAGAGGAAAAACCTGAAGAACTATAGAAATTTCTCAGGAACAAAACCCAACCACTCTTTCTTATTCAAACTTCCTTGTGAGACTGACCAAAACAATCCTCTATTTTTCTTACTTGCTTGAAGTGGTATTCACATTCAGTTACACTAGTTGTCTCCTAGCAGTAGTATAGCCAGAATAATCGGAGTCCCAGTTGAAAGAAAAGATTGATAAATTTGACTACATTGAAAAAAAAAATCCAAAAACTTTATGGCAAGCGACACCATAAACAAAGTCATAAACAACATTATTCACAAAGGTAAGGGACAAAGAATTGATGGGATGATTACCAAATATACCAAGAGCTCCTATAAATCATTAGAAAAGACCAATAATGCAATAGAAAAATGGGTAAAGGGTATGAATGAGAGTCTAAAAAAAGGAAGAAATACAAACAGTCCTAAACGTAATAAAAGGTGTACAATATTATTCATGATAGAAATCCAAACTAAAATCACGCTGAAGTACCATTTTTCATTCATCAGATTGGCAGAAATCCAAAAGTCTTGATAACACACTCTGTGATAATGCAGTTGGGAACCTGGAACTCCCATCTGTTGCTGGTGGGAGTATAGGTTGGTATAATCTTCTATGGAGGGCAATTTGGTTACATTTGTCAATATTACAAATGCCCATACTGACTGCCCTAGTAATCCCACTTCTAGAACTTAATCCCACAGACCTATTTTCACATACGAGAAATTAAGTATAAGGTCATTAATTGCTGCAGTGTTTGTAATAGTAAAAGATTGGGAAGCATCCAAATATCCATCAAAAAGAACTAGTTAAATATACTGTTGTATATCCATACAATGGAACATTATGCAAGGGTAAAATGAATGAAAAAACTCTATGTACTGATGTGGAAAGATTCTCGCCAAGCCAGTTGCGGTGGCTCACGCATGTAACCCCAGGAATTTGGGAGGCCAAGTGGGGAGGATCTCTGGAGGCCAGGAGTTCGAGAACAACCAGAGCAACATAATGAGACCCCGTCTCTACAAAAAATAAAAAGAAGTTAGCCAGGCATGGTGGCACACACATGTTGTCCTAGCTACTTGGGGGGCTGAGCCAAGAAGATAGCTTGAGTCCATGAGTTCTAGGTTACAGTAAGCTATGATAGTGCCACTGTTCTCCAGCCTGGGTGACAGAGACCCAGTCCCTAAAAAAAAAGACAGAAGGATTTGCCAAGATAGGTCTGAAAAAGCAAGGTGTGTAATGTAGTGCAGAAAGAAAAATTAAACAAATATATACATATTTTAAAATTTACTTCTGTTTGCATAAAGAAACTGACAGGACATACAAGAACCTAACTGAAGCGATTTCCAATTTTCAGAGGTGGGGAGCATGGAGACTGGAGATATAAGGGGTGGAGATGGAGACAAGACTTCTGTATACCTATTTGTGCATATATCTTTTAAGTTTCTGAGCCACTTGGATATTACTAATGCAGCAATTAAATAAGAACGAAGAGCGGTATGTGCCCAGGCCCAGAAGCAAGAGAGAGCTTGGACGATTGGAGGAATTTCAGGGGTCACACTGACAGGTGTGTAGAATGTGAAGGTGGGCAGCGGTGACAGGTGAGATGGACAGATGCAGGAGGTGCACGGAGGAGGGCTGACCAAGGAGTTGTGCCAGAGCTGGTAGGTAAGAAAGAGTGAAACCAGGTCAGCAGGGGGGATTGCCACCAAGTCTTAGAAGGAACAGCTGGTGCCAGAGAATCCTTGCCAAGGGAGCGGAGAGTGCGCTGTGTGCAGCCCGGGAGTGGATCTGGGGTAGAAACGCCCAGATAATTTCCAGGAGCCAGGTCTAAGTAGATGGAGTGGGGATCAGAATAAAGAAATGTCATGGGATAAGCAAGACACACATTTTTTAGAGCCCAAACTATATCCCCTGGAAAACAAAACAAAACATGGCTTCCTTCAGGCAGCACTGATGCCCTCTTGTGCTTTCTCAGCCAGCTCCAAACACATCTTGATAAGGAAGCCATGGCAACTTCCAGCAACTTATTTGTCCCCTGTGGTCTTATTTCTAAACTGAGCTTTTAAGATCCCCAAAGATTGCTCAATTTGGAATAAGAAGACTTTGATTTGAGACCCCGAGTGATCAACTGTATGACCTTGGACAAAACACTTAACATCTCTGAACCTCAGTCTTGCCGTCCGTGAAATGGACAAGATGAGGCATACTGTACTCCACTGTGTCTAGTGAGGATCGAGTGTGTCCTTGGAAACCGTATTGTGCCCATGGGCGAGAGGGCTATGCACTGTTTCCTCTGTGCTGTGTTAGGAAATAGGGCAGGAGAAGGTGTCACAGCTGGGAGAATGTCCCTGACTTTTTAGGGAAATCACTAGATTTCTCTCTACGATACATGTTTCATGGCAGGGGAAGCGTGAGCCGAGGGAAGCACTAGAGCTGCCAAAATAATTTTAACTATTGTCATTAACTTAATTATTGTTATTATAGTTATCTTAGTAATAATAAATATTTTAATTATCATTAAAGGCAACTATTTTTCTTTTTCTAGCTAATATTTATTGAGGGCTTAACTGGTGGCTAGGCCCTGTGCTGTTTTATGCACATTTTCTCATGTAATCCTCATAAGAGTCCAGTAAGGTAGCAATTGTTGTCACCATCATTTTATAAATGAAGGAACTGAGAGGGTTAGTAATTTGCTCAAGCGCACACAGCAGCTGGCACTAGTGGGCCCAGGACGCACAATTCGTTCACTCTGGCCTGTGCTTACTATCTTAACTTTTGTACCATTCTGCTGCTTCAAGGGAACATACATCCAATCGAGGGAGGTGGGCTTCAGGGCGAGAGCATCTATCTTTTGTACACAGTGATTTTTATCAATATTGTTGAACTTACCTTACACTAACAAGTGTGGCTGCCCCCAAATCTGTAACTCAGCCGAGATTCTTTTTAAATGTCTTCTATTCTTACGACCCAATCCACCACTTTGGCACTCATGTTCTCCTAAGACTAGCTCAGCACCTGGCCCTCTAACCTTTCACCATGACAGACACTTGAATAACTAACCAGTTTTATGAACCATCATGAACACCACAAATCAGTTTGAATGAAACTATTTAGCATTTATTCAGTAAATTTTAAATCCTTACAGTATTCCACGTGGAGGCACGTGGAGTCAAAGCCACATACGAGCAGAGCAGCCTCTACAGAGCCCCAATGTGGTGAAGCAGACAGACATGTCAGCAAATAACCATAACTAACCTAAGTTTTCTGATACTGGGTAGTGTTTCCTAGATTTGCCTAAGCATTAAAATCACCATTGCCACTTTATTTAAAACAACAACAACAAAAAAAAACCCCTGCAGTTTCTTGGGCCCTGTCCTGGAACAATTGATTCAGAATTTCTTGGGGAGGGTCCTCAGAATCTGCATTTTTAACAAGTGCCCCATGAGAGTCTTACAATTATGTAAGTTTGGGAAATGAGCTATCAGTAGAAACAGGATACTGCGGGGTCAGAGGAGGAAGTTGCTAAGTCTATCTGTGGGTGGGAAGATTAGCCAAAGCCTCACAGCAATGTTTAGGTTACACCTTAATGAGTAAATAAGCATGCAAGTAGAGAGAAAGGACTTTCCAAGCCAGGAGAATTTCAGGTGTAGGCTTGGAAGCATGAAAAAGAATGGTTTGTTCAGGGCTGGTGCATGGAGTTTGTGTGACTGCCAAGAAGAGCAGTAGATAAAGCTGAAAAAGGAGGTCATGGTCCCAGTGTGAAATCTGTTGACTTTACCCTAAAAGCCACGGGGATCACTGCAGGATTTTAAACAAGGGGATTTCACTCTGCTGGCAAAGGGAAGGATGGCCTGACAGCAGAGAGACAGGGAGTCCAGTCTGAAGGCTGTCGGGGTGGGGGCTAAGTCCTGGGAGCAATTAGCCAACTAACAGTAGTGGGACGGTTCGAGGGGTATTTCTTAGCTGAAATTGACAGGATTTGGTGATAGTTTGATTTTTTTCTTTTTTAATGAGGGAGAGGGGCAATAGGATGACTCCTCGCTTGGACAAGGGAGAGAAGTGTGGGTCATTGCCTTTGGTGAGGGGTGTGGGAGGAGGAGAAAGGGGCGGTGACAGGAACATGAACTCCATCTCGAGCGTGTGGGGTTTCAGTCGCTCTGGGGATCGTGCCCACTAGGCCTGTGGATATCTGAGGATGGAGATTTGGGAGCTCACAGCATATCGATGGGAGACGAAGCCTTGGGAGCAGTTGAGACTCCCTGAGGGGTGTGCAGAAGGGTGCTGAGGGCAGAACTGTGAGCACCCTGGCACCTAAAGGGAGGCGAGGAAGAGGAACGCGTGAAGGAGACGATGGAGGGGGTGAGAGAAGGCAGAGAGCACTGAGGGAGAATGTTACCAAGCAAGCCCAGGAAAGGGAGTTTTCCAGAAAAGAGTGGTTAATGGGGCAAGATGGAAGAAAGACATTGTTTTTTAGGGATTATTGGCCACTTGTAGTTTCTGCTTTCAATGCCTTGGTTTGCCAAATCTAGTCCAGATTCTATGTGAATCTCTGATTTAAGGGTTCCGATTAACCATGTAACTGACTGGGTGTCTGTTTTTATACAGGTTAAATTCCTAAGAGGATCTAATTGGGTCAGCCTTTGTATTGGTTTCACCTGGGCCAACCCAGCGCACTTAGCCCTGACTGGGGACAGTAGCTGGCGAGTTTGAGTCTGCACCTGTGGCTGGGCAGATCACAACGTAGAGTGTGCAGGGAAGAGAGGCCAAGATAAACACTGAATATCTTGTCAATAATCATAACAGCCAGTGTTGACAGGCAGTGTTTTAAACACTTTACGTATAGTAATTCATTTAATCTGTTTGAATGTGATGGTGAGCACAGAAGTCATATTGAATCAGAGTCCTCTACTACTAATAATGACAACAAGTCTCTAGAAGGACATTAATCCGGCTCTTTCAAAAATGCCCTTTAAGGCCAGATGTGGTGGCTCACATCTGTAATCCCAGCACTTTGGGAGGCTGAGGTGGGAGGATCGCTTTAGACCAGGAGTTCAAGACCAGCCCAGGCATATAGTGAGACCCCATCTCTACAAAATTAAAAAATTAAAAAATGCCCTTTGCTTTGCTCTTCCTTAAAGAGGTAAAAGCCTTCCCTGGGTCCACGCTTAATGATCGAGTGGGAGACTGTATCTTCTGATCAAGTTGCCTTTTCCTCAGTTCTCTTAATTAAATGATCAAAATATTATGCATAAAACAAGGGCTTTGAACTGGACAGGACTGGCCACACTAAAGTCCTATGATTCTGTTTACCCAACAGCGTGATGGGTTTAGTAGTCTTCCTTAGCCTTGGGACTAAGGCTACTAAGGACTATTCCTTGATGCAGATTTCAAAGAATATTTTACAAATGCATTTGTGAATGGCAGTTCTGTTGTTTTTAATGTTTGGACTGCTTTGGCTGTGTTCTGTAGTGAGGTCTATGAGAAGACAGGTCACAGCAGGTCTCACTTTAAGAAGACTTTAGCACACAACATAAAAATGGCTGTAACTGAAGTTTGGAACATGTCATTTTATTGAGTACTTATACTAAAGCATATGTGCTAATGAGGACCAGAGTTTGTTTAAGGATATCCACATTAGCTAATCAACCAACAAAATATTTATTAAACTTCTATTATTCATTCAACAAATTCTTACTGAACACCTAATAAAGTCCAAGTACTCCACATTTGCTATCTCTTTTTAATCCTCCCAACAATTAGCAAGAATTACAATCCTACAACTTTATGAGATTTGGAGAGGTTAGGCTTAACTTGTTCAAGGTTCTAGTGGAGGCAGCATTTGAACTGGCTCTATACTGCCCAACTTTTAAAATCCATATCATTTCCTCTTAGTGGGGCCCTGTCAGGAAATCAAAGCTATATAAGCTATGGCCCTTACCATGCAGGGCTGACAGTGAAGTCTAAAACATAAGACTAACATCTATAAATTTATAAAACATAAGGCACAAGCCTACGACATCCAGGCAAGTGCCCCAGGATCTCACAGCTACAAGAGTTTAGGGGAGCCATCAAGGCAGGCCGCTGGAGCCCACAGGGTTTGTGCTGCTTGGAGAACAGGCAGTATGTGGATAGTTGAGGGTGTGGAGAGACTCTTCCAGGTGGACAGAGCTGAATAAGAAAAGGTGCAAAGCCAGAACAAGAAGTGGTGTTCAAGAAATCATGAATAGACCTGCTGCTGAGAATACAAGTTCTGCATCTGAGCGCAGAAAATGTCGTTGAAAAGGCAAATGGAGCCTGCTAGTGGAGGGCCTTAAATCCCAGGCTAAGAATTGGGACTTTATTCAGTGGTTAATAGGAAGCCATTATAAGTTTTGAATATAAAAGTAACATGATTTAAGGGTGTTTTAGAAAACTAACGTGATTGTCAGTTGGAAGAGGAAGTGATAAAGCTGGAGCTCAGTTAAAGAGCACTGGGCCAAGGTGGGAAATAACATGTGATGGAGACTTCACAACTTTGAGGAGATTCAGAAGGAGCAGGGTTCATGAGGGACTGTGCCCAGGAATACAGTCCAAAAAGTTAAGCCACACGGCGGGGGGGGGGGGGGTACTCACAGCAGTGGAGGGCAGGGCAGAAGGAACCAGCAAAGCACAATCGGGAAAAGGGAAAGGCCAGAGCTGGAGAAGCAGTTCCTAGCACCAGATGGGTCTAAGGAGTGAAATGCAGCAATGTCTTAGTCCGCCGTTTCGGCTGCTGTGACAAAATACCATAAACTGGGTGGCTTATAAAGAACAGAAATTTATTTCGCACCCTTCTGGAAGCTGGGAAGTCCCAGATCAAGGCACTGGTGGATTGGGTTTCTGGTAAGCACTGTCTTCTGGCTGTATCCTCACATGGCGAACAAAGGACCAGCAGCTCTGTGGGGCCTCTTCCTAAGAGTGCTAATCCCATCCATGAGGGCTCCTCCCTCATGATCTAATCACCTCCCAAAAGCCCCACCTAATACCATCATCTTAGGGATTAGGCTTTCAACATATGAATATGGGGAAGACACAAAAATCCAGACCATAGCAGCCTATACATGAAAAATGAGCAGGGCTTGGGGAGTGGTGGGGGGAGGTGGGAGGACCCCGAGCAAGTTCTGTTGCAGAGCATGGCACAGATTGAGGCAACTGGTTCAGGACGAAGGCTGAGCACGTCTGGCAGCCGGCTTACCGCATGCTGTGGAGATAGGCCTGAATGCTAAGGTGGAAGTCACAGGAACCAAGACATGACGGGTCTAAGTCCGTATGGACAGTGGAAATTGGAAGAAAGATCTTTTATGATACAGATCATGAGGAAAGACTCAACAGGACTTGTAGATCGATGATATATAATTAGAGAGGAAGGAGATCAGTGGGTCCTATAAGCCCTGATAGTCATTTTTAAGAGCAAGCCATGTTCCAAAGGTTAATCTGGGAACTAGTTATTTGGGCTTTGGAAAAGTTTCATCATGAAGACACTTTTTCCAAAAGAAAATGTTTTTCAAAATAGCAGTCTAACAAGTTAGGAGTATTGCTACCCCCAGGATAACCATGGAATCTAAACTTCCCCCACCTCATAATCTTTCCACCTGCTGTCTCCATCCAAATCTGGCTTTGGATGACAGCTTTGGGTTCAGGTGTGAAGATTTGTGAGCATCTGTGGGTTTACACACCCCTCTTCTGAAGGTCTTTGGAAGTAACTTCACACATATACATACCTCCAACTTCCAGCTGTGTGTTTTTCCATCTTGGGCCCATTCCAGGGCCGGATGCAATGTCAGGATTATTTGGTCCAAAAATATTTACTCTTTTACCCTGAAATAAACTGTTTAACTGCTTCTCTTCCACTGTCTTGTTTCTTAAGCAAAAAAAAAAAAAAAAAAAATAGCCTTTATGAGGTTTTTTTTCCCCTCCTAAGGAGTTTCAGATCTCTTTTTTTCTTTTCCTTTGTCTTTATGTACTCAGATTCCTGTATATGGAAAAGTAAGGGCTACATCTGTCACGATAGGAGGTTTGAGGACATAGAGAGGGCCAAATGAAGATGAATCTTATCTCCATTTTGAAGGACAAAAGGGACTTGGAAGAGGGCACTACTAGGTCTCACCAGTTTTCTCTCAAGCCAAAATCTCACTTGTACTATTTTCAGATGTCATCCATAAACACTGTAGACATGTCCACACTTGTTATATGTGTACTCAACTGTTACCAATGTCTTGTCCATTAATTTTTCTGTTCCTTCTGCTTTACTCTATGATATGCTTATAAAACAATTTCTCATATAACTCCAAGCAATTTAAATCCTTAAATTAAAAGTAAAATAATGAAGTTAGCTATTTTAGGAAATATGACCAGGAAGGATAAAGAATCCAGGAGTGCAGAAACTAAAGTGATTATGAAATGTTTAGCTTTTCATAATTTTGTTTATTGGTAAATCTTAGTAAAATGCACTTTTAAAAAAAATTAGACTTTATTTTTTAGAACAGTTTTAGATTTACAGAGAAATTGAGAAGATGATCCAAAGAGTTCCCATATACCCTGACACCTACTTTACCCTATTAGTAACTTTGACATTGGTGAGGCACATTCGCGAGCATTCGTGAACCAAAGATACATTAACTGCAGTCCGTACTTTCTTTACATTTCTTTAATGTGTACCTAATATCATTTTTCTGTTCAAGGATCCCATTCAGTTTCATTTAGTTGTCAAGTCTCCTTAGGCTCCTCTTGGCCGTGACAATTTCTCAGACTTTCCTTGCTTTCTATGATCTCGACAGTTTTGAGGAGTGTAAATCTCAGGTGTTTTGAAGAATGCCCCTCCTGGAGTTTGTGTGGTGTTTTCCTCACGATTAGAATGGGAAAGAACCTGACGTGGTTATGACCAATATAAAGGTCAAGCCGGCTGAGGGCTCCCGCCCAGGAAACCCAGTGCGAGTCCTGGCGGATTGGCAACTCCCAGCCCTTAGCGCTGCCTCGCTCTGTCCCTGCAGCTGAGGGGGCGACAAGGGGGCGGCGCTTCCACCCCGCACTTGGGATCACTCCGTGCCGCCGTGCACCCACTGGGGGGAGACGAAGCTCCATTCGACCAGACGCGGACGCGTGCCCCGGGGATGCCCAGGAGCCGCTGAGGGCCGGTGCTGCCGGAGTGGCCGCCGTCGGGGCGTGTCCAGAGGTCGCGCGGATTGAACCAGCTGGAGACTGGAGCCAGAAGAAGAGGTGCTTCAGGCGAGTTCGCTGAGAGGCTGCAGTCCAAGGAAGATGAGGCACATTCCAGGGCGTACGAGCAGAACCAAGACCGCAAGGACAGAACATGTGGTTATAGTCAGAGTAGAAGCTGCAGCCAAAGTTCTTCAGTGTCATAAACCTGGAGAGGTTCCTTCCTGCAGAGTATCTGGAGAAGCCAGAGCTGAGTTGTTCACCGACCAATAGAAACCCCGTAGTCTCTTCCCTTCCAGATGACGCCTTGTTTGTACCCGCTGCGCAGACCTCTAGGTCCACGGCTGGCGTAAGATAAAGAACCCAGAGGACTTCTAACACCGTGGACGATCCCGCGAGGGGGTGGGCTTCTTTATTTCTCTCGGCAAACATCTGAATGAGGCTTGCAAACTGTTTGAATTTGCCATCTAGGGTTTTACAACAATTCACATGTTTTTTAGATGCTTTGAAGAAAAAATTAAATACTGTACTGTGAAAAGCCATGCGGAATTTTTTAAACATGCCTTAACTGTGCCCTCTTCCTGTTTTGTTGTTGTTGTTGTTCTTGTTGCCATTTTTTTCCAAACTATTCAAATTCTTGGCCATTTGACATTAGTCTGTATGATTTCCTGGAGATGGCGTCTAAAAGTCGAATCAACTTCATTGTGGGTATATTCTCCCCTTAAATTGCTTTCTCATTCGCAGCATTAACCTATTCAACAAAACCTTCTGTGGTAGGAATTGGTGAAAATGATAATTTGGGGTCTTAAAGAAATTTTACATCTACCCTAAAACTTCTTTAGTATGATCACAATTTTAATTTGTAAATTCCAGATTTGAACCATTTCTGTATTGCCTAATAACTGACAAATGAATTAATCTGCTCTTTTCAGGGATTTGTCAACTCATTTGTCTCAGTTTTTACAACTGGTATTTTGTCACTGCCCACCTGATATGGTTATTTCCCTTATAACTCAAGAGTAGTTTAACACAAAGTATAACCCCATGGAGTTGGTGGTTTTAGGGAGGTATGGTTTACATGATAAGAATTAAATACATGTTGTGAAATACATATTCATGGGATTGGTTTTAGCATGCTCGGTTGTTGGCTACCTTTATCTGTAATCTCTCTTAACACCGAATACTGTAGAACCATATTTTCGTCAATGTTAACTCCTTTTTAAAACAGGTGATATAACCATGGCATGTGCCTTGTGGTCCTAGCTACTCAAGGCTGAGGTGGGAGGATCACTTGAGCCCTGTAGTCTGAATCTAGCCTGGGCAACATAGCAAGACCCTGTCTCAAAAAAAAAAAAAACCCACAAAAAACCAAAACCCCATATTATCAGTTTTTAATTTAGTGACACTTCTTCAGTTAAAGCTTTCCTATCTACCAATAACCACAAGATTGGAGTTAAACCTTAAATATCTAGTGGGTGGTGATTGCATCAAAATTGAGCAAGATGGCCTTCTTACTGTTCAGCTGTTTACAGACTTTACTAATATTGTTAGGGCACCTTTCTCTGGGAGGTTCCCATGGCATGACTACAGTTGATTCAGACTCTACTGGTAAAAAATGAATTCCTTCCTTATATATATAAGAGGGAACAAAGGTTCTAATTTGTTGTATTAATTTCCAAAAGCTGCAATGTCTTCTCCACTAGCGTTTTTTTCCCTGAATAAAATAATTAAATGCCATAACAGTAACCACCATGATCAAGCGTAATGGACTATACGTTAAAGGTAGTCTGTGTAGAGCTCACTGCATTTCATTAAGTATTTAAAGGGGACTAGTTGTTGTAAAGATCGTTCTGAAGATATCAGTGTTAATAGTATTTTCCTTATTTGTTGGTTTGATTTGGTTATTGTTCTGTTGGTGGTTGTAACTTGTGTTACAGGACTCACTGGTACCCACACATTTGTGGTCCCTTTGAGCATCAAGAATCAAACTATTTTGAGGCTGGGTGTGGTGGCTCACATCTGTAATCCCAGCACTTTGGGTGGCCCAGGACTGAGGATCTTTTGAGGCCAGGAGTTCGAGACTAGCCTGGGCAACATAGCAAGACCCAGTCTCTACCAAAAAAAAAAAAAAATTAGCTGGGCTTGGTGGTGTGTGCTTGTAGTCCTAGCTACTTGGGAAACTGAGGCAGGAGGATTGCTTGAGCCCAGGAGTTTGAGCCGTGATGGCTCCACTGCACTCCAGCCTGGGCAACAGAGCTGTCACAAGGAAAAGAAAAAAAAGAAAAGAAAGAAAAGAAACGAAAAATCAAACTGTTGATTTTGGCCTCACCGTTTTCTGGTTCAGACATTCTTTACATTTTAAAAATATATTTTTTCCAAATTTAATATTAAAAAATCAGAATATAGAGACAAGAAGGAAGATAATTGCCCAAAATGACCTAACCCTCAAGATGATTACTATTACTGTTAGCATTTTGTCCTTGATTTTTCAGACTTTTTTCTATGTAGACTTATACATATAAATACATATATCTTTTAAAATGAGATTAATGTTAACTTACTCTGTAAGCAGTTTTCTCATTTGAGCATATGCCATGATATATTTTAAGGTCAATAAATATAGATGCACATATTCATCATATGGGTGTACCATAATCTAGTTAATTGATGGAAATTTTTTTTCTTCATGATTTCACTATTTTAGATAATATTATTATGAACATCTTTGGATAATGATTCTTTTTTCTGTATTACAATGTTGAGATTTTTTTGAGAATCAGAGAAACTAATAGAGAAAAATCATAGTGAGGCATTGCATGTTCTCAACAAAACTTGCATAGTTTTATTTCCATGACAGAATGTATTCTAGAATAAACTAACATTGAAAAGTTTTTTAAAAGAAAGAGCTTTTTATCTTCAAAATTTTAAAACACATTATAAAACAACAACCATCAGAATCATGAGTGTCTAAACTAAAATCAGAAAACTTCTTTACTATAAATACGTAAGAATTCTAGAAATAGATTCAAACTATTAAAGACATTCAAAGTAAAAGGGGAATGAATTATAATATAATATGAAATTGCTGCATATAATGATGGAAAAGAAATAAAATTCATCCACATAAGCATATAACACATAATAATAATTTCAGATATATCCAAAAAGTGATACAGTTTAATTGTATCAAAGTAGCTAGAAGTCTGAAGAATATTTTTGGCCCAGCTATGATTAATGAAAGACATTGATGACAACAGAAATTTTTTTTTTTTTTTTAGACAGAGTCTTACTCTGTCTCCAGGGCTAGAGTGCAGTGGTATCATCATAGCTCACTGCAACCTCAAACTCCTGGGCTCAAGTGATTCTTCTGCCTCAGCCTCCTGAGTAGCTGGGACTACAGGTTCATGCCACCATGCCCAGCTAATTTTTTCTATTTTTTGTAGAGATGGGGTCTTGCTCTTGCTTAGGCTGGTTTTGAATTACTGACCTCAAGCAATCCTCCCACCTCAGCCTCCCAGAGTGCTAGGATTACAGGCGTGAGCCACTGCGCCTGGCCAACAACAGGAATATTTTTATATATTCTTAAAATGCTCTTTAATATTATGTGATAGGATATTATATGTGATGTATAATAAAGTACATATCAAAAGGAAAGCAAGTGAACCAAAAGCATATATTATAATTAATACAAATTTTACTATTCAAAATGTAGACAAAAGCACCAAAATACATTTTTAAAAAGTGGGTGAGGTCATTAACCAGATTGTAGTTAACTAATATCAAAAGAGAAACACACAAATGTCATAAGTAACTTATATGGAAAAATGCATGTTCTTACCAAAATGAGTACGAATCAATCTGGGTGGGGGGAACCAATAAAAATGCAAACACAACAAAATAATTGGAATGTTTAGAAATAAGTCTATTGTGGTAGCCTGGTAACTTGGTTCTGTCTCCTGGGAAAATGAGCTAGCAATACATAATGAGACCTGTAAAATGGTTCATAACTTTTGATGATCATTTCACTTTGGGTTATATATCCACAGGAAATAATCTGACAGGAAAAAAATATGTAATAGTGAAACATTTGATGGTACTCATGTTGAGTAAGGAAAACGATGTGAGAATGATACTGTTAATTCTTTACATTTTAGTGTAGTATCAAGAGCCTTAATATACATTATCTCATTTAATCCTCAGTGAGGAAGCTGTGACACAGCTCACATAGCTGGGACTGGAGACGAGGAGTCCTGTGTATAAAGCCCTAAGACCTGGCCTTAAACCTGACTGTCCTGCATCTTCTGGGTGTGGGACCTCAGCCACATCCCCGACACCTCTGAGCAGCAGTTTTCAGATCTGTGAACGATCACCATGCCTGGCCTCCATAGCCCCCAGGTTGTGAGCAATGAACGAGATAATGCATGTGAAAGTAGGGCTTCTGCTATGGGCCAGATAAGGCAATAACTGAGGTTGCTGCTTTCTGAAAATGGAACTTTAGATGAATCCTCAAACCGCGCCCCCAAAAGCGGGGAGGCTTGGAACACTTTCAATCAGCAAGGGAGCAGTGAAAGCAGAGGCCAACAGCGGTGAGGGCGAGTGCAAACAGGACAGAGTGGGTTTGTTCGCACTGACTGGAGAGCATAAGAGTGCAGAGGAATTCAAACGCACTTGCTGTTTTTATATTGAAGACATTATGCCACCTCAAAACAATCTTTGGACTTCGGTAAACTCACCCTGACACACAGTTTCCAGCTTCCTCATTCCTCCAGTGTCCTCCCTTTCCTGACACTCCTCCCTGTGACACATGGCTTTGGCTCTAGGATGCCCTGCCCCACCATGAAACCATCTTCTCTTTCCTCCAGGTTACTTCTTTTCTAGTTACACTAAGTCAGGGGTGGAGAACCTGTGGCCTGAAGGCCACATGTGGCCTTCTAGGTCCTTAAGTGCCGCCTTTTGAATGAATCCATATTTTACAGAACAAATCCTTTTATTTTTATTAATACCTTTTTGTTTGTCTTTTATATTTTTATTTTACTTTTAAAATGAACGTATTTAAAATACCGAAGAATAAAATAAGTTTCAACAAAATAATCCTCCCAGATTGACCAGCATAATTAGAACATTAGTAAGTCATAAGAGCTAAATTGATAGCTGTTATGCTTATGATTTAGTTCTAACTTTCCCCCACCTGACTGGTACCACTAATGCACGAGGCTGATTGTCGAGAGTTTATGGGGGTCTGTTATCGGCTTTTGACAATGGTGCACTGTTTCTGTTTGAAGTGGAATTTGTGAATAGTTGAACAGCTTGATAGTATTTTTTAATTCTGTCTGCTTAACAGCCCATCATGTCAAAGACCAAGAGAACACCGAAGGAAGAAAACAGATTTTTTTAATGAGGATTGGGAATTGCAATATTATCTTGCTTCTGCTAAAAATAAGATGATTTGCTTGCTTTGTGATACTGCAATATCAACATTAAAGAAATTCAATGCTCATCAGTATTATAACATTCATAAGGACCACAGATATTTTAAACTAGAGGGAGAGGCATGAAAGGTTATATTGCAGAAATTAAAAGATGAAAAGCAAAAGCAAAGACAATTCTCTCAAGCAGCAATAAAACTGGAAATAATGCCATTGAAGCAACTTATATACTCAGGAAAAAAGGGAAGCCATTCAGTGATGTAGAAATTGTGAAAGAATGTGTTGTCAAAAGTTGTAGGATGCTTAGACCCTAATAATGTTTCAAAGTGCAAACAACTGCCTCTTTCAAAGAGAACCATAACTGATCAGCAGCATGAATTATTAGCCTTCAACTTAACAGAACAACTTCATGCAATACTTCAAAAGAAAATATATATTATTCAATTGCTTTGGATGAATCAACTGATTCTGCTGACCAGGCACTGGTTTTATACTTCATTCAGGTCATAACAAAAGATTTTCTTTGATCTGAAAATTACTGGCTTTAGGAACTCTTGTGAACAGAATACAGGGAATAGAGATCTTTAACAACTTTCAAGATAAATTTTGTGAAGTTGGACAGAATTTGGTAAATTTAGTGGGTGTATGTACAGACAATGCACCTTCCAGGACAGGAAAACATGAAGGGTTTATTGCACAGATTAAAAAAAGTATTAACAGATCCAGATGCTCTCATTTCTTTTCATTGTATCTTGCATCAGCAAAATCTCTGTGCTAAACCTACTATTTTAAGTGACACTTTGCAACAAGTTGTAAGTATTGTTAACTATCGTCAGTTTGTAACATGCTAAAGTTGAACAATAAGGTATTCAGTGTGGATTTGCCATATCATTCTAAAATTCATTGGCTATTGCAGGGACAGGTGTTAGCCAAAATTTTATCTCTGTGAGAACAGATAGTTAAATTTCATGAAGAACAGAATCAGCAATGTGAATTATTGAAAGAAGATTTCTATAGGAATGCGGCATTTCTGTGTGATATCATATCAAATCAAAATGACTTGAATATTTCCTTGCAAGGTAAAACTAAGTGTATATATGACATGCAGCAAAAAATCCAAGCATTTCAGAAAAAGCTATCTTTTTTCAAAACACTTCTTCTTCAAAAGGAAATTTCGGATGGACATTTTCCCCAGTTAACAAAGGTCATTGAACAGGATGATATATGTGAATCATTTGAAGAATATGCAGCTGTTATAGACCTATTAATTGGAGAATACAATGAAAAATTCACTGGCTTTGAGAATCATGACACCACACTCAAATTAGCATTTCAGCCTCACTTAGTTGATATCACCAAGGCACCTAAAGAACTGCAGATGGAATTGATTGAGCTCTCAGTAGATGACATTTTAAAGTCATTGTTGATGCTAAGAAAGATCCAATTGAAATATGGAAAAATGCAGTAGAATACCCACACCTTTGGCAACATGCCCGAAAAATGCTTTCTTGCTTTTCAACCACTTATTGCTGCAAATCTACATTCTCCTACCAAACCCAAATCAAGATGCCCTTAAGGTCACAAATGACTGATATCCATCTAGAAGATCAACTGAAACTGGGGACCTCCATGCTGCAACCAAATATCCAAATGCTTTCCAACAAAAAGCAGACACAACAAAGTCATTAAAAGGTTAGTTGACTTTAACACATTGACTGCCACACAAGAAAAAATATTTTTTTTCCGTGGGGCCGCGGTATTTTATTACAAAAATAGAATAAAAACTTCGAAAACAAACCAACCCTTTCTAATTTAATGAAAAATTCGTTATTTTTTATTGTTTTCTGTGCGTGAGTTGTACGGAACTTGAAATAGTTCACGCGGCTCCCAAGATGAAGAGACATGTGAGTTACGTATGCTTCACGAGACCCTGAGCTCAAAACTAGTGTGAGTTAAATACAACCCCCATGGCAGTTAATGTGTTAAAATTAACAAATAGTTTTCATTTTTTGAAATTAATAAGTACATAGTAGTTAGATTTTTACAAAATAATGTACATTTTTAAGTATATCTAATTGAAGTTTCTTGAATGCAGCCTTATTTGATTGCAGCTAAGTTAATGCGGCCTTCCAACATGAAAAGGTTCCTCACCCCTGCACTAAGTCAAGGTTGGGGCTCTCTGCCATGACTGGGCGAGGTACATCAGCCGAGTTCTAGAAGCCGCTTGGGCACTCCCCTCTCTGTACTACCAATGGGAGTGAGGGGTGGGCCTGGCAGAAACCCACGGCCACCTGGCTGTGTGACAAGGCCCATACTCCAATGAGCTCATGAGGCTGACTGGGGGCAAAGGCCATCCTTTGTCCTGGTAACAAAGTGTTTATAACTCTGAGACAGCCAGGATGAGGGCACTAAGTTTGGGGTAGAATGAGGAGGCCTCAAATTGGTGCATGTCAGTCTGGGGTACTTTCTGGCTGGGCTTTAATAATCAGAGCTGCAACAACGATGTCGACATCGTGTGTGTGTGTGTGTGTGTGTGTGTGTGTGTGTGTGTGTAAAATCTTCACCCCAAACAAAGCGCTGTCCTGTCCACTGTCTGATTTGATAATGAGACACACATTCCCAGACTTGCATTGGGGTGGACCCCAATCCCCACAACCCTTCTAAATCCGGGTGATTTAGAACTCAAACTACCATCACTTCTCTCGACTAGATTAAATGCCACTTGGGACTCATTAGATGCAACATCCTACCATGTGTCTGGTATTTGCTACTTTATATATTAATAGATAATTATTTAATCCTTTTAGCAACCCTGCAAAGAAAATATTCTCATCCCCATTTCGCAGAGGAAGAAATGGAGGTTCAGAGATGTTAATAATTTGCCCCAGGTCACAGAGCAAGTGGGCTGTGAAGCAGCTTTCAAATCCAGGTTTGCTTTACTCTAAAACCCATACTCATAGTGGTTTCTGGGCCACTTCCTGCTAAGTGACAGTGTTAGACAAGGTGCTGAGGACGCCTGTGTGCTCTCTCTATACACACTGGGAGACATTCATTTTTTCTCTTTAACATGTGTTTTGTTTTCCATAGAGAGAGTCCGTTTTCTGACAGGCACTTTATTTCCAAAGCTTGGAACACCATATGCTCTGTAGAAGAGTGTAAAGCTTTCAAAAAGAGAAAGAAAAGTTTTGGCTGCCCCACCTCTTTGCAGTTGAAATATCATTAAAACATCTGCTTTCATTTTGTTTGTTTTGTCTTTTGCAAAACATCAAGGGTGATTTTGAAATAAATAAAAAGCAAAATATCTTACCAAACAAAAAGAGCCCAGTACCTGGCCATCTGAAAATATTTATTTGTTTAAACATTGCTGGAGTGATAGAAAATTTGTACAAAAACTCATGATTAAGATGAAGCTAGTAAAGAGCAAAAGTTCAGAGATTAAATATTAAATATTATGTTAGAGTAATTCCTTCTGATGAATTCTGAACTGGTTTTGAAAATGAAGAACTTGTTGGAAAGGCAATTAACAAGATCATAACAAAGCTCCCATAGGAGATGAACAGAGTCTGGAGTTTATTCTGATCTCTGCCTCTATGGAGAAGAAACAGCCAAAAAAGGGGGAAAAAAGGTCTCTTTTTTTAAAGAGACCAAATTAAACTTTGGTGGGTATTCATGGGCACAGGTGGGCAGTAGCACCTTAATCTAATACGTTGTGATTTGGGTCAGAGCCCTTTTCCGTAAATGCAGCAGTGTTAAACAATATAATTCCACTATCTGAAATTTAATTATATATTTCCTTGTTTGCTTACTTTTTTTAATGGCTCTTTGTGTGTGTGTGTGTGTGGTAAAACTTACATATAACGAAATACACATCTTAAGTATACATTCAGTGAGTTCCCACAGTGTAAACACCTGTGTACCCAAACCCTTATCAAGATACAAGACATTGCCATCACCCCAGAAGCAACTGCTGTTCTGATTTAGATTAGTTTTCCCTATTTGGGGACTTCATGCAAATGGAATCATACGTATGTAGTTTTTTCTGTAAGGCTTCTTTGACTCAGCATAATGTTTTCCATTCACTATTATTCATGTTGCTTGTATCCATAATCTGTACCTTTTGATTTCTCAATAGTATTCCATTATATGAGTATTCTATACTTTGGGTTGGGTTTGTTTTTGTTTTTGTTTTTTTGCTATCCATTTTCCTATTGATGGACATGGCTATTTCCAGTTTTTGGCCAAATAAAGTTGCTAAGAGCATTCTTGCACCAGTCTTTTTGTTGATACGTTTTCATTTCTCTTGAGTAAATACTTATGAATGGAATTGCTGAGTCATAGGGGAGGTAAATGTTTAGTTTTATAAGAAACTGCCAGGTGTTCCCCAGGAGGACTGTACGACTTTACCCCTCCACCATCAACGCATGAAAGCACATCCTTGCTGCCATTAGATGTTATCAGTGGCACCTCATGTGGTTTTCATTTGCATTTCTCTAATGACTAATGACAATGGGCACTTCATGGTTCTTTTTTTTTTCAATTCTATATCTTTATTTTATTTTTTTTATTTCAGAATATTATGGGAGTACAAATACTTTGGTTACATATATTGCCTATGCACTGCCCAAGTCAGAGCTACAATCAAGAACATCCCCCAGACAGTGCTCCCTGCACCCATTAGGTGTGAGTTTTCCCATCCTCTCCACCCCCCTCCCACCTGCCCGCCCCCTGATGAATATTATTTCCATGTGTGCACTTAAATATTGATCAGTTAGTACCAATTTGATGGTGAGTACCAGTGGTGCTTGTTTTTCCATTCTTATGATACTTCGCTTTGAAGAATGGGCTCTACCTCCATCCAGGATAATACCAGATGTGTTAATCCACCATTGTTTTTTATTGCTGAGTAATACTCCATGGTATACATATACCACATTTTATTAATCCACTCATGTACTGATGGGCACTTGGGTTGTTTCCAGATCTCTGCAATTGTGAATTGTGCTGCTATAAACATTTGAGTGCAGATGTCGTTATTATAGAATGTCTTTTTTTCCTTTGGGTAAATACCCAGTAGTGGGATTGCTGGGTCAAATGGTAATTCTACTTTTAATTCTTTGAGGTATCTCCATATTACTTTCCATAGAGGTTGTACTAATTTGCAGTCCCACCAGCAGCATATGAGTGTTCCTATCTCTCCACATCCTCACCAACATTTGTTGTTTTGGGACTTTTTGATATAAGCCAATCCCACTGGAGTTAAATCATATCTCATTGTGGTTTTGATCTGCATCTCCCTGATGATTAGAGAAGTTGAGCAATTTTTTTGTATGTTTGCTGGCCTGATCAAATTAAAAAGCTTCTGCATAGCCAAGGAAACTATCACTAGAGTAACAGACAACCTACAGAATGGGAGAAAATATTTGCATGCTACACATCTGATAAAGGACTGATAAGTTCATGGTTCTTTACTGACCATGTGTATATCTTCCTTTGTGAAGTGATTGTTCAAATCTTTTGCCCATTTTTAAAAATTGGGTTGTCTTTTTTTTACTGAGTTGCAGATATTTGTTATATATCTTCATGTAGTATACAAATCTATATCTCTATATAGGCACGAGACCCTCTCCCTTACCCAGGGAGTGGGGCCCCAGTTACTCGATCTTCTTGTCTTTCTCCCTAAAATGATGCCAGGGATTCTACTTTGTTTAATACTGTATTCCCAGTGCCTAGGATTGCCCAGGGCACAGAATAGGAGCTCAATAAACATTTACTGAAAGAATCAATGAACAAACAGATGAACTACTTTTGGGCTTGATATTCAGACACAATGGTTTTGAACTTAATGGCATTAATTAACAAGGAAATGGGGGAAAAGGAAATTTAAATGTTATCCTTGAGCTATAAAGTTCACTTGGCACAATACCTCCAGGGGATTTGTTTACACAGGGAAAATACTGCTAGAATATCACATGGAGTAGCCTAATGTGTCCCCATTTATGAAGCCTCTAGTGTAAGCCATGTAAGACATGTTAGTGTGCCTAACATGCCACATTCTGGAACTATGTCTTCTAAGTCTTGTGTTCTAACCACGTTTGCTTGATGGGTGATCAGAACATCCAGCTTTGGAGGGTTTTAGGTAACTTAACCCAGCTGATCCCACTGTGCCTTCAACGACCTTCCTCTTGGCACCCACTGACACTGGTAACGCCTGTTCCCCACTGACCGGCCTTTTGTGGGGCTCTGCCTTACCAGCAGGCCCCTTCACGGGTGTGCTCTGCCTCCCTTAGCTCCCCCTAGGTTTGGAAGCCAGTTCCCAGGTCCTAATCCAGCAGGCTTAAGCTTCTCCGGTTGGGGGTGGGGTGGGTCTACAGCAAAGAATAATTGTCCGCATCCGCGTTTGTAGAGAGCTTTGCCATTTACAGAGCATGTTCATATCTGTGTTCCCATGTAAACCTCCAAACAATCCTGGTTGTAGCCTTCTTTGGTTTTGTTTTTTTTCCCCCAAAGGAGGCAGCAAAAAAGAGGTGATTTGATTTGCTCCAGAATATAAATGTGTGGCCCAGAGTTTTCTAAGATCCTCTAGGTCTTGCTAAAAAAATACTGGTGCTTTCTTAGCTCTGGGGGATGTACATGTGTAGTGTTTAAAAAGCTCATAGATTTTTACAGTTCAGAAACCTGTATTACATCTGTCATTAGATATTCAATTACCACATTGCAGACACATAGGAGCCTTTTTTATTTAACCATCATTGTGGGCTTTTTCCCCTTGGATCACATGTTATTAAAAAAACAAAAAAGTCCACAAAAAACTGTATTTATTGGCTTATTTGACTTTTTTATTCATCAGATATATACCTCCCAGTCAGAGTTTTAGAATCAGAATCAGATAGTCTGTTAGTAGGCTGATTTTATTACAGCCAAAATAAAGATATTTGATATTTCAATTAGCCTGTAATTCTGATAACTGGTACATTTCCATTTCTGCTGGGCTTTTTGAAAGATTTAAAAGTTCATACGTTGATCCTTGGAAAAGTGAAAGCAAAGTTTAATTCTTGTGAAGAAGTAGCCCTGTGTGCTCAGGGACTAAACTCTTGCCTTGTCGCTGATGTCTGGGTAGGAGTGACAGGGGTATTACTGATTTTAACCCTTTGCACTGTGATCTGGGTTTCTCCCTGGCTCCACAGGGACTGGGCTTCACCAATTCTACCCTAGTATTCCTCAGCTGTTGGAGTATTTGGATTGTTCTCAGTTCAAGTTCACAGGACTTGGGGAGAACTTGCATTTGTAGAAACAAAGACATTCCCCTAACCATTACCCAATGTGCACATTTTAAAATGTCATGGAACCAGAACTATTACACAGTATCAAAAATTGCCTAATTTGAATTATATTCTCAGAGGATCATGATGAGTATTCTAAAGGCATTGTTTGTTTCCAAACTAGTAGAATTAATAAATATTACACTGTTTGCCAATTATAGAAAAGGAGATACAGATGGGGAAGACTGTTAATGTAATGTGTTATTGCATTATAATTTTTTTGTGTGTGCGTGGAGATGGGGTCTCACTATGATGCCCAGGTTGGTCTCGAACTCCTTGCCTCAAGGAATACTCCTGCCTCAGCCTCCCAAAGTACTAGGATTATAGGCATGAGCCACCATGCCCGGCCCTTGCATATAATTTTATTAGTTATTTTGAAGATTGTGTTCCATGAACCAATGAAATATTATGCACTAATTTTAAAATAATTATTTATGTAAATAAAAATTCTTACGAAGAACATCAAGTGAAAGGAGCAGAATGAATAAAGTAGGTACATATACTTACAGCTATGAAAAATATATACATGTAGCTAATGGCTCACAGTAATCTGCAGACATGAAAAAAATTGTATTAGGGTGGACAAGGGTGAGTCTTTTTCAAAAATTTTTTATATAAGTTGTTACATATATCAGCTTTGCAATTAAAATATTTAAATGGATTTATGTTGTCCCAGTGAAGAACGTGTGTTTTATTAATCAAATGTTGTGCTTGGTCTTGTGTTTTGTAGGAGAACCAGCAGAAATCCACCAATGTAGTCTATCAGGCCCACCACGTGAGCAGGAATAAGAGAGGACAGGTGGTTGGAACAAGAGGCGGGTTCCGAGGATGCACTGTGTGGCTAACAGGTATGCTACTAATCGAAAATTGACATGTGACAACACAATTTTATGGAAATTAGTGTAAAATATTACATACATTACATGCTTATTTTAACACTGGAGGGAGGCTGAGAGCTGTAGTAGAAAGCCTGGGTGTTAGTCCTAACTCCACCATCAGTGAGAAGTAGAGTCAAAGTCTGCTCTAGAAATAGTCTGATCCAGTCAAGGAAAGTCTCTTGTTTGTCAGTTTTCTCCTCTTTGGCAGGAAAGAATGGGACACATGGATTATGCCATCCCCTCTCAGCTCTAAGAAATTCAATAATTCTCATGTTCATCCCTAAACACATTTAATGGCAGGTATGAACGGGGCTTTCCTAATTTGACACAAAGCATTTGGATGCCCATAAGGTTTTGGATGTTTAGAGATATTTGTATTGTTTTGTGATGTTTTGACATACTGGGGACTATTTTATTTACTGTAAACAAACAAACAAATATAAGAATCTGTGCAAGAAGGAAAATGAGCAATTTTCATTTGGCGGAGGATTGCCCCTTGTACACAGAAATAACTTGCTCACACTGAGGTGACCAAATGAATCTCCCTTTTATTGTGTTTTTATAGCCACAGAATGTCAAAGCTAAGGGCTAGTGACAGAACTGGAAGTAGAACCTAAGACTCCCAAAAACCAGTCCTGCCTGGGCTGTTATCTTATACTCTGGGTAAAAGGTAGAAGAAATTGTTCCTGGGAGTATCAATCTGACACAGCCAGGACTCAAAAGGAAAAACGAAGTTTATTTCATAGACACAACTTTTCAAGTGAATATGAGCCCAGATGCAAAAATATGTTTATCCACATTATGAAATCAGTTGATGTATTACTATCTGCTCACAAATGATGATGTATTCTAACCTGAAGATCATTCTTAAAACCATAGCAGGTAGAGAATTGCCAGGCATCTTTTTTGGCTATTCTGAATCTTTTCCCTTTTCTGTCCAAATCACCTTCATTCTTCTTATCTGTAAGTTTTTTCCTAGTGTCTTTGGTTTCCTGATTCCATTCATACCTAGACTCTGCATCAAAACACCTTTCTCCAGCCCCCAGAGCAAAGGTAGACAGTGGGCAAGGAGCCTGCTGTATTCAAATATTCAGTGTTCATCTGTTGTTATTTCTGCAATGTTTACCTCAACTTCTCCCAAGACACATAATTTGTAGCAGTAGGTACAGCTGTATTCCAGAAGTTTCCCTCCAGTTAAATGTTTGGCTTCATGAGATGTTTACCAGCAAAAACAATTTTTGTTCATTTTCTCTAACATGGCACTCCCTTAAAAAGAAAAAGAGAACTTGTAGAAGAGAAAAATACCTAAGGGTATAATTCCTCTGTCTTTTTTTACTCTGAAAAAAATCATCTTTTCCTAATTTATTTTTTATTCTTATGTACAAAGGTTGACCAGGCAGACCAGAAGAAACCAAGTATTTCAAATCCAGAGACTCAGATTTGAGCCCAGTTTCACCTAGCTGTGTGACTTTGGACAAGCCAATTAACCTCTCTAAGTCTCAGTTTCTTTATTTATAAAATGAGAATAAAAATAGTGACTGCCACATGGAGGTGCAGATAGAACTAAAGGAAATAAAGCATAAATGCACTTAGCACAGTGCCAGGCCCGTAGTAAAGTTCTTTGTAAATGTAATTATTGTTACCCCAACATATTAAAATAAATATGCCAACAATCTAGTTAAACATAGTTATTGTGATTTAGCTCTTAGTTTCCTGAGAGCTGAAGCAAAATGGAAGGAAATTTCTATTATTTCTCTCATTTTCTGATGTGAAAGAACATACCAGAGATTCTCTCTGCCCCACAACCCACCATAAATTCTAAGAACAACGTATCACCTAAGTCTTTATTCAGATGAAATTGAATAACATAACCATAGACAACACCTCCAACAAGGATTTAGCAAAGATTGTCGACACGTTCTTCATGTAGCCATTTCTTCTAATGATCCTGTGTCAAAGCCAAGGGCATGACTTTAAAATATAACTAAAACTATGGAAACTATTTATTTGCCTTCTGTAGATCACCTTTTCTCACCCAAGTCTCCCTCCCTCTCTGTCCTTCACCCCTGCTTTTCTCTTACTTTCCCCACCTTTTTCCTCTTTCCTCCTGCTGTCTTGGCTTTTTTCCCTCCCTGCTGTGCCCCCAGAACTTTTCCTCTTCCGTGTCCAGGTGCTGCCTGACAGTGCTTGGCACCATGGAATATTCTTCAGGTTCAGAGACCTTTAGGACAAAGATCCTAAAATCCTAAAGGACTGATTTTCTAGAGTGCTAGTTTTCCAGGGTAGTTCAGATTTTGAGCTATTAAGTGATTTTGACAGGTTGTATGTTTTTCCCTTTCTTTCGTGTGCTTTTGCTTATGTAGAAATTATAAAGTGGGTTTCCAATCATTGTGCTTTGAAACTGTGGTAGAAGGTGTATGGTAACTGTATTCTCATATAAAGACTCTAAAGAGCCTTTAGACCTGAGGGTGTGACATAAAACAGCTCTAAATACATCTACAGCCTAGTTCAGAGTGACTTTCTGTTTCATGTTTTGGGAGTCATTTTGGAAAAATCTTGAAGCCAGCAGAACAGCATGTGGGCTCTGTTGTCAGGTGGTTGTTCAGCGGCATCCGTGAGGGAGGTGGGCTTGCCAGTCTCCAGACGCTGTGAGGGCATATGAGAGCACTGTCACCACACCTTTTGATTTTTTGAGAGAAGACAGAATCTGGATTTGTGCGCACAACTTCCTCATCTTTAAAACACTCCGCAGGCCAAATAGAGCACACCAAGGACCATATGCAGCCACCAGATCTCCCTATTAATGAACCCTGCTTGCCTTGAAAAGCTATAATCCTAATAGGAGACAAATAGTTATTTCAAAATTTGAAAAAAATGCAAGTAATTGCCTTGTAGTCATCCATGCTTTTTCTAGATTTTAATGATTTTGATTTGCAGTCAATCAAATGGTTGTAATGAGGGTTTAGTTACACTTAAAAGTGCCAGAATACAAGCCTGAGCAAGAACGAGACCTTGTCTCTACCAAAAATAGAAAAAAAAATTAGCTGGGCATGGTGGCGTGGGCCTGTAGTCCCAGCTACTGGGGAGACTGAGGCAGGAGGATCGCTTGAGCCCAGAAGTTGGAGGTTGTAGTGAGCTGTGATGACACCACTGCACTTCAGCCCGGGCAACAGAGCGAGACCCTGTCTCCCAAAAAAAAAAAAAAAAAGTGCCAGAATGCTGGAATAGTTCACAGTTTGTCACTTTAAACCATCCTGGACAATGTCATTCTCCCTTACCTGTTCTGAACAGGTCTTTCTGGTGCTGGAAAAACAACAATAAGTTTTGCCCTGGAGGAGTACCTTGTCTCCCACGCCATCCCTTGTTACTCCCTGGATGGGGACAACGTCCGTCATGGCCTTAACAAAAACCTTGGATTCTCTCCCGGTGACAGAGAAGAAAATATCCGCCGGATTGCAGAGGTGGCTAAGCTGTTCGCTGATGCTGGTCTGGTCTGCATCACCAGCTTCATTTCTCCGTTTGCAAAGGTAAAAGCATTTGGCACGTGATTCCCCCACGGTGCAGATGCTCCCAGGCTGCGGGGAGAAGGAGTCTGGTGAGGGAGGGCCTGGAGGAGTGTCTCCTGTGTTCCTCCCTCCCAACATGTGCTCTCCCATTTCCTCTATTTAATGTTGGTTATGTAAAGAGAGTTCCTTCATTTCCAGATGCCAGGGCACCAGTGGACATAAGCCTTCCATGTTCACAATTATAAGGAACATTTGGTCAGAGTTGAAAGGAAGAGGAAGTTAAACAAGAAAAACTCTTAAAGCTCTGTAAGTTCAGCTGTCTGAAAAAGAATGTTTAGCTTGCTAAAGAAAGGAGCAATTCACGGCTGCAGCATAAGGTTATGTGTGTTTAATGTTGACATCACCAAGGCGGAGGGTCACTTTTCTTCTTTAAAACAGGAACTTTCTGTGAGCTACACGTAACATCCTATGTGCTTGGAACACATCCTTTGAATGAAATGTGCCTGTATTGCCAGAACCGCCCTGCTAAGAGGAGCAGTTTTCCGTGGTTTTCTCTGAAAGTTCTTGAAAACTGTTTACTTACCAGAGTGAAATTTTTGGACTTTCTCTCAAGGACTTTGCAGAGCACAAACCCCAATGTCAAAGTCGCAAAGCTATCAAATACCAAAGCATAGAATGCTTTGTAATTAAGAATTTCCTTGCGAAACCTCTTCCTGAATTCTTAACACATTGACTGCCACACTAGAGAAGAAAATTTTTCCTTGGGGCCACAGTGTTTTAGTACAAAAAAAGAATAAAAACTTCAAAAACAAAACGATCCTTTCTAATTTAATGAAAATTTGTTATTTTTTATTGTTTTCTGTGCAACGCAATCCACGTTTTTAGAATTAAATTGTCAATATTAATTGTAACAATAAGAACATCAACAAGGTAAAGAGACGTGTGAGTTATATATGCTTCATGAGGCCCCAGGCTCAAAACTAACATGAGTAAAATACAACCTACATGGCAGTTAATGTGTTAAACATAATTGTTTTTCAGGATCGCACGAATGCCCGCAAAATCCATGAAACAGCAGGACTGCCATTCTTTGAAATATTTGTAGATGCACCTCTAAATATCTGTGAAAGCAGAGATGTAAAAGGCCTGTATAAACGGGCCAGAGCTGGGGAGATTAAAGGTATGAGAACTAGTTAGTGGTACTTTGGCCAGTTACTCGGGCTACTGTTCCTTATTCTATCCTCAGAAATCTACCTGAACTTTCCAACTCTGTTTTCCCAAATTGCATATAATGTACACAACTTTTTATCAAATCATAACATATTCACTATGTCCGTGGGCTGATTAAAATGTGAGGTTTTTTTTTTTTTTTAAGAACTGTCACGTCAGCCAGAAGTAATAAAGTTCAGAGAACTAGAATGGATATGTATATGGTGAGTGTGTGTGTAGGGGAGTGTTTCAGAGTTTCCCAGCTTTTTGTCTTCCTTTTTAATTCTAATTGGCTGTAGAAGACTTGAACTTAGCTAGCCAGATTTTGTTGATAATTTAGGGCTTTCCATATTGAAAATACAGCTGTATATTTTCTTACCTATGACTAGAGGTCAAGGATCGCTGTTTGACCTTTTCTGATATAATCTGAATTCTCACTTTAACCCATTATTCAAACATGTGTTATGCTTTATTGATTAAAACGATTATTATGTCGGTACAGATATGGTTTTCACCCTTATGTCTTGCAGGATTTACAGGTATTGATTCTGATTATGAGAAACCTGAAACTCCTGAGCTTGTGCTTAAAACCAGTTTGTCCTCAGTAAGTGACTGTGTGGAGCAGGTAGTAGAACTTCTGCAAGAGCAGGTGGGTGAACTGGTTGTCTTTTTTTTTTAATTTAATTAAGTCATGAAAGATAATCTATGCTTCTTCACTGAAGCATTCTTTTTTCAGTTTTCATTTCAAATTGTTACCAATTCTGTTTCATTTCAGAACATTGTACCCCACACTATAATCAAAGGCATCCATGAACTCTTTGTGCCGGAAAACAAACTCGACCA
Source organism: Daubentonia madagascariensis (assembly GCA_023783475.1). Taxonomy (NCBI): domain Eukaryota; kingdom Metazoa; phylum Chordata; class Mammalia; order Primates; family Daubentoniidae; genus Daubentonia; species Daubentonia madagascariensis. The sequence goes on from JAKFHU010000585.1 coordinate 25,689,067, forward strand.
AGTTCAAGCTGAGGCTAAAATTCTCCCTTCATTATCAATTACTAAGGTAAATGAGTGCAGGCTGGTTAAAGGAGAATTAACTTAAGAGCAGTCATTATAATCCATTTACAATTACTCTTAACAATAAGGAAGTATGAATAAGGTACATGTAATGTCTATGAAGAAAAATACATCATTTTTGTCAATTTTTTTTTTTTTACATCTTCTCCAAGTAATTTCTCACCAAGAGTTGCCACAAGGCAGCTGATCCATGTCACGTACAGAGGCAGACTGGGAAAGTAACTTCTATATTTGCATAGGACCATTTTACATAGCTGTCATACCTTCGGTTATGCCAAAGTGTGGGCATCAGGCCAGTAATTATTTGTTGGTAGTGGCTGAGGAAACAGTTTGTTCAGAATGCAAGTGCTTCTTGGACAATTGAGAAGGAATTTGAAGAAAACAAAAAGCAAGCCTGCTCTAAAGTGACACGAATGACTCAATCTTTTCTACTTTGCAAATCGCACTCTTCCTTCATCAGGGAAAGTCCAGTCTGGGGAGAGAGGGAGACAGCTTTGGTCGCATTGATTTTACTTCCCGGAATATGTGAGATCAAGCCTAGAAAACTGCCCTGCACCTGGCCTTTTGGTGGGTCAGTGTTAGTTGGTCTGTACAAGGAGATCAAGTCTTCACTGGTACATTTTTATTATCCATTAAAATTTTGGAGATTTCATAAGAACCAGGGTAAATAGGGAACCTGCTTCAGCTCATAAAGAGCCTACACTCTAGTAAGTCATGACCAATTAATAAACAGAACCCCTGACTCTGTAAAATAAATTCTGAGCACCTCAGTGCTCCAGGCAGACAAGTAAACACATAATGGTTCCAGTAACAGAATGATCTGCAAGCTATGAAGTTCAAAGAATCTACTGATTAATTCTTTTGGTCATAGGGATGACAGGTAAGGTTTCAGAGCAATGACCCATGGGCTGGGTTTTAAAGGATGAATAGGAGTTTGAAGTAGTGAGGAGAATGGGTAGAACACAAGCCCAAAACCATAGACTATACGTTGTCTGGCATTGTTGGCAAATAGGCACCCATTTGGGGAAGTGAAAGTCCCAACATGAGCCCCAGGGTTGGGAGCTTGAAGGGCTTTCAGTATCATACTAATAATTTTGGACTTTATCTTAGAGTCAATGGTTTGCCCAATTCAGTCAGATGGCCGGTAAGTACATCTGGTAAAAAAATACAGCCAGGCCAGAATTTTTGTGGCAAAAAGAAAGAAAGAATAAACAGTGAATTTTCAAGTCAGTTGCACATTATGGGACTAGATACAGCTTAAAGTGTTCAAATAAATCGTCTGAATTTGAAATCTTTTCACCACTTTTCCATAGGAAAGTTCTAGACTTTAACCTGTCTGGCCCTTAGATCCCTGGTCAGCATAACATGTGGGAACACTTAAAACATAAAAGGTTCTGTTCTCATCTTCCCATCAACTGAATAAGAAAGGACTGCCCTAAGGCCAGATGCCTGAGAAACAGAACTTATGGAAATGTTCACCTGCTTTTCGTGTGTTGCAGCTGGATCTCCAGTGGATCCAAGTTCTGAGCGAAGGCTGGGCCACTCCCCTCAAAGGTTTTATGCGGGAGAAGGAGTACTTGCAGGTTATACACTTTGGCACCCTGCTAGATGGTATGTTTTTGTTGTTGTTGTTTCTTATTCTTTATTGTTAAAGAAAAAAAAATCTTTCCCAGAAATTTGACAGGAACAGGAAATGTTAGTCTTTGGTTTGCAAAAATATTTAGATCATGTATGGTGTGCCCCATTCTATTATGTATAAGCTTCAATTTTTAGGATATTTTGGTTGTTCCCACAGGATTATTATTTAAAACTAAGGAACTGAAAATGAAGGTTTTAAGGCCAAAAGAAGGTTAAGTCTGTTTCACCTCCACCTGCTCTTTGCTGGTCCTGATATTCAGAAGGCAGCAGGCAGTCAGAAGCCCCAAAGCCCGCCTCTGGGGACCATGCGGGGGCAGCCACGATGAACTCAGCACCTGTCGTGGACCCACATGGCACCTCCCATCCTCCAGGCTGCTGCTGTCAAGCATTATTGCAGCAGCTGGTGGATGCTAAAGTGTTGATGTTTGTGCCCGTGCATGAAATATATCAGGATGCCTTCACCCACTAAACTCTAACAAGGGAGTGTTAAGGCAGCTTTCTGGCCCAGGCTGAATGGCTTTTAGAAAACTGATCTGGTCAAAGATCGGAAGCATGTGTTATTCAGAAGACTTCCGGACCTTTCTATGATCATTTCCTTCCTAGAACTGCCTGAGCTTATCAAATATAACTTATCTATGTCAAGACCTTGGGGAATGGCTACTAAGTGAGGAAAGGGTCTGGGTAGAGTCACATTGAAATTATAATACTGATCAGGGCTCTAAACCTTTTAGGAAGAAAAATCAAATAAGATATTCTTTCTTGGGAAAGATGTTCATGTTCTGGGTTTGTGCCTCTGCCGGGAGAATGGGGCATAAAGCCAGAATCAGCACTCAAACACCGCTCAGAACGAGCCCTCCCCCACCCCCCGATTCCTCTGCTGTAGCTGACAGTGCCCCGAAACCTGAGTCCTTCAGTTCTCAGATTAAATAACATTCCAGAAAGACACTTGGTTTACTTCTAGCTTGCCTTAAGTATAATATTAGTGCATATCTCTATGGCATTTCTGTTTTCAAAGCATTTCCTCAGACCTTATTTCATTTGATCCTCACAAAATCCCTAGAAAACAGGCAACTATTATTATCCCATTTCACAGATGAGGAAACTAACCTCAGGCTAAGTGATTTGCTGAAGTCCATACCATTCGTAAAGGCCCCAGACCAGAGTTCAGAATCTCCTGACTCCTGGCCCACTGTGCTTTTCCTACCAGGCTGCTCTCCTGCTGTCCTTTCCAATAGAATCTAGAAGGCCCGTGTGGTATAAAGGAGGGCTGGCATTTACCTTGATGTCTTGATTTTGACACATGCTGAATACAGGCTTCATCAAATAAATGTCACTGGACTCAGCAGCCAGCCATGAACAAGAGGTTGTTTATGAGCATACGAACAAAGGGTGTGGCCAAAAAACACGTGAAGCACATTGAAAGAGGGAAAGTCATTACAGATTGTGCTGTTGTCCTTTGACAAGTATTTGTTCCATTAAAAAAAAATAATCAAGGTGGTGGAAGTGGTTGCAGAGGTCAATGTTAATGGACATCAGGGGTCATTAGTCTGGGATCTAGGAGTTCAGGGTTGGGTAACAAAAAACATCCTAAAATAGGCAAAATGGTTTGTGTTTTAAGAAGGGGAGGAGGGCACATTTTCCTGGGTTAAGAGTTTACGACTTTTGTTGGGTTCCTTTTTTTTTAAGAGACAAGGTCTCACTCTGTCGCCCATGCTGGGGTGCAGTGACATGATCATAGCTCACTGTAACCTCAAACACCTGGGCTCAAGTGATCCTCAGCCTCACAAGTAGCTAGGACTACAGGTATGCTCCACCACACCTGGTTAATTTTTTTTTTTAATTTTTTTGTAGAGACAGGGTCTTGCTATGTTGCCCACGCTGGTCTCAAAATCCTGGTCTCAAGCGATCTTTGCATTGTGGCCTCTCAAAGTGCTGGGATTATAGGTGTGAGCCACTGTGCCTGGCCTTGATGGGTTCTTAAAAGAGTTTATGATACATATAGGTGAAGAACAGCTAATACAGATAATCCATGTGGATAATTTAGGCAAAATCTCTTGCCTTTTTTTCACATCATCTCAGTTGCATTTTACAGGGGTTTTCAACTTGCAAAAACACATTGCTTTTCTATTTCTTATTTGGTGCTCACTACCATGCAGTGGATGAAGCAGTTATTATTGCTCTCACTTCCTGTGTAATGCAGATGTCTGTCCCCCGCCAAGCTTACCAGTCTGGGGATATGAATGAGGTCACTTTCCCATTAATACTTGAATCCCACTAGTTCCCAGCTCCTACCTGCTCATGCAGAAATCCCAGTTCTTTCCAAAGCCTATACCCCAGTGTTTGTGGGAGTCCCCTGGGGGGTGTTTCCTGTGCTCTTGAGTCGGGGTCACAGCCATGTGCCACTGGCTGCATGGATCCGTGTAGCTCTCTGCACCCACAGACGTGCAGATCCAGCCCAGACACTCCAGCCACTAAAGTTCCTGGGATCCATAGGGCTGTAGCAGTTTACGGACTCTTTCTTGCATGGGAAAAATGTTTCCTTCCTCTCTATTAACCTCAGTTGAAGACTGTCAAGGAGGTTCCCCGAGTCACACAGTATTAGAGAATTGAGTGAGACAACTCTTGTAATCCGTATGGATCCCATTATCCTCCTGTGGCTCCAGTGGGTTATGTTGAGGTGGGGGTGGTGGTGCAGGGTTCACCCAGATGTGCTTTTTCCATAATCCCTCCCCCTTCCAACCTGCAGTACCTGTTTCTGAAACTTTCTGTAGGACTCTTTTTTCCCCATGGGAATTCTCCGCTGGCTCCACCATATCCCTCAGCAACCAGTCCATTGGACATACTCATGCAGCCCCAGTTATAGTCAGGATTCAGAGCTCTGCACACCCTCCAGAAGCCTCTTCAGCTCCTATGCAAATCAATTAACAAAAATAGACACCAGGGATATCGTGCTGCCCACCTCTACCACTTTCTGTATCTCAGTTTAGTTTGGACCTATGTAGAGGCAGAATATCCCAGAGGATAAGAGTGTGAACTGTGGAATCAAACTCTCTGGGTTCGAGTGTCTGTGATTACCTATGAACCTGGGCCACATTACTTAAACTGTCTTGGCTCAGTTCCCTTATCTGTATGGTGGGGATGGTAATAACTGTCACTGGGGTGTTGAAAGTTTAAGAGAATGCCTACATCAACAGTAAATGTCCCATACATGTTAGCTGTTATGAACAAACCCCACTGCATGCAGTTAAAAGAACTTAGAATCTTGCCAGGTGCGGTGGTGCACACCTGTAATCCCAGATACTCAGGAGGCTGAGGTGGGGATTGCTGAGCCCAGGAGTTTGAGGTTGCAGTGAGCTATGATTGTGCCACTGTACTCTAGCCTGTATGACAGAGAGACCCTATCTCTATTTAAAAAAAAAAAAAGTCACAAGACTTTCCAAGGCAGGGTGTAAGTGCTCCACATGTACCACGAACGTGTATTGACCACCAACTGTGTTCCGATGCTGAGGTTTGATATAGGTTATCACATTTAATCTGGATAACACCACTGTGAAGATATTTTGTCCACATGTGGAAATAAGTGTTCGAAAGGTTAAATAACTTGCTTGAAACCTGGATTCAAGTCTAGGTTATCCTGGCTCTAACATTTGTGCTTGTTCTACTGGGCATACTTTCATGTCCTGTAGACATCTGGGATACTAGGAAATTCTAGGGCAGTTTGCGTGTATACCTTCCCCCAGAGCCTGGTTTGGAAACCATTTGACGGTGGTTGTAACATCTCGTATTTGCAAGAAACAACTTCTTGCTGAAGTTGGAGGGGCTATTAACATATGTTGTAATTATTTTAAAACATAATCATCTGAACAATGCTTTTGGATTGTATTGAAAAATATTCCATACAAATTCTGATTTCACCAGCTTTTTGCTGTTATATATCTTCTATTTTTAAAAGTGGCATAACTAAGAGCTCAGTACATTTGTATGTTGTATGTGTGAAGTGTCATAATAGGAATTTGTTCCTTGACATTGTTGCTCTAAGATTATTTTGGTAAAGAGCTGAAAACATGTTTCTTAATTGTGTTTGTATTTCTCTAGGCATGGTCCATGCTGGTATGTACTTTAACTTTCCAAGTAGTTAAGTTATTATAATTAGACATGTTACATTAATTCAAAATGGTTAAGAACATATCTAAAAAGAAAAATCCACATTAACCAGTTGGAATCACTATCAGTTCATGATCCAACCAGTTATAGTAGAATAATACTACATTCTTCTGTTGATTGGACTCCAAAGAACAGGAAATTTCTGGATCAGATGCAGCTGTTGTTTATAATGTTGTATTTGGCTCACAAAAGTCAACTTGTTTCTAAATTTTTATTGTACATTTTGTTCCTGAGTCTTTCAAATTTGTGATCCTCTCCCAATGACTGTTGGTCACAAATCAGGAATTTTTTTTTCTACTATGTTTATAAAAGATTTTTAATTGATGAAGAATAAATCCATTTTAGATGCAATTTCAAGTGGATGCACCTGGTTGGATTGTGTATGATTGTATTTCATTTGTTTGCAATGTGTGATTATGCATGAATTTAATTTCAAGCTACCATGATCAATACTGATAGAACTGGGAATCAATATACTTTTGCTGTGACTGTAAACTGCTGCATTGTACCAGAATGGAAAGGTAAAATTCTAAAGATATCATTTACCTTTGGTGTTGTTTTCATCATTGTTTTTCCTTTTAAAAAGCCTAGTTAAGCAATAAAGAGTAATTTAGTTTTTGCATAGAAACAGTCCCAAACAATCAATAAGCAGATCTATAAGCCTAAACCAGAAGGCTTGAAAATTATTTAAAGCAAAAGAAAAATCATTCAATTGAACAAGAAGTTATCTATTGGACTTACTGTGGTTAAAAAACCACAATACTCTCTTTCAAAATGAAATATACCACAATAAAATAATCCAGGCATTTCCTACCAGAGTTGAAGCACATGAAGGAAAGGTTGAAAGCCCAAGTCAATGTTGAAAGCCATGGAGGACGTTTCAGTGCAGTTAAATTGACGGACAAATTTATGTATTAGAAAAGTTGATAAAGAAGATAGGGAAACTACAGCAAATCTGCTTATAGCCATGTGGCGTTGTAGCTAGAGGCATGTAAGATCAGTTGGCATTATTACTCGGCAGAACTCCTTTCCATAACATCCCACAGATTAGCTACCTTATTGTGACACCTGCCAGGGAGTGCTGTTTCGTCATTTTAGATTTTCACTCAAGGCCAAGGTGAAGGTGGATCTGAGGCTACACTGGATGGAAGGAGGCGACTGCAACAGGAAAGTGAAGTATCCCTTGGCCTTCAACCCAGAATACTTGATGCAAGACAATGTTACAGGCATATTGCAGGCAGACCTAGGCTTCCCAGCACCCTGCTACACATTTTACTTTGCATTTTGCTTTACTTTATTTTGGTCAAGTCACTCTTTATAAGCAGAGGAATATATCATGGTCTTTCTTTCAGTAGTGTGGTCAGTAAGCAATCTATAGAAAGCATGGCTTCTAATTAGAACATCAGCATCCTTGAATGTATAATTCTTGGCCAGTCTCTCTCCCTTTTTCAAACCTAGACTATGTGGTGGATTTAATTTTCTTTCATCATAAATTCCCATTAATATAGTGCTTTTCAGTATGCCCCTTGCAGCAACCCAGAGAGATACACATTATTTATTATCCCATTTTTCCAGTGAGGAAACTGAGTTCAGAGAGGTTGAATGACAAACATAGTAAATGGGAGAACTCTCGACTTTGAGCTTAGTGTTACCTGCAAAGGACTTGGCTGCTCTAATTGCCCTTGAACGTTGAAACAAAGAGTTATTTGAACAACAGAACCATTACTTTCTGTGCACAGTAACTAATTCACGGCTTATGGAGAGTCCCAAAGCATATTGAAGGATTTGATTATAGACTGGATTTCTTTATTGCTGGCAGTTGCTGTCTATATCCTGTGACATTCCCTAGGTTCTAGTAGCTTTTGGAGCGTGTTTAAAAGGTACAAAGTGATATGCCTGGAAAGTTTGGTTTCATAGCTACTAGAGGGAGTCTTACACCCCAAAGAAATAGAACTCACATCTTTAGCTCTGTCAGAGGTATTCTAACTGTCAGATTTAAAAGTTACGTTTAAACGACTTCATTAATCTATGGCGTATTTCCTGAAATCCATAAGTAACTGCATTTGTTTTCTCTGGACTTGAATGTTTCCTTTACTCACTTTCCTTTCATTCCCTTCTGAATCTTGAACTTGGGAACTCCTGCAAAATTTTCCCTAATGTTCTTCTGTGTTATACACTTACCCGTGGGCCCTCATTTTCTCACCTGTGAGTACAATTGAGAGACTGGCATATATGTTAGAACTGTAGGGCATCATTACAAAAGGGGGAACACAGTTTTGTAAATTTTTGTACATTATCTAGCATTATTAAGAAACGGGGTGCTTTTAGAGGGCCAAATTTTAACCTTTTAATCCCTAAACTAAAAACCAATTACATCTTTTAACCATTTTATCTAGAAACATTTCAAAATATTCTTACTAAAAAAACTTATTCACTCACAAGAAAAGAGAATATATTAACATAAAGAAACTTTAAACAATGACTCTTTCATTAGTTTTACCAGTTATTAAACTGGGCTCTAATACAACAGTGCCCTGGGGAGTGGGAGACCTGTGGGATTGGTGGCCCCCCCACGCTAGGGGACCCCCGTGATTCTGTATTTTTAGTTTCTGTATTAGTCAGGGTTCTTAGAGAAACAGAACCAAGAGGATACAGAGAGAGAGAGAGGGAGAAAGAGAGAAAGAGGAAGAAATTGATATTTTAAGGAATTGGCTCACGTGATTATAGAGGCTGGCAAGTCCAAAATCTGGCAGGCTAGAGACCCAGAGAAGACTTGTAGTTTGAGTCCAAAGGCTGTCTGCTGGCAGAATTCCCTCTTCTTCTGGGGAGATCAGTCTTTTTCTATTCAGGCCTTCACCTGATTGGGTGAGGCCCACCCACAGTATGGAGGGTAATCTGCTTTACTTAAAGCATACTAATTTAAATGTTAACCCCATCTAAAAAAATACCCCCAAAGAAACATCTAGAATAATGTTAAACCAAAAACCTGGGTACCATGGCCTCGCCAAGTTAACACATAAAATTAACCATCGCAGTTTCTATGTCTGTTTTTTAAATAGTTTTCCTGTCTCTTCCTTTGTGGTCAAGCTGTCATTTGACATTTCTTGCTGCTGAAGATGTAGCTTCTCTGAACACCACATTCCATACCTTTTAATCTGTTGTGTTATATACTGAGAAATCAGATCACCCAGTTTATTGACATTCCTTTTAAAGTAAGAAACTCAGCATAATGGTGAGAGGGGCTCACTCTGCAAAGAAAGTGCATGTGCGTTAATGAATGACTTTATGTCGTTTTTCACACCTCCATGTTTTTTAACTGTTGGTTCTCAACTGCAGTTGAACTAGCAAGACTTGAGATTCCCAGATAAGTAAGATTACCAGTCTCTTTAAAAATATTTAAAGGTGATGCTGTACCTTGACCACAGTGAACAACATCAAGAGGGTTGCTTGTTTTCAGTCCTGTAGATTAATGTTAATTGTCTGATTTTTTTTCTTTCTTTTTAATTCAGTGTGTTGGTAGTGCAGATAGAGCCTAAACAGATAATAAAATAAAAGACTTGCCTGACATTTTAACAAAGTTCATTTCCAAGAAAGACTAGAGGTTTTTGTTTTGGTTTGTTTTGCCAGCTTTATTCTGTTTAATTGGATTTTTAAAGACTTTGAACTCCCTAGTGCATTGAGGTCGGGACTAAGCTTTAAAAAGGGAACCCAGAAGGGAGACATCCCCTCCTTGTCCCCATAGTTAAATCATTTACTGAGCCCATCTCTGTGATTTGAAACTCAGCCCACTTTTTCCATATGCTCCATCTCCTGCTTTGGGAAGCCTCTGAGGACTTCTCATAGATTTTAGAGAAACTGGTGCAGCCAATACAACCATGTTGGATTGTGGTCTTAACGCCTTTGGAAGGAGACATTTGGAAGGGGCATTGTGCACATTTGAGACATCCTTCAAGGACGGCACACCTTATATCCAGTATTCATGCATCACTTTGGCTCTTTCCACAGACGGAGTGATCAACATGAGCATCCCCATCGCACTGCCCATCTCTGCAGATGATAAGACACGGCTGGAAGGGTGCAGTGAGTTTGTCCTGGCATACGGTGGACGGAGGGTGGCTATCTTACGAGACCCTGAATTCTATGAACATAGAAAAGAGGAGCGTTGTTCTCGGGTGTGGGGGACGACATGTACAAATCTCCCCCACGTCAAAGTAAGTTGCAAAACCTTTTCTTGATCTATTTCAACTTGGGACAAACATGATTCTTTTGAACTCCTTCTCAAAGGACTTAGAAAAACTAGAGTTAGATGGAAAAATGCATTTCTGAGGCTGGGTTTGCAGGCTTTACAGGCTTTGCCTTGGGAGATCTTTTTAGAAAGTAGCAAAGAAACGTCTTTCTGTTTGAGGGCTGGTCTCAGTGATGTCATAAGTCCTCAGACCCTGTGATGGCTGGCACCCTCTGCTCAATGGGACCAGGTAGGTAATTTAGTCTGCCGTCATAAATAGGGGAACAAAATTATAGCTGTAGCTATGCACAAAACCACAGCCAGAGCTTGCAGCCCTGTCTATTTTGAAAATGCACAAGGAAAATAAATATCTTCATACAGACTGGGCCCGACCAATCATGGGAACGAGAACTCAAGAGTTCATGCTCTATGGCCAGTGAGAGATCAATGACATCCTTTCTTTTAGTAAACAAAAGTCAGCACAGATACTGGCAGAGTTTCCAGAGGGAAGATAATCGCATTTTTGTCAGTGGATATTTTTAAGATTGAAAATATGTATTCATCTGATTAGGATCACGTAGGGTCTATCATACCTAAAGGCAAAATAGACTAAAACTCTGATTCCTCCACAGCTTCTGAGTGCTGTTGGTGATGAGGTGGGAGGAGCATTATAGAATTGCTGGTTGCGGTTCATTTCCCATAAAGAAAAATATGTGAAATTGAAAGCAAAAACGATCCCTCATCTAAAAAAAGAGCATTTAGGGTGGAAATGAAGAAAGTCATATACTACTAAATTGACTTCTCAAATTCCCCAGTTGGAGGAAGTGACTTTCAGCGGGTTCACAGGAATAGAGACCAATTTGAGGCCCTGGAGACTCTAAAAAGCCTTGTGATTGGACAAGGCATATCCTCTCTTGGGCCTCATTTACAAAAGGAGGGGATGAGAGTCAGAATAATTCTGTCTCTTCCACACCAACGACCCTGCAAAAAAGAGATGGTTTTTGTTTTGTTTTTTTGTTTTTGTTGTGAAATGTTCCACACAGGATGAGCCTTTGCAAGGTCCCTGTTGGTGGCCTCTGAAGACCTTCTTTATCTAAATACAAAAGGTCCATGGCAAGTAAAGCAGCTTTTTCATTTATTAGAGACAACTATCCACCCTGCAGGTAAGTATCTTTAATCTCAATGCACATGCAGATCAAGAACTGTTCAACTGATGTGAACAGTTTTTCTCAAAGAAGCTGGCAGTCCTTGAAATTGTTGGACATTGAAAGCTTTTTGAGGAATATCGTGTTCTGGGCCTTAATTATGTCTCTGGTAATTTCTTTCCTGATACTAATCATGTAGGTTTGGGACCTGATCTTTACTCAGTGACTCAAAGAACAGTGGCCTTTCTCATTACGCCAGCTCTGATGTTTCCACTCTTCTGGTCTAACATCCACATACACATGACTAGCACTAGACAAAACAAAACAAAACACTGATGAGTCTCTTGCACTTCACTTTATTGTGCTTCACAGATATTGCATATCTTACAAATTGAAGGTTTGTGGCAACCCTGCATCAAGCAAATCTATTGGCACCATTTTTCCAACAGCATGTGCTCACTTCATGTTTGTGTCACATTTTGGTGATTCTTTCAATATTTTAAACTTTTTCATTATTATTATATTTGTTATGGTGATATGTGATCAGTGATCTTTGATATTACTATTGTAATTGCTTTGGGTAGCCATGAACCACGCCATATAGGATGACAAACCTAATTGATAAATGTTGTGTGTGTTCTGACTGTTCCACCAACTGGCCATTTCTCTGTCTCTCCCCCTCTCCTCAGGCCTCCCTATTCCCCAAGACCCAACAATGTTGAAATTAGGCCGATTAATAACCCTACAATAGCCTCCAAATATTCAAGTGAAAGGGATAGACCTACTTCTCTCATTTTAAATCAAAAGCTAGATATGATTAAGCTTACTGAAGAAGGCATATCAAAAGCTGAGATAGGATAAAAGCTAGGCCTCTTGTGCCACACAGCCAAGTTGTGAATGCAAAGGAAACGTTCTTGAAGGAAATTAAAAGTGCTACTCCAGTGAAGTAGAATGATAAGAAAGCAAAACAGCCTTATTGCTGATGTAGGGGTCAAGGGAAAACTTCCCATTTACCCTCTGAAATCAACTGACAAAAGGCAGATTAATAAGAGAAAAGGCATACAAATTTATTATTGTGCATGGGGGAAAATCACAAAGTGATTACCCTTGACCCCCCCCCAGTGGAGGTACAGAAGCCTGTCTACCATCTTGAGGTTACAGAAAGAATGTCAGCTCTGAGCATGGCCAAAACCAGATTATAGTAGTAAAGCAGGTTATGGGGGCAAGACAGGTTATAGGAGGGAGAGAAGAGGAGGCCTGACTAGCAAAGGTGGTTGTGTTATGTACATGAAACCTCACAGGTAAATGTTTCGGACCTTTAAAGGTGTCAGACTCTCAGTTGATCTTTCCTAGATCAGACAAGGAAAGACTCTCAGAGAAAGCCTGTCTGCATCAATGCAGATTTTCTCTACAAATGCAAATATTCCCCACGAAAGACAGCTTTTTAGCTATTCTTATATTTCCAGCCCTTCTGAATAGCCATCTTGGAAATATATTTCCTCTATGCCAAGGAAATATATTTTGGAGTGAAATATTTTGGTTTTCTTCATTGATATGAAGAAAGTTTTAGAGGTCTGGGTAGAAGATCCAACCAGCCACAACCTTCCCATACACCAAAACCTACTCCAGAGCAAGGCTCTAACTCTCTTCAATTCTGTGAAGGCTGAGAGAGGTGAGGAAGCTGCAGAAGAAAAGTTTGAAGCTAGCAGAGGTTGGTTCATGAGGTTTAAGGAAAGAAGCCATCTCCATAACATAAAATTGCAAGGTGAAGTAACAAGTGCTGATGGAGAAGCTGCAGCAAATTATCCAGATCTAGCTAAGATCATTGATGAAGGTGGTTACACTAAACAACAGATTTTCAGTGTAGTAAAAACAGCCTTCTATTAGAAAAAGATGCCATCTAGGACTCTCATAGCTAGAGAAGAGGAGTCAATGCCTGGCTTCAAAGCTTTAAAGGACAGGCTGACTCTCTTGTTAAGGGCTAACGTAGCTGGTGACTTGAAGTTGAAGCCAATGCAGTTGACCATTCTGAAAATCCTAGGGCCCTTAAGAATTATACTAACTCTACTCTGCCTGTACTCTATAAATGAAACAACAGAGCCTGGATGATAGCACATCTGTTTATATCCTGGTTTCCTAAATATTCTAACACCACTGTTGAGACCTAGTGCTCAGAAAAAAATGATTCCTTTCAAAATATTATTGTTCATTTAAAATGCACCTAGTCACCTGAGAGCTCTGATGGAGATGTACAAGGAAATTAATGTTTTCATGCCTGCTAACAGAACATCCATTCTTCCCATGGATCAAGGAGTAATTTCAACTTTCAAGTCTTATTACTTAAGAAATACACTTTGTAGGGCTATAGCTGCCATAGGCAGTGATTCCTCTGATGGATCTGGGAAAAGTAAGTTGAAAACCTTCTGGAAAGGATTCACCATTCCAGGTCCATTAAGAACCTTCATGATTCATAGGAAGAAGGTCAAAATATCAACATTAGCAGGAGTTTAGAAGAAGTTGATTCTAACCCTCATGGAGAACTTTCAGGGGTTCAAGACTTCAGTGAGGAAGTAACTGCAGCTATTTTAGAAATAGCAAGAGAACTAGAATTAGAAGTGGAGCCTGAAAATGTGATCAACTTTCTACAATCTCATGATAAAACTTGCACAAATAAGGAGTTGTTTCTTATGGATGAGCAAAGAGAGTGGTTTCTGGAATCTACTCCTGGTGAAGATGCTGTGAACATTGTTGCAATGACAACAAAGGATTTAGAATATTACATCAACTTAGTTGATAGAGCAGTGGTAGGGTTTTTCAACGATTGACTTCAATTTTGAAAGAAGTTCTACTGTGGGTAAAATGCCATCAAACATCCTTGCACGCTACAGAGAAATCTTTTGTAAAAAGAAGAGTCAATTGATGTGGCAAACTTCATTGGTGTCTTATTTTAAGAAATTGCCACAACTGCTCTAACCTTCAGCAACCACCACCCTGATCAGTCAGCAGCCATAAACACTGAGGCATGTTTATGGCAGCTAAACCATCCACCAGCAAAAAGATTATGACTCACTGAAGGCTCAGATGATTGTTAGTAATTTTTAGCAATATGGTATTTTAAAATTAAGGTGTGTACCTTGCTTTTTTAGACATAATGCTATTGTACACTTAATAGACTACATTATAGTGTAAACATAACTTTTATATGGGCTGGGAAACCAAAAATTTTGGGTCTTGCTTTGTTGCAATATTCACTTTATTGTGGTGGTCTGGAACTGAACCCGCCATATCTCTGAGGTGTGCTTGTGTTTCTTTTCATCTTGTCTTGCAATGTATATTGGCAGTTGGATCGTAGAATTTTAGAATATCTTAGAAGCCAGGGAAAAATGGTGCTGTGACTTGTGGTTTTGACAATATTGTCAGTGACTCTGTTCCATTAGGTCATTAGAGGGACTCTATAAACATTTCCAGTGAGTTAATGGTGAGAAATGGACCACAGATAATCAGAGAGAGAAAGCCACTCACCCTGTACACACTACACTTGGATTGTTGAAGATACATTTACCAAACACACAACACATAAGTTTTATTGGGAAAAGAATTCTTTTCGTTGGTTTTTTTTAGCACCCTGAAACTCACAGTAGTACATTAACATGTATTTTTAGAATCCCAAACCTTCCAAAACTAATTACTTTCAAAAGTAATCGTAGGTCTTCTTGCATTTACATATGGCACTGAGAGCGATATTTACAAGGAAAATGGTCAGAGTCACCCAGGAAATGGTCTGCCTCTGTTATACAGCTCCTCTCTGAGTCACCCTGATCTTCCATTCAAGGCATCCCATCCTCTCCTTTGAGTCACAAAGTATAGAACCATGTGACATGATCTCAGATGAAATCATGAGGAAGAGCAGGTGAAACTTGTAAGAATAAGCCCTGTTGCCTTTCATCCACGGCTCTCAAAGCTTTTCCAAGCAGTAATTATTTCTCACAATGCTCTTATGAAGTAGTTAAGAATCATTACTCCCATTTGACAGATGTAGAAACCCAGAGAACAGAATACGACTTCCCAGTGAAGGACAGGAATGGGAGGTTTTATATCCTTTAGCTCTGCAATGAAGCCCGTATGGTCAATTACATCATCAGAATCACCTGGGGAGCTGTAACAATTACCTGTGACTGGATCCCATCCTCACAGACTGTCATTTAATTGGCTTGGGGTCAGGTTTGGATGTTGGGGGGTTTAAAGCTCCCCATGATTCTAATGTACTGCAAAGATTGAGAACTACCAGGTTAGATAATTGTTTGGAGCTGTTTTCTGTATGGGCCCACCTGGCTATATCCTACAAGCTCCTCCAACTCAATATATTCAACCTCTTCCCAAACCTGTTTCCCTCTTGTGCTCCCCTCTCAGTGACAGCTCCACCATCCAGCGGTGGTCTGTGGCCAACACCTGGATGCCATTCTTGCTCCTTTCTTCTCCCCTTGTTCATTCAGTCACCAGCTCCTGACAAATTCTGCCTTTCAAGTACTGCTTGGATTTGTTCACTCCTCTTCCGTTCCAACTTGGGCCAAGACATTTCATTTCTTCCCTGTCTCTTGCCTTCCTCCCCTCTAATCCTTTCTCCAATATTCAGTTAGAGTGAACTACTCAGCCTCTCTTTGGGAGCCCCTTTGTAAAGGTATGACTTACCTCTTGGCTTCTTACCACCACCACCCAACAAGATCTCTCCTGCAGTCCTTCTGGAGCTGGTCATTAAGCCGTTCTCTCTTACTTTTTTACAGGCTCATCCTTCAACCTAGGGCATTGTTCTTTCCATCCCTGCCTCTACACCATATCTCCTCCTTTCAGACATCAGCCCTGACCCATAAGCTTGTCTGAGTGCCTCCCAGAGCAATTTATATCTGTCTTGTCCACACCTGTAACAGGTGAGGCTAGAATATCAGCAAGGGGGCCACTGTTGAGAGGAAATGGGTATGGTATGAAGAAGAGTCTGGTTTGCAAGAGTCCGAGATTTGGGCCCTAGCTTTGGCAGATGGCTGTGTGCACTTGAACTCTGACATTTCCCCTCTGTAAAACTGCCTTCTCATCCAAAAATGAAGACGTTCCATCCATGTTATCTCCAGGTTCCACAAAGCTCCAGATCCTATGACTATAATAGATAACACAGAAATGAATATATCTTTTCCACTTATATCATGTAAGCTTTTCTTCTTCTTGATTCTGTTCTCTGCACCCTTTCATCGTGACCTTATCTTCCTGAACCCACCATTTCTCTCCTTCCTTCTGGTTCCCTTCCCTTCTCTCCTCTCCCTTTCTGCATTCTGACCTTTCCACCTTCCCACCCTCAGCTGCTCCTCCCTTTCCGCTTAGCGCATTCCCTTATCATCTCCATATTGGTTTTTTGTGTCTTCCTCTCCTTGCCCTCTTTGAGCCTATTCACCATAGCTTTCTTAGTCTTCACCCTAGTGTCTGAGTTCATCCTCTCCTCCTGTTTGCATTCTTGTCTGCGATTCCGAGCC
This sequence comes from Daubentonia madagascariensis, assembly GCA_023783475.1. Lineage (NCBI taxonomy): Eukaryota > Metazoa > Chordata > Mammalia > Primates > Daubentoniidae > Daubentonia > Daubentonia madagascariensis. Next base: position 25,705,818 of record JAKFHU010000585.1, read on the forward strand.
CAATTCCCCTTTGACTATTTCACTGGGTTCCCTAACCCTTATTCCTCATTCCTCTTGGTGCACTCAGTTCTGCAAATCCTCTAACTGTGGCCCCTCTTCTGCCTTTGGCAGGACACTTGAAAGGGGGTGAAGACTTCTAGGCCACAAAGCCCGGGGAAATTAGGCAAAGCCACAGGAACGCCCTTCCCGATAGCTGGACACGGTTCTGGGGACAGCTGAAGAGAGATGCCCTTTGTCCCTCCTGATCCCAGAAATGCCAAAAGCATAGTTTCAGCGTTGCTGTTCAAACAGGCATGTTTTTAGGCTGCGTGGTGAATGCATTTGGTAATGGTTCAATGCAATATTCACCAACAGATAGAGTGATATAGGGTGGACCTCTAGTGTCCAGTATGAATTACTGCACCCCTAGGGATTTGGGGTCTTAACTCTTTTAAAATTGTATCGGTAGTCTAACTCTAAGCAATGAGGAAAGAGTATAGGTATGGGTATAGGTATTTGAAAATATTCTTGTTCAGTGATTTGCCTGAGCACAGAGTTTAGAAAGGAGGCCATGAAAATACAGCCAAGTCTCTTGCACAATTCCCTTTTCTCTACCCCAGGGTTTCTCAACCTCAGCACTATTGACAATTTGGACTAGATAATTCTTTCTTGGGAGGCTGTCCTGTGCAATTCAGGTTATTTAGTAGCATTCCTGGCCTCTGTACAGTAGATGCCAATAGCAATCCAGTAGTGACAATCAAAATTGTCTTCAGATATTGTCAAATATCACCATAAGAGTCAAATTGGCCTCCGTTGAGAACCACTGCTCTATCCCAATTCCCTACTCTCTGAACCCCTGTGGGTTGTAAACCCCAATATCTGTACACAACAGGGAATGTGAACCAGGTACACCATCACTATCTTTGTGTCTTCCTACTCAGTGTTTTAAATCCATCAGCTTTCTCTCACTTACTCTTGCCTCTTCCTTTTCTGCTAACATTTTAGGTGGCCAGGTTGTCCTTGGACAATGGCAAATGGCATTTATGGGATTTGATCAGGGAAGGGTTGTAAGACCATTACATATTTGACTAAGGAATAAGATTTTCTGTAATGTTTGTCTCAGTGACTCAGAAGAGACATAGCTCTGTAATTGATTATACTTCAATATTAGATGGAACATATTTAAATTTACAGAAAAAACAAAGATTGTCATGTTTTTCCTTTTCATCATTTTGACCATTCTTTATATCCAGATCACCCCTAACATTTATGGGGCCCAGGACAAGAATACAAATGGAGACCTACATATCATATTTAAAACTTAATACCTAACTAACAAACTGTTAAATAAAATGTGTTCAATCCTTCTATTTTGACTATTATGCCTTGGTAACAACCTGGGAAGTCAGGTTCAAATTTAGACTTCTTGGTTCTGCATCAGAATATAGTGGTGTGTGGAGTTGGCCCTTGGCCTTTAGCCAACTCCTCCTTCTTCTATGTTTGGCCTCTTCAGTGCTAGGAGGGCCCTCTGGATCTATTTGTGGGCACACCAGACTACATGTCCAAGCTCTATCCGCTGCACCCTCTGCAAACTCCCCTCACTTGGCTCTAAGAACTAGGGCTGCTCCGAGTGTGTGGTCCTCCTTGGAAAGTCAGGCTGGGAGATGAAGCTCTCCCAGGCTCTAGCAGCCAGCTCAGTGTTGATTGGGCAAGGAATTCCAGAGTCCAGGGTACCTGGGTCATGGGTCATCCTTGCCCTGATGAAAGGGGCACAAGCAAAGGGAGCCAGAGTTGGGCCATCTAAAGTGAGGGATGCTATGACGATGACTCTCCTAAAGGTCTCTATAGTCTCTTCACATTCACCCTTTCCTGAAGTCACATGTTCAGCTGAGACTGGACGTAGAAAAGTGAGAGTATTGATAGTAACCCCAGCGAAATCCTCAGTGAGTAAAAAATGGTGGGGTTTTTTGGTTTTCTTTTTTTTCATTTTTTATTATGGTAAAAAACACACAACATAGTTTACCATCTTAACCATTTGTAAATGTACAGCTCAGCAGTGTTCAGTATATTCACATTGTCGTGAATGAGATCTCCAGAACTTACTCATCGTGCAAAACTGAAACTCTATATCCATTAAATGACTCTCCTTTTCCTCCTTCCCCTAGCCTCTGGTAACTCCCATTCCACTTTGTCTCTATGCATTTGACTACTTTAAACATCTCATATAAGTGGAATCATACAGTATTTGTCTTTTTGCGACTGACATCTCACCTAGCATAATGTTCTCAAGGTTCAGCCATATTATCGCATGTGACAGGATTTCCTTCCTTTTAAAGGATGAATGACATTCCATTGTATGTATATACCACATTTTATTTATCCACTCATCCATCCATGGACATTTGGGTTGCTTCCACCTCTTGGCTATTGTGAATAGTGCTGCTACGAACATGTGTGTGCAACTATCTCTTCAAGACCCTTTCATTTCCTTTGGATATGTATCCGAAGTAGAATTGCTAGATCATACGGTAGTTCTATTTTCAATTTTTTGAGGAACCTCCATCCAGTTTCCCATAGTGGTTGCAACTTTTACAATCCCACTAACAGTACACAAACGTTCCAATTTCTCCACATCCTGGCCAATGCTTGTTATTTTCTGTTTTTTAATAGTAGCCATCCTAATGAGTAGGAGGTGATATCTCATTGCAGTTTTGATTTGCATTTCTCTTATAATTAGTGTTGTCGAGTCTCTTTGCACATGCTCTTGCCCGTTTGCAGATCATCTTTGGAGACAGGTCTATTCAAGTCCTTTGCCCATTTCTTAACCCAATTAAGAAATGGGCAAATGTTGAGTTGTGGGAGTCCTTTGTATATTTCAGATATTAACCCTTTAGCACATAATATGATTTGCAAATATTTCCTCACATTCTATAGGTTGCCTTTTCACTCTGTTGATTGCGTCCTTTGATGCACAAAAGTTTTTAAGTCTGAAGTAGTTCCATTTGTCTATTTTTGCTTTTGTTACCTGTGCTTTTGGTGTCATATTCAACAAATTGTTGCCAACTCCAATGTCATAAAGCTTTCCCCCTATATTTTTTTCTAAGAGTTTAACAGTTTTAAGTCTTACATTTAGGTTTTTAATCCATTTTGAGTTAATTTTTATATAGGTGGTATAAGGTAAGGGTTCAACTTCATTCTTTTGCATGCAGATATCCAGTTTTCCCAACACCATTTGTTGAAGAGACTGTCCTTTCCCCCAGTGAGTGGTCTTGGCACCCTTGTTAAAGATCATTTGAGAAAATGGGGTATTAGTTAACTGTCTATGTTTAGCCTTAGATGTGGATTTGGCTACATTTTGCCGTTCCCTGGAGATTTTCTTTTGTTTTAAAATTGAGTGTAAGTGGAGAAGACTGCTTCTTTTGAGAATCTCCCTCGAAATTATGCTAAAAAATAATTAACTGGTAGAAAACAACTTATCTGATTTTTTTCCCAGGGCCTCTAATTTGGGTCCTTGTTAAAAATAGTCTAAGATACATCAGATTGTATTAGGAATATGCTAGCAATGATTCTCAAAGTATGGTTTACAAAGCCCTGGGGGCCCACAAGACTTTGTCAGAGAATCCCCAAGCTTAAAACTATGTTCATAATACTAAGATGTTATTTGCCTTTTTCATTGTGTTGACATTTGGACTGCTGGCGCACAAGCAATGGTGGGTAAAACTGCTAGCATCTTAGACTAGAGATAGTGACAACTAAGTGTACCCGAAGTCACTGCACTCTGCATCACCATGCACTTGCAGTAAAAACAATGCCAGCTTCACTTAAGAATGTTCTTGATAAAGCTGTAAAAACAATGATTAAATCCTGACTCTTGAGTCTGTATCTTTTTAATATTCTGCTACAAAGGGGGAAGTAGACATTAAAGTACTTCTGCCACATACACCAATGTATTAATCCGTGTTTGTCTCAAGGAAAAGTACTTGTACGATTACTTAAGCTACGAGCAAAACTAGCCACTTTTTTTTTTTTCATGGGATACCACTTTTACTTGAGAGAATGAGGGAAAAATTATGGTTATTCTGGCTTGGATAGTTGACAGATATTTTTTGAAATGAACAAAGTGAACCTGTCAATTTAAGGGAAAAAACTGAGAGTATTAGTTGCCAATGATAAACCTTGAGGCTTCAAGCAAAAAATTTTTGGAAAATGTTTATTCACCACAAGCTTAGCAGCTTCCCAATACTTAGAACATTTTCTGATGAGACTAGTAGTGATATTAACAAATGTGTACGTGTTTTTAAAAATCATAAAATGAAATATGTCAACATTTGGAAGACTTACAAACTCAGTGAACCAGCATCTTCTAACGGACCAATATATTAATATAATGTTACAAAATCATTCATGGGTAAAAGATTCATTCAAAGCACAGTGGATTTTTAATGTAACACAGTATGAAAAGTGCACTGATATGGCTTCAGACTCCACAGTGCAACTTACCTTTTAGACACTAGCACTTGTTGAGATTTGGTGTAATATCAAAGAAGAATATCCACAATTATATAAAAAGGTTATTCAAATCCTCTTCCCTTTTCCAACTACCTATCTGTAGTTGGATTTTCTTTTTATATTTCAGCCAAAACAACATATGACTACAGACTAAATACTGATATAGATGTGAGAATCCAGCTATCAGACATTAAAGATATTGCAAATATATAAAACAATGTCATACTTCCTATTTTTTGGGAAAAAATGAAATGTTTAGTTTTCAGTAAAAAATGTTATATATGTTAACATGTAATAGGTTTATTATTGTTAGTTTTAAATGAATATATATTTTTTAAGTTTCTCAGTTTTAATTTCTAATATGAAAAATGACAGTTATAACCCACATAAATGAGAACTCTTGCGGGGATCCTTTAAGAGTATAAAGGAATCAAGAGACCAAAAAATTTGAGAAATAGTGTGCTAGAAACGCTGAAAAACCAAAGGCAGTTCTTCAACAGTAACCCAAGATTGGCTTAGAAGAAAATTTTTCAGATAAAATAGAAATCAATATTAATCACTGACAACTTTAAGAATGTTCTTTCTAGATGGTGATGGAAAGTGGGGATTGGCTGGTTGGTGGAGACCTTCAGGTGCTGGAGAGAATAAGGTGGAATGATGGGCTGGACCAATATCGCCTGACACCTCTGGAGCTCAAACAGAAATGTAAAGAAATGAATGCTGGTATGTAGGCTGGCTCTGGTGCATTTGTTAATACTCCTTACCGCCCTCTGATTAAAGAATTAAGGATATCAGGAATCAGCATTTTTATAGTTTTAAAAAAACCTGAAAACATGTTCTTCTGTTGGAATGTCTATGATACAGAAACAGTTGTATAAAGCTGTAGTACATCCATATATTGGAACACTATGCAGCAGTTAAAAATATGCACCAACACAGAAAGATACCTAAAGTATATTTATTAAGCGCAAAAACAAATTGCAGAACAATATGCACAGCATAATCATATTTGGAAAACAGAATAAAATCATAGTTTTAAAAACTCAACCTAATTCTGTATGTATAGAAGCAGAAAAGTCTCTGGCAGCATGTGCACCAAACTGCAGATGACAGTGGCTACCTCTTGGGGATGGAGTTGGACCAAGAGGAGGGGAAGATTTTCACTCTTCATTATATACATTTGGAAAAAGAAGGAGCAAAAGTAATGATAGGATTATTGGTGATTTTAATATTCTATTTTGGGCTTTTCTGTATTTCCCAAGTTTCCCATAATGGATATATATAAAAATTATGTTTCATAACCAGAAAAAAAAATTAAGGCTCTCAGGAGTCCATCACTAAGTGGAGTAATTTTGAAGATTTCTTTAAAGTGAAGGTGACATTTTTTTTTTTAATGTGTAGATTGTTGTCCCTTCCACAGGCCCCAGAAAACATTCCTCATGATTATTCACTCACCCTGGGAGAGTGAGACTGGAGCAGGGTACAAGAGGACTGATTAACGCTGTCGCTGCCTAAGCCGTGGTTTGCAGGAAAGGTCCTGGCAACCATGTTTTCATTCCTGAGTCAGGCTCTCCCTACAAGGCTTCCTGCCTCTGCACCCCATCCCTGTCTGAGCAATCCGGTATTGGTTAGTGCTGTTGATTAACACCCCTAAAAACCCAGGTGTATTCTCCAGCAGGTTATCAAAAGCAAGGGGATTTAATGAAGGTCTAAACAATAAACACAGCTGTGTCTTTCCTTTCTGTTCTGTGGACAAGTGACACCATGTGTTTCTTTGACCTTGGCTTTTCTGCTTTCCTTTCCCAGATGCGGTGTTTGCATTCCAGTTGCGCAATCCTGTCCACAATGGCCATGCTCTGTTGATGCAGGACACCCGCCGCAGGCTCCTGGAGAGGGGCTACAAGAACCCGGTCCTCCTGCTACACCCTCTGGGTGGCTGGACCAAGGATGACGATGTGCCTCTGGACTGGCGGATGAAGCAGCACACAGCTGTGCTCGAGGAAGGGGTCCTGGATCCCAAGTCAACTGTTGTTGCCATCTTTCCGTCTCCCATGTTATATGCTGGCCCCACAGAGGTGAGCCGTTCCCTGAGCTAGGACACGGGGCTCAAAAATGCAGTCTCAAACTTTACTTGCAAGAGTAAATGAGTATCCGGGATCCTTTCTTTTTCCTCATGAGCAGATTCTGGAATGCTCTGGTCTCTCTTCTTTATCCAATTTAATTATGATTCCATTTAGTATTTGAAAAATGCTAGAAACATCAAACCAAACCTATTATGCACTGCCTTTGAGAATATGGAGGTTGGCATGTGAATAAGGTGGATAATGAAGCTTAACTGGGTTGTAGGGCAAGTTGTATCTAACCTAATATTCAATTCCAGGAATCTCCAGTTACTCTAAGTGATTCACCATGCCCTGTGAGCTTCATTAGAAGGGGAATACCTTTAAAAGATAAATGCCTCCCTTTCATCATAACACAGAGACTATCAAACAGAGATTTTCTTTGTCCCACTGCACCACCAGTGTAGTGGATTTGAACAAGTTTGTGGCAAGTATGATGAACTGAAAGGGTCTCAACCCTTTGGAATGCCAAACTGAGTTTAATGAATTAATTCTCTTCAATCAAATCAAAGTTCCAGGCCCCTAGTTCTCCTCTCCATCCTTTGTATTTCTGTCTGAGCTTTAAAGAGGCCAAGTGTTGTGTTGAACTGGAATAAACGTCCACATGTGAAAGGTAATTAGCTCATTAATGACAATCAGATAATGAGATATTGGAGTAATTTCCTTTAAACTGTCATTTATTCTGAATAGGAAGGCACTGGAAAGTAAAATTCACATAGTTCTGTAGAATGGTAAGATCTGAGTGTTCCTGGTGTACTAGTCTGTTTGGAGAAGGGACGAGGAAACAAAACCTCAAGTTATAAGAGGGAGGATTCTTATCTTTACATCTTCTATCCTACTCAACATAACCGAGCATGAAGAAGAGAGCATGGAGTCTTAGAACCTCACCGAATTTCTTGCAACTCTTAGGTGACCCACATCACTGAATTACTTTTAAAGCAGAATAAAGGTGTCTCGGTAAACAGGGACCCAGAGGTGGCCCATGATGACCAGCATGTCCCTTATGTGACGTTCCCCAGGTCCAGTGGCACTGCAGGGCCCGGATGATTGCAGGGGCCAATTTCTACATTGTGGGCAGGGACCCTGCAGGAATGCCCCACCCTGAAACCAAGAAGGACCTGTATGAACCCACTCATGGGGGCAAGGTCTTGAGCATGGCCCCTGGCCTCACCTCTGTGGAAATCATTCCATTCCGAGTGGCTGCCTATAACAAAGTCAAAAAAGCCATGGACTTCTATGATCCAGCAAGGTAGGTTTTCAGAGGAAAATTCTTTACTTGACATCTGCACAACAGGAACGATGAGGCAAAATTCTGGCCCTTCAGAAAATTCTCCAGTGCCTTTCCACGGGCTCCTAACTGGAATGAGTCCCCTGAGAGACCTGGCCTTACATGTTTTGTATCCCCTAAAGTTGTAGCATAGTCCCTTACACATAGTAGGTGGTCCATAAATATTTCTCTTTCAACATGTGTGCCTTGGGCATGCACGGAGTGCCTGGCACATTAAGTGAAAGGAAGCAACGTAGAAAAAGACTGGAATGGGTGTTCATGTGCACTCACTCCCCATGCTGAGTGAGGGCTCACAGAAGTAGAGAAATACAAGACAGTCTCTGGCTTCAAGTCTCTGTTCACTTCCCATGAACAGAGTAGGTGCACAGTAAATGTTGAATGGATAGCTGCCATTGTTTCCCTTTTCTTCTGCAAGTTCCTGACCTGAAGATTTAGTGAACTGCCCACTTTTGAAGATGCAACATTTTACAGAAAGAAAAAATGTGGGTCTAAAATCCCATAACCTACTGCAGGAATCTTTAAGGCAGATGTTATTTACCTATGCTGCGTTCTCTGTTGCTACCCTGTGACAGGCACAACGAGTTTGACTTCATCTCAGGAACTCGTATGAGGAAGCTAGCCCGGGAAGGAGAAAATCCTCCAGATGGCTTCATGGCCCCCAAAGCATGGAAAGTCCTGACAGATTATTACAGGTCGCTGGAGAAGAACAACTAAATGCTTTTGGCTCCAGAGTTTCTTTCTGAAGTACTCTTTGATTACCTTTTCTATTTTTGTGATTAGATGCTTAGTATCCAATTGCTTCTCAATGACTGATTTTAAAGTTAATATTTTATAATGAAGTAAAAATTGTCTATAACTTAAAGTCAACATATATATTATGTGTATGTCAAACTGAAGACCAAGTCTTAGCAGATGAAAGCAATATTGTTATACATTTCAGAATAAAATGAGCTGTATTCTCTACTGCATCTGGGCAGGTAGGTCCCAGATTTCTTTCTTCTTTGACCATGTGTCTAGTTACTTGCCAAAAAGTGAAGCATATTTTCCAGCTTAAGTCTTGCCAACCTGTACTCTCCCAATGTCACATACCAGTAGTAAAATAAATCAGATGAGCAGCCTCTTTTATACAACTGATCAAAAAAAAGAAGAAAAAAAAAGCTCTCTCATCCTAAAAGAGGTGTGGCTCACATCAAGATGTTTTACCTCATGCCTGTATACAGCCTTACTACCCAATATCTTACATGTTGAAGACCTGACTGGAGAAACCAAATGTGTGATAATGTGAATTTAATCTCAGAGATCTACGCAACCTACTTCTGCCACGAAAAGTTATATTATTTAATAAGAAGTCTTAATGGCCTTCTGCAAATAATGAAACTCCAGTTAAACAGTGACTTTTAATAGTGTAGAGTGTTTGATGAAGGGATTTGCACTGAGGGGTCAAATAATCTGGCAATGTTGTGGAAAGTTAATTTTTCCCCTCTTTGCTGTGGTCGTTGTGTCCTACAGAGAGGGTGGGCCTATCTAAATGCAGCAGCGTGAGCACACCATCAGACTAGTGAGGGGCCAGAACTGCAAAAACCACAGAAAACACAGAATCCAACCCTTTCATCTTACAGGTGAACAAATTGAGTCGATACACATGTGTGCTTCATGAGCTGCTGAGCACTGTAACAAAAACGTGAAATTGGCATTATTAGGAAGCACTGGTGGCACTAAATGAGCACCTAGGCCACTTGACTCTAAGTCTGGTGCTCTGTCTACACCAGACAATACAGAAGCTGGGTTGGATTTCCCTCAGCTGCTTAACAAAGCTCCTTGAACAGAGGGCACTTATAAAGCTGCCTTCTTGGATACTGAAAGGTCTAGAGTTTTCTAAACTCTGCTGATTTTACTGCAGTTGAAAAAAAAAAAACTTTTCCAAAGACTGAAGCTGTTCTGAGACATCTTTTGATGGCTTTACTTCCTGAGAGGCAGTCTTTGTACTTCATGCATAATTAATTGTTGCCAAGGAATATATGAAGAAACAGCACCTTTTATATACAGGTCTCTCTGGAAGAGACCTAAACTGGAAAGAGAAAACTGTGATATTTTTCATATTCTCAATTTTTTTAAAATGCTAATCTTAGCTAATAAAAGTTCTTTTGAAAATAAATTACATACAATGGCCACAGCAAAATTTGTCTTTAACAGTATAGTATAATACCTATATGCATTTAATCAGAGGTACTCACTACTGCCTTTTTAAAAAACACCTTATTTATTGAAAACATGAGACAGGACATAGTGCCTTAACCAAATGTATTTTGTGATTTTTAAAATATATTTAAAACTGCTCTTCTGCTCTAGTTCTGCACTTAATGCAAATGATTATTTCTGTGTACAACTGATGCTGTTCTTATTTTAATAAATTTCTCAATATAAAGACTGAGTCTTTTCGGCCTGTAATACTGGGTGTGGGTTGACCACACGACTATTGAGGACTTTGTGACTTTGTAAAATTGGAGAAAGACAGCAGCAGCAACACTCTATAAGACCGTAATTAAGAGACGGTTTGCCCTTGTTCATGTCATTTTCTAAACAGTACTCAAGATGTGAATGCCACATGGTTTCAGCCAAGCACTTACAGTGATATTTCTGGTGATTGCTAGGTTGCTCAGGGGCCTCAAACCAGAATTTCACTGCAGGAGACTCCAACTCCCCCCTCCCCCCTTTGTGATGAAGCTACTTTGCTCCCTTTTTCTCAAAGCGGAACAGATCTTGTTCTCACAGTGCCCCCAGGGAGTTTCACCAGCAGGGTTGGAAGCAGTTGGGTTTTTTTTTTTCTCAGCAACCCCCACACCTCTACTGTTTCCACCCATACTTGTGGCCTCCAGGCTTGCTGCTTTGTTTTTTCTCCTTGAGTCCGTGCTTCCCTTCTGTCCTGAAGACTTGATGCAGTTTTTTGCTACTGATCCCCACCCTAAATAAACTGTTGTAACAGCCCATCAAAGCTGCCATTTGTAGCCCCTCCCACCTCCCCAGATGTAACTTGGTGGCTCCTAGTACAAATTAGTAGGACAAAGTAGGGCAGGAAATATGTGTGTAAATACACAACCATGTCAGTGGTGCTGAGGAAGGATGCCGAAGTTGTTAGAGCAGTGTGGAAATATCCTGGAAAGGCATATGTAAGTCATGTGATCAGATGACGGTGAACCTTATAAATATATCAACACTTTTTATCAAGCCACAATACTTTTTTCCAACCCATCTTCCTTGCAAGAAGAAACAAATCTTGGTTACTTAAGAACAGCAAGTTAGTTTTCTTCTCACCTTCCTCTTTTCTATTACGTGACTTTTAGGTCTAGCATTGACCTTCAGCGTAACTTTCCTCATAGGCAGGAAACCAGTAAATTAGATAGGTACCAGATTGGTCAACTGTTTGTATGTCTAAAGGTTTGATGAACTGTGGAAGGCCAGAATATGCCACCCCAGGGTATACTTCTTTGACATATTTCAAGTTGATTATTCTGAGAACTGCAGACAGGAATAGCACTGAAAAGCTGTCCTTTCGTAAAGGAAATTTACAGCTATTTACCTTAGTAAGGTAAACAGTGGATACAAGCAGAGGTTTATCTGAGGCCTCTTTATTTGCCTAGACAGAAGACTCCAAAGGACTGCTTTTTTTTTTTTTTGCTTATATTGTAATTTTATTGAAAGTATTAATAAATGGAGCACTGGCTAGAGTTTGGACATTTTAGTCTGATACAAGAAAAACCAAGACAAAAAATACTTTTCTACAAGGCTAGCAAAGAATAGTGGATGCAAGGAATCCTTCATGAACTGACTTCCAGAGACAAATAACCCCTGCAGAGGTAAGCAGAGAGGCTTGGTGGTTTTTTTATACCAGGTGTGGACTCCTGGGTCTGGATATAATGTATGGAAAAGTAGGCCTGCCCTAGATGGAGACACTTTGCACGGATGAGGAGAATGCAGCCAAGACTCAGAAAACAGTGTACTATCGGGAAAAACTGAAATTGGAAACACACCACCTGCAAAAGCAAACTGCTAGGCTAGACAATACCCCATACCTGGATTTTGCCAAGAAAATGACAGAAGAGGGGCTGGAAGTCTTGTGCATGCTTAAGGGGACTGGATTCCAGACCCTGCCAAAACTGAGTACAAAGAAGAACCATAAACATCTGAACCTGTAACCCAAACCCTAGCCACAGTTCAAATACCAAGATCAACAGGCTGCTATATGGGTGGGTAGGAATTTGGCTAAACCCTATCAATTTAGCCTAACTAGAGCTAGGGCCCAGACCCAGCGTAACTAGATTCTAGGAGAAACAGGAATGATCAGCCCTTTACCCTATTAGAGGAAATAAACAAGAAACAATGTTATACTTCAGTCTCCACTGTTCTTTTATACCCACTATCAGAAACAAAATTTAAAAATTATAAGTTCAAAAATCATCCATCTAGGCAGAGTTGGGCATGTGGGAGTAGAACTTATGAGATCTGACCAAGCAGTCCCTTGAAGGCCCGTCCACACAAACCACGTATGTAGGTTGCTTATACTTAAAGCATGCCTGCTTGTTATCATGCCCTTCATTTGGCATATTATCTATGGCTTTATGTGACCACTTGGCAATTTGTCAATTTTTGTTTGTCTAGCACCATTCCACACAATTTCCTTTGAATAAATTATCTCTCTCCTTTTGCATTTAGTCTTGATAAATTGGAAATCCAGATACTTTGTCTCAAACCATTTAAGCCAAAGGAGTTCCTGGAGGGTCCTTCTCTCAAAGCTAGGGGTGATTTTTGACCTGGGTTTGCACACTCACTTCCAGGAATTTGAATCTTAAATGGGCAATTTAAACAGCTGGAGTTCATTTAATCCAGGAAGAATAAAAGCAAGATTATTGAGCAATTTCTGCTAAGAAAACCTTCTGGAGCTTTCTAAGTTTCTATCCTAAGTCTGGTTCTTTTGCTTCCCTTTGATCTCATGAGCTCTCCAAATCCTTCAAATAAATTCTTTATTGCTTAGGTTAGCTACAGTTGGTTGCTTCCAACAGAATCCTAACTGGTATTCTTTATATTCCCATGCCTACAAAGGGCTTTGTTTTACTGGATATAGCCATCCCCTATTTATCTTGGTCATTCCTAGAATTTCTGGAAACTATGCACCTTCGGAACAGTGTGGTATGCACTATTGTGTTCTATTCTCAGTTCCGAGTTTGCATGTCAGTAATTATTTTCAATGTTTTGGCTTTCGTTTTAAAACTGAGCTGTCATGGTTCACAAACCTGTCCTTGATCCATTCCACATTGAGCAGTAACATTTCACTACAACCTATTTAAAAGCACAAAAGCTAATATTTGAAAGTGTTCTCAAACAGATTTGTAACTGTAAATATTAGACAATTACAAAACTATACTCCCACTTCCGTGTTTTAATAATGAGACTCTTTGGGCCATTAATATGAACAGTATAAAGTTTACACCAATGTAACTAGGATGTTTTGTTTTTATTCACATTGCTAAATGGTTTCTTTTATGTTTGATCTCATTTGCATATGGCACCTGCGTTATACACACCAATCATATTTTAGTCAATTTGGTTAGGAGACCGTATTTAATAAGGTTGAAGTTCTCTTCAATACGATTTCATAAACATGATGACGAGGGCAGAAATTTTTCCTATACATGTAAAGAGAGCTTTAACTTTTGAAAAGATTAGGAAACGCTTTCATGACTAAATCTACAGCTAATTAAATAATGAAGGCCCTGTAAGGATTTCTGTCAGCTCTACATGGAATTATTCTATGGCTTTATTTGAGACATACAGTTGGTGCTAGAGTTTTGGTCATGCAGTATATATGCTCAGTATATCAGAATTCTATTCAATATTCTGATTTTAAGAGATGCTAAAAAGAAAATTATAAAATATACATCATCCAATTTATTTTCTTTATCCAGAAGAAAACTGTAACATTTGTCCACAAACAACATAATTTCAGTTAAAAAAATTCTTACTGAGATGCTCCTGTTGCCATTTTTACACAAGAACACTCAAGGCTTGAGATATCCTCATCTAGCACTAAGTCTGTAAGTCACAGCTACCAAATAATGTTAGGTTATTACGGTCCATATAGAATAGATTACCCCAATCCAGCCCTTAATAACGTGAGTTCTGAGTCTACCTGCAGGTTGGTGGACCTGCAGGAATTGAGGAAAATAAAGTTTCCTCAATTATCTTGAATGGGATAGAAAGGAGAGACATAGGAAAGGAGATACTGAATTGACTCAACTATTGAATTTCTACACTCAAAAAAAAAAAAAAAAGGAAAGCCTGGGAATAGTTTGAGACACGTCAGACCTATCAGAAGCCTCCCAGCAACGAGAGGCTTCGCAGGAACACCCCGGGTGCTCCTTTCAATCTCAACCCCTGTAGCGCAGGCGCGGAAGGGTCAGATGAACTCAAATGACAATGTATCAGCGTGCAAGAAATTACAAGTGGTGTCACATGAAGAATCTCACCCTCAAGACCTTGCTATCATAACCAGGTCACGTGTGCATCAGAGTGACAAAGAATAATATTAACAAGGACAACATTTGAGGGACCTGGTTGCCAGGCATGTGCTGAGCGCCTACGTCCAGTTACTCTAATGTCACCCTATTAAGAGTCGTGCAACTGATCCCATTCATAGATGGAAATGAAGCGCTCAAAAAACAGTAATTGTCAAGACAAACACTTCATTAGGAGAGCCTGATTAAATCAGCAGTTGATTCTAGATCCGTACTTTAAGGTATCATCCAGAAAGAGTATCTTGAGAACTAGAATTCATCTAATATTGAAATGAGCATGTCTAAAACAGTGAGAATTACATAATGTAAATTCTTTAAATCATAGAAAATAAGTTCTTAATTACTTTAGCGTAAGACATGCCAGGGGTCATGGTTGCTGATTAGTGATTTGTCTAATTCATTATGACTAAAACCATGAAAATTAATATACAATTATATTGACTAAAGAGACAAGCATGAGGGGACATTCACCTATTGACAATATGCTACCAGATTAAAATTAAATGATCACTAAAATTCATACTAAAACAGATGATTAGATACTAGAACATATGCTATAAAAGTGTGAAAGCTCCACAGCAAGATAAAAAAGTCCAAACACAAGTTTTATAAACCAAAAAAACCCCAGAAAACTTAAAATAACTGAAAAAGACCAAGGATTAAGTGGAGATAAACCAATAAAGAGGGACCCCCTTATTACACATTTATAAAATAATAGTATAATATAGTTATTAAAAATGGGATAAAATTTTTTATTTTTGGTATTTGCATTCAATTTTTCCATCATCTTCACAATCTTTCATAACTTGCTTTTTGTTATCCAAAGTGTTCTCTTGAAACTTCTACCCCACCATTCAAAGTACAATTGAAGAATAAACTATCTAATAGATTCTAGTGAGAGACATTATCAGAGAAATTAAATAAATAACTCATGACTAAAGATTGAGAATTTTCAAAGAAACACAATAAAAACAAAAACATATGAAGTGTAATTTAATCATTCTGATGATTCAGAAGGTACCTCAAGATTGTGCTGTGCCATTTTCCTCATGCTGTGTGTTTAGGTGGCTATAACAGAATTCTGGGTTAGCAGAATTTTGAACAAAAAATATTCATATGTAGTTCACATCAAATGACTACAGATACATATGGAATTTTGATGTGTGCATTTGTTCTTAACCTGGGCACAATTTATAATATACTAAGAAAACTTAAAAAATTAGTTACAAAATGAGTATTTTTAGCACATTTAGTAACAGCTACTTGTTTTAAACTATCATTTCATTTTTGGTGACCAAATTATATTTGACCATAATTAAAGAACATATAACTTTAAAATAACATTAAAAAAAATGGTTACAACAGAACTATTTGTTACATTAAATGAAGAAAAGAAAGTCACATACATGTATGAAGGGCACTGAGGTTTTTCAAACCTATTCTTTTGAAAGGCTTTCAATCCACCTTTCATGTAAATAAATTTAAAATTAAAAAAAATTGTCCCTACTCAGTGTGCTTGCAGAAAGCGGTGAAGTCAGTGTTGATCATATGACTGCCTAACAACCATTCAATGCTGATCATTCAACAAGTATGATTATCCTGACAACCATAATAATTGAGCCCATGTATATATTCAGATATGGCTGATCTAACTTATCAACTGCAGACTAAGAAACACTCAAAAAAGGCTAACACAAATGACAACTGGACATGTCTGAATCACTGTACCTTTTTAACACAACCTTAAATCTTAGTTTTGCTATATACTATTTGGTAGTTTGGACTCAGTAGTTGGGGTAAAAAAAAGTTTCTGTATTCAAATATATCTACAGAATGTCAATATAAAATACGTGGATATATATACATTTAATACACCCACACACACACTCACAAGTCTAAGAACCAGCACCTAACCACATCCCCATTTCTCACTAATGACCCAATAAATCATTTATTACTTTAAGACCAGCTTAGATTCTATAAGGCTGTAACAACATATGGCTAAAGAGGTCAAACACAAGCACCCACACTCAGGCTGTGATTTAAATTGTTCCTCCTCATGATTTTTGACAAGTAGTAATACCATTTATATAACAGCTGTATCTCAATAACTTACAATTCAGAGTATAAAACCATAAACATTGAACCCCCACATCGTTTAAAGAGCACTCCTTCCACTCTGTTTCCTCTAACGGATAAAAGGGCACACCAAACTAGATCACTGAACTGTACAAACGATCTTTACTCTTAATCTAAACAGACGTGTGTTAAAACATTCTGAAATGCTGCATCCTTTGATTTCTTCATCTTTTCAATTGCCCGATGCAGGTCCTGCTGTTGCACAGGCCGAATTTCATCTTCATCATGGCTAAAAATGCAAACAAAACCACCAAATATTCAAATAATTTTAGAATACACCTCCTGAAAATATTTTTCCAAGATTAAAAAAAGATGCATGAGGCAGAAAATGAATTGTTTTCAACTGTACAAAAGAGTGTAACAACGAAGTCTCTTCACCATTCAAGACCCCAAAGATAACCACAATTAACAGCTTCATGTAAATTCCTCCAGGAATTATCTATGCACATATAAGTCGTAAGACATTTTTTAAAAGCATTGACTATTAAGAGGTAGGAAGCTAAAATGGTTGGCTAAAATCAAAGACTTCACACCCTAAAAATGTTAAGGTACAGAATATTAGCATAAGGTGAAAATATTATATAAAGGAGTGTCAGTTTATTGAAATGGGAATATAATTCCAGTCAAGAAACCAAAAGTTATTCCCATGAAAACTGGAATTAAAAAGTAGCATGCGTAGGTATATACTCATGTGCATGTTTTACTTTTTACAAATTCAAAGTAAAATTCTTCGCTATTAATAAAAACCTCCAAATCCTTCCCACTTCAATAATGAGAAAAACAAAGTCCAGTATATTATGGCTCCTTTGTAATTTATAGGCACTTAGGGAAAAAGATTCAGGAAAAAAGTTATGATAACCCAAGTCTATCCAGATTTTTCACATTGAAATATAAAGCCTTCAGGGCTTTGAGACAGCAGGAAAACAGGTCTTTCGTTATTGTAATTTACTGAAGCAAAATTTATTTATAGGTTGGTTATTTCTCCTCTTAATCTTATAGACAAGAATAAAAATTTTTGGAAGGTAGATTCCTGGCTTCAGAAGTAAAAAGGATTCCCAACTTGCTAAAGTAACCGGATTAATCTGGCAACAAATAAACAGAGTGAACCACCACGATGGGGCCACAGGGAGAACTACAGATGGGTTCAGAACCAATGCATACGTAACTACTGATTGACAGGGTAGCTTTCATGTACACTTTTTTATTTTGAGACAGAGTCTCACGCTGTCACCCTGGGTAGAGTGCAGTGGTGTCACTGTAGCTCACTGCAGCCTCATACTCCTGGGCTCAAGTGATCCTCCTGCCTCAGCCTCCCGAGTAGCTGGGACTATAGGCACGCACCAGGACGCCTGGCTAATTTTTCTACTTTTTAGTAGAGATGAGGTCTTACTCTTGCTCAGACTGGTCTTGAACTCCTGAGCTGAAGCAATCCTCCCGCCCCAGCTTCTCAGAGTGCTAGGACGTGAGCCACCACGCCTGGCCTGTATACCTTTCTACATTAAAAAAAAGGTTTTGGTGAAGCTTGCTATGGCAACACAATGTAATTAAATACATGAATACCATAGGCAAATCAGGGTCATTGGGAATGAAAACCTCAGGGAGCTGAGGAAGAGAGACCTAGAAACAAAGGGGCAAGAGTTAGAGAACTCATTCAATACAACCCCCAAAAGTACATTAGTTTACTAAGAGTCTTCATTAGAAGGTTGATATTCTGAAAACAAATGCAGTATAATAGTGGCTCAGGGCAAGTGGCCTTTTAGGAAACTTCCTTAAAGGACATGGTTAACCAGGGCTGAATTGTTCCAGTTCACTAGTATCTTTGTTGGAATAAGACTGGTACAAAATTGGTTTCTCAAGCTCACCATACTTTGAAACTGGTTTCAAGTAAAATTTGCTGCAGTGACGAATGGTTTCTTTATTCAGTAAATACATTCTTATTAACAAATTAAAGTCTAGTCCTCAAATCCCCCATGCACCCCTCACATTTATATGTGAAATTTCTGGGAGATAAGACATTCATTCCTACCTGAAATGAAATTTAAGATGTAAAAGCAATGTAACTGTTTTCCTAATGGAGACAGGCCACCCGAGGTTTCTGTCAGCTTTCTGTGACCCAGTCTATGGATGATCAGTAGAAATTCAGCTTTTTCCCCTTTCATTCTAGATCCTCCCCACGATCCCTTCCCCATTCATCTTCAGAACTCTTTAGAAAAATGGCAATAAATAAAGTTGTTGTTGGTGGGGGCTGCTAATTCAAATTTACCTTTTATTGCATAAACAGATTGCTATTGTAAAGCAAAATAAACTAACCTAGAAGCTCTAACAGGTTTTGACAAATACTAGAAATCAAGTCAAAATACACATACCTTTCTTCTGATGTAGAATTAACATATTCTCTGACACAGAGAAGGGCAGCATCTCGACACATCTCTTTTAGGTCACTTCCTGAAAATCCATCAGTTTCCTGGGCAACTTCTAGCAGGTCCACATGCCTATCCACCTTAAACAAATAAGAAACATGCTTAAAAAACAGATATAAAATATACTGCAAAAAATACTACCAAACATCCATCTTGAGTTAAAGAAAGTTAAGCACATTGTAACAACATGGGAATAGAAACAGTAAAAAGTATTTTCAGTTTCTAGAAGCCTTTTTAGCCACAAAAGCTTAGAAATTTAATTTTCATTATTTGTCATTATGATCGAGACAGAAATAAGTCTTACTAAATATACTGTGGAATGATGGGGAAGAACACATTCAAACACCATTGGATACATTTTGGTACCTCTCACTTTTCTGTAATATATTCAACATACAGTACTTGGTAAAGAGCCTACATCATTAAGTCCAGAGTCCACTACAAAAAAAGTACTCTACTTAACTTCTTTTAACTATAACGCTTTGGTATTCTACCACCTCAACATGAATTCAACACCTATAGTTTGCTCCCCAACCTAAGCTTATAGTCAAGCCAACTAAGTGACTGTCCTAGCCACATAACAGATTGGGATAATATAATCATTATACTAAACTTATGTGTAGATTAAGAAGAGAAAATGAGCAAAAAAAATTTTATTTATGACTACCATCTATTCAATGATTCTTATGTCTCATTTACTGTGTGTGCTAAATATTTTATATGTATTATTTTCATTTAATCCTGTTAGGTAAGTATTATCATTTTCATTTTCTGTTAAGAATCATTAGACCTGGAAAGGTCAGGAAGGTCAGGTCAGAGCCAGGATTTGAACACAATATATAATAGTAGAGGTCAAGCTGTGTTTTCTCCCATATATGTTGTCACAACATTTACTTTCCCCCACTGATTTGATACGCCACCTTTATTAATTATTAAATTCTCATTTGTGTTTGTGGAAGACCCAGTATTGAAGTAAGAACAGCAACTCTACACGAGGACAAGAGACTTGGAGGTGAGACAACATGGGGTCTGTTGCCATTATCTCGAATGTGATCTCACATGACAGTGCTCTCATTCCTAAATTTGAGGGTTAAATGAAGAGAAATCATATATTCTTGATAAAAAGGAATCCAGTAGGTAGGAGTGGTGCAAGCAGCAATGATAAGCAAAGAAAATGGTAAACATATAGATAAATCTAAACAAGCTTTAGTTATATATAAACAGTAATAATAATCATTTAATTTGGGGACAGAAACAAAGTGGAACTAAAATGCTAGGCGATAAGAACATGTAAGACAGAGAAGACATCTACATTAAAGTATTCTAAGATCTTACAATTATACCATTGGAAAGAGGGCACAGATATTATTAACCTACACTTTATGTATTCATGTAAAAAAATTTTAAGGGCAACACTAAAGGACAGAAGAAGAATGGGTAACTTCCAAACCAGTAGAGGGAGGGAGGAAAAGGGAATAAAGAATACAAGAGCAATACTAATGAACACAGGACTTGGGGTGGGGGAGCAAAGAAAAAGCGTAATATATGGAAAGCATTAAAATAATAAAGGACAAATCCATATTTATCAGTAATCACCACAAATGCAAACTGAATAAACTAGGCTGTTGAGAGACAAAATTAGATTGTACAAAAAACCAAAACATAGCTATTTGAGGTTTGTAACAGTCACACCTGTACTGAAGGGGAAACAAACAGGCTTTGTGTTACATTTGAAAGAAAAATAAAAAAACAAGAAAAGTTGAAAGCAAAAGACTGAAAAAAGATATACAAGGCAAATATTAACTAAAAGAAAGCTAATGCAGTTCTAGTTAGATCATATTTTTGCTCAAAATGCATAACTGGGAATAGAAATCATTATATGATAATTAATAATTCACCAGAAAATGCAACAATTTTGTACCTATATACATATACATAACATGGCCTCAAAATATATACAGCAAAAGTTAGTATGAGTACATAGAGAAATGGACAAATCCACAAAATACTGGGGAATTTTACCATATGTCTCATATACTGATACATCAAACAGTAAGTCTCAGGGCTAGTGATAGCACTTGTGATCTAATGTACATACATAAAACTTGACACATTCATTACAGAAATTTGGTATATAATTTGGTTATTAGTCCTTTGTTGGTTATAAGATTACAAATGTTTTCCCTGTGGCTTGTGTTTTCACTTCATTCATGTTATCTTATGATACAGTAGCTTTAAGTCTGATCATAGCCAAACCTGTCAATTCTCTTTCCTTTGTAGTTTTAAATTTTTTGTGTCTGAGGAACTCTTCTTCTTACATGTGTATATAAGGAGACAGACATATATAAGAATCTAATTTCTCTACTGTTTGTAATAATGAAAGAGTAGAAACAACCTATACCTACACATGTATTAGGTTATCTGTCCACATATATTCATGAACTGAGATACTCTATCAAGTTCTGGACAGCAGGTTACCAATGATGGTGATGGGTGGGTATGTGTGTGGAGAAAGGTTGCTTAGTTTGATCTCTATGGCTGTATTTAATTTAAAAAAAAAAGATATGAAGCAAATATGGTAATATGTTAAAATTGCTTCTTAGATCGGAGTGGGAGATATAAGGCTATTTGTTTATGTGTTTGAATATTTTATAAATTTAAAAAACTACTTTAAAAGGCCTTCCTTCCAAAATTATATTCCGGTATGTTAAAAATTAAACAGCCAACACCTCCACCCTATCTTTTGGCCGTCGTTGGGCCATTTCTAACCACTCACAATCTTGCACATGACAAAGTGATAAAGTTACAAAGATGAACAAGTATAAGAAAACCATGAAAAGGTGAAGATTACAGTTATTGGGGAAGCAAGATTAATTAACAGAGGGTGCATAACCCTAATGATTAAGAGAAAGGCTCTATCACTTTTTTGTGTGATCCTGGGCAAGTTATCATATAACTTCTCTGGGTTTCAGTTTCCTTAGCTGTAAAATAGGTCTAATATGTACTCCTCAGAGAACTGAGTATTAAAAAAAACAATGCTTGCACATAGCAAGCACTCTAAAAGTAGCCCTTTTTATTGTCAGTTAATTAATAGCTGTTAGATAAACCACGAAGTAGAGAGAATTCTTTTCATTGAGCAACTCAGGCAATACTGGAATAAATTAACAGACACCTAAAATAGCTTGAAAGAACAGCATTTATTTATACGGAGCTGTTTATTATTATATCTACCATTGACAGTACACCTGCAAATATGTACAGTACTCTAAGCATTTTACGTATATAATTTCATTTAAATTCTCTAAATGATTCTATTAGATTCTTGGCATCCAATTTCCAAGTAAGAAAAATGAGGTGTAGAGATGCTGAACAGTATTTGCCCAAAGTCACACAGCAGAGAATGGTCAAGCCAGAATGTGGGAGATCCTCGGGTCTGTCTCCAAAGCCCATGCTTGTTAACTATTGCTGCTATATTATAAAAAAATGTATAAATTCAGGTAATTTGTATAAGGCTTTTAAAAAAGCTACCTCCTTAAAGTCAGACATAATCCTTTTATAGGGTATACATTTTATCAGTGCTAGTTCTTTTTATACTTAAAACTTTAAGCCAAAATCACTACACTATCTTTTTAAAATAAGCAAGTCATGTTAAGGACTACCTATAAATAAAGAATTGTAAAAGAGTGGAACACAGTATCATTTCAAAAGCTTCAATCTTTTCAACAGAGAAGAAAAACTCATAAAAGTCTGATAGTTCATTTGTATCAAAAAAACCCTTATTCTGCTCAGCAATGTATAAGCATGATGATACTCACTTTATTAAATAAACATATACACTACTGATTTGAGGCATCTTTTAACAAAATTAAATGAATTTCTTTCAGATTTTATTGAGGTAGCAATATGCCTTCAGCATATAAATACCAGCTAGTGGGAAGAGACATCCCTATGTCAGCAGTTATCCAGAGAGCATTCATATTTTGCATCATAAAACTGATTAGAGACTAATCCTTTGTGCTTTCATGAATATGAAACAGAATGCTACATTTTGCTGTACCCATGACAAATGTAATTCTAAAAGAATTTCTAAAAACACTACTGTTTAAAAAAGCAGAATACTGAAATCAAAGTTTAAATTAGACATGAGTAATTTAAGTTCAAATGTGAAAACTTAATAGCCTGTGTAAAGTATGACTGTCTTATGAGATAAAGAGCTTAAATTTCATCATTTATAGTCACATGCATCAGCTATATGTAAATCATATGCATCATCCATATCTATGCTAGATCACATATATGTGGTTCAAAAATGTTATAAACTTCCAGTTATGTAATATTATCCTTCATGAAAATTTTCTTAATTAAAGAATTGTATTGGTTAACTTGATGTCTACAAATTGTCAGTAACTACCTCCAATATTTGTTAAATTTCTAACCACACCATAGCTATCCTAATTCAAAAGAACTTGTTAATTATCCCCTTTATTTTCTTCTCTAAACTTTTCATTTATGCCTACCCTTGTTAACAGTTTACCAATTAGCTGTGTTTTATCTAAACAGTACTACAACTACACAATGTTTTTTTGAAAGCAGTTATCAAATATTCAATTAAAAGACAAAATGTAATTTGTTGATTTCTCATCTTGGACCAGAGTTCCTTACCTAGGATACATGGGCGATTTTAGTAATTTCCCAGGAATTATACAAAACATTTTATGTACATATGCAGTTTTCTTAGGAAAGGCTACATAGCTTTTATCTCATTCTTAAAGGGCTCTATGACCTGCCCCCCCCAAAAAAAGTTAATAACCAGTGGTCTAATCTTTGTAATTTGTTAGGTTCTTTAAACTTTTGCATATAGTATATGTTATTTTAATATATTTTAAAGAAATAAATCATTAGAACACTATTGAAAGATATAAAGGAAGACTTAAACAACCAGAAAGATATATGCCTTTGGGCAGAAAGATTCAACATCAAAAAGAACTTAATTCTCTTGAAAGATGCTCCACCAAAAATATTAAGGTTTGTTTTTTCTTATATAAGACAAATTGATTCTAAAATTCATGCAGAAAAAAGAGCAAAAATAACCTTGGGGCTGGGAGAAAACAAGAGGTGTCTAGCCCTACAAGATATTAAAACTTATGAAGCCTCAATAATTAAAATGGTTTGGTGCTAGTGCATAGAGACATAAAAAACCAACGATCTGAATTCAAAGTCCAGAAACACAATCAATACATAGGAGAATTTGATAAAAGTGGTATTTGTAGTAAGGAAAAGATGGCCTATTCAATAAATGGTATTAAGACAACTGGGTATCCATCTTGGAAAACAAAAGCAAAGTTGGATTCATATTACACATCATGTATGTGGATAAATTCCAAATATATCAAAGATATAAGCATAAAACTTAAAAGCCACCCAGATATTATGTATCTCCTGAAGAAAGAACACAATTCTACTTAAGAAGTTTTCCTGTCTCCCTTCTCCACCAACCTAAATTTGAATCTCATCCAGCCTCTTGACCTAACTACCAATTTTAGAGAACAACCACTCCTTGTGCAATCAGCAAAATTCAGACTGTGGAAAAATCTGGACAAACCCAACCTAGTTTCCTCAATAAATAATTTGAAAGGGGGAAAAAAAGGAAGAGAAATGAAGGAAGAATAGTCCATAGATTAAAAGAGATTTAAAAACTATCAAACAACTGCAAATTATGAATTTTATATGGATCCAGAGTCAAACAAATATATGGTTAAAAAAAAGACACTTAGCAGATAATCAGAAATTTGTACACAGACTAGACAATGAAAATGAGGAATTACTGTCAATTTTTTCTTAGGCATAATATAGTAATGAGGTTTGGTTAAAAAAAAGAATCCTTTTCTTTTAGAGATACAACTAAAATATTTACAAATGAGATATGATGGAAAATATGGAAAGTGTGGATGTGGGGTATGGATCTACCAGAACTAGCCATAGGACTGATGGTGGTTCAAGGAAGGAAGGAAACCATAAAAACACAAATATCCCTCAGTATTGGAATCTATTTGGTTTCTTAGTTTAGGAGTGAGTTCAAATAGAGAGTTCAGATATCAAGTTTGGGATACCGAGGGATACTATGTTATTCAAATATATTCAGTTATAGAGTTTTGGAAAAACAAGTAGCAAGAGCTTGGAAAATACAGAAAATTCTTTCATAAACTTGAAAATGGAAAATATCTTTTTAATTTATGTTCAAAACCCAGAAGCCATAAAAGTGGTGAGAAAACCCCAATAAAATCAAAACACAAACTGGGAAAAAACATTTTCAAACCATACAGACAAAGGGCAAATCTCTGTAATACATACAGAGTTCCTACAAATCTCTAAGAAACAGTTCACTGCAATAAAAAATTGGGAAAAGAATATGAACACACAATTCACAGAAAAAAATTCAAATGGCTCTTAAACATATAACACTCATTTTACCCCTAAAGAATGCAAATTAAAACTTCAATAAAATAACCATTTTCTACCTATCATCATGGCACAAAGTTTCATAATATTCTGTTGGCACGACTATAGGGAAAGAGGTACTCTAATATTGCTGGTATACGAGTAAATTAGCATGGACGATTTGGCAATAGCTACTGAAATTATAAATACTCTATCACTTGATCTAGCAATTCCTTTTCTGGAAAATTCACTTGAATAATATTCCTGTACAAGTGTGAAATGACAAGGTTATTCCATATAGCATTTTTATAACAGTGAAAGACCAGAATCAATGTGAATGCACTTCCAATGGCACTGATCAAATAAATTACAGTATATCCATATAATGGAATCCTATGCCTTGCAATAAAATAAAAAACAAAAAATAAAAAAATAAAAACAGAATAAGGAAACTATATGCTAATATAGAAAGATCTCAAAGATAAGTGAACAAAGCAATGTGCAGAACAGTGTGCATAGTTTATTAGTATGGTTTATGTAAAAAAAAAAAAAAGGAGAAAAAATAACAATCTATTCTAATTTGTATAGGTATAATGCCAATCTGAAAGGATACAGAAGAAATATAGGGGAGGGAGGAAGAATTTTCTCTGTATACCACTTAATATATTATTTTGTATTATAAATTAATATTTAATTATATATAATTAAAATAAAAATTATTTTAATTTTTTTAACATGTGACTATATTACCTGTTTTAAAAACCCTTAAACACAAAAGCTATTGAAGATTTCCATTGTCATCCCTTCTTAAATCTAAATTTCAACTTCAAAATATTGCAATTAAGAAACAAAACTTCTGTACAAAAATAAATGTATCTTACATAACAAGAGAATAGTCTGAAAAATATTGAAGAGTATTTTACCGCATAGATACAAAAATGCATGATTTTTAAAAAATTAAGGAAATTAATCTTCAATTAGTTCAAATACATCATAGTTACTGAGTTACATAAGCAACCACAAGTTTTACAATAATTTACATCAATTTCAAAGCTACATTTTTAGATTCCTTCTTCATTTCTCTCTAAAATGACTTTATGAACATAAATATATTGTAATTTTCATCAAAGCTGTAATTTTCTACTTACATTTTCATTTTTCAAGATGAGTTTCAGGATTGCTTCTCTTTGTTTTAAAGCCTAAAACCGGGATAATTTCCAGTTAGCATTTAAAAAAAAAAAAAAAAAGATCAACTAGTTTTCCTAATATTTCTTCTCTCATAAACTACCTGACTATTATAGGAAATGACAGAAATGCTGATGAGGTCAAAGCAAAGTCTAGATTTGAGACTCTAGAGTAATGATCTGTGGATGTCCTACTGAACTATATTTTCTTATTCTGTATTCCCAGTACCTAGCACAATGTCTAGGAAATAACATCCCCTTAAACTTTACTGAGTGAGTAAATGAATATCTATGACTACAGTGTCTTTCCTCCACATCTCTGCAATCTTCATTTTTTTCATTTTAGGAAACTTATAAAAACTACCACTACCATAAATTTTTTTTACCAGTAATTAGAAGAGATGACAACGCCCCCTCAGTTCCTCCATTTCAACATACAACTTCCATGTTCACTCATTTATATTAGTGAATTTTTAGTTAGTGTTAATGATATATTGTTTACATGCTGGTATGCTTTTTTCTCCGGTGATGGACCATACTATTACAACAGAAAATAGAAACTACACTTAACTCCTTTTATAGAATCCTATACATAAACAGTAAATATAGATGCTTTTTAAAATTACCATGGCTGAACTCATCCTTATTGCTACAATTATCGACAAAACAGAGCTGGTTACAATAAATACCAAATCATATTACCTAAAAAACCAAACCTAACCCTGCTGTTTCTGTAATTCAAGTAGGAAAGTTAGTCTGGCGTATGTTATGTGACCACCAATAACTATTTTTTGTTAATAAACATTCAACTTGGAGAGGAGTTTTAAGGTAAAGTTAATCATAAACTTTGGCATGATAGTTATACAAGAAAAAAATTATCCTACAATGTGTTTGTATAGTCACTAAAAATAGAATAAAAAGTTATAGTTTCAATGTTAACAGTATACAAATTTATAACAAATTTGCTGAAACCCGTTATAGTTCATTTTGATAACTCACATGATGTATTAAATTTACAACTTTAATAAAGGCTACTTTCCACGTTATTGTATCCTACATTCTATTCTACTATACATCAAAAATATTAGTTGACTACTGGACTACAATTGGGTTACTGATAGAGATTCTACCAGTCATCTTTGTCTTCAGAACCACTGAGGTAAACTAATTTTCTTTTAACATTGACTGCCACACTAGAAAAAAATTTTTCCTTGAGGCCACGGTGTTTTATTACGAAAATAAAATAAAACCTATGAAACAAATTAGCCTTTCTAATTTAATGAAAAATTTGTTATTTTTTATTATTTTCTGTGCGTGGGTTATATGCAACTTGAAAAATAGTTCATGCGGCTCCCAAGGTGAAGAGACAAGTGAGTAACATATGCTTCACGAGGCCCCAGGCTCAAAACTAGCATGAGTTAAATACAACTCCCATGGTAGTTAATGTGTTAAAAAATGTCCTGATGTCTTGCTTACAAGATAAAACCAAACTTCTTGTGCAAAGCATACAAAGTTCATCTAAACCTGGCAGCAGTCTACCTTTCCAGACTCATCTCCATGTATTTTCCTTAGTGCTCTAAGTGAACTACCCCTAGAACTCACCAGTAAACAGTGCTTCCACACCTTGCTTTTGTTCATACTGGCAGGAAAGCCCCTCCTTGTCTCATTTGCCTATCAAATTCCTATCATCCTTCAAGGGCCAGCTGGATTCTGTAAATTCCACTGACTCCCCAGACAGAATTATTCATGTTCATCATCATCTTAGGCTCTCATAGTTCTTTATACATACCTTTGGTAAAGCACATTTTACATTATTTATTTATGTGTCTGCCTCCCCTGTAATACCAGAGCCTAGCACGTGTCTGACACATATTAATTCTCAATAAATACTAGCCATACTAAATAAATTTTATAGTCTCCTACATTAAGTTAAAAAAATCTCTTGACTGATTTATCAGGTAATTTTTCTAATAAAGTAGTTAAGTATGTGCACATCCTCAGAGGAACCAGAGGCTGTAGCTATAGCAAATAAATGATCAGAGTAATTTTATACAAGCCACAACATCAATCTTTAGGAGACCATGTATACTGCCACAAACTGATCTATTAAGTTACAGAATATAAATGGGATAAATGATTTTTAGCCAAATATAATAAATGGAATTACAGTAAGTTCCTCTAAATGGTAACACACGTAACATGCTGATTGCATGGAACATATCTTCGACTATTAAAACCTGTTTTTTTCTTTCTTCTTCAATCCAAAGGCAGACAAAATACAAGATTTGAAGATTCTGTGCAAAAATTATAGCGTATCAGTAAGTTATAATCATCTACTTGAGGGTATTTCTTAAATAACAAAAAAGAATGCCAGAAAGAAGGTAGAACTGGTTCAACACCACCTACACATTTGCATTCTTAAGTTAAAGTGTAATATCTTAGCTACTAGAATCATAAATCCTGTAGAGGGAAGCACTGATTATATCTGCCAGCAATTAGTCAAGTAAATCCCAGTTATTCTTCATGCCAGGCCTTCAGAATAGGACAATTCTTTTACCCCAATTCCTTCAATTTTATTCTATGCTAAACCAAAACTATAATTTAGATTTTCTTATGTATCTTCCTCTATAGATAACTTGCTACATCCTAAAATCAATCACTAAAGTGGCTAGGCAAACTTGAGGTAATTATATACTTTGAAGAGAGGCAAATAACACTAATCTTAGGAGAGAACTAAGAAAAAAAGTGAGGAGAGTAGAAAGGACAAAGAAGCAACTGTGGGGTTTCCTGCCTCATTCTTTCTCTGCCTATCATAAATAAGTCCTATAAAACAAAGTATTTCCTTCTTAAAATCACAGATAAAGAACTATAAAAAAGTGAATATTTAACTCTTCATATTATCAATCAAAACCACATACAGGCTGGTTGATATGAAATCTTGTAGGCATTCTTCTCATTATAGCTGAGTCAAGGTCCTGAGGACGATTAGTAGCTCCCATTACTATGACCTACATATATAAAGAAAACAGAAGGTATTAAATCTACAAATAATACTCCTTTAAGGTTGTCATTATTAGGATTTAGAAGATAAAGAAAATTAAGTGGTGTTTAAACTAAATCCTTTATACAAATCTGATTTTAATCCAGTATTACTCAAATATTTATAGATACAAATTGAAGTTAATCCTAAATAGATGAAATAATGGCAAAACTGGAATGACTAATGCTTTTTACTGGACTTCTTTCTAGTAACTAAAACATGTACTGTTCAGTCGCAAGTACCTTTACTGAAGAATTATAAAGATTTGTTTTAAAAAACTTATATTTTGCAAAATATGGTTGCCTAATGAACACATGTTGAATGACTAAAAGCCGCTATGTTATAGCTTGGGATATAGTTTAAGAGTACAGGGAGAAACTTCAAGTCCTTTTATCAATAATATTATGGAAGCCAGGTGCAGTGGCTTATGCCTGTAATCCCGGCAACTTAGGAGGCTGAGGTGGGAGGATAGCTTGAGGCCAGGCATTAGAGACCAGCCTGGGCAATACATCAAGACCCTGTCTCTAAAAAAATGGAAAAAAAAAACCCCAATTAGCTGGGTGTGGTGGTGTGCGCCTTTAGTCCCAGCTACTCAGGAGGCTGAGGCAGAAGGATCACTTGAGCCCAGGAGTTGGAAGCTTGCAGTGATGAGCTATGATCCCGCCACTGCACTCCAGCCTGGGAGACAGAGCAAGATCCCTTCTCCAAAAAAGAAAAAAACAGTATTATGGAAAGAATCATTTCCCTTTAAGTCTGAAAATTCTGGTAATTTTAATAGATAGCATGTACTTTTTCTTTAGATTTCATATCATTTCATGATACCATCAGCACTGCAGGTGATATCTTCTCAATCTTAAATAAAACCTCAGGCAATCCAACTTTAAACAAAGGCAACAGAATAAATGCAAACATCAAAATGCTGAGTAGAATTTTTAAAAAAATGCTGGTGGCTCTGCCAATTTCTGGGTCTATGTCACTTATCTATAAAGGATGTAGAGATTAAAAAATCAACTTTAAAAGTCAACATGAATAAAGACAGAACTATACAAAACAAGTTAATTTCTGAAGGATGCCAATATTAACATTACCATTGATATTTTAGTAATATCATATATCTGCTATACAAAATGAAAATTTATTGTATTCTATGGAAAAATACTTCTCTAACATTATCTTTTTTCTGCCTGAGAGGTTTTATATTTTCGAAATAATCTAAAATTTAATTCCAGAGCATGATAAATTATCCACCAAATCTTATATTCTACTTCTCTTTACATTTAATGATATTCAGGAGCCTAGGGCCAAACTACTTGCAATTAACTGTGAGAGTTTGCCACCTAGAGGAAGAAAATATAACACAAACATAAATCTGAAAAACGTTAGGTCCACAACATAATGCAATTTTGTATTTGGGTTAAGTGGTCCTAAAATCAAAATATTAATGCTTCTACCTATTTTTCTTTGTATGCTTTCTACAACTCGATAAAATTAATAAAAAGAAAAATTTCTGCCAAATTTAAAACAAACTTTAAAAGTGATCAAATGAATTAACTTCATAAGACAATGAATGAATATAAGTAAGGATATTTTGATATAGAGTATATTAAGTGTTAAAAGAGATTCAAAGTGATATGGAAGCTTGTTGAAGACTGACTACATTCAGTTATAAAGAGTCACAAAAGGCACTGTGGTTGTGCAATATTTGAACAAAAAATGAAAAACAGGCTGCATTTGGAAAAAAAATATAGGTAAACAAATAGCCTAAACAAAACAAAACAAAACAAAACAGAATAAAAAACCCAGCATGGAAGATAGAATGCTAGAAAACGGAATCAAGTAATCCAAATAAATTTAGTTCAACATGGTCTAATGAGTATGTGTAAGACAACAGATATTCACAATGAAAAAGCAAGAGTAACTGAAACCACTTGTAGTTTCATATAAAGAAGCAAATTTTGGCTGGGTGTTGTAGCATGTGCTTGTAATCCCAGCACTTCGGGAGGATGGGGTGGGAGAACCCCTTGAGGCCAGGACTTTGAGACAACCTGGGCAATATAGCAAGACACCATCTCTACAAAAAATAACAAAAATTAGCCAGGCATGGTGGCACGTGCCTATAGTCCCAGCTACCTGGGATGCTGAGGTGGGAGGATCACTTGAGCCCAGGAGTTTGAGGCTGCAGTGAGCTGTGATCATGCTACTGCACTCCAGCTTGGGTGAAGGGCAGGACCCTGTCTCTTAAAAAAAAAAAAAAAGCAAATTTTAAGGAGTGGTTTTAAGAGACAAAAACAAAGAACCTTTACACATATATTAATTCTATTTAGTACAAATGAGCTAAAATTCAAAATGGGAAGCAATTAGGTAATGCTTTTAGTGCTTAAGTAGCAAAGTCAGTGCTCAGGTATTAGTTGTTAAAACTTTTAAAAATCTTTAAAACAAAATATGAAGATACATTTTTTTATTATTTCACATTGAAAATAACCATATATAAATTTATGCTTCAAAAGTTTAACTTCATCAATGAATACCCTAAAAACACTATCTTTTATGTCTCAGGTCTTCAAGATGAAGAATGTTATCAGTTACTAAGATTTCTAGTAATGGTAGTGGGTTTTATTGGGTCATTCTCTATTTTTATTTCCGTTGTGACCATATCATATTTATAAGAAAGCTAGCTAGGGTACTGGGCTCCATCCATAATCACAGAAAAGACAATTCTAGAGAAAAGCTAACTGGTTCATATGATAGTAGAATATGTCTGAAACTATTATTCAAAACTAATAATATCAATTTAACTCCCTCAATACACAGTAAAGGGAAAAAAAAGTTACTGGAGTTTCACAAAAAAGCAACATCTTCATTTGCTCCCTCAAATCAAAATTTATCATAATAAAAACAGTAATTGGTATTTGTATAATAAGGAATAGTTATGGTTCTGAAAACTCAGTTTTAAGTTGTACTGTACCAGAATCACACTATGGAGCTCTGGAGGGAGTGGCTCTGGAGTATACTTCATCCAACTGCGTCTATATCATCTGCTTTAAACAACTGAACACTATACTCTTACACGGTATAATATTAATTTTCTCTTACGTAGGCTAACTATCCAATTGCCTAAGTGTTTTAAATACCATTTCTTCAGGGAACAATTAGTTTTTGGCAACCTGTATATGACTCTCATTGATAAATCCCATAGATTTATCAGAAGCAATTAATAGAAAATGTTTCTATTAATGTCACCTAAATTTATCTAAGTTGTGCTTTCTTCTCTAACCACTCAACAAAAGCTAAAGGCTGTTACCCTCATAATAAAACTTTACTTTCATGAAGGTAATACAGAAGGAGGACATGTGGCTTAATTTTCTTCTTGAGACAGTGTAGTTCAGACTTTTGATTTACAGGAATGTGGCGGACTTGGGCTCTGGCCACAACACATATAAATAATAAAGTATCTTTAAAAACTCAAATAAATTTATCTATAAGTCTGCAATGCAAAGAAGTAAACGAATGATGCTACAACCAGTAGTAAAGCCTATGCAGAGATAAGCAAGGGTAGAAGTGTACAGATCCTAGAGAGTGGGGTGTGTGCTAGACACCTGCAGGCCAGAGAGCCTGGTAAGACAGCACTACATAAAGCCAGGACTCACCAAGTACTATATCCTGAGAAAAGCAGTGAAATGTTAGAAAATGTATTAAACAGAAGCAGGCCTTGGCTCTTGGTTAGAGATGTGTGTGCACACATCATGGTTTGTCACCAGCTAACATGGATCTCAGAAATGAATTTACCTATTTATGTTGGGAGAAAAAGATCTGGCAGAAGGCAAATCTCCTTACAGCAACAAACCTTCAACCTAGGTTCCAAAAAGTTCATGTACAAAGTTCTGCCAAATAAGAGTTTCCCACTAAATCACAAAATATACACTATAAACTCAAAACAACAAACAACAGAACCAGATCTATGAAGAGTCAGAGGTTAGAAGTATTGATAAAATTAGTATGTAAACTTATTTAAAAGAATAGACAAGGAATCAAAAAAACCACATAGCAAATCCTTATGGAGTAAATACATGCCAGGCATATATTAAGTGCACTTAAGCACTTTACTCAGATGAATCCCTCACAGCAATTTTGAGGTGGATACTATTTTTCCCTTTTTATAGATATTACTCACTCTATACAGATAGTGATTATAAAATTTGGCAAACGTCACACAGCTAGTTGATGCCAGGGCTCTGGTTTTCTAATCCAAATGGAAACACCAGTAACCAGCAAGAGTCTATCAAAACTGACCTGGTAGACTTGAAAAACAGTCTGGAAGAACTTCTAGAACTAAAAAATATAATAACTGAAATAGTAAGCTCAATAATAGGGTTAGATAGCAGAAGAGCTCCAACTGAACCTAGAATTATCAAATTAGAAGAAAGGTAAAGAAATTACCCAAAAGTAGCACAAAGAGAAAATATGACAGAGAAGTTAAAAGACATGAAATATAAATAAGGACCTTCATATACCAACTGGCATTCCAGAAGGAGATAAAACATGGAAAATGGAGAAGAAACAATACTTGAAGAAATAATGACTGTATTTTTAAGAAGTGATGAAAGACGTCATTCTAAATATATTGTGTTTTTTAAAAAGGCAAAAACAGATTACAAAAGAGAAAATACCTACTGAAGTTAAAACAACAAAAGAGCACTGTTAACTTTTCCATAAGATATAAGTAAGTGATTCATAAAAAATTTTTAAAAAGGAAAAATGGTTCTAGGATGCCAGATGAATTTTTTTTTTAACTTTCTTTTAAAATACATCACTGAGCTTAAAAGAAAGTATGGAATATTCAGAGGCCAAAACTAAGTGAAACAGAACTCAAAGAAGAAAACTGAAAAATAAAGCTGGCTTTCTCTTTGGTTGCATAACAAGGGAACTTAAGCGTGGTTTTCATAGCCGTACAGGCACAAGAGACAAAGCCTAGGACAGAAGACTATCTTGGATAAAACTGGGATCCTAAAGAGAGGAATACATGACAGGAGGTAACAAAGTGTAAGTTTCAGTAACTAATGAACTTGGTAAAATGAAAATAAGGTAAGTGACATAAGAACTGAGAGTGAAGACTGTAAATAATTATGGTAAGAGTCAAAAGTAAGAGTCAAGAAAAAGAGAAAGCATACTTAAACATGTACACAATACCTACAGCCTCTACTCACTTCCTTGGCACAGAGGTTCTAAAAGCCCAGGGAGAGGCTTTGTCCTGGTTTTTTCTCTTCTATTGCCTCTGTTTCAAGTATTTAAGCAATCTACTAATGTTTTGTCAAACATGAAGTCCTCAAATGGATGAAATTTACACAAATCATACTCTTTTGGATCCTTATCACTTAATGATAAGTGTAAATAATTATGAAAAAGACTTCTGTACAAAAGCATACCAAGTAGCCTGCCAAATTTTCTATTAAGAACAAAAACAGTACAAGTTGAGGGCAGATTTCACTCAAATACCTGGCAGCTATGATCAGTATCCAATCCATCCCAGAGACTCATAAACTGAGCTTTCATCATGGCTGTAGCTTCATGGTCAGAACTCGAACGGTTTCGTAGAAAGGAGTCTAGAAGGAAAAGGTCCTTAACCTTAGAAATTAATCATGAATTATTTACTCTTTATATAATTTCAAATCATTTAATTACAATCTGACAACTTTATAAAAGATTACAAAGAAATGGGGTTAACTATGGCTTTTCAGAATTATTCTGATATAATAAACTTGGTAAATTATTAGCCAAATTAAAACACAATTCATAACCTTCGTTTTTTTCCTAAAAATACATTCATGCCAACATATTTAAGAGAAATAAAGGATCTGGTACTGGGAGACTAGAAAAGGGTCAAGTAGAGTCTTAGAGGAAAGCCTGTGTGCTTTGCCCCCCTAACTTTCCAGGTTATCTGAACCCTATGTGTTCTTAATTATGTGGTCACATCTTTTTCCTCACACACTCTCCTGGTAAGAAACAAAAATGACATGGGGCAATGCCTAAAACACAATTAAGTGGGAAAATGTAAGACAGAAAACAGTTTAAAACACACATGCTAGTATATATATACATATGTATAAAAAATACATATACGTATGTGTAAAATATACATATATACATATATATAAAAAATACATGGAAACACCCTTTAATGAAATACAGCAAAATGCTAATAAGTTTGGTTATATCTCAGGGATGGACTTAAGGACAATTTTAACTTTCTCCTTTAAATTATTTTCTGTCTTCCAAATTACCTACAATGAACATGAAATTCTTTTTAAAAAGGGGAAAACATGTTTCTTCTAGAACATAAAAAGATTAAAAGGTGGTAAATCTTAAGACTGAAAAAAAAGATAGTAAAAATAAATCTAGGACTTTCTAGTACAATCCAATTTCAAATGTTTTGTCTTATATGCCTATAAATCATTTGCATTTCTGAGTTACTGTCACATTTCAGCACTGAAACTACAACTCAAAGTTTGTCAATTATACATACAAGTGACACAAAAATGCTTTGTAATGTGCTAGATCCAAGCTTCAAAAAACATCTTAAAAAAAAAGTAATTCTAGGAAAAAAAAAAAACCCAAAACACATTACCATGACAAGTCATAAAATGTCAAACATACAATCCTACATTTTTATAAAAAGTATCAATTTCATACAACCTGCCTCATTCATTGGACCAGAAATCAAACTAACCCATTTATTCTGGATGTAGACAATCCAGTCATTTTTAAATTGCTCAATTTTTAAAGATAAATTTTGTAAATGCACTTATCTACTTAACCTTCCTAAATTATCTTTACTACCAAGATGACTGCTTAAAATAATGTGAAAAACTTAAAATGCTGGATAAGTTTAAATATCAGTAATTACATTAAATGTAAATAGACTAGAGTCTCCAAGTACATGATTAAGATATTAGCCCGGATTTAAAAACAAGAAAAACCCAACACTGTGCTGCTTACAAGAAACATACTTTAAATATGAGGGCTCAGACTGGTAAAAGGATAGAAAAAGATACAGATTGAGTACCCCTTATTTGAGATGTTTGGGACCGGAAGTGTTTCAGATTTCATTTCTTTTTTTTATTTTTAAATGAGATTTCTTGGGAGTGGAATGCAAGTCTAAACATAAAATTCATTTATGTTTCATGTATACCTTATACACATAATCTAAAGGTAATTTTATACAATCTTTTTAATAACTGTGCATGAAACAAAGTTTTGACTGCAACCCATCACATAAGGTCAGGTGTGAAAATTTTCTACTTGTGGTATCATGTCAGTGCTCAAAAAGTTTCAGATTATGAAGCATTTTGCATCTCAGATTTTCAGATTAGGGATGCTCAACCTGTATATGCAAACATTAACAAAAAAGCTGGATGTAATATTTTATTTAAAATTTAATGCATATCTGACAAATGGTACTAGAAGAACTGGATATCCATATGTAAAAAATGGATCTAGACACAGACTCTATAACTTTCACAAAATTAACTCAAAATGAATCAGAGATCTAAATGTAAAACAAAAAAACCATAAAACTTCTAGAAGATAATATAGGAGAAAATCTAGGTGACCTTGGGTTTGGTGATGAGTTTTCACACACAATACCAAAAGCATGATCCATCAAAGAAAAATTGGATAAGTTGAACTTTATTAAAATTAAAAATCCTGTTCTGTGAAAGACATTGTTAAGAGAATGAAAAAACAAGTCACAGGCTGGGAAAAATTATCTGATAAAGGACTTGTATCCAAAACATACAAAGAACCCTTAAAATTCAACAATAAGATAAACAACCTAATTGTTCCCAACAGAAAGAAATGATAAATGTTTGAGGTGATGGATATCTCAATTACACTGATA
Source organism: Daubentonia madagascariensis (assembly GCA_023783475.1). Classification (NCBI taxonomy): domain Eukaryota; kingdom Metazoa; phylum Chordata; class Mammalia; order Primates; family Daubentoniidae; genus Daubentonia; species Daubentonia madagascariensis. Next base: position 25,743,398 of record JAKFHU010000585.1, read on the forward strand.
TGATCATTACACATTGTATACATGTATCAAAATATCACGAGCACCCCACAAATATGTCAATTATTATGTATCAAAAAATATAAAAAATCAATACAATAAAAAGTAATACAAAAATTTTTTCAAATGGCAAAAGATCTGAATAGACACCTCTCCAAAGAAGATATACAGATGGCAAATAAGCATATAAAAAGACAGTCAACATCACATGTCATTAGGGAAATGCAAATTTAAAAAACAATGAGGTGCTATTACATACCTATTAGAATGGTTAAAATCCAAAAAATTGATAACACCAATGCTAGAGAGGATGCAGAGCAACAGGGACTCTCATTTATTGCTGGTAAGAATGCAAAATGATACAGCCACTTTGGAAGACACTTTGGTAGTTTCTTACAAAACTAAACATACTTTTACCATATGATCCAGCAATTGTGCTCCTAGGTATTTACCCAATTGAGTTGAAAACTTAACATCCACACAAAAACCTACCCAAGAATGCTGTCAGCAGCTTTATTCATAACTGTCCAAAACAAGATGTCCTTCAATAGATGAATGGATAGACAAACTGTAGTACATCCATATAGTGGAGTATTATTCAGCAATAAAAAGAAATAAGCTATCAAGTCATGAAAAGATGTGGAAGAAACTTAAATGCATATTGCTAAGTGAAAGAAGCCAGTCTGAAAAGACTTCATATTGTACGATTCCAACTGTGACATTCTGAAAAAGGCAAAACTACAGAGATAGTAAAAAGATCAGTGGGTGCCAGTTTAGTGGAAAGAAGGGAAGAACGAGTATGTGAAGCACAGGGGATTTTTAGGGTGGTGAAACTATTTTGTATGATACTGTAATGAAATTATGCATTTGTCAAAGCCCATAAAACTGTACAGCACAAAGAATGAACCTTAATATAAACTATGGGCTTTAGTTAATAATACTGTGTCAATACTGGTTCATCAATTGAACAAATATATCACACTAATGCAAAGTATTAATAATATGAGAAACTGGGTATGGGTGGGTATATGAAAACTCCACACTTTCTGCTCCATTTTTCTATAAACTTAAAACTGTTCTAAAAAATAAAGTCTATTAATTTTTTTTTTAGAGACAGGGTCTTGCTATGTTGCCCAGACTGGTCTTGAAATCCTGGGCTCAAGCAATCCTCCAGCCCCAGCTCCTGAGTAGCTGGGATTACAGGCATGTGTCACTGTACTCGGCTCTATTAATTTTTTTTAAAAAAGGTTAATAAAGATCGATTGCAAGAAAGAAAAGAAAAAAACATCCCAGAGTTCAGGAAAAAAAGGAACAGAAAATAAGAGCAGAGAGAACTTGAGGTGATTGTGCCACTGTTTGTGTGTTTGTGTACATCAAAAGTTTCTGGTTGATTGGTAACAGCCATGCATAGGCTGAAGCCAAAATGCTTGAAATGATGAACACTCATACAAAGTATAGATAAGAATAAAAAAATCTGCTCATCAAATGAGGTATTACGAAGAAGCCTGTCTTTGCCTATGCTGGGGGAAATATGTCCCCTTTGATAAATAAACAAAAATCAATTTTAGATAGAGAATATTTACAGGGATAGTTAAGATATTTCTAAACCAGATACAAAAAGTATAAATCATAAAGGAAAACTACTGACAAAGGTAACTAAATTCAAATTTACATCACTGTTAAAAAAAACTATCATAAATAAAGATAAGCAGTCTAGAAAATATTTGCAATCATAATAAACATCAACAAAGAATTACCAAGAGAAATGCAATTAACTCCAAAGAAAAACTGGCAATTTACAAGAAAACCCAAATGACTAATCAACATGTTAAAAGATGCTCAAATTTACTAGTAAGCAGGGAAACATAAATTAAAACAACAATGAGATAATTCATACTCTTCAAATTGGTGAAAATTAATGATAATGTCTGAAAAAATAAATCTCAGAGAGTATGTAGGGAAATTGAAACTATACACTTATGGGAGTAAAAATAGGTATAACCACTTTGAAGAACTGGTAATAATCCTAGTGAAGCTGAAGATGGACATATCATACAACCTAATGGTTCAACTTCTAGGCATCTATCCTGGGCAAACATATATACATGAGAAAATATGTACGTAAATGTCCACTGCATACTGCTTTTAACAGGAAAAAGACAGAAAAACCAACCTATCAAGTTGGGGAATATAAAGACTATACAGACTATGGTTTATTCTACAACAAAGAAATTATACATAGCATATTAGGATGCTGGTTGTGTTTTTATTTTATTAATGTGGCTTAATAAATGATAAAAACTAAATATGGTTTATCTAAATACCACCTTCAAAAATACTCACATATAAAACATAGCATACCTATTTCATCTATAAAGATGATGGAAGGCTGTAGCTTTATGGCAAGAGAGAAAACAGCAGCAGCCAATTTTTGAGATTCTCCATACCACTTATCGGTCAGTGTTGAAGGCTGAAGGTTAATAAATCGACAGCCTGCTTCTTTGGCTGTAGCCTTGGCAATCAACGTTTTACCACAGCCTGGAGGTCCGTAGAGAAGAACACCTGGAAATTAATGTTATTTTATTATTACCTTTAAGAAAATGAGATATTTGCTTTAGTTTATGCAATAATTGATATGATATTAATTCTGCCCCCACAAAAATTTTTTGAATACTCGATTTTGCTTTTATTAATCTTGTTTATAGTAGATAAGGTAATAGAAAGGAAGGTACCATGTTCTAAGTTCAGTGTCAGTGAGAACACTATTTAGGGATTACAGTTCCTCCCTTCATGAAAAGGTCCAGTTCATGAAGGAACCTATCATCTTGATATCTAAACTCACACCACTCTATCAATGACTGGCCAATTAAATTATCTAACACCCTCCAACTTCACAAGCTAACAGAGCACTACAGCACTTTGATATTAGCCTACAGAAGGTGAACAATTTCAAAGCAGATTCTGGCAAACACTGTTTTGCTGTCACTCAGAGACTTAAGTTTTAGCCAAAAGGACATGTGCCTTTTTCCAAACAGAAAATGATCTTTCCTTAAAAGAAACAAATTATCCATCACTCTTGTTTTAGTTTCCAAAGAACAGAACTGCATTATTAACCTATAGTCTCCATTGACAGTATTTTGCTGCTAAACACAATTTAAGGTAATAAATTTAACATATAAGGAATCTAAAAAGGTTGGGTCTTGAACATTTTGGGAATCGTCACCAACAGTTTCTCAACTAAAATGAGGTAGTATTTTCCAAATTTAATGATACTAAATATATAACACTAAATTTATAATACTAAAATTATGACCCTGTCTATAAATAAACCATCTACAGAAAGTCCTGACTAAGAATTGTAATCCACAGACCTTTCAAAATATTTGTTTAATTCAAAGCTCAACATTTCTCACGAAATAGCATTTAAAGAATGACTATTTACAGATGGTATGCTAAGGTAAAATGGAGGGGATTTGTAGGTGTCCAAAATTTTCTTAATATTATATAAAACAAATAAAATTCAAAATATAAGAAAAAAATATTTTCGATAAAATCTCCAAAACATATCTTTTCAATTTTTTAAAATGAAAAACTTGAGCCTAATTCCATAACCCAAACAATTTTTTTTTCACATCAAGCCCTTCAAAATAATGCTCAAACTTTTTCTTAAGCACATATAGATTTTTCTATTGGTCTTTGTAATTCTTTAAGATTCAAGTACTAACACCAACTAACCCAAGTTTAATCATTTTAAACTAAGCTTTTCTAAATCTGACTTTTAAATTTAAATCCATAAGCTTTGCCAGTCATGCTCGTTGTATTTTCAAGCAGCCTTTGCAATTTTTAATTAAGTCCATTCAGTTGCTTAAAATTCCCCTACATTCCCCTATGATCTGAACCTTCTACTGCCACTTCTCTTTTGGATGACTCACGTGAAGCAATGATAAACAGTAATCTAACGCCATTTAATTTAAAACTGAACACATACAGGATGACTGCAGATGCTTGGAATTATTACTACATTTCATCACTTTGATCACATAATTTAATGTAGAGTGCACATCTACTAGCAAACTTTTAGACACATACTACTTAAATCTCAGGGTTTTTAGAACAAAGTATTGATGCAAAAGCCTCCATATCTTGTTGACTTTGTAGCTGCACTATTACTTCATAAATACATGCAGTTTGTAGAATGTCATATTTGTTTCAAATTATTCATGTATCACTTTGAATATTTTATTCCTAGTTTAGTTTTGGTACTTCTTAGCAGGATTAAGTTCTTCCGAATATTTCTCTTCACAGACTACAATCAATGTTATTAATTGAGCAGTTAGTAATGTCTGAAGATTCAATACACAATGGAAGCTTCTGCATCTCGTAACTTCCTAAGGTCAGAGCTGTGATAGATAAGGTGCACATGAGGAGCTGTTCTTATTTCCTTCTTGACCTCAGTTACATGAGTGTTAGCTTTATAATTATTCAGTAAACTGTTTTGTCCCCATTCCTGTTTGTATGTTAAGTTTCACTAAAATTCATTTTGTCTCATCTGATGCATTATCAGTGAGTCTAGCAATAATACCATTTAAAGTGGCAACTTTTCTATATGTTTTCCCAAAATGGTCCCCACAGTGTTAATATTTATGAAAGGTTATAAATGAGTGATTCTTAAAATTAATGTGAGATATTTGGCTTTAATTATTAGTTTTGCAACCTTTTAACTAGTTTCTTGAGCTTAATCTAATACTTTTATAACCAATTTCAACAAATAAAAAATGTGCTTATTATTCTGGGCTTTGTAGAAGCTTAAAAATTCACACTCCTTTTTAAGATGGATGTTTTCAGTAAGGGCTTTACTTAATAAGTGCTGCATGCAAATAGAAGATTTAGGATGAGGAAGAAAAGCAGTACTGGGACAAACACCAACTTTGAGATAATCCTCATTAGTGACAATATACCAACCTTAGTAATGACCAACTTTTCTTTCTTTCTCTTTTGGACAACATAAAATTTGTCCAGATGGTGCAAAAATAAACATCTATGAAATATAAAGTATCTATAAAAATTAAGCCTATTTAAGTATAAAGTGCTTAAGGGGAACGCAAGCCTTTACAGCCTCAGAAAATCAATTTTTCAAAAAATATTTTTCTTAGGTTATCCATATTTTAAAGAATACACCAAAACATGGAATATGATAAAATTCACAAATATAAAACTTACATGCCAAAATAAAAATTACTGAATTCAGAAAGTTTATAGAAGGAGCTATGTAGTGTTCAGATGGAATTTTTTTTTTTAATTTTAACTGTTGTAAATTTTTAAATGTTTGGGGAAAAGAGGATTACTTTTTTATATGACCATCAATATCTTATGGCATGTCTCTGTCATAAATCGGTGGCATGACTATGTGCATTAGCTCCAACTTTTTATCTTTACATGATCTTATTGGTTAAATATGATCTCATGTGCTACATGAATAGTGCATAAGTCATTCTCAAATTATCTTTTTGTAGTCTATGTGAGGCAATGATCACTTTCAGCTTAGATAGCAATGAACTGTCTAAAGAGAACAAAATTGTCAATAAAGCAATGGCTCTAACCTAGATAACCTATTTCCAGTCTCAAAATGCAACAAACATGGTACATAACTGATTTTACACTCTGCTTCTATATACCAATATCCAATTTACATTAAGAGTCAAAAAGAAAATCAATGATTTTCAAAGAGTTGAGCTTTTTTTTTGTTTTTGAGACAGGGTCTTGCTCTGTCACCCAGGCTGGAGAACAGTGGCATCATCATAGCTCACTGCAAACTCAAATTCCTGGGCTTAAGTGATGCTCCTGCTTCAGCCTCCCAAGTAGCTAGCACTATAGGCTCGTACCACCATGCCTGGCTAATTTTTTTATTTTTTGTAGAGATGGGGTCTTGCTATGCTGCCCAGGCTGGTCTCAAACTCCTGGCCTCAAGTGATCCTCCCACCTCTGTCTCCCAAAGTGCTGGGATTACAGGAGTGAACCACTGTGCCCAGCCTGAGTTCAGTCTTGACCAGCAACATAAATCAAACCCATCTAGCTCCTAAATAGGAGCTTCTGCTACATGGAAATAAATAAGCTATCCGTAGAGTTTGTATCTGAAAGCCATGGTAACACATATATACCAATCTCAGTGTAAGTTACCACATATGCCCCGCCTGAATCAGTTTTAACAAGCCTAAGCATGACTAATATTTGCATGAACAAGAATAAAAATTACACTTCAGTTGTAAGTACTCAAGTTCCAAGACTTTAAAAGTGACTATGAATAAGGAAAAATTTCCTTCAAAGTGGAGTTGTATTTAATTTCCAGTTCATCTGCAGTTCAATATTTCCTGTAAAGAATGACTACAATCTAAAAATAATTAAGATCACTCTAGTGAAAAAAACTCACTAGAGTTTTGAAACAATAAATGGATGTCTTAGCTTAAAATATATATTGTGACTTTGGATATTTTTAATCTTGATTTTCCAAAGTTTAATTTACTTGGAAGTAATAGAAGTAAGTTTGAAATAAGGTGATTATTTTGACATGTAAATACAGGGAAAAATTTATCTAAATTTCAGAAGCTAAGAATGAGCAATTATTTTTGAAAAAACAGTTCACTGGATCTCAAAGTTTTCTTGAGAAACTGATTTCACAAAGACCAGTCTATAATGGCAGAAAGTTTCAATGATTTGTGGCTTTTAATGAGTTAGGCAAATGTAAATTTTTACTGTACCTTTCGGAGGCTGCAGAAGCCTGGAATTCTCAAACAAATGCTTCTTTTTGATAGGTAAAATTACTGTGTCTTTCAGATCTGTAATGACATCATCTAAACCTGCTATATCACTCCAAGTAACCTGGTAAAAGTTAAGGTCAACATGAATTTTACTGTAAATGTACGCTCACTAAAGTAAAAGTAATCCCCCCAAAATATACCCCCAACATACAAAATGGCAAACCTTAACTTGATAATTATACATAAATAATAAAAGGTTAAAATGACATATTAATGTGGGTAAAGACCTTTCACAGCAATAATGAAATTAATAAACTGCTATAAAACTGGAAAATGGAGTTTAACAGTCAACTGCCTATTATTAAAAAAAGCCAGGTACTCAAAAATCTCCAAGGGTCTAATAAACTGAATTCATTCCATTTATGAGGAGGAAATACTCTGCCACAAAAAGATTGAGAACCAGCTCAGACAGATAATTTAGCTCTGGCTCATGGGAAAGAGCTCACCAGAAACGTACCTATTTCGCACAGGGTATTGTCAAACATCATAGAAATCAATTTTAGAAATAAGGTCTATATCTTATATTAACCACCAAACTGGACATCTGAATTTTATTTATCAAAAGCAAAACTGTCAAAACTTAATGAGGTGTCTTTATAAATAGTAAGTATGGTATACACATTTCAAAATAGACAAGGAAAACCTTCTGATTCAACTTAAAAAGTTTTCTTTTTTGGAAATAAACTAACTGAAAGGGACTTCAAAAAAAAGAATCAGTGTAGCTCTATGCTGGCACAGTAAAGGATCTGGAGGCCAGTTAGAAGCAATAAATTTACAATAGATTTACTTTCTTCATAACTTAAAAAGAAAAAAAAAGGAAGATAAAAAAAGAAGGTGCAAACTTTTTTCCAGCCAAATGTGGGGGAAAAAAATCCTAACTTTTATTGTAGCTGCAATAAAAAACTGAGTTTGTTAGTACAGACTTACTCAGAAATGAATATAGGTAGGTCCCCAAGAAGGTATCATTGTAAATTTACAAACCAAATTCAAATGGACGCTTAATTCTAGGGTGTGTGTATGTCTCTGTATAAACACATATTAAAAGACATTGCAGATTTTTATTTTCTAGATTTGGAGATGAGGATATTTCATTCTATTTATTTATATCAATATAACATTAATATAGTAGATAAATATATTTATTCTGTTATATACAAAATATTCATACAGGATCTTATATATTACATTAATCTGATCCTCAAAATAATCCTTATAAAGTAGGTATTTTATTATCTCTGGATTACACAGGAGGGAACTGAGACTCAAGAGGAAATCATTTGCCAAGGCCATGAATGGAAAAACTGGGATTTAGGATCCTGTGTTATCTATCATACTATATAAAAGTCTAGATTTAAACTCCATAAAACAAACATCCACACAACTTAAAGCAGTATGTTTCACATACCACAAAGGCAAATATACAAAAGTACAAGTTTTACTAAACAAATGTATACAGAAAAGGAGTTAACATAGCAGACCTGAGACTGGTATCCTTAGAAAAGTCTGCTTATAAGGGTGGCCCTCAGCTGGCACCTGGGAACTTAAATTTCAAGAGTCTCACCATTCCCTGACAAGAACAGCTCACTGTGCCTAAACTGTTTGCACAAACAATATGGTTTACCATGAACACCCCTTTTTCTTCTAGGAGTCTAGAATTTTGGTACATTTAAGGAAGAGGGAATCTATATAACCAGCCCCCAATAAAAACCCTGGGCACTGAGTCTCTTGTGAGCTTCCCTGCTGGATAACATTGCACACGTGTTGTCACAACTTGTTGATGCAATAATTAAGCACATACTGTGTAATTCCACTTGGAGAGGACTCTTGGAAGCTTGCACCTGGCTTCCTCCAGACTTCACCCTATTCTCTTTTCCCTCTGCTGATTTTGCCTCATATCCTTTCAGTGTAGTAAATCACACACATGAGTATGACTACATGCTGAGTCCTGTGATTCCTCCAAGCTAATCAATGAACGTGGTCATGGTCTTCAGGACTCCTGACACAAAACACTAGACAAAAAAAAAAAAATCTTCTGGGGCTGGGAAGGGGTGGGGGAAAACAAGAATATAAATGTATTTACCACCACTGAACTGCATACTTAAAAATGATAAAGATGGCAAATTATATATATATATTTTACCTCAATAAAAAAAAGAAAAAATCTTAAGATTAAAGATACATACATGCATATTAAGAGGGTCTACAAGATGAGCAGCAATACTCATTTCATATTCTGAGAGCTTCACATTTTTCACACCAATTTGCTTCATTAGTTTTTCTGCCTAGAAAGAAAAGAACAAACCACCTCCTTTGGTTTGATATTTAGATATTGGCACTTCAAAACAGATATATGTGAAGTCTAAAGAGCAATGAACAGACATACAAGAATTTTCCAGGGATAGTTTAGGCCACTTGATCTTATCCTTCCCCATTGTGAGCCCTTAGGTAAATAAAAGATTTAAGGCTCCACTCCACAGAAATCAGGGCAATTTAACCACCTCTTGGGAAATGAGAAAATAGGGTACATGATTGAGGAGATCATGTACCTCCCAATAGGGCCTCCCATTGCTTCAATGAGACTATAGAACACACTTGGTTTCTCTTTCCTAGTAGGATTATCATGACAGGTACAGGCAAAACCTCAAGATGAAAGAGGAGGTAAGGATACCAAGAAATGTACAATTGGAGCTTCTTTCCTTAAATTAACAGAGTATCTGAAACAGATATCCAACTTCCTTCAAATCACCCAGGTATCTATAATAGATGGCCATATATATCTAATTTTAAATTGTCCTGAGATGCTGTCCCTTTTAAAGTCAATTCCTGGGGCTAGACAATAAGAGATAATAAAAATAGCTTTAAATTAGAAGTATATTTACCTATATTCTCAAAGCAGGGCAAAACTAGTGTTAAACCTATAAGTTCTAGCAACAGAACACATTTTCAATTAAAATAAAAATAATGATAAACATTTACTGAATATGCCAAATATTATGCCAAAATACAGTAAAAGGATTGCTCATCTAATCCTCAAAGCCAATCCTATGAGGTAGCTACAATTTTTTCCCTATTACAGAAGAACAAACTGAAGCCTAGTATGATTAAGTAATTTGTCTTAGGCTAAAAGTTAGCAAACGGAAGAGGCAAGATATGAATCCAAGTAGTCTACCTCAAATCCATACTCTGACTACCACATATATTTGCCTTTGTTTCTCCAATTGTAAGATGGGTGTTTGTGACCAATAAAGTCTTTAAAAATCTATATATAACATACTCAAATTTCAAGTAAGTGAAGATTTTAGAAATGAAGGTACCTAGTAAATCATGTTTACCTAAATATTTGTTGTTACATTGTCCTAAAATGCTTTTGATTATATAGTTTTGCTGTTTGTCAAGGGTATGACTGCTCTAAAACATCACACAGCATTACAGTTATAGATTGGTTAGGGGATTAGGATTAACATGTGTTTAACTGCTTTTTTTAAAAAAAGTGCTATGAACCACATTGGATAACCACATAGGATAAATCTCCTACTTATCCAGTCCCATAAAATCACTGAATCAATGGATAAACCAGTCTTTTGTAGGTTCCTTTATTTCTTGTAAATACCTTCTCTTTCACTACCTTTAAATCTTTTACGTGTCAGCTATGAAAGGTATCCTATTTTAGCATCTGAATAATACTAATTTACTCTTCGTTTTTATTATGCCACAATAAGTGTGAAGCTGTCTCACGTGTCCTTTTTAGGCAATGCTTTAAAACAGTGATTTTCAACCAGAGGTCATTTTATGCCCCATGGCACACTTGACAAAGTCTAGAAATACCTTTGGTTGTCACACTTGGGGGTAGGGTGATACTGTCATCTAGTCCATAGAGACAGGGAGGACACTAACCATTCTACAAAGCATAAAATAGCTCCCCTTCCTCCATCCCAAAAAATTATCAGGCCCAAAATGTCAACAATGCCCAAATTGAGAAAACTTGCTTTCTTCCCCCATTAGCTAGTTGTCCTGAAAATTTTGCTCTATGCCACAATTGCTTCTTGATTTAAATAATAGCCTTTATTTATATCTGGAATTTCCTAAATAAAAATGACCAATGATATTGTTGAGTTTATATAAAGATAGAAAATACTATACAGTCAAGTTTACCTAGGATCTCTTTTCTGCAACAGCAGTCTCACCTTAACAATGTCTTCAGGTAGTATTCACAATGTATTGCTGACAGAAAAGGGAAAAGGAATTAAGGTTTACTGAGTACCTACCACATGGATGGTACTGTGCTGGGTACTTTACAATTAGCCCTTAAAACTCACCTGAGAAGTAGCTACTTTTAACCTTACTTTTCAGATTAGAAATTTACGGGCCAGAGAAATTAAAAGAACTGCCAAGATTATACAGCTAGGAAGTGACATTAACAGAGCTCAAACCTTGATTTGTCTAATTTCAAAGCCCACGTTCTGCTGAAACACTAATATTCCTCATTTGAAAGAGCAGAACTTAGTTAACAAACAAATGAAAAGGAAGCACCAAAACCACACCATAACTACCACCAAACTATGTCCCAGCAATAAGTTGTCCAATTGTCTAGTTTTGACACCTGTAAGTCAGCCACTATTTCTAAAATGTTTTAACCAGAAAAACAAAATTATGATTGGACTACTCTAAAAATGGCTTATGTTTATACAAGCATTATTATTTACAGCTTAATGACAATTATATTTTCTAGTTTTCAAGGTTTGCTTATTTTTTTAAAGTAAGTCTCTCCAAATGGTTCTTGTCTCTATGGAGGGAAAATGGGCTTATATTGGGAGGGGCGAGGTTTGGAGGCAACAAAGCATTTTAGGACAATGTAACAACAAATATTTAGGTAAACATGATTTACTAGGTACCTTCATTTCTAAAATGTTCACTTACTTGAAATTTGAATACGTTACATGAAAACTCTGGAAAACACCTTTTTCTAGACATGTGCAGACAGCAATCTTCCCTTTTTGGGTTAGTGTACTTAAATCTCTTTCCTATGACTTTACCATATGTATTCTGAAAGTTCTTGGATAAGATGACTTTGTGATGACTTCGTACTATGGTGCTCTTCTACTATGCATGTGTATAAAACACAATACTGCACTGAGTTTTTTCCCATCTAGTTTCCCACTCCTATTGCTTTTCTTTCCTCATCACTTCTATCTACTGCCTTGCCCACACAGGCAACACTAACTACCTGCTCCTTACTGATTTCCTCTCTCTATTTTCTTATTTACTGTAGCTTCTCAGTCTTCTAAGATTCAGCTCCAATAAACCACAGCTTTAAAAGCCACTTTATTGGCAATGCAGTTCACAATGGCTTTCTGGGGTTAACAAATGTTGGCTCTTCCAAATTGGCATTTTGTGATGGCTGCTGTTAAAAATACCTAAAAATTCCAGGCTTTAAGGTTTTAGTATACCATCCTTCACAAAATATTTCAGTTATTATTTTTCTCAAAATAATGGAAATGAAGTTTGGAAAACTATAGCATAAAAACAGGACTAAAAATAGGAAGACATTAAGTTAAATAACTATGGTCACAGTATGTAACTTTCATGTGTATGAAAAACTGCACTTGATCTTTCCTGGCCCTTGACTACTAAACCACAATTTCAAGAAAATTATATAGTCTATTAATAAGCTAAACAAAAAATTGAGTATACATCTCAATTAACCTAACCCCCCCCCTTTCATCACAAACACACCTGTCACAACCCTTCTACTACATTTAAATATGATCCAAGTAGCAGCATGTGCCCAGAAAAATCCCTGTCGCTGTGGACACTCTGCTGAAACCATCTCCTCTCACATTACCAATTAAATATCCTACCTCTCACAAGCTGGAGGTTTCCCTGGCTTCAAGCTAGAAATTTACAAATACTCCATTTAATCTAATATAAAATGACTTCCAGGATACTGTTGTTCCTGATTTGAATGCAATTATGTCATCTTTTACCTTTCATTTTAAAACTGCATTAAAATCACATGAGGCCCACTGATTATCTGGTAACCTCTAAGTGTTCTACACCCAAGCTTTTAGATTCAGTGCTCTTCCTTTCTGACCACAGAAGTCATACCTTCCTCCTCCCACATTGACACTTCATCCCTGCCCTTAATATGCACTCTAATACCTTCATTTCTTTCTATTCCCCAGCTAAATCATCCCAGATCTGGCAATACTGACTTCCTAAATGGCCGGGACCACCGGGTCATTTTTTCAATGATACCTTCCTTAGAACTCTTTACACTTCTTGTTATACTAGTTAGCCTCATCGCCAATGCTGGTTCAGCACTACCATTCACTCCATCTGCCAAGTTGCTGAGTAATGTTTCAGAATAAAAACAAAACAACTGAATTCCCAATAAACTCATGCTTTCTTCAACCAAGCCCTAAAGCTCCATTATCCACAATGACTTAATCTCATTAAACAGTAATCACACAATTACCTCAACAGGCCCCCAACTTCCTCCACTCCATTCATTTTTAGTCACAATCTCTCCCCTTCATGTTACTGAAAATAAAACAACTCTACCTTAAAATGCTCCTGTAGCTACTGATCCCAGCCTCTCCTGGACCTTCTGGGACCTACCTCCATTCATTACCCATCCTCTTAGGCAGCCTCTTTCCACCTCCTCCTTCTCCACTAACCTTTTCCTTTTTTCTTCTTTCCCCCAAACTCTGGAATACCACCTTCTTTTACCTCAAATTCTACTTGCTGCCTCCACTGAATGGAAATTGCTCTCTCCAACCTTAATGATTTCACTAAATTTACTGACTGCTTTACACTATTCTTCATGAGCTCCTTTTCTCCTTAACCATTCTAATAGAGCATTTATAACCAATTCTCTTTCACAACCTTCTCCTCCTTTGGCTGTGGTAACTTTATACAAGTGATTCCCCAGATAGTGGGAAAGAATTAAGAAGGGGTATAACCAAATAATGTCTGGGACTTATAAAAATTTTATTTACCACCCCACCCACTTCCCCAAATTCTGATTATTTCTTCCTAGAACATAGGTGTTTCAGCTGAGAATCACTGCCACAGTAAACCTATTACATTCTGCAATGCGTTGTATATACTTCAGGTGTGTTCAGGTGGAAAAGACACTATTACTGGTACCTTCCATTATCTTGGTTTTATTCCTGTTCTTCTGGCCATTCTTTTTTTTTTTTTCAATTTTTAAAGTGCTTTTATTAATAATTGGGTAGATTATAGGATATCTTTAGAATATTTAGATGAGGTATAAAGAACCACAACATAACCAACACTCACCCAAGTTTAAGAACAAGAACATTATCATCATCTTCCAAGTCCCTCTGTGAGCCCCTCTCCAAATATAGACAGACCTTCTCTGGTCTCTCAGAGGTAATTACAATCCTAAATTTAAATCATTCCTTGATTTTCTTTATAATTTAACCATATGTTTGATTCTCTAATGTATAGTTTTATATGTTTCAGAACTTTACATACATGGGATCACACTGGTATGTACTCTTCTGTGACTTTTTCTTTTCACATAACATTGTATTTCTTAGTCATCCATGTGGCTGTTGAACAGCTGTAATTCATTCACTTTTCTCTGGTGAATATTATGCTCTGGCATATTTAGGAAGCCAGAATATGCCACCCCAAAATATGCTGCTTTGGCATAAGGATTATTTTGAGCTGAGGGCAAATAGATACAAGAAAAGCTCTCTGCCCTACCCCTACTTGCCAAAAAGCAGGACATAAATTTACAAAGGTATCCCTCCTCCCCTCTCTACTAAGAAGGACAAAAGTCAATCATGGGAGACAAAGGTAGACACTTATCAGCCTGGAGGTGTTCACCAGAGAAATCTACAAAACAAACTTTACTAACTGGTCTTTATCTTCCATTAGTGTCCCAGATATTTGCCCTCCCACAATTTGCTGCCTGTAGGGATTCAAACTCCTTTTCTTTTGTCTGGTCACTTCTCTAAAACTTTATTGTTCCTTTGCTAAGATATATAAACTCAAGTTCTAACCAAATCTTCCAGTTACTCATCTCTGGATACTCCCATGTGTTACATGCTTGGTACACATGTTAATAAACTTGTTTTCCTCTTGTTAATTTGTTTTTTGTTGTAGGGGCCCAACCAAGAATTCAGAAGGGTAAAGGGAAAATTATTTTTCCTCCCCTATACATGCATATACTAACATTTATTCAAATGTTTGAATTAGTTCCTTCTTTTTTCTATTACAAGCAGAGATGCTATGAGCATTCTTGTATGTATCTTCTGGTTCTTGGGCATATGCCCAGAAATAAAACATGTGGATCACTGAGTATGCACATTTTCAACTTTACTAGATAATGAATGCCAAACTATCTTCCAAAATGGTTATACTAATTTATACTCCCACCAGCAATATTTATGTTCCTGTGGTTCCACATTATCTCCAACATATGGTATTAACAGGCTTAAAATTTTGCGATTTGGCAGATGTGAAAAGGTATCAATGTGATTTTAATTAGCATTTCCTGGATTCCTAATGAGGTTGTACATCTTTTTATATGTTTATTGACCATTACAGATTCTTCTTTTTTAAGATGTCTGTTTTAAGTTTGACCATTTTTCTTCTGGGTTGTTTTTTTCCTTACTGATTCATATGCATCCTTTTCATATACTTAGAATAAATCTTTTAAATTATATTATAAAAATATGAAATATGTAGCATTGTTATAAATATTAATACTTTATATTACTTTACATTTCAATTTCAATAGGAACCCAACAAGGTAAGTACTATTATTATTTCCTTTACAGATAAGAAAATCCAGGACACAGAGAAGTTAAATAAACTTTGTTTTTCAAGAGTGTCTTGCCTATTTATAGACTTTCGTTCTTTCATATAAATTTTAGGAAAAAATATAAAACAAAAACCTGCCATCATTTTTTTTTACTGATGCTGAATTTAACTTAAGGCTTTAATACTTTTATAATTTTCTCCATAAATAGTATTGTACATCTGATGTTTATCAATTGTTTTATCTTTTTGATGCTTCTGTAAATAGCATCCTTTTAAAAATCACATTTTCAAACATGGCAAGTATGTAGAAACATAGTTGATTTCTGTATATTGATTTTGTATCCAGCAACCCTGTTACACTCTCATTAATCCTGATAGTTTATCTGTAGACATTCTTTGGCTTTGTAAGGAGAATATCATATTATCTGTGAATAATAACTGTTTAGTTTCTTCTTTTCCAATCATTCTACTTCTTTTTTCTTCACTTATGCATTGGCTAATTACTCAGTAAAATGTTAAACAGAAGTAATGACATCAGGCTCCCTTGCTCCTAATCATAAAGGAAATGCTTTCAATTTTTTTACCATAAAGAATGTTTCTTGTAGCTTTTGATTTAAAGTGAGAAAAAAAAAGAATGTTTCTTGTAGTAAACTCATTTCATCAGGTTAAAGATATTATCTTCTATTCCTATTTTACTAAGAGCTTTTCTAAAAATCATGAATGAATTTTTTTTTTTGAGACAGGGTCTTGCTCTGTTGCCTGGGCTAGAGTGCAGCAGCGTGATAACAGCTCACTGCAACCTCAAATTCCTGGGCTCAAGCGATCCTCCTACCTCAGCCTCCCAACTAGCTGTGACTATAGACCTGCGACCACTACTCCGGCTAATTTTTCATTTTTTCTGCAGAGACGGGGGTGGGGGGGGGTCTCATTCTTGCTCAGGCTAGTCTTGAACCCCTGGTCTCAAGCAATCCTCCCGCCTTGGCTTCCCAAAGTGTTAGGATTACAGGCATGAGCCATCGCACCTGGCCGTGAATGCTTAATTTTAACAAAGGCTTTTCCTGCATTTATTGAGATAATCATATAGTTTTTATTCTTTTAATTTGTTAATGGTATACATTATATTGATTTTTTTCCCCTCAAATGAAGCCAGCCTTAAACTCCTAGAATAAATCCAACTGGTTATTTTGTATTTTTTATACATTGTTGAATCCAACTTGCTAATATTTTATTTAAGATTTTTATATCTGTTTAGAAGTGAGATACAGAAATTACAGACTATTATAAGTTTTGGAACTGTGGTTATGCTAACCTTATAAAAAGGTCGGGTGACTGTTCCCTCTTTTTCTAGAAAAAGAGGAGTTTAGAAGAGTTTGTATAAATTCATTATTATTAATTTGTTCCTTAAATGTTGGTAGAATTTGCTTGTAGAGTTCTATGGGCCTGGAGTTTTCTTTATAAAAAGATATTTTCAATATTAATTTATTTCATAGTTATGGGACTAACTATTCATGTCTTCTATTTCTTCTTAAGTCAGTTTGGGTAATTCATATTTTTCTAAGAGTTTGTCAATATCTAAATTTTCAAATTTACTGACATAAAATTGACCCTTGAACAATGCAGGGATTAGAGGCACTGACCCCCATGTAGTAAAAAATCTGCATAGAACTTTTGGCTCCTTGAAAGCTTAATTACTAACAGCCTACTGTTGACCGGAAGCTTTACCGAAATATAAACAGTCAATAATACAATACGTTAAACGTATTATAGGCTGTATTCTTACGATAAAGCAGGACAGAAAAAAGAAAATGTTATTAAGAAAATCAAAAAGAAGAGAAAATATTTACTATTAAGTGGAATTGGATCATCACAAAGGTCTTCCTCCTCATCTTCACATTGCATAGGCTGAGGTGGTGGATGAAAAGGAGGGGATGGTCTTATTGTCTAAGGGGTGGCAGAGGTGGTAGAGGTAAAAGGGGTTAACAGGAGAGACAGGCACACTGAGTGTACTTTTTATTGAAAAAAATCTGTATAGGAGTGGACCTATACAGTTCAAACATGTGTTGTTCAAGGGCCAACTGTAGTTTTTAGTAGTCCTTATTTTTCATGTCTACAGTATCTGTCGTTACGTCTCTTTTATCATTCCTGGTAATATTTATTTATGACTTCATTTTTTTCTTGAATATTTGACAAAACTCTCAATTTTATCATTCTTTTCAAAAAGCCAATGTTTGGTTTTACTGATTTTCTCTATTGCACATCCATTTTCTATTTCATTATCTTACTTCCATTCATTTCATTATGTTTTCTTTTATCTATGAGTTACTTAGAAATATTTCCTACTTTCTAAACTTACTTGATTTTTCTAATGATCTCTACTATACTGCAAATACTCAAGAATATAATAAATATGCTAACAGTACTATGAAACTTGAGATTTGTTTTATAATCTAGTATTTGGTTTATTTTCACAAATCTTACATGTGTGCTTGAGATACATACTCTGCATTTATTTGGGTACAATACACTATACATGTCCACTAGATAAAGATTTTTGTTTAAATCTGCTACACCCTGATTTTTTAAAAATCTGTTTGACCTATCAATTACTGAAAGAAATATTTTAAAATATCTCACCATGATGATGGAGATGCCTATTTCTCCCTGTAGTTCTATCATTTTTTCACTTTATATATTTTGAGGCTATATTAATAGGTGCAAATATAGAAATGTTACATTTATTGGTGAATTGAATCTTTTATCAGAATGGAGTGAACCTCATTTTCTCTAATATCTTTGCCTTACAGTTTCTTTTTTTCCAGCTAGCTTTCTTCCTGTATTTGTGTGGTACATGTATTTTCCATCTTTTTACTTTCAACCTTTCTATATCTACACTTTAGATGTGTCACTTCACCTATCATATGGCTTAAATTTCTCTCTTCAAACCATTCATCTTTAAAACATTACATCTTTGTCTTTAGTTAAAATATTACAGAGAATATAGCCTAGATTTATAGAGTTATCATCTAGGAGACTCCCTACCTTGGATGGGTCCTATGCCTTGTATCCTGAGCCCCTCTGAATCACAAAAACAGACACTCAAGTTCAGTAGGTTCAGCAAATTCTCTCAAGGTGAAAGCTGGCCATCAAGCTCACCTTACCTTTCTGAATTTTTGCCTTAAGTTTTTTACCTGCATTCCTTACTCCCTTGATACCTCATAAATGCCTTTAAGAAGATTAAAAAAAAATTATCAAGCTTGTTTGGTTGTTCTCAGCAGAAGAGTCAGTCCAGGTACCTTGTTACCTCTACTGAACTATTCATTCTCCACTGGCTTCACATCATCTTTCCAATCCCTAAATGAAGGGAATGTATCAAGGCTTACTCTTCAGCTTACCATTTATGTTGCTTTATATTAAATAATATCTCCTTTGGAGACCTCGTCACTTTCAATACAGTATTAGCATTTATTATAGTGACAATTACATTAGAAGCTCTTAACAAACATTTCAATGTATAAATCTTGATGGTGGTAGGGGAAGATAGGGAAGTGGCTTGGGAAAAGCCCTAGAAATGATACATACATACACAAGAAAAACCTTATAGCCTACCCCATCCCAGTTGAGACTCACTGTTCTAATGACTCCAACTACTTATAGGCATCTGATAAGGAAACATAAATCTAGGGCTGACCTTTTTTCTGAGATTCAGACCTACAATTTCAATTGCTGTATGAACATTTCCCCTTGAATTCCTACTACCAACACAAACTCAGTATGCCCAAATCAATGTCACCTTCCCGTAAGTTTGCCCTATCTACTAGCTTCCAAATCTCTATAAAAGATGAGTCTTTGAGGAATCTAGATAAATCTTTGATTCATTTGTAAGATGTCCTTTTTCTTTTCCCACATCACAAAGTCTCTCCTGCGTTCCTTATTTTGAGTCTATTTCACCTGTTCCATTCTTTTGTCATCCCCATATTCCAAGTCTTTGCCAGGACTGTTGCAATCTATAACCAACAGATCTTGCTGCCAGTCTCTCCTGACTCCTATTTCTTCTATATACTACTATAACTTTACCCTTAAAATATTGCTTTGCATGTCACTCACCCACTCAAATATACTTAACGGTTTACCATTGCCTATATAGAAGTCTTCCATTGGTCAATAGCATATTTCAATAGCTAGAGATGTAGGGAGGATAAGAGGAAGGGTAACCGAGAAAGCTATAGCCCTCAGTCAAGCAAATCCAATGACAACCTTTTCACCTTGGATGTTTTAAACATTCATAAGTTACTGTGGAATGTGATAACGCTAGAAGCGAAGAGTATGCCTCCTTTTTAATTGATGACCGACTTCTATTGATAAAATGCTGTGGCATTTTTTTTAATGTCAGTCTACCCACCAAAAAATTAAAAGAATTGAGGAAGGGAAAAGTAGAACTCTGTTTCCTGAATTTACACTCAGGACTCTTTATCATGTAGTTTTCACCTCTCCCTGCAGGTTCTACTAGTTATGAGAACCCTGCTCTCCTACTCAACTAGTATATTTACTGCTTCTTTAACAGGTCTTCTTATTCCTACTCCCACCATGATTCTGTTCATGTCCTCTCTATTAAAAATTGTCCTTGCCCCTTTCTCTAAAAACCATAGTTTCTGTCTATACTACTCATTAGGCAACTAGCATATGCTATTTACTATTATAATTTATATTATCACGGACAAATCTTTTCTCCCTACCATGGGCACTAAGAGGACAGACATCGTATCTAATACTTCATATACCTGACATTTAGAACAATACTATATACATCGTTTTCAATAAAGGCTTAATGATGACAGTCCATTCATGTAGCACTTAGTATCTATTAATATATTTGGCTTTCTACATGTCTTCTACTTGTATATCCCAGGAGCTCCCAGAAACCAAGAAAAAAAATGACAAAATTTTCTTTAAAAGTAAGACCCCTGCTTTTAAAATGCTGAAAACTATACAACTTACCAATACTTTGAACTCAGGCTTAAACTGACTTTCCTGATTCAGGTGGAAGAAAAAAAAGCTACACTCAGGTTGACAGATGGACAGAATCAAATTAGTTTGGAAAACAAAACAAAACAAAAAAAGTCAGACTTCCTAGGGACTTACGAATAGGCTGATGATATAATCTAAACTTTGAGTCAACTATTTTATAATCAACTTCAGGAAATAAATTAATAACTGCCCAAACTGCTTTTCAGATACATACTTACTGCAGTGTTTATGAAACTGTGATTTTCACTTTTTACTGATTTAAGAACTATACATAACACTGTAAAGTAGCCATTTATTTACATCCCTATTTCCCACACTAGCCTGTAGTATTTTGAAAGATCAAGATTTATTCATCTTTTTCCCTGGAACCAAGCATTTGCTAGGAAGTCAATAAATGTTTACTGAATAAATCAGAGTTACAACTCAGAAGACAAATCTAAAAATCCATGAATAGGAATATCTTATTCAGTTACTGTAAGTTATGTTATAAGTAAGACAGTCAATAAGATAAGAATATCTTATTCAGATATTCTATTAATTAAAAAGAAAAATAAGAGCCAGAAGGGAAAAGCCATCTAACAAACAGGAAGAAAAATTTCCAAGACTCCTTTTAAGGCTTTTATTTTTTGAGGATGAACAGAAACCAAACAAATGTAACATCCTAATAAGGAAATAACCACAAGAGGCAGCAGCTGAAAAAGTGGATGTTCACAACAAAATACTGTATTTTTATTCATCATTTTTCTCTTCTGATATGTTGCCTATAGAGTTAAAAAAAAAAAACTTGATAAACTAATACTTTTTAGGAATAATGAAATTGAAATTAAATACATATATCAATACATTTTCATGTGGGATTTATAGAATTTCTCATTAATTTATAATTCTATTATATTCTTAGTTTGGGTGAAAAATATTTGCTAGCCACAAGAAAAATGATCTTCAAACATTTCATACCTGTTTCTGAGCTTCTACTTTTTGCTTTCTGGTTGGATCAATTGCATCTACCATCCATTTGATAGTAAAATATGTTACTGCACCAAATATTGTCAAACGGAAAATTAAACCAACAACTTCATTCCGACTCAAGGGACGAGAAAAGGCTTCAGCATGTACCATCTTGATTGTTAACCTTAAAAAACAAACAGAAATGTCACCAGGTAATAACTATATCTATTAAAATTGGAAGAGTAATAAAGTAGGTTAAACTAAGCAAGAAAAACTAACTTCTAGTCAAATTGAAATATTACCTACCTTAAAAAAAGTGTTTTATTTTAAGGGGAAATGGATTTTTAAACATTAAGTAAACAAATACATTTAAAGTTCCTTTTGAAAACTGAAGTAGATTAGAAACAGGTTTATTTAGTTGCAGAACTAATAATTCTACTTGAAAAATATAGTAACTATCTTAAGGTATTTACTCTTCCAAACAGCTTTTAAATAACTATTTCCAAGTCTAGAAAAGTATCAACTATAACACCAATCCAACTGAAGAAAGGCAGCTTGACAATACTTCACTAATGTTATGATAAGAATTCCTTCTATTAAGTATAACATATACTAGGCAATTTTTTGAGAGTGAAATTCAAACTGTGAACTGAGCCACTTTTTCTTTAATGGTTTTCAAGGACTGCTTAAATTTAAACATGCCATTTTCTCAACTGATATTAATTTTTTTGAGCCACCCTATTGCTCCCAACAACCCAGCTAAATATGAAGCAACAGAACTTTCCAAAATTTTTAACCAACCAAACCGCAACAAGAATACAGCACTCACCCAAACTACAGAGAAAAAAAGAGGCAATGTGCCTATTTTTACATATATCCCTGAACAGCTACATCAATCAAAGCTAGGTTTATAGAAGACATGCACTCCTGTCAAAGGCAATAACCACCCAGAAGAATAAGCTTGTAAGGAATGATGTGACTATCACATTTTGGGAGATAGGATCTCAGCTTCAAATAATGCCATTATACTCAGTTCTGTGCTGAGTGCAATGGGATATATAAGAAAAAGAGAATATATATTTTGCTCTTATTCATATGAATATGAATAAGCCAGAATTTATACAGATGGCTCAGAAACAGGTAAAAAATTAAGTACTGCATAGATTAATTAATCCATGGTCCTTCCAGCTCTAAAATTATTGTTTCTCTTCTCACTACTACTAAATTAAAGATCCTCTTTACCTCTCTCCCTCTAGAATAGCTCCAACAATTTTTTAACTCCTCTTAATACACTTCCTCCTCTCCAGTCAAAACTGTATACTCCTTCTCCCTAATCAAAAGACCCCAAAGCTTTCCCTTTACAGGATTCCCAAGCATTCAAGACTATCCTAACCTATCTCCAGAGTCAATATTAAGCATTTTATCTCTCATTTCCCAGTGGGAACTCTCGGTAGCTGGAGTCACTATAATCTGAAAATGCCACATGTATTTTCCCTACAGAGTATTTGGCTGGTACTCTAGATGGGCCATTTCCTCTAATTCATCTAGCATTAGTCAAATTCTATCCAAACTTCAAAAACCAACTTTATCTGCTCCACGAAGACTTCCAGATCACATTAATCCTCTATATTTATTCTTATTACACTATTTTAAGAAATGTCTTGTTTTTAATCATTATTAAACTTTTGGGATATCTATTCTACTCAGCTAGAATTTAAATCCTTACAGACATTTATATCTTATCCATCTTTTGTGTGTTTGTCACACACAGAACAGAGGCTATTAAAAAATTATCTGTTCAATGGATAAATGGCAACTAAAGAAAAACCTCCCATTTGATCATTCTAACAGTCACTGCCAGACTCTTGAAGGATTTTTAAAAGTCAAGGTTCTATACTTCTCCATTACTGGGAGCCGTTCACTTCACAATAACTACATTCTTTAATTTAAACTTAACAATTAATTAACTGAAAGCCTTCATTTTGGAAGAAGAAACTTTGGCCTAGGGAGGTTAAGTGATTTGATTCACTAAACAAGCACTTATTGAACATTTATATATCATGCCTATTATATACTGAATATACAATAAAGGCTAAGATACAATTACTTTACTCAAGGAACACTGTCCAGTTATTATATTAATTACAATGGGTAAAAAGAAGC
Source organism: Daubentonia madagascariensis (assembly GCA_023783475.1). Taxonomy (NCBI): domain Eukaryota; kingdom Metazoa; phylum Chordata; class Mammalia; order Primates; family Daubentoniidae; genus Daubentonia; species Daubentonia madagascariensis. Next base: position 25,767,142 of record JAKFHU010000585.1, read on the forward strand.
TAGAAGGGAGCAGTCACCTAACTAAAATCTCTCCTCATATAACAAATCAGTGTGCTTCTTCCTTCAGCATGGATTCCCAAAAATAGGTTACACAATACTTCACTTCTCACAGGAAGTGAAAAACTGACTTTTCCAGTCTTTATTCTGACAAAGTTGAAAATGAAGCTGGAATGTGGGGTATATTCATAGATGAAAATAACCCAATTTAGACAAGATAATGGTTTTATTAACTTAATCTATGAAAATTGGTGGCATTCCAAAAACATTTTCATTTGTTTAGTTGGAGTTGGTAGTGATAATACTGCCATCTACTGGAGGTTCACTGAACTACATGAACAAATTAGGGCTATCAGCAAGTCCCAAAGTCATCAAGATAGTAAGAATTTTTAATCCTATAAAAAATGTCGACGTAAAACCCGTTTATATATTTTCCTATTCTGAAATTAGGTCTGTTAAGGCCACCTCTAGAACAGTAGTCCATCTTTTAAAACGACTTCAGAATCCTGAAACGAAACTGAAACTTGTTTTGTAGATTGTAACTGTATACAATTTATTGTACACTCATCTGTCATTCATGTGGCATTGATATACCTGCAACGTAAGGCCGTTACAGTAACAATACCATTACGGCGGAATATACAATAACAGCTGCATGTGCACACAACAGGACGGAGTGTATTTCAATCTTGTATAAACATCAGATTCAACAAAACAAATACACAAATATGTACATACACAAAGATAGTGCTATGTACAAATAAGAAATATCGCAAAACACTGTAAGTTATAGTTACTTGTTGGGCAAACATGATATCTGATAATCTCTTTTTAAGGAGTTCTCCATTTCAGGGTGGAAAACTTTGAAATCGTACTACCTTGTCTATGAGCAATTTATTGACAGGTTAAAGGCCGAGAGTATAGCATTCCTACTGTAGTATTGCTCTCCTAATTCACTGCAATATTTCAAAAGGGGTTTCTCAAACTCAAATTCCCAGTTTGGCAGACATCAAGGCCCTATGAATACAACCCATGACAATGAAGGCCTGCCAACCTTCACATAGAGGGCAGGTTATTATTACCACCACCTTCCTCTGCGAAGGAGTGCCCAGCCCCGAAGAACCACTTTCGCTTTTGCACAAGGTGGTAGCAGCGCCTGTGCGACAATGAGACCTGGTTCATTCCAGTTGCCTTCGCCTAGAGGTCTGGTTCTGAGATCTCCCAGAACGACCCCAAGCCCCCAGTGACCAGACTGCCTACAAAGATCTCCTCGGTAATGGCACAAGTCTTGGGGGCAGAGCCAACGAAGACTTAAAGGCCCAGGCCGGGCCGGAAGTCGCGGCGAGGCCCGGGACGCCCTTGGAGGTTAATCCGCTCGCTACTAAAGGCTGCGGGGTTCTGGGGGGCGACACTGAGGTGGGGCGTGGGAGGAGGGCGAGGTGACCTTCCTGGCTGGGGTTCCCAGATCCGAGGTGGTCCCTGAAAGAGCCTGCCCCCGTCCCACGAGGCGCCGCAAGAACCCGCTACTTACCCGGGGGCAGAAGCAGCGGGAGCAAAAGCCCTCAGCCGGCCTGGCGCAGGAAGGAAATGCGGCCTGGGAGGGAACACTTCCGGCGGCGGCGCCGCCCGCCCCCTCGCAAGGAGCTTGCGCGACCCGCGGCCGCTGGAGGGCCGGGGGCGAATTGCAAGTCTTGGAAATAGCCTGGAGACTGGCCAAAGCGAATTCGCGCACCTGGTACTCAACCCGGTACCTGCTGGGCTGAGGCGTTCTGCGAAGCAGCACACTAGCCAGGCTCTGAGTTTAACTGCTGAGTCTCCGAGATTGAATTTGGGAAGGCGCGTATCATAAAAGGTCCCTGCCCCGCTCGCGGGTTCCGGGCGCAACCCTGACAAATAGGGGAGCCTTCTTGAGAGTGCAGAAATGCTCTGCGTCCCTCGCAAGGAAATTCCTCCCTGACTCCAGCTTGAACCTCTCTCCCACCGCTCCGTGCAAACCCTCTCGGTGCAGCTCTACGTCTGTACTTTTTAGCTAAAGCGCAGACGCACGTGGCCACCCCCTACCCCTCACCATCTGCCTTTCAGTTTCTAGGGTGAGCTCACCCTCCTCCTGCATCTCTGTGCTGACAAACACCTGGGGGTGGCGCCTGAAAATCCTTGGGCGAAAGGATTTAGCAGCCCATGCAGGCAGGCCTGGAAGTCGGGACGGAATAGGGCATCTGGTGACAGATGTTGCATTTTGGTTACTTTCCTTTTTCTTTTACCCCTTCGCCTTTACAGCATGAGCGACGTGACACAAGAGGACCCAAGGGAACAAACCTGAAAGCCAGCGCCTCCTGAATACAGACTGCCAGGGGGGCAGATGACATTAGACACTGTCCCCAGATACGAGAGGCATCACTTCCTTCAGACGGAGGCGGTGAGACTATAAAGTGATGAGACAGTTCCCCTCCCTCTCTTCCTCGGGAAAGCAGTGCGTGCCTCTCTACTTCATCGTCTCGGGTGGCTAAAGAATTCTGCAGCCTGATTGTTGAATTAACAAATGCTACTAGTTAAAAAACTTGTACTGTAGTGAGGATAATACCTACAGTTTAGTGAATGTCTACCAGGGGTCAGGCAAATATGCTGCTTTGTGCTTTACATCCATAATCTAAATTCCTCCCCCCAAAATCCTCTAAAATAGCCATTATTTTCTCTGTTTTTACAGATGAGCAAGTATGAAGGCTTAAAGCTTAGAGAAACTTTCCAAAGTTCATGCACCTAATAAGTGGCAAAATTTCATTGGAACCTAGATCCATCTAATTCAAACTCTGCACTTTACATTTTCTCTTTGAGATGGTACTTTAATATTATTAATAGTTAAATTAATAGTTAAATTTTAAAATCTAGTTGAAAGAGGTAAGACCATGAAATGCCAAAATCACGAGACTTTAGTGGATAAGGATATGATGAAAGGGATGTGTGAGTGTTGAAAAACTATAAGTTCATTGACAAGAATCAGAATGGAATTTAGTGCTGTAAAGTAGTTCATGTTTTACATGCATATCTTTTTGTCTTTAAGGCTTCATATGTGTGTGTGCCTATATTCATAATATAATTTTTAAAAAATTAACGTGAAGCTAGGTTTGGGAGTACTAGACTGATTATTTAGAGAGGGAAATAGACCTTTGAGAACAGCAGGACAGTGTTATGAGACCAGGACTGTGTTTTCTCTCTCTCTCTCTCTCTCTCTCACACACACACACACACACACACACACACACACACAAAACAGAGGCCATCTGTGCTCAGCAGTCTTGGAAGAGACTGTCCACTGGATCCATGGGATGATCCCAAGCTTAGTCATTGCTTGGGAGGCCCATGGGGACATGGTTTGACAGGGCTAAAAGGGAAGAGTTACTGAAGGTAAGAAACCTAGGTTTTGTGGCACATTGGGATAATCACATCCACTGGTTAAGGAAAATGAGCTGAGAAGTTCAAGATGGTAATGGATTTCCATCATTTACTGAGTGAAACTGATTCACCTAAGAACTTCACCAGCGTTACTCTAAGGACAAGGTTGACCCACCTACCCAGTTTGCTTGAGACTAAGGGGTTCTCTGGGATGTAGGATTTTCAGTGCTAAAACAGAGAAAGTTTCAGGCAAATCACAAGGAATTGGTCACCCCACTAAGGACATCCTAGATGAATTCTGCAGTGAGGTAGAGCTCCCAATATGGTTACATCTAGTTTCAATTCATCTGCCTAATATCTAAGGTATGATTGCACAGGAAAGGAAACTGTTGGGTAAATTAATCAAGGCTGACCATAGTCTACAAGCTTCAAAATAAGTGCTGTTTCTTGTTCCCTTTCCAGTGGTTTGGCTATAAACCTATATCTTTACCTATAAAGCCTATACCTATACCTTTTGGACCTAAAGCTTTCACTTAGCAAATCCTTAAGAAAGCTGTTATGTCTAGGCCCTAAGACATCAAATTACTGCCTTCCCACATATGGTGCACATTCATTTCTGGCAATCACTAAATCAACTAGGTTCTTCCAGAATAGATTAGAGTGAACATATGCTTTTCATCCTAGGATAGCTTTATATAATCCCTGGCAACACAAAATACTGTATTTGGCCCACAGTAGGGGCTCAATAAATAATTCATTATGTGTAATATTAATCAGGATATTGTAACAACAGATTTTTTGTAGACGTTCTGGGCCTTCCCTCTTTGTTAGAATCAAGATATTAAAAATAATTATTTATTACAGAAAGTTTAAAAATTTTTTTGGTGTGTGTTTTTTGTACCAATATATCCTAAAACAGTTACAGCACTTGTCCCCCATGATACTGAATTTTCCATTTTTGTTATTGGATGGGTGTGGTTAGTTTGCTTTGCAGCCAAGGTCAATGCATTGGATTGGTGGGAGGAGGGGATTCCTGAGATTAGGTGTTCTCAAATTTCATTGTGTATGGATTAACTTGGAAAATTTAGCAAAATGCAGATTCCTGGCTCCCATTTAAGTACTCTAGGTTTTGGCCTAGGAATCTGCATTTTTAATAAGCATCTGGACTGTCTGTCATGTGAAGATACAATGAGTGGATATCTGTCTGTAAGCCAGGAAGGGTGCCCTCACCAGACACAGAATGTGCCAGCACCCTAATCTTGGACTTCCCAGCCTCCAGAACTATGAGAAACAAATTTCTATTATTTAAGCCTCTCAGTCAATAAGCAAACATCTGAGATGATTTGGATATAGGTAGTTTTGGACCACACTTTGAGAAACTCTGCCTTAGTGAGTAAAGACTTTAGATGTGTTTTTGCAAAAATTTCTACCACCCCAGCCCAAAAGGCCTCTCTGGTCATCTGAACCATAAAGTCAGCTGGGATATATCAAGAAATTAAGGCAAGGAAACCTCATGATGAAATTTGGAATAAAATCCCTTTAGAAGGAAAAACAAATCTGACATCCTTCGATAAGTAAACATAGTAAACTGGACCCTATTCATTGCTCATTACAAATAATTCACTTGACAGTGATTTAGAAAGAACAGAACTTCAACAAATAGATAAAATTATGTAGCAGTAATTATGCCAGTAATAATAGTCACTTGGTAACTTTGATTCTTTTTAAAATATTTCATCAGAAAAGAATAAACTTGATTATCATTTTGACAAGGTCAATTAAATAGAAGGGGTGGAGAAAGAAAAGTAAAGCAGGAATATGAAGCTGTACCTGAAGCTGTGAGAACACGAAGAAAGACCAAGATTTAGTGCTTGAAGCTCCAATAGAAAGAGTAAGGTAGAATCAAGGCAAAAATAATGGAAAATTAAAATGTCAACAGATTAGAAGAAGTGGAAAGATGAATTGATAGCTCCATTCTATAAAAAGCACAGAGAGCTAAAAGAAAGACACCAGCAAAGTTCAAAGAACACTTATAAATCTGCTTTCCATGCTGTTATGTTTTGAAACTTTACACATAATTTAAAATAAGCATATATAAAAATGAGTTATAAGTATTAATAATTTTTCCATGCTTTCAGGGTAGCACTACCCACAAACAATCTTACATTTCCGCATAACCCTTTTGCTCAGGCAGTACTGCCAACTGTACATTTTTTAACCTTCTATCAAAAAAACATTTTCTAGAACTTAGATATTTACTTAAAATCTACAATATTTTGTTGTTTAGCTTTAATACAGTTCTGTTAAAATGATACTGTCTATGAAAAGTCAGGATTGAGCAAAAACAGAGAATTGCTTTAGAACATGTCTAACCTTAGTATAGCTTCATTATCAAAAGTTTTAAGGCATAAATGAAAGAGTGATCTCCCTGGGGACTTTCATAAATGCCCCCCATATAGTTTCTTAAATGGGGAAGGAGGTGGAAAGGATTAGGTAAGAATAACAAAGATACAGATTCATTAGCTAAAATAGAAGAAACTAGTTGAAATGTTAATTCTCAATTCCTGTAACAACAGATTGATAGATGAGGCATAAAACAAGACCAGATGCTGTGGTTTCCAGGATGCACTTGGCTCCCCATCCTTTATAACCCAGAGCAATTTTTACTCTAAGTAGGTCACTTGCTTGCTCTCATTTACCTGATTCTAGGAAAATGCCCTTTAAAGTATTTAGAAAACAATATGTACTGGTGCTTAACATTTTAAAAAGTAAGACTGCACAAAACCTGTCCCTTCTCCCCACACACACCTGATTCTCTATTAGGCAGAATAACTTGTAACCTTGAAGCATGTGTCAAACTAAAATGGACAAGAAGAATTTGAGACCTTTTATTTTCTAAGCACAAGTACACTGAAATCTGTGCCCCTTTTGTTAGCTCCCATAATTCACTTTGCTTAGCACTGGCGTAGTACTTACCTCACAAAATTACAGTTGAGGTCTGTATTCTCCTAGGAGATAAGAACTTCTTGAGAAAAGAGGATGCTTAGGACATAGGATGGGTTTAACAAATGTTTTAGCTCATTGATTTTTTTTTTCCCCAAATCTGGTATATCTAACAGGGCTTTTCATGCCCCCTTCCTGTAGATTTAACCTGACCAGAGGGAAAAAAGAGGAAGGAAAGACAAATGATGCAAAGGTAGGGTATACGAAGCAAACCATTTTACTGACTATAATTATATTATTGCCCTGTCATGCTAAGTCTGTTCCTGATGTGTCTATCAGAAACCAGTCCAATCAGGGTTTAGGAACATGGACTTTACAGACTTGGGTTTGAATTTAGGATCTAATATTTGCTAGCTCTGTGACTTTGGACAAGTTACTTACGCTCTCAACCTCAGTTTCCTCATATTTAATATGGGAACGATAACAGTACACATGCTGTGGATTTGCACTGAGAATTAAATGAGACAATGCGTGTAAAGTGCTGAGCTCGATGCCTAGTACTTAGCAAGTGCTCAATAAACATGCTGGTGTAAATACCTCAGACGATATTTTCATTATGCTGTGCAGTGATATTCTCTCATTCCCAGGAGTCTGTAAGAACAATGATCCTTTCATATCTCCTTTGTGTTTGCATGAGGACTTTACCTCTCAAGTTTTCAACCATGGCATCTTGTCTGAAATATTTATATTCTCTGACTTGTGAAGAAGCCGTGCCTCCCTGTCGCTTTGACCTCTTGGTTCTCTCATTCCTAGTCTTAATACACCCCTCTGGCTGAGTCTTACTGATGAGTAGTCTATAAACCATTTATGATAGTTACATAAAACCTATAAGTGTCTATCCTTATCACCCCAAGATAAGTTTAAAATACTGATCAATCCATGAAAATAATTGTGTGGATATTTCTCAGTTCACCAAAGACCATCATTAATATTGGCTGTTATTCCCATCTGTCTAATAACAATCATTTATTGAGCATACAGTTCTTGGTCTCATGGAGTTCGAAAGACCAAAGCATGTTATAAAATTACAAGTCACCGTACAGCTGTTGATCTTTTTTTTTTTTAAGCTAGTGGTTTGTCCCATATTTTGTCCCCATTCATTTTTTGTTGAGAGAAAACTTCCTTATTGAGGTTGCTGAGTGGGTTTTCCACAAGAAAAAGAAATTAGTTCAGTAGATGCAAGTGAGATGCTGAACCAGACTTAAGATTTTTAGAAGTCAATACGTTGCATGTTGTATCTTTTCTCTGTAAACCACAACCTTCTTATTACCCATAGGGACTATTGTAAGATCAGAGCTGTTATCCTTCATATAAAATTTAACTCATTTGAGCATAACACATGTTTTTAAAAAAATTTTTACTATGTGCAACTCCTAGAAACATTCCTAAAATTGAGGAAGGTTTACTGAGCAAAAGAAATGATATATCCTGTCCAGACACTGAATGCACTTCTTCCAAAGACAAGGGCAAGGGCAAAGCTGGCTGACTTTAGGTGTCTGAGAACGAAATATCTACTAGGCCTTCTCCTTTCGCTTAAAGGGGTCCAGCAGCAGTGCACTGGCAAGCCAATGTTAAAATCTCCCCTCTCCGCCCTTTTATTGTCATCGTTTCTGGAACCAGAATAACAAAACAAAGGGGTAAGAAAAAAAAAGGCAAAGCCTATAACTTGAGTTACAAAAATACAGAAACAAATTAAGTATGCTGAATGTCTTGTTCAACTTCAAAATAGTATATCTGATAGAGTTTCGCAAACCTTTCTACTTTCTAGCCTGCTGCTTATTAAGTTTAAATACCGGCACTATTCTGAAAGCTTTGAATACCCAAGTAAGGCCCAGTGCCAGAGGCACACCCACACCCATTTCTTTATGTCTTCTGAGTTCTCAGGTTAATGAGAGGTTGGAAAAGGGGATAGTAAAGGAGATAGAGAGGCTGACTCCCCAGAAGTGTTTTCTTCCCCTATGCTGTTTTGTAAAAAGCTGAAGTGATGCTAATAATTCTTAGCTGGCTAAAAGCAGCTTTAGAACTCTGCCTAGGTATTCTTGAACCTCTGGCTGGACTTTTTCTCACCTTCCACATTCCAATTCATCCATCACCTAATCTTACTTATGTTAGATAAATTGGCTTTCCATAGTTTGTCACCATATTGTCCTCAGAGGCTTAGAATTTAAGAAGCCTTTTCCCTCCCTCTCTCACCCCTTCCTTAGGACTCTTGGAAATAAACAGGCAAAATAGTTTAAGTGAATGGCGTCTAAAGCCATGAAATAAAAAGATTATGTTTTATTTGGTTTTGATAAATAATCATATTTCTTCGGTTGAATGAATCATAACGATTTAGTACTTGAACCCATACTCACAGACCAAAAAGAGAAGACAACTAAAAATCTCTGCAGGGGTACTCTGTTTCCTCCTCATTCCATAGGAAGGTAGAGTCCATGACACTTCATTTTAATGATCATTCCCAAAATCTGTTTCTGTACCCAACACAGGAAAATGTTGCCAACCATAGAGTATCAGGTAAGTGAAGAACAAATGTAGCCTCTGACAAAATGGTTTGAAGAATGTAGATGCAGATTATTGCTGTGTTATTCAGTATTTAATATAATATTATTTACTATTACTAAATAGTATAACATTATATTATTTATATAATATATTATACTATTATAATACTAATTATATAAAATTATAATCCTAAGTATTTATTTAATTATTTAATTAATAAAATTCTATTTTATTCAGTATTTATACAGTATTTAAGGGATTCTAAATTATGACAGTATTAACTAAGAGAGGCCAGCTCCATGACCTGTCAAATGTCAGGCAGCCTTTCTGGGTTTCCTCCTCTGAAATTGAGCTACAGACATACCTAGTTTTATTGTGCTTGCCTTTATATTACACTTGACAGATATTGCTATTTCTACAAATTGAAGGTTTGTGGCAACACTACATCAAGCAAGTCTATCGGTGCCATTTTTACAACAGCATGTACTCACTTTGTGTGTCTCTATGACACATTTTGGTAATTCTTGCAATCTTTCAAACCTTTTCATTATTATTATAACAGATAAAATATCTGTTATGGTGATCTGTGATCAGTGGTCTTTGATGTTACTATTGTAATTGTTTTGGGGCACCATGAATTGTGCCCATATAAGACAGTGAACTTGATAAATGTGTGTTCTGACTGCTCCACCAACCCACCATTCTCCCATCTCTCTCCCTCTCCGCAGACCTCCCTATTCGCTGAGACACAACAATGTTGAAATTAGGCCAATTAATAACCCTACAGTGGCCTTTAACTGTTCAAGTGTAAGGAAGAGTCCCGCATCTCTTACTTTAAATCAAAAGCTGGAAATGATTAAGCTTAGTGAGGAAGGTATGTTGAAAGCTGAAACGGGCCAAAAGCTAGGCCTCTTGTACCAGTTAGCCAAGTTGTGAATGCAAAGGAAAAGTTCTTGAAGAAAATTAAAAGTGCTACTCCAGTGAACACATGAATGATAAGAAAGTGAAACAACCTTATTGCTGATAGGGAGGAAGTTTTAGTGGTCTGGACAGAAGATCTAACCAGCCACAATGTTCCCATAAGCCAAAGCCTAATCCAGAGCAAGGCTCTAACTCTCTTCAATTCTGCGAAGGCTAAGAGAAGTGAGTAAGCTGCAGAAGAAAAGTTTGAAGCTAGCAGAGGTTGATTCATAAGGCTTAAGGAAAGAAACCACAACGTAAAAGTGCAAGGTGAAGCAGCAAGTGCTAATGGGAAAGCTGTGAGAAGTTATTCAGAAGATCTAGCTAAGAGAATTGATGAAGGTGGCTACACTAAACACAGACTTTCTTTTTTTCCTTTATCTTTTTTTCTTGAAAGACAGGGTCTCACTCTGTCACCCAAGCAGGAGTGCAGTGGCACTATTGTAGCTCCCTGCAACCTGGAATTCCTAGGCTCAAGTTATCCTTCCACCTCAGCGTCCTGAGTAGCTGGGATTACTAGTGGGCACCACTGCACCTGGCAACAACAGATTTTCAATGTAGACCAAACAGCCTTCTATTGGAAGAAGATGCCATCTAGGACTTTTATAGCTAGAGAGAAGTCAATGCCTGGCTCCAAAGGACAGGCTGATTCTCCTGTTAGGGGCTAATGCAGCTGGTGATTTTAAGCTGAAGCCAATGTTCCTTGACCATTCTGAAAATCCAAGGGCGCTTAAGAATTGTACTAAATCTCCCCTACCTGTGCTCTAGAAATGGAATAACAAAGCCTGAAGAACAGCACATCTGTTTACAGCATGGCTTGCTGAATATTTTAAGCTCACTATTGAGACTTATTGCTCAGAAAAAATGATTCCTTTCAAAATATTACTGCTCATTAACAACACACCAGGTCACCCAGAGCTCTGGTGGAGATGTATGAATACAAGGAGATTAATGTTGTTTTCATGCCTGCTAACATAACATTCATTTTATAGCCCATGGATCAAGGAGTAATTTTGACTTTCAAGTCTTAATATTGAAGAAATACATTTTGTAAGGCTATAGCTGCCATACATAATGATTCCTCTGGTGGATCTGAGCCAAGAAAATTGAAAACCTTCTGGAAAGGATTCACCATTCCAGATCCATTAAGAACCTTCATGATTCATAGGAGGAAGGTCAAAATATCAACATTAACAGGAATTTGGAAGAAGTTGATTCCAACTCTCATGGATAACTTTGAGGGGTTCAAGACTTCAGTGAAGGAAGTAACTGCAGATGTGGTAGAAACAGCAAGAGAACTAGAATTAGAAGTAGAGCCTGAAGATGTGACTGAATTGCTCCAATCTTATGATAAAACTTGATCGGATGAGGAGTTGCTTTCTGTAGATAAGCAAAGAAAGTGGTTTCTTGAGATGGAATCTACTCCTGGTGAAGATGCTGTGAACATTGTTGCAATGACAACAAAGGATTTAGAATATTACATAAACTTAGTTGATAAAGCAGTGGCAGGGTTTGAGAGAATTGACTACAATTGTGAAAGAAGTTCTACTGTGCTTAAAATGCTATCAAACATTGCATGCCACAGAGAAATCTTTTGTGAAACGAAGAGTCAAACACATCTCTACCCTCCACCCTGCATATATAATGAATGGACAATAACAGTAGGAGACTGGGCCTGGCAAAAATCATGCCTTTTATTTGTGGAAGGACCAGCTGGCTAGTAAGAATGTTGCCAAGGCTTGCAAAAATGATACCAGTGAGTAAGCAAATACAAGAAGCATTAAATATCAATATAGTAAGAGCTAGATCAAAAGCTTAAAAAAGAAGGGTGGTTAATATAAATAAATGCCTTCTTCCACAGCAGATCATGACTGTCAGAATATAAGCTTTTGAACAACTGAGGGAGAAGATTCTTTTCTGCTTTATTACCAATTTTATTGATTTATTCTCTTGTAAATTCCTTATTTTCTTGAACTTGCCAATGAAGGTTTTACCTAACATGGCATTTTTCAGGAATGTAATCATCCCCACACTTTGTTGATGAGAGATTATTGTAACAAATTCTGAAAACACTCACATAGATTTTCATGAATCTTGTTTTAATTGAGAGCCAAAAGGGAAGAGCAGAGAGGTAAGGACATAGATTTATCTCTATTATGTGTTCATTTACTACTTTTATCAAGAGAAGAAACATTTTACCTCTTTTTTATTTGTTTTTAAATCTCACTGTCTAGAAAGTAAATTCAGGAGTAAGAAATGTCATACCTTTCTGCATAGTCCAATTTATTATTAATTTCATTGTCCATTAACATACTGAGCAGTGTGTTGGCTGGTAACACATCTCTGTCTTAAAAGTAATAAACCAACATTAAAAGTAAGATATGTGCCATCTTTTCCATTGAGAAAGACACCTGCTCCTGTGTTTTAGAAATGGCTAGGGAAGATCTGGATCTATAACCAGGAAGATACCATTTCAAAAAATCACAGACCCTCAGGATTGAAAGGAATATGGAATGTCATTGAATCTTCAACCAAAGGCAGTGTAGACTGTAGAAAGAATGTCTGCTATGGAGTTAGAGGACCTGGGTCAAATCACAGCTTTACCAATTAAAAACTATACATTTTGGGCAATTTATTTAACCTCTCTGAGCCTTGGTTTCCTCCTCTATAAAATGGGGATAGTGTCTACATTATAGAGTTGGTGAGAGAATTGAAGATAATAAATGTAAAGAAACTGGAACAGACATAATAAGTTTTTGGGGAATGATTGTTGTTGATGTGATCATAATTGTACTACCAAGTGGCCATTGAGCTTATTTGAACATTCTGGTGACATGGAATTCACTAACTGCTCCAGTAGTCCATTCCATGTTCAGAGGAATTTTCAGTGTTAGTTCTTCCTTTTATTGAGCCTAAATCTTTCCCCTTAAAACTTTTAACCACTGTTCTCATTCTTGCCAGTGAAGCTGCACAGATTAAGTCTGTGTAACTAGGATGAGTGTGAAAATAGAATGGAATATATGCTTCAAGAGTAGTGTGACCACTGTGGATAATATAAATTTATCAATATGATTTAGGATCAAACTAGCATCCTTTTGCTTGTATCTATCCTTTTGATATCTAGTGAATTTACTATTCATAAAGCCTATGCATCTTCTTCACTAGAGTTGTAGACAAAGCTTGGGTACTACATACTATACCTGTCATAGTTTTGAGGGAAAGATTCAAGTGCAGAACCTTACAATTAAACCTTTTCATATTTACTAATAAGTGTAAAATTCCTTATGAGTCAGCAAACATAATTTGTATATTTAATCAGTTACAATGTCAGGTGGCATACCTGTAAGGATATGGATAAGACCCTAGTACATTTTATTTAACAAACACTTATATAGCATTTAATATGTGCCAGCTACTATGCTAAGTGCTTTACATATATTAACTCATTGTAATTTTCATAACAAACTTATGTAATAAGCACTATAATTATCCTCAGATAAGGAAACTGGGGCACAGAGAAGTTAAGTAATTTGTCCAAGGTCAAATATTAAGTGCTAAAGCCAGGATTTGTACCAGGCTGTCTGATTCCAGGGCTGTATTCATACTCATTATGCCTTATTCCCAGATTTGTCAAAAATGTAAAAAAATTCTGTTACATTGACTGTTATGGCTCCCTAAAAGTAAGAAAAGCATGATGAATTAGTGCTGTTGGATCCAAAACATCTAAGCTTTATGAAAGCACTATTAGGAAATATTTTTTGAGTTGCTATGGATTTGATATATAAGAATACAAAATGTTGACTGGAAACAATGTCTAGCTCCATTCAAAGCATGACTAGGTTTCTCTAATGTTGCATTTTATATTTTAACTGTAAATTAAGAAGGAATTAATGAATGCCTCCAAATTTTGATCTTTTGATGTATACTTATTCTGATAAAGATTGTTTTCAAATATTAAAACAGCAACACATCATGTTTTAATTGTATTTTTAAACTACCATACAGTACAGTGGACTCTGTGTATGCATACAGTTCTATGAATTTTAATACAAGAATAGATTCATATACACACCACCACAGTCAGAATACAGAACAGTTCAATTACTCCAAAAAATTCCCATGTGTTACCTTTTTGTAGTTGTTTCCGCTCCCTCCATTCCAACATCTGGCAACCACTGACTTGTTCTCCATCACTATAATTTTGTCTTTATTGAGAATGTCATACAAATGAAATCATGCAGTATTTAAGCTTTTGAGATGGGCTTCTTTTACTAGCATAATGCCTTGAGACTTATCCAAGATGTTGTGTGTCAATAGTTCATTTCTTTTCATTTCTGAATAGTATTCCATTGTATAGATATACCACAATTATCCATTCACTCATTGAAGGACATATGGGTTGTTTCCAGTTTTGGGTAATTATGAATAGAGCTGCTATCAACATTTCAGTTCAGGTTTATGTGTGAACACAGGTTTTTATTTCCTTAGGGTAAATACCCAGGAGTGCAATTGCTAGGTCATATGATAAGGATATTTTTAACTTTATAAAAAACTGCTAAACTGTTTTCTAATGTGGCTGTATCATTTTGCATTTCCACAGGAATATATGAGCATTCCATTTGTTCTTCATCCTCACCAGCTCTTAGTATTACCAGTATTTTTTATTCTAGTTATTCTCATAGGTATCTCATTGTTGTTTTAATTATTACTTCCCTAATGACTAATGATATTAACATCCTTTCATGAGCCTATTTGCCATCCATTTATCCACTCTGGTGAAATGTCTGTTCAAATCTTTTGCCCATTTTTTTTTTTGAGACAGGGTCTTGCTCTGTTGCCCAGACTGGAGTGCAGTGGTGTCACTATAGCTCACTGCAACCTCAAACTCCTGGGTTCAAGTGATCCTCCTGCTTCAGCCTCCTGAATAGCTGGGTGTATGCCACCATGCCCAGCTAATTTTTGTGGGGTTTTTTTGTAGAGATGGAGTCTTGCTATGTTGCTCAGGCTGATCTCGAACTCTTGGCCTCAAGTGATCCTCCCACCTTGGCCTTCCAAAGTGCTAGGATTACAGGCATGAGCCACAGTGTCCAGCCTTGCCCTACTTTAAATTGGACTGTTTGTTTTCTTACTGTTGAGTTTAGAGACTTCTTTATATAGCCTAGATACAAGGTCTTTGTCAGTTTATGTGACTTGAGAATATTTTCTTCTATTCTAGATATAAGGCCTTTGTCAGATATGAGATTTGCAAATATTTTCTTCTAGTCTGTAACTTGCTTTTTTATTCTGTTACCAGTGTCTTTTGTAAAGTTTTAAATGTTGATGAAATCCAATTTATCATTTTTTTTCTTCTTGTGTTGTGTTAGAACTCTTTGCCTAACCCCAGATCATGAAGATTTTCTCTAAAGATTTCTTCTAAAAGTTGTAGAGTTTTAGATTGTACATTTAGATCTATGATACATTTTGAGTTAATTTTTGTATAAGATATGAGGGTTAAGGTTGAAGTTCAATTTTTAGCATATGAATATCCAATTGGTTCAATACCATTTGTTGAAAAGACTTTCTTTTGGACCTTTGTCAAAAATTAGTTGGCCATGTTTGTGTGAGTCTGTTTCTGGGCTATTTGTTCTGTTCCACTGATCTAAGTGGCTATCCCTCTGCCAATACCACACAGTCTTGATTAATCTAGCTTTATATTAATAGTACAACTTAAAATCAGGTAGTTTGATTCTTCAACATTATTCTTCTTTTTAAAACTTATTTTGACTTTTCTAGTTCTTTCAAATTTCTATATTAATTTTAGAATCAGCTTGGCTATATTTACAAAAATTCTACTGGGATATTTAATGAAATTGAGTTAAAATATTGATTAGTTTGGGGAATTTAGTCTTCTAGCTCTGAACATGATAAGTCTTTCCATTTATTTAGATCTAACATTCATGACATTGAAGGTCCAGAAGAAAAGAAGAAAGAATACAGTGCAGTAAAAAATATTTGAAAAAATAACTGAAAATGTCCCAAATTTGGTAAAAAACATAAACTTATAGATTCAAGAAACTCCGAGAACTCCAAGCAGGGTATACCCAAAGAAATCCATTCACAAATGAATCATAATCAAACTGCTGAAATCTGAAGACAAGAAAAATTCTTAAAGTAAGTAATGTGTCATTTTTTTTCTACCTGCTTTCAAGAATTTTTCTTGTCTTCAGGTTTCAGCGGTTTGATCTTTTGGTATTGTTTCACTAGTCCCTAAGGTGCTGTTTGGTTTTATCCCCAATATTTCTTCTCTCTGTTATTCAGATTGGATAATTTCTGTTGCCTTCTCTTCAAATTCACTGACTCTTTCCTATGTTGTTTATGATCACATCCATTCTTGTTCAGCTTGATGGTGAGCCTAAGCCTAGGAGTTTATAATCAACTTAACTGTTACTTTCCTGAGTTCCTCCCTCTCCATGATCTCTGATATTTTCTGATTGTCAGGACTTCCTCTTTCAGTCCCACAGCCAGAAAGCTAGTGCTTTAGTTACACTGCTCTGCTGTGTACTTGCTGGGAATGCACCATGTCTAAGGCCAAGCAGTGGAAGGACAGAGAGGAAAAATGCAACTGGTGTTTGTCCCACCATCCTGAGACCCCACCTTGTCTATAGAAGAAGGTTCCCCTCCTTCAGAGCTGTTGGAGCCTGTGGTCTCCTGCTGCCATTGCAGTCATTGCCACTGCTGGGTTAGCAGGATTTCCTGAGGCCTAGGACACTAAAGAACAGAGAACAGAAGAATAAAAAATGGCAGATTTCTCCTATACTCTCTGAGTATTAGGAGATACGTTTTCCTGCTCCTTGAGCCAAAACTAGAGGGCTTCTCCTGGAGCTTTCTCTGTCTGTGCCCTGGTGCCTGTTCTGACTTTCATAGTGCCTTATGTCTAGACCAGGGGATTCTAGTAGGTAAAAAACAAAAACAGAAAACTCATTGCTTGTTCAGTACTACCTTGAATTCTGGTCTCCTTCACTAGTCTGCCTGCTAGTTTTTGTCTTCCAGAGTCCTAAAGTAGCTGTTTCATGCATTTTATCTAGGTTTTAAGGTTATATTCAGTGAAAAAGACAGGGTGGAGTGTGCTTACTCCACCTTACCCAGAACTGGAATAGTGCATCATTTTTTAATTGCTGTTATGGGCTGAATGTTTGTATTCCCTCAAAATTCATAAGTTGAAGTCCTTATCCCCAGTGTAATGGTATTTAGAGATGGGGCCTTTGGGGAGCAATTAAGGTTAGTTGAGGTCAGGAGGCTGGGGCCTCATGATGAGATTAGTGTGCTTATAGAGACACTAGAGAGCTTATTCTCTTTCTCTCTTTCTCTCCTTGTGAGGACATAGCAAGAAGGTGGCTGTCTGTAAGCCAGAAAGAGTGTCCTCACAGGGGAGCTGAATCAGCTGGCACCTTGATCCTGAACTTCCCAGCTTCTCAAACTGTGAGAAAGGACATTTCTGCTATTTAAGCCATTCAGTCTATGGTATTTTGTTATGGCATCCTGAGCAGACAGAGACAATTGCCAAAATATTCATGAAGAAAATTCATGGCACTACGTACTGTGTCACTCTTCCCAATTCAGTCACTACTTTTCCCCATAATTCTACCTGAACATGTTTTGTGCAAGATTCGTTAACAAATTATACTTAGCTGAATTTCCAGACAGAAGAAGAAACAATCCCTAAAACTAGACTGATAGCTTTAGAGATCCAAATAGTTTTGTACTGTTTGGTTATAACACTTGAAATATATATTTTGATATGTCCTTTTAAAATTAATTTATTGCTTGTTTGG
This sequence comes from Daubentonia madagascariensis, assembly GCA_023783475.1. Taxonomy (NCBI): domain Eukaryota; kingdom Metazoa; phylum Chordata; class Mammalia; order Primates; family Daubentoniidae; genus Daubentonia; species Daubentonia madagascariensis. The sequence continues at coordinate 25,784,805 of JAKFHU010000585.1, forward strand.
TCTATAGGCCCCTTGACTAAATTTGCTTAATGTGTCTCTAAATAATCTCAAGGCCAACTGACCTAGGTCCTGTTCGGGCCAATTCTTTTTATTTTTTATGTCTCTCAGAAGCTTTCTTCAAAGAGAACATATGGCGAGAAGCCCAAAGACCATTTCTTTCACATACAGCCTGTTAACATATAAGAATTGAGGGTAGTATTTAATACATATAATTGAGTAGAAGGAAGATACAGGAGTTTGCTTGTCTTCTGAAGATAATAGTTTTATATAAATTCATATCTGAAAATAAACAAAACATGAGTAATTCTTGACCATCAAAAAAGGACAAATCCCCATAATCGGAGTGGAACTGGACCAGAACTAGGCTATTGTCTCAAGTGGGACGAAGACTCTAGAATAGATCAGTGAGCTTCGCTACCTAAGGCAATTTCATGTCATGCTCTGTTGCTCTCCACCAGATGGACTTCTTTCTTTTTTTTTTTTCCCCGCCAGTAATCTTTCCCATCTCACCCGTTCCCTTTTCTTTTTTTCTTCCTCACAGTTCTTACATCTGTGAACTTGGGTTAGTCAGTAGAGCGGGATTTAAAGAAGCTGCTGATCCTTGAGAGTCATGCCTTTCTTTTATCCGTCTACATCTCCCATCTTTTCCTTGTGTGCTGCATTCCTGTTCCTGTTCTGCCTGTCCCTATTGTTGTTCTCCTCACAGCCGTGTTTTAACTCTGCCACTCTTGGCCAGAAGACACAAATTAACTCTGTTTGGCTCACTTGGGAATAAAAAGGTTATTACTGATCCTGGTTCTCGAAGAACACTCTAGTTTTTCTCTCCTACACTAGAGTTTTACTAAAGCATTACATTGTTCCAGAGTTCATCAGGATAATCCGTGAAATTAAGGCTCAATTGTGATTTGGTCACTTCCATTTTAGAGAAAATTAAAAGAGAAATATTAGAAAATAATAATTGATAATTTCATCAGAACTTGTTTGAAAGAGAAAAGTTAGCCTCTTCAATAAAATTAGGAGTCCATATTCAGGGGAATTTTGGTTATTTCTATGTACTGCAACTGAGGAAGAAGGTATATCACTGTATTTAGTTTGTAATTAAAAAGGCCTCAAAGCCTTTTTTTCCCTCTTCAGGCACAGAATATTAACTAAACCTGACACTTTCTCTGTTGATGTTCCCTTTGGGAAACAAAAGATGGAAATAGTGATTAAGGTCTTTCCAGATAATGTCCCATACCAAAGTGTACAAAGAAAAGATTATATAACATAACATGATAATATAAAGTAACATATGAATGATGTTACTATCTCAGGACTATATAATATCCACCTGATAAGTTGTATTTGTATGTTTGTTTATATTTGAAAAAGTGAGTAGTCTTTTAGTCATTGAGTTTATAAATACTTAACTAAGTATCTCTCTGCTGTGGAAGAAACTGCTAGGCATTGTACAAAGGTACAAAGGTTTGCGTGATAATTTTTTTTTAAAACCTCCACAAAACTTCAGTGGAAGTGAGATCAGCTTCACTGAAGTGAAAACTAAGATATATTTAGGAGCTGTCAGGCCTTACACTAGAGAGTCTATATGAAGTTTTGATTCTAAGTGTTACTGTACCTTTTGACAACTGTGAATGAGGCTGGTTCTTGTGGGGCCCGTGCTGGTTTGCTCTTTGCACAGTTCAGCTCGGACCAGCATCCTTCTACTTTGTAAGAGACATTCTCTGGGAAGCTAGTCTATGGGGGAGGTGACATCTTCTGAACCTGGTCCCCACAAAGAACTTTAAATGGGTGGAAAAAAAGAGGTTGTGTGCATTCTTGCTCATGTCATAATGCTGGACATGTGACTTCAGAGAAGCATGTGGCAGGTCAGTGTGTTTGGGCTGTTCTCACAATACCAAGCCTTGACTATAGCATGACTCAGAGGCAAATGCAGCTTATTTAGATTCTTAATTGAAACACTGATATGACATAAAATTATATTAATAAAAGATATAAAACTATTTCAACAGTATTGTTTTATTGGGACATCTTAAAGGACTGGAGGAATCCTTATTTTCTTACCTCCTGTCTTGTACTTGTTAATAGTTACTCATCATTCATTCAGCATTTACTGAAAGCTTATCATATGTCAAACAATATGCAAGGTGTCAGAGATGGCAGCAATTGTTGGAGTACAACTGAAAAAGATACAGTACCTGTACTCAATAATAACAACAGCTAATAGCTAACATTTAACATAGTGCTTACTATATGCTAGGCTTGTTCTAAGTGATTATATATACATGTAAAACCTCAGTCAACCCTATGAGTTGGCTACTGTAAAGGAAAATATAAATCTTTGGACCCCCCCAAACTCCTTATGAAAAAGGAAGGTCCAGCCTGGAGGCTGAGTTGTGCAACACCCCCTTCCAAATGAATAGCTCTTACTAACATTATGCATTAGCCAGATTCCCCATATAAAGATAAAAGGCCTCAGGCATCTACAAGGACTGGCCCCACAGATCATTCATAAGGAAATTTTTTGCTGGCCCCCCATACACTAGGACATGCCAATTATAACTTCAGGTCTGCAATCTAAGTCTAGCTCCTAAAACTAAAGTCTATTTGAATCCACACTGGTAATGTTAATTACAAGCTTATCTTCTCAGGTCCAGAACAGAGACAAGATGAGATCAATCATTCTTCTACCTACCCAGAGATGTCTGCATAATTGATTCTTCCTTTAGTCCCTTTTTCTCTTCAAACATTCACCTTATCTTATATAAAATGTAGATTTCCTGGGCATTAACTAAAGTCTCACAAAGGCCACAGTACTTATTCTACTGCATCCTCCTTTCACATAATACATTACTAAGGTTAATGAATACAATGAATCCGATGACATTTCTTTTCTCCCTTTCTCCCTCCACTGGTAAAGGTACTTGCATGAAGGCTGCATTCACTATTGAGGTTTAGACCTGTCTAGGCATGTCTGGTGAACCATTGGAATGGGTCTGCTGGGAGAGTACTTACAGGAACAGGATACTGGGAACCTTAGGGAGAAAACTCTTCCTGAAGGTGGAAGATTGCAGAAATTATAATAAAGCCTCAGCTGCTGTAGGAGAGGGACGATTTTAGTACTCATGGTAGGGAAGCAGTGTAGGGTCAAATTGTAAGCAATACATGAGAGGCATTTAAGTAGGTTATGCTTATAGGTCATTTAGTGGTAGTATGTTATGAATAAATATTCATTATTACTTGTATGACAGTGCTCACCCCATGCTGTCCTTACAGACATGTACTTGCAGAGACCTAAAAGAGAAAATGTAAACATTCCAGAAGGCTTCATAAGAAACTGAACTTTTAACACGCATACCCTTTAATGACCCTACACATTTTTAAATGTTACCAACAAATGTTAGTAATAATAAATATTGGTGGTTATTATCATTATTGTGTTTATTACATCACCATTTTACATTATTACTAATTTTTTAATGTGGTTAATGAAAAAATAGGACTTAATTTTCAAAATATTCAAATGTTTAAGCATTATTCCCTAAATAGAAAGGAGGAATTAAATTCATAGGAATAGGCAAAGAACTTAATTGTTATTACTGGGCATTATTGATCTTGCTTTCCTACAGAAATGAACTTCTGAACTGATTTTATTATTATAGAATTAATTTCTTGCTAAGAGTCACTTTTTGCTTACCTCACCATTATGTATTTGCTAGATCACTAGTATTTCCTCTATCCATCTATCTGTTAATGGGAAAAAACCCAAACTCTGTAAAATAATTTGAAGAATTTTATTATGAGCTGACTATGTGTGACCATGCGGCCCAGGGAGCCAGCCATACCCAAGAAGACTTGAGTAAGTCTTCCCAAGGTGGTTGGGTTACAGTTTGGTTTTATACATTTGAGGGAGATAGGAATTGTAGGTAAAATCATAAATCAATACATGGAAGGTATACATTGGTTTGGCCTGAAAAGGCAGGACATCTTGAAGCAGGGGCTTATGGGTTGTAGATGGATTCAAAGAGTCTTTGATTTGTAATTGGTTAAAGAAATAAGGCTTTGTCTGAAGGCTTTGAATGTTTTAAGATAAGGAAGTCTGTTAATCAGCAACAAGCCAAGCCGCAATGACTCAAGTGATCTGTTAAGCAAACTGATGGTCTGCAGGTGTGATTTAACCTTTGCCTTGCATGGCCTTAGACTAGATCCTTTTAATAATTTAGTACCTTATTGTCACAAAGAGTCTCTTTTTTCAGTCTTATGATCTCTGTTGTAACATAAATGCTGGTCAATTGTGTCTGAACTCCAAAAGGGACTGGGTATGACAAGGTGTGTCTGACCTCCCTTCCCTTCATAGCTGTGAAATCAGTTTTAAGGTTTTTCTGGGGTCCCCTTGGCCCAGAGGGGTTCAATCAGTCAGTAGGGGGCTTAGGATTTTATTTTTAGTTTACACATCCTTCCTATATAAGTAAATAAGTACCTTACTTCCTCTTTCCAGGCAAGTAGAGATTCCAAATATAGTCATATGTTGCTTAACAGGGATACATTTTGAGAAATTTGTCATTAGGTGATTTCATCATTATGCAAACATCATAAAGTGTACTTACACAAACCTAGATGGCACAGCCTGCTATGCACTAGACTATATGATATATAGTCTATTCTCCTAGGCTACGAACTGGTGCAGCATGTTACCGTACGGAATACTGTAGGTAACTGTAGCACAATGGTATTTCTTCATCTAAACATACTATAGAAAAGGTACAGTAAAAATACAGTATTATAATGTTATTGGACCACCATTATATGTGCAATCCATCGCTGACAGAAATGTTGTTGTGCCACACATGACTGTAGATGATGAGGAAATCCTTTTTCTCCTAATTGGTTCTTTGGCCCTTTTAATGTCCCCTCCACTTCCAGCAGGGGTAGTCTTTAAAACAGCTCAGGTAACTATGGAGCCTTCATGACCATAACTGCAATATGATCATGTTACACACCCACTCAAAGTTCTCTGCTTCAGGGTCAAGGTTTGGGTGACATCACACAGCCTATAGACTTTCTGCATGCTGGACTGGTTTCTCTGCTGTGAGGAGGATAGGAAATAAGAGAAAGATGAGCCCACTATACTTCTGAGGATCAGATTTGAGTAGTATCTGATAAAGCTTAAGATATTTTCATGTTGATAAATTGATCTAATTTATTCCTTTTAACCTGTATAATGTTATATTATATGAAAATATCACATTTTATTTATCCATATTGATGGACATTTAGGTTCTGTCTAATTTTTTGCCATTTCAAATAATATTTCCATGAACATCCCTATATATATTTATGTTTTCTCATGCACATGTATGAAAGTTTTGCTAGGGGAGGAGTCTTTAAACTTTTTTGTTAGCTTATGCCACAAACAATTCGGAAAAACATTTCCTCCTTACACATTTTAGAGTTGGAATTAAACTTTTTCATTGTAAGTTTAAGTAGTTGCAAAGGAAGTAATTTCTTTGTAATGTAAACATTAACATTTGAAAGTAGAATTCTTAAATGTATCCAATAGAATATAAATACAATAGTAATTTGTTACTCATTATCCATCAAAACATTAAAAACATGAACAAGCTCTTTCCTTACAGTGGAAAATTTTGTCTTTTTTTCTCTCTGAACTTAAATTTTCTTTCCAATTCTGCCACAGATTTTTATTTGAATGTAATGTATATTATGTGTGAATATCTTTTATTGATTATGACTGTATCATATTTCCCTGCAGCAAATTTTATATAAAGCTTTAAATTAAATTGTGTTAATTTCCTTGACCATAATGTTCCTAAGTGTTAAAAATTCTTCTGAATTATTATTAATCATTTTTCATTCATAATCAGATACTTTTAAATGTTGATAACTATTAAACAAAAAAGAAATCAACTGGACTTTTTAAAAATTGGTTTATATATCATAAATGAATTTTATGCATTTCTAGAAGGAGACAAGTGCAGCATCAGAATACTTATCATGCCTAGTTTTTGCTTTCGTATTGTAAACACTGAGTAACATTATCCACATAAATAAGTAGGTAGCAATTGTAAGGAATTGTTTTAGTGATGTCACTTATTTATTTGAAAGCTTCCCAAATTATATGTCACATATCACTTAGTGATCTTATGTTTAATGATTTATTAATGGACAATTTGAATAGGTCCTTCTTCAATTTACCAGGAAAAAAAAAGTTGGTTTTTTTTTTTTTTTAGAGATGGGGTCCTACTATGTTGCCCAGTCTGATCTTGAACTCCTGGCCTTAAGCGATCCTCCCACCTCAGCCTCCTAAAGTGCTGGCATTACGGGCAGGCGTGAGTCACCACACCCAGCCCCAAAAAATTAATGTTAAACATGCTAACTTCCAAAAGGGTTTGTTAGTAAAATCATTTAGCTTCTCAGCACCAGTATCATTATTGAAAATGATCTTGTTAGCTCCTTGCAAGTTTTTACACTTTGGGGCAGCACATCATTTTAGCATTCAGATGGACAGGGTATTCCTTTCTTTTGTAAAGTGGGAGAAAGGGCCACAGTGAAAGGTGAGATGGGGACAAGGAACCATTAGGTCCATTTAGTCAAGTCAACACTGGTTCTCAGGTAGATCAGATTTAGGAAAACATATATATGAAGTTAAAGATTCAGAATTGATTCCCTTAAATCTAAGTGCCTCAGTTCTCCAGTTTGAAGACCACTACTCTGATGTTGATACTCAGAAGTGGAATTGCTGGTTTTGGAGTCTTCTAAGCTGTGTGACTGTTTCACTGAAGCTACATCACTGAGGACATTTCAAGGGCTCAGGAATAGCCCCTCCGAAGGTCCATATATGAGTCATAGGAGTCTTCTAACTTTGGGAAAGTCCATGGTCACTTTATTTAAATAATTGGTCACCAATGAGTAGTAGTAACCCACTAGAATTCTACGAGACATTAAATTTCTTTCTATAATTTGGCTTGTGACAACCTCTGTTAAGTATTTTTATTCATGCCTTCCACATTTTTTTCTTTAAAGGGCATCTTTAGTCTACATCAACCAAGATGGTACAAAGACAGCACTGTAATTCGTTTACATTCTGTGCCCTGAAGCACAGATGCCTTTAATGCCTTCTTTACCCTCTGTTAATTGCAAAATAAACAGACGCCTAGTGGAGATGGTTATTAGAAATATTTTGTGCAGTTTGGGAGAACTAGGGGTCAGGATTTCTTGACCTAGCTTCTGGTGACAAACTCCAGCCAAGTAATCTATCAAGGTAGCTTACTCTTAGGGCAAAAATTTTCTGGTTTGGAAATTTCTGGGTATAGCGGAAAAGAACAGTACATTTCAAAAATAGAAAAATGGCCGTTCTCAGGCAGGACTCAGTTTAATTCTACTTTAAAGACTGAGAAGATTTAATATGCCAAATTCAAATCATAAGGAAAAGTTGACCAGTTGATAGGATAAACACCTCAACACTGTAAAATAAACAAGATTTGAAACGCAGACAATCCTATTTTATAATTAGCAAGTTCACAAGAACGCAATAATAAGGCACATTTTAATTAAGGCCTCCCACCTACTTGCTTCAACAGGTGATATAGGTCTAGCAGCCAATGGCCTGGGGCTGCACTCTGGGAGGCAGCCAAGACAAAGGTACTATGTCCAGAAAAGAAACTTCAGATAAAACTTATGGCTCAGAGCCATGTAAATAAGATTATTTTTTCCTCTGAAATGGGCTGTTTCTATCCATTAGCTTTCTCCCAGTCCCCTGACTTCATAAAATTTATGTTAAGGATTTGAAACATTCCCAAATTAATTTTCAAGTATGATTACTTTGCTTACAGACTTCCTTTCCTTTAGTCTCCTGCAATGCAAAATCTGCACATTTTTTAAGAAATGCAACACTTTTAGTACAATTAAGTAGACAAAATCCACAAAAGAGAACTGTTTTTCTGCTGTATTTACAAAAGATAAAATTTCCCTTCTAAACTAGGTCTGACAACATTAGGTTTTTCTATAGTATTCTTTCTAAGTTCCTACAAGATAGAAAAACCTAAATCACAGTGAGAGTATCTTTCAAACTTATTCTGTTAATCCTAAACCATTTTTTTAATAAGAAACTTATAAGTGGACAGGGTCTAGAACTGCTTTGTTTTATTACCTAATATAACCATGAAATTAAATACTGGTCTACCATTGGATACTAAGGTCAGGTTTAAAAACATTAAATATAAATTAAAGATACTACATTCACATGGTTGAAAAATCAAAAGGCACAAAACAACAGCATCATATATGATGTGAATTGTGGCCCTTGTAGTTGTATAACTTGGTAGTCCTGTATATGTCACCTTCCCTTCTGGTCTCTCAGCCATATCAATTTCTTGTATATTAATAAGAGGAATCTTGGCCTGGCATGGTGGCTCCTGCCTGTCAATCCCAGCACTTTGAGAGGCTGAAGCAGGAGGATCGCTGAGGTCAGGAGTTTGAGGCTGCAGTGAGCTATGATCGTGTCACTGCACTCCATGCACTCCAGCTTGGGCCACAGAGCGAGACCCTTTCTCCAAAAAAAAAAAAAAAACAAAGAAAAAAAGAGGAATCTTAAAAGAGAGGTAAGGAGGAGCAAAATGGGGTTGGAAGAAAGAGAATGGCAAGAGAGAGTGTGGAAGAAAAGAGAGTGGCGGCGAGTGGGAAGATGGATGAAAGGCGGAGAGAGGAGGCCTTATGCAGAGGATTAGCAACCTCCTAACCGTCCTCTCTCACAATTGTCCTTTGTGTTTGTATATTTGTATATGAGTAGAAGGGGAAGAAATGGGAAGAGTAAAAGGAAAAAAAAAAAGATGCTTACCTGGGGAAGGGTATTGGTGAGCCACTGGGAATTTTTAACCACGTGCATGCATTACTTGAATAAACTTCTCTGCAGTGCTTTTTCCTCTCATATCGCTTTTATCTAGATTCAACCAAGTATATTTTAGTATTTTGAGATTTAGGTTTTAGAAAAAAATTCAAAGCTAATTGGCATAAATATTTGTGCAAGAAAGGGAAGTAGGGATGCAGGCCTCTTCCACATCATGCCAAAGACAAACTAACCTTTCTCCAGCACAAATTGGCCTGATGAAATCCAGAATTAAGCTTTCTCTGTGCTGACCTGCCTCAGACTGCAAACAGGTCCATTAATAGATTTTGAGCTATAAAGAAGGGGCTAATTGTAACTCTGTGGCAGCATTTTCATTGACTCCAACGCTTCAGCAGGTGGCAGCCTTCCCCTTGTTCCCAGTGGGTTTGGTTATTTCCTTCCTTCGAAAAGAGCACGGGCCTCACAGTCCCTTTTCTTTTTTCAGTCCACAAATAACGCCTGCCTCCTTTATATTCTTACTGGGAAGACACTCTCCCAGTGATCTTAGGAACTGAGGAGGAGAAGCAAATTTGCAACACGCAGCAATCTGTGTGGTGATGTTTGATCCTTAAGGTACTAATCTTCATGGGCTAATTTCAGGACACTTAAGGACACAGAGTGAGCATCAGTAATTATGTTGTTACATCCCCATTTTTCCATATTCTAAACCCTATTTATCATCTCTACTTAAGCAGTTTCCTTGTTCCCTTTGTTCACTCCTGTCCAAGGCTTGAAAATGTCATTAAGTGCCATCTCTAGTCAAATTTCTTTCTAATTGATGTGTTTGGGTTTCTCAAAAAGCTAGGTTTTCTTCCCATTTTTATTCACTGATGGGGTATCAGGAAATTTCTCAGGCTCCAATTAAGGATCCCTCACTGAGTTGCTGTGTAATCTGGGCATGTAAACCTTTTGGGCCTCAGTTTCTTCATTTGTAAAATGGGATTAGTGATCTAGGGGATCTTTGAAGTTTCTTATAGCTCTTATACTCTTGGATCATAAAGTAGTTGGGGTATCATGACTATTTATGGAGGAAATTTTCACTGAGCAGCAAAAGTCATTAAACATTACAAAGGGTGAAGAATAGATCTAGCTGAGACCATTGACCTAGGGAAAAGAGAGTAGTCAGGATAAGATACAGCCTGTCTACTACACAGCATCTCTACTAGGCAGCATTTATGGCAGATAGACCCATGTATTTCTATGGTGCAGCAGATACCAAACAACTTTAAGCTTAAATGTTGGAAATTCCTTAGTGTGCTCATTTACTTAAAAATGAAATTAGAGTTGAGCTCCTTCCCTGTTTATTTAATATTCTTTTGATAATAGACATTTATTTTTAGCCTTAATTCTATTGGTTGAAATCACTTTTTTACCTTATAAAAATAATAAGCGATCACTGTAAAAAACCTTCAAACCATACAGAAAGCAATAAATGAAAAGAGAAATTCCTCTCCCTCTGAAGCCCCTCTCCCCATCCTGCCCTCAGAGATAACCAGTGTTCTCTTGTCTCTTTATTTTTTCAGATAGTTTCCATGTATTTATGCAAACACATGTATATGTATGTATTATCACTTTTGTTTTATTTCATTGCATTTTAATGAATCTTTTGAGAACTATATTAGTCCTGGAGTAAATAGAATTATGCATGTAAAATAGATGAGTAAGAAACTAAAAGATTAAGGAACAAAACAGAAAACAACAGAAAACATTCAGATGCCAATCAAATTGTCAACTTATAGGGAGGGTTCTTAAATGATAGATAGTGTAGGCAGAATTGACCTAAGAGAAGGATCACGGAAAATTGTCTGTTTGGGGGAGTTATTTATAGGGGAGAAGACTAGGGTCATTGTGGTAGCTGACCACCAACAATTCCTTCATGCCTCTACATACATGCCACTCTCCCACCAAAAGGTGGACGCTATTTCCCCTCCCTTGAATCTTGACTTGTTACTTGCTTCGGCCAATAAAATGAGGCAAAAATGTTGCTATTACAGTTCTGGGCCTAGGCCTGACAACTTTAGTTTTTGCTCTCTTGGAAGATAACCACCATGTAAAGGAGTCTGACTACCCTGCTGAAGAGAGAGGCCTCATGGAGGGAGTGTGCCTCTGGAGGATAAGAGACTATGGAGAGAGATAGGTCCAGCCAGCCTCTAGCTATTCCAGCCACTCCAGCTGAGGCACAAGACACATGATTGATGCCATCTTCCAGCCTAAGTCAAGCCATCCCAGCCAACACTACATGAAGCAGAGACAGCTGTCACCACTTATCCTGTTCATACTGCAGAATGGTGAGTAAGTACATGGTTGTTGCTGTTTTAAGCTACATTTTGGGGTAGTATGCTTTGCAGAACAGATAACAGAAATTGATGTCTGAAAGTTGGGTGCTGGCATAATAAAAATCTTGTGGCGCAGGCTTTGGGATCAGGCATTGGGTGGAGGTTGGAAAGGTGATGAGGGAGCCCTTTTTTAAAAAAAAACTTTTAATTTGGTTTTAAAATATTTCATTTTAAAACAATTTTATACTTACAGAAAAGTTGCAAAAATTAGGCAGAGTTCATGTATATACTTCATCCAGCAGCCCTAATATTAATAACTTATTAATAGCCATAGAACAATTATTGCAACTAGGAAATTAACATAAGGTAAAGACCTTATAAGAAATTCACCAGTTTTTCTAGTGATCTTCTTTTCTTGTTCCAGGATCCAATCTGGTTTCCAAATTTGCACTTAATTCATATATGTCTCCTTAGTCTGGGGAGGAGATTCCTAATGGAGGCTGTAAGAAATTGCTATTGGAGTTTGGCAAAATGGTGTTATATAGTGGCAAAATGTTTGGCAACACTTACATACAATAAAACATACAAGATAGAAAATATACCTTATGAACTTGTGGATCCAGCAAAGGAGATCTTCAGGATGAATGTTCAAAGTGTCAGTTGGCTTCTTTTATGGATGTACAATGGTACACAAGTGATGTATGATGGTAACAGAAGAAAGAGATGTGTTAAATAAAGAACTATTCAGTTTTCAAGCAGAATTTAAAGGAAATATACAAGGCCTAGGAGAGTCTCTTTAGCCAGCAAGAATCTTAAAATAAGAAATGGCCTAAAGGGCCTGCCTATAAAATTGGCCTGAAGGTAAAGATCCAATCAAGACCCTATGCTAAGACTTCTAAGAGATTTAAATATTGCCTCTCATCTAGACAAAAGGGTTTCTAAGAATCTTAAGGACTGTTCCATAGCAGCCACCTCAACAGGCCCAAAGTAGAGGGAGGTTTGTTTTTAAAAGAATTATAGATGCTGCTCTGTGGGCAAGGAGTGAACCCCAGTAATAGTCACAGAAAACCCACAAAATTTAAAGAGAATTCTATGGATAAAACTGTACCAGCTCAGACTAAAGAAGAAACAGTTCAAAATGAAAAAAAAAAAAAGCCTCCAAGCCCCCAACTTTCTATGGGCAAGAAGTAGTTATTCAACCATAAAAGGAAGGCAGTTTCTTATGAAAAAGGCAAATTGACTCAGAGGTCCTAGCCTAGCCCCCAGAGGGTGAAGCCAAGAGCTATTGAGAAGAATGGATTAGGAAATTACTCCCAGGGAGAAGAACCTAGGCTGTAATGGAGAACTTGATCCTCAGAGGCAAAGTGATGTGCTTGGCTGGATTTCAGAATTGCTATGCACAAGCGACAGTTATATGCCTTCCATTTCCCCCTCTTTTGAATAGGAGTGTCTACTGCAGTTATTCCATCCTGTTTCAGCATTGTATGTTGTGAATGTATCTTGTCTTTTTACTTCACAGATCTCCAGATGAAGAGAAGTAGCATCTGAAATGCCTAATTCACATCTGGGCCTAGTGTATACTAGATCCTGAACTTTGGAGCCAATGCTATACAGAACAATAATTTTGGGGAAGGGGAGTGAGTGCATTGTATGTCTGTGGGTGTGTGCATGTGCATACATGTGCACATGTGTATATTGTAGCTAGAGGATAGATCATGATAGAGTATTTCCAGATGTGACTGCCAACAATTTCTCCTATCCCAGCCACTACTTCCATGAAGAACTATTTTTCCCCTTTCTTTGAATCTGGGCTGGCCCTGCAATTTGCTTTGGCCAATAGAATGCAATGGAAGTGACATTCTGGGACTTCTGAACTCAGGCATTAAGAGACCTTGTAGCTGTTGCTTTCTCCCTCTTGGGATCCAACCACTGTGTAGAAAACCTTGGGCTCAACCACTGAATGATGAGAAATCACATAAAGAGAGGGAAGCCCCTAACTATTTCAGCTACTCCAGCTGAGGTGCCAGAAATGTGGGTGAAGCCACCTTGAACATTCCAGACCCTGCCAGACTCACAGCTGAATAAAGCACATGTCTGACCCTAGCTGACATCATAGGCGAGCAGAAGAGCTGCCCAGCTGTGCCCTTCCCAAATTGAAGAATTGTGAGAAAATAAATGATGGTTATTGTTTTAAGTCACTGAGTTTTAAGGTGATTTATTATGCAGAAATAGACAATTGAAACAGTTATCAAATGTCAGGGTATTTTCTATTGCTTTAACTTTATGGACTGTGAAGATGCAGTGGCTCACACCTGTAATTCCAGCACTTTGGAAGGCCAAGGCAGGAGGATCACTTGAGGCCAGAAGTTTAAGACCAGCCTGAGCAACATAGTGAGACCCCATTTCTACAAAACATTTTCCCTTGCATTTTCTCTTTCAAAAAGGTGCTCTTCATTGTCAGAAAATGTGATGCCCCAGAGACCAGAAGGATGTTTTGAAGGGAAAGATTGTAGGAATGAGCTAGTGGTCAGCCTTCTCAATGTCCCTCCTGTACCTAGACAAATTTGGGCTACTCTGTGAAGCACCTGGTAGATGCCCCAATACCTACTGGTATATCAGAATTATTTTTTTTCCTACCATTGTAATGGCTAAAAAGCAAAATATGTGTTCCATAGAACTAGATTAGAGTTAGCATTCAGGGGACAAAGTAGACTACCCAATTGCCAATGTTAACCTAGAGACTAACATAGTCAAAGCTGTCTTTTCATGTTAGGTTTTTGTTGTTGTTTTTTATCACTCCCTGGTTCACTGACATGTTGACTGTGCACTTGGACTAGGGGTACCTGTTTCTCTGTGGTTCCCAGGAGCACCCAACTCAACCCTTATTTCTCTGAGAGTGATGATTTCATACAGCACACCTCTCTACTGAGATGTCAAAAGTGACACCATGCCATCTGAAATAGCTTCAGGAGAGATTTAGGACATGGAAAGGTTATAGACAATAATGGAAAATTCTCTTTTAGGATATATTATAGTTACTTGTATGACCCATAGCAGTGCCTTTTGGAGAATACCTTGGGAAAGCTATCTTTATTTAAAGAACAATATTTGTTATTAGGATAAATGTAATAAGGGAAAAGCCTTCAGACCCCTGAAGAATGGGAAAATTTGAATTCAAACCGATAATGATTATATTTTTCAATTCTGTATTATTTAGAAAACAGTAGGTAAGCAGATCAAAATTGCTTAAAATTGAACACATTGATTAGATACTTTTTTGAAAGTATGTGGACGAGAAGGCACTATATGAAACAGAGGTATTCTTTAAGAATTTTTCGCGGGACCTACAAGAGCACTTGAATATTTATTTAATAATCCACATCAAAGCTGTTATCATTTCACTTCAAGAAAGAAAGGAATTTTCCTGAGCATTTTTTCTCCTTGTAAACATCAGTTTTGAATAGGTGTTGAAATATAATTAAAGCTGGTTTATCAGTCTATAATATGTATTAGTATTCTCCTGAAGCTATATAATTTCCTTGCTTAAAAGTTCTATTTCTCCTAGGTTTCTGAATCCTAGAAAGGTCAGAACTAAGGTTAGCCAGGAACAGTGGATCTTGCGTACAGAAAGAAGATATTTCAGTTGAACTTAAAAAAATTATTATTTTTAACTTTCTGTACATTAGATAGGGCCAGCTATTTAGGTTTCAGCTCTACCACTTGGGTAATGCACCCGTTTTGGGGCAAGGAAATAGTAAAAACCAAATTGACAGATACTCTGTATGCTTCAGAAACAACTTACACTTAGGAAGGCTAAAGTTCATTTTCACCTCCCTAAAACCACCGATGTTGCTGTGGGCAGGTGCCAAAGTATCTGCACTTGTGGTGATCTAATTTCCCTAGAGAAGTAATGGACTGGATTTGAAGAAGCCTCTTCTCATCCAATTATCCACCAGAGGAATGACCTGTTTCATTTCCTTCGGAGTGGATTCAAACTTCTATGCTAAGAGCTTGGTCACATAGAGGTAGACTCCAGGGGAGGGGCAGAATTGGGCAGTGCTAATAACAGGGACTATGGGAACAAAATCAGCAACTTGAGAAACAAGTGTGGGACATTTTCCTCCTACCCAATCTACTCTCCTTTATTTGAGTTTATCTTCATTTCCCCTTTTTCTACCAAGCAGTAGTTGATACTCAACTGGGCACAGCTCAGGTTTTTACCATGCATTCTAGTAGAACACCTAGACATCAGGTACTCCTTATCCTTGGTTATTTGTAAAATGAAATCTCTAGCTCACACTAGGCTGTGTGAACAGGATTTGCATCTTTGGAAATCAAATGGAGGCCTTTCTCCTACTCTTTTCAGATTTCTCTCCATTTCCTTTTCCACTTGGGTCCCTGCCTCTCCCAAGCTAACCAGAACCATGCACAAAACCATCCTTCAATAAATATCAACATTGAAGCTTCAGCAGGTTGTTAACTCCTAGAGAGCTATCTTAAAAGGATTTTGTATATAAATGCAAAGTTTTATGGAGCCTCAGAGATCTCTAAGAATACTGTAAATATCTCTTGTTTAATTAGCAGTCCTGGAGTTAGGTAATGGCCTGTGGCTTTCTGAGCTAGGCCTCTTGGGGTTTCTAGTCTTCAGGGGCTGCCTGCAACTATGATGTGCACACATACAACCTTCTTTCTTATACACTGCATAAATCCTCTTTAGACCTTACTAAGCACTATTCACAATTACAGCAACACACATTGATTCTCATTCTCCCAAATTTTGAAAAACGACCCAGTGCCTCAGCCAAGGTTTCAAGTAAGATATTTTTAGACTCAAACTGTCACCTTGAGTTCTCCTTCCCCAGGTTAAGAATAAAAAAGAAATTCCTAGATTGGTGTTGATTGATGGCCATTCTCTTCAAGCATAAGGTGGACTACTTGCTTTGTAGCTTTCTGATGTCGGGGGAAATGCACTGCAGTTCTCGGCATTTCCAAACCAGCTTTCTCATGGGGATAGGTCAACCAGTCGGGGCTGTAAGCAGACTTGATAGGTTTGTTTGGGGCTGACGGCCATTGATTTAGGTTCTCGGACCAGATAAGTACTTGGCTGAGTCTGCAGTAGGTGGGGCGCGCTCACCAGCTTAGGGGTAGTGACTGGAAGTTTGTTGCAACATGAGGGAATCCAAGCAGCGGGCTGCAGCAGGAGATACCCTTTTGCCCCACCAGCACAGAACCAGAAGGGTTCAGCCGAAGTGGCAGGCACCAGCGAGGGAGATGCCCCAGACCCCCAGCGCCCAGCTCCTTTTCCCACGTTTGGGAACGCGCAGCGAAGGTCGACCCAGAGCAAGGAGTCTCAGGTCTCGGTCTTTGGCTTGCTCTGTGGGTAGCATGCGAGGAGTGGGACCAGCTTGGGGACTCTCTCCCCGTGTTCTGTGAGAATCGGCGGCGGCCAGCGGAGCGGGGAGGCGGGGGCACGTGCTTGGATGTGGGTGCTTGTGTAACCAGCTCTCCAAGCTCTAGCCCCGACAGCACTCCTTCGGGAGGCTCGTCTAAGCCCCTTTTTCTGCCACGACCGGGATGGGACTGGGGTCCCGCTGCCCGCACCCGGCGGGAGCTCCCGGGGCAAAGGAAGCAAAGCACTTGCCTCTGGAGCTGTCTTAGGGGAGTGGGAATTTGGAAAGTTCCCCAACTAGGAACACACGTGACCTCCTTCAGAAAGTAGTTCCGACTGCGGCCCGCGTATCCCTCCACCTCCTTTTGAACCCTCCTGAGCCTCCTCGCCCCGCCCACTCGCAGGGCTGCAACTTCGCACCGTTCTGTACTTCGCACTCGGGGCTCGTAACCCCGGCCTGGAGCATGCACGGTCAGGCCCGGGCAGCGCCAACGGGTTGCCCCGGGCGATCCACCCTGCCACGTTTTCACAGCGGCCAAAAGGGGGCGGGGCGAGGTAGCTTCTAAGGACCGAGCTAGAGTCGGTCGCGGTGAATCGACCTGGAGCCCGAGGGGGGCAGATGCACAACTCTCCAAGGCCACTGGAGGAGGCTGAGGGGTGCGTCCCACTCACGGGGATCCACTGTCAGCCCACCTAGATAGGTGTCCTTTGGGCCTTGGAAATTCAGGGGCGATGTGTTCACACTCTGCACTCAGCTGGAAGCTTTTGTTTTTAGGGCAAATGAGCCGAGTTGTCGGGAGAACGAGAGGTGGGGCGGTGAAAGGGAGCCGGATGAGGTGATCCGTGCTGGAGACACAATAGGAGGTTGTTCTTTGTGCTAAGACTGACACCTTGAGGACTAGGGGAAAGGGAGGATGTCTAGGCAAAGGCTGCTACAGTCAACGGCTGCGAACGACTGTGATCCCACATTGGTGCAAAAGGAGAGGGTGACTGCAGGCCATACCGGGGAAATCTAGGGGCAGAAGCAGGGGAAGGATGTCCTCGCTGCAGGGACCGTCCCTGCATTTCCCTATACACTGCCTAGCGCGGTCACCTGGTCCTTTCCACCTGTGCAAAGGTAACCTCAGGCTCGACTCAGTGACACTGCTTAACGCACCCGTCTCAGATTTCGTCATCAGCCTTCCACTTCCACCCCCACCCCCCAACAGCCTACCCTGCCTCCGGCGGGGCTTCTGGACGGAGGCCGAGGCTTAGCTCGTTACCCTCGCCCCGCGTTGCTGCAGAAGCAGCCGCGGCAAGTGCAGCTACAGGCGGGCGCCTCGGCACAAGCCCGAGCGAGCCCCCGGCAGTCACACTGGGCATGCTCAGTAGCGCCCGCAGGTTGGGGGCTCTGCACTCGCACCGGGAGCTGCCGTTCCTGCCCCCCTCCCACCGTTCCTGCCCTCCCCTCCCCCGGTGCGCTCGCGTCCGCCACTCGCCTCCCGCCTCCCCTCAGGCTCCCGGGGCGACCGGCCTCCCCGCGCGGCGGCGGAGGGGGCGGGCAGGCCGGCGGACGGTGATGTGGCGGGACTCTTTGTGCACTGCGGCAGGATACGCGTTGGGGCACCGGGACGCGGCTGCGCTCAGTTCTCTCCTCTCGGAAGCTGCAGCCATGATGGAAGTTTGAGAGTTGAGCCGCTGTGAGGCGAGGCCGGGCTCAGGCGAGGGAGATGAGAGACGGCGGCGGCCGCGGCCCCGAGCCCCTCTCAGCGCCTGTGAGCAGCCGCGGGGGCATTGCCCTCGGGGAGCCGGCCGGCCTACGGCGGCCGCAGCGGCGGCGTTTCTCGCCTCCTCTTGGTCTTCTTTTCTAACCGTGCAGCCTTTTCCTCGGTTTCTCCTGAAAGGGAAGGTGGAAGCCGTGGGCTCGGGCGGGAGCCGGCTGAGGCGCGGCGGCGGCACCTCCCGCTCCTGGAGCGGGGGGGAGAAGCGGCAGCGGCGGCCGCGGCCGCGGCGGTTACAGCTCCAGGGAGGGGGTCGGAGTCGCCTGTCACCATTTCCAGGGCTGGGAACGCCGGAGAGTTGGTCTCTCCCCTTCTACTGCCTCCAACACGGCGGCGGCGGCGGCGGCACATCCAGGGACCCGGGCAGGTTTTAAACCTCCCCTCCGCCGCCGCCGCACCTCCCCTGGCCCGGGCTCCGGAGGCCGCCGGAGGAGGCAGCCGTTCCGAGGATTATTCGTCTTCTCCCCATTCCGCTGCCGCCGCTGCCAGGCCTCTGGCTGCTGAGGAGAAGCAGGCCCAGTCGCTGCAACCATCCAGCAGCCGCCGCAGCAGCCATTACCCGGCTGCGGTCCAGAGCCAAGCGGCAGCAGAGCGAGGGGCATCAGCTACCGCCAAGTCCAGAGCCATTTCCATCCTGCAGAAGAAGCCCCGCCACCAGCAGCTTCTGCCATCTCTCTCCTCCTTTTTCTTCAGCCACAGGCTCCCAGACATGACAGCCATCATCAAAGAGATCGTTAGCAGAAACAAAAGGAGATATCAAGAGGATGGATTCGACTTAGACTTGACCTGTATCCATTTCTGCGGCTGCTCCTCTTTGCCTTTCTGTCACTCTCTCTTATAACGTGGGAATAGACGGATGCGAAAAATTCCGTAGTTTGGGTGACTATAACATTTAACCCTAGTCAGATTTATAGATCATATATTTTGTGTTTCTTTTCAACGTAGTCGATCTAGGGTGTGTTCGGCTAGATGGGACTCTTTCCTGGTTGCAAGTGTCAAGGCACCGATTGGTTTTTCAATCTATCTATATGGTCTCTTCCTCAGGGCTATTGTCCGTTAATACAGAATACAGTAGACTGTTAGTGGATTAGTGAGCTCGATAATCCGGTCTACTAAATGAACAAAAAAGTAGACGCTTTGAGGTTGAGCATATTTCGATTAAATCTTGGCTTAGGCCCTAGATCAAGGGTATAGATCAGATTAAAATGAAAATTAGTGTTGCACGTACGCATATTGCATCAGAATCTTGCAGTGATTCTTTTTAGTTTCCTGGGTTGCATTGAGAGATTATAATGTGAGTTGTGAACTGATTTGCATAACTTTATAGAAGCAGAATCATTTTCAGCGTATTTGGTGCGTATTTGAAGGCAAAAAATTGGTTTTTTATGTCTAAACAAAGTTAATTACAACTTTGAACTGCATTTAGAAGTTTTGTGGTTTGAAATCAATAGTGCCATAATGTACCTTATAAGGTGCTCTTACTAGATCCTTGTTATATTTGCCTTTTTCTCTCCCAATGGGGTGATGTAGAATAGGGCATGAAATTTGCAGTGCAGTAGCATTTTATTTTCAGTGCTCTTATCATGCATAATAGAATGGTGATTGAGTAGTTTTTGATCCAAGGTGATGGTATTGTGCAGGTTCAAGGGTATTGTGTGTAGCAGATGATGATTGCAGAGATAAAACTTCAGTTCTCACTTGAAATTTAAGTATTATTGGGACGCCAGAGTTGCTGTTCATCTTTTTTAGGTCTCAGGTTTTCTGACACCTTTTGGTATCCGTTAATTTTACTCTGACTCGTGTAGAATGTCAAGTGTATTTTACCAGCTAATACCCAGAAATGTTGTCAAGAGTCGTTTACTCCAGCTTCAGATTGTAGGTATGTTTTTTCCATACAGTGTATTAAATTTACTGAGTCAGCTTGTTCAATAAGACAGAAACCCAAGAATTTTAACAGTGTATAGTTTTGGTTGTCTAAAAGTTGGGCCTTTGTATGTACTTCAAAAGTTAGTGGTTATCGAAAAGCATTAGTCTTTGCAGTTTCGCGTACAAGAAGCTGGTTTTGATCAAGGATGAGGATAGAGGCCTCCTTTTTTGCAGAATGGAAAGTATTGACAGGAATTGAGAGCTGTAACAGAATTAAGTTATTGGACTCTGATTGGGGTGGGGAACCTGTGGCCTTGGAGCCACATGTGGCCTTCTGGATCTTTGATTGCAGCCTTTTGACTGAATCCAAATTTTACAGAACAAATCCTTTTAATAAAGGGATTTGTTTTGTGAAATTTGGATTCGGTAGCAGAGCTGCATTTGGGGATCTGGAGGGCCACATGTGGCCTTGAGGCGGCAGGTTCCCCACCTCTTATATCAGTAAATATTTTGTTTAAAGGTAGAGTAACACTGAAGTGTCTTTATGTCCTGCTAAAAATTGTGGGGAAGATTTTTTAAGAAAATGTTTTATATTGGAAGAGATTTTATTCCATTTATTAATTATGTTAGCTGCATATAAATGTGCATAGTTTTGCCCAGGTTTTTGTTTTGAAATGAATATAAAGTTTACTGAAGAAGTAGCTTCATGAAACTTAATTTTCTGTTAAGTTTAAAATAATATTTTAAAAGACTATTTGGAATTTTGGAGTCTGCATTAATTGAAAAACTTTACTAAGGCTGAACTTCACCCGCTTGCCCAGAAGGTAATTATGGAAAAATTCTTCTGAATTATGACTTACTCCAAAAGCAGTCTACTATTGGTGTGAATTAATGGCAATCATCTAAATATATAGGAACAAAAAATTAAATGTTTATGTAACTTTTTTTTAAAAGCCCCTATTCAAAATTATTACTAGGATGCTGTCTGGGAGACAGATTTCTTTCAGCATTTAAAGTACATGTACGTTATTTTTATTTTACTTACTTGATTTATCAGGGTTATAAGACCTTAAAATTATTTTACGAGGTTCTTATACATGAGCAGTGAGGTGACTGAAAATTTCTTCTTGGATTTCAAAGTATGCGGGCCTCTACACATGAAATTTATGTGACTTAAAACTTTCTAAACTGTACTTTTAGTTATGGTATGCATAGAAAGCAGTATCAAATACTGCATCAAATGACTAATAACACTTAATTTCTAGAGTTGTGGTTTTATTGAGCCAAATGTTGATGTGAAAAAAGTCAGGAAAATTAGTGAAGTGCTTGCTTTTTTGATAATTGTACTCCCAATAATTTTGAAATACCAAAGTACTTTAGTTTGCTTGGTTTCACTTCAGTGTCTTCTGTTTATTGGGGGGGAATTAAAATGGTCATTGAAGATTGTTTCTGACAGGTTGCATCTATTGCAGCAGCTAACCTAAGGAATTTAACTAAGTTTAAATTCCTTTATGAAAGTAGGGACTGAAATATTTTTATCTGATAAAGATTAATAATGAAGTCATTTCTCCAAGGAAAATTAAGGGCAATAATTCAGTTTTAAAATATTTTTGCAAAATTGAATTATTCTAAAAATTTGTTAGGGTTTTATTCTTGTTAGTCTGAAAGGTAGTGCTAAATGGCTATACAAAATTTAGTGTCTTTAGGGTACATGGAAACTTTAGGCTTCTGTTGTATTTTTATTGTTTGGTAGATTTGCATGTTTTTAAATACTGATCTTCATAGGGAATATTTTTAACTTGTAGAGTACAGTGACTGTTGAAGTTAGCTAAGTTATCTCATAAGGTAAGTGATTATTGAAATTAATCATGAGGTTTTTAGAAAAGATTCTATTCACAATCTTTATTTTACATTGTTTTGTATCTTTTAAGTTGTATTTCTTTCCTGAAAAACATGACTGGACCACCTAATTGCTGTATGATAATTTACAAACTTTATTTTCCATAAAGCCTATTCAAGAGTAAAGCACAACTGAAAGGAGTAATTTACAGTTTATAAGCCTGTTAATATAAGGAAAAAGGAATTTTACTGCTGTTCATTGTAAAAGTTTGCACAACAGTGCAGTCATCAATGCAGATTTAAATTGCTTACAATATACTAACTAAATACTAAGTGATTAAAGATAGAATATGGTGAGGTATAACCACTTTCATCTTAAACTTAATTTTAGAACGTAGTAGAGAAAGATGCCTTTATTACCTTTTGGAATTTTATTTTAATAACATGGAAAAGCAGTTGGCAATATTTTAATTTTTGTATGGAACAGTATATCTGCTTTCTCAGTAACCGTATGAAATATATAAACTTCTTAGTGTTATGAAATTGCTTACTTTTTGGAAGTGAAGAAATCTTCAATTCTTGTTTTCAAATGTTCTCATTTTGAAATTTGCCCCCGTTTGCTATTTGTTCGTTTGGTGTAGCTTAATACTTTTAAAGAATTTTTAAGCCACTTCTGAAGTGATCACTTCAGTGACTTTTAATGGAGGTGTATTCATTATGGGAAAATCAATTCACCAACTTTCAGTAGGAATTCACTTTCAGTAAAGACTCTTATTTTTGAATTTTTATCTTAATCTTTTTAGTAAGACAAAAGCGTGGGAAATGTTTTTATATTGATACTATATGTGAATTCAGCATTTGTAAAGAGAACTTTAGAAGTGTGTATGCATGTGACAGCTTTCCACTTACTTGAAATGTGAGGCCTTTGCCATACTATAAAGATTTAGCTTCCAGAAAATATGTTGTTAATATAGTTTAAGAAATTTATTTGGTACCATATTTTTTTTTTCCTGTAGAAACCATTGGGTTAAAGAAACAGTTCTGAAGTTTTATTGCATAGAACCCATTACTCCTCACTTTTGTTCCCTTTTCCTTCTCTTTTTTTTTCTGATAAACTTGATTTTCAAAATCAGTATTGAAGAATTCACTTTGTGACTTGAATTCATTAAGAAAAGGTGTTAGGATTTGTTCTAAAGATAGTGGCTTAGTACATTTGTATCAACTTGTGAGATTGGGGTCAGTAATGATTTCAGTAAATATTTAGTTCTGTTTTACAATTGCTTTCTATCTGGTAGCTTTGAACTTAATGCAGTTGCTATAGAGATATCAATAATGTTGAGGTTAGACTAAATAACCTTAAGTTGGTGAGGATTTGCTGAGCAAACTGACAGCTTTAATTGTTTTACATGGGCCATATCACTGCCATATATATTCTTTGCTAGCGGTTAAAAGTGTTTTGGTCTGTGAATAATGGTTCTCTTTGTAAATATTGGACATACACATTCACTAATGTAAAATAGTTTCATTTGTCAGGAAAAGTGAAATTTTGACTATTCACCTTTCCCTGAATTTTTTGAATTTTCATTGGTTGCAGAAGAGGTATAAGCAATTTCATTCCTTTAAAATAATTTGCACTGGAATAAAAAAGGCTATTGGCAAATATTAACATAAGAAGAGTAAAAATAATTTAGGGGTGAATTAATTGTAGATGAGAAGTTTTGATTTCATTCAGTATGGTTAAGGCAGGCTCTTCATTTCTAAAAGTTGACATTAGGACATGGGTGGACTTCTTCAAGGTATTAGGTATACATATACTTGTTGGCAGTGTTGAGAATATTGAGAGGTGGATATTGTGGCTGCACCTGGCAGCAAAAGAATATTCTTGACCTGTACATAGTGTGGAAAAGAAGACTGTTTATGCATTACATCTTAAATAATTATACATATGATTATCATCAGTAGTTATTCCTTAAAATATGAACAGTGAATCTAACTTGTTAAGTGTTCAAATTCTCTGTGTATGTATGTAAATAAATACAAAGTTAGCAAACCTTCTATCTTAATATTTCAAAAAAATAGATTTTCTTCTCTTTAAAGAAGAGGTTACCTTGGAAGATATTGTTTTATGATTTTAAAATATGGTTAAACCTATTTTAAATTACACTAAAATATTGACTATTACTTTTATCTACACTTTAGGTGTGTACATTGTTTCATTTTAGATTTTAGTGAGGCAGTGTGGGCTCTGGAGCCAGACTGCCTGTGTTGTAATCCTGGCTCTGCCACTTAGTAGCTGGATGACTTTGAGTAGGTTATTTATCTTTTCTCAATCTATTTGATCTGTAAAATGGGGATGATAATGAAACCTACCACATAAGTTTATCGTGAAGAATAGGTGAGACAATATAAGTAATTCACTTAGCATAGTACCTGCCACATTGTAAAATACTTAAATGGCAGCTGCTGCTCTTAAAAATAATAATTTCAGATTACCTATATAGAGAATTATTTATATTTTCATTTATGGTATAAGCAGTGATTGTAACTAAATTTCCTCAGTTTTGGACATGTTAGCCAATGTTAATTGGCACAAGCTATGAGTGTTTTTTAAAAATAGGGGTATTCCTTTAGGAGTTCTGAGTGTGACATGTAATGATTTTGCTGTTTTGTCACAAATATAATGTAAAGCTCTACTCATACTGTTGACAAAAGTAAAATTAATCATGCTAATCAAAAAATATTTGCTTTAAAATATTAAAGATAAAAACTTCCTATTATAGCATAATGAAGTAGACTTTTTAAAATGAAAATTTGTTATAATACTAAATTTTCTTCAGTATTGAAGATAGGGCAACTTAAATATCATATTTTTATTCACAAAAAATAATCTGTCTAAAATGTAATAAAACTTGTTTGCTAAAAGTTATGTAAACTTTTATCAATAAAAGTATATTTCTCAGCATTTCCTTTTAAGTTCAGCTTTTTGGATGAGTCATGCAACTGAATGTCAAGTTACATTTATTACAATAAAATTTATACTTAATATAATCTGTAATGCACTAATATAGGAACCTCTTAAATTTAGTGTTAAACTTCTGTATTATTGTGTCCTACTTTTACATTTGGCCAAGATTCTTAGTATAATTTATGCTTTATAAATGGGAGGAAAGAGCTAAAAGACTTTTTTCGTCATATTTGCTTATAAAGTGTGGGGAAAGACAGAATAAGCTTGCAGTTTGCCCAGTAAAGGCATAGGGATCGTTCTTTTTTTCTTCTTTCCTTTGCCTTGTACTGGTCTTCCATCTGTATCACAGTACCCTCAATAGTGAAGCAGTTGATTTCCAGTTAGGTTTTTTTTTTTCTTGTTTGTTTTGTATTGCAGAATAAATGTACTCCAATTATATATGTGACTGTCTGATTATGTGATTTTTTTTGTATTTTATGTGTTTTGTAAACTGGCTGTATTTTTGGTCCAAGTCTAGGTTGTAGAATTGAATTGTGTATTTTGACATCTGAGCACAGCTGAGTTGTCTAAAATCGATCTCTCTCCCCATTCCCCCCATGCACCTATTTTTTGCTTTTGCTTTTGCTTTATATCACTACCTACCTAAAACATACTGTTGATTTAATATTATTAGGGTCCTTCAGAATAGCTTAAACTTTTATTTCCTTTGATTTTTGTAGATTTACAGGCTGAAGTACAATTAGGTTTTCTTCTTTAGTAGTAATTGCAAAGATTGCATTCCATGAATTTTATTTAATATTTTCAGTCTTTTGAAAAAGATGTAATTATTTAAGATATGAAATGCATTGGGATTTGAATCAGGTATTCTTTAAATTAGATATATTTTTAAAGTGATCGACAAATATGGTATACGTGTTTAAAGTTGCTAACTTTTTGCTTCTTTCAAAATGCAGGGATTTTTCCCATTTGAAATTCTATCTCTTGAATTAGTGAGACTTCTTTTTGCGTGTTCTGGTTACTCCAAACTGATTGGAGATTATTAAATAGAATTGAAAATTTTTTCTACTTTTAAAATAAAGATTTGGGGATGTTATTAAGCTTGATTTGTTTTTAGGTGTTAATTTTTAAATGTGTAATTATGAATTATTTTACTCTGAGTCTCTCCGAGATAAAGTGGAATGCGTGAGCTTTTCTTTCTTTTTTTTTTTTTTTTTTTACCTTTTTCATAACATGGAAAATAGTGCTTTGCCAGGCTTATTTTGACCATGTTGTAAAATTTATTCAGCATTTTGACATAATTGTTTATGCAAGATATTGAGGACTTGAGTCCAAAGTTGTTAATAAATATAGTAGAATTAACTAGCACATACTCTGACAGTGTCTTATTTGTTTCGTATTTTTTGATTAACAAAATCCTTTCTTAATCATTAGCTCACTTGATTTTGCAAAGAAAAGAGAGGCAGCCTAAGAGGCAGACAGAGCAAGAATTACTTTTTTCATTTTTTTTTTGCAGTTTAGGAATTATAGCTCAATTGGAATCAGTAACTTGTTAAAGGCTAGTACAAGATTGAGTCCAAAGAAGAATGCAGGGTTTTTTGGGCACCTGGTGCAGTGTTTTCCCCATTATGTTACATAAGTGGTTCTCATCCTTTGGTGTGTATCAGAATAACCTGAAGGTCTTGTTAAACTATAGATGGCTTGCTCCACCCCCAAGAGTTTGATTCAGTAGGTCTGGACTGGGGCCTAAGAATTTGTGTTTCTAACGAGTTCCCAGGTGATACTGATGTTGATGCTGGTGGTCTGGGGATCACATTTTGAGTACCATGGTATTACATCATCTCCCATCAAGCAAACCCTTAATATGTTAATACTCCTTTAGGTTAATAGTTTATACATGCAGTGTATCATTTGACCTGCAAACCCTAAATAGTTCAGCATGGGAAATATTATCCTCATTTTATAGATGAGACAAAGAGTTTAGAAAGGCAGCATGGTGGAATAGAAGGAGCATACATTTGGAGTCTGTTAGACCTAAAGTCTAGATTAAATCCCTGCTCAGCCACTTACCAGTTTTGTAATAAAACACACACTGCTTAACCTTAGGGAACCCCAGTTTCCACAACTCTAATGTTAGGGATAAAAATCCTTAACTTGTAGGGTGGTTTTTTTTGGTTTATTAGCAGTATAGGTTAGGTTGTTTCCGAGTATTGGTTGCTAACTGGGGGTGATCACTTCCCACCTCCTCTGGAACTTTTGGCAATGTCTGTAGACATCTTGTTGGTCACAACTGGGGCAGTGGGGTGTGCTGTTGGCTAGTGGGTTGAGGCCAGGGATGCTGCTTAACATCCTACAATGCACAAGACTACTCCCCCACCCCCAACAAAGAATTATCTAGCCCAAAATGCTGTATAAAGTGTTTGGTGTATACCTTTACCCTCAAGTGTGGTATTTAAGAAGGTCAAATTGCTAATAAATGATGGAGCTAGGCCTGACACCTAGGTTTTCTGACTGCTGCTAGGCCAGTATTCTTTATAATAAGAACTTTGTCACAAAAGGTATCCCTAGTAACAAAAAAGATTTATTTGAAGAGGGCTCATGTGTTCTTTGGCTGATTGTGAAAGTGTTGCTTTGAACTTCTGCTAGAAGAGGTTGAAGATGTTTTTAGTAAACATTTGTAAGTGTAATACCGTATGTGGTATTAGAAGGATGTTACACAGAACTGCTAACAAGATGGATATGCTTTATTAAAAGAAAGCAATTTTTAAAAAATTGTATATTGCAAGTAGTTTTTAAAGTAATCATTCTTTCCTTTAGTTATGTAATTGTTGAGCTGTTAGGCGTTACTTTGCTCCCAGTATTTTTTTTTTGTTGTTTAATGCATTCTTTAATCTTACACTCTTTTATTCTAAAGCTGCTTTTGTTATAGTCAGATATGACAAAGTTAAATGTACTGATGTAAAATGGCAAATTTCTGACAAGTTATAAAAATGTCTCAAATCTTTCTAGGTGAAGAGAATAGGGCTGACTTTAAGGTTCTCTGATGCATGTGTTACATTCTTTTCTAGGCTCTAAATTTGCTATGTCAGCCTGTTGAATTAAAGTGCTTTATTTATCTGAGTTAAAAACTTGCATTAATGAGAAGTTTTTAGGAAAAAATGGAATGGGAAGATGCCAAGGGAGCAGCTTTAGTAGATTCTGAATTTTTTGGTTTTGTTTTGTTTTTAGGGCAGACAAATATAATTATGAAAGTGTTCTAGGAATAGGTTGTTTGCTATGATTTTTTTCTGTTAGCTTGATTTTACAATTTACTTTGCCTCTAAGTTTGCACATGCACAATAAAATGTCAAGGCCTTATTTTTAAAATTCTTATGAAATTAAAATTTTGAGTTTTAAGATTCTTTTTGAAATTACAGGGGATATTCAGAGATACTGATAAATATTTTAAAACCAGGATGACTAATCATGTAAAAAGATAGCATTCTTTGCTGTAATTTAATTGAATAAGACTTATGGTGTTTATTTTGGTATATGAATAAAAAATTCCATTTGCTTGCTGTACTTAAGAAAATTTCTTTTATGGAAACATGACTAATTAAAGAGAATTTTAAAAATCACCCACTGTCCTACTTCTCCAAAATTTCGTGTTTTCATATTAGCTTCCAGTTTTGTTCATTTGCATATATTTTAAAATCTAGTTCATTGTGAACTTAAAAGGGTGGGTTTTTTTAAAAACACAATTTTCATTAGCATTCCATAATTGCCTTAATTATTTTAAATAGTGAAATCATCAGAAAGATTTAATTATTTTCTTGTATTTACACATTAATACATTAAGTTTGTTTCCATTTTTGGCTAATATCTTTTCTCTTATTTTCTGATTTTTTTTTTTAGAGTGGACTTAAGATGACCTAAATATTAGGGAAGATTTTCATGATTTTGATCCACAAAATCAAAATCTCATACTCAGAAACTATCTGAAATGTTGGAGCTTTGAAGTTTTTTTTTTCCTAAATTACTTGTAGGAACTCTATTGCTTATTTAATACTGAAAGTATATTTTAGTTATTTAAGTGAGACAAAATTTTATCTAAATACTTTTGACCTGTCAACGTCTTTTTCCTGTTGTAGGAATATTATATTTCATTGAAATTAAAGTGGATATAGAATGTAATTTGAATAAGCTGTCACACCATTTTTGTACTAAAGTGGTTACAACACTGTTGCTTTCTGTTTTTCAGTCAGAAGGGGTATTGGCTTGTAATGATATTACTGTTCTCTGAAGCAAATTTTGAATGATATGATTTATATTTGCACAGCTGCTTTGGTAATCGATGTGATATTAATGTGCATTAGCATTTATAATCAATAGTAATTTTGTGGTTAAAAAATTGCATTTGTTTTATCAGATTTTATTTTGAAGTATCAGATACTAAAACAAACAATCTTCTTATTAGTTACATGATAATTTTTTTTTCTTGTGTTTATTATGCCTGAGGCCTTTTTTATTTGATCATTCTTTTATTGATGGACTTGAACCAATGTGCAGGCTGGTGAAAGTTGTAGTACCTATGGTAAAGTATATGCCCTGAAGAATGACTCCCCTCTCCCCCATCCAGGTGTAATACAAAAATAATTCTTTATCAGTGAGGTATATTCATTTATTAATTCATGTAGTTAGAACAAAAATATTTAAAATATTGAGGTAGAAACATTCTTCTCTTTTTAAAAACAAAATTACTTACTAGAGTAACATTTTCCAAATGAAATAAAATTGTTTCAACCCTGAAGGAAATTTTGATCTAGGTGTGGTGTATACCTTAGATGCTAATGAAAACATAGTGATGGCAAAAATATTTTATTTGTGAGTGTATGCATGTGTGTTTTTTGGCAACCCAAGAAACACTCTTATATTTGAATAACACTCATGGACTAGTTGTAGGAAATCTATATAAAATAAATAACTAGTACACTGAAAGTATGATATAGTTTTGCATATCTGGGTTGTGGTCATGATTACGTGTAATATTGTAAAATATGCTAAGGTGCTGGTTATTAAGGCTTTTTGGATTCTTTTTAATACTGAAAAGGTCACACAGATTGTGATT
The DNA here is from genome assembly GCA_023783475.1 of Daubentonia madagascariensis. Taxonomy (NCBI): domain Eukaryota; kingdom Metazoa; phylum Chordata; class Mammalia; order Primates; family Daubentoniidae; genus Daubentonia; species Daubentonia madagascariensis. The sequence goes on from JAKFHU010000585.1 coordinate 25,814,903, forward strand.
ATTGTGTAGTGTCCAAGAACTAAGGCCTGCCATCTGTTACTCAAATGTAGGAAAAGTTAAGATAATTTAGTGATATAAGTGGTTTTGACACCTCTGTTTTTGGATTCATCTACTAATTATGTTTTTTTTAAGGACTAATACCAAATTTTAAACATTTGCAAAAATGAAACCTAACAGTTATGCTAGTGATTACATTTTTCAACTAAAATAAGAAGATACTGGTTGAGAACTAAAGATTATGTAATGAAAGCCTGGCTTTTAGTCATTTGCTTTTACTAGATTGTTTGGGTAGTTAACTGGATACATCATGTTTTATCTTGAGATAGTTAAGTTATACAAGATTTTGATATTTTTAAACTGTAGTTTTCCTAACAAGTTGAGATATATAGGAATTCATTATTATAGAAATCAGGAAACTGGTTTCATAAGAATCTCTTAAAGATTTGCTTTAAGTATTTTTCAGGTTCTCTGCTTTCTTCTCGTTCAACTTAATTTTTGTCTGTATGCAAATGAGCTTCCCTATTTAAAATTTTGCTGTTGAATTTCAAGCCACTCTCGAAATTGTATAACTTTCTTTTCACTGCTAAGAACTTGGTCTTACCAAGTTGTATAGAAGTCTTTAAAATTGCATATTTGGCTTGATAGAATCTGATTAATTTTAATCTATTTTGTTTTATTATGTTGACATTGTTTTTATTTTCTTGAGAAGTTTTTATCATGCCAAATGATTAATATGATCAAATATAATATGTAAGTTTAGATGTGATTTTGAATTTATATTTTCAAATGAAGCTTTGTGTCTGAGGCCTATGTTTTTTGTACAAGAAACATATTGCCAATTTTTAGATTAACGTCTTTGAGGAAAGTAGATTGGTTTACTTGCATCAGTTTATAGACTTTGGTCAGGACTGAATTGCAGGCCATGTAAAGAATGATACTCTTTTGGACCTTTGTGGATAGACAGATGTGTGTATAAATTATGTCTTACATTAAGTAAGGCACAAGTGTAGGTGGGATTTTTATCTAAATACTAAAAGTTTATCTGTTTATTTGTATTTAAAGGGTATGAGGTGTTGAGAACCAAGCAATGTACACTTAACTCTAGTATCTATTAGTATATTTTAAAGTTGCCTATTATTAAACTTTAAAATATGAATTTTGACTAGTATTTTAGTATGTGTTATTTTAAATTTTTTTATAATTTATTCAAATGATTTTAAAGTTGGTAATATTATTAAAATACCTTCAGTGGGAATAGGAATCATTTTATAATATTAGAACAAGGCAATTATAAAATCTTCTGTGATTCTTGTATAGTAATGGATGGACAGACAATATATTTGCCTTTATATTTTACAATTCACATATATTTCTAGTTCATATTGTTTTTCTCTAGACTAAAATCCTGCAGTTAGGCAAAGCAATTTTTGCCAATTGGGAAAAAAGCAAGTCATTTCCAAATGATTTCCTGGGTTGCAGTATAGAATAAAGAGACTTGATTTTATTATATTAAAGACAAATATAAAATGATGCAGTCTAGCACACACTTGCTTGGAGCTTTTCTCTTTTGAAATGGCTTCAAATTAACAGGGCTTTCATTGAAAGGTTAAGTTTTGATTGTTAGAAGCAAATATAAGAGTTTTGCAGTTTTTGCTTACTAGGAAAAAGAAAACCCACTGGCTAGAGGCACATTTGTATTGGAACTTTGTTTTCTTAGTATCTAGTGTATGGTAGGCTTTGAATATTGGTAAATTAGTTCATGGTTGTATCTGCAAAGTCAGTACGGATGGAAATTTTGGAATCTACTGTTTTTTCAGCTAATATTGAGTGAATTGGCACTATTACTAGGTCTTTTTTCTCAAACTATTGATACATCCCTTGGCATCTTCTGCACCTTACCTGTTTGAATATCTTTTTTGCTGTAAAAGTTATTGGTCTTGTGTCTTTTTGCATAATTACAGAGTAGCAAAAACCTAGTCTGTTAGGGTAATCACTTCTGGTAAAATAAATGATAAAAGCATGGCTTTTATAAGTAGGATGATAAATCTAACATTGAATGTAAAGATTAGGGTATTTAAAGATATTCTCTTATGAACTTTATGGTAATGCTGGATCAGCGTTATAATTTTAACTTTTACAATCTTTTATATGCTTTATTGTGATTTTGCTGTAGAAAATTATTAATAGTTAGCATTTGGTTTAGTTCAGATATATAATGCTGTTGACAAGTATGTCTAATGCATTTGTTGAGCTAGGAATCTTTTTGAAAGCTGTTATGTAAGTTATATTCATATTTTGTTTGATTTGTCATTAGTGGTTAGTCCTAGATGTTTTTTAGGGAAAGCAAAACGGTAGAGGAGTGTGTGTGCACACGTGCAAGCTAGTGTGTGTGTGTGTGTGTGTGTGTGTGTGTGTTTTAACAGCAGAAGAGTTCTGAAACAGGAAACCAGTCTTATCGTATTCATCCAGAGACCTAGGAAGAAGGTAATTGGCATACTCGTTAAAACCAGTTAGTTGGGCAACTTAAATTTTTAGAGGTTCACAGATGTAGGCTTCAGCAGTTATAGATAGATTATTTCATAATTAACTGTTCATGAAGAAAAATTGATTAAATTAGCTGAGAGGACTAATAAGCCCTCAGCTAATACAATAAGTAAATTATACTTTGGATTTTAGAGTATTGCTAACATTATTAGTGATGGGATAAGATGTTTTTCTGAGGTTCTAATTTGTTTAAAATTAAATAATTGGTTCACAGGACCTTGATTGTTTCTTTAAAAAATTAATTTTTTAACTGAGTGTAATTTTAATATATCTGCTATTAATTGCTTTAAAAATTATTCTTAAATTTAATGAGTTCAATTGGAAAAAAGTTAATTCTATCTCAGGTGTTTGTCACTGGAAATTATCTTCCCATGTTTGTTAATATATATATATGCACATTATTACATAGTTGTAATCAGTGTTTTTGTGCTGTTCTGTGGTCTGTTTTTTCACAAATATAGTTCTTATCTGTTGATAGGTACTTATTTTTAAAGCTATATAGGTAATATCTCATTAGGCTAGGCTAAATACCATAGTTTGTTTACCATACTGTGTTAGGCTTATTTCTGTTTTGTTTTTTTCTTTTATAAACAACACTGTTGTGAATATCTTTATATATCTTTATTTTTTTGTTTGTTTGTTTATTTTCTTAGAGTGTATTGCTAGAGTGTTATTGCTGGATTGAAAGTGTAACAGTGTGGCCAGACGCCGTCGTTCACATCTGTAATCCTAACACTTGGGAGACCAAGGCGGGAGGATCACTTGAGGCCAGGAGTTTAAGACCAACTTGAGCAAGAAAGAGACCCTGTCTCTACTAAAAATAGAAAAATTAGCCAGGCATGGTGGCCTGTGCCTGTAGTCCCAGCTACTTGGGAGGCTGAGGCCGGAGGATCGCTTGAGCCCAGGAATTTGAGGTTGCAGTGATCTATGATGAGGCCACTGCACTCCAGCCTGGGCAACAGAGCAAGACCCTGTCTCAAAAAAAAAAAAAAAAAAGTATAACAGTTTTATAGTTCTTTTTCACAAGTTGCAGATTTCTTGCCAAATGAACCAATCTATGTTATTGCTACCAAGTAGAAGAATTACTAGCGATTCTTGATGTTACTTTTGAAGAGTATGATATTTCCATTTAGAAAGTGAGATCTAAACTTCTATTTCAAAGCAAAAATATGTGTAAACTTTTTAGCCATGACAAGTTCATATAATATTAAAAAAATGAAAGAAAGATATGAGATTAGGATTGTTTGGAGAAGTAAAAAACTTAAGTAGAGGACATAGATTATTTGGCAGTCAGTTTTCTTTTCTGGTTTGGCAATGCTAGCAGATTAACTAGAAAGTGTTAAAATTTATGCTTAAGTGAATTTAAGTTAATATATCAGAATTCCTTCTTTTACAATTTGTTTATAAAAACACTATATTGAGTTGCTTGTAATGAGACAATTAAACTAAATTTAAATAACAGGACATGTTTAACTTAATGCAACCTGTGATAATCTCTTATTTACAGTTTTAGAGCCTTTTGCAGTTTTATGGATTTAAAGATATTTTCGGATATCCTATTTGGTCCTTGAAACAATCAGTGAAGAAATTATAGCAAGTGGTATTATCATTATTGTAGAGAAGAACAAAAAAATATTTGAGACCCAGAGATGAGTGACTTACCTGAGGTCATAAGCTTTACGTTGCACAGCTGGGAATGAAACCTTGGTCTTCTATATTAAATGACAATATTCATTAAGTGCTTAGCACAGGACCTGGCACCTAGTAAATATTTAATTGTTCCTGTGTTATTCCTTCTTTATTCTTAAAACCCCATATTTTGGAGCACTCATCCTCTTAACATTTTTGTAGTTCAGGCTTTTGTACCTATGCACCCTTTTCCCTTTAGAAAATAAAATTTTAGCCTGCATTAATTTGATCTGTACAGGAATGACTATATGCTTTAAGTATTAGGACAAATTGTTCTTAAATAATGAACAATTAGCACTTTATCAACTGGAAGATTCAAGAGACTGCTATTTCTGCTTTCCTCTCAATGTGAACCTTCAATTTAGGAACCAAAGCCATCATCAACATTCAACATACTTAATGGGGAAAAATGAAATCTAGTAAGAAATGTAAAATCTTTAATTAAATGATAAAGTCATAAAAGTACATGAGTAATATTTAAAACATAATTTGATTAGAAGAGTTGATAATATGGATTTAACTGTGACATACTTGGAAAGTATTTAAGTTTAAATTTGATAAATATTTAATGAAGGAAATATAAACCTGATGTAGCTTATGAATCAGTGGCTGAAATTCTTTTCCTTCATACGAGCCTTAACTGTGTGTTGGTTGAAAGCACTGACAGAAAGCAGGGAAAAAGCTCCAGAAATTCCTAGTAAATAAAATAAAATGGTAAAGTCCTGATATCTGCTAACTTGCTTTCTATTCCTGCTATCTTCTCTTGTTAGTCTGACTTTATTCATTTCTTCACTCCTGCTGCTGGTTTGGCTCAGTGTTCCTTTTATGAGCCAGACAACTTCAGATTTGCTTTTGATGTTTTTTATTACCTCTCTAAAACTGTGTTATCACTTTCTATTTTGCCATTCATATGTTACAGCTTCTTATTGTTACTGCAACTTTTAGTTAACTAATTTTAAAAATAACTTCTCTCTGATCTGTGGAAATAATTTTTCTTAAGATAATTATGGCAAATAAAGTATGATTTGTTTGTAACTAACACTGAATTTTAGTTTATAAGTTATTTAGTGATAAGCATACATATATATGTTAAGCACTATAAGAAAACTTTTTGCAACTGCTTTATTTTAGTGAACTTAAGATTTAGTATACATGTCAGGAACACATTCTTACAAAATAAGATTTAGGGAGCTATTTTTAGTTATTATAGCCTATTTGAAAACTATAGTTAAATTTCTAGCATAAATCCCATTAATTTAGGTGCAAATACAAATTTGAAATAAGGTACATTATTTAGATTTCAACTCAGAAGCTATTAAATAAAAGATATTTTGTTAATTAGATGAAACTTGGAACATATTTGTAGTGCTATCAGTTATTACTGGATGCCTAGAACAGGCAATAAAAATTTACTTAGGCCAGGTGAGGTGGCTCACACCTGTAATCCCATCACTTTGGGAGGCTGAGGTGGGAGGATCACTCGAGCCCAGGAGTTTGAGACCAGCCTGAGCAACATAATGAGAACCTGTCTCTACAAAAAGTAAAAAAAAAAATTAGCCAGGTGTGGTGGTGTGCCTGTGTCCCAGCTACTAGGGAGGCTGAGGCAGGAGGATGGCTTGAGAGCAGGAGTTTGAGGTTGCAGTGAGCTATGATGATGCCACTGAACTCTAGCCCAGGCAGCGGAATGAGACCCTGTTTCAAAAAAACAAAAAGTTTACTTAGCTGATAAAATAGCCACATTATTATAGATAGGTTGTATTATGGGTTAAATTAACGTCTATGGACAGACTTTGGAACTTAATTACTATTAATTAATTTTTTCCTTTGTACAGTATTTGTTCTGTGATGAAAAGGGATTGTTGTAGCACCTAAATCAAGACTGTTCAAACATGGTGTACATAATTATCAAAATTCATCAAAACTAATCACTTAAGATCTGTGTATTTTGTTGTATATAAATTGTACCTCAATTAAAACAAAACAAATTTGACATGCTTACCCAGAGGTGGAGGGAAAAAACTGTTCAGTGTATCTCAGATCTCCTGGAACTGTGGTTCCATCCACCCTAGACAAGATAGAAAGTACCATGTATGCATTTCTTCCACTTCTCTTATTGTATATTACAGTATTCACTGATACTATGAGAAAAGGAGGATTTTTTTTTGGAATAATATTTTACATATGTTCTTAAGTTATTATAAAATACTTAGGCCAGAGTTATAATAAAATAAATACTTAGGCTGGGTGGGGTGGCTCACTCCTGCCTGTAATCCTAGCACTTTGGGAGGCCAAGGTGGGGAGGTTGCTTGAGGTCAGGAGTTCGAGACCAGCCTGAGCAAGAGTGAGACCCTGTCTCTACAAAAAATAGAAAAATTAGGTGGGCATGGTGGCTCACGCCTGTAGTCCCAGTTACTCCCAGCTACTCGGGAGGCTGAGGCAGGAGGATTGCTTGAGCCCAGGAGTTTGAGGTTGCAGTGATCTGTGATGACACCACTGCACTCCAGTCTGGTTGACAAAGTGAGATCCTGTTTCCAAAAAATAAGTAAATGAATAAATCAACAAAGTGAAATAAAATAAAATTAATACTTAAAAGGCAAATTGATATAGTAAAGATTTCAAAGAGTTAAAGTTTCTGTTAGGCTTTGATGTTCCTTAGAAGGATTAGGTTATTCCACTAGTAATAATGGGCTCTTATGGGATAAGGCAGTACCATTTGTTCAATTGCTAGATAGCTATCACTGTGTTATAAGCATTGTTCATATACTAGCTCATTTAATCCTCATAACAACTCTATATGATAGGTACCTTTATTAGCCCTATTTTACTTAGGAAACAGGCACAGAGAGAGTATATAACTTGCCTAAGGTCACACAGTAAGCAAAACTGGGGTTTCAAGTTTAGGCAACTTGACTCTAGAATATATGTTACTAATCATTATGCCACACTGTCTGCAAGTAGACCTCTAGATGCCAGAAATAGTTAGCTCTAGTGACCTAGTTAGTATCATTCTTTATGCTTAATACTTAGAAGTCATTAGATTAAAATTTCATATTAAACACTCTACTTCTGCTTCAGAAGAATATCAGGTAAGTGTGGATTAAACCTATTTTGTATTAGAAATCATATATATATTTATATTTTAGTTCCTTAGTTCCTATGTGGTTTAAATTATTTTTCTAAAAAAGTATGTCATAAAAAATTATAATGTATGGAGAAGCATGAATGCTGTATATTAGAAAGATTTTGTTTACTGGTATAATTCTTGGCATAAGAAATATTTGCGTCAAGATTCAGTATTCATTTAGGTAGATGCTGACATTAGCTTTGGAAATGCTGGTAGATTTTTGTATTGTATTGTCTTTTAGAAATTTTTCAGTTTTAACATTTCAGTAGTAATGTAATTACAAATTAGTAAATCTCTTTTATTTGATCCTGTTCCCTTTGAAAATTTATATTTTTATTTTTTATTTGGAAATATAAAAATCATAATCTCTTGTGAGGCAGTATGGTTTAAAAAGCTTAGGGTCTGGAGTTTTGAATATAACTTGGATTAGAATCATAACTTACTACTTATTGACTTTGGGCAAATTACCCAGTCTTTTTGACCCTCAATATCTTCATCTATGAAATGGTGTTATTGCATTATAGTATTGTTAGGATTAAGTGAGAATGTGATGGCATACTCTCTGGCACATGATACTCAATAGATACTAGTTTTCTGTGTCTTTCTAACTTATAATGGATGCCAATGTCAGTTTGAGGTAAAATCTCAAATTGTATGAATAAGGAAGGTAAGAATTTGAGGAAAATGAAACCTTAAAAAGACTGAATTCCTAGACTCTGTTTAAAGGAAGAAACAGGGCCATGAGCAAGATCATTTCTCTGCAAGGGGCTCCCATGTTGATCCTGGCCTTTGACTCCTTATCTGATTAACTTGAACTCCCTGCCATAGCATTCTTAAAACTGGACCTTAATCTTCTGTCAGTCCCACCTTCTTCTTCGTATAGCTTTGTGTGTAAGGTGCACTGGACTGCTTGCTTTTTCCTGAATATCAAAAAAAATTTTTTTCTTTCTTTTTAAATTGCTTGTCTGACTAGGGTATTCCTGAGTATTTTTTGTATTTCCATATCTCTACTCTAGTCTCTGCTTGGAATGTTCTAACTGCTCTCATTTCTTTCTGTATCTGCTTGTGTCTAACTTACCTCTTAAGGATTATCTAATATATTACCTAGTTGGTGAAGCTTTATCTGTGTCCCCACAGAATGAATTCCTGCCTCTTTAACTCTTAAAATATCTTTGATCTTCTATATAAAAGAAGCTTTGTCACAGTTGTAGGTCTGTGTCTCTCCTTGAGGGCAGTAGTTGTTACTTAGCCCTATATTCTCAGCACCCCTTGCACAGAATGTTCACTGTATGTTTGAATAACTATGTGAGTGAAGTAGGGGGCCAGCTGAGTTTACTTTAAGAAGTATGTAACACCCATATTTGTGTATAGTTTTAGGCAAGTTTTCTTAAGTTAACCAAGTCCTTTGCAACCTTACTTGTTGCTATGGCTTGAATGTCTCTTCCAAAACTCATGTTGAAATTTAATTGCCATTGTGATGTTATTAAGAGGTGGAACTTTTAAGAGAAGATTAAGTCATGAGGGCTCTTGTCCTTAGGAACAGATTAATGCTTTTATCGTGGTAGCGGATTAGTTATCTTGGGAGCTTGGCTCCCTTTTTCTCTGTTTCACACACTTCCTGGTCTTTCACCTTCTACCATGGGAAAACTCAGCACAAAGGTCCTTGCCAGATGCAGTGCCATGCTCTTGGACTTCCTAGCCTCTAGAACTGTGAGCAAAATAAATTTCTGTTCATTATAAGTTACCCAGTCTGCATAATTCTAAAGCAGCAAGAAATGGACTAAAACATTTGCTTTATTAATTAGTATTCATAGTACAAGGATAAATTTGAGTTTAGTCCTGGCTGTGATGACCACATTTTAAGGGGCTTTGTACTTCTATGTTTTTTTATGAGGAGAATATCTTACTAGAATTCTCAGTGAAACTAATGATTTAAGGTAGATAAGTTTGTCAGTGGTAATAATTATTCTTTCTTTGAATAAAATATAATACTTTGTTGCATTGTTCAGAAAAACAGATGATTTCAATTTATATTTTTGACCAAAATGTATTTATAACTTTTTGGATAGGAATTCCAGAGTGGTGGTAGCTGCAACTTCTTTGAGTTCCCTACCACTGTTTCTGTTGCCTCATTTTTTCCTGACATTTTCTATTTTATTACATTTGTCCATTAAGGCAAGTAAAAAGTAAAGAGATTCAATTTCAAGAATTATGTTGCTTTAGGCTGTATTGAGCCTCTGCTCTCTTCTGTTTTTTTTCATGAAACAGAAAGAAAGTTTTGGACATAATATCCCAAAATATTTTGATAATTGAACAAGAGCTACATTTTTAGGTGAGGTTGCTTTCTTATATGAGAATAACATGGCAGCTAATATTTGTGATATTTAAGTGATAATCGTAATAGTTTTTTGGGGGAGTCTTTATAAGAAGAACGCTTTGAGGTTGGGGGTGAATTTATGTGTTCTTAAAATGACAAAAATTGTACCTGGCACATAGTAAATGTTATTTAAATCTTAGGTGCTTTCATTAGTGTAATTTTTTTGGTAGGAATTTAGCACTTCTAAAAACTACATATAGAGCTGATTCTAAGTCATACAGGGTAAGAGAATATTTAGCCAGGACATAATAATAGTAAATAGACTTGGAGATAATTACTAATATAAAGCACATAATTTTTTAAAAATCTGTTATAGAAATAGTACAGGTGTATTGTAGCAAAAACAAAATACAAAACAAGCAAAAATGAGGGTAAAAAATCTATTTCTGTCACCTACAGATTATTACTTTTAGTACCTTAGTTTATAATCTTTTTGTCTACATATGTCTATATGAATATATGTGTATTCTTTTATCTATTATACTGCACATTCTGCTTTGAAACCTGTCTTTTTTTTTTTACTCAATTATATCAGCTTTTCCATTTCGGTAAATTTTCATTTCATGAAATACCCAGATCACATTAAAATTTTTCAAGTTGACTCAATAATGTCCTTTATGGCTGGTTTGTCTAAAATAATATCCAAACCAGCATTGTACCTATGAAATGGGCTATTAGGACACTTGTCTTTAAAAATCAAGGGCAGCCACCTATCCTCCCCGCTTTTTTTTTTTTTTTTTTTTAATTAAAGATACTGATTTGTTGAAGAGAGACTGGGTCATGTCCTACAGACTTGTTCATTTTGTCCAGTTTACTCTCCCATAATATATCATTTAGGTCGTTCTATCCTATGTATTTCCTGCAGATTAAAATTTATATCTTAAAGGCTTGGTGGATTTAAGTGGAAGATACTTGGCTATCACAGATGATGCTCTGTCCTTTATATTGCACATTGGAAGTTATATGATCTCTACTTAACTCTTGTTTATGGTGAGATTGGGCACTGAAAGTGGGCAATGACAGTCTTATTGCCCACTGTTCAATTATGTTTGTCCCCTTACATTAGAAACTATTTTGTGTAGTATTGTTTTGGCTCTATAAAAAAGTTCAGTTCCTCATCAACCACTCACACATTGGTTTAACATCGTGTGTTCATCTTTACATACATCAATTAATTTCATTAGGGCTTGTAAAATATGACTTTTCTCATTCTATCCTTTTATATTTATTAGCTGGTGTTTTTCTGTAAAGTAGAGTTAAGTGGTGCTATTTGGTTGCCCTTAAGTATAGTTCCTACAGGAAAAGCAAGATGAATGCTTGAATCTCTCTTTTTATCATTTTTCAAAGCAAAGAACTGAGTTGATAAATGAAAAAGGTATTTTTTGTTGTTGTTTTAACTTTTTTCTTTTGAGTGTCTTTGTTTTATTCAGGGTTTTTAAACTTACTACCATCTAAATTTTTTATTTGATGTTTAGATTATCATAACAGTCATTGGGAACTTTATGCCACCTCATATGTTCATTTGACATAGACCATTAATCTCTATAAGCCTTCCTTGCTTCTGGCACGGAAAAGTATCCGAGGCTCACCTGTACCTTCCCTGCACCAGACCTGGCATCAACTCTTTTTCCAAGGAGTTTGGTACCTTTTAGTGTATTATGATAATAGAGACAAAAATTTGGGTTCTGGGAGTGTTTACTATTGCTAGGGTGATGATGTTTATAGGCCGTTTCAGTGAAAAGACCCAGAAAATACAGGCTTTTACAAACATGAATTCGGATTGATATTTTTACTTAATGTTTTTTACTTAATTTCAAAATTTTATCTCTGTTTTCTTACACTAATAATCATGAATCTTAAAATCATTAGCATAACTTCATTGTGTATTCCTACAATACAAAGAAAATAATTTGAGGATATCAATAATGATACTACTAAAAACAGTAAGACTATCAAAGTTTAAAATTTTTATTAATTTCTCATTTATCATTCATGTGTGTGTGTGTGTTGAGGGTGCTCAAATTCAAGCAAATATATGTGTAAATATCCTTTCTGCATCCCTGTACAAAAGATATACTTTGTATACTATGTTAGGCAGGGTTTTTTCTTAAAATATTCTGTAGATCTCTCAGGTAATACATAGTTATATGTGGAACAGTGTACCTATAACCTTTTTAAAAGTTCTGATATCAAAATAAAAGCTTTCAGTAATTTGATAACAATTTTTGGACTGAAAATATTATTGAAGTCAACTCAATAATGTGAAGGCTACAGAAAGAAGAATATCTAGAAAAGGGCACTGGATTAGGTGATTTTTTAATTGTATTTGGAAGACAAATGGGTCCAGAAGTGGATGGGCAGAAATCTTTAGAGATAATCTTAAAGGGAGGCTTTAGGCAAATTAGCTGGGTTGATGTGAAAGGTCTGTATCAGAAAATCATGAGATTAGAGAGGATTGATGGAGCTCAAGAAAAAATGAGAGCTGGTATGATGGATGGGCAAAAATCATAAAAATGTAGATTGTTGGTGATTTTTATATTAATAATTGGATATAAATTCTTCTTGAGTGTAGAGGTTTGTTTTTATGCCAGCTATAGTCTATAACATAATTGAATGTAATGAATATGCTAAATATTGATGACAGGTGACCTCTGAACAACTTGGGGGTTAGGGGTACCAACCCCTGCCCAGTTGAAAATTCATGTATAACTTGACTCCCTCAAAACTTAAACTACTAAACAGCCTACTGTTGGCTGAAAGCCTTACTGATAATATGACCAGTAAATAACACATATTTTGTATATGTATTATATACTGTATTCTTATAATAAAGTAAACTAGAGAAAAAATGTTATTAAGAAAATCACAAGGAAGAGAAAACATATTTACTATTCATTAAGTGGAAGTGAATCATCCATCTAAAGGTCTTCATCCTCATCATTTTCACGTTGAGTAAGCTGAGGAATAAAAAGGGTTGGTCTTGCTGTCTCAGGGGTGGCAGAGGTGGAAGAAAGTCCACATAGAAGTGAACGTGTGCAGTGCAAACCCACGTTCTGCAAGGGCCAACTGTGCATTGATTGGAATTGGGAATAATAAAGTTTCTATCTCGGTTCAGTATTATCAAGTCATAGATAGCAAGGGTTGGAAGAGACTTTAATGGTTGGTTATCTCATTGAACCTAATCATCATGTAGAATAGAAAATTGAGGTCTAGAAATGTTAAGTGGCTTGTCCAAATTATACAACTAGTTAGAGGTATAGCCAGCTCTTAAATCTGGCTTTCTGAGTCTCATTGTATCTACTTTTTTGCTATACCATGGTGTCTTCCTTGGCCATGAAAAATTAGAAGGTGAACTGTTAAATCTTTTTAGGCAGTTGTATAGATTTTTTGTTTTTGTTTTAATTTTTGGTTTTTTTCCCAAAATACTTTAGTTCTGTGATTTACAAAGCCCTTGGTTTTTGTTTTTCTCATATCACTAAATACTGTAAATGTGGATGTTACCTTTTGCCTTACATGCATTTTTAATGTACTAAGTAGAGTGGTTTGAAAATTATTTTGCTGTCTAATTGTTTTGAGGGTCTTGAGGGTCTTATTTGGAATTAATCTATTCACCACTATTTCTTAATTACCCATAAAGGATTATAGATAAATACATTGATGGCTTTTTATTACTATAGCTATAGTAGGGAAAGCTTGCTTTTTATAATTAGCTAATGTCTTAAAATGTATACATTTAGTTTGTGTTGTTGCATATTTCAGATATTCCCTTAACTTAAGTACTCAGATATTTATCCAAACATTATTGCTATGGGATTTCCTGCAGAAAGACTTGAAGGCGTATACAGGAACAATATTGATGATGTAGTAAGGTAAGAACACTTTTGATTTTCTATTTCAAATATTGATGTTTATATTCTTGTTGTATTTTCATTTAGAAAAGATTTTTAAACCACAGAAAAAGATACACTTTGTGATGTAAACTTTATTATTATGGTGCTCTGTAATTCCTTTTTTTTGCTTAATATACCTAATGGACTTCAGTGGGATACACCTCATTTGATAAGAACTAACGTTATATTCCCTGATTACATAAGTAATCAGGTACTTATGTGATCTGATTTCTTGGACTCCATAAAATGTCTCTCATCAGGTTAATGCCTGGATTCCATTACAGAGTGATTTTTGTCTTTTATTTCACAATGGAGGATTAAGCCATTCTTGAGTGGATTTATTCAGTTAAACTTACTCATACTAAGATGTAGATGACTGATACTATGTATTTGTATGTAAAGCAATTTTTAGTGGGGCATGAGTGTACCAAGCACCTGAAGAAGAATTTGGTACAAGGGATGTAGAAAGGAATCAATGGGTATACCAAAGCGTAAATTAATCAGTTTTGTTATTTTGCATAATTTTCTAAGTGTAATTATCAATCAGTTGAGAACAATGTATTTCTCAAGTTCCACTTAAATATTGCTTTTTAAATATACTTCTGATCTAAGAATACATGGTATATTTTGTAGAGAAGGAATTTATGTCTGCTGTGCAAGTAGTCTTAATATACTTTCTGATTTCAGAGCAAAAATATATATTTATGAATAAATTAACTGGAAATTGTCAGTAGGAACTTTAATGGCTTTCAAAGTTAAAATTCTGAGCCATGCATGGTGGCACATACCTGTAAGTCCCAGCTACTTAGGAGGCTGAGATGGGAGGATCACCTGAGCCCAGGAGTTTGAAGCCAACCTGGGCAACATAGTGAGATCTCATCTCTGTTTAAAATTTTTTTTTATTTTTAGAGATGTGGTCTTGCACTAATTGCCCAGGCTGGAGTGCAGTGGCCTGATTGTAGCTCACTGCAGCTTCCAACTCCTGGGCTGAAGCGATCCCCTTGCCTCAGCTTCCTGAGTAGCTGGGACTACAGGTGTAAGTACTATGCCCAGCTAATTTTTTTGGTTTTTGTAGAGACAGGGTCTCACTGTGTTGCCTAGGCTGGTCTCAAACTCCTGGCCTCAAGCTATCTTACTGCCTTGGCCCCTCAAAGTGCTGAGATTACAGACATGAACCACTGCACCTGGCCTGAGACCTCATCTCTTAGAAAAGAAAAAGTTCTGGATTATTTCTTTTACACTATTTCATAAATGTCTTTCCTAGAGACTTTCCATTTAAATGTTTAGTGCTTATGAGAATTAAATGTTAAAATGGTTGGGAAAGCACTTTGTAACTTATAAAGCATTATGCAGATGTAGAATCCTTTTATAATAGTTGTATAAGTTTGCAAGACTACCTGTACTCTTTTATGAACCAGTCGTAAGTTGTTTCACTGAGGTTAATTTTTAGTAACTTGCTTTGAACCACAGTATATTCACATTTTTGCAGTATTGAATTGTGTTCTATTGGAGTTTTGTAGTATCTATAGTGTTTTCAAAATTAAATTTTAATACTTATAAAAACTACCAAAAAACCCTACTACTTTGTAGTTTCTATTAAAATTATAGGTGGTACATGGAGGTGTCAAAGGTGCTGTTTAAGAACTTGAAAATAGGGAAATGAATTTGCTTTTCATTCACAGTAGAAGGATGCTTCTACTTTCATTTCACAGTAGAAGGATGCTTAACATTGTAGGCTCATAGGAACAGCAGCATGATACAGCTTGTGATAATAACACATCTAAAGGAAAGGCAGTGAGCCATAGAAAAAAGAATGAGGGAGGTAAATTTTGAATCAAGAGAGATGGAGAATCTGGGAAGCAAGCAGTACAGTCACCAGACTTGTATTCTTTGCTGTGGTGCAGAAGTGTTTATCAGGCCTTGATGAAATATCTCACAAGATGATCTACTTCACATGACTGTATTCAACTAAGTACCAGTTCAACCCAGCCAGATTAGTACTCATACTGAAAAAGAGTATGAGTACTCTGAATAGAGGGCAAGTTTTCTGATTATGGTAAGGATATCCTCATAGTAAATTAATCTGGTTTGCTAGTTTTTACATTGGGTCACTTCTGAGTATGTATTAGACACTGAGGCCAATTGCTTATCTTTTAGGTTACTGATAAAGTCCAGTTTCTGGACCTGTACCACTGGTGATCAGACCTTAGACTGTAATAACTTCACCAAGAAAATACTATGCCGGGAAGCATTTTGGTCCCTCATCTTCTGATTTCATAACTCCTACCATGCCTCTGAATTAAAGACTCACACATTCAGTTTGTCATCAGTAATCAGGGCTGCATAGCTTTGATCTATCTAGTTTGTTTTATTCTAGCCTGATGACTTTCTCAAATCTGCTTTCCTAAAAAATATTTTGTGTATCTGGATTGTTCTTTAGCCAGTAGTTCTTTTAGCCAATTGATCTGGCCACATGTTATGATAATATTAATAGTATATCAACCTGAAGGATTATCAGCTGAATATAATAGCTATGCTGTCCTTATTTTGTTTGTTTTGTCTTGTTCTTTTTTTGATTGGAGGATAAATGGCCAGTAAGGCTTTGATAACTTCTATTGCCCAGCCCTCCCCTTTTCTTTTATAATAGAAAGAATGAACAGTGACTAGGAAGGAAGGTGTGGTTCTTCCTTAAACTAAAATGAAAATAAATAAGTACTAATAATTTGCCTGTTGAGATTAACCTTTCCAAGGGAATAGCTGGGTCCAGTACCTAAATGGTTGATTTCCCTGATTGGTTCACATTATATTGGGGACAGTAGTAATAATCAGTAGTGTGATTCTTTTTTTGGTTCAAAGGTGATGATGTCTCAGTGAAAAATGTGTTTTTATTTTTGTATACTTTTACTTATCTGTAAACAAAACTATTTTCAGTTGGATTTTTTTTTGCCCTGTCCATTAAGATGTCCAAAGAATATTTAAAATTATTCTTTTTTCTTTAATTCCACATTTTTCCTGTGGTGTTCCCCCAAACAAGAAATATAGTGCAGAATTCAGATTTTTTGGTTGTTGTGCTACATCATTGCTTTGAGTAAAATAAATTGCAAATACCTTCATGTTTAAATTGTCCAATATTTAAAAGTTTGGGGGATATGGTTTGTTTGTTATGGCAATGTGAAATTTTATACTTGAGGTACTCAGAGTACTTTTGAGGCAGACTATTCCTTTTGAAGTTACCTCCTAAGATTAGGGAATAAATGTAAAAAATAAACAAAAAGGGAGGGGAGGGGAAGTGTACCAAGGTGAACATTTTTACTATCTTAAGTGGAAGTGTTTTGCTTAATAAGCGATCAGAATTGACAGGGCAGGAAAGGGACATCTCGTAGAAGGGAAGTTAAAGAGCTAACTCTTCCCAGATTGTTTTTTTCTTCTTTTCTTCATACTACTACCTTTTCTCTTCCTTATTTTTTGCCACTAAGCTCTTGCCTTGACATGCTGGAAATATGAAACAATGTTTTATTCTGATAATTGATTATTCTTTGATAAGTATGTTAATCTTATCCCTCAGACTAATATTGAAGTTATCTAATTTATGTTATCTGGTATAAATCTAAGTAGTCTTTAACAAATTGGTTCTTCATGTGTTTAAGAGGCATAGCTTAAGATCTGTTCTGTCCCTAATAAATCAGGAAAATGTAGGTTTAATAGAAGTGAACTGGCTCTCTCACTGCAGAACCTTTAATATGCCACTATGCATTGTAAATCTCCCAAGAGTGAGATTCTAGTATGTCGCTTTTCCTTTTTTTTTCGTTTCTTTCCCTTTGCCTCTGCCTCCACTTTCTTTTCTTTTGTAGTACATTAAGTAACATCTCTTTAAACAGTGTTTCATGGAACATGGTTTGGGAAATGTTATAAAATGAAAAAAGATGCATATATAAATATTGTCCCCTTTGTATCTATAGGAAATAATTCATTTCCTCGTCACTTATTGGGAAGTTTTTGGTGAGAAGATTCCTATATTTATGATACGAAAATGCTTAGAGCACAATCTTGTGATATATAGTGATTTTTAAAAAATGGTTTGTCCGTTGTCTTGTTTACTGTGAGCTTCTTTACTCCTGTATAAGCAGCTATATTACAGATTCAAGAGCCCATCTTTCTTTTGTGCTGTTACACACATTTTCTTCCTGAAGAAACTTTTCAAATATTTTAATTATATGTTGGTCTCTCAATCAACCTTAATTGTATGTTGATTTTCAATAAAAAGGAAGTGTTTGTTGCCCTAACATTATCATTATTGGCTATTCAGTTAAAAAAGGAATTAAAAAGAGATTATTTAGAGGCAAGTGTCAAAATAATTTAGAGGAATGAATATGAGTTCCATTCTTCCTTTCTAACATTTTCTTACTCCTTCCCTCTGTTGCCTCCCTGTTCCCCCCATTTTTTCTTTATTGGGGTGAAATTCACATAACACAAAATTAAACATTTTGAAGTGTACAATTCATTCAGTGACATTTAATACCTTCACAATGTTACGCAAGTACCACCTCTATCAAGTTCCAAAACATTTCTGTCACTCCAAAAAAACCCCTGTGCCCATTGGCTGCCTCCCACTTCTTTTGTGAGTCATATTTTCTTACAAATAGGGAACCTTGTTGGATTAGACAATGTTTATTATCTTAACCAATCTATTTTTTTGGCATTTTAATAATAGGTAACTTTGTGAGCATTTATTGACATATTTTTTACATATGTAACTGTTGTATAAGCATGTGTCATCTTATTATTGCATGGGTAATCTGACTAAATCTCTACAGTAAGTCTGTCCCCATTTCATAGATGGTTTAAAAGAAGTTAACTTCCCCAAGTGCCATAGCTCTGGTATGTAGTGAGGCTGAAGGTTGAGTCTAGGTCTTTCAGATTCCAAAGCTGATTTTCTCAGTAACCATATTATCTTGTATATCAGAGGACAAAAACTGGAAGTTCTTGAGATAATCTAGCCTGTTGATATGCTTTGTTTGGTCTAACACAGAGTTGGTTCACACAGTGTTTAAAATTGGAATTTATTGCCTATATTTAAAAATCAAGAGACTTCACATAAAAAGCTGTATTTGTAGCTTCTTTTGAAAAGTTGGAGGATCTGACAACACTTGGCTGACATGCCTGTGTGACAAAAATTAGCTGGGGTTGTGTAATGACTGACCTATCTCTGTCATTGAACAGATTATTAGTTGCTATTTCTCATCTATTCTGCTTGCTTTACTTAAGTTATCTGACCAACCACTAGGCATTTGATTCTGTATAATTCATAGAATCAGTAAGTAAACCTATATGTGTAAATTATTACATTATTGGTACATGTAAAGACTGCTTTAGACACTTAGCACAGTATTGTAGAATGTTGTCTATAAATTGTATCAGCCAAAATGTACTCTCAGATCATTGTAGAAGTCTAGTATCTAGTAAACAGAATCCATAAATAGAAAACATAGGGGAGAAATCATCAAGAAAATAATACTAGAAAATTTCTTTAGGATTTGAATCTTCAGATTAAAGAGACTTAATGGTGCCACGTGTAATAAATGAAAAAAGTCCCATACTAGGCAAATTATTAAGAAATTTCTTTTACAACACCAGGAATAAAGAGAGTATCTAAAAAGCTTTTAGGATCATTTAGGAGGGATTAGGAATATTAATGGCATCTAACTTCTTGGTGGTGGAATTAAAGGTAGAAGATAATGAAATACCACCTCAAAAGTTATGTGTTCAGCCTAGAATTCAGTGTCCAGCCAAACCGTCAATCAAGTGTGAAAGTAGGAAAAAAGTGTATTCATGAAAAACATTTTTTAGAAGATTAGTAGACAATACGCTCCAGCAAAACAAGGAAATAAACCAAAAAAAGAAAAGAAAAGGGCTTCAATAAACAGAGAATCCAACTCAAAAGCAACAAAGGAAAGTCCAGGATTACAACTGTGTCACAATCTGAAGAGCTATCAGTTCTGATTAGAGCAGGACAGAGGGATTCAGGAAAAATAAAATTGTACTGATAGATGAACATTGAAATATTTAGGGAAAAATGCAATAGATTCTAAGAAAACTAAACAAATTTTAAAAAGGAAGCAAATATTAACATTGGTTGATTTATTTAACCCAAAATTGTGATACTGCTATGTTGAGGGGATTAAGAAAAATGAAACGTGTGGAGTACTACCAGTTTTGTAAGCCTTCTCTGTCACGGCAGAAAATGTTTAGGTAGTAAATCTATAAGAAGCAGTATTAATAATATTTAGAAATAATTAAATACAAAAAAAAAAGGAATCAGAGTAGTTGAGGTTGGTTACATATGGGAAGAAACAAGAATAAGGGTTTGAAGATGAATAGGGCCAGAGATGAGTACTTTTTTTTTTTATTGTGGTAATATACATTTTTTATATATGTATAAAAACCTAAACTCCCTATTTCCCATCCTCTCAGTTCCTGGTACCCACTGTTCTACTTTTGTCTCGTTATATTTGAGTATTCTAGGTACCTCATGTAAGAGGAATCATGCAATGTTTGCCTTTTTGTGACTGACTTATTTCACTTAGCATAATATCCTCAAGGTTCAGCCATGTTATAGCATGTGACAGGATTTTCTTCCTTTTAAAAGATGAATGACGTTCCATTGTGTGTATATACCACATTTTGTTTATCCATTCACCAGTGGGCACTTGGTTCCACCTTTTAGCTATTGTGAATAATGCTGCTATGAACATGGGTGTGTAAATACCTGTTTGAGTATCTGCTTTTAGTTCTTTTGGGTGTGTATACCCAGAAGTGAAGTTGCTGGATCAAATGGTAATTCTGTGTTTAAATTTTTGAGGAACTGCTATACTGTTACCCACAGTGGCTACATAATTTTACATCCCTACCAGCAATGCACAAGGGTTCTGATTTGTCCAAATCCTCACCAACACTTGTTATTTTGTTTTTGTTTTTTTATAATAGCCATCCTAATGGATGTGAATTGGTATCATTTTAGTTTTGTTTTTCATTTGAGCATTTTCATGTGCTTATTAGTCATTTGTATATCATCTTTGGAGCAATGTCTATTCAAGCACTTTACCATTCATCGTTTAAAAGGAAGAAAATCCTGTCACATGCTATGACATGGCCGAACCTTGAGGATATTATGCTAAGTGAAATAAGTCAGGCACAAAAAGGCAAAAGGTAAAGGGTGGGTTTTTTTTGTTGTTGTGTTTTAGGAGTTCTTTATATATTTTGGATATTAATCTCAGATAAGTGATTTGCAAATATTTTCTTTCATTCTGTGAGTTGCTTTTTTATTCTGTCGTTTGCTGTGCAGAAGCTTTTTAGTTTGATGAAGTCCAACTTGTCTGTTTTCTTTTGTTGCCTGTGCCTTTGGTGTCACATTTAAAAAATCATTGCCAAATTCATGCCATGAAACTTTTCCCCCATGTTTTCTTCCAAGATTTTTATAGTTTTAGCTGTTGCACTTAGGTCTTTGATCCATTTTGGGTTAAGTTTTATATATGGTGATAGGTAAGGGTCCAGCTTCACACTTTTGCATGTGGTATCTAGTTTTCCCAGCCATATTTGTTGAGAAGACTGTCCTTTCCCTCATCAGATGGTCTTGGCACCCTTGTAGAAGATCATTTGACCATAGATGTGAGGTTTTATTTTGGGGCTCTCTATTCCATTGGTCTATATGTCTGTCTTAATGGCAGTACCACACTATTTTTATTACTGTAGCTTTGTAGTAAATTTTGAAATCAGGAAGGTGTATGTCCTCTAACTTTGTTCTTCTATTTCAAGATTGTTTTGGCCATTTAGGAGCCTTTGTGAATTTTAGGATGTATTTTTCTGTTTTGGCAAAAAAAAATTATTGGGATTTTGATTGGGATTGCATTAATCTATAGATCGCAGTGGGTAGTACTGACATCTTAACAATATCACGTCCTCTAATCTGTGAACATAGGATGTCTTTCCATTTATTTATATCTTCTTTAATTTCTTTTAGCAATGTTTCAGCATACAGGTATTCACTTCTGTGGTAATTCTTAAGTATTTTATTCATTTTGATGACATTGTAAATCTAATTGTTTTCTTAACTTCCTTTTTGTATTCTTCATTTGTGGGTTATAGAAATGAAACTTATTTTTTGTATATTAATTTTGTGTCCTGCTTCTTTGCTAAATTCATTTTTTAAAATTTTTTATTTTTTTGGTGAAATCCTTGGGGTTTTCTACATATGGAATCATGCCATTGTAACAGAGGAAATGGCCTGAAAAAAAATGGCAAAAATATTTTCTGTCTCTTTAAAACATCCTTTTTGAGAGCTAAAACCTTCATCCCTGCTTCAGGCCAGTGGTTAGGAGGGGCAGAGTAATGTCTTCTGTTCTTTGTGCTGCAGGAGATGGCTCAGCCTGGACCTGGCTGAGGGAGTCCTGGGTGGATTTCATAGGATTGGATGATCAGGATCATCTACTGTAGTTGAACAGCAATTACCTGAAGCTGAGAACCCACCCTTTAAAAGCTCTGTATTTCTGCTTATTATTAGGATGATGGCATTTTTCAGACAATACTCTCCATCCTCCTCATTTGCCAGCAAATTAATAAATCTCTCCTTCTTCTCAAACCACTTGCCCTCGATCTTCTGATGAGGCCTCAAGGGCACGTGCCGAGCTTTTGGTAACACCATGTGCAAACAGATAGTTTTACTTGTTCCTTTCCAATTTGGGGTGAGTTTTATTTCTCATTCTTACTTAACTGCTGTCTGTTGAATATTCGATACTATGTTGAATAGAAGTGATAAAGGCAGTTATCCTGTCTTGTTTCAGACCTTAGAGGAATAGCTTTCAGTTTTTCACCATTGAGTACCATATTAGCTGTGGGATTTTCATATATGGCCTTTATTATGTTGGGATAATTTCCTTTTATTCCTAGTTTGTTGAATATTTTTATCATAAAATGGTGTTGAATTTTTTCAAATGCTTTTTCTGTGCCAATTGAGATGACCTTGTGGTTTTTTTTCTTCTTTCTGTTAACATGGTGTATTACATTGTTTTTCATATATTAAACCACCCTTGCATTCCAGGAATAAATTCTACTTGGTCCTCATGTATAATCCGTTTAATATCCTATGGAATTCAGTTTGCTGGTACTGTGTTGAGGATTTTGCATCAGTGTTCATAAAGATATTGGTCTACAGTTTTCTTGTAATGGCTTTGTCTGACTTTGGTATCAGGGTGATGCTGGCCTCATAAAATGTGTTAGGAAGGGTTCCCTCCTCTTCAATTTTTGGGAAAAGTTTGAGGAAAACTGGTGTTCTTTAAATGTTTGAGAATTCACAGGTGAAGTCATCAGGTCTAGGGTTTTTCATGGTCTGGAAGTTTTTTTATTATTGATTCAATCTCCTTACTAATTATAAGTCTATTCAGATTTTCTATTTTTTTGTGATTTGGTCTTAGTAGGTTTTGTATTTCTAGGTATTTGTCCATTTAATTTAGATTACCCAATTTGTTGGCACACAATAGTTCATAGTACTGTCTTACTATCTTTTTATGTTTCTGTAGAATTGCTAATAACAGTCCCACTTTTATTTTGGATTTTAAAAATTTGAGTCTTCTCTTTTTTTCTTAGTCAATCTAGCTAAAGGTTTATCAATTTTGTTAATCTTTCGAAGAACCAGCTTTTGGTTTCATTGATTTTTCTCTATTATAATATTTTTCTGTTTCCTATTTTATTTATATCTGCTCTAATCTTTGTTATTTCTTTCCTTCTGCTAGCTTTGGGTTTATTAGTTTGTTCTTTTTCTAGTTCTTTAAGGTGTGAAGTTAGCTTGTTGATTTGAGATCTTTCTTCTTTTATAATGTAAATGTTTACAGCTATAAATTTCCCTCCTAGTACTGATTTTGCTATATTCCATAAGTTTTGGTATTGCATTTTCATTTTCATTTGTTTCTAAGTATTTTCTAAGTTTCCTTCTTATTTCTTCTTTCAGAGTATGTTTTTTAATTTCCACAATTTTGTGAATTTTCCACTTTTTCTTGTTATCGATTTTTAATGTTATCCTGTTGTGATAGGAGAAGATACTTATTTGATGTCTATTTAAAAAAATCTGTTGAGTGTTGGTTTGTGGCCTAATGTACAGTGTATTCTGGAAAATGTCCCATGTGCACTTGACAAGAATGCATATTGTATTGTTGTTGGATAGAGGGATCTGAATATGCCTATTAGATCTAGTTGGCTTACTGTGTTTTCAATCCTCTATTTTCTTATGTATCTTCTGTCTGATTGTTCTGTCTGTTATTGAGAATGGGGTATGGAAGTGTCTATTATTTTAAAATTGTCTATTTCTCCCTTCAATTCTGTCAATTTTTGTTTCATATAATTGGATGGTCTCTTCTTAGGTGTATAAATGATTATGATTATTGTAACTTCTTGCTGTATTGATACTATTTTGTCTCATAAGGTTTTTTTGTCTCATAAGTTTTCTTATTTAGTTTATTTTGTCTGATATTAATATAGCCACCCTCACTCTCTCTTGGTTATTACTTGTGTAGAATATCTTTTTCCATCCTGTCTCTTTCAACCTATTTATGTCTTTGGATCTAAAATGAGTCTCTTGTAGATAGCATATAGTTGATTATGTTTTTCTTATACATTTTGCCAATCTCTTTCTTTTGATTAGAAAGTTTAACTAATTTACATTTAATGTAATTACTGAAAAGGAAAGACTTCTGCCATTTTGCTATTTGTTTTCTATATGTCTTATAGCTTTTTTGTCCCTCATTTCCTGCCTTACTGGCTTTTGTGTTTAGCTGATAATTTTGTAGTGAAACATTTTAATTCCCTTGTCATTTCCTTTTGTTTATATTCTATAGCTTTTTTTTTTTTTTGTGGTTACCATTGATGATGCATTTAACACCCTAAAGTTACAAAACTCTAATTTCAATTTATAACAACTTACCTTCAGTAGCATACAAAAATTCAGCTCCTGTACAGCTTTATCCCTGCTCCCTTTCAGTTTTTGATGGCATAAAATTACAGCTTTATGCATTGTGTGTCCAAAAACATAGACTAATAATTATTTTTTTTAATGCATTAGCATCTTAAATCATGTAGAAAACAAAAAGTGGAGTTACAAACCAAAGTTACAATAATGCTAGCTTTGATAAGTGCTCATGGATTTACCATTTCCCAGAGACCTTTATTTCTTAATACAGCTTCAAGTCACTGTCTAATGTCTTTTCATTTCAACCTGAAGGACTCCTTAAGTGTTTCTTGCAGTGCAAGTCTAGTGGTAATGAACTCCCTCAGCTTTTGTTTATCTGGAAATGTCTTAATTTCTTCCTCATTTTTGAAGGACAGTTTTGCTGGATATACAATTCTTGGTTGACAGCTGACAGCTTCTTTTCCCCCTCACCCCCTTTCAGGGCTTTAAATATATCATCCCACTGCTTTCTGGCCTTTAAGGATTCTGATGAGAAATCTGCTGATATTTTGAGGATCCTTTGTATGTGACAAGTTGCTTGTCTCATTCTCTGTTCAAGATTCTTTTTGTCTTTGTCTTTTGACAATTTGACTGGAATTTGTTTTGCTGTGGGTCTCGTGAGTTTTTCCTACTTGGAGTTCATTGACTTCTTGAATATTTATATTCATGTCTCATCAAATTTGAGATGTTTTTGATTACTGTTTCTTAAAATAATCTCTCTGCCCTTTCTCTTTTTTGCTGAGATTACCAGAGTGCATGTGTTGGTCCACTTGGTGATGTCCCACAGGGCTGTTAGGCTCTTTACTTCAATTTTTCTTCAGTTTTTCTTTCTGTTCCTCAGATGTGGTATTTTCAATTGTCCTACCTTTCAAGTTCACTGATTCTTTCTTCTGCCTTCCCAAATCTGCTTTTGAAACCCTGTAGTAAACTTTTATTCCAGTTATTGTACTTTTTAGCTCTAGCATTTCTTTTTTGGTTTTTCTATATTTTCTATCTCTCTATTGATATTTCTGTTTTGTTCATACATCATTTTTTGACATTATCCATATCTTCTTTTAGATTTTTGTGCATCTTTAAAATATTCATTTTATTTTATTTATTTTTTAAAGTATGGAACACCATTTTGCACGTCATCCTTGAGCAGGGGCCATGCTTCTCTGTATCATTCCAATTTTTTAGTATATGTGCTGCCAAAGCAAGCATGATGTTTATTTTAAAGTCTATGTCTAGTAAGTCTGCCATCTGATCTTTCTCAGGGACAGTTTCTGTTCATTTATTTTTTTCCCTTTGAATGACTTAAAATTCCTGCTTTGTGTTGTTTTATTTTTATACCTTATGACTTTTAGTTGAAAACTGGAATTTGAATCTTAAAGAGTGGTACTTACGAAAATCGGATTCTCCCCTTTCTCTAGGATTTGCTGGGGTTTTGTTTGTTTTTTCAATTTTTCAGGGTATTTCTGTGCTGGGAATCAGCTTAAGGTGTAAATGGAAGATCTTCTCAGCCTGTGTTTTCCCCTGGGCATGTGTAGTGACTTTCTAAATTCCCCTGTATATGTGGTTCCTTTCCAATGTTATCATCCTTAGATGTCTGGCTCCTAAAAGGCTCCCAAAATAACTCTGGATCTTTAAATCCCCTGGAAACTATTTCAGCTGGTGGAGGTTGCAACAGTGGTGGCCTGCCTCTGTGTCTGTACATCCATGAACAGAAGCAGCAATTAGCAATCAGAATGTAGATTCCTGGTATTTGGAGGACAAGGTCCTTATTGCCAACCTTGACTCCTGCAAGCTGGATGCAGGCTGCTCCAGAAACATGTGCATGGCTGCCTGCTGTGGAGGTGAGGGATGGATAGCCACAACTGCATTAATTGCTGAAATTGACTCACACTAACTATGATTTACTGTCCAAGCCTTCCCTTAGGAACTAAAAACCTTTGAATAGACTCCAGAGTTCCAGAATAGTTCCATCAGATAGATTCTGCCACTACATTTGTTGTCTAGGTGGGGAGATGGGTTCCTTGTGCTTCATACTCTGACATGTTTATTTGACTAATTTTTTTATTATAAACATTTTATATCATTTCAATTATGTATGTTTATATATTTTGACAAAAATAATTTTAAAATGTAGTCTTGCAGCTTGTTTAAATCTGTTTCATAGGAACTCTTTGAAGAATATAAAGAATTTTTAAAAATAAAGACAATGTTCTCAAATCTGTAAGTTAATAAACTCAGAATTTTATATATTGAAATTACTTGAAGTTAGGTATAGTTAGAAAGATTCATATTCTAGATTATCTAAGTTTTAGGAGATTACTCCTCTGCTTTTGTCTATCTAATTTTTTAGTCTCTACTTTCCAAGTATCTATAGGCAGATTTTCCCATTTCCCTTTGGAAAGTGCTGTTTTCTTGCTTTTTTTCCGCCTTTCCATTGTGTCAGACTTATAAGGCAATGAGCCAACTGTGGGCACGAAATCCTTGGGAGGAGAGAGAAGGAAGAGGGAGGGGCAGCCATGGTGAATGTTTCCCTAAGTAATATTCAAGTTTTTTGAGAGAACATACCGTCCTCCCTTTCTTAAAATGCTATAACATGTTCTTTTAAATAGATTGTTTATTCTCCTACAAGTCTCACTGTTGTCCACAGTGCTAGGTAAGAAATCAGAAAGTTCAAATACTAAAGGGAACACACAAAAAGTATGATTTTGCCAACCCTCACTTACAACAAAATTGTAGAAAAATACTGTAAAAGAAACAAGTCAGCATTCTTGGTTACAGATGATATAAAGTGACTCTAATTTATGTAATCAGAAAGGAATTTTTTGAAAAGTATTATGTAACTCATAGCTTAAGAACCAGACTTGGAAGATGGGTAGAAGGTAGAAGCAAGGCATGGCCAGGAGGTTGCAACAAGAACAGTGTGCTTAAGACACTGCTGCTTGGACACCTGATGTACTAGGTACTGCTGCCATTACTCAATACTGGTGACTGTGCTCATGAACTTTCATCTCCTCTGGTGATCTCTGTGAGTAATCTCTGACTCTCCTGTACCTTGTCCTCATTCACTAGAATTCCGTGTCCAGAGCAAAAGGGTCTAATTGGTATCAGGCCTGTACATGTGATGAGAGAAAGATGAGGAAAGAGGTATCTGTTTCTGATCTCTGGAAATTATCTCCAAATTGGAATGGTATTTAATTGCTGAGCAGCCTAAAGATGAAAAATGTCCCCTACAAATTTCTCCTACTTTTACACTCCTTGTCCTTTAAATTCTCTTCCCAATGATATCTACAATTAACAGCCTCATATATTCTTTTAAAAATCATTTTTGTTTACCCACTTTTTAAAAAAAGCAAATGGGAACGTACTGCACACCGTTCTTCACCTTGCTTTTTTTCATTTAATATATCTTAAGACTCTTCCATATTGGTGTGGATATCTACCTGAGTCTTTTATTGGCTACCTTTTATTCCATTTTATGATCATATTATAATAAACAGTCCTCTCTGATGAGTATTTAGGCTGTGTCCAGTTTTTTTGCCATTGAAAACAGTGCTCCAATAAACATCTTCACACATGTATCTTGGTGTTCTTTTGCAAGTATATTCTTAAGGTAAACTCTTAGCAGTGAAGTTGCTAGGTCCATTGCATCTGTGGTTTAAACTTTTGCCTTCAAAAATGGTATTTTATATTTTCACCAATATGTTTGAGTTCTTCTCTCCCTCCCCCCACCCAACCTTGGCAAACAGAATATTATCAAAATTTAAATTCTTGCAATTTGTTGGCCAAAAGTGGTATCTTGTAGTTTGATTGCATTTCTTTAATTATGAGGTTAAGAACCTTTTTGATATATTGGCCATATGTATTTTTGGGGTGTATGTGTGTGCTGACCCTATCCTCAACTTATTTTTCTTTTAGGTTGTTTGTTGTTTTTCTTAATGATTTTTAGGAACTCTCTGAAAAATAAGGAAACTAGTTTTACTTTTTCTTCAGACAATTTTATCATGCCTACCTCTGTTGCCATTTGAATTTTGTGACTACAAGATTCAGATGAAGCAGTGGTAGCGTAAAGAACTTGGTGGGTTATCTTTTGGTTTGAATTATTGATTGCTAACTGTTTGCTTTACTAATATGTGTAATCACAGAATATCAAAGATTTTTCTGTTGATAGCTACTATATTAAGAAATATTCTTATAAAAATAGCCTTGCTTAAATTAGCACATAGAAAATACTTTTAATCCAGAGAAATGTCATGTACCCACTACTCCTAATTTATTGAATCAGAGGAATATTCTCTTGGACAGAGAAGATGGAAGTGAAAAGGGGATTTAAGAATTCCTGCTTTTTTCTTGTCTCTAGCATTATACAGCTGTTTAACTTGTGGAATTCTGATTTCTTTATTGTTCTTTTTGGTCTGAGCAGTCTCCCCTCCTCCAAGTCTTTTCTTTTGTTTTTACCATTTTTATATTCCTTTATATATGCTGCTGTTAGGTATTCATCCGTGATTATTTCCCCACCTTTTTTGCTTTTTATATATATACCCTATAAACCTGACCTTTGTGGGTAAATTCTCTGCAGCTATGTTGGTTGGTCTTCTCAGATAATTTCTATTTTTCCTCCTTTGTCTTTTTAAACTAGAATCTTTTGTAGTTGTTTATACAGAATTTTAGTTTTTAAAGCCTCTAGTATTTCCTTTTCAGATTGAGTTATGAATTCATAGCCTGTTATTTAAATGAAGCTTTTGAAATCTGTTTTACTGATCTGTATCATATCTAACTATGCCAGTATTTCCTTCCTTGTCTGACGTGAACTCTAAAATTATATGAACACTTTCTCCCTGTTTCCTGGCATTTCCACTCCAAGTTGTTCCTCATTCTTAGCTAGAAATATGACCAGAGTTGTAGTTTCTTTCTAATCTAATGACAAAAGAAAATCAAGCATATCAAGAATTTGTTAGAAACCTGCATATAGTTAAAAATATTTTTAGTAGATATTTTGACAGTTGTGAAGTCCCTAATTTTTACTGTGTCTTTCCTCTGTTTCAGTTTTATGCTCTATTCTAAGAATATACCCATTTCTATTACTTGATTAGGAAGCATGTGTATTGTGCTCTAGTGGGTTTTTTTTCATAGATATATATCTTTTAGATCTCTGCTATCCAATATGGTAGCCACTAGCCACATGTAGCTATTATGTTTAAATTTAAGTTAATTAAAATAAAATAAATTTACTTATTTATTTGCACTAGCTACATTTCAAGTGCTCAGTAGTTACATGTGGCTAGTGACTACTATATTGGACAGCACAGATACAGAACATTTTCCTATTGGACAGTGCTATTCTAGGCAATCGGTGCTCTTCTGCTTCTAATTCTAAAAAGTTCTAACTCCTGAAGATAATGTATTCCTTTTATTGCTATTCTCTAGTTCAAAAGAAATTTGAGATTTTTAAAAATGTAGGTTACATTTTATAAACTGATACTTATAAATCAGAGGCTTATTCATATTACATTTAAAAATCAACTTTTTGGAGTATAATTTATATATAATAAAATGTAGCCATTTTAAGCATACAGTTCAATGAGTTTTCACACAAACACACCCATGTAAACACCATAAACACCACCACAATCAAGATTTAGAACATTTGTATTATAAGATGTTTCCTCATGCCCGTTTGCAATCATTCCCCAAACCTGGTCCCAGGCAATCGCTAATCTGCTTTCTATCACTGTAGACAAGTTTTGCCTGTACTATATAATATAATTTCATATAAATACAGTCTTAAAGTATGTGCTTTTTTTGTGTCTGGCTTCTTTCTCTTAGCATAATATTTTTGAAATTCATCTCTGTTGCTTATATCAGTAATTTGTTTTTATTGCCAAGTAGTATTCCTTTGTATGAATGTGACATATGTTTATCGATTACCTGTGGTAGACATTTGAGTTGTTTTCAGTTTGGGCTTATTATGAAGAAAGCTGCTGTGAGCATTCATGTATAATACAAAAGTTTTGTGGATGTGTTTTTATTTCTGTTGGTTAAATACCTATAATTATTGAGCCATATGGATCAATGGAACAGAATAGACATTACAGAAAAATTCACATTTAACATTTTTTGACAAAGGTGCTGAGATTCTTCACTGGGGTAAAGGATAATCTTTTTAACAAATGATACTGGAACAACAAAAGACAGAGTGAACCTTGACTTATACCTCTTATCATACAAAAAAATTAACTTGAAATGAATTGTAGACCTAAACTCAAAAGTAAAATCTAAAACTATCAAACTATATAAAAGCACAGAAGAAAATCTTTGTGACCTTTGGTTTAAAGATTTCTTAGACAGAACATACAAAATTTACCATATAAGAAAAAATGGACAAATTGGACTTCATGAACATTAAAAACTTCTGCTCTTTGAAAGACTCAATTAAGGAAATGGAAAGGGAAGCATAGTTTTGGAGAAAGTATTTACAATACATATATCTTACAAGGGACATGAACCTACTATATATATAGTATAGTGTGTATATAGTATATATATACTATATATATATATAGTATAGTGTGTATATATATATATACACACACATACATATATACATATATATATGTATAGTGTGTATATATATATATACACACTATATATATAGTATACTATATATATAGTATAGTGTGTATATAGTATATATATACTATACTATATATATAGTATAGTGTGTATATATATATATATACACACACATACATACATACATACACACACACGTAAATAAATATAAATATATATATAAATAAAAAGATGCTCTTACAACTTCATGATGAGAGGATAATCCCACACAGAAAAGGGCAAAAATGTGAACAGAAACTTTACAAAAGAAGATTTATAGATGGTCAATAAGCATATGAAAAGATGTTTAAAGTTAGTCATCAGGGAAATGAAAATTTAAGACACAATGAGATGCTGTTTCATATTTACTGGAATGGCTAAAACTTAAAGGGCTAACAAGGGTTGGCAAGGGTGTAGATCAACTGGAATTGTTATGCATGTTGGTAAAAAAGCACAGAATGATACAATTTCTTTGGAGAAATATGTAGCAGTTTTTTATATTATTTTTTATAACCTTCTGAATTTCTTCAGTGAGTTATAGGTCACTTCCTCCACTGTTTCTTTTCCTTCCAGTTTTATATCTTTTTAGAGAGAGTAGAGTTTCTTTAGTACTGGGAATCACTAGTTTGGAGTGGAATTATACAAAACTGTTATTTTTGCTTTTTTGTTTAAGTTGAGGTGATGTAGGAGAAAGCAGTACTATGCAGGTACAGAGTTACAAGTATATTTTCAGCAAGATAGTTACTTTCCTTGTATTGGATATATAACTGATAAAGTAATTCTAACAACCGGAAGATGATCAAGTGACAGCTAAGGATTAGAATGTTTGGAGCACAGGTGAGGTATTTGTTTTTTAAAAAACAAACAAACAAACAAAAACCCAGTTCCATGTATTAGTAACAGCAGTAATAGCTGTAGTTATACTAGGGTTCTAAGAGCAAATGTTGATTAAGCATGGATACAGCAGGGGAAATATATATGGTTACCAAATACTAAGTTAACTACAGGAAAAAGTAGCAAATAATTATTTTGCTTTTCCATATGCTAATTTTTCTTTTTCACCTATTTTAGGAGTAGTGGGAGCTGTCCAATGTCCTTAGGCTATTTTCTTAAAAGCTGGTTCTTCACTGGATTTATCAAGCTGCTAGGAGCATTCATTATTGTGGTAATCATTACTTGGAGTTTTGTTGCCACTATGTCTACAGTAGTGCTTGTCATATAGCAGGTGCTCAATAAATATTTGTTAAATTAATTTTTGGAAAATACAATCTGCCACACCTTTCTTCTGCAGTCTCCAATCTTCTGTTGAGATCATCCAGTAGATTTTTCTTAGATATGGTACTTTTGAGGCATAGAATTTCTTTTATATTTTCTACATCTTTGCTGAGACTTTTCATCTTTTCACTCATTGTAATCATTTTCCTTTACATCCTTGTACATATTTGTAATAGCTACTTTAAAGTCCTTGTCTGCTTATTCTAACATCTGGTTCATCTTGGAGTCTGATTGATTGTATTGACTGCTTTTTTTTCTTAGTAATAGGTCACATTTTTCTGTTTGGTTTGTCTAGTAAATTTTAATTATATGTTGAATGTTGTAGGGAGTCTGGATTGTTATTTCCTTTAAGGGTGCCAAGTTTCATTTTGGCAGGCATTTAAATTAGTGGTTGATCTGGTATTGTCAGGCTTGGTTTTCTTTGTTAAGGCAGGACTATTTCAGATTTGTCTTTTGTCCTAGTGCAGTGGTCCCCAACTTTTGGCACCAGGGACTGGTTTCATGGAAGACAATTTTTCCACCTCTAGGGGTTGGGGGGTACAGGGGGATGGTTTCAGGATGATTCAAGCGCATTACCTTTATTGTGCTGTCAAACCTCTCTGCTAATGATAATCTGTATTTGCAGCCACTCCCAGCACTAGCATCACCGCCTCAGCTCCACCTCAGATCATCAGATATTAGATTCTCATAAGCAGCACGCAACCTAGATCCCTTGCATGCACAGTTTACAGTAGGGTTCATGTTCCTATGAAAATCTAATGCCAACGCTTATCAGACAGGAGGCAAAGCTTAATGCAGTGATGCGAGATGAAGTTTCCCTTGCTTGCCTGCCTGCGGATCACCTCCTGCTTTGCAGCCCAGTTCCTAACAGGCCATGGACCGGTACTGTCTGTGGCTTGGGGCTTGGGGACCACAGTCCTAGAGAATGGTCCTTACTTCTAAGCTGTGGCTTTCTGGAGTCTCAGCTGAATATCTGGGGTGCCCAGGCTAAAAGCAAGGGGTGCCACTTGTTTCTTTTTTCTTAAGGATTATAGCCTATTTGCAACAACTGTAGTATGATATAAAAATAAGTTACAAGTATTGTTTGTACTAGTGTATAACATAATTTTTCATATTAAAGTTCGTGGACTCTTTTTTTATCCATCTCACAGCACACATATTTTCGGACTTCCTCCTCATCCTTTCTCTTCCCAGGAGTTTAAATTGCAATTTTAGTTATCAATATTGAATTTGTATGTGATTATAACTAGATAAATGCCATTCACAGTTAAGCATTGTAGTATATTGTGACTGCTTTTTGCTGCATGTTTTGTTTTCCCTGGAGTTACAATTGTCTCTTTTTTTCACTTGTTTGGTTTTCAATGTTCTTAATTTTAATTCATAAACTTACCCCTAATTGTATAAATCTCTCAACATATTTGAACGTATTTGGTATTATATCAATTGTATCTTCTTCAGAAGCCTTCTGATCTGCCCTAATCT
Organism: Daubentonia madagascariensis; assembly: GCA_023783475.1. Lineage (NCBI taxonomy): Eukaryota > Metazoa > Chordata > Mammalia > Primates > Daubentoniidae > Daubentonia > Daubentonia madagascariensis. Next base: position 25,848,880 of record JAKFHU010000585.1, read on the forward strand.
GGATTAATTGCTCTCTAGACTTGCTGTATGGCTGTCTACTTGAGATGTCCATTCACCATCATCCTGGGGATTCTCTTTTCCTCTCCTGCAAATTGGATTCTTCAGTTTCTAGAACCTGTTGACTTTATTCATGGAATCCCACCACCCTTGTTTTGGTGGAGCACATTTTTTAGTAACTTAGAGGGGATATGGGAAGCAAAATTATTTGAGATTTTGCTTGTTTTAAAATGCCTTTATTATATACTCACTTGAATTATATAGTTTGTCTTGGTATAGAATTCTAGCCTGGGAATAATTTTTCCTCAAAATTTTTGCCCAGTTGTTTTTTAGCTGCTAGTGTTGCTGTTAAGAAGGGTAATGTTGTTTTGATTCCAGATTATTTTTATGAAACCTATTTCTTCTCAGGCAGATTTTAGGGTCTTCTATTTGTTTAGTCAGTATTCAGAAATTTCACAAAGATATGTATGGGGTCTGTTTTCATCAATTTTGCTGGGTACTAATGCACCCTTTCAGTTTGAAAACATATCCTTCAGTTTGGGATATTTTTCTTGAGTTATATCTTTGATTTATTCTCTGTGTTCTCTGTCTCTGGATCTCCTAATCGTAAGTTGAATATCTTGGACTCTAATTTCTTTTTTTTTTTTTTGGTCTTCTGTTTTTCATTTGTTGTTTTATTCTGTGTATTCTGATAATTCCTCAGCCTTGTACTCTTCTAACCCTTCTACTACTTACCTCATAGGCTTGAGGATTAAACAAATTTATATACATAATAGGCTTAAAATAATGCCTGGCATGTAGTAAGTGCTTGTGTTAGCTGTAATTGTTGTTGTTACTTAGTTTCTTAACTGTCTTGATGGAAAGGTCTTTGGTTTTGATTCTTTGACTTGTTAGCTGTACATGACCTTGGGCAACTCCTGTAATCTCTTTGAGACCTACTTCCTCCTCTGTGAAATGTAAATAAGCTCCACCTCTCATGTTGGTGAGGGTCAAATGAGAACATATATGTGAAAATGCTTAATAAACCTTGTACAGAGGTAATAGTTAATACTTGCATCTTTCAAATACCAAAAGTCTGATTTTTGGGATTATTTTTAAAAGTACTTGATTGCTTATGATTTCTTGCAAATCTATATGAACTAGGTGAACTTGAACTAAATGCTAAAGCCGCTTTTTAAAGAAGTTATTTCTTACTATTCTATCTTATGTTAGGCTGAAGATAAGATTATGAAAATATTCATTGTATGAAAAGCTCTGGCTTTACTTCAGATTGTATAAATCTGTGTAATGTAATAATTATATGAGAATGACATGATTACTAGCTTAAATCCATGGAGGGAATATTTATTTGGATTATTTATTTAATTTTACTTAAGTGGTATTGAGATTAGGAAAAATAGAATCTGTCTTTTGGTTTTTCTCAATAAGATTAATGTAATTTCAAATGTTAGCTCATTTTTGTTAATGGTGGCTTTTTGTTTGTTTGTTTTGTTTTAAGGTTTTTGGATTCAAAGCATAAAAACCATTACAAGATATACAATCTGTAAGTATGTTTTTTTATTTGTATACTTGCAAATATCTTCTAAAATAACTGTTAAGTAAAAGTTATTTCCTTGTTAGAATGAGGTAGAGTTAAAGATATATTTTAACAGAATTGTATTCCTAAAGCAATTAGTTCAAGAAGTCTGATTGAAAAAATTGTTAGATCATTGTTAGAACATTGTTAGATTTAGAAAGTGTAGTGATGAGGTAAAACAATGTTGGCACAGATTCATGTTACTTGATCTGCCTTAAATGACTTGGCATCTAGCCCATCTTTGAGCCCATAATCGTGGTAATTTGAAATGTTATTCACAGCAGAGCTTCTGTTAAAGCATTAATGGCATCTTCCATGGAGGTATGCTCCTAAGCAAATATAATTTTGTTTATTCTGTGTCTGTAGGTCAATTGGCTGAAAAAGCTGTTAGGGTATTCTCTAACTGTATATAACATAAATATGTTATCTAAAATTGTTGAATTGGGTGTTTTCTTTTATCTGGGGGAGGGTTTTAAGGAATGCCCACTTGATAGAGCTAGTTGACCTTATCTTTAACTTTTTGTTTTTTCTTTTGACATTGGGAGTAGAGATGTAAAAAGGAAAAAAAAGAAAGAAAGGAAAGAAGAAAATCTTCACCATTCTTGAAGACTGTAGTTCTTTCCCTAAATATTGCCTATTTTTTAATTTTTCTAAATGACACATAAAATACGTTATTTTTCTACCTGATCTTTCTCTTTCCCATGTGATATCTATAAATTATGAATAGGAAATTTTTTAATGTAGAGTTTATTTGTCAGATGTAAGATCAAGATTCTCTTTTGTCTCTGGCAGGCATTTAAATCTTTACCAAAAAGGATGAAAGATTCTCTGTGTCTTGTTGGCTTGTGGGATGTTGTTTTTTTAGTCTTTAATTTAGTGATCTTTCTGTTCTGATAAGACCTCAAAAATACTGAGAGTGAGTAGACACTAATATTGTTACTCTTAGTGAGTTTTCCCGGATTTTCTCACATTCACAAAGGAGCAAACATTTGTTGAATGCTTACCGCATGTTAGACGTTGTAAAACATGTTGAGGAGTATGGAGGTGAGTAAGATGTAGTTCCAGTCCTCAAGTAGCCTGTAGTCTAATGTGAGAGGTGAACACAGTATTGTAGAAGAGGTAAATTCTTGCATAGAAGAGAGTAGTGAACAGAGGAAATGTTAATTGTACCCCATAGGGAAGGAAAGTTCCATAAAGGAAGGTATGTTTGAGCAGGGGTGAAAAGAATCAGTAGGGGTTGACCCTCAGGCCCAAGAGGAGAGGAAATGGCATTGCAGGCTGAAGGAATGGCAAGTAAGAAGCTTATTGGCATAATAGTGTCTAAGATTTTAGAATACAGCAGATAAGTAATTGTGATCAGATTGTGGTATGTGTGTGGGGAGAATTGTGGTGTTAATAGGTAACAAGATAAAAGAAAGTAAAAGGTGCTATAGCAACTTAAGTTTAGGTGGGCCTAACTTATAAATGGTCTATGCATTTAGGGGTCTTCCTCTTTTCCTGATTAACTTCTACAAGCCTCATTGCAGATGCCATAGTGTTTCTTTGGAGGAAAATGAAAACCACAAAGCTTTGTACTTTTTGCACAAATAGATTCAGAAGTTAAGTAAAAAAAAAGACAAGAACTGTCAAAAGCTGGAATCCATTAAACAAGTCACTTCAGGTTTAGACTGTCAGGATTGGGGATTTAGAAAGTCCCGGAATGGAGATTGAAAGACACTAAAGACAAATTCTGCCTTTTTCAAAATTTTATTCCAGTTTAACATATCCAAAGAAAGGGAAGGAAATTCTTTTCATTCCTGTATGTAGTGGCTTCCTGCTTCCAGAACTTAGGACTTAGGCTCAAACTATCGGTATTGTAGGTCACTTACATTATTATGGTTAAAGTTGACATTGGGGGATAGGAAATTGACTGCCTGTTTGTTTTTGTATTTCCAAACATTGGACTCCCAAGTTACTGAACTATCTCTTTATTAGTTGAGAATAGCTTTTATGCATATATTTTAATACTCCTTCCCCACATGGAATCATAGAGTTTCAGAACTGGAAAGTACCTGACAGAGATTATTTAGTCCAACCTTCTCATTTTGCAGATGGGGAATCTGAGGCCTAGAGAAGTTAAGTGAGTTGAACAAGGTCACACAGGTACATATGGTAGTAGACCATCCACTGTTTATGCCAGTATTCCCTTTATGTTTTGTTTTATTTTGTTTTTTTGCTTGCTTGTTTTAACTTCCCCAAATTTTACTGACTTCAGAAGTTTCTAAAACTACCAAGTTGTAGCATATTTTGATTTCTGATGTCACTTTCCTATCTTCTCTACCTTCTTTCTGCCTCTGTTTATATTTCTGGTTCTGGGTGAGTCTGGCAAGCAGCAGGTGTTTCTATTTTATTTCTTTTATTTTTAGGGTAATATAATTACATGTGATGTGTATGTCTTTGCAAACATATATAAATTTGGAGATCGGAAAACGTTTATACTAGGCATACCCATACATATTAAACCTTTCATAGGAATTATGATATATGTGGATGAAGAAGAGTTCTTAATGTGGACTTTCTAGTAATTAAACTATTGTTTACATCTCTAGATTTTTTCAGGCATTTAAGAAAGGGCAAAATTAGCTCCATAACATTAACCAAATTCAGACATACTGATACTTAGTGAAATTAATCAGTTTGTTTTGTACACATGTATATCATTTTTGTTTCTTTGATATAGTCTGTACTCTGGAAGGGATGAGGGAAGGAGGGCAGGTAGGGAATAAAGGCATATATAGTTCTTGCTTTTGAGGAACTTAAGTGCGCACTGTATACTAATTTTTGAAAGGTATTTACTGTATTTCACTGTGTATTCTATTTGACATACTTTATCATTTTGTGGTAAACCTTTAGCTGTTATTAATTTTTATCTATTAAGTTTTCTTTTGTAAGATAGGGATAGCTTCATTGAAGAGAGCAAAGAAGAGACCTATCTATCTAGCTAATTCTATGGCAAGCCTGTAAGTCTCACTTCTCTGGAAGCTTTTCCTATTAATCTCATCCCTGTCTTCACTTGGTCTACTGCTTCATAGAAACTCTTTTTCAATGCTTCTTCATTTTTCTTGTCTCATGTAGGCCAGTATGAGGTAATGATGAAAAAAAGTAGTTTCTTTCAAGTTGAGTTTTAGTTATAAGGAAATATAAATGGTTAAATTCAAATGGTTAAACCCCATTTGCCATTTGTGTGTCTTTAATTTCAGTTTGTTGACAGACTTACAACTAACATACCACAAAAAATTTAAAAGAAACTGTGTGTGTGTCTGTATGTGTGTGTGTAAGGAGGACAGCTATCAGAGAAAATTTTAATTAAGAAAGTCTTCATCCTTACCCTGCCACCTCCTTCCCTGAGCACATGTATCACTACCAGTCCCAGCATATACACTCCCACATTCCCTATGCTTACCTGTAAAGATTTTCATAACTTTTTTCTTGTTTTTCACTGTCACTGTTGGTTCTATCTTTTGTGACAAATATTGCTAGGGTGGCTGGGTTTGACAAAAATTTATTAATTGCTTTTGTATTTAAAACTTTTGTACATTTTATTATAAGTGGAATTATGGAGCAGTAGTAGAAAAAATTTGACTTTTGTAATCAGAGATACTGAGCTTCAGTTCTGGTTCTTTGGTTTATATATTGTGACTTGGGGCAAATTTTTAAGTGTTCTTCTAAATCTTAGCATTCTCATATATAAAATGTGGAAAATAATAACTTATCACATGTTTGTGAAGATAAAACAAAAAACATGGAAATACCTTTGTAAGGTGTGTGCATCTGATAGACACTTAGTAGTCATTATTTCCACTTTCCCTCCAGATATTTCTCTTAACAGTAATATTTGAGAACCATTTAATGAAGGAGATCTTAAGCAGTGTTTGTCAAACCAAACGTTCTGAGATTCTGAGAAAGTATGGGAATTTTAGAGAACTGAAGCTGCATAAAACTATGTTTATTTTCTGTTGTGCTGTCACAAGATCAGCTAATTAGATTGTTTCCTAGCACTACATCTCTCTCCTACCCTCTAACCCTTTACATGATTCCTTATAAAATACTTCATTATGAATTTTTCACTACTGACCATTTTTCTTCTTTAATCTGTATCAAAGAAAGTATAAAATGTGAGTATTTTCTTGGTTAGTCGTCTTCTTTACCTGTCATGTTTTTCATATCAGTGGGTATGAAATTATTTAGCAAGGATGCCTATATGTGCATATGTCATAACTAAATAAATTTTCTTTCTAGCAAAGCTTAATATACTAAATTATAATATACTAAAAAGGAAAAACTTATTTTATTTTGAGTGGTAATATGAAAGTTGATTTATTTCAGTTCTGGCCAGTTAGAAACCAGTGGATTGCAGTTTGTTTATAATTAGTTCAACCTTCATTCAAATTTGGTTTTGAAACTCTTTAAAGTAGAGGAACTACGTAGATGTTTTCAGAGTTTCTAAATGTATAATACAAGTCCACAATCACTTATTTGAAACTCTTAGGGCCAGGCATGTTTCAGTATTCAGAATTTTTCAGTTTTCAAAAAGATAACCCAGAAGCATATACTTTGTATTACATAAACACCACAGTGGGGTTTGGGACAGTACATAGAATGAAATGGGTTCACTCAAAGTGTATTAATTAAGGACTGTATACAGTTTCATAATGTCAGATCAGATCTGCTGCAATTGAGTTTGCCATGAGCTTAGAGAAAATGTTAGATGTTTTGAACTTCTGGAATTTTGAAATTGGTAAAGGAGCTACAGACCTTAATTTGTTTTAAAATGCTAAGTTTTTGTTTTAAATAGCTTTTTAAAAAATTTGTTTTCATTAGTAGTTGGAGTTACCGGGATACTACTGACCACAACTGATATGGGATCCCTTTCTGTGCCTTTTAATGTTTGTAAACGTGGCCTATTAATTATTAATAAGACAGTGCACAGTAACAAACATATGACTATTAAAAGGACAAATATTAGCATGTTTTAGTAATGCCAAGTCAGCATTTTACTATTCTGTACTGATTTTACTTTATTCTTTCATTACTTTCAGACTTTAATTAAAACTTGAAACCTGAGAGATTATTGAAAAAGATGAACTTTGGCTTTTCAAAAGGGAGAAATATCTGGTTTTTAAAAAATTTAGTAAGCATTGTGTCCACGTAGATTAGCATCCCTTTCCCCTCATGCTTTTACTATTTTTAACATGTATCTTTTTGAAAAATAGTTTGAGAATTGTGTATGCTCAACTGTGAGATAAAGATAATATTGAAAATAGTCAGTTGTTTACAGTTTCTTGTGAAATGAAAAATACATTCCTTGAAACAGCAATTCAAAGTACTAAAAAAAAGAAAAGGAAAATAAAAATACATTCCAATAATATGCAAAATTCCGCAGAGGAAATTTGAAGGTATGGATGCAGCTGAATTTGCAGTATGTCTTTTTAGTAGCATCATAGGTTTTTTTTTCTTTTTAACATAAACCTTTAGTAGCTATATCACAAGTTTTGTAAGCAAATGTATAAACTCTAATTGCATACACCTAACCTTTTAAGACTCAGTTTCCTTAATTATAAAATGGGGATAACAGTATCTACTTCATAGAATTCTTGGGATTAAATGAAATAGTGAATATAAAACACTTAGCACAATGCGTGGCACATTATAAGGGTTCGGGAAATGTTTGTTTACGTTGATACTCTCCCCCTCCCCTGCAAGTACAAAAGGTAACTTTATATCACATTTAAACTTTTCTTTTAGATGTGCTGAAAGACATTATGACACCGCCAAATTTAACTGCAGAGGTAGGTATAAATGTACTGTAGTATGTTGTATAACTTAAAACAAATAGACTATATCTTACTGTCATAACAATAATGAATCATCTAGATTATTGAGATATGTATCTTAAGAATGATCTTAGATAATTTGAAAAAATAAATTTCATTTTGTTCTTGTGCTTTAGGAACAAGTATCATATAAACTGATTAATATTCGCAGGAAGATTAAAGTGCAGAATAGACTAAGAATTAGGAGAAATTCCTAGACTAACAATAGAATAAGGAAAGCATTTACCTGCTGTTTTAGGCAGTTGGTGTAATAGTAAGTGAATATAGAGATAAAGCAGAACTACTTAACTCTTTTGTGTTGAGCAATGATGTAAAAGGTGGAAAAGAGTATAACAAATATGGGTTAGTAGGAGCTTGATAGATGAGAGGAGGGAACTGCTTTGAATGAGTTCTACTCTAGGCATAAGTAAATTCCAACTCAGAGCCTGCAAAAACTTCCACTTGTGTTTGTGGAACCCCTTAAACCATGAGAGAACTGTAGAGTAGAAGCTTGGCAGATGCTGTGTGATAGTCAAAAAGAGAAAGTAGGTGCCATGAGCTACTGATTGATTATTTGCCATTGATCTCTCCAGAAAATCTAAAGTGGACTTTCAAACAGATGGTTTGAGAATTCTAATCACTAATGATTGAGATTTAATATAGATTCACTAAGAATGATTCTTTTTTTTGATGGATTTAGGCTATTGCTTACTAGGCAAAGCATCCTTTAGTTGAGGTTTATCTAGCTTTAAATAGGCACGTAACAGATTTTCCTGAATGTTTTTGTGTGCCACTGGCAAAATGAAGATGGAATGATAGCACAGTTAGGCAGATGACTAAGTGAAAGCTGTCCTGCTGACTGCCTGTAATGGTTGTCCACCAGAAGAGCTTTTCTTTTCTGTCACACCAAAGGACTTAATTGATTGTATCCTATACCACATTATGTGTGACTTGATTGGAGATATAAAGACATACTTTTCACATATTTAGACAACAGAATGTAATTAGTACATTGGATATCAGTCAGGATCTTTAAGGGTCTTAATAAGGTGGAACCAAGGTGGATACTTAGAAAATTTAATAGTGATATATCTAAAGTTCTATTTTTAGACAAATTTTTAAAAACCTCAACTCTGACTATAGGGAACAGAGAAGTCTTGGATTCTTAATAATTCATGTGAAAAGACCTGAAACTTCATTTGATAAATTTTACTACAATTGTATACTTTTTGTAAGTAATTTTTTCCAGTTTCTTTTGTAAATGCCTTTAAAGTCATGTATATATAACACTAACATTTGCAGGACCACTTTTAAACAGCACACTTAGCATTTTTATTTCATGGAATGTGAAATGCAGTTCTTTCCATAGTTGATTCTATTAGTAATCTATGCTTTCTTTGGAATATATTTTGTGATGATGCAATATTATAAATATTATTATTCCTTTTGTTAGAAAATGCATTCAGAGTCCTGACGAAAGGTCCATGTGACATTTCATTTTGGGTTCAGCTCTACCTCTGATGCGTTTTGACCTATGTTACCTCTCTGTATAGCATGAATTCCCAAAATTTAGCCTCCTACATAAAGTACAGAAATAATACTTGGCCTCCCTGTCTAATGGGTACGTTTAAGAGTTAGTGAGAGGCAATATTTTCTATTCAAAAATTAGAAAGCTAACAGGCAATAAATTATTTTTCTCTGGAGTCCAGTTTTTAAATACATGTTGTTTATTTGCAACATTTCTAAAGTTAATCTACTTTTAATTAAAAATTCAGGAGAGTTTTTTTCTTATTCTGAGGTTATCTTTTTACCACAGTTGCACAGTATCCTTTTGAAGACCATAACCCACCACAGCTAGAACTTATCAAACCCTTTTGTGAAGATCTTGACCAATGGCTAAGTGAAGATGACAATCATGTTGCAGCAATTCACTGTAAAGCTGGAAAGGGACGAACTGGTGTAATGATTTGTGCATATTTATTACATCGGGGCAAATTTTTAAAGGCACAAGAGGCCCTAGATTTCTATGGGGAAGTAAGGACCAGAGACAAAAAGGTAAGTTATATTTGATGTTTTTCCTTTCCTTTTCCTAGATCTGAGAATTTATTGGAAAAGAGATTTTGGTTTTTTTTCTTCAGCTTTATTGAGGTATATAGTTGATAAATAAAAATTATATATATTTACAGTGTATAATGTGATGTTTTGATATGTCTATACATTGTGAAATGATTACCACAATCAAACTACTTAACATATCCATTACCTCTCATAAATGTTCTCATCTCTCCCTGCCCCCTTGGTGAGAACATTTAAGATCTACTCTCTTCAGTTTTCAAATATACAGTAAAGACATTATTATTAACTGTAGTCACCATGCAATTCAGTAGATCTCTAGATCTTACTCATCTTGTCTAACTGAAACTTTGTACTGTTTGAGCAACATTTCCCCATTGCCTGACCCTTCCCTCCTAACCCTCCAGTCCCTAGAAAACAGATTTTAAAAAGATAATTGCTAATCCTTATTTCTTTCTTGTAAATTTTTAAATCAGTTGCTGCCTCAATTTCTTTATGGGCAAACGACTGATTTCATTCCATTTTTCTGTTCATGCTACCATTTTCTTACCATGCTAGCAAATCTTGGCCATTAATTGTATTGCAAATTTGGTCTCATAAAATCCTTCTAAAATAGTATTTTTAAAAAGCAACATGTTAATCAAAAGTAAGCTTGATATTTCTGAAGCTTGCTTGAGAATAGAATGCCTTTGGATAATAACTTAGATGCCATTACCTAGTAAATAAAATGTGGTCCTTTCATAATACATAAAAATTTTTCGTCGATATGAATATTCAAAAATGTAGTTATAATTAGATTAACCAAAGATTGTTTGATTATTCAGAAAACTAAGGACTATATTGAAAATTAATGACAAATTTAATTTGTGTAGTATGTTTGAAAGCAAAAAGCAAACTCTTGGGACAACTTTCACAGTGATTTTCAAGGGATCTATTTCTTTGGATAGTAACTATAGCAAACCATGTTAACATTTAATACAAAGAGATTTTGTACATTTCTCCATCTCTAAGAAGGTCAAAACCTAAACCACTCCAGGTAGATAGAAAAATTCATTTAGAGAGTTCCAGAGAGGAAGATATCATAACTTTATGTGAAAAATTTATTCTAGTTTTAATAATTTTTATAATCAGGAAGGTTCTCCTCCAGATGAAGCTAATTTCTTCTTAATTCAACTTCACAACAGAAATGGAGGTGATCATATCCATCATTTTAAGCTGTGTAGTTACATTGATTCCTTGTTCCTTTATCCCTTCCTCATCTCTTGTTTTCTAACCCTTTATTTTTCTTTGTGATTTTTTTGGATTATATATAAGGATGCCAAAGTACTGTTTATTGGAGATAGTTTACAAAATTGAATCTCATATTATTGTGTAATTTTGGTAAATGTTGAAAATTATGGTAGATTGCCTTCCATATCTGCATATTGTTTGTACCCTGGGATGATTGCACTGGAATGAATTATAAAAAACTGAGGATCTGAAGATGTTTACTTTGGTTCACCCCATCATCATCTGGAGGGAAACAATTGCTTTTACTGATTAAAAGTATAGAAAGTAAATCGTCCTACATGTAAGTGAATAAATGCAGGGCAGCACTGGGAAAAGAGATTGATGAGAAGAAAAGCATAGAGAAATGGGTAAAATTAAAATACAGTAGCAGAGGCAGTGGTAGAAATTTAAAACAGGGTTGATGAGCAGTAGACATTTTGGTAGTAGAAAAGAAATCAGGTAAAAGAATTTTTTTTAATAAAATAGAAAAGTTGTATAATGTAGAGCCAGAACACTTGACTTAAACTAGGGTCCTTGAACTCTTTGTGTTATATACCTTTTAAAAATCTGATGAAAAGGCCGGGCACAGTGGCTTACTCTTGTAATCCCAGTGCCTTGGGAGACTGAGGTAAGAGGATCACTTGAGGCCAGGAGTTCAAGACTAGCTTGGGCAACATAGAGAGACCCTGTCTCTACAAAAAATTTAAAAATTATCCAGGCAAGGTGGCATGTACCTGTAGTCCTAGCTACTTGGAAGGCTGAGGCAGGAGGATCACTTGAGCCCAGGAATTTGAGGTTACAGTGAGCTATGATTGTGCCACTGCATTCCAGCCTAGGCGACAGAGCAAGACCCTGTGTCTTTAAAAAACAAAACAAAACAAAACAAAACTGATGAAAGCTATAAATGTTCTCCCACCAAAAATATGCGTGGTGCACATAAACATACAATTTTGCTTACAGTATTTATTGCACTGAAACTTACTTTTTAAAGCATAGAATGTAAGAGGAACCTTCATAAGAATTATGTCACATTTTTTTCATGCAAAACCAGTGGCCACTAGTTGAGAGCAATGAATAAATATAAGTGGTACAAATTAACCAAAATTAAGCTTTAGTTCTGCACAATAGTAAATTTTAATGAAAGAACTGCTGTTATTTAACTTTTAAAATAACAAGTTGAAAATATACCATTGACTTTGACTTTGCAAATTTTATGTCATCTTTGATACCCAATTTTGACTTTGTTTTTGATGAAAACAAGTGCTGAAAACCCTACTTCGTGAAAGAATGAAAGAGTAAATGAAATCTGTAGATTCTTTTGCCCATGAAAGTGGACTGTGTCAAGAAATAAGAATTCTCTAAGACTCTTCAGATAAATTCGTATTACATCATTTTCTTTGCCTTCAAGTTAATGAGATCATTTTTGGCAAGATCTGTATCATTGGTGCTATGTTAGGAAGGAAAGGATTATGACTCCACATTTTAGTTTAAGGTTGAAGAATTAAACTCGTCACGCTTGATCTTAGCCAAAATGCTGAGAAGCGATTGAAGAGTTAAACTCTTTAAAAAGAGTTTGTATTTTATCCAATGAACAGCAGTATTGGGCTGTAGAATTTGTCTTCTGAAAGCCAGCGAACTTCTTTCTGTGTAGCAAAGAACTTCATAGTTGCTCCCATTTCTTGACAAAACCTCTTGAGAAGCTCTTGATTGAGAGTCTTGGCTTTCATAAATTTGGCAACTTCACAACAGTAGATTTTTCATGACAAATCCTCTTGCACAGGCTATGATTCAAGGCTTGACACTCCTAAAGGAGTAGAATACTTTCACAACAACAACAGAGAAGATTTCCTTCAGGATTGATGGTAGAGTCTTGCACCCCAGTGCATACTGATGGTGAAAGCAGTGGGTAACGATGACATGGAGAGCTTCTATCTCTATCAGTGCCCCAAAACCAGATGTGTTGCCTGGCATTAAGGTGTACTGTCTGTCTACAGAATACTGAGGTTTCTTCAGAAGTTTTTTTTGGCAAAGAAACTTCACCATTTTGAAAATGTCAGTGTTTCCTGAAGTTTCCAAAAAGGACTCCAAAATCAGAATTATTCTTTGATTGTGTCACATGCATGCATTTGATGAAAACTAGGAGCTGGCTGAGAAGTCATATGCTGCGGGGAATGGTACTTCCAATCTTTTCATGACCTGCTTTAGAGTTTTTTTTTTTTTTTAATGTCAGTTTTTTTGGAATGGATGAAAGTATTTGATAGGAATACTTCATCAGTCTTACTTTTCTAAGCTACAAATGTGTTTGGCTATTTCTGAGATACTTGCCTTCATCATGGGTTCGACTGTGTGAGTTTTCTGTTTGTCTGGTTGGCGTTAGAATCAATAGCCTGGTAGGGTGCTTTAATCAAGGATTTTGAATTGGGGCAAATAAAGCTTTTTGTAATGGTCTAGGCTTTTCTAACTAAGCTGTACTCTCACATGCGCTCTCTTTTTCCTCCCTCTCTCTCCCTCTCACACCCACCCATCCACACACATATGCATACACACCCTGTCTGATATAGGTGCTTCCTCAGAATAATTGGCTATATGCTGTGCTGGTGGTGAGAACTTGCCATATGAGAAATACTTGGGATACTCCATCTCATCATGTTCAGGAATAAAAGTAAAACTCAAGGATACTTAAGCTTTATTGTATTTTATTTTCTCTATTGCCAGTTCAAGTTAGATCCAAGAGCAGTCTCCATAATCAAAAAGTGAGGGCATATTTTAATTTGTCAGTGGGAAGATACTCTAGTCATCACAATCTCGTCATATTGTCAATTCGCTTTCTCTCTAGAGATGAGGAGAGACTATTTGATAAAATGGCAAGTCCTATGGGATATTATTATGAAATAGGGCCAGAGTGAAAAGATAGCAAGAGAAGTACTTATGAAAATAAAATGTAAAGCCTATAGTATCATGTGGTAAAATGTAACAGTACCTACTTCATCAGCAGAACTGCTCTAGGCACTGTATATTCTCCATCCTCTTTATAGGTTGAAATCTCTCTGAAGTGAAAAGTAATGAGTTAATAGTAAATAGAAAATGGAGATCTGTGCATACTATTAAGGATGTATTTGGTAAAATTGTTGTTTAGCTATCACATCATATTAAGACTCAGAGTTAAGTAATTTAGCTGAAGTGGATCACTTTTAGCCTCTTGGAGTCAAATCACTCAGATCTACTGTACTTAGCTCATGCTTAATTAACATACCTAGACCATGTTTTTAGATGAATTATTCACAGAATCTAAAGGAGTATTCTAATGTGTTCCTACTTTTATTCCTATGTTTATTTAAAAAGGCAAAAAGAAATTTATGAGCAGATACTGTTGACTGTATTTTACTAAGTGGTAGCATTTGCATTTTAGGTTGAAACAGCATTAGAAAGCTAGATATAGTGAATAAAAGTCTATGGAGAGGTTCCAGCCTCAGGAATGTTTCTTGTTTTATAGATGGTAAAACAAGCCCGGAAAGGTGAAGTAGTCAATGTTATCCAAATAGTTAAAACAGCATTCAGAGTAAAATTTGAGTTCCCTGATACACTTTTAAATTTATTTCTACACTATCAAGTATACAAATCCTGGAACTGCAAAAAAATTTTTAGACTGTTTAGGACCATTAATCTCTGTACAGGGTCAAGCTCTCCTGCTAGGCTACGTGATGCTGATGAATTGGTCTATTTTGAAAGGTTCCTCAGTTTATACCCTACCTGACAGATGCTAGAGCATTTAATGACCCCTGTTTTAAAGAGAATGGGGGCATATTGAGGCTGCTGGTCTTGGAAGCATAATGTTGCAGGCTACCTTAAAATCTTTGAAATTTAATTGTTTTAAAACTTCCAAAGATATCACTTATTTATCTAATGGTTAGAGTAGTGGTAAAATCATTACTTTTTAGCTTTTGATGAATAACTAATTTTATCATGAGAAAACTTAGCTAAGTATGGTAAAGCATTATACAACTGCAGAATTCTTTCTGAGAAGTATCTTATAATATAATTGATTATCTAAAGTAGTTTTATTCTTGAAATATCTGGTAATAGGTTTGTCTTCTTTTTGCCAATATTTCCTTTTAGGTTGAGCTTGTGGAATTGCATTTTTGTAATTGTGAATTACTATTACAGAAGATGCATACATTTCATCCATTTTGCAATTTGTATGGGATTAATTTTATTAGAACTATCTTTAATGTTATTTTGCTTGTATGCTTAATTTTAATTATAGAAAACATTAAGATGCTAAAGAAAATTGTGTTCTGGTGACATAGGAGCAGAATCTCTTTTTTCTGTTTATTTTTATTTTATATTTTTGAAGACAGAGGAGGCAGGCATGTTTTGGTGAAGAATCTGTAGACTTGGCAGAGGCTTTCTTCAAAATACTCTGGCTCAGAGTCTTGACATATCTTCAGCAGACATGGTGCAAATTAGATGGCAGAATGATGGGTGCAAGCTGACCAGAAAATGTGGCATTGTATTAGTAATGCACAAATAATACTTTAGGTTTTGAATGTTGCAGAGAAGTCAAACTGATACATCCTAGAAAAAAAAATTGTTCTGAGAATGAGGTAACTGCTTGAGGGAAGGAAGACTCCTACCTTTTTTTTCAATAATTTACAGGAAGGCAACTGTGTTACACTTCCTTAGGAGTCATTCGATACTTTTGCTTTATGAACATTTGGCAAATTATTCAAAAGCAAGCTGTCAATAGTTGGTTTTTTTTTCCCCTCCAAGAATGCATGCTGCAGGGCAGCTCCTAGGGTTGGTTCCCTTCTAATCCTGTGCCCCACACTGTCTGCATCTGCACTTGTGTTTCAGAATTGTAATAGATAACTCCCACATTTATTGTAAACTATGAAGAGTTAAAACATCCTGAGCATGCTGGTGAGTATGTATTTTGGAAGGACTTCCAAAATTTCTTGAGTTTAAAGAGGTAGTCTATTACATGACAGACTTACCTGGAATCCCTGCGATTCCCCTCTCTTTCCCTTCTCCCACCCCATTCCAGAATGGTGGCACATAGAGTAAGCATTAATATTTATTTTCTTTGATTCAACTTTTAGGAAAAAAATTTGAGCAGCTTTCGGTTTTCTTTTTCTTTGTTTTCATATCAATTATTAGAGATAAAATTCCTATATATTATGAACTCTGGGTAAATGAGCTCATTGAGCTTATCTTTAATGAAGACTTAAATCTTCTAGAAATAATAAATGTTAACTTTAAATGATCTCAGGAAAAGGAAATTTAGTTTTTCTGGGGAATTAATTTTTATGTTTTAATCTTATAATCAGATTTTAAAAATTCTTTTTACTAAATTTTCCCATATTGTAACCTAATGAAATTTTCTTATGTCTTTTTTTAAAAAATTGTGATGTAACATTGTTATTTTTCCCTAACAATTTTCCTGTGCTAAACTATGTTCCTCTGATACACATTATTTAAGTCTGTTATTCCAATCCATAGATTAAATTGTAGAATTTATATACCTTGAAGGATTGTAACAATTATTTAATTCAAACCCATTCTAATATGATCTGCAAAGATCAACCTAAGTCATATAATTTCTCAGTATAATAACTCAAAACCGATCTTTTAACCTGAAACCCCCTGTTCTTTCTACTGTACTAATGTTCTATCCAAATTATTTTTCTTTGTTATTTTGATTCCCAAAGTAGAAATAGAGACTTGAAAGAAAAAGCAGTTGCTTTATAATGCATGAGGACCTTTTCAGTTTCAAGTCAAAGAAACTCAACTCAAAGTAGCTTAAACAAAAGGAGACATTTATTGACTTATATAACCTAAAAGCTCTGGCCTGGATCTAGATGCTCAACAGATGCCAAGAATCTCTCTTTTTCTGTCTCTTCATCCCTTTCCCTCCCTTTCTCTTCTTTTCTCTTCTCTGTTCTGTATATACTTTATTTTCAGACAAGCTCTCCAGGAGTAATGGCAAGGTATGGTTCCTAGTAGCTTCAGGTTTACATTCTGCCTATTTTAGCAACTGCAATGGGAAGAGAGCTACAATTTAGGCAAAAATTCGTAGATTGAGTCCTGATTTCTCTAGATTGGGGCATGTGCCCATTCCTGACCCAAACATCTGGCCAGGGAATGGAATTTTCTAATTAGGGCATGTATGTGAAGCTGAAGAGTAGGGTCCGACACCCCCAAGCACAGGGAGAATAATAGCTTCCTACAGAAAACTCAAGGAGGGGAAAGGATGTTGGTCAGAGAAAAAAATATCAGTTGTCTGCTTTACATTTATTCTCAAGGATTCTGTGGATCAGGTACAACTACTTAATATATAATTATAGTTAGTTTCATAGAACGGAAATACTGTAACACTCTAAACTTTGGAGATTCTTTGTAGATAGGAAAAGTAAGAGCTCAAAGAAGTGACTTCATTCATATCACATAGTTAGTGTGCATGCATGCTATTAGTAAAACCCAGGACACACAAGTAAAAAAGTTTTAGACTCAGATTCACATTGAGGTCCAGATCCTGGTTTTAAGCAAGATAATTAATGTGCAATGGGACTGTTTTCTTACCTTTAAAATAGAGGCAATGATGTCTATCCTTGTAAAGTCGTGGTTTTTTAATTTATTTATTATTTCAAAATATTAAGGAGGTACAGATGTTTTTGTTACAAGAATACCTTTTATAATGCTTAATTTGGGCCTTTTAATAGGCCCATAGCCCAAATCCTTCATTGTACGCAATAGGTAGGTTTTTAACCCCCCTACCCTTCTTGAATTCCTGTAACCTTTACATCTTTTTGTGAGCATTAAAGATTTTTGTAGAATGTTGGCAAGTAGCTTAATATACAGTAACTTCTGTTATATGTTGTAATTGTAATAATAGTCATTCCTAGGAGCCATATTTTTTCCTTTGTTGAATTACTTTCCTATAATAATCTTACTATGATCATTCTGAAATGTAGATTTCCAAGCTTGAAGCAAACACTATTATGTTGAGACATCTTCCACATTATTTCTGAGTTTAGAAGTACCAGTGAAAAGTTTACTGAAACAGAAAATTACTTTAACTAAGGAATCTAGATTGTGAATTTGTTTTAGAGAAGATGACCTGAGAGTATTGATACACAGAATATGAACAAAACATTTCATGTCTTGTGTTATGGTATTAAGGTGATATTTTGTTCTGGTAGTATTATGACAGTATTTTAGGTCTGAAAGATGTATTATATTATAGGCTATACTTTTTAAGTTTCTGTTTTTTGAGAGATTAATCATACACAAGAGATTTACATAAAACAACTCAAGTTTAAAAATAAATGGTTGATTAAAGATATATCAGGCAAATTTAACTTCAAAAGCAGATTACAGGATCTCAGTATCAGAATAGCATTTAAAGCATAAAACTGGATCAAAAATGTCAGTTCATATTGACACAGGGTACATTCCGTGTGAAGATTTAGCAGTTATGAACTCATATGTGCTAAACATAACATCAAAATTTATTAAGCAAAACCTGGAAGAAATGAGGAAAAATTGATAAAAAAGCAATGATAGGAATCTTTGATGTACTTCAAGAAGGCAAAAAATAGGAAAATACAGTCATGTGCTACACAGTGATATTTGGGTCAACATCAGACTGCATATACAATGGTAGTCCCATAAGATTATAATGAAACTGAAAAATTCCTATCACCTAGTGACGTGACTGGCTGTCATGACATCGTAGCCCCACACATTACTCATGTGCTTGTGGTAATGCTGGTGTAAACAACTTGTGTTGCCAGTCATAAAAGAATAGCAACTACAATTATGTGCAGTACATAATTCTTGATAATGACACTAAATGAATATGTTACTAGGTTATATATTTAGTATACCTTTTATTGTTATTTTAGCATGTACTCATTCTACTTACTAAAAAAAGTTAACTGTAAAACAGCCTCAGGCAAGCCCTTCAGGAGGTATTCCAGAAGAAGTCATGGTTGCCATAGGAGATGACAGCTCCATGCATGTTATTGCCCCTGCAGACCTTCCAGTGGGACAAGGTGTGGAGGTGGAAGAGAGTGATAATGATGATCCTGACCTTGTATAGGCTTAGCCTAACATGTGTGTTTGTGTCTTAGTTTTTAATAAAAAAGTGTTCAAAGTTTTTAAAAATTTAAAAATAGATAAAACTGTATAGAAGGATATAAAGAAAATATTTTTGTAAAAAAGTTACAGAAAGCTAAGGTTAATTTATCATTGAAGAAAGCAATATTTTTAAATAAATTCAGTGTAGCCTAAGTGTACACTGTTTATAAAATGTACAGTGGTGTACAGTAGTGTCCTAGGTCTTCACATTCACTCACCACTCACTCACTGATTTATCCAGAGCAACTTCCAGTCCTGCAAGCTCCATTCATGGTAAGTGCCTTATACAGGTATACCATTTTTTATCCTTTATGCTGTATTTTTACTGTTCCTTTTCTTTGTTTAGATACACAAATACTTACCATTGTGTTACGGTCGTCTACGGTATTCGGTATAGTAACATGCCGTACAGGTTTGTAGCCTAGGAGTAATAGGCTATACTATCTAGGTTTGTGTTAAGTACACTCTATGATATTCATACAATGACAAAATCACTCAAAGATGTAATTCCTACTGAGTGACACATAACTATATATAGGTGGCTTGAATAATATAAAAAAATTAGCCCATAAAGTGTATTTCTTTTTTTCTGTCATTCACCAGTTACCAAGATTAATTATTCATTAGGCCAACTACCAGAAAAACTCACTTGCAAGTAGACATATATAAGCCTCATTCCTTGATTACAGCTCTGTTGAACTAGAGTTTTTTTTTTGTTAAAGTTCAAATTTATAGGGAAATTTAAAACTACTTTCTTAAATAATTTTTGAGTCAATAAGGAAATCCAAATTCATGTTAGAATTGAGATAAATAATAGGTAGGGATTAATAAAGGCAAAAATATTAATTAATGAATTAGGAAACAGTAAACTATTTGAACTAATAAATCCAAATACTGATTGTGTGAAAATACCTATAAAATGAATACATCTTTTTGAAAGCTGATCAAGGAAAAAAGAAAAGAGGGAAAACAAAAATGAGATGTTAAGTGTGAGAAAGGTAATAAAAATATAGTGCGGAGGCAAGGGTAAAAATGATATTCAGGTCTGTGCTAATCAATTTGAAAATTTCAATGGGAAACAGGCAATTTTCAGTGAAAATGTTGTCATAAATGATTGAAGATGCGATACAAAATCTGAATAGACCCTCCAAGAATGAAAATGTCTAGGAGCCCTCAAGAAGTACCTGGTCTGAATTGCATTTCAGGTGGCTGCTTATCAAACCTAGCAGCATCAAGTGATTATGTTATTTAAATTGGTCCAGGTGTTAGAAAATATGTAAAACTTCACAGGTGGCTGCTTGCATAGCCCTTATACCTTAATCTGATAAAGATAGCATATTTTAAGAAGACAGGGGAAGCCAGAAAGTACAATTTAAGGGAAATTAAGTACTTCAGCTTGGCCAAAAGTAAGAATACATGCGAGGGAATTGTGAAAGATAAGAGTGGAAAAAGAGGTTGGGCTGTATATTTATATTGTGATTGAGTTATAGTATTCTTCTTTGGGTAGACACCAGGATACCATTTAACATTTTGAATTAATTGGTTAACGGGATTAATCTTACACTTTTGTAAAATTTATCCAAGTGTGGTATAAAAGATTGGAGAATAAAGGCTGATATGCAGTTGGCTATTTCAGTGTTACAGGAAGAAACTGAAATTGGCCACAGAAAACCAGAACTGATATTTTGAATCATATTTCAGAGTCAAAATCTGGATAGATGTGTAGGAATCAAAGGTGGGTATACTAGATGGACTTAATCTCTGGTTTATTTCCCATTTTATGTGTACTCTGTGTGTATGCATATATTTAGGTATGTCTGTATGTGCCAGGTAATTATTAATAATATGCTAACTGTATCTCTTACCTCCACTCTGCTGCCCGGACCTTTGCCATAGTGCTGGGGTTCCCTTCTCTTTTCTGTAACCCCATGTATATCACTGCTGTCTGTCAGCTCTGTGTCCTTCCTCTAGCAGAAAGAAGATGGCAGGATACTACAGTGGTTGAATGGAAGCTCTGCAGTTTGGGTGCTAGGATGAAATCTAGTTCCATTACTTATGAAGATGTATGACCGTACCTCATCTATGATATAGTGTTATCAATAATACCCACCTTATACAGTTTTATGAATATTAAATTATATATTTCTAAAGGCATTTAGAAAATGCAAAGAACATGGTAAGAGCTCAATAAGCAGTGGTAGTGGTAGTTATCAGAAGTGGTTTTGGGCTTGGGTGCTGGAGAAAATAGTGAATATCATTGACAGAAATAAGAGAGGTTGGTCCAAAAGAAGCTTCAATTTTTGGATATGTGTGTTTTAAGTATTTCTGAGATTTCCAGGTAGAAATGTCCAGCTCAGGGTTGGAAATTATGCACTAACAGTTGGGAATAAAGTCATACTGAGGGACACAGGTTTTGGAGTTATTTTGTAAGACTGTCAATTAACGTACTGGAATAGATGGGATTGACATAGAGAAGGGACAAAACTTTTGAGATATGCCTACATTTAGGGACAAGAAGAGAAGAGACAGCCTGTAAGGGTAGGAAGAAACTTTTAGAGAGTAAGTCCTATGACAAAAGCAGGGAGTTTAAGAATGGCTACCGAAAGACTGGCCAGGATGGGACTAGAAAAACAGTGGGAAATTAGTTGTTAAGAAAGTGTTAATTACCATTAGGAAATCAGCCTGATAATAACCAATTTTTCTGGATTAGGAGTAGAAGCTTCTCCCCACGATTTTGCTGTTTATAGAGAGAGGAAGGATGATTGAGAGAGAGAGAGAGAGACAAGATCTAGGGAGAGCATGGGTTTTTGGTCTTTAAATTGTTTACTAGTTTTGGATAAAGAATAAGGGTTACCTGAGCATATTGTTAGAAGGAGGCAGGTAGAGAGAATAATGGCAAATGCCAGACAGGAGGTAATTAATAAAGCACTTGCCCAAAATGGAATCTTGTTGAACAAGAAGAGACACTTACTAAGTATGAAGATATTTTAAGATGGGGGAAGGGAATTTTGAGTGTTTACATTGGATGACTGCAGCATTCCCAGTAAAATACAAGCCACATTCATTGAGAATGGTGTGTAGGTCAGGATAGAAAAAGAGGTGGGGCGAACAGAGTGCTGTAGTCATTGTGGTCAAGAGTTTAATAAGTGCATACTAGAAGAAAGAGTTATTGAGTGATATAGATTTGAAATAGGTGAAGCTGTGGAAAAGTGGGCTGGAAGGAATAGTGGGAGTAATGACACATATACTCCTGAGTTCTACCTCCTAGTCTGTGAACATAAGGGAGTTGAAGAAGCAATGGCTGACTTTTGAGATGATGGCCAGGAACATAGTACTAAGTCAACCAGAAGAATGCTAACTTTAGCTAAAGTTAGAATGTGTTGAAAGTTATGTTTGAGGAAAAAAGGTTAAGAAAATAGTTGACCCTTGAATAATGTAGAGGCTAGGGGTGCCGACCCCCCACGCAGTTGAAAATCTGCATATAACTTTTGACTCCTCCAAAACTTAACTATTAATAGCCTACTGTTGACCAGAAGACTTACCAGTAACATAAACCATCAACTAACACATACTTTGTATGTTATAGGTGTTATATACTATATTCTTACAATAAAGTAAGGTAGAGAAAAGAACATGTAATTAAGAAAATCATAAGGAAGAGAAAAAAAAATTAGGTCATTAAATATGAAATGTCCGATTTTGAATCAAAAGTGTAGTTTATCACATCTCAAACAAGAAGGAGTATGGTTAATCAAAGTATGTGCCTAAAATATCATCAGTTTTGCCATCTTAACAGTAGCTTGTTTATGCCAGCAGCAAAGAAGCCTGGAGAGAGTGGCCATGAAATCACAAAAGGCATTTTCCGCAGCTTGCTGAGAATTGAGTATTTTTCCTTGCAAGAAGTGGTCCAAAGCCTGGAAGAAGTGGTAGTCAGTTGGTGCAAGGTCTGGTGAATATGGTGGCTGACAGAGAGTTTCCAAGTCCAGCTTCTATAGTTTGAGCAGTGTTGTTTGTGTGACAAGTGGTCGAGCGTTGCTTTGCAAGAGGATTGGCTTATCTCTGTTGACCAATCTTGGCTGCTTAATTGCAAGCATCCTCACTTTGTCCGATTGGTTGCAGTAGAGATCCACTGTAATCAATTGACCAGGTTTCATGAAGCTGTAATACTAGCACTGGACTACCAAACAGACACCATTAGCTTTTTCTGATGAATATTTGGTTTTAGACCATGTTTCGGCACTTCATCTTTATCCAACCATTGTGCCAAACACTTGTGATTGTCCAAAAGAATCCATTTTCATCAAATGTAACAATACAATGTAGAAATGGTTTGCCTTTATGTCATTATGGCAAAGAGAGGCAAGCTTTGAGAGGATTTCTCTTCTGATACTCATTTAATTCATGTGGTACCCATCTATCCAGCTTCTTTACTTTGCCTATTTGTTTCAAATGGTCCAATGTTGTTGGTATAGTAACGTCAGACCTTGCTGCTAATTCATGTGTGGGTTGACATGGATTCACTTCCACTACAGCTTTCAGCTCATCATTAGCCACCTTGGTCTCAGGTCGCCCACGTGGCTCATTTTCAAGATTAAAATCACCAGAATGGAACTTTCCAAACCATGGACATACTGTGCATTCATTAGCCACATCCTTCCCAAATTTCGAGCTATCTGCACTGTAGTGGTTCCATGAGGGAACTCATATTTGAAAATAACATGAATTTTTTACTTACCCGTGGTTTCACAAAAATTTCTCTAAGAAAAAATTTGAAAGATAATCACAAGCTAAAACGTGCATTTGAGAGACTAAGGATGTACCTTCACAATAAAAATAAAACAAGAAGTGTCTAAGTGAAATGTCAGAGATATCAACTGTCGAACTTACTACTTAAGGAAATCAGACATTTCATCCTTAATAACCTAAAACATTTATAGTACTGTACTACATTTATTGATGCCATAAGTATACATCATCTGTTTATAAGATGAATCATCTGTCTGAAATGGCAGGCAACTGCAGCTGTCCACCTTGATCTACAGTGCGGATCAAGCAATTCAGCTTTTTCTTATGACTTTTCTCTACTTCTTGGGAGTGCTTCTAGCATCACTGGTGGCACTTCACATGGGTCCCATAGTGTTATTCAAGGTTTACAGTATTGCACTAACCATGGTGGAAAATATGGGAGAACCGTGAGAAATCGCTTTTTACTGTGATACGCAATTTACTGCAGAGATGAACTGCTCACTTGGCGTAATGCAGTGTTTTAAATGGATTCTTGTAATACTTGAGCTCACCACAGTAGCAACAGGAAGTGGCTACGAAATTATCACAGTAGTAGAGTATGTACTACAGTTAATTTATGCAGTTATGATTTAATTCTGAATCTTCATGTTTGTTTACATTTCTCTTAATTGCGAATGGTGCCATGTATGGTCTGTAAGTGCATGCATAAATTTTAACTTTTTATAATACATTTGTGTATATTTTATGATATACACAAAATGATAAAATAGGCTAATGATAGTAAATGATAAAATAGGCTAATGTCAACATTTTTTTTCTTAATTTTTTTTTATATTTCTAGGCTATGTGATTTGTCTGCAAGTTTTTTGAAATTATTGCAGATCTCCAAAAATTTCCAATATATTTATTGGGGGGGAAAAAACGTATAAGTGGACCCGTGCAGCTCAAACCCCTGTTGTTCAAGGGTCAACTGTATAAGTAATTCTTTTTCACAATTAGAGTGGAAAAGCAGAGTTAGTAGTGGTAGAAAGTAGAACTGCGGTATATATATTTAAAAGTTCTTGGCTAGAGAATAAAACTGGTTTTTGTTAGTCATAATTTAAATGAAAAATGGAACATTTGAAAACATGGAGTATTTTTCAATCTCCAAGAGCTTAAAAGTTCAGCCCTTTTTTCATATGTATAAAATAGGTTTTTGAAGATCAATAAAATCTTAATTTCTTAGATTTTAAAAAGATACATATTTTAAATTAAATCTTCATAATCTTTACTCAAACTGTACAAAAGCAAATTATGTAACCAAAACGTGTGTACCCCCGTAAAATTCTGAAATTAAAAGCACAAAAATCTTCATAATCAAAATGCTTTAGGTAAACCATGCACGTAAATCATTGCTTTCAGTGTGAATTATGATATTTGAAGTATAAGTTGCATTGTTAACTTAGTGTGGACTTTTGACTCATTTTATTTGAAATCTAGATTGCAGGTATTAAGTAAATTTGAGTGAATGTGCATCATGGCTCAGAGAGATGGGACTAGACTGGGGAGGACACATTTGAGACTGGCACATACACACGTGGGCCTTCCAACTTTTTAGTTTTTGTTAATCTGGACAGATTGAATTTGAGATGCTGGTAAGCTAACAGGTAGATAAGAATTGCAAAGTGAAGAAATGGAAGCCTAATTATGCATAATTTTGATAGTAGAATAATTACATTTAAAAATGTGCTTTTCCTTGTTTTTCTTTGAATTGTGTCAGTAATTTTGGTTTGGCTGGTATTCACACATAAATTGTTCACCCAATGTTGACAACTAGTAGGTTCATATATTCTTTATATGTTTGCCTAACCCTTTTTGGTGAGGATTAACTGAGTGTATAAACACCTACATTAGAGACATACTACCAATCACTTGCTACTTGAGAAAACTCAAAGCTTTGAAAACCTTTTTATTATTGCACATAAACTTATACCAAAAATGGAGATAAACAGAAAAATATCCACTAAACCACAACAAATAATAACATGACAACCTGGTCTTCTTAAGGACTTGCATTGACTTAAAAATGTGTTAAATTTATTTAGTTTTTTGACTAGATAGTAAAGTCATATGGTTCAAAAATTCACGTGGTTTAAAAAAGTACCCTGCCCACCCATCTTCCATCTGCTATTTCCCCCACCCTGCCTGCTTAGCAAGTCTATATTCTGTTTTGATAAACATGCATGACAAGTTGTTTGCTGAAGTTGCATTAAGTAATGGGGTGTAATAAACCATTTGAAGTTTAAATATTTTAAAAATTTTAATGATAGTTTTTAATGTTAATTTTTGTAACAACTCTTCAAAATCGTATAACTTTACCACTATTTCTTTAAGAAGAATACATAGAAATAAAATTCCAGCTATTCCAAAACTATACCTTAAATACAGGTAGAAGTTCTAAAACTGTTAATTAGTATTTGTGTACCATTTTGAAGTTTTAGCATGCTTTTGTGTAACTGCATTTGTTGTTTGATCCTCACGAGAATCTTGTTAAGAAGGAAGGGTATGTATTATTGTATCAGAGTTTGTGTTTTGACTGTCAGCATTCAAATCCTAATCTTCTGACTACAAAATGTATGGTTTTTGCACTCTGGCCAAAATCTTAAATCACTTGTCATTATTTGAAATCATTTATACTTATTTTTTTTTACATTTATTTATATTTATATTTTTATATATATATATGTTTGTCTATAATAAAATCATGCTAACCCTTAAAAAAAATACTGAGAATACTACCATAGATACCTAATACCTTCTATTCAGCATACCTGTTTTGAAGTTCACATGAATGTGCTTTATACTTTGCATTAGGGAGAAGAAGGATATTTATGTCCAGAATTTTTAACACATTGGGGAGATTTAGATACCAATAGTAACTTAAAGAGAAATATTGAAAATTCTTTTTCCTCTTGAGTATACTTTCATTTAAAGTACAGTTTTCTGTAAGTTAACTTCTGTTAGACTTCTTAATGTTGTTTATTATTTGCCTTATATATCTAAGTTGAATTTTTCTTAAGTCACTTTGTATCATAAAAGCAAATCTTAGATAAGCACCCTATTACCTCATTTAGTCAGCACCATTAGTGAATGCATCATTGCACATACTTGGTTTTTTTCTTTAGATAACTAAGGTTTCCCTTTTAAATACCACATGAATTATATATATTTTAAGCCTTTATAATACTTAAATTTTCTAAGGCATTTTATACTTCTCTGGTTTCTTTAACAAAGAGATATATGTAGCATAGGAATATCTTTAAGTACCTCTGTTAGTGGATTGTTGCACACATTTATGTCAACTGCATACTCCTGTTTTTGTTGGGCTCTGTGATTAGCATCACTTTTTGCTACTGCTGTTTCTGCCTCTTAAGGGCAGTACGCCTCTATCTAGTTTGCTGATTCTGATATACTTTTTCCTGGAAAGTAGGTAATCAAGTGTGTGAGGAATTGTGTGTTTTATAACAAGAGTTCATAAATCCTTGTGGAGAGCCCTAGGTTTTAAAGAGCATAAGTGTAATGCAGAGCCCTTTGACAGTTAATTGGGATATGCAGTGGCCTTTGCTTATTGGGTTTATGGATCAAAGCATTGTTGTGACCTTTGAATAAATGGAGTGTTATGATAATTGTATTTTAAGGGACAAAAGTTATTCTGATATTGTCCTATGTATTGATGTTGCTCTGATTTACTCTATTATTGAGTTGGATTTAAGTATTAATCATTTAAGGTTAAATTTCTGATGTATATATGTTCTTCAATGGCTACAATTCAGCCGTAGTAATTTAGTAAAATAACTATAATGAAACTTTTCTTTTGAATTTGGCTTCTCTTTTTTTCCTCTCCACCAGGGAGTAACTATTCCCAGTCAGAGGCGCTATGTGTATTATTATAGCTACCTGCTAAAGAATCATCTGGATTATAGACCAGTGGCACTGTTGTTTCACAAGATGATGTTTGAAACTATTCCAATGTTCAGTGGCGGAACTTGCAGTAAGTGCTCTAAATTCTCATCCTTCCATGTATTGGAACACTTTTCTTACTGTATCTAGAAGTTTATATAAAACTCTAGAAAGAAATTTACCAGGAGAGTATATTTATGCAGGAGAGTATATTTGTACTGAAGTAATCGAACTAATTAATTAGCTCTGTTGTTCAGCTTATTGGGCTAAGGAAGCCAAGAGCAATGCGTTTTAGTGTTGTTGAAGCCAAGTTATATTTGTGAAAGAAATATTCTGTGCTTCATCCACCAAATGCAGGCTAAATTTTGACCAGATGACTAAAAAACCTATACTATAAGAGATCTAGCATGAGATTAGCAGTGGAATTCATCAGTTTACTGGTCTTGGGGCAGGGACCAATTCCCTGATATCTTGAGAAGACTAGATATTGACAGTAATGGTGACAGGGCAATGAAAAGGAAAGGAAGAAGTGATAAGACATGGCAGCAGGCTGAAGTATAATGAATGAAGAATAGGATTGAGTCAAAGTGTGTGGGATATTAGAGAGAACCTGGATTAAGATCTGGGTTCCAGTCCTAGATGAATGTGCTGTGTAACCCTGGGCACATCATCTACCTCACTTTCAGTTTCCTTATCAATAAAATGAAGAGACTTTGAAATCTGGAACTTCCTGGATAAGTACTAAGTACAGATCATGTCACTGATGTCTACCTGTAATTATTTCTCACTGGCGAACCTCTGTAATTTTATTAGGAGTTTATCTAGAAGCAAAGTTATATACTATATACTATATATACTGTAAACAAACAGTTATATACTATAAATAAAAGTTTATTTTATTAGCTTATCTGGAAACTGTAAAATTGTTTCTAACAATTTTAATGAAGGGACAACTTCATTATTTCTTTTGATATTTATAATAATAATTGAGTGATATTTTACAATTTGCTAAGTGGTTTTAGTTTTCAGCTTTAAGTTTTGCTTCTTGAAAATATTTATGTAATTAAAAAATTTTCTATCCCCAAATTAATTTATGCCCAGAAAATTGATTTCTTTATATTGTTTATCTTTGTCAGATAGATGTGATCACCATCATCAGATCTTTCCTGTATTCTGAGAGCAAGGGAACTTTATCAAAGACCACAGATTTACTAACATAGCATGTTAACACATTGACTGCCACACAAAAAAACCAGAAACTTTTCCCTGCAGCCGCAGTGTTTTATTACAAAAATAGAATAAAAACTTCAAGTGTAATTTAAAGGTAAACATAAATAGAAAAACATTTTTAGAATTAAATTGTCAATATTAATTGTAACAATAAGAACATAAACAAGTAAGATTTTATATATGCTTCTTGTGGCCCTGGGGTCAAAACTAGAGTGAGCTAAATATAACTGCCATGGCAGTTAATGTGTTAAAGGCTTCTAAGGAGTCTCATTGATGCTTTTTTCATCTTAGTACAATTTTAAAAACTGCTGAGTGCAAGGCACTGGGCTGTTGGAGGTAATCAACATAAGAACTTAACAGATTCATAGAGAAGGGAAAAGGAAGAAAAAACTCACGCTCTTCCTATAGTGTAGATATCAGTGTAAGAGCCAAAAGAAAAGTATAAAATACTATGGAGATAATAAGAGAGAACATTCAGTTCAGTAATCTTATCTAATTTTTTCACATTGGCCTCTTCTAGTAAAAATCTCTTGTCAGTTCTGCTCTGCCTGCCTACATTTAAACTCTGTTTTATTTTTTTCTTTTGGTCTCACAGTATTACATTTAAACTTCCAGTCTCAAAATTATTGACTACTGAAATCTTTTTAATCTTTGCTAATATTCTAGTTCCCTGTTTATGCCCTGTGAATTAATGCTATGCAGTGAAGCTCTATTATAATACAAGTAATATGTAGTCAAATGAGAGATTGTATGTATAAATTATAAATGCTATATTCAGAAAAGAAAGTTTTGACAAGGGTTGTCAAACAGTTTCATGAAGGAAGTCCACCAACTCTTTATTGAACATTGGAGAAAGCATACAGTTTAGATTGTCATTAAAACTGAAAGAAGTATTACAGGTAATGAGAAATGAGCTGGGTAAGAAATGTAGTGACACAGAATAGAGTAGGAATGGAATGTGGGACTTACTGTTAGAGGATCCTGAATGGGGATGACAGACTTGCTTTGATAAATACTAGAGTATCATGGTAATACTAGCGGCTTAAACCGTGTTGTAAGGACAGTTGTGTATAAAGTTATGATTGTAAGAGGAAAAAAATAGTGGAAAGGAAACTAGTGATGTGACTTGCCTTAAGCCAGGTGTCCTAGGGCAGTCAAATGGGATTTGGTTAGTTTTTCTTTTGTCATTTATGTCGAAAGATTTTGTCAAAGTTTTGATCCTGGTCAGGTGAATGATTCACAGAAAGGAGAAGAAAGAAAAGTGAATCTGAGACTTGGATACATGTTTTAAATCAGCTGAAAGTGGGCTGTTCATGTGAAGATACTCAATTTGAGTACTTGGAAGTATAGATTCAAATCTAGGTGAGAGATACCTGATATTTTAGGAAGCATCAGGAAAGAGTAGTTAAGCCTTTCATGTAAATATGTGTGGAGTAAGGGATGGGAAGGCTTGAAGGAAAGCAGAGGGTGAGGACTGAGATAAGAGGAATGGCAGCTTGGGTTCAGGAGGAAGAAGAGGAATGAGCGAAGAAAACAAAACTAGTGGTGAAAAATAGAGTTATTAGAATCTTTTTTCTTACTTAATTGTCTTAATATTTCTAAGTGAAGGAAAAGTCACTATAGGGTTAAAAATGTTAATAAAAGATGATCAATGTGGTTCTCTCTCAAGACTGTATCATCCAAGATGTATACATCCAAGAAAATTTAATTCTGATTTTTATTTACTGGATGTGGATGTTGTTATTTCTTTAGAAAACAGTCAATTATATCAAAGGGATATATATCAGAATTGCATCTTAAAAGTCCACAGAACCATACTAATATTGGACTTCTGATAAGTTAGGCCATATCTATGTAAAATGTGAAATTCATATTGTACAGATTATTTTCTTTAGTGATTTGAGGAAACCTTTACTACTTATTTTTACTAAAACAATTTTAGCTTAGTTTTTAGGGGAAATTCTAAGTAACACTGATTGTAATTAGCTTATGAATTATTTATACAATTCTAAAATTCTTGAAGCTGTGCATTTTAGATGTAGTTTAATTGAAATCTGGCTATACTATTAGTTTGCTTTTTAAAGTCCTAAAATCAAGATTCAGATTCTGAATTAGTGGAGCTAAGATTAATAAGATTATAAGGCGTTTTCATCCTGGTTAATGTTATCACAGCTATAAAATCAGACCTTGTTCATTTGCTTCTTCAAGCTAGACTTCCCAGTGAAATTTTCAGTATCACATAAAGTTTTGTGAAATGGCTCATTGCACTTTAAACCTTGAGTCAAGGAAGTAAAATTTACTGATAGATTGTTGATGTAATATTTCTCCTTTTTGAGGTAGCTTTTTCTCATAATAAATGTCTTACAAATCCATGTTAGAATAACCCTGATGCCTTTATCAAACATACTATTTTTGTGATTGCTGATATTGCTTTAGATATCACATACACAAGGAAGTAGGTGTTTATTAAACTGGAAATTCCATTTATCTTGGTTTAGCTTTTACCTTGTTCTTAGTCATTGGTCACATTGATAAAAACGTGAGACTTTTCTTCGTCTTTAAGAATAATGACACCTTTTGATGCTAAGAATTTTGTTTATTTATATGTATATGTATGTATATATTTCTCATACACTTTATGCAAGTTTGTGTTTCTATTTCTTGATTATCTTGGCATATTTCCTTCAAAAGCCACTTCTTACTTCCTAGGGTTAATCTGTTTCTTTTTAAATAGACTTCTGTTTTGTAACTCCTTGGTGTACTACAAATAAATTATATTTTGTCAAATTATTTAGATAACTTTAGATTTTTAAAGTCCTAGAATCTTAACATTCATTAGTCTTTAATTTCTTTAATCATTAATGTCATTAGCTAAAAATGATTTGTGAGTAGATTTAAAAAATAAAACACATACTCCTTCACTTTCCATACTTTACCACCTTTTAGTTGGACTGCTAATGTAAAAACATGATGACTTTGGAGAATTTATGTTTTACCAGTTATTTTAAAACAGGCATGCGCCAAAACCAAAATAGTTGTTAATGAAAATGGTGTGTTTTGGAGGGGAGGGAGGTTGTACTACGATTTTTACTTGAGGTCTACTGCATTTCTTTGCAGACATTTCAAATCTCTTCCTTCCTGTTTCTCACAATGGCTTTATATACCTTTAAAAATAAAATGTGGGCTACAGGTAAAATGAATGATGGTTAATATTTTTATAAATATTTAGATTTGTGTTTATGGAATTTATTATAACTTGGTTATAGGTTATATTCTCTTCCCTCTTGTGAACATGTAATAATATATATTTTGTGATTTTTGTTACATGCTAGAGACTTCAAAATGCTACAGCAAATATCTATTTAAAAAGTTACCTTTTATGCAGTTCACAAATGTGCCAGAAAGTTACTTTATTGTTTTTAATGCTTAATTAGTATTAGGATTTTTAGTATAATTTTAATGTTAAAGTTTTGATGTTATACTGCCAGAAGTCTAATCTTGGGATTTGCTATTCATGAAATAGGAATTGATTTTTATACCAGTAATAGAATCTTATTTTGAAGGTTCAAATTGGAGGAACTCTTGCATTGATTATATTTTTTGTCTAATTTATTTCCATTGATTTGTTTTAGATCAGGATTACAGATGCAGAATCACTATTTTGTGTGTATTGTGGATACTTATCATTAAAATCATTTTTGACAGTTTGACAGTTAAAGGCATTTCCTGTGAAATGATACTAGTATGTATTTATCCATGCAGATCCTCAGTTTGTGGTCTGCCAGCTAAAGGTGAAGATATATTCCTCCAATTCAGGACCCACACGACGAGAAGACAAGTTCATGTACTTTGAGTTCCCTCAGCCATTGCCTGTGTGTGGTGACATCAAAGTAGAGTTCTTCCACAAACAGAACAAGATGCTAAAAAAGGTTTGCACTTTACTTTCATTGGGGAAAATATCCAAAATAGCCATATTTTGAAGAGTAACCTCAGTTCTTTTGCTTAATGCCTTTGGTTAGGCAGAAATCATTCTGTAAGGAGAGATTAAGAGATATATTTTATTTTATGACTGACATCTAATGAACTATAATTAATTTTCTATTAGATCTGCAGGTGTTTTGCTTACTGTAGCATTGATGAGACATTATAATGAGAAATAATCCTGTTAGAAGGAAAAGGCCAGATGGCATTGTAACATGAGATGAATTTTCCTTAACAAGGATGGGTTAATGAGCTGAGACCGTAACTTTAAAAAAATTTTGTTCTATGGGTAGAAATAAGATCTGTTCTGTGGTCTTATATGATGATACAAACTACTTTTTCTTCCATTTTGGTTTATGTTTTTTAAGGCTGAGTTATTTTCTATTTAGCTTCCTCAGTTTTACTGATTATTTAGTTTTTTAGCTGAGAGAGAATTATCAGTATGAAAAGGAAGTAATAAAGAATGAAAAAATGTGGTATTATTCAAATATGCAGGTTTAGAAAGTTAGTGAGGTTTGTATTTTACTGAGCTATATTTAGAGAAGGCAAGAGCTCATTTTAAAACAAACTATCTTGGTTTAAAATATTAAATGTGACTATTTAAAGTGAGCCTAGGTGCAAAATTTTTAGGTAGTAATGAAGAAAAGCACTAGCTAGCTTTATGTAGTGGTGTTGCCTTGGTAAATGTGTTGGATAGTTAGCATATTGCCAGTCTTTAGACATTCTTAATAATAAGATTGATTTAGTTTTTTTTTTTTAATCTTTTTCTTTTGAAAGAAAATAAGAGGAAATTTCATTTACTGCAAAAAGTTTAAATGCTATTTTGACTTTATCCAGAAGTCAAATATAATTTCCTTTATCCAGAATCCAACCAGCCAGAAAAACCACAAAATATTAAACTGATTTTTTTCACCAGAAACCCATTTCCTACCTTTTCTGTATAAATCAAAGTTAAATATATCTTAGTAACTTTGAAAAGTTGCTTTTTATACCTAGAAGTGTTAGCAAATGTTTTAAAATTAAGATAATTAGTAAGTTTTGGGGTTCCCCCCCATTCATAATATTTAATACACATAAAATTTTATATTTTACATTTAAAAATAGTCACCTGCATTACCATTTCCCTACACCTTTAGAACGTACTAATTCTTGTTTCAGTCCTAATTACCAGTACCTTACATTAACACATCTAAAATTGATTAAATTAAATATTTGCAATGTTTATGTATCTTAGGTTGCATAAATTTCCATTTTAATTTCCCTGCCTTATTTAAATGTATGCTGTGATTTAAACAAATGAAAACAATTTTAGTATAATTTGTACACATAAGGAATTCATATTTTTTGAAACTTAAATATTAGCTTATTTTCTTCTGGCTGTAAGTAAAATATAAGACTTTGCTAAAATAATTGAAACTAACAAAGTAACTTGTCATATATAAAATTGCCTTGCTAGGCAGATATAATGAAAAGATATAATGAAATTTAAGACATAGATCCTTAAGGATCTTATCTTCTTGGAGAAAAACACAAAACCTGAAGGCAACTTAGAATAAAAGATTTAAATGGCAGTTTAAGGCACCAGATAAGATGTCACAAGGCTTTACATCATTAGTTGTCAAATGATTGATACATGCCAAATTTCTATATTGGTTAATAAAGGTTTGAAGTTACGAACTTCTATTGTGGTTTTTGATTAAGAAAGTTTCATATTATTACTAAGTGATTTTTTTTAAGAATAGGCATTTTATAACACAATAAGAAATCAGAAGTACTCCTCCCTGCCCCCCTCATATTTTATTCTGAAAGTTTTCAAGCATACATTGTCATGAAAGAAACTGGAGCCACTTAAGTTTGTATTGCCATAAAAGTAAACATGTATTTGTCATGCTTCATCAGGGAAGTTGCACTAACCTTCCAAGAACTTTTGTTAAAATAAATCTTGGAATATAGCTCATTTGAAATATAGAAAAAATTAAATCCATATCTGAACTTTGTATATATACACAAACTCAAAACATTTTTTTAAGCTAGTATTAGAATAGAAAGGAGGTATTTTACTTAAAATGTTAAGGCAAAAGCAAGTTATCTTAGTTCTTGTGAGATTATATTTTTGGTCTAAAAAGGAAAGGTAAAGGAAAAATCATATGTGAATGAGAATATAGGAGATAACCCACAGATTGCTATATAATAGTCTTTGTGTTTACCTTTACTTAAATATCAAATGATACATAGTTTCTTTTATTGACTGCTTGGGGGAGATGTGGAATATAGGTGACATATTTTCCTTTTTAAAAAACAAGTCATTTAATAGAAAATAAGTCTTTTCTTTCTTTTTTTTAAGGACAAAATGTTTCACTTTTGGGTAAATACGTTCTTCATACCAGGACCAGAGGAAACCTCAGAAAAAGTAGAAAATGGAAGTCTATGTGATCAAGAAATTGATAGCATTTGTAGTATAGAGCGTGCAGATAATGACAAGGAATATCTAGTACTTACTTTAACAAAAAATGATCTTGACAAAGCAAATAAAGACAAGGCCAACCGATACTTTTCTCCAAATTTTAAGGTCAGTTAAATTAAACATTTTGAGGAGTTGGTGGTGACTTGTGTATATGTGTGTGTATTTTTTAAGCCGATCTATCTTTAGTGAGAAAGTGTGTGTTT
The DNA here is from genome assembly GCA_023783475.1 of Daubentonia madagascariensis. Classification (NCBI taxonomy): domain Eukaryota; kingdom Metazoa; phylum Chordata; class Mammalia; order Primates; family Daubentoniidae; genus Daubentonia; species Daubentonia madagascariensis. Next base: position 25,884,349 of record JAKFHU010000585.1, read on the forward strand.
TATTCTAGGTTTATAGCTGATGAAGAACTTGCTTGACTAGTTTTTAAATTATGTATTATTTAGAAGCAATGTTTATGTGACAGTAACCTGAAAGTTTCAGATGAAATACCCTGATGCACACAGAGTCAAAAAAGCTACATTTTTTCCTTACCCAATTCTTTGTTGTTGTTTGGTGAAATCTGGTGCAGAGGTACAGGAGGGGAGTTAAGTGAGTAGGATATGAATTAGGAATGGGGGAAGAAAGAAATGGATGGAACTCAGTCAGTTGGGAATGATTCATATGGAATGTTTTCACTACTTCTACTCTTGTCTCCTTTCCAATTTAGTCTCAACTCCTTAGAGTGATCTTAAAAATAGACTTGGTTGTGTCACTCCTGTTGACACTTTATAAAGACCTTGTATTTTTTTTTACCATGACCTACAGGGACCTGCATGATTTAGCACAGGCCCTCCCCTCCTACATCAACTCTCTTGCTCCCTGAGATTGAGCCATACTGGTCTCTCTTCAGATCTTCACAGTGCTGAGCTTCTGCTCTGGTCTTTCCAGTTCTTTTCCTTCTCCTTGTACCTTTCCCACCCCGGTCTTTCCCCTGTCCTTCACAAGGCTATCCTCATGTTTCTACCCTTAGCTTCAATCTCATCATCTTTGAAAGGCCTTCTCTGATTGTCTTCACCTTTTATTCTTTTTAAAACCCTTTCTATTAATATTTCCTCATATTGTTTCATTTTCATTTCATGGTATCTTTCATTTTTGTCTATATGTGATGTGTGTGTATGTATGTATTTCTATTTATAGACAAGAATTCTTCAGATTAAAAAATCTGATATGTAAACACTCCCAAATGGTTATCATTTTTTCTTCCTCTTTCCTATTTCTTTTATTTATTTTTTTTATTCCAGAATATTACGGGGGTACAAACGTTTAGGTTACATATATTGCCTCTGCACTGCCTGAGTCAGAGCTACAAGCATGTCCCTCCCCCAGACAGTGCCCCCCACACCCATTAGGTGTGAATATACTCATCCCCTCCCCCCGCACCTACCTGACACCCAGTGAATGTTATTTTCATATGTGCACATAAGTGTTACTGGTCAATTAGTACCAAATTTGATGGTGAGTATATGTGGTGCTGTTTTTCCATTCTTGTTCCTATTTCTGATTCTACTTGATTTTTCCCCCTTCCATTCACCGTACTCTTCTCCTTCTCTTTTTGATTCTCTTATTTTTTTATTCCATTTTTATAACATACAACAAACCTAACCATAGCTTATAAGCACAAGAATATTGCTAGTCATATTTTTAAAAAGTGAGGAGGGGGTCCTACAGGTTTTAAGCAAAAATAGATCTAATATTAAATGTCTTTAGATCTAATTTATTTTAAGTATTTCAAAGTTTCCTCTGTTTTTTTAATTTTTAATTGACACATAATAATTGTATATATTTGGGGTTGCAGAGTGATATCTCCGTACATGTATACAGTGTGTAATGATCAAATCAGGGTAATTAGCATATCTGTCACCTCAAACGTTTATCATTTCTTTGTGTTGAGAAAATTCAAAATCTTCCCTTCTAGCTATTTGAAAATACACAATAAATTGTTGTTAACTGTAGTCGCCCTGCAGTATCAAGAATTCTTCAGATTAAAAAATCTGCAGTACTACAGAACACTAGAACTTACTCCTCCTATTTATTGTATCTGTTAACCAACCTCTCCCTGTACCCCCCTCTCCACTATCATTCTCACCCTCTAATAACCACAGTTCTACTCTCTACTTGTATGAACTCAATGCTTTTAGCTCCCATGTATGAGTGAGAATATGTGGTATTTTTCTGTCTATGCCTGACTAATTTTACTTAACATAATGTCCTCCAGACTAGACATTTTGTTAGAGTCATCAGGTTTCCTTTCTTTTCTCTAAATCTGCATTTTTCTCAACCATTAGCTTTTAAAGTGTCTTTTTCCCTCAAGTTTTATTTTCTGTTTTAATATTGGGAGAGGTTTCATATTTGTGATTACAAATAAAAACTATTTCAGTTATTAGTAAACATTTTAAAATGTCATGTTGTGGTAAATGCTATGAAAAATAGAGACGGGATAGAGGGTAGTCTTGGTGTGTGTGTTTGTTTGTTTGTTTGTTTTTTAAGCTAGGATGGTTAGAGAAGGCCTGACCAAGCAGATGACATTTAAGCAGAGGTGTAAATAATACTAGTGAGCTATACAGCTATCTGGGAAAAGAGGAAAAAGTAGAGATGCAAAAGCCCTGAGACAGGAATGAGCTTGTTGATATATATGAGGAGTGATAAGTCATTTTGACTAAAACAAAGCGAACAAGAAAACCAGTCCAAATGTGAAGATATTAGAGTGCTTTCAGTACAGGAAAGATGTAATGTGAATTTTGTCTGTAACTGTTCACTCCATTCATGCCATTAAAATACAGACTAGCGAGGAAAGTAAGGAGGGGAACAAAAATGGAAGCTGGGAGATGAGTTAAGAGGCAGTTGCAGTGGTTTATTAAAAGTGAGAGGTGGTGGCAAAATAGTGGCAGTGTGGGGTAACGAGAAGCTGTCAGATTAACTTAAATTTACTGATGGAGTGTGGATGTTGGTTGTAAGAGAATTGATAATGACTCTTGAATAATAGGGGAGGGGCTGTTGATAATAGAATGAGAAAGGGATTTGAATTCAGATCTGATTCAAATCTCACATCTACTGCCTACCAGATATGTGGCCTTCACTAAGTTCCCTAACCTTTCTGGGACTTAACTTTCTCTCCTTTAAAATGGAAATACCTAACATGTAGGGTTGTTTTGATAATTATTTTGACTGTGCGTGGAAAGGTCCTTGGCCTGTTTAGACAATTATATGATGTTAACTTCCCTTTTCTCACTTCAGTTGAAGTTTTTAGGGCTAATGGATCCTGAACATCATTGTTGATTACATATTTTGTATGTTTGTATAGTGTTGTTTATATAAAAAAATACATTGAGTTTTAGACAGGTAGTAAGAAAAATATTCTTTCAGAACTCAGTCATTTGTGAATTGAATTTTGTAATTGAAAAACCACTGGGCCGGTCACAGTGGCTCATGCCTGTAATCCTCGGGATGCCGAAGTGGGAGGATTGCTTGAGGTCAGGAGTTTGAGACCAGCCTGAGCAAGAGCAAGACCCCATTTCTACTAAAAATAGAAAAATTAGCCGGGCCTGGTGGTGTGTGCCGGTAGTCCCAGCTACTCTGGAGGCTGAGGCAGGAAGATTGCTTGAGCCCAGGAGTTTGAGGTTGCTGTGAGCTAGGCTCTGTCTCAAAAACAAGAAAAAGAAAAAGAAAAACTATTGATGACCTTCAATCTGCACTTCTTTTGTTGAATTATTTAGTTAATGTTTGCAGCTTACGTTTTTTTTTTAAAGTATATTAAAATCATCTTTTAAGTACATAGCAAGAAAAAAAATGTAGAAAATCTTAAGAGTCATTTAAAAGACAGTTGCCTTCTAAAGATCATGTTTGTTATATTAATAGTACTTAAAAATTAATCTGTTAAAAATATATATCTTCACTAAGTAATTTAAGATTAGTCATATTTGTGGATTTTCATTTTAAATTTTTTCTTTCTCTAGGTGAAGCTGTACTTCACAAAAACAGTAGAGGAGCCATCAAATCCAGAGGCTAGCAGTTCAACTTCTGTAACGCCAGATGTTAGTGACAATGAACCTGATCATTATAGATATTCTGACACCACTGACTCTGATCCAGAGAATGAACCTTTTGATGAAGATCAGCATACGCAAATTACAAAAGTCTGAATTTTTTTATCAAGAGGGATAAAACACCATGAAAACAAACTTGAATAAACTGAAAATGGACCTTTTTTTTTTAATGGCAATAGGACATTGTGTCAGATTACCAGTTATAGGAACAATTCACTTTTCCTGACCAATCTTGTTTTACCCTATACATCCACAGGGTTTTGACACTTGTTGTCCAGTTGAAAAAAGGTTGTGTAGCTGTGTCATGTATATACCTTTTTGTGTCAAAAGGACATTTAAAATTCAATTAGGATTAATAAAGATGGCACTTTCCCATTTTATTCCAGTTTTATAAAAGTGGAGACAGACTGATGTGTATACGTAGGAATTTTTCCTTTTGTGTTCTGTCACCAACTGAAGTGGCTAAAGAACTTTGTGATATACTGGTTCACATCCTACCCCTTTGCACTTGTGGCAACAGATAAGTTTGCAGTTGGCTAAGAGAAGTTTCCAAAGGGTTTTGCTACATTCTAATGCATGTAATTTGGGTTAGGGGAATGGAGGGAATGCTCAGAAAGGAATATATGTTATGCTGGACTCTGGACCATATACCATCTCCAGCTATTTACACACACCTTTCTTTAGCATGCTACAGTTATTAATCTGGACATTTGAGGAATTGGCCGCTGTCACTGCTTGTTGTTTGTGCATTTTTTTTTTTTAAAGCATATTGGTGCTAGAAAAGGCAGCTAGAGGAAGTGAATCTGTATTGGGGTACAGGAATGAACCTTCTGCAACATCTTAAGAATCCACAAATGAAGGGATATAAAAATTATGTAGTCATAGATAAGAAACACAGCAACAATGACTTAACCATATAAATGTGGAGGCTATCAACAAAGAATGGGCTTGAAACATAAAAATTTGACAATGATTTATTAAATATGTTTTCTCAGTTGTAATGACTGCTCCATCTCCTGTGTAATCAAGGCCAGTGCTAAAAGTCAGATGCTATTAGTACCTACATCAGTCAACAACTTACACTTATTTTATTAGTTTTCAATCATATACCTGCTGTGGATGCTTCATGTGCTGCCTGCAAGCTTCTTTTTTCTCATTAAATATAAAATATTTTGTAATGCTGCAAGGAAATTTCAATTTGAGATTCTACAGTAAGCGTTTTTTTTCTTTGAAGATTTATGATGCACTTATTCAATCCAATAGCTGTCAGCCGTTCCACCCCTTTGACCTTACACATTCTATTACAATGAGTTTTGCAGTTTTGCACATTTTTTTAAATGTCATTAACTGTTAGGGAATTTTACTTGAATACTGAATACATATAATGTTTATATTAAAAAGGATATTAAGGATATTTGTGTTAAAAAGGAAATTAGCATTGCAGTACCTTTTCAGCACTGCACAAATAATAAGACATTTAATTTTTCAGTAGAAATTGTCCTACATATGCTTTATTGATTTGCTATTGAAAGAATAGATTTTTTTTAATGTGCAGTGTTGTAACATTTCTTCGTAGTGCTAGAGTTGGGACTAGGGCTTCAATTTCACTTCTTAAATATCATCATATATTTGATATGCCCAGACTGCATACAATTTTAAGCAGAGTACAACTACTATTGTAAAGCTAATGTGAAAATACTATTAAAAAGGATTTTTTCCAGAAATTTGGTGTCTTTCAAATTATACCTTGACCTTGACATTTGAATATCCAGCCATTATATTTCTTAATGGTGTAAAATTCCATTTTCAATAACTTATTGGTGCTGAAATTGTTCACTAGCTGTGGTCTGACCTAGTTAATTTACAAATACAGATTGCATAGGACCTACTAGAGCAGCATTTATAGAGTTTGATGGTAAATAGATTAGGCAGAACTTCATCTAAAATATTCTTAGTAAATATTGACATGTTTTCCATACCTCATCAGTTTCATTCAACAAATAAAATTTTTAAATTTTTAACAAAGCTCTTAGGATTTACACCTTTATATTTAAACATTGATATATAGAGTTATTGACTGCTCATAAGTTAAATTGGTAAAGTTAGAGACAACTATTCCTAAGATCTCGCCATTGAAATTTATATACCACCTTGTTTTTCATAAAAGCTGAAAATTGTTGACTAAAATGAAAATCAACTTCATGTTTTGGATAGTTATTAATACTGTTCTTTATTACAATTTTGGGCACAGCATATTAAAACATAACTTGTATTGTTCCAATATGTAACATGGAGGGCCAGGTCATAAATAATGACATTATAATGGGCTTTTGCACTGTTATTATTTTTCCTTTGGAATGTGAAGGTCTGAATGAGGGTTTTGATTTTGAATGTTTCAATGTTTTTGAGAAGCCTTGCTTACATTTTATGGTGTAGTCATTGGAAATGGAAAAATGGCATTATATATATATTATATATATATAAATATATATTATACATACTCTCCTTTATTTCAGTTACCATCCCCATAGAATTTGACAAGAATTGCTATGACTGAAAGGTTTTCGAGTCCTAATTAAAACTTTATTTATGACAGTATTCATAATTAGCCTGAAATGCATTCTGTAGGTAATCTCTCTGAGTTTCTGGAATGTTTTCTTAGACTTTTTGGATGTGCAGCAGCTTACATGTCTGAAGTTACTTGAAGGCATCACTTTTAAGGAAGCTTACAATTGGACCCTGTACCATCCCAAGTCCTTTGTAGCTCCTCTTGAACATTTTTGCCATAATTATAAAAGGGTAGTTGAAAAAATAGCATCACCATTCTTTGCTGTGGCACAGGTTATAAACTTAAGTGGAGTTTACCGGCAGCATCAAATGTTTCAGCTTTAAAAAATGAAAGTAGGGTACAAGTTACATGTTTAGTTCTAGAAAATTTGTGCAATATGTTCATAACGATGGCTGTGGTTGCCACAAAGTGCCTCGTTTACCTTTAAATACTGTTAATGTGTCATGCATGCAGATGGAAGGGGTGGAACTGTGCACTAAAGTGGGGGCTTTAATTGTAGTGTTTGGCAGAGTTGCCTTCTACCTGCCAGTTCAAAAGTTCAATCTGTTTTCATATAGAATATATATACTAAAAATTTCAGTCTGTTAAACAGCCTTACTCTGATTCAGCCTCTTCAGATACTCTTGTGCTGTGCAGCAGTGGCTCTGTGTGTAAATGCTATGCACTGAGGATACACAAAAAACCCAATATGATGTGTACAGGATAATGCCTCATACCAATCAGATGTCCATTTGTTATTGTGTTTGTTAACAACCCTTTATCTCTTAGTGTTATAAACTCCACTTAAAACTGATTAAAGTCTCATTCTTGTCATTGTGTGGGTGTTTTATTAAATGAGAGTTTATAATTTAAATTGCTTAAATCCATTGAAATTTTAAATAATGGGCAGCCAAATGCCAATTGTGATTAAGAAGTTTTCTGTAAACTTTTTTCTTTGTTTTGTTTTGTTTTGTTTTTCCCCTGCTGTCCTTCAAAGCCTACTATTATAAAAGCATGGCCTTTGTCAGCTTGGGAGTAGAGTATCTGTCTACTCATGTTTAAGAGAAGTGCTTAATTTTAGGGCCTTAGTCACCACTTAATAAATTGTATAAGCATATTAAATAGCATTCTAATCCTGAAAAAGTTCAAGATTCTTGGAAAATTGTACATATTTTTTGTTTGAATAAGCCAGGTGTCTAAAGATAATTCCCCAGAATAGATTTGATACTTCATATTTCAATGTTGTGGCTTTTCCTTATAATTCAGTAATCTGCCATCAACATATGGGAAGCTTTATCTACTCATCATGACTTGTGCCATATAAAAATTGATATTCCAGAATAGTCTAAAGGAATTTTATGTACTTGAATTTAATCTTGTTTCTAATTTTCTTAAAAGCTTAAAGACTAAAGCATATCCTTTCAACAAAGCATAGTAAGGTAATAAGTGAAAGTGTAGCTTGTTACCAGTGTGTTGAAAATAAAGCAGACCATTGATGTAACAGTGAAATTTAATGTTATTTCAAGTTTACATTTTCTCCATGTGACTTTTTAAAAGTAAATGTGAATAATGTGCAATAACGTAAAGAAGTATAAAGTGTATGTGTGTTTGTGTGTACACGCATTTTATTTTTAGGTATCTTGGGTAAAATTATGGTTGAAAACTACTGGAGTCTGAAATTATTCTGATTTATAAGAAGATATTTTGGTGATGTTTGAAAAATAGGAATTTACTGACAATTTTGTTTTTATATCATGTCCTTACTACACTGTAATTTGAGCTGGTTTGGTTCAGTGAATGCCATCACCATTTCCATTGAGAATTTAAAAATCACCAGTGTTTAACATGCAGGCTTCCAAAGGCTTACAAAAAATCAAGACCCTTGAATCTAGTTAATTTGCTGCTAACATGAAACTCTTTTGGTTCTTTTATTTTTGCCAGATAATTAGCCACATATCTAAAGCTTAGTCTTAAATGGTTTAAGTATTACAACTTTTGATTAGCAGTGCTGTTGCTTGTGCAGAGAGAAATGTTTGTGAATGAAAACAAAAATATTGAGTCGAAACTGGTATAAGAACCTAAGAACTGGCAAGCAAGATAATGAAGAAAAACTTTAAAAGATGAAATGTTAGAGACTGACTTTCCTATAGATTTATATAGCTATAGGAAACCTAATGATTAAGTTGCTTATCAGCTTTTAATTTTAGAGCAAATCATTCTTTTATGACTATAATCTTGCCATTTTTCCGTCTTTGAAGAGATCTCTCTTATATCAGAATGTGGGTAGCCACTCTGACAAACTCATGTTGGTTAGTAGCTTTAAAAAATATGTAATGTGAAGACAGGAAAGGACAAAATGGTTTCATTTGGTGGTAGTGCTCTGGTTCTTAGGTATTTTGAGAATAGTTTCCCATCACAACAACAAAATAATCACTGACAATCCCACCACCTGGAGACAGCCATTATTAATACTTACGTGATTATACAATCATTTTTTCTGTATATTCATGTATATATTTTCTTTAAAAAATTAAATTTATACTGTGCATACTCTCAAAGCCTTTTAACTTAGTATTTCTGTCATGGATTTATAGAATGTTCCATTGCTTCAGAAAAGGGACAGTGATTTGATTACTTTCTAATGCTACAGATGAAGATTACGTGCAGCTATTACGAGTCCTTTCCAATTCATTGGGTTATTCATGAATGTTTAAATATTGTTGGCATTAGGATGACATGTCGAAGCAAATGAAACAGTTACATTTATTTAGCATAGACAAGCTTAACACTGTAGATATTTCTCAAAAATCATCTTAAACATTTACATTTGGAAGTATGTGTTAAATAGTTAAACAATGTGTGAAACACTATATTAGTAGTTAACTTCATCACCTTTCTATTTCCCTTATAGGTTGGAAAAGAAAGATGAGCTTTTCAGTTTTTATAGTTCCCAAACAGTTGCTCTATTTAGAGCAAATTAGTAATACCTGCAAAATAAAAAGGTACTGCTGGTTTATTACTTAGTTTTCCTTAAATTTGAGTGCTCAAGTGACTTCCATCACATCAAAAACTTAATATTTCATGAATTGTTCACCTCTAGCTCTGGAATTTACCATGTTTAGTATTATGGTGGGCTTAGAATGTGCAACTCTTTCTTTGACAGTTATTTGATAATTTTGGTGAAAAAACATTTAGCTAAGGTCAGTATATAACTTATAAACCAATGTATTGATATTTTAAAAGCATTTTTACATATGAACGAAGTTAACTGCCATCTTTGAGCATAACTACATTTAAAAATAAAGCTGCATATTTTTAAATGAAGTGTTTAACAAGGATTTATATTTTTCATTTTTAAAAATTAAAAATAATTTATATTTCCTCTGTTGCATGTGGATTCTCATCTGTCCTTATAGAGATTTTGTTTGTACAGAATGGAGCAAAGCTTGTAGTTATGGTTCTAGTGTTTCAGTTTGCCAGATCTGTTCACTGCAGTGAAATTCATGAAATGTTTAGGTGTGGTTTTCTGTAGCCTATCACTTATTGGGTATCATTTATATGTACCTTTAGGATTTTCTGCCTACTCTATCCAGTTGTCCAAATGATATCCCCTGTTTACAAATGCCCTCAAATTTCAATTTTCTTTTTCCATTAAATTGCCCTCATGCCCTAATGAGCAGTGTGTGTATACATGTGTTTGTGTGCGTGGGTGTATGTGTTGTGTGTGGGTGAATTAGATTTTCAAAAGTGCTAGACTCTAGCTTTAGAGATTAACTAGTTTGATTCAGGCAAACATTTCTCACTGGAATTTCACAGTTCATTGTAATGAAATGTTAACCCTGGATGACCTCTGACATACAGTAATGAATCTTGGATATTAATGAATTTGTTAGTAGCATCTTGATGTGTCGCTTTAATGACTTATTTTCAAAGTTGTGCATTAAACCAAAGTTGGCATATTGGAAATGTTTATATAATGTTCCATTTGGCTACTGATGGACATAACAATAGAAATGCCTTCCTATGGAGAATATTTTTCCTTTAAAAAATTAAAAAGGTTAATTATTTTGACTATTTGGTTTTAAACTTTTTATTCATCTGACAAATATTTATCAAGTCCCTGCTATATGAAACTGGTGTTTGGAGTATATTAGTGATCAAAACAGACACACCTATCCTTGCCTTTGAAGAGTTTACACTCCAGTAGAGGAAAACAGACTTTATTGAAATAATTATAAACTGTGATACATGTTGTAAAATATGAGATGCATATGAAACAGTAATGATCATCAAACCTTCCATATGCCCCCTAAATATCCACCCCCTTAGAGTTAGATGAGGCCTATGTAACTTGTTCATACCAATGAAATACCAGTGAAAATGGTTGACACTCTGAGTAAAGGCAATGAAAAAAATTCACTGTACCATCCAGTTTCTCTCTTACCCTACTACAGTGACCAAGGATTTGACATGTTCCAGATGTGCAGTGTCAGCCCGGGTCTTGAGTGACTCCTTGAAGAAGCAGAACTCCCTCAAATTCTCCCTTCCCCAACATTAAACTTGCTAGATACTAGCATGAACAAGAAATAAACTAGATTTACACTGATACTTTGGGATAATTTATTATCATGGCAGAAGTTGTTATATCCTGACTAATACAGTGCTTTGGAAAGATCAGGGAAGGGTTTCTTGAGCAACAAAGAGGGAGTTAAAAATGAAGCAAAATGAAAAATGGCATCTTTAAAAAACATGATGCAATAAATTCTAAATTGCAAGTCATTCGATAGTTACTGAGCACCTGATAGGTGTCAGGCACTGTTCTAGATGCTTGGGATAAAGTAGGTGAACAGCAGATCCTTGCCCTCATGGAGCTTATGCTCTAGCAAGGGAAAACAGACAATAAACAATCAAGGTGGGGGGATGTGGAACAGTAGTTAAGGGAGATCAGGACTGCAGAGTGGAGAGATTGCAGGGTAGCACGGAATAGGCCTCATTGGGAAGGTGAGATTTGAAGACTAGTGGAACAGTGGTTTAGGATGTTTCACCCTTTCAACCAGCAAGACGCACTCCAAATCCTATAAAATTTCATTCTCACCTATACAACTCTGTACATTAATTTCTGAGTTTTTAAGATTATTATTGGTGTATCTAGGGAGAATTTTTAAGAATAATCATAATGTTCTAAACCATTTTGTTTTCTTTCTTTCTTTTCTTTTTTGTTTTAAGGAATGGTTCTTGTCCTGTTGTCCAGGCTGGAGCACAGTGGCATAATCAAAGCTCACTGTAGCCTCAAACTCCTGGGTTCAAGTGATCCTTCCTGCCTCACCCTCCCAAGTAACTGGGACTACAGGTGCATGCCATCATGCCTGGCTAATTTTTTTATTTCCATTTTTTAGAGACAGAGTCTCACTATGTTGTCCAGACTGGTCTTGAACTGGCCTCGAGGGATCCTCCCGCCTCAGCCTCCCAAGATGCTGGGGTTACGGGCATGAGCTACTGCGCCTGGCTCATTTTGTTTTCTAAATTGTTTTGGAAAAATCTATACAATCTGTTGCTCTTCATTTTCAGAGTTGAGTTTATTTTTTAATTTAAAATTTTAAAATTAAAAAAATTTTTACTTTTTCTTGTACTTTTTTAAATGGGAGTGTGTGTGTATTTTGAAAACACTTAATATCACTTTTCAGAAGTTAAAGTTTTGTCATGGCCTTAAACATTTCTGTAAAGCTGAAAGGAAATGTCATTTATGATTTATTGATGGGAAACAAGTTATAAATTTTGAGTTACTCGAGAAACAAAAGGAGTGGGATTTATAGCCTAATGCTCTATGTTTTCATTCTTAACCCATGAGCAAAACTCTCTAGAAAAGGACCAATATCTAAATAGCAAAAGAAATATTTTTTCACAAAGGGAAAAAATCTTCTTCTCTCTTCTCTCACCTCACCTCAAAGTTCAGTAAGTTTAACTTTGTGATCAAGGGAAAATAGTATAATCGAATTAATTTGCTACAGTAGAAATTTGTAACTATCAAGGCCTTATTAATTTTTTTGCTAGTGATCAGTTTCTTCCATCAGGGGCAGGTACATACAATTGGACATGAAATTTTGAAGGAAAATGCTATTAGCTTTTCCTCTTTTAATTCTTACTTTTCAAATAGATTTTGAGCAATTTTAAAGACATTTTCCTGGGCAATTTGTATTTTGTTTTTATTCTGAGTTTAAAAAAGCTTTTTTTTTTTTTTTTCTGACATTTCCCTTTGCTTTAGAAAGGATTTAAGGTAGCTGAATGGGTTTCCCCAGTGTGAGAAAAATTGTCATGTAAATTTAGATAAAAGTATTGTATACATCCTTTGGTCTTGGCTTAAGGGTTAAAATTTACTGAGAATGTCTCAGGAACCCCATTGGAATTTGAAAGTACTTTCTAATAGTATTGTGAATTGGTCCCTTAAATATTGATAAATAGGCCTCAAACTTAATTTTCAAGGAAATTAGCCACACTTTTACTGTTTACTCTGCTTGAAATACATGAGAGGGAAAATAATGTAGTTAGTTATGTGTTCCTATTTAATAATATGCACAGTTAAATGTGACCTGCCGATATTGTGAAACTTAGCAAAAATATATTCTGTAAAAATACTAAGTACACCAATACTCTCTAATTACTAAAACTTAGAGATCTAAAGTAGTCCAATTAACTGATATTAGAACACATCATGACATGTGGAAGAACTATTAGCAAATTGTAGTCATGTTTATCCCTCTCTTTTCAACTATAATCATGTTTTTGAAATGAGATCTAATTTTTCAATCCTTATTACCCATAAGGAAGATAAATGTATTTAAATTTCACAAATGCCTATGAAAATTACCAAACTTCTTAGTTTTACTCAATATTTCCATGAAGATATCATTGGCAAGAAAGCCCAACATTTTACATGACTATCTTTAACAAGGGAACTCTAAGTGGTTCTTTAAGTAATTAATTAACTAATATTTTGTTTACTGTGAATAGCCATCATAATTCACATGAATAATACGTAGGCCTCTTAGGATTATTAGTACTGTATATTACATGAATGTTCAAAAGGAAAAATAACTTTTAGTCTTTGGTAAAAGAGTAGGTATAAGGTAAAATTTCCCTTTTGCCAGACTTAGCAGACACTAACGTGTTTGGCTGTCCTTGGAGAAGACTGAAGCCATCGTTTCTATAAAAATCCAATGAGGTTAAACAAAAATATCACTTTGAACATGATTTACTGAGGTAAAATCTTGGGTAGGAGGCGCTTGAAAGCCTCAAGCAATTTGAATCTTTCTCCAGAAAGTTAAACACAGTTCTACCCAAAAAACCTGAAGTCATTTAATATGCGTAGAAATTCTGTGATGTCAGCTCACCTAGAGACCAAAGGAAAGGAGTACCAAGAGAAAGGAGCTGAAGTAAGATGAGAGAAGAAAGCAGCAGGAAAAGAAGTGTGGGAGGAGCCCAAACTCTGACTGCTGGAGGCTCCTGGAGAGAGGTAGGAAGATAACAGAAAATAATTGTTCTGTGCTGGCAGTGTGTGCCAGGCACTGCAGTAGGCATTTCACAAGCTTGACCCACCTTCAAGGTGCGATTTTATTTCATGTTAAGCATAAAAATTGAAAGTCATTATGCTTAAATTATCCAGGTCTCTCTCACAACTTATAAGTAGGGAACTGGATTTGAACCCAGGGCAGTCTGTTATTTCTACCATACTATTCATACCACCTCTTGAACAGAATCAAATTTACAAAGAAAACTAAAAGCTAAGACAATTCACAGGTAGTGGAGTCATGCCAATATTCTTTATTACTAACAAAGGAAAAGCAAACTTTAGTGCAGGGTATAAATCCAGCAACAGGAACAGCAAAGAGAAATAACAATTGTTCAAGTTATAAAAGAGAAAATAAATAACTCTATGTATCTTGCAACATTCTAGACAGGTAAGATGTTGGCACATATTTTTATATCAACACTCAGAATGAGAGCTCCTTGATTTGCTAGTTTGGTATAAAATCCATTTAATAAACTTGTACTTTATTTTTGAACTAGGATGCCTAGACTGTTTAAAATGATTCGTTCTCAGTTAAGCAGCCAACCAGCCACCTAACAAGTATGTATTGTATGCCTACCGTTTCAAATTGGAATGATAATAGTATAGAAGTCAGAAAAGGTCATATATTTTACCTTTTAGAGTGGGGAAACAGATTTCATACAGAAGGAGGAAAAAGTGTGATGGCTTAATGGTAGAAACAAACTTAGTCATTTAGGAAACTGTAAGAAGAGAAAGGCGAGGGCAGAGTTAAGTGATGGGACAGTGGTGAAAGATAAATTTTGGAGCAGTAGGCAGGGGAACTTCTGGTTTCAGTCAAGGTGGAATAAAACCATTAAAGCCTGCCTCTCCTGCTGATGACAACTAAAAAATCTCCAGACCAAGTACAAAAAGTAGCTACCTAAGAATTCTGAAAAGTAAACAAAAGAAGGCAGATTGTGAAGGAGAGTCAAAACTTGGAAAAGCAACCTATATAGGCATGGTTTTTCTTTATTTTTATTTTTTCCTCCTATTCTCTTGACAGCTTTGGCCCAAAGATAGGTCCCACTTGTGAAGCAGCACAGCGGTAGTGACATGAGCAGCTAAACAAAGAAATCAAGCTTTCTGGCCAGAGGAACCAGGAAAAGGTTCTCCTCTGGGCCAGCAGGAATGGGGATTGGGGTGGGGAGATTGGGGAAATCCCAAAGAGGAGAGAGCTGAAAAAGGGGATCCTCAAATTCTGTTTGAACTTCCACAAGTGGGCTCACCCCTGAGCTTGCACGCACAGACTTTGGAAATGAAACTGAGATGGGAATCACCACTCACAGAAGATGAGACAGAACTTGCAGTCTGAGCCTAACTGGGTGGATTGCCTCAATCAATTAATCAAACATTTTTAGAAAATTCGAACAGGATCCAGAGTCTGTGCAACACAGTATCCAACATTACTTAACTAGGAAGAACCAGGAACATGTGACCAATTTCCAAGGAAAAAGACAATCAAGAGATGCCAACCACAGGATAAGCTGGATGTTGGATATCAGATTTAAAAGCTATTATAATTATGCTTCATGAGATAAAGATAAACACACTTGAAATGGGTGGAAAGATAGATGTTCTCAGCAGAGAAACAGAAATTATAAAAAAAAAAAACCCACATGGGAATTTTGTAACTAAGAAGTACAATATCTGAAACAAAAACACACACTAGATGGACAATAGAATGGAAATAGAGGGAAGAGTCGGCAAACTTGAAGATAACTTGATAAATATCCAATTTTAATCATGGCTTTAGATTCTTAAAGGTGGATGAGGCTTTGAAAAGCGAAACGTATTTGATTGTAATTAGCTACGGAAAGCCTTAATAAAATACTAATCCAAGTGCATTTATGTGGCTCCCACAGATACATATGAAGAAGTTCCTGCTGTTCATCAATTACATTGAGTAAGGAATCAGCATAATTACAAGTCCAACTATGATGATTATGAGCATTTTCTGTTACAGTGTTAGATAGGCTTAATATGTGTAAAAATATGTTTCAAATGCTCTATCTATGGCTTACAATGTCCAAGGCTGGTATTGACAAAGAAAAGTTTTCCAGTTGGGTCCATTAAGTTGTATACCTACAGTAAAAGCAATTTTGAAACATAGCAGTGTCATCACTACATATATTAATAATAATTGCCAAGCTCATCCTCAGAGTCAGTACTTGATATTTGCTTTGCTCACCAGCTCATGTTAACTCTTTGATTCAGCCTTTGCAATAGGACCTTTTTCCAAATATGGTGTTATTACAGAGATGTCCTACAAGAACTGATTTGTCATGTAGGCATGATGCATGCTTTTCAATGTTATAACAGGAAAAAAATGCAATGTTTAATGCTGTGAGTATCTAGGAATCTGGTATGAAAAAACATTAAGGTACATTCAGAGAAAAATCGAGCCGGTATTATGTTTGGAGAAATGTCTTCCTCATGACAGAAGAGAATTTCAAGGCTTTGGAATATCTCCCATTGTTATATTAGAACCATGTTACTCTTAAAAGATAGTATAAATTTTTGTAATGGCAATGATAATTCTGGGTTTAAGAGTTTAACAAGTGTTGCCATTCAATTTTCTTAAGGTAGGAAGTACAATTATATCCATCTTATACATGAGAGGCTGAAGTGAAGAAAGGTTCAATAACTTGTTGAACATAGCAGACCTTGTAAGTGGCAGAGCCAGGATTTAAATCTGGGTCAATTTGATTGCCACGCCTGGGCCATTAACTACTGTGTTATATACCTTACTTCCTGTAAAAACTTAATGAGACCTTTCATTTTCTTTAAAGAGCATAGTTTTCAAACTGGAATGGGCAGAACAATGGGGTGAGTAGTGGTTCTCAAGCTTTTTGGTCTCAGGACTTCTTTCTACTCTTAAAATTTATTGAGGACCTCAAAGAGCTTTTGTTATTGATATTTACCATGTAAGAAATTAAAACTGAAACATTATCAGATAAATAATTTTAAAATAACAATAAACTCATTACATGTTAACATAAATAACAGGCTCACATCTGTAATCCTAACACTTTGGGAGGCTGAGGCGGGAGGATTACTTGAGGCCAGGAGTTCAAGACTAGCCTGAGCAAGAGCAAAACCCTGTCTCTACAAAAAAATAGAAAAATTAGCCAGGCATTGTGGCGTTCACTTGTAGTTCCCAGATACTTGGGAGGCTGAGGTGGGAAGATCGCTTGAGCTCAGGAGTTTGAGGTTGCAGTGAGCTATGATGATGCCACTGAACTCTAGCCTGGGCGACAGAGCAAGACCCTGTCTCAAAAAAAATAAAAGAAAACAACCAAAACATAAATAACATTTTTGTAAAAATAACCACATTTTCCAAAACAAAAATTTTAGTGATAAAGGGTAGTTTTTTGTTTTGTTTTTTTATATTTTTTTCTTGTATTCTTGGCTTAATAGAAAACAGCTGCATTTTCATATATGCTTCTGCATGTGATTTGTTGTTTTGGTTATAGTATATGAAGAAAATATGGTCTCACACAGATATGTAGTCAGAAAGGGGTGGTATTTTAAGAGCCTTTTCTGATAACTATAGATATTCTTATTTGATACTACCAAACTGGTCAAGTTGTAATTTTTTAAAGGTTAGTTGCAATATGGAATTGAAAATATGAACTTTTTGCACTGTGTTTCATTCAAATCCATTGGTTTTTCTTATTCTTTGGATAAGTCTTTTACCCATACATGATTTTGTGACATCATCCAGGGATTATGTGGAAAATCTTGGTTCACTGAGTTTTGCAGATCTTCCCAATGTTGACACATTTCATTATACAATGCAAAAAAGAAAAATCATGTTTGTTAATATCACCACTGAGCTCACCAGAATAGTCTTTAAATATTGGGAAGATGTCAAGTTCATGCTGGCAGTTACAAGATTTTAAAAATATTAATTTTCACTTAAAAGCTTGAATTTTATCACTGATAACAAATAATGTCAATTGTTTTCCTGAAAGAGTCTCAGCATCCCATAGGGTGCATGGGCCACACTTTGAGGATCACTGGTGTGAGAGGTTTGATTAGAAAGACGTCAGTAAGAGAACGTTTACCTTTTAAAAGGCCCAAACATATTAATTTTCAGAGTGCTGAAAAAATTAAAAAATGAGGCCTCGGAATCACACTAGCAGTAATCTCTGATAAATTAAGAAAAATGGGAGAGAGTTCAGACGCTCAGAAATGAGAAAATATTGCCTTAACTCTCCAGAGGGATGAATTCTGGGTAATTCTGGGTAATTCTGAAGGCCAGTATGTTTAACACTGATTCCCAGAAAAAGTCTTTAATATAGTCGGTAGCAGGTAGTTTAAGAACATTGGAAAATAATTCAGTGATTACCAGATGTCAATGGGGGCTAGGTAGGTCATCTCAAATTTCATTTTTCCTTTATGATCATCTGTCACAATGCTTTATGCGATGTACATACTAAAATGTTTGAATAACCATATAAAACAGTTGAATAATCATTTGTATAGTGTATTGCTTATACAAACTGCACAAATCTCATTTGAATAAAAATCAATTGTAGACTATCAATTTTGCAGTATGCAAAATGTGTTAGGCAAAGGGCAGGTCTGAGAGGCACATATGAGGAAAACTAAAAGAATTTGCCTTGAGAACAGAAGTCGAAGGGTATTTTCAGGGGTTATAAATATTTGAAGTCCACCTTGTGAGAGAAGGTAGCATTGGATTATGGAGAGAGCATAGCTCAAGGAGTGTAGAACGTAAGGGCTCATCCTGGTTTTACTGCCAACTTAATGGATTAAGTTACTTCATTTCTAGACCTACGCTCTGTATCTGTAATATTTAACAGGCTAGATAAGATCTTCTCTAAGGCCCCTGAAAAGGATGGAGTTGTACTCTCTCTCTCCAAGAAACATAACTAGAATTTACGAGTGGAATTTTGGAGAGACCAAGTTTACCTCATGATGAGTAACTTTCTGGCTCTGGGCCATCTGATACTGTAGCCACTAACCACTTGTGGCTATGGAGCTCTGGAAAGTGAGATTTGCTGTAAGTATAAATTACAAACCAGATTTTGAAGACTTGGTATGAAAAGTAGAAGGCAAAATATCTTGATAATAATTTTCTACATTGATTACATGTTGAAATGAAAATATTTTAGACAGATCAAATTAATATATTTTAAATTTCATTTCACATGATTCCTTTTACTTTTAAAAATATATGGCTGCTGGAAAATTTAAAAATACGTATATGGCTTGCACTATATTTCTATTGGATGGGGCTATTCTAGCTAATAGAGTTTCCAACAAAAGAATAATAACTTGAAGAGGAACCTAATTTTAATTTTACCTTTTGAGGTACACAAGCAGAGGCTGGGTCACAGTTCTGACAAAAGAGCCTTACAAAAGACTCTACTTGGTACGCATTTGGTCTATATTTGTGTTCTCAGTCTGAACTCAGAGGAATGCTTGGCCCTTTGTTAGTCCACTTGCATTGCTATAAAGTAAATGCCTGAGGCTAAGTAATCTATAAAGAGAAGAGTTTTATTTAGCTTACAGTTCTACAGGAAGCACTGTGCCAGCATCTGCTTCTGGTGAGGGCTTCAGGAAGCTTACAATCAAGGCAGAGGACTGGCAGGCGTATCACAAGGCAGGAGAAGCAGCAAAGAGGGAGGAGGTGGTGCCAGGCTCTTTTAAACAACCAGCTCTCTCGTGAACTAATAGAATGAGAACTCACTCATTATTGCAGAGAGGGCGCCAGGCCATTCAAGAGGGTTCTGTCCCCATGCCCCAAACACCTCCCACTCAGCCCCACCTCCAACACTAGGGACCACATTTCAACATGAGATTTGGAGGAGCCAAACATCCCCTACCAGGCCCCACCAGCACTGCTCCCAGCTTTGTCGGTGGTGGGGGTGGGGAGAGGACAAAGAGGGAAGTTGGTGTTGGGGGTTCGGGGAACTGAGCAGTATGTATTAACTGAATAAATGAATGAGTGTACAAAATATATGTATGTATTTCAGGTAAAATGGATGATGGTTTTAGGGTTCAGGTTTAGGGTCAGGCCACCAGTTTGATTCTCAGTGTCACTGTTTACTAGCTCTGTGACTTACCACTCTTGTGCCTCAGTTTCTTCATCTATAAAATGTGGGGTTTGCATGAATGATTTTGAATACAGTACAGTATATTTCCCTAGAAACAAGGCTTGGTACTAAACGTATTTGGCAATGCTATTGCATAAATCACATCTTGCAAGACAAAACTACACACAACAACAAAAAACTCTATAAAATACCTTGCCTATAAACAGGTTGTTAAACATGTTCTCACTTCCTTGCCTTCTGTCACCACCTGTGCAGCATGTTTTTGAAGCAGTTCTACAGTGCTTGTGATTAAAGCAGATTTGCACACTGCCCGGACACCCTTAGCAACTTGATCTTATGGTAGGAGAACCATTTGTGGAGAACTGGAAACTTCATATTCAATAAGGAACTGTTAGGTGCAAAGTGATTCAAGGTGCTCTCTTTCTACTTCTGCCTTTTCCCATCCAGACATGACCCTGCCATCTGGCAGCATGAAAAGGGGAAGTGTTTATCCCATACACCTGCTGTCTGACTCTCAGGATGCTAAAGCTTAGGGCTGAATGGGGAGTTGTGATTACTTTTGTAACCCAGCACTACTTGGCAGCCTATTATACTCCTCTGGCCAGCTCTCTCCTGTTCCCCGGATCTTCACTGCCCTGCCCAGTTCATCCCTCTCACCTTCTCTGTTCTCTCTCTCTCAGAACCTACTCTTGCCTTCTATTGAATAGAGAAAATTAAGGCTATCATTCTGCATGGCCTGTTTCAACTTCTTGTCCTTATCTCTATTATCAAGCAATCCTCTACCTCCCTCATCTGCCTCCCTCTCATTTTGTTTTATTTATTTAAATGAAATTATTATTATTATTTTGGAGACAGGGTCTCACTCCATTGTCTAGAGTTCAGTGGCATCATCATAGCACATGGCAACCTCAAACTCTTGGGCTCAAGTGATCCTCCTGCCTCAGCCTCCCAAGTAGCGAGGGCTACACGCATGTGCCACCACACCTGGCTAATTTAGTTTATTTTTTGTAGAGTCAGGGTCTTGCTATGTTGCTCAGGCTGGTCTCGAACTCCTGGGCTCAAGCGATCCTCCCGCCTTGGCCTTCCAAAGTGCTAGGATTACAGGTTTGAGCCACCGCACCCAGCCTCTCCCTCTCATTTTAGAGGAAAAAAAATTTCCCTTCTTGTAAGGATAACTTTTCTGCTGTAGTCTTATTCCTTTCTTTCCCAGGACAAAGATCATGTTTTATCGGATTATCTCTCTTCTAATTTTCAACATTTTGCTCTCTTTTGGATCATTGCTTGGAGTTGAGAAATATTCTTAAATCCCTCCATCTTTTTTAAAATAAAGAGAGAAGAAGAAAGCCTTCTCTATCTTGTATGCTGTTTAATTATCACTCTCTCTTTTTAAAATCAAGTTCAAAAAGGAAAATCTACCCTGTCTCTACTTCCTCACATGTCATTCATTTTTCTGTTCATAATATTTACTATTTTAATTTAGTTACAAATGCACATTCAAAATCACATATGTAAAATAATATGTCAATTTGGAAACATTCTATAACTCCTCAAATTATCAATCAAGTGTTAACGGTAGAATATACAAATTTTCAGATATTTAGGGATTCAGAAACTTTATCTCTCATGTAACCTTTCTTAGAAAGATATGGGAAAATATGTTCCACCAAAGAGGAGGGCATGGTATCTGGAAAAGGCAATAGAGAACAGCAAAAGGAAGTCCTAAGTTATGTAGCAGGCCTAGGGAAAAACCTGTCTTGATCAAAGCAGGAACATGGAGTCCTCAGGGAGAAAAATTGCCAGGGAAAAAAATATGAAACCAACATATTTGAGTGTGTGCAAAAGGTTATTGATAAGTAGGTGACAGAGATGTTGGAGGATTTGGGGGAAAAAACGTTAGTGGTACATTGAAAATCAACTTTCATTTGTTTGATTTTCAATGTACCACTACAATTTCAACTCTAGGAAAAATGAAGTGTTGAACAAGACTTGATGTATGGAAGCTGAGTCCTCATCCACCATAAAGGGAAGTCAATAGCTAATACCGTAAACCTAAAATTGACGAACCAAGAGATTGAAGGGTAATGTTTAACTAAAAATATGACAGTAAATACCAGAGAAAACAAGAATAGTCAAGAATGGATTTGAGAGATTGCCTCTGGAGAGTAAGGCTGGAATACAGAGTGGGTGGAAGTAAGGATTCTTTTTTGTTATAAATATTTTAGTATTACTATGGGTTTTAAATTATGTGCATGACTTATTTCAATAAAAATAATGAAAACTTAGGTATAAGATTTTGATGTCAGTGTTCTCTATGATTCTGACCTTCTCTGTCTTCCCTTCTTCTACACCAACAGTCTGCCTAGGCAATTTCTTGTATTCAGGATAGTAACTGCTATTAGTGCTCCATAACTGATATCTGGCTGTCCCCAAAAGTCACTGCTTTCCCTGTAGCCCACTCAAGTGGATGCTGATTTTACCTTTATGTTTCAGATAACTCAAGATTTGGTTGGGGTGGGGTGACAGGATAGGTGTGGACCTTGCTCTTCATTGTCACTTCCAAATAATTCACCCCTCTCTTGTCCTAAAGAAAACCACATCTCCTCTGAAGCTTATTAGAGTCCATGAGACTTTACAAGCCAGTACTCCACGTTGCAATTTCCTGGTCATCTGCTCTCACAGATGACTTTAGTATCCAGCCTTCTGTTTTCCTACCCACCCCTTCCTCCCGTGGTGATTCCTGGTGGATTATCTATCCAACACCTTGGACCCATAGTCCCGTGACCCAATCACTTCCATTGATATTTTCCTTCCTCCACCTCAACCACCAGCTCCCATTATCACAGGCTCGATCCTGCCATTTCCAGTCGTCAATCATCTCCAAACCTCTGTTTTTGAGCATCTTCCTCTCTTTCATCTCCAACACTTTTACTCATTTATTCTTGTACTACTCCTACTCCAGCATATTTCAACCTCATAAGATTTCCAGTCCAGTGACTCTAACTCTTCTTCATTATTCAATTTCCTCCCCCTTTTATTCTCACATATATTCATACCCATTTCCTGGTTCATCATTATAATCAGTCTCTTGTAGCATATCCTTAATTTCTTTGACACTCTCCTTCTCACTCATTTGCTTGGCAAACCCAAAATTGTCCACGTACTATGTGCCTGCACCTCAGCAGCTAAACATTGCAGGGTAAATACATAACGGTGCTTCCTGGTCTTACTGAATGTCAATTCCCACAAATTAAAAATAGACATCACCACCACCTAGCAGTCCTGCTTTGTCCTGGTACGTTTACTTTCTCATTCTCTAAGATAACTATTTCATGTCTTCTCTCTTTTCAAACCTCCAAAACCTTGGTCAGTGACTCAAACTTATATTTTATGTACAGCATTGAAATAATCACATGGAAACACTTACATCTCCTACCACGGAATGTACTAATCGCCCAGAATCAGTACCCATGCTCTGTGACTTTTTCTTGTTACAATAAAAGGAAAGATCTTGCTCATTTCAAAGACCAACCTCTTCACATTGACCTGAATTCTATCTCTTCTAGTGGTTTCAAACATTTTTTATGCAATCATCTTCTCTCTTTCATTAGCAATTCTTCTCATTATACTTGATCATTCCCGTTCCCATACTGTTATTGAAACTGCAAGGGGGTTTCAGCCTAGGTCTAGTTGCTCACTGCACAAAGAGCCAATTATTGAGACAATGAGGATTGCCAAGGAAGGAAGGAATTTTTAGTATTCCTTTAAAGACTTCTGTTGGGAAAATGGGGAATCACAATCAGCCTCAAATCCATCTCCCCGACTAACAAAAAGTACAGTCTTTTTAAAGAATGGCTACATGCATTGGGGCAGGTAGAGGTATAATTAACAAGGGGCTATGTGCATTGGGGCAGGTTGTAGGTGATAGAGGGCCTTGGCATCAGGAAGTCTGCCTAGGGGCCTTCAGAACCTCAGCTCCTTGTCTTGCAGAAATTCTGCTGTTTCTGGGAAACAATTCAGAAAGGTTAAGTCGTTAGTTAAAACTACTTTCAGGGTTCTGGTCATCATGCCCTACTGGCCTGAGACTCTAAGACATAACAGAGAGAGAGAGGATTATAAAAAGTATATAGGAATCATTGAAATTTGTTCATAGAACTAGTTATAATACAAACAAGCCCAGGTACATCTACCAAGTAAACTCCCAAATCGTTAGCATGGCATACAAAAACTTCCATCTTCTGGCTGCTGTTTAGCTTTTCATTTTCATCTTCCTGTATTTTACTTTCCAGTCCCCTGGACAATTTGCAAAGTGGCTCTTCTGTTACATGTGTCTAAGCCTTTGATTATATTCAGTGCACAAAAAGCAGGAAAATACAGTCATAACCAGGAGAAAAACAACCAATAATTCATTAATGTTTGAAAAAAATCCTCAGCAAGCTAGGAATAGAGAGGAATTTCCTCAACTTGATAAAGAATATCTACAAAAACCCTACAGTTAATATCATATGTAATGATGAGAAACTAGAAGCTTTTCTACTAAGATAAGAAACAAGGCAAGGATGAACCCTCTTACCATTCCTTTTCAACATCACACTGGAAGTCTTAGCTAATGAAATAAGACAAGAAAAGGAAATAAAATATATATAGATTGGGAAGGCAGAAATAAAACTGTTTTTGTTTGCAGATGACATGATTGTCTACGTAGAAAACCTGAAAGAATCAACAATAACAAAAAATCTTCTTGGAACTAATAAGTGATTATAGCAAGGTTGCAGGATACAAGGTTAACATACAAAGTAAATTGCTTTCCTATATGCCAGCAATGATCAAGTGGAATTTGAAATTAAAAACACAATACCATATATATTAGCACCCCTGAAAAACAAAATACTTAGATATAAATCTAAAAAAATATGAACAAGATCTATATGAGGAAAACTACAATACTCTTATGAAAGAATTTAAAGGAGAACTACATAAGTGGAGAGATATTTCACATTCATGGATAGATAGGAAAACTCAATATCCTCAAGATGCTACTTTTTCCCCACTTAATCTATAGATTCAATGCAATCCAAATAAAATATCCCAGCAAGTTATTTTGTGGATATGGACAAAGCGATTCTAAAATTTATATATAGAGGCAAAAGACTCAGAATAACCAACACAATATTAACGGACAAGAACAAAATTGGAGGACTAACATTATCTGACTTCAAGACATACTATAAATGTATAGTAATCAAGATAGTGTGACATTGATGAAAGAACAGACAAATAGAACAATGGAACAGAATAGAGATCCCAGAAATATACCCACATAAATACAGTCAACTAATCTTTGACAAAGGAGCAAAGGCAATGAGATGGAGCAAGGACAATCCTTTTAATGAATAGTGCTTGAACAGGTGGACATCTACTTGCAAAAAATTAATCTAGACATAGACATAGACCGTATATCCTTCATAAAAATTAACTCAAAATGAATTATAGACTTAAATGTAAAATGCAAAGCTATGAAACTCCTAGAAGATAATACAGAAAAAAAATCTAGATGACCTTGGGTATGGTGATGACTTTTTAGATACAACTCCAAAGTCATAATCCATGACAGGAATAATCGATAAACTAGACTTCATTAAAATTAAAAACTTCTGCTATGTGAAATACACTTTTAAGAGAATGAGAAGACAAGCCACTGACTGGGAGAAAATATTTGCAAAAGATGTACCTGATAAAGTACTGTTTCTAAAATATACAAAGAACTAGTAAAATTCAACAATAAGAAAATGAACAACCCAATCAAAAATGGGCAAAATGCCTAAACAGACACTTCATCAAAGAAGATATACAGATGGCAAATAGACATATGAAAATATACTCAACAGCATATGTTATTGGGAAATTGCAAATTAAAACAACAGTGAGATACCACTATACACCTATTAGAATGGCAAAAATTTAAAACACTGACAACATTAAATGCTGGTAAGCCTGTGGAACGAAAGAAATTCTCATTCATTGCTGATAGGAATGCAAAATGGTACAGCCACTTCAGAAGACAGTTTGGCAGTTTCTTGCAAAACTACACATACAATCCAGAAATTGCATTCCTTGGTATTTACCAAGTTGAAAACTTATATCCACACAAAAACCTACACATGAATGTTTATAGCAGCTTTATTCATAATTGCCAAACTTGGAAGTGACCAAGATGTCCTTTAGTGTGTGAATGCATAAATAAACTGTGGCACATCTAGAAAATAGAATATTATTCAGTGCTAAAAAAGAATGAGCTATCAAGTCATGAAAAGACATGGAAGAACTTTAAATGCATATGATAAGCAAAAGAAGCCAATCCAAAAAGGCTATGTAGTTATTCTAACCATATGACATTTTTAAAAAGACAAGACTATGGAGACAGTAAAAAGATCAGTGTTTTGCAGGGCTTGAGGAAGCATGAAGGGATGAATAGGTAGCACACAGAGGATTTTTAGGGCCTGAAACTATTTTGTATAATATAATATTATAATGGTAGATACATGCCATTATATATTTGTCCAAACCCATAGAATATATAACATCAAGAAGGAACCCTAAAGTAAACTAAGGATGTTGGGTGATAATGACGTGCCCATGTTAGTTAATTGAGTGTAACAAATTTTTGACTCCAGTGTAGGATGTTAATAATAGTGGAGACTGTGTTTGTGGGAGCAGGGTTATATGGAAACTTTTTATTCAATTTTGCTGTGAACCCAAAACTATTCTAAAAAATAAAATCAAGTATTGAAAAAAGCCATCCAGTAAAAACACACCCAGAAATAACAGAGATGATGAAATTAATACAAATATTAAATAGTTCTAAATCTTTTAATATGTTAAAAGATGTAAAAGAAAACATAAAAATAATGAGGAGAGAAATGGAAGAGATAAAAAAATACAAATAGAAGTTATAGAGCTGAAAAATACAGTATCAGAAATAAAAGTGTACTGGATGAGATTAACAGCAATTTAGACATGGCAGATGAAAGGTTAGGGAACTCAAGAGCATAGCAATGTATATCATCTAAAATAAAGCAAAGTGGACAAAGACTGAAAACAAAAATGATTAGAGTTTCAGTGAGTTGTGGAGCAATGTCAAGATGCAGGATTGGTGTCACAAAAGAAGAGTAGTAAGAGCTGAAAAAATACTCCAAGAAATAATAGCTGTAAAACGTCTAAACTTGATGAAAATTATAAGCCCATAGATCAAGAAGTTCAATGAACCTCAAGCAGAATAAACATAAAGAAAACCACACCAAGGTACATCACAATCAAATTGCTGAAAATCGGTGACAAAGAGAAAAATCTTAAAAAGAAGGTAGAGTGGGGGTGGGGTGGGGATATGACACTGTCTTGGTCCATTTTGTGATGCTATAACAGCATACCTGAGACTGCGTAATTTTTAAAGAACAGAAATTTGTTTCTTATAGTTCTAGAAGTGGGGAAGTCTAAGATCCAGGTGCCAGTAGGTTGATGTCTGATAAGGGTCCTGTCTCCACTTCTAAGATGGCTCCTTAAATGCTGCATCCTGTGGAGGGGGCAACACTGTTCCTTACATGGCAGAGAGTTCAAGAGTCAAGAGAGCCCACTCCCAGGAGCCCCTTTATTAAGGCGTTAAACCCACTCATTGAAGGTGGATCCCTCATGGCCTAATTACCTCTTAAAGGCCCCACCCACCAATACCATTACATTGGCAGTTAAATTTCAACATGAATTTTGAAGGGGACAAACACTCAAAGCACAGCAGATACCTTACAGAGAAACAAAGGTAAGAATGACAACAGGCTTCTGGTTATAAACCAAGTAGGCTAGATGACAATGTCATGGTATCATTAAAGAGATGGGAAATAAAAAGGTCAACTTAATGATCTAAGTCCAGTGAAAGTATCTTTCAAATGTGAAGAGGAATAAAGACAATTTCAGAACAAAGAAAACTGAAAAAGTCCATCGCCAGCCAACCTACAGAAGGAAGATGGTATCATATTTGTGAGGAGTGAACTCTGATCTTTTTTTTTGCCCAAATTCCTTTCTGAAGGGGCCTAGTGAGTCACACCTACAAATGATAAAATCTCACTAAATAGGCTTTGTTAACCAAATTTAGTGCAGGTTTACTTTCCAACCAGATTCTGTTATAGCATTAACATCAACGGAAAGATAGAAGACCTCCCTTGTCTTAACTCAAGCATCCTAGCAGATCCTTATCTTAAGAAAGATCCTCCTGTCTGGACCTCCCAGAGTGCTCAAACCTTTCATCTTAACTTAAGCATTTCCTTTCTGGGCTTTTAGATAAAGCCTAACTCTTTCAGCCAATTGTCAGCTAAAGAATCCCTAAGCCCACTTATGACTTGTAAGGCCCCACTTTGAGATGGCCCACCTTTTCGGGCCAAACCAATGTATGCCTCCCATGTATTGATTTATGACTTTACCTGTAACCCTTGTCTCCCTAAAATGTATAAAACCAAACTTTTAATAAGTACTGTAACCCAACCACAGCAAGTCCACTTGCTCAAGACTTCTTGAGCGTGGCTCCTGGTCATGGTCCCCAAATTTGGCTCAGAATAAACTTCTTTCAACTACTTCAGAGTTTGGATTTTTTCCATCCACATTTGGACCTACACAAAGGAATAAAGAACACTAGAAATAGTAAGATTATAGGGAAACATAAAAAAATCTCATTTTTTAGCCTTCTTAAGCATAATTGTATTAGTCAAGATTTTCCAGAGAAAAAATACAATTTTCCATTGAAAAAAATACAATTTTCCAGACTCAACTGGATGTGTATGTATGTATGTAAAGATAGATAGATAGATATGGATTTATTTTAAGGAACTGACTTACACAATTGTGGAAGCATAGTACATCCAAAATCTGCAGGCTAGGCTGGCAGCCTAGAGACCCAATGCAGAACTGCAATTTTAGTCTTAAGGTAGAGGCTGGAGTCCTAGGAGAGCCAGTGATGTAATTCCAGTCCGAGTCTGAAGACCTGAGAACCAGGAGTGCTGATGGCATAAATTCCAGTTCAAGGTCAGGAGAAGATCATTGTTCCAGCTTGAAAACAGTCAGGCAGAGACTGAATTCCCCCAACCACCCTTTCCCCTTTCTTCTATTCAGGCCTCGGACAAATTGGATGAGGCCCACCCACACTGGGGAGGGCACCTGCTTTACTCAGTCTACCTATTCAAATGTTAATCTCATCCAGAAATACCCTCACAGACCTCCCAGAATACTTCTTTTTGAGACAGGTTTTTTTTTTTTTTTTGAGACAGGGTTTTGCTCTGTTGACCCAGGCTAGAGTGCAATGTCATCATCACAGCTCACTGAAACCTCAAACTCCTGGGCTCAAGCGATCCTCCTGCCTCAGCGTCCAGAGTAGCTGGGACTACAGGCAAACACCACTGCGCCAAGCTAATTTTTCTATAACATTTTTTGTAGAGATGAGGTCTCACTCTTTCTCAGGCTGAACCAAAATATTTAACTAAACATCTGGGCCCCTCATGGCCCAGTCAAGTTGACACACAAAATTAAGCATGATAGGCAGTCTGCTGGCAGAATTCCTTCTTGCTCAGGGGAAGTCAGTCTTTGCTCTGTTAAGGTCTTCAACTTATTGGATGAAGCACACTCACATTAACACAGGTAATCTGCTTACTCAAAGTCCACTGACTTACAAATATTAATCTCATCCAAAAAGCATTATCACAGAAACATCTAGAGTAATGTTTGACCAAGTATCTGGGCACTGTGGCCCAGCCAAGTTGACATGTAAAACTAACCATCACAATAATTGATAATTTAAAATAATATAATAATAATAACATACCATAGGATTTATGATATATATTTATATATATATAATTAAAATGCATAACAAACAACAGCACAAAGGATGGGCGAGAGGAAATGGAAGTATACTATTGTAAGGTTCTTACATTATACTTAAAGTGATATAAATTATTTGTAGATAGACTATGATTTGTTAAAGATGTATATTGTAAACCCTAGAGCAACCACACCAAAACTGAAACCAAAAGGTACAGCTATTAAGTCATTAGTGAAGATAAATGGTATCATTAAAAAAATTAAAATAATTCAAAAAAAGCAGGGAAAGGGAACAACAACAAAAATAAAACGAGGTGGAACAAATAGAAAACAAATAGCAATAGGGTAGATTTAAGTTCAACCATATCAACAATGCAGTAATATGTAAATGGTCCAAATACTCCATTTGAAAGGCAGAGATTGTCAGATTGGATAAAAAGAAAAACTATACTCAACTGTGTGCTGTCTACAACTAATACTTCATATAAAGATACACATAGGTTACAAATTGAAAGAATGGAAAATATATACTATGCAACTCCTAATCAAAAAAAAGCTGGAGTGGCTATATTAATATCAGACAATATAAATGTAAGAATAAGTAATATTACAAGGGTTAAAGAGGGACATTTCCTAATGATAAAGGAGTCAATTTGTCAAGAAACCATAATTATTTTAATTGCGGATGCATCTATTAACAGAGCTTCAAAGACATGAAACAAAAACTAAAGAACTGGAAGAAGAAATAGGCAAATCTACCATTATGGTTGGAGATTGCATTTGTAAATATGAAATAAACCACAATTAGGCAAAATTAACTTAATTTCAATTTATTTTGAATAGGTATTCCCTTCACACAGTTTAAAATTAGAAGGACATACAGTGAAAAGTCTTACTACATTGTCACACATTCCTTAGCCGGTTCTCATTGGAGGCAACCACTGTTACTACTTTTTATATGTTGCCTAAAGATATTTTACGTATATGTAAAAAATTTTATTCTCCTTTTTCTTTTTTTAAAAATTCAAATTTTTAAAATTCAAATGGTTGCATACTATACATATGTCAAAACTCCTATTTATTTTACCACTTAATAATATTCTGATTCCATTATTAGTACATAAAACTCTAGATTAGTTATGCTTTAGGGTTTGCACTTTCTACAGAGCTCTGTGGATTCTTCTTTTGCATGCAATTGCAGGTGCTATGGCTTGAAATTTTTCAACAGGGCTCAAGCCCTGAGGGAGATTAGAATTTTCTTATTGAACTGTAATTCACATACCATAAAATTCACCTTTTAAAAGTGTACACTCCTGCGGTTTTTACTCTACTCAAAAAGTAATGCAATCATCACCACTTTCTAATTCCAAAACATTTTCATCACCTGTATCCTTCAGTAGTCACTCCCTATTTCCCTTTCCCCATTTCCTGAAACCAGTAATTTACTTCATGTCTTACAGATTTGTTTATTTTGGACATTTCATACAAATGGAATCATATAATATATAGCCTTTTGTGTCTAGCTTCTTTCACTTAGTATAATGTTTTCAAGATTCATCCACATTGTATGACTTCTTTCTTTTTTGTAGCTAAATAATATTTCATTTTGTAAATATACCACATTTTGTTTGTATTAGAATTTTAAACATCCTTGTTAATAATGTATAATTGAATCAATAGAGGACCAGGTGGCATTATCCAGGGTACATTAAATTAAAACATAAGCCCTTTTTAGGTTATGAGTTTGAATTTTCAATTTTCAATATATAATACTATATTTCAATATATAATACTATTTTCAATATATAATACTATACTTCAATATGTAATACTATTTTCAATATATAATACTATACTTTAATACTTTTTACAGGGATATTTAGATATGAGTTAAGCACATTTAGGAGAACCAAGAAACCTTGTCACAAGCTCGTGGGAAAGGTGGTAGCTTATGTGTAAGTTTTTGAAGCTTTTCCCAGAATTGGAAATGGCCAAGAGACATTAAAAAAATAAAAAACAAAATACCCTAACTAATTTGTTTTGAAACCGGGGAATGATGCCAACCACATTCCACAAAATTCAAAGAATGTCTATTAGATATGGTGCAATGAGAGCAGACTGAAGTGACAGAGAAGAAAGGAAATCCCAGAAACCCTACTGGAACCCCTTAACTTAAAGAGATAAGGGTTAAGACTGAGGGTGGGAGATGGGGCTATAAAAGAATGACACACAGCTTCTAGCAACAAAAAAGTAAGTTGAGAATTTTCTTTGATCTGTCTTCTCGGTAACTTAGAGCTTCACATCAAGGCAGATAAGGACTTTTCCAAGCAGGAGTAGTATCAGTGCTCACTTTCCCATCAAGAGAATGGGAGACTGTTCCAAATGGGTGGATGTGCCAAGAGTGGCTATCAAGTAGCAAACTAGACATAGAACACTGCCTTCCTATGAGAGAGGATGAAATATGGAAGTTAAGTAACAAAGACAAATTCCCTCATCCTCACCTGATCCTGGGTAGGTCTGACCTCAGTTCTCTCCAACCTTCTTTAGATTTCTTTTGGAATGGTTTTGAGAAAACACGCCATCAGCCCTGCAGCTGGATGTAAGAGGAGGTTTTAGGTGGTGCTCAGGATTGGTGAGGAGACTCAGGAGAAGCCACGTATACTATTTGGGGTAAATATCAGGTCTGGTGTTTACCACCATATTTCTAAATAATATGTCAATACTGTCTTTATTTTTTTAATTTTAGGGTTTATATTGATTTCCTATTTTGGTAGATGCTATTTAGCACACATGTCTCCCAACTTATCCCTTTTTAAATCCTCTGGTATTGTTACATCACGGTTTTTAGTTAAATCACTATTAAATATTTGCATCACTGGACAAAATAGATATTGCACTCTGCTTTGCCAAGTAGTGTGCTGATCATTTCTTTTCTTACTCAACTTTTTGTTTGTTAGTATTCCTATTTTTTTGTTCATTCCTTTACCCTGTACCTTGTATTTTCATTTTTCGTTTCTGTACCTGTCACACTTGGTCAATTGATCTTCTGTTTCAGTTATGTTCCTGAAGACATTCATTGCAGGCCTAATCTATCCATCCTGTTATTCCTGAGACTTCCTTTGATTTTCACTGTTAGATCCCCTAATCTCACTATCTTTGCTTCATCTGATTTACCTTGCTTTTGGTTGATTTATTTGGTCCTGTAATTGTTTTCTGATAATCTATTTTTGTGTTTTGTAGATTTTGATGCTTTGGAAAAACAGAGGATTTTTTTTTTTTTTTGGATTTGATGTTGAAAAGAGTTATTTTCTATCCTCATACTTTAAGATTAGGTTGCAATTTGTTCTTTAAACTTCTAGATAAACTTATTCAATTATGCTATTTAACCAGACAACTCTAACACTTCAATATATGTACGCACCTAATCTAACAACACTAAATGGAGCACCTAACTTAATGCACTTGGTTTCCAAGAATTGATGCCATTTTCTAGAGGATAGAGCAGGATTCGAACCCAGGGCGAGGCTCCCAGCCTTCACAGCACACTGCCACCTCTGACGTAACTGCTGTCAAGTCAGATGGCATTGAGATCTTCCATCCTTTTATGGGACTGTTGTCATCATGGCTTGGTTTTAGTCTTCTTTTATTTGGTGTCCTAATTTTTGATCATTGTAGTCTTTTAAATTCATTTTTGTATTAGGATGACCCTTTTAATAATTTTTCCCTTTAATCCTGGGATTTGTGTAAAATATTTTCTCCAATTCTTGTATCCCTTTTCTTAACTTTTCTGGTTGATACCTTTTTTTTTTCCTCCAACGAGCTGTTGCTTCCTACGGCATGCCCTACGATAGCTTCATCAGAGCTGTATTGATCTTTATTGCAAAAATCTTTTCTCCTGTCACTTTTGGGGGAATTTTCTTGATTTATCTTCATCTTCTATTGATTTTTAGCACTATAGTTTAATTTCGCCTTTGTGTTCTGAATTTTTTAGTTCGTGTGATTAGACACAATATATTCTTTTGATTCTAAGGGGAGTAATTATGGTTTTTTAATTTTCAAGATTTCTTCTGCTTTTGTACCTTTTTTTTTCTCTTCAAGTTCTTTTTTACAATTTGTTTGTTTGTCTCTCTGTTTTTATATTAGCAGAAATGTTTTGGAGATGCTTGGTTGTCCGTTCATACTGCAAAACAAGAGATCCAAAATTCCAAGGCTCCGTTTTCAGCTGTACTTCCCCTTTTATAATACAGGACAACTCTACTTTCTGTGTCTTTTCAGGGTTTGGCAGAGAAAGTGGACTTTCTTCTCATCAGCTCTCTCACTGCAAGCACTTAAATTTCACTTTCTGCTGTTCTCATAGGTAGTTACTATTCTTCATCTCTTTCTGTCTTCATATTATTGTGGTTTACAAATGTCTCCAGCATCAGTAAAGTTGGAATTTGTGTTTCTGTTCTCATTTTCTTTGTTGTTTGGAGATTTCTGAGAGAAAAAGTCTGCAGAAGTATTTTGACTTTGCCGTTTTAAATGAAAGTCAATCACTCCTTCTTGAAACACCTCCCTTTTTTGGCTTCTGTAACCCCACAGTCTTTAGGGTCTCCTATCACTCCTTTCTTCTCTAAGACGTATCTAAATTTTGGAGTTCCTCAGGCTGTGGTGTTTGGCTACCTACTAATCTCCCTCTAAACTTTTACTCAAGGTGTTCCACTCTGTTCACATGATGTTAAATACCGTCTGTATCCTGACGACTCCCAAATTTACATTTTCATTCTCTATTTCTCCATAGAGTCTCCCTCCATCTTTTCTATTTTTCATGTCATCTCAAACTTAACATGTCCAAAACTTAACTCTTGATTTTCAGCCCTAAACCTATCTTCCTGTAGTCTTTCACAGCTCAGTAAATAGCAGCACCATCCACCCAGTTGCTCAAGCCAAAAGCCTCATGTTTTCCCTTTGTTTAACAACCCTTTCCCCATTACATTTAATCCAATCTATTTAATCCAAGATTCTTATTCCAAAATATAACTTCAATCTTTCTACCTTAATCCAAACTACTGTAATTTCTCATTTGGATCTCCATAGGGCAGGCACTGAAAGGATGGTGGTGAATAGAAAAAATCTTAGTACTAGCTTGCACTTTCATATTCTAGTGTGAAAGAACTTTAAACGAGTAACCAAAGAAATATCCAATGTGAATTGGGGAAAGTTATTAAAGAAAAAGAATGGACTCCTATGAGAGGGGAACCTCTTTTGTTTGGGTCACTCACTAGACCTCTCAAGAAGTAACATTTAAGATAATATTTGAAGGATAAAAATTAGCAATCCATGGGGAGAAAGTGTGTACAAGTGAATGAGGTGAAAAATACCTAGACACACAAAAGCCCTGAGGCCAGAAACACTCCTGTTCCTCTCCACCCTAATCACTGTGCAGGAGATAAAGTTAAAGAGGTTGGTGAAAGCCAGATCATTCCCAGTCTTGTATGAGCTTAGATATTCTTGGAAATGCTATAAGAAGTTACTAGGATCTTTAGGGAAAAGGACCCACATGCTTTTTCTTCTCCTTCTGGAGATCCTCAATAACTACATATTTTAAATTAAATGAATGATTTCAAAAATAAGTAAATAGCAATGAAACAAAACAAAAACAAAAATGGGATATATGAAAAAATTCTGCCACATAAAAGCACAGCATTATCATAGCATTCCAAAACCAAAGGATGAGCATACTTTAGGAAGGACAATTGCATTTTAGGGAGCATTTACTTAGCAATTTCAGAAAACCTAAATAAACTGAGATCTCTTTGCATAAGAGACAAAAGATGTTATAGTAAGACAACAGAATGAGAATAAAAGGAAAATGTAAGACTAAAGTGTAAGGGGACAAGTAACACCATAATAGACATTACGATGGCATAAGAGGCAATGAAGAGCAGAATTACCACTGCAGAGAATCAAACCAGTTAAGCAAAGGATGAATATAAGAAGCTTTTTAAGAACAAAAGGAGGCACGATGCAGTGGCTCACACCAGTAATCCTAGCACTTTTGGAGGCCGAGGTGGGAGGATTGCTCAAGGTCAGGAGTTTGAAACCAGCCTGAGCAAGAGTGAGACCCTGTCTCTACAAAAAATAGAAAAAATTAGCTGGGCATGGTGGCCTGTAGTCCCAGCTACTCGGGAGGTTGAGGCTTGAGCCCAGGAGTTTGAGGCTGCAGTGAGCTGTGATGACACCACTGCACTCTGGCCTGGGCGACAGAGGGAGACTCTGTCTCAAAAAGACCACAAACCAAACCAAACCAAACCAAATAACAAACAAACAAACAAACAAACAAAAAAAAGGAAAAGGAGAAATGGATTAGAAAATTAGAAGGAATGAATGGCTACGGGAGACAATTAAGAATGACATAACATGTGGATAATTGGTGATCTTGAAAAGGAGAGAACACATGGAGCAAAAATGTTTCTGATCAAAAGAAGGATCCAGACATGTCTGTGCATGATGTAAAATTAATGACAAAATTAATAACACCTAGAAATCTTGACTTTCTTGACTTATGTAAGCTTCATGAGGGCAGGGGGCTTTGTCTCTATTATTTCCCACTATGCCCTCCGCACCTGGTACATAGTAGGTACTCAATACATATATACCAAATTAATCCTTCAAACTCCAGCTCAATTTCTCTCAAAAGCCTTTTTAATGTCCTCAGGGTTCACTTGTGCTTCATCACACACACACACACCCTTTTAGGATGATTATTGTATTTGGTCGACTTCGAACTTCTATTTTATAAACTTGGATTGGAGAAAGTCAGTGGATAAGCATCTACAAATATTTGTGAACTAATAATTCTATACCCAGACAATTTGTCATTCACAAAGCAAAATTATGTTATTTTTGGACATTTGAGGATTCAAAATGTATACTATACCATACACCCATTCTGAAAAAAGTAACTCTAGTCAACCAAAAGTTTAAATATAAATAAATAAAACCTCCTGAAGAGGGAAATCATGGTGTGGAAGGGCTAGTCATGGGAATGAGCCTTAAAACCATTAAATTTAGAACAAGCCACAGAAAACTGTGATAAATATGGTTACATAATAGATTGCAAAAACCACATTATTGAAAAAGAAGTTTCATGGCACAAAAAGTGATAGGTACTATAAATACATATATATGTGTATATAAAACATTAACATTAATAATAATATGCTGGGACAAAAGTCCCAAATCTTACCACCCCCAACTAGCTAGAAAGCAGATAGGAAGGAGGTAATATGAGGGAATGTATTTCATAGGAGACATCAATAGATACTGTTCACTTGTGATATATATTGAGAATGTTGAAGAGAAATAGGATTTAATCAGTTTTTTAAAAAGATAATCACTGGTAGAACCAAAACATCCCAAATTACTATTGGAGGAAAAAAATCAGAGAAACAGATAAAAGTTAGAAAATGGTAATAAAACATTTAAAAATATATAACATGACATAAATAGGACCAAGTGTATATTACTTAAAAAAATGAAAATGGGATAAAATCACCTATTAAAGAAAAAAAAAGATAAGGTCAATAAACAAAATCCAGTAAGATGCTATCTAGCAGAGACATTTAAAATGAGGTAACAATGAAAGTTTAATCAGTATTTGTTGATTCAGCAAATCAATGAATCAAATTATTGAGTGTCTACCATGTGACAGACATTGTTCTAGATGCTGGGTTAAAAATGTTAGAATTAACAAAAGCATGTCATACAAATACAAACAAATATAAGTCAGGAGTCCCAATTTCAACATAGACATGTTTTATGTTCTTGTAAAAATTAACAAATAGGACAAAGAGGATTATTGTTTTGTTAACATATACAAACCTCAATAAATACATAACTGTAGTGAAATTATATACACTGAATGACATAATCACAAAATACATAATGTAAAATCTATTTGTAATGTTTGAAAAAAAGATCTGTGGTGGGGGAACATTAGCATATTCCTTTGAGTCCTTAACTAACCAAAGAGACAAAATATTTGTGATTATAGAGAAATTGAATATAATTAATGAGATTTATTTGAATATATAACACATTTTATTCTTTGCCCCAAACTCTTCTTTTTAATATTTTATGTTCATAAATAAATGTATTTTATTTTTATCTATATCTCTAATATGTCTTTTATCTATATGAATAAGTAAATATATTCATATAGATAAAAATAAAGCAAGTATTAATAGTGTTTTTTTCTGGGTAGTGGTATTTCTAATTATCAATAGTTTCCTTTTATTTATATGTGTTTTCTAATATTTCTACAATGAAGATGTATTGCTTGTATAATTAGAAAAAGGTAAAGGGGTGAGCTAGCCAATCTGTGCTAAATGAAGTAGTTAGAGAGATGAACCATCCTAAGAGCCAGGTGATTAGTAGGAGGGAGGAAGTGTGTACAGAGGAAAAAAAAAACTTCAATGTATTTTGGGAAGCTTTAATAAACTATAAGAATTGAAAGAAATTTAAGAAAAATACATTATTAGTCCATATATGGAAAAGGAAGCCAAGGCAGTGCAAAACAAGAATGAAAACTCTCATCATAGGCAGAATGTGTTCCCAAGCAGAGCAGACCACAAAGTAAAGAACAGAAAAATAGATCTCAAAGGAATATAGATATTAAAATGAATGCTAACCCTGGAAGGATTATGTTACTATGCTGTTGATTTTG
The DNA here is from genome assembly GCA_023783475.1 of Daubentonia madagascariensis. Taxonomy (NCBI): domain Eukaryota; kingdom Metazoa; phylum Chordata; class Mammalia; order Primates; family Daubentoniidae; genus Daubentonia; species Daubentonia madagascariensis. The sequence goes on from JAKFHU010000585.1 coordinate 25,922,829, forward strand.
GAAAGTGAGGAAAATTTCAAGCCTCTTGAAATGATAAAAGACACTTTGATGTATTAAAAAGAACCCTGTGGAATTTGCATACTTGAGTTAGAATTCAAGGACTGCCATTTAACCAGCTTGTAACCTGATTGCTTGAAGGTCTCTGAGCCTCATTTTCTCATCTATAAAATGGGGATAATATGCTGTCTTTGGATGATTGTTCTATTGAATCATCCAAAGAAAGTATATATACATATATATACGTGTGTGTACATATGTTTGAATATATGTATATACACACATAAATGAATCCTGAGGAGGTTAGGAAAAGCTTTTGAAAGCAATCAAGCAAAGGATTAATTTGGTAATGAATAGGTATTGAGTACTTACTTCATACCAGGCACAGGGGACATAGAGGGAAACAATAGGAACATAGTCTCTGCCTGCCCTCAGGAAGCTTACATTCCAGTAAGGATTTTCCAGGCAAAGATGGTGTATCCCTGAGCTAGAGAATAGTGGAAGTTGGATTATATTATATATATCAAATACTGTATGAATAACTATAAAAATCTTGTCCCAAATCTATCTGAATTTTCACTAAAACCTTTAAAGCACCCATTTACCTAGTATACCAGTTTATATGCAAAAAATGTACTCATTCAACAAACCCTTAATGAGAATCTTCTGTAATCTCAGTATTCTGATAGGTTCTGTAAAGATAACACAACAGCATGTGTATTTTTTTTTTAAAACTTGTAATGCAGTAGAAAAGTTAAAACGTGTAGTAATGTCTACGATGCAGTATAAAATATTAAAGAAGGGACTACACTGAGGACAGAAAGATTATGTTTGGCAGGGTGGCGCCATGGAAATTTCATAGAGGAGATATTGGCATTCGAACTGGACCTTTCAGAAAAGTTAGAATCTGGATATTCTACTCGCTGGGCAGGAGGAAGGGTGATGAAACACACTCCTGGGATATGAAAAAGAATGAAAAAAAGGCCAGAGAAGAAAAATAGGTTATCAGCAAATAATTGGATTTGATTAGATCAATAATAATCACAGCATCACTTTTTTTCTTTCTACATGATTTCAAAGATTATTGCTTGGGGCAAAGATGCAGGCATAAAAATTGAGTAGGTGATTACAGAAGTTGGTAAAAATCAAATTCTTAAGTATTTATTTCTGACGGCCTGCTTGTGACCAGTATTTCTCAAAGCGTGTGGGAAGTTAGTACCCACAAGCTGAGTAAGATGTTCATGAGAATGTCAGGGGGCCTGTTTGTCAACCTTAATTGACAACTGATGTTTAAAAGACAATAGAGTTATTCTCATAATTTAACGGGAACATACTGCTATTTAATGCCAGAAGAGGAAGAACTAATGTATGCAAAGGCCTGTAGAAATGAGGAATATGGACAAAATAATCCCTTTTTTGTTTCAGGAAAATGTAAAGTAGTGCCCCGGGGATTGTTGGCAAATATTATCATCTTTGAAAGCTACTGCTTAACACAAATTCTGGGAAGCTGGAGGCTTCTGGGTAATGTGAATCACAAGGAAAGAATGCCCTGTTTTGTGGTTGAAACTTTTTAATGGAATACTGGTTGATCTTAGTAAAGAAGGCCAGGGGTCAGGGTTAGTTTGGAAGAATTTTCAGCCTGTTCCTGTAGAGGCCCCTACATAGGGCCCTGACTTTGGTTTCCTTCTTTTTTGGTCTATCTGATTAGAACACTTCATGTGAACACCTGCCTATGGGAACCACTCACATCTTTAGGGAAGTGGCTTTCTTTCTCCCTAATGTATATAGAATTGTAAGTTTAAGAATTTTGCTTAAGACCTAGCTCAAAAGGGCTCTACTCATCCTTTTAAATGAGTATTTATTAAGCATGGATTGATATATGGTTCTTGCCTTTGAGGATTTTGTTTTAGTGGTGAAATATGTACGTGTGTGTGTGTGTATCAGGATCCAGTCAGTAAAACACATAAACAATAACTAATAAACAATGATTTTAATGTGATCAGTGGTGAAGTAGCTCTCTACAGTAAATGCTATGGAAGTAGGGAGACAATAAGTTAAAATTTTTACCCTATCGTTGATGAAGAGCCACTGGAGAATGTTGAGGAGAATCTTCACAGCTGCCAGTCACTTGCTCATTCGCTCATTCACTCACCAAATACGATCTAAGTTCAACGCTGGGCCACTGTGCTGGCGATGTGAAGAGCAAATAAGCAAAAGACACTTGGCAGAGAACACTAGCTGCGTCCCAAACGTACTTCTTCTGCCTGGATACACAGCTACATCACACTTCTCAGCCTCTCCTGTAGTTCCATGTGGCCTTAGTCTAGTCTATGACATGTGTGCAAAAGTGAAGTGTGTTACATTTTGTCCAGCCCCATTAAAACCTCTCATATGTGTTGGGTTTTGTGCTTTCCCCCTACTGGATCACTGGGTTGAGACCTTGGAAACCAAGTCGTGGAGATACTAGTGCTACCATCAGTGTAGGTTTCCCCACTGTCTTGAAACACACCCTGGACAGTTACGTGAGCCAGAAGTAAATGTTTATTATGTTGAGTCATTGTGTATTTGGATCTATTGCCATAGCTTAGCCTACCCTAATAATACAGAGCGAGATAAAAGGTTGAGTGAGAACATGAATGTCTCAGCTGGGGACAGTGGAAGTGGGAATAGAAAAGAGGGGATAGATGATAAATAGCTGTTTAGGGCCTGGGTGGTAGCTCGTGCCTGTCATCCTAGCACTCTGGGAGGCCGACGTGGGAGGATCGCTTGAGGCCAGGAGTTCAAGACCAGCCTGAGCAAGAGTGAGACCCCATCTCTACAAAAAATAGAAAAATTAACTGGGCACGGTGGCGTGCACCTGTAGTCCCAGCTACTTGGGAGGCTGAGGCAGGAGGATCGCTTGAGCCCAGGAGTTTGAGGTTGTAGTGAGATGTAATGAGGCCACTGCACTCTAGCCTGGGAGACAGAGCAAGACCCTGTCTCAAAAAAAAACACAAAAAAAACAACTATGTAGGACATAGAACTAACAGGACCTGAAAGGTGGTTGCCTATAATAGGTGACAGTGGAGGCCAGGTGCAGCATGACTCCTCGGTTTCTGACTTGGATAACTACTTGGATAATGGTGACATCCGTGAAGATAGGTCATACCATAAGAAGAGCAGTTTTGAGAAAAGAGATGTTTGATTTTAAAAATGTTGGGTTTGCCACGTTAGGTCTATGGATCTGGCTTAGTGCAGAGGCCTGGGATTGAGATAATATTTGGGAGACAGTAAGATTATGAAATATGAAATTGTTCATTTAAAATATACAAGTAGAGTGCAGAGAAGAGGATAGATAAGGGACTTCTAGGAAACACAATGTTTGTTTTTTAATATTGGCCTTAAAATTTTTTTCTTCTGAAATTTCAAACATGTATAAAGTTGAGAGAATGGTATAATGAACTCCACGTGCATCCATCACCATGCTTCAACAATTTTATTTTTTACTAGTTACTTATTGCTTAGAGAAAGTTACCTAAACCTTAGTGAATTAACACAATAAACATTTATTATTGCACACAGTTTTGGGGGGTCATAAATCCAGTAGTGGCTTAGCTGTGTGGATTTGGCTCAGCCTGGGACTCTGTTCATCTGAAAGCTTGACTGGGACTTGCAGATCTTCTTCCAAAGTGGTTCATTCACATACCTGGCAAGATAGTGCTGGTTGTTGGCAGGAGGTCTCCATGTGGATTTCTACATATGGACCTCTCCATAGAGTTGCTCGAGTGTCCTCATAACATGTTAGCTGCCTTCTCCCAAAGTAAGTGATTTTAGATATAACAAGACAGAAGCTAAGTCAGAACCTTCATTTCCATAATATTTTGTGGTTAGACAGGCCAACCCTATTCAATGTGGGAAGAGATTACCCAAGTGCACGAATACCAAGAGGTGGGGGTCTTTTGGGCCATCTTTATTTATTTATTTTTTTTGAGACAGGGTTTTATTCTATTGCCTGGGCTAGAGTGCAGTGGCATCATCATAGCTCACTGCAATCTCAAATGCCTGGGCTGAAGCAATCCTCCTGTCTCAGCCTCCTGAGTGGCTGGGACTACAGGCATGAGCCACCATGCTTGACTAATTTTTCTATTTTTTGTAGAGGCAGGGTCTCACTATGTTGCCCAGGCTGGCCTCCAACTCCTGGCCTCAAGCTATCCTCTTGCCTTGGCCTCCCAAAGTGCTAGGATTACAGGCATGAGCCACTGTGCCCAGCCCGTTTGCACTGTCTTTGTGGGTGGCTACCACATCGTGCCTAGCCAATCTTGTTTCATCTATACTCCCATCTCACTCCCCCCTGCTTAGATTGTTTTAAAACACATCCCCAACATTGTATCATTTTATTAATAAATATTTCAATAGATATCTCTAAGAAAATAAGAACTCATACCATTTTCACACCTAAAAAAACTAATAATACTCTTTTACCAGAATCCAATATCCAGTCAGCATTTAAATTCCCTTGACTATTTTGTATACACTCTTATAAATATACACACACATTAGAATTTTTTAATTTTATGATTTATTTGAGTCATGACCCTACTAAAGTCTATATATTAAAATTAGTTGATATAATTATTAGGTCTCAGTCTGTGGGTCCATCCTTCATTTTTTTTTAAAGGATTACATTTATCTGTTGAGGAAACTAGGTTATTTGTCTTGTCCCACAGTCTGTATTTTGATGATTGCAGTGTTACAATGTTTTTTTCCTCCCTGTGTTTCTCGTAGAGGTGTCAATATTTAAGGAGTCATCAAAGAAAGAGGGGTTTCTAAATAGACAATTTTGCTGAATGGCCTAGTGTTAAGATCCGTATTTGGCCTGAAATTAGTGCATTATTCACAGAACAAAGTTTTGGGCTATAAGAATAAATCTGAATTCTTGTTTTTAAAATTTAATTATTATTACTATTTTATTACTTAAAAATTGAGTATCAAATTTTTCAAATTTGATAAATTTGATACCATAGAGTAGAAACGACCCTTTCTTAGTACTGTCTCTTCCTAGATGTCTTGCACATTTATAATACTGAATTGTTGTTTGCTTTCAGTTGGAATCAGTGGAGGAGCAAGATATTTTGGGATACCCTATGATTTTCTAATATTTTCTTCTTTTTATCCTCCATATTCTTTCTTGTGTTTGCACCAGAGGTAAGTTATTGTTGTTGTGTCTGGATTTTGGAGAGTTTTCTACTTGCAAAACTTTGAGGCGGCAAAGTTGACATTTTCCTTTTAATTTATCCTTACAAGACATGAAAGGATCTCAAATAGGACTATTTCTTCAAAGACTCATGGCCTAATGCAATTAAACAGTGGAAAGTTAAATAAAATTCTTAAAAGTAGTTTTATTTATTTTTATGGATGCTAATATACCAAGAAATCCCACAAAGAGTAAAATTATAACTTATCTTTACTATTTTGACTTGCATTATTTTTACTTAAAATTTTAGAAATGTATTTTGATTCAAAGGACGTAATATTCTTACTAAAGATATCTAGCTAATATATCATTTACAAGCTATTATAAATCAGTTAATATTTATATTAACCAAAATATATTTCCTTATTTAAGTATTTGAAAACCTTTAATTGTTTTTGTACATGAAGCAGACAACTTTCGCTGTCGTCATTATGATTTTACTTTTGTAGTGATACATATTTTTCAACTGAGAAGAGTTTCTGCATATACAGCACTCAAGATTTTCACTGTAGGTTACATTCAGAATGTTTATATTTGAAAGTGAATATTTTGATATTAACAATAAATCTGAATGGCATGATTTTCCTATATTGTGGTGCTGTGATCAAATATGATAGAAATCTACGGTAGCACGATTATCAGTATGCACAAGTTCAGGGACGCGGAAATAACAATGAAGTTGGCATTCAGTTATTTGGCCTTTCAGAGCTGAAGCTGAATATTAGCTGAATACAGAGGTGGAAGGACCCTGAGGGAAAATGTCCAGATGAAGAGGAAAACCAGGAAAAAAATAACTAATTAATTTAACAAATATTTATTTAGAACCTATTATGGGCTAAGCACTGTTTTAGGTACTTGGGCGACATTAGTGAGAAACACAGACAGATCCCTGTCTTTATGGGTCACACCCAGTCTCCTGTGATGGAATCAAGGAAAATGAGGAGGAGAGAGGTTCAGGGAGGGAGGTATGATCAACACTTTCAAGTCTAGGCCAATTAAAATAAGGACTAAAAAATGTCCGTTGGGTTTGGCAGTTAAGGGGTTAAGCTGGCAGGCTTGGTGAGAACAGCTCTAGAGGAATTGCTGCGTTGGAGGCAGATTACCAAGGGCAGTAGCTAGAGGAAGGGCCAAGGGATATTAACCTAGGAAAGGCTTGAGCATATTATGCTGATGGTACAAATGAGCATCAACATCTGGAAGAAGGAGAATTAGGAAGAGATCAATGACCAGGGATGAGGTGAGGTAGAGAGTTCTTTGAAGGTGCCAGTGATGCAGGGGGTCTCCTTAGACTCTACTGAGATGACCTTAGCAATATACTCTCCATTTCACTAATGGGAAACAGTGACATACACGGCATTTATTTTCAAGAACCACAGCTGAGGATCCAAACTGCCTGAGCACAGAGCTTCCTTCCAAACCACAGAAAAGACAGTCAGAAGTGGTAAGGGCCCCTCAAACCTGAAGCCACCATGCAGGAAGCTTAGGCCATAGAAATGAGGAAATGGCAGAACTCCTCTTGCTTTGTCTTGGTTTCCAGAAAATCAGAAGTTCTGCATAGGAACTCAGAGTTGCAGGCTCCAAGTGGTAGGATAAGGTCAAACAGATTGTTCACTGTTCAAGGGCACCTGGGCTAGGGTGCAAATGGGAACCAAAAACCCTCTATTCACCAAGTCTCATGCCTGGGACATGGGCATGGGACTGCAATCCTGGGAAGAGGCCTTTTTTTTTTTAAATTCATACAGACTGCATATGAGCTAGCAGCAGCCCTGGATAAACTCAAACAGATACTGCTATAGAAGCTCTACCCACTGACTCAGACAAGGGAATGATTCCTTATCTTTTAGGAGCTTAATTCTACTTTCTTCTGCTCCAAGAACACAATTCTGTTTCCAGAATAGAATAGTAGGGACTTCTTGAGTGGGTATTTTTTAAAGCGATATCTCTGATAGCCAAGGAATCATCCGCTGATGAGTCACACAGTGGCAATGTGAATATTAAAGAAACACATGGGAAAAATCTGCAACCTCATTAGAAAACAAAGAAAGTAGAATAGAGCAGCCTTGAGGCAACATTTTATACACATCAAAATTGAATGATTATGCCCTATGTGGGGAAGTTGGTGATGAAACTGTTACATTCACAGGACAGCTGGCATCATTTGAGGACAAACTCATTTGGAAAGCAGCATGGCAACACGCATCAAGAGCTATAAAGATGCTCCTATTCTTTTTTCCCACAGTTATCCCATGCCTGGAAATTTATCCCATGGAATTAATTCAGGACAAAAAAAGCTATATATATGAAGTTTATTGCAACATTATCTATAATGTCAAATAAATAATAGGAGCTCAAGAAATAATTATGCATTGATCTAGCAGTAAATGAATATAAGTTTCTGCTACAGGAACATTCTATATAGAGGGTAGCTCTATGATAATGGGATGTTTTCAAAAGTCATATGTGCAAAATGCGTCTCACTGTTTTATAATTGAATAACTGAAAGTAGACCTACCATTTGATCCAGCAATGCAATTATTGGGTATTTACCCAAAGGAAAAAAAGTCATTTTATTAAAAAGACACTTGCACTCAAATGTTTATTGCAGCACAATTCACAACTGCAAAGATGGGGAATCAACTCATGTGCCCATCAATACATGAGTGGATTAATAAAATGTGGTATATGTATACTATGGAGTACTACTCAGCCAGGAAAAAAATGGTGAACTGATACCTTTTGTAACAACCTGGATGGAACTGGAGACCATTCTTTTAAGTGAAGTACTGCAAGAATAGAAAAACAAACACCACATGTGCTCACTATTAAATTGGAACTAATCGATCAATATGCATGTGCACATATGGTGGTAAAACTCAACCAAACTCAAGCAGGTGGGAGGAGGGAGGAGGGGATGGGTAAATTCACACCTAATGGGTACAATGCACACTATCTGGGTGATGGGCATGCTTATAACTTTGACTAAAACTGTACAAGAGCAATTCATGTAACTAAAATGTTTGTACCCCAGTAATATTCTAAAATTTAAGGAAAACCCAACAAATATCATATACAAATTATACAGTGGTTTCTTTTGTATTTACAAGTGATCTTAAGCAAAATTTTTACAAGGAAAACAATCTAAGCATTGCTTAAATGCTTAATATATAATAGTAGTGAGTAGTGAGTGGTTCTCAGATTTAATTGTACCTTAGAGTCGCCTGGAGGACATTCCACCTCCTGCCACCCCCTCCATTCTGATTCTGTAGATTTGGGGTTAGGCCTGGGAATCAGCATTTCTAACATATTTCTAGGAGATGCTGATTCTGCTGGTCCTGTAGCCTTACTTTGAGAATCACTAGTTTAGAGTAACTAGCTTTTGCCCAGGGAGTCACAATTATCACTAAGTATCTGGAGTTGAAAGCAAAAACAAAGACATGAATTCCTTGAGGTCACAAATTGTGTCTTGCTCATCCATGTATCCCTAGCACCTGACCCCATGTAGTGTCTGCGTAAATGCTTGTTGAATTGAGTTGCATCCATAGTCAGAAATTTCAGTAAACAGTGCAGATCGTCCCTTTACTTTCCAATTTCTTACCAGCCACTTGGTTGTAGTAGTGTTCATGTTGAAGCCATCCTGGTTGGTAGAGGCCCTCTGAGACCCTGGAATGGTCAAACTGCTGCTGAGGGTGGGCGATGAAGCAGGTGGTGAGTTTTGATGTTGTTATTTTCTGTGCCTCTTAGACTCCTGGGCTTTCAGCAATAGAAGTTAAAAATTCGACTCTCTAGCCCAGCAGTGAGGAACAGTAAAGAGAAGCAGTGGACTTGAGTCTATTGGATAGACATACTACAGTTAAAGAAAATACAATTAATATCTTTATACAGGCTTCTTTGTGTTTTCACAAATTGTGGAAATGCTAGTCACATGCTTTCATATTGGTCTGCAAAAGGGTTTTGCTGTGGATTTTAAATTTTACTCCCAGTAATAAAGTTTCTCTATAGTGTTGCTGATGTTGGATGATATTAATCTTTTTCATTCTTTTCATTTTAGGGAAAAATTATATTTTTGTTGTTTTAAGGTGCATTTCCCTGACTGAATGAGGCTGAGCAAATCTCACATTTGTTGTCCATTTGTGCTTCTTACATGACTTGCATGTTCTAATTTTTTGCTTGTTTTCAATTGGGTCGTCTGTCTTTTCCCCACTTGTTTGCAGTTAGTTTTTCTGAATTAGGAGTAGTTACCTGTTGTTGGTTGTGTCTTCTCTCAGTCTGTTGATTGTCCTTTAACATTTTCATCTTTAAAATATATGTTTAAAATATATGTCTATCAGTATACATATATTTAAAATTTTTATATAGTCATTGCCGTTATTTTTTCTTTTGACTTCTGGGTTTTCTGTCCGATACTAAACATTCATAAGATTATAAAAAGATAGTTTCTGTTTTTCAAACTTACATTTTATTTTTCAATATTTTGTTCTTTATTCTGTCTGGAATTTATTTTTAGCATGGCATGAAGTAGTGACCTAATGAATATTCTTTTTTTTTACAAAATCATGACTATCTTTTCCTTATTAACTTGAAATACCACCTTTATAATATTTTAAATTTAAAATACATAGCATTTTTGAATATTTTGTTTCAGTGGGCCAGCTCTTTATTCACTAGCTAATATTACATATTTTACCTTAGCTTTTTTGTATTCATCAAGTTCCCTTTTACTGTTATTTAAAAAAAGTTTTATCTCTCATTCATCTTCCTTTATATGAAATTTAGAATCAGTTTGTCAAGTTCTAGAAAAATTCCTGTTGAGACTTCGATTAACTTTTTAAAAAGTATTGTATATTCCCATTTAAAACAATTATATATCTCCACTTATTTAGGTTTTCTTTTATGTTATTCGTACCATTGTTTAACGTTTCTTGTTGGATTTATTCAAAGAAGTTTGTTGCTTTAGGAATTGTATAGTATCTTTTTACTTTTAACTTTATAACTGATTATTACAGTCTATTAGAGGTTCAGTGTGGTCTTTACTAGCCATATTTACTCTCATATGAGTTTCAGAAATTTCTTAGTTTATTTCCCTAGTTTATTAGTTTATGTAGACAATCATATTATCTACAAATAATGATCTTATGTCTTTTCCTTTCTCATATGTGTATTTCATTAAAAATATTTTCCTATTGTATTTAATTTGTTAGTACAGCTGGTAAAATATTTAATGATTACAGGGATGGAAGGTTTTCTGCTATTTTTTATTTTAATGAGAATGCTGTAATGAGAATTAAAATGTTTTATCATTAATATGGTGTTTTCTATTGGTTTCTGCTATCTCCCCTTATAACCTTTGTTAAGTTAAAGAAATTTCCTTTTGTTCCTTTTCTAAGGTTTTTTTTTCATTTTTAAATTGAAATGTGTATTGAAATTTACCAAATGCTTTTTAAGCTCTATTAAAATTTGCATATCCTTTACTTTGATCTGTTATTGTTATGAATTACGTGAATATACCTATATTCTACATAGACTACATGGAACAAATTCTACTTAGAATACACAGAATAAATTCTACTTCATCATAATATTTTATTCTCTTAATATTCTGCTGGATTCAATTTTCAAATGCTCTGTTTGTATCAGTTCATAAGTGAAATTTGCTTAGGAAGCATTAATCACATACTGATTGACCCAAGCCCCCTCCTGTCCTTTGTGTTTGCTCAATCTCAGTGGAGGTTCTGTGTGCTCTTCTACTCTTGACAGTATTTTTATTTTGTGTGTGTTTCTATTTTCAAACAATTACTCACAATTTCTAGTCACTGATGAGACTTTCTCCTATTTTCCAATGCTTGTTGGGTTTATCTTTGTAATATTAAAAAAATTGGGTGGGAGGGTTAGCAGTCATCTGTGTTCAGTCTATCATCTTGATCCCATCCCAATAGAGTTGGTGCTGTATTTAGGAAAAATTTTATGCCTGTTTTTTTACTTTCTGCCCTATTAAATTCTCTTTTTTGAACTAGTAGTTTTTGTTTTATTAATTGTTTTGAGTTTCTTAGATAGGCAATGATATTATATACAATCTTCTCTCCTTTCCAAAAGCTACGTATTTCTTTTTTTTTTTTTCATTGTTTTATTTCATTGGCTAGAAATTCCAGACCATGTTAAGTGCTCATGCGGAGAGAGGGCATCCTTATCTTATCGCTGATGTTAATAGAACTCAATTTTTCACCATGTATATAATCTTTGCTGTTGGTTGGTTTTACACAGACATTCTTTATCTTATTTGAGTTATAGCTTTGTTCCCTTTATTTCTAGATTGCTAAGCAATTTGAAAAAAAATTAGGTATCAATGTTGAATTTTTAACAACATTGATGAAAACAAGGAACAAATTCCTTTGTGATCTTTATTCAGAAGGTCATTTTTTCCCCTTTTCATTTATTAAAATAAATACATTTCCTAATTGAGGGAGGTAGCTGTCATCCTCTTCTCCTTGGTTTTCTTTGATTGCCCTCCTATTGTCACTGCAGAGCAGGATGAACAACAAGACCCTGACAAGTGAAGAATCCTTTCTTCTGCCAGTGAAGATGGCAAGATGGATGGACTGAAGTATGCTTTTCTAGTTGTTCTTTTTTTTTTTAATTTTTTCACTCATGGTAAAAATTTTTCATCACTCTGCAAAAACCTAACCCATCCCAAAGAGAACAAGGGCCTGCACAGAGTCAGCTCCCTGGCCATGGTACCAGGTACATGCTGTAGCCTTTGCACAAAATGAAGCCAACTGGGGAACAGAAGAGAAACCACAACCCTGGCCCTTTATCAACTAAATAACCAGGCACAGACATCACAGATATCAACATACCAAAAGGGGATGCAGGGGCAGAGTTAATTAAGATTCTTTCCCATGTAACTTCTATACTCTATCCCCATATTATTTGTTTGCTTTTTGAATAGGGGATTTGATTCTGAAATGCTCCATATTTGGCAGTTTTCCTTAATGCTTAAACTCTTAGAAATAAGTTTCAGGATTTCCAATGGCTACGGGCAAATGCTTTTCTTGTGGATACTGTTTGCCAAATGTGCCCAATTAACTCCTATGCTCATGATTATTTCCACAGGGAACATCCTGAACCTTTCTAACTAAATACGAGGATAGTAAATTATGTATGTGGGAGCTCTCTCTCTCTCTCTCTCTTTTAAGTATTCAGCAGAGTCATGGAAGGTGAGCCATCTTTCCATGAGTATGTGATTATTAAGGCCTTTCTTAGTATTTAACTACAGGATAAGATAACAACCTACAAACTAGGTTCTAGTGATGAACCTAGTAGGCTAGGTTCTCAGATTTTGAAAGAGTATTCAGAGTGTTCTTGCTACCCCAAAATACACTCAATGAGGGGAGATCTAGGAAACCCTAATATGGCCTCTAGGCTGCCACATTCAAGACCTCCAGCACCTTTGCCATTTGGACCAGCGAAGAGTCTCATAGCCTGCCCCAACATACCTCTTTTCTAAAAGGAAAAGCTTTTTGCAATGAGTAGTCACAGTTATTATGCTATTTGTCCTCATTACTACTGCTCCATCACACATATATGTAACAGGCTAACTTAAGGATGACCCAGTGATGGGCTAGTTAGTGACCTTACTCAAAATGTTTTGGATAAATCATATTACTCTCTCAGTAAGGAAGAACTGGGGCACCATGAGACTGAGCCAGTTAGGGATCGTGGGTAAAGGTGGGGCAAGAGAGGTCTTAAGAGGCCAAGTACAAGTTCAAGTTATGAGGGAAGAAAGACTATGACAAACAGAGGACAAGGGATGGTAAGAAAGAGAAGGAAAGAACAGATGTGCTGAGAAAAGCAGATAAGTCCTAAGAAATAAAGTGATACTGGTTCCTGATGGTTCCCTAGCTCCAATTCTCATAAGGCACCAGGATGTGCTACAGTTTCCTGTCTTTGGGCTTCTGTGACATCCCTATGTATTCTCATAATACCCATCCATTATATGTACCAACTTGAGTGTTCTTGCAATCAAAAGACGTGACCTAAAATACTGGCAATGTGAGAAATCCACATTTAGGCAGGCAGCGGAACCTTGAAAACTCTATCTTTATTGCCAACCAGTAGCTCTTAATTTGCCTTCCTCCTCATAGGAAATCTTGTAGAATTAGAGTGTGAATTTTTTGGTGCAGGATGAGAATGCCCATAGCTTAAGGATTTAAGGTTTACTGGCAGGGCTGAGATCTCTTCACGCTCCTACTCAAGAGGCATGGCCATCTTCCATCACCTCAAGAAGGTTTCATCTAATGCTTTCAGGTGTGAGTGATTATTTACAAATGATGCTGAGTAGACTGTCTCTGACATATCCATTCACACCCCCGGAACTGCTTATAGTGATAATGCCGCTCATTTCTCAGTTCAATTATTTGGTAAACAAAAGATCAAAGAAACAAAAGGTGAAAATTAATTGTAGAGACTGAGTATATTAGCAAAATAGTTCTGGAATCAGTTGAGTGGAGAAAGAGAAAGCCACAGTGCGATAAAAGTCAGGAATTTTCTGAGCACTCTGGGATTCTTAGGAACCTGCAGTCATCCTTCAAGGCCCAATTCATGAAGTAGCTTTTCTTGAATTGTGAATTGAAGGGTGGATGGGATTTGAACATGCAGACTTGAGAAGAATGGCACTCCTTATGGAGAAAATAGCATTACCAAAGAGGTGTGTGCACTGTACATATGGAAAACTAAGGACAATTTAATTTGGCTGGGGTGCTAAGGGTACATAAATGGGGGAAGATGCATGTTGAACCCAAAAGGTAAATTGGGACTAAGCCCTGCAATGGCTCCTGGGCAGGCAAAGTGAGCATCAGAGTTTCATGAGCAGGGGAGTGATTCATCTGCTGCCCTCCAGAATATTAACTTGCAAGCACTGTGTTGTGAGGATCAGAGTGAGGAGGGCGTGGAAGTCAGGAGACCTGGTGGGAGATAAGAAGAAAATAGCGTAGTTTTAATAAAAGGAGAACAAGAAGGGAAGAGATGAGAAAAAAATTACAGACCAATGGCTCAACCAGGCCATGAGAAGAAGCAGTCTGTGTTACCCTTGGAAGTTGCCTGCTTGTGTTGCTGGAAGGATGATGGGGCCTTTTAGGAAAGTTGGGAAGGCGAGAGGAGGAGGGGAAGGGGAAGAGGAGGAAGAAATGGGGGAGGGGAGGTAATTTCTGAATCACTTTAAGAAGCTTCAAAGACTCAATTGATGTGTGAACATAAGATTTAAACACACCCTATCTCTGTTAGGGAGAGACCCAGAATGCTATGCTATGTCATGGCTAAATTAGGCTGAACGTTTCATGTCTGCACTGGGGGAAGTGTGTTGGTCTATGTCTGTAACATATATGTCACTAAATTCTTCAATGTGTTTGTAATTTGTATAAAAATCTCAAAAAAACCCACCCTAGTCTTCCCCCCGCAAGAGGATTAATCTGTCCTATGTCTTATAGCCTTGGATTTTTATTCATTGTTGACAATTTTCTAATCACTTAAAAGTTTCCTGCATATTACCAGTTTATGACTTCAAATTAGAAAAACCTAAGGCTTTCTGTCTTAGCACATTGCATCTCTGATAAGACATTCTTTCCACAAAGACATTTGAAAGATCTCTGGAGGTGACACTGATGAAACAATAATTTTGAGTGGATTTAGAGTTTTAATTACTGTTTTATTGAATTGCAAGTGGGTACTGTGGAAAAAAAAGCCATCAACAAAGGAAATAATTGTTCCAAAGAATTACATCTGCACTGTATTCGCTGTCAAAAATTTCTCATTAAAAATGTGTTTCTTTAAAAGTAACTCAAAGCAGCTGATGAAATCCAAGAGCATGGAAAGTTTCAAATCCCAGTGCAAATTTGGATTCATCAAGGATCATTTGCCAGAGACTCCACTCAATGGCAAAAGAGCTTCTCCTCATTTCTCACATCCATTAACTGGGTTTCATACTTAGATTCAGAGGGTGGCAGTTTTATGTCGATAGGTGGGTGTTTTTCACTTAAATGCTTCCTTTTTTGTAATACTTTTGATGTCTCTGGAGTATTATTACTGTTTGACTTTTCCCTGTAGTAATGACACTCTAACTCTTGTGTTTCTTTACTTTAAAGAGTGGGTCAAGAAAGAAAGAAGCCACACACAGCTCTCCTAAAGAGATTAAAGTCCTGAAAACCATCCCACAATGTCTGAGCCACTGTGTGAGAGATGATAGTTACTGAGATTATTCCCAAACATTCTCTAGCTTTTTGGAAACTACAAAGAACAGGTTTGTCTGAGAGATCACTGGGGTAAATCTTACAAAAGAATAAGACCATAGAAAAAAATATAGAAAGACCATGTGACCCAGCAACCCCTCTTTTGGGCATATACCCAAAGGAGATGAAATCACCATCTCATAAAGATATCTGCGCTCCCAAGTTCACTGCGCCATTGTTCACAATAGGCAAGATATGGAAACAACCTAAGTGTCCATCAATGAGTGAATGGATAAAGAAACTGTGGTACATATATACAATGGAAAATTAGTCAACCCCCAAAAAGAATGAGGGCTTGCCATTTGCCACAACACAGGTGAGCCTGGAGGACAGTATGCTAAGTGAAATATGCTAGACACGGAAAGACAAATAATACATTATCTCATATGTGGAGCCAAAAAAATATTCAACTATACAGAGATAGAAAACAAAACGGTGGTTACCAAGGGGTGGAGGATGGGGAGGAAACGGGAAGATGTAGGTCAGAAGATGCAAAGTAGCAGATATGCAGGAGGAACAAGTCTAGAGATCTAATATACAACATTAACCTTAGGTAACAAAATCATACTATATATGGGATTCATGCTAAATGAGTAGATTTTAGCTACTCTTGCCACAAAAACAAAAAGAAAGGAAAACTATGTGAGATGATGGATACATTAATATGCTTCACTATAATTACTTTTTACTATCTAAATGTATCCCATATAAATATGTACCTTAAATATACACAGCTAAATTTATTTTTTAAAAAAGGCCATAGAAAAATATTTCTTTGAAGCTGGCACTGCTGATGAAAGCTAAATCAATAAATGGAGAAATGAAGAGGGACAAAGACAAGGTCAAATCTCAGATTCGGGCTGATGCTCTCTAAAAGAGGAAAAGGCAGCCACTTCATCAACAAATTTATTGAGCACCTATTATGGTGTGAAGACAGATTATCAAAGGCTACGGGAATCCCTGTCTTGAGAGCATGTACCACCTATTGAGGGGACAAGGCACATATATACCAAAATGATTTATTTTATTTAAAACAAAAATTTTTTTGAGACAGGGTCTTGCAGTGGTGTCATCATAGCTCACTACAACCTCAAACTCCTGGGCTCAAGAAATCTTCCTGCCTCAGCCTCCTGAGTAGCTGGGACTATAGGTGCACACCACCACACCTGGCTAATTTTTAAATTTTTTGTAGAGACAGGGTCTTGCTATGTTGCTCAGGCTGGTCTCGAACTCCTGGCCTCAAGCAATCCTCCTGCTTTGGCCTCCCAAAGTGCTAAATGATTTAAATGGCAAAGTAATAGAGACAAAATAATTACCAGCAGCTGCTGAACACTGTATGGACATTGCTTATTTAATACTTACCAAATCAGCCCATGAAGTAAATGTGTTACTTGGAATATATTTGTTGGCTAGCAACAGAAAAGTCAAAAAATATTGGCTTAAACCAGGAAGGGGGTTATTTATATCATGCCACAAAAATCCTGGAGTTTGTTGCCTTGATCATGGCCACCAGGGACACAGGCTGCTGTATATTTCTGCTCCATGGTCTTTAGCCTCACAGTCCTGGTTGCTGCCCTTTCAAGTGTTACATCTGCGTGTAAGGCAGGATGAGGAAGCATGGAGGAGAGGGCGGCACTCACATAAGAAAAGCAATGCTGTCCCAGAAATCCCAAGCACACTTCCTCTTCTATACTATTAGCCCGAACAATGTCAGTAGGCCACCACTGGCTTCAAGGATGCCAGGAGATTGAGCATTTTAGCTGGGCACATTGTCACCCCAAACAAAGCTGGGGTTCTGTAAGAAAGGAAAATAAGATGTGACAGTGGATTGACTATGTCATTTTACAGAGAAGAAACTGAGGCTCAAAGAGGTTAAGTGGTTTGCTCAACTCATCACAGAACCATTAAATGGCAGAGCCAGGGTAAAAACCCAGATGTGGTGAGTCCAAAGTTTTTGTTCTTAATTCCCATTCAGTACTGTCACGTGGCAGTTCCAATGAATGATACAAACAACTTGACAGTAAATTCAGGGTGGGAATAGATCAATAAGATTTTGATAGGTAGACAATGGGGAGCAAGGCCTTTCAGAGAGAAAGTCTTTTCCTACCTTTGGAGGCATTCAGGGGACAGGACAAGGTCCCAAGTGATTATCAGAGAGTTATTGTTAGGAGAGTGTGGGAGGGAAACTCAGAAAGAAAGGCTGGGACCCCATGGCTATGTGACAGTTCCAAATTAACAAATCCAAAATGGAATTTCTGATTTCTCTGTTCCCTAACGCGTTTTCTTCCTCGCCCTTTCCCATCTCAGTAAAATGCACATTCACATGCCCAGGTGGTTAAGCAGGAAATCTGAGAGTCAGCGTTTGTCTCTCTCTCGGCCTCACTCCCACATCAGCAAGTCCTAAAGCGTCTGCCTCCAAAATCTCTCTCACATACATCCCTTCTCTCGTTGCCACTGCCTCTTGCTCATCCAGCTTCCCACCGTCTCGCGCTTGGGAACTGAAACGGCCTCCTGAGTTTCTTCTTGCTTCTTTTCTTGTCTCCTTTAGCCAGTTCTGCGCTTGACAATTTTGGATGAACCTTAAACATTAAGAGCCAGATCACATCACAGCATCCACTTAAAACCCTCCAGTGGTTTCCATTGCACTTGGAAAGGACCCCAAGTATGTCTTTGGCTTAGACCCCAACTATGTGTGTGACTCTGCAGAGTCTAACACTTCCTAGTACCCTTTCCAATCTTACCTTGTGCCACATTCCCCTTTGCTCCAATTACAGTCGCTTCTTTGCAGCTTTTGAAATGCTTCCTTTCCTGCCCAAGATCTTGCTTTATGCTCTGAAGCACTTTGTCTCTGATTGACTCCTGTTTCTTTATATTTATGCTTAAACATCATCTCCTCAGGCAGGGTTCCCCATGTGCTCTCTCTGCATCCAGTACCTTTTGCTCTTCTCCACTGGAAAGTTATGATTTTCTTTTTTTGTTCTCCTTTTCATGTTTAGAGCATTTTGCTACAAATATAATTATACATTCATTTGTTTACCTGTTTCTGCTCTGTTCCCTCCATCACTTTTAAGAACAATGAGGGCAGGAGTTGTATTTGTTTTGCTACTGCTGTATGTCAAGTAATTAAGACAGAGCTTGGCACAAAGTATGTGCTCAATAAATGTTTTTTGCACAACTGAGTTTGTGAATGAATAATCAAATAACAAGGCTGACTTGGGAAAGTCTCCAATGCCAGTAGAATGCATTGCACACGCAGCTAGAAGTGAAGCTGTTGAAGCAACTTCTGAACAAGCAGGAGTCGTTTTACTTACCAGAATCAACTCCAAAGGGCAGGTGGGAGGAAGCTCTGTAGCAGTCCCCAGAGGGATCCACTAACGGAGGACTTTATGGAAACAATATAGGAATCAAATGATGACTGAACTATGCTATTAAGAAAGAACTACATACACATAATTCTGTAATAACTTAACCATTATGTATTCAGGGGGTAGAATTTTGATGATGACAACCACTTCCTCTTCCCTGAGGAACTGCTGAGAAACATCACCCTGTGTGGCTCAGAGGACAGTTTCTGTTCTGGCCTGGTCTGGAGTCCTCTTCTGGCAGCTTCTGCTGACCTCTCTCTGAGTCTGACGTGGGCCCTTCACCTACTCTGCCTGCTCAGGACTCAGTCACTTCCTTGTTTCGGGGTCTTTATTACTTACTATTTGTAGATGATTCTCAGTGTCTGAAAATGTGATGGCTCAAATTTCATTTTACATATAGTCTGTATCAGTTGATATTTATAGAAGTTTTACTTCCCTCTAACGTATGCTGCAAAAAGCTGTCTGCTTGTTTGAAATTTATATCTGAGTTTTTTGCCTCAGTAATAACAATGACAATTTCAACAAAAATAATAGCATAGCCACTATTATTTAGTACTTAATGTGTGGCAGGCATTGCACTAACTCCTTTAAGTAATGAATTTAATTTTTGCTATAGCTGAAAAAGCTGAGGCATACAGAATGTATTGTTGAATAGATAGGGGAGAACTACCGTAACACACAGCCTTATTCTCTGCTCATGTCCATGTAGTTTAGTGGTCACTGGTGCCTACTCCACATAGTTATTCAGGGATTCAGGCCCCTTCCATATAGATGTGTTACCATACTTCAGGGTCTTAGAATCCTCCCTGAGGTCCTCTGAATCTGGTGGCATCTGATAGGAGAAAGGAGAGAGAAGGTGGAGGACCACACAGAAGGGTTAAGGAGCCAGGCCTAGAAGAGGTATATCCCTTCTGCTCAAATTCCATGGGCTAGAAATCAATTACAGGGCCCCATCTAAATGCAAGGGGTCTGGGAAATATGGTTTCCTTATACACCTAGGAGAAGAGAAGACGATTTTGGTGCGTATCTAGCTAGTTTCTGCCATACAGAGGTTAAGTGACTTGTCATACAATAAATAAGTGCAGATCTGGGATTCAAACCCATGTCAGTTGGACTGCAAGGCTAAGCTGTTAACCACGAGTCTATACTCTCTTTCCTACACTTTTTTTTTTTTTTTGAATACTGTGCTTCCGACACACCATGAAGAGAAGGTTGAAATCTGATCTTCGTCAGGGAGACTCACTACCTGGTGAACGGCCAGGCTGAAAAAAGTCTTCTTTGACAAAAAAATGGATGTGGTAACACTTCCTTTGTGAAGCTGTAAAACCTTCCTCCTTATGTCAGCAGCTTTGGGGTGCTGTTCCTGCTTAACTAATTCCTGCCAGATGTCATTAGACCACATTAGACTAAGGACTTTGGACCTTACCCTGTGGCCAGCTGCTTATGAAGCTCTTAGCCAGATGCCTTTAGACTGCAGGTGATAGTGTCTCATTGCTGTCTGGGGAGGGCCTTACACCTGTGTAATGGGCATCACTTTTTTCTACAAGTTTGGATGTGCGAGAAATGTACTTTAAATTTTTCAAGTCAAATTACCATATTTCATTAATTCTTTTTTTTTTTTTTAAATTTTAGGGGACAGGATCTTGCTCTGTAGCCCAGGCTGGAGTGCAGTGGCATGATCATAGCTCACTGCAGCCTCGAACTCCTGGCCTCAAGTAATTCTCCCATCTCAGCCTCCCAAAGTGCTGGAATTATAGGCGTGAGCCACTAAACCCAGCCCATTAGTTCTAATACGTGCCTTTTTGTATGCTAACATTTCTGAAATCAGAATCTAATAATTGATGGAATTTTTGAATAGCTGTTGGCTGGCAATGTTGCTGACATATTTGGCATTGCCTGTGCATGTGGGAACTTGGCCATAGGTATTTATATATTGTTATCTCTTTAGTTGAATTATGTGAATTGTTGGTATTACCCAGTCAGAGTTTATGTGCTGTTTGAAATGTTTTCAAAAAGATTATTCTGAGTTTCAGTAGTGAAATGAAAAGTTATAGTGAACAGAAAGGCTCAGAAACAGAGCAGTGGGGTGTAAATATGATATTAGCAAAGAAAAAAAAATTTTGGAGGAGTCACTTCAAAGCAACAATGTCATACAAGGTAAGAGAGGTAGATTACCACAAGCATACGAAACTATAATATGACACATTTTGTTACTGAGTTATATAAAAAGGCATTGCCTGTTAGTACATGCCAAGCAAGAATGTACCCACATTAAACCTTTCAGAATGGGTGGCAGCATCTTGGAAGAAAACCTGAGGCCAATAGCAGGGATAGTAGTAAGAAATGTTTCATCACCAATGCAGAGGACAATAGTGTAGAGAAAAATAGGAACATTGATGCAGCAGAGTTAGACTCTGAATGAGAAGACATTTTCAGGAATTTCTTAATCAATTTGTTTTCCTTTTTATATATGCACAGGAGTGATATATAATAAAAATCTGTGTCTCAACAAGTCTTAAAGAGCTTTTTCAGCAAGTATAAAATAAAAATGCTAAGTGATGAGAAAGCATTGTCTCATAGATTAATTGGAGGCATTTTTCTTTCTTAGTGGTATATATATTACTGATGCATTTTATATTCAATGGCATCTTAGTATCGACGAAATAGCTAATTACTCATTTGTGCTCTTATTCCTCTGGGTATTGGAAGTTGAACTTCTGTGGGTTCAGCACCTCCTCCCCCCACGGTTACATTGCATCTCCTGGGGGCTTATGTATGGCAGCTGCCCGGATGCCCGTCTTTCTGCCTGATCCTGGTCCTCAGGCCACAGAGATCATTGCTGGGGACTTTTTGTTCTCATCTCAGGGCCTTGCAAGAGCTGGGTAGCTCTTTCTGCTACTTCTGTGTCCCACTTGGATGCACTTCTCTGGACACAGGAACTCTTTGAGGCTGCTAAGGCCCTGGGCCACTCTGAGCTCCCAGGAGCATGAAGGGTATTCTGCCCCTCACATACTGCTGGGTGGCTGGGAAGCTGCGTAATGGTACAGTTCACTCCTCTCAGCTCCTCTGAGGCCTGCAGGACTCCAGCTTCTCTCCTGCATCATTTTGGACTGGAAGATCCAGCAGGCTGCTTTGGACTGCTTATATCTCTCACGCCACGTTTCCCACTCTGGCATTTCGCCACCTCCATGGCTTTGCCTGGGAAAGGGGCACACACACCCTCAAGCCTTCGCGGGCTCTGAGGCCTTTCTCTTCCCACTCGCACCTACTCAAGGGAGGGACCAGGCTGCGGGATGACCGTTGGGGACCCACCCATGTTCAAGCTCTCTTAACTTTCTCTCCACATCTCCCCTTCATCCCAGTGTGGGCAACATTTTCTCCTCTTGAGGGCCAGCTAGCCTCTCTCTTACTTCACGCCCCAATTCTTCTCCTCAGGGGCCCTGGGCTCCAAAGGCCAAGCCATGAGCAGACTGGTCGTTTTCCCTTCTTTCTGAACAAGGGTCTCAGAATACACAGCTGACTGAATGGAAGAAAGGTCTGGGGCTGGGTGAAAAGAAAACACGAGAAAATCACATTGGTTAACATTTTAAAATAGCACCCAAATGCAGGTCCCCACAGTGACTGCCCTTTCATCCTCATCTTAACATGTTCATTAGGTCCATTTCTTACATTGCTGGTTTTCTTCCTTCCATCTTAGCAACCTGGTGCCTGATTTCAATGATCCCTCAGATGTTCCTTACATTTGTTTTTCCTAATCACCTCAGAAACCAGGGTGAAGATATGGCCATTTTCTTCCTCTTCCTCCTTTCATTTTTATAAAACAAAGTTTATAATTTTGTTCCATTAAAAGAAATCAGTAACATACAGACCACTAGAAGGAAGGGGGGAAAATCACATAAAACCTCACTACTCTAAAAGATCCCCTGGTTGGTGACATTTTGTTGTTTTTCCTTCTACTTGGTTTTTACTGCTTATTCAGCTTGTGTGTGTGTGTGTGTATTCACATATACAGTTAACATTACATCAGACATAGAACTGTATATCTTGCTTTGTTCATTCAACATTATGACTATTTTTTCCTTTTATCATAAAGTCTTCAGAAATATTAGTTAAATAACGTAGCAGAGTTCACTCAAACCATTTTCCTAGTATTGAGCATGTAGCTTATTCTGATTGTTGCTGTTATAAATATTATGATTGACGTATTTGTGCATGAAACTTTGGTATTACTGAAGAGACTACCATATTAAGAACAAGACTTCATGCAGTCTTCTCTCTAAGTATGAAATTCTTTTGCCTGGATACGCTATATCATATCAGGCTTTCCTTGATGTTTCCAGTGGGAAAAATATCTAATTGCTACTGATGCAAGAACATCGTACATCTTCATGAAAATAAGATTGCTTACACAAAAATGTAAAGCCAAAAGCTTTACCTGTTCTTTCCCTATTTATCAGCAGTTCCAGTAACGCTTATCTGAGGGTAATATATACTGTTTTGCTGGAAGTTTTCCATGAGCTGCTTTCTTTCACCAGCTTCTGTACATCTTGATGGCTTTTCTGATCTCATTACAATAATTTGGCATTTATCCATAGGAGGGGATGTGCTCTACTTTCAAGTACAAAGTCTGACTCAAATAGTTACTTCTAAGGTTTTATTATTATTTTTTAACCTAAACTATTGATAGACAACCTATGATATTAGAACTAGAGAATTACATCGAACATAAAAGTTTATGCGGTAGGTTTTGTTTTAAACAAACACCCAAAGCTGATACATTCAAAGCATTGTGTTCTCCAGGGAGCTATTGTAGGTGGCTGAGCTGTTATTCCAACAATGTGTCATTGCTGAAGATGTTTTAGCCTCCTCTTTTGAAACTATCCTCAGAACCTCCAGCACATTCTTTTGAATATCCTCAGTGAAGAAAAATCTTAATCCTTTGAGGAAGAATTGGATCTTTTGAAACTTCCAGTGGTATTCAGAAACGATCTGAGTGTACAATGAGGTGAATGGGCAAATAGACAAGATTTAAAAAAATAAAACACCAAGGTACTAATACAAAACAGTGAGGCTGCTTTTCTCAGGTGATGGGTAAATGACACACAATGTGAGAACAATTCCCCAAGAGTAAGGAGTTGGATTTTAAGCTGCAGCAAGATCATTGGGGAATACAGATCAACTAAGTTGATGGTCAAGTTGAGATGCATATACTCCAGAGTGTATGTGTATATTTAATCCAGGCTCATTACCTACTAGTGATACCACTTAAATTAAAATATTTACATATGTTTAAAGAAAACCCAGTCTGAAATAAAGACAAAAAATTAAATCTATGCATTGAAATTCATTAACTTAATTAATTCTAACAGTCAAGAGAGGACTCTGCCTCTTTTAAAACAATGTCGTTTTATTCATTTAAAATAAGTAACACAGACTCATTAAAGAGAATTTGGGCCGGGAGTGGTGGCTCGCACCTGTAATCCTAGCGCTCTGGGAGGCTGAGGTGGGAGGATCGCTTGATGTCAGGAGTTCGAGACCAGTCTGAGCAAGAGTGAGACCCCTGTCTCTGCAAAAAATAGAAAAATTAGCCAGGCATGGTGGTGCACACCTGTAGTCCCAGCTACTTGTGAGGCTGAGGCAGGAGGATCGCTTGAGCACAGGAGTTTGAGGTTGCAGTGAGCTATGATGACACCGCTGCACTCCAGCCCAGGCAACAGAGCAAGACTCTGTCTCAAAAAAAAAAAAAGGGAATTTGGAAAATCCAGAAATTTCGTCACTCAGAGATATTCCCTCATAATATGTATATTTTTAAATAGACAAATTTTTAGAGCAGTTTAGGTTCACAGCAAAACTGAGTAGACGGTACAGAGATTTCCCATTTACCTCCTTTCCCCTTTTCCCACTATCAACAATCTCCCACCACAGGGGCACATTTGTTACAGTTGAGGAACTACATCGAGACAATTTTATCACCCTAAGTCCATAGTTTACATTAGGGTTCACTTTTGTTGTTGTACATCCTATGGGTTTGGACAGATTTCTAATAATACCTATTCACCATTATAGTTTCACTGCCCTAAAAACTCACCATGCTCCACCTCTTCATTATATTTTGATGTAAAAATATCTTAGATTGTGTTCCCTGGAAACAGACTCTGAGAGCTGCCTGCTGAATGTTTATTGCAAGAGGACTCTTGGGAGGTGCCCCTGTAAGAAAGTAAGGGAGGATGTGCAGAGGGAGAATCCGACTCCAAATACAGTTGCCACCGAGACTCAGCCAATCCTGGGGGAGCTCGGGAGCTCAACCCTTTAGAGTTGGCCCGCGGTAAGGTAAGAGGGCAAGCCTTTTTATCCCTGCATCAGCCAGTCATCGGCCCCCTAGAGGGGGCTAATTTTGGATTAATCTATTTCCTAGGGCCAAGAACAATTCCCAATGGGGATGCAGCTGTGAGCTATCAGCAGCAATAGTCCCAGCAGCTGGGGAGGGACATGGATTCCAAAGAGGGGATTTGGGCAAAGACTGCATTCATTATCCACTGCAATGTTGTCAAAATCGGGATCATACAGGAGATGCAACTTCTCAGCCTACTTTTTCACTTAACATTAGTTGATGAACTTTCTCCCATTTCGTTAACTTCTCTCTGAAAACAATATTTTAAATATCTGCCTATTTTATTATATAAAAGTATCATTTATTTAACCATTCTCCTATTGCTGAACAATTAATTTTTGACAAATTTTCACTATAATAAACACTATTGTGATAGACATCTGTGTGTCTTTGTAATGTACATGATACTAATAAAAAGAGCATTTGTTTAATTGAATGCTTACTGCTGATCATGTCAGGCCAATATTTTTCTTACCTTCCTTGCAGAGTTTTTATGAGAAATAAATGAAAAAATGTATGTAAATTATATACACTTTTTAACTCACTTGATCCTTTTAATAACTTCATGATGCAGAGACTGTTACCATCTCCATTTGGCAGATGAAGAAACTGAGGCACAGAGAGGTTAAGTAGCTCGTCTAAGTGAGCATTAAAATAATGCAGGCACTGTAAATCCAGAGCTTAAGCAATACACAACACAATTTCTCTCAGCCTGCTTTTCTGGTGCTTTTCCTAAGTTATATCCTTAGAAGGAGAATTCCATGGTCAAAGGGCTTGACTTATTTCGAAGTTCATGATAAGAATTGCTGGATTATTTTCCAGAAGCAGTGAGAACTTCTACCAGTGGAGTATAAGGGTTTTATTGCATCATAGTCCACAACAAAGAACCCAAATTCTTAATTAGAACTATGATAAAGAACAGGTAATCCATTTGCTTGTCTTCCATCAGACATTATGAACATTGGTTGTTCTTAAGTAGGCCTTTCCTTTTGTTTTTTAGCATGTACAATTGTTTCAAGATCATCTTCTAAGTGTTTACTAAAATGGATCACCTACATTTCAGAGAAGGATTTTTTGTTTGTGGAATGAGTGCATGAACGAGGTCAGACAGAGGCCTGAATCAGCGACCTTGTGCTGGTACATCAGGTGCTGTGTAAAGCAGGTAAATGGGAAACCTTGCAGAACAAAGTCCTCCAAAAACAGGGAAGTGATTTTTGACAATTTGAGTGGTTTTCAAAAATTCTTTACCGGGTTCCTTTCTAATCTCAGTTGAATTGCTTATGTAATAAACACTTACTGAAGTCCCTTTGCCTACCAGACTCTATCATGTGCTTGGAAACATTGACTTTTAATTCTGGAAGGAAGTTTAGGGTCATTTGGCTCCACCCCTTGTTACACAGAGCCTGAAGCCTCTTTGGGATGGTTCCCTCTTCTCCTCTTCTGGGGGAGGGGGGAGGGCTGCAGGAGCTGGGTGGGGGTGGTTCTGTTTTCTTCCATTCGAGGTCCGAAGAACTCTTCAGAAATGTGGTAGAAGGCACACTTGGAGATATTTTTATTATTTTAGCATTGACTTAGACTGCTCATACCTTCAATAGCTCAATATTTAATTTATTTCTGAATTGTGAGGGGTTTCTTTGGAAAACCAAAGGTTTTTGCTCACTTCTGACCTTTGCCACTGTATTGAACCTCTCAAAGTTCATTTACTTACCACCCTGTCTTCCATATAGGTTGTTGTGAGGCTGCAATGAGCCAAAGTATGTCAAATTCTTAGAATAATACTTCCACAGAGTAAGCAATCGATAAATATTGACTTTGATCCCTCCCTTCTCCAGTGCTGCCTGCTCTTCTTCCTTCCCAGAAGGGTGTACAGTTGTGTGACCTTTCTGAGCCCCAGTTGTCCTCATCTGAAAAAGTACAAATTATACTTCACTATATACTCACCACGCAGGGTTTTAGTGGGGATCAAATGAGGTAATCCATCTCAAGCAACTTGCACAACACCTGGGACAGAGCAGGCAGTCAATAATTTGTAGCTGGGATTACTTTAAAACCTGTTAATGTGCTTTAAGTCAGTTGCTGAATTCAATGGGCTATCTAGAGAAATGGATCATGTGCACTTGATTAATTTTCAGCCCTGTTGAACTTATTTATTTCCCTCCCCCCAGCTTTATTGAGGAGACAAATAAAAATTGTATGTACTTAAGGTGTACAATGTGATGTTTTGATATACAGCAGTGCCCCCTTATCCACGGTTTCATTTTCTGTGATTTCAGTTACCTGCCGTCAACAGAGGTGTGAAAATAGGTGATGACATTACAATAAGATATTTTGTGAGGGAGAAAGAGAGACCACATTCAACTTTTACTACAGTATATTGTTATACTTGCTCTATTTTTTGTTAGTTATCATTGTTAACCTCTTATGGTGCCTAATTTATAAATTAAACTTTATCATAGGTATGTATGTGTAGGAAAAAACATAGTATATATAGTGTTCAGTACTTGCCACAGTTTCAGGCATCCACTGGGGGTCTTGGAACGCATCCCCCTCGGACAAGGGGGGAACTTCTGTACATACCCATTGTGGAGAGATTACCACAATTAACATATCCATCACTCCATACAGTTACCTCGTGTGTGTGTGTGTGTGTGTGTGTGTGTGTGTGTGTGTGTGTGTGTGATGAGAACACTTAAGACCTACTCTCTTGGCAATTTTCAAGTATACAGTATATTATTCTTAACTATGGTTACTAGGTTGTACATTAGATCTCCAGAACCTATTTATCTTGTAACTGAAATTTTGTACCCTTTGACCCAAATTCCCCCACTTCCCCTATCCCACATCCCCTGCCAACCACCTTTCTCCTCTGTGTCTATGACTTCAGTTTCTTTAGATTCCATGTGTAAGTGAGCACGTAGTGTTTGTCTTTCTGCTTGTTTCACTTAGCATGACGCCCTCTACGTTCTCCTATGTTGTCTTAAATGGCAGGATTTCCTTCTTTTTTTGTTCAGTCCTGTTTTGGCTAAAGTATAGAATTGATATAGAAAGAGCATAACCTAGATTTTATGGATGAAATGTTAATTCCAGCCCTGTTATCTTCAATTTTGTGTTTTCTCATCTTTTTTCTTGATTTCTTCTTTCCCTTTTTCTCAGTCTTCATTGTTTTCTATTGATGATAACTGAAGTTCCCTCTTCCTTACTGTTCAATTTGAGGAATAATTTGTGCCAGTGAGGAGCAGTTGAAATTACTGTCACCAGGCCATGTGGCCTTTGGTTGGTAAATCCATTGGATTGGTTCTGTTGGCCTCTGGCAGCATTTGACACTGCTGGACCCTCCTTCCCCCAGCCTGAGGGATACCACTCCCTCCTTTCTTCCTGTCTGCCCTCTTTGTACAAAATTTAGGGGCTTTTCCTCTTCCTTTGCTCACCACTTAAGTTCTGAAGTTCCCCTGAGTCTCACGTGCAAACATCTTCTCTGCTCACTTCCCACCCTTTTTCTGGGCAAGCTTCTCTCTTCCTATGATGGCTTCATCTTTGTTGTGTTAAGCCCCAAATCTGTGCCTCTGACCTAGACTGCTCAGCAATGTCTAGTGTTTAGACATGTCCTCTTGGAGATGCCACTGCCCAGTCAAGTTCAATGTGTAGAAAACTGACCCCATCATCATTTCCCCAACCCCCCCCCCCAAACTGGCTCTACAGCCAGTTTGACCTCTCTGCAACAACTAGGGCAAAAATGGTAAGTCCAGATGACATAGTAGAGTGAATAAATATGTATCTTGCCTTTTGCAAGTAAAATCTCTCTCACTTTTCAAATGTCACCTTCTCTATCAAGACTGATTGGATGTAACATTCCATTTTCTGCACCTATCTGTGCTATTTTACAGAACTTATTTTATTCTATTGCTCTGTTTCACTTATGTTTCTTTCCTTCTAGAGCAGGGGTCAGTAAAATTTTTTGGTGAAGGGCCAGAGAGTAAATATTTTAGGCTTTGGAGGCCATATGGTCTCTGTTGCAACTACTCAACTCTGCGGTTATGGTGTGAAATCAGCCATAGACAAAACAAGTGAATGAATGTGGCTGTGTTCCAATAAAACTTTATTTACCGAAACACCAGCAGGCTGGATCTGGCCCACAAGCCAGGGGCTTACCGACCCCTGTTCTGGACTGTGTTCTGGATCCCTAGACGGTTACTTAATAAGAATTTAGAGTTTAGAGAGCCTTTTACCTGCCAGATGATGCAAGAGGTCTGAGGATCCAAAGGCAAACGAGACTCAGTTCTTGACCTCAGGGATCTCACATGGAAACCAAGCACACATGCTGTGGTTGAGGTGTGGATCAGTCTCCCAGGCCTGCTGTAACAAAGTGTCACAAACCGGGTGGCTCTAAATAATAGAATTGTATTGTCTCACAGTTCTGGAGCTAGAAGTCCAAAATCAAGGTGTTGGCAGGGTTGGTTCCTTCTGAGGGCCACAAGGGAGGATCTGGTCCACACCTCTCTTCTAGCTTCTGGTGGTTTGCCAGCAATCCTTGGCATTCCTTGGCTTGTAGATGCATCACTCCAATACTCCAGCTTCACCTGACATGTGCCCTGTGTCTTGCCTCTGTGCATGTCTGTCTCTGGGTCTACATTTCCCCGTTTTATAAGAACACCAGTCGTATTAGATTAAGGCCCATCCTAATGACCTCACTTTAATTTGATTACCTCTGTTAAAACCCTATTTCCAAATAAGTTCACACATACAAGGTATCAGGACTTCAAAATGTCATCTTTGGGGGACACAATTCACCCCATAATAAGGTGTATGTATTTACCACTTGTATGCCCGGGGGACTGAGGTGAGGGAGGATCATCCTGCCAGAGAGTGGGGGAGAAAGAGAGAGAGGGCGCAGGAACCAACACAACACTGGGCCTGGGCGGATGACTAATATCTTGCTAGACGAAAGAAGTAAAAAAGGGAATTCCAGGTTGAGCAAACAGCTTGAGCAAATGCAGGAGTGCAGGATCATAAGAACAAGGAGTGTTTGTTGAATAATTATCCTGGTGCGGCTACAAAATGGTGAGGTTGGTGGAAGGGGCTCAAGTTGATGCTGGAAAGAAAAGCTGGAGCAAGACTAAGTGTGTCTGGGCTTCAGGCGTTGCTTGGACACTGTTTGCTGACTGAATAAAGTATTGAAGTTGAAAGTGGAAAGACCGTTGTGACAAACTGGCAGCTATGAATTCCCTCCCACTCAGTGTCCGGGGGCTGACTCATTGTTCCAGGTACTCGCTGACGTCTGGACGGTTGTCCTGCAGTCCCTTCTTTCAATGCTGCTTGCTTGGGCTCACAGCTCCCTCGTAATTTTTGTGTTTCTGTATGTACTAGAAGAATTCAAAGACAATATAACTGAAGGTCTAACTCATAAGCAAATGTTCTCTGATGGAAATATGCAGCATGCTAGTCTTTCAGTGATATAAACAGCCAACACTTGTTGAATGTTTACTCAGAGCCAGGCACTGTTCTAAGCATCTTATGTATCAACTCATTTAATCCACATGCTCCCCCATGAGATGCTGTTATCTCCATTTCTTACCCCAGGTAACTGGGGTTTAGAGTGATGAATTGGCCCAATGTAAACCAGCTGATGAGTGACTGATCTCTAACCTCTAGGCTGTGCCGCCTCCCTGTCCCTCTCCCCTCCCCATCCCCTCTCGTGCCACGCTTGTCTCCCCATGGCCCCTCTTGGGCCAATCATCCTGCTTCTGTTTGCTTCCCCCCACCCATCAATCAGTGTCCGCCACTTGGCTTCTCCTGTTACCCACTTCCTCTTTCCCTCCCTTATTCTCATGCTTTTCCCCATTTCTTGGTGTTTCTTTCACTCTCCCTACGTTGGCTCATTGCTCTTTCCTACTCCTGGTGTCAGCCATAGGTCCAGTTATTTGAAAGGAACTTTCATTATTCTTAATTGTCAGTGTCTAAATTCTTACCAGCTGCATATTAAAATGTAGCCCCTGCAGACCTTGTAGCTAGCCCATTTCCCGTTTTGGAGGGCTGGAGGAGGGTCAATGGGCTGCAAGTTCAGATATAAAAATATGAAATGTCATTGTAGCCGTGGAAGTCCAATTAGAGAGGGTTATGGGAATGCTGACAATAATGAACTTTTAGAATAGTTAAAAGTGTACAGAACATTGCCATATCTTGTGCTAATAGCATAATTTCTGGATTACTGTTATTCTGACATTTTACACAAGTCTAACTTTACCGGTACATGTCGCTCAATATTGAAGATTGAGAATATTTTCCTAAATTTGTCATTTCTGATTCTATCAAAGGACTAAGTTTAGAGAGGCCTCATGGCTAACCATCCAACAGTGGCTTGCTAGAACAAGGGCCCTGAACTTTGTACTGAGGGAAGCTTTGGAACTTCAGAGGAGTGAGTCTTAAGAGGAATTCTGGGATGATGGTGGATGGGGGGCGGGGTGGGCAATGGGGCTGTTTTCAAATTCATCAAACTAGATTAAGTTAGATTTTTCCTATAAAGCCTTCTTCAGGGGCCCTTGTGCTTTTTTTCTGGTAACTTTCTTGGATAGAAAATAAACAGAGCATTTCTGACTCCCAACCACCGCTGTACCTACAGAAAGCGACTTTTTAGAACTTGCAAGCAGCTTATGTGTGTATGAGTTTGCGTGTTTGGCAGGAATTTTCTGGAGAGGCATGAAGCACTACTTTAATTCCCATGGATGCTGTTTGTTCCCCAGAACGGAAAATGTTCTATTTTTGGCCACAAGAATATTTCTGAGGAAAAAAAAAATTAAACAAAGCATGGCCACAAGTTCATATGTGTAGTTTTCTGAGTTTTAAGAAGTTATGAGTTTAATGCTTTGGGGGGAAGAAGAGCAGCTTCATGGAGGCAAGTGTTTTGAAGCGATAAGAGAAACTGTTCAATTTGGATTCCTGAGTTAGGACCTGATGCTTGGGCAGAGGCTGCACAGGTGGGTGGGTCCTGGCTGCGAAGCCTGCAGCCTGGCCTTTGATTGAAGGTGACAGATTGGCTGGCGTGGAGAAAAATGTCTTTTGCTCCTGAAAGAGGAAAACACTTGAAGATAGACATCCTCTGCCCAAGTGCCTGTAATGAACCTATCCTGGGTGGTAAACTAATATTCTCCCCCAAGGCAAGACAGCTCTACTGGCATCCCAGCCTTAACATTACAGTTAGCCACAAGCCTTTGAGGGGAAAGACTTCTAGGGGCAGGTTTCCGGCAGCCTCTGATCTCAAGACAACTCTGTGGGGGCCAGCCACATGCTGAACACAATCTTTTTTGGTCCTTCCCCTGTCAGATACCTTTCTAGGAAATAGCTTTTTACTGCCATGATCTCTTTTGCTGCTGTTTGATATCCTTGATATGAAAAGTGAGAAGGTAGACACGCACTCCATTAACCAGCACCTCTTACGGAGCATCGCCTGTCGAAGGTATCTTTTCACGTGAGGCCTGATGCACAGCCAACATCACCAGGGGCTTATGGGATAATCCTGAAGGTAAGGGCCTTGTGCTGAAGCAGTTGGAGTGGCTGGGAAGAGTGATCACAGAAATTGTAAAACCCTAAACTCCTGGAAATGGAGCTGTGCCCTGCGGCTCAGATTAAGAAACACAGGCTTGTGTAGAGGGAGCTGTGTAATTGGATACCCTGAAGCAAACCCAGGCGGCGGGGCCCTGTGAGGCAGCTGGGAATTTTCTCTCCCCAACGTACTGTTGAAATATTCTTGAATTCCAGTTGGTTGTTTCTTTCATCTGCTTCAAACCTCGCCCTTGGGTACAGATGCAGTTGTGTTTCTGGGTAACGTTTCATTCTTGGTAGGAAGGGCTGTTCTCTTCTCATGAAGAGATTCAATATCTCCGGGGTTACGAAATGAAGCGCTGATGAGGAGACCTGTTATTACTTGTTGTTCCTCAAGCAGAGAATTTCTGAGGAGCCCTGTTCTTGAAAGCAGCTCTGAGTTGATGCCTTGCGAGCTTGGGAGTTTTTCTTCTTGGCTGCAGTCTTTTGAAATATGTGCTCCGGATTCAGGAGCTTGCATTGCACAGGTTCAGAAGTGTGCACAGCCTGCGTGGGCCACCTTTACTTGGAGCCAGCTGGATGTCTTGTGCCTTCACCCTCGTTCATTCAACAAGTATGTACCAAGCACCTACTATGTGCCAGGCACGAGGGCAAATACAAGAAACACGGTCTCTGCTGATGCGGTGCTTACAGTTTGATGGGGAGACAGACAATACCTAAATATCCCCACATTCTGGGGAGTGCTTTGAAGGAAAAGAACAGGGTACCCAGAGGTAGAATAATGGGAAATATATTTTAGCAAGGTGGGCAGAGATTGTCTGTCTGGGAGGGTAAAATTTAAGTTAACATCAGAAGAAGCCAGTCACGTGAAGAAAGGGAACGAGACTTTCAGGCAGAAGAAAGAGCAAGTGCAAAGGCCCTGAGGTGAGAAAGTTAAGCATATCGGTGGAGCCTAATAACACCGGTGTGGCTGGAACAAAGCAGGTAAGGATGAGGAAGTCCTGAGATGGGTTTGCAGAGTTAGCCATGGGGCTGGATCACATAGCGCCTGGTGCAGGCCAAAGGAGTTTAAGTTTTATCCTATGTGTGTTAGAAAGCCACGGGAGGGCTTGAAACAAGGCCCTTGATCTTCCTACAGTTTTGGAACAACACTCACTGCTGTGCGGAGAATGGATGGAGCTGGAGGCAGGAGTGGAAGCTTTAGAAGGCTCTTGCTGATGTCCAGGCAAAAGGTGACAGTGGCTTAACCTGGAGGGCGGCAGCAGTTCCTCCCTGTCATCGTTCTTTCTGGTTGCCTTCCACGGATCGCCCTTCCCGCCGTTGTTTTGTGGGGAAAAGCTGGCCTTGCTTTACAACGAGCGCTCCGAGAGGACCGGGACTTTAGACTTTCCCAAAGTTCTTTAATTGGCCCATTTTGTTATCTCAATAATCCTGTAAGGGAGACAGACAGGGAGCTTAGGATATTGTCCCCACTTGACAGGTAAGTAAAAAGGGAGGTTCTGGAGGTTCTAGGAAGTTCCTAGCAGAGCCAGGTTCTTGCATTCCTAGCCCGGGACTCCTTGCTGCTCCAGAGACCTAGCCTCTTGACCTTTCGGTTTTGTACTG
This sequence comes from Daubentonia madagascariensis, assembly GCA_023783475.1. NCBI lineage: Eukaryota > Metazoa > Chordata > Mammalia > Primates > Daubentoniidae > Daubentonia > Daubentonia madagascariensis. Next base: position 25,957,233 of record JAKFHU010000585.1, read on the forward strand.
TCACTCAGGATTTTCACTTTTGTTAAAAAATAATTTTTAAAAAGGTAAAATCTGACTCAGAGAAATATAAAAGGAACATAAGTCAAAGATTTATTTAATGCATTAATTACCAAGGGAGCCAGTAAGACGTTATAGCCTGTTCAAAGACTAAGAAGTGAGGGTATTTACAGGCAATTAGTAAAGAAATGTTAGGATAAGACTGCTGAATTAGATGTAAACTGGTTAATGTCCAACAAGTCATAAATGTTTGGGATAGTCTGTTCCACCAGACAGAAATTATTAGTATCTCTACTGGACAAAAATTTCCAAGATAACAGGTAACTTCACTAAGTCAGGGACCTTTAGTCAATAGCAAACAATGAGATGAACTACATATACTCTCCTAGAAAATCCTTGGGTGACCTTGGAAAGGTGTGCTGCTCACCTCTTTTTTGGCCTTATTTCCAAGTTTTGGCTGATTAATTTGACACTGTTACTCTGAGCAGTGATTCCCCTGGTATAATGCCATTATGATGATGTTTATAGAAAGCCTAAGAATAGAGATCAAAACCAATAAGGGATGGATAAATTAAATTACAACCCAACCTCCCCGAGAATGCGTTCGAACTCCGTCATTTATCAGACGTCTATTGAGCCCTGCCCATGGATGTGCAGGATCTCGTGCTAGTCTGTGGGAACACAAAGCTTAATACAAAACAGTTCCTGCCCTATGGACCTCACAGTCTAGACAGGGAGACAGACACATAAACGGATACATTCCAATTCATTGCGATAAAAGCCAAGCGGAGATGTGGGGATTGTGTGGGCGCTGGAGAAGAGAGCGGTACCCTCACCCCGGGAGAGTCAGGGCACTTCATAGGGAAGGTGTGTTTGAGCCGCATCTTAAAGGATGGGCAGAGAGTTGCCAGGCTGAGAAGGGCTGGGGCAGGGAAGGCCATTCAGACAGGAATATAAACGACCACTCTGAGAAATGGTGTAAAAGTGCATAAAGAGATTTACCTTTTTGGTATGGCGGGTTTTAAATTTTCTCCTTAATTCTCACAGCTAGTCACAGAAATCTAAGATTCTGTGGGGTGGGCAGGGGAGGGGAGCGGAAGGAGAAGTTGGAGTCTCTTGGGCAAGCTTGCAACATTTTCTTTAAATATTAGGTCAAATTCTCTATAAAAACCCTATTTAAAACTTCTTGAAAGACTTTGAAGTCCCAGAGAAGCAGGAAGTTAATTAGTGTGGCTTTGATATCTAAGGGTATGTTTTAACAGCTGCTTAAGACAGTTTAAACAATAAGAACTTATGCGGTTTGGGATGCCTCTGTGATAGCCCTGGCCAGAGTGAAGTATCACTGCATCTGAGAGTAACAGCAGTTGGCTTTAATTTTAGAAAGAGTTCAAGCCAAAAAGTTCTCTAAAACCCAAGAGAGGAACTTCTAAAGAGGAAGATTACTCCTAGAGAATGTGTTTGGGGGTAAAAGATGAATTGAGTAGGGACGAAATGATCTTAATTTGGTCCTTGGAGGAGCACAGAACATGCCCATTTCCAAACAATTCTCTTAAGGTGGGTTTAACCAAGGATGTTTGTTGGCAGCTGCCATTTGTAAAGAGGTCCAAATGGGGCAGATTAGCATCTGTAAGGAACACTTGAATAACACAAGGGGTGTCCAACCAATTTAAATTTTCTGGGGATTGTCATTGTGTTCGGATTAACGCTTAATTTGTTTCCCTCCTCAACACCCTCAGCCCTCTTAATTGCTTAAAACTTTTTCAACAAATGGTTTACCAGACCTTCCCTCCCCCCCTTGGATCTCTTCTGTGCTGGAGAAGAACACTTTGAGGAATACTACCATGAATAATAAGGACCTGCCTGGGGAGTGGAGTTTCAAGAGACTATGGGAAGTCCTGCTGTGGGGGTCCTGTGTTGCTAGGGCTGGTGATGATGATGGTGGTGGTGGTGGGGGGGGATGATGATATTAGTTAACAGTTAGAGAGCTGATGTTTATATGATAGGCACTGTGCTGAGCATTTTATACCCATTCTCATGTGGTATGTATTTTTACCCCCATCTTACAGATGTGGAAACTGAGGTTCAGAGAGCTTCAATGGCTCGTTCTTGCATCCTTTCATCTGCCAAGTCTTTGGCTTCCATGGAGTCTCCCGCTTTCTAGCAACTTATACAAAAGTGTATTGTAGCCTCTTCCCCCATATGTAAAAATTGACTAAACTCATAAAAGTGGTTTGTAGAGAGGTGCTTTTGGTAGTGGGCCAATGGCTGGCTGACAGATGACTATATCTCGTCTGTCTCATTCAAGAGAGACAAATTTATCTTCCAAAAATACCGCTTTGGGCGTGTCATGCCAATCTTCTAAGGACTTCCCATTTTCCACAGAATAAAGATCAAATTCTTCTGCCTGGGCAATACATGCCAGTCCACTCTGGTGGGGAGTGCAGTTTGGGGCCTAATTGAGCCCCCCCTGCTGCTATTGGGAATGGTCTTGTGAAGGCTGTTGTTTGTTTCTTTAAAAAAAAGTACCAAAAGCACATCTTTTCTGGAGAAAAACTTGAATTTATTAGTAAAAGAAACAGAAGTGAAAACTGCAGAAGACCACATTTTGGCAGCATCTACACGCATACTACATGGACTGAGAAAAGACTGGCAGGGGTCCTCCCACAAGGATAACGTGAATGTTTTTTAAAAGCTCCATTTTTGGTGTAGTAGCTGCATGAAGAAGAACTTTAAAACATCCTCGTGAGTGGGGTGCATTTGTAAATGGGGAAATTTTATAAAATGTCCATGCACAGACAATAGTTTTCCACAATTAGTGAAGTTTTCTTGGTCAATTGTTGACCTCAAACTACTTAAATTTTTTATTTTTTGCAATATGCACCTACCTTCCTTTCTTCCTTTTCCTCCCTCCCTGTCTCCCTGTCTCCCTCTCTTCTTCCTTCCCTCCTTCTCTCTCTCTCTCTTTCCTTCCCTCTTTCTTTTTCTCTTACCTCTATACACAGGCACACAAGGGAGTGAGTGGGCTGCCCAAGTCCAGCGGGGAAAGCGTATAAAAGATGTGTAAGAAAAGTTCACATAGAAAACAGGTGGAGTAATACCCTTTTTTAAAGAAGAGATGCTCCCCCTACAAAGGCGAGGGCTGTGACACGGTGTTGTCCAGCTCAATGTCTGTCACAAACTGGAGGTGGGAGTTACAAAAATAAGGGAGAAGAGGAAGGCTGGAAGCTTCTCTTTTGTTCTTCACTCCCTGGAGTCTTGCCTATTTCTCAGGAAACCTTTGGTGTTCACTGTGTATGGGGTGTTCTTTGGGGTCTCTGTCTCCTCTGATTTTACTGCGTGCAGTAGGTTCTGACTCTTTCTTTTTGTCTGATCTCCTGGAATAGTTTTTTTCCCAGACCTTTGCTGTACAAATTTGGGTGGAAAATTTTGTCTAAGGTCTACACATTGTCTCTGAGAAACAGAGCTTTGTTCTTCTTTCCTTTTGGCTTTAGAATTGGCTTTATCTTGCTTTTATTGGTCCTTGATGTGCCACCAATAATATATGGATAGATGGTATCGACAGTATGACATCGCTTTGTCAAAGGCAGCCTGAATCCCGCACGCTATAGCAGGTCCTCTGGAGTTCATTACTGATCTTCAGTTTCTTGCCCGAGAGATCACGTCCACAATGACATGGTAGCAACCAGCAAGTGGGATGACCTGGGTAGGGACTGCAGCTCTTAATTCTGAAAGCTAAAAAGAAAGGACTCTTGAGAATGCAAAAGGATGTATTCCGCTCTAACCATCTCATTTAGGAATTCTAGTGTTTCCAAATTTTTGACAGATATTACCCTTTGGGTATGGGAAATCAGAACTCCAAGAATTCTTAGGAATTTCTCAAACTTTAAGTTATTTAAAAAATATTTCAACATTCTTCATATTCTTTACTTATTATCATGGATATCTAAGAAAATGTATTTAATAAATTAGAAATATTAAGTTTAGTAGTACAGGTTGAGTATCTCTTATTTGAAATGCTTGAGACCAGAAGTGTTTTGGATTTTGGATTTTTTTTGAATTTTAGAATACTTGCATTATATCAGTTCAGCATCCCAAATCCAAAAATCTGAAATGCAAAATACTCCAATGAATACTTCCTTTTAAGTGTCATGTTGGTGCTCAAAAAGGTTCAGATTTTGGAGCATTTTGGATTTTGGATTTTTGGATTTGGGGTGCTCGACCTGTATTTACAAAGAACTATAGCCTATAGAAAATATTCAAATACTTGAAAATGCCAGCATTTTGGTACACTATTGAGTAGTATTTGAAATTGAAATTGCCAGTTTAAGGACTTATTTTGTCTCCAAAAATTTTTATTTTTTGAAACACTACTCATAGGATTTTTATAAAGTATTATGCATATAAATTTATTAATATATTACCCTTTTTTTCAGAAATGACTCAGCGTTGCCAGCAAACAGGATCGTGAATGCACACTTACAACACGGCAACAGCTACAAGCAAGACTGACTGACTGGGTTGGGGTAGCTTCCTTCCTATGTGCACCTGTATCAGTTCCCGGAAATGCTGACCTTAACCTCCAGCTGCGTGTGTCACCTGTTCCCACTCTTGCTTTCTACTTGACGTCAGTGGATTCCTTCAAACCAGTAATGTTTCTATACTGATTGCAAGCTTTAATTCTCACAGTGAAATTATAATACTTTTTCCCATTTTCCCAATTTCTTGGCTGACTTGTCTTGGGATTTGAGTTTCAGAAAAACATAAATTTCCAGAGACACACTGGGAAAGAATTCTCTCATGGACACATTAAAGCATTCAAAGTTAGTTTTTGCATTCTGCCCGTTTCATTATTGCATGTCCGATCTTGGATAGGATCACTCTTTTGAGGAGTAATCCAGGATACCACTACTCTTCAAAATGGGAGAATCAACTAAAAAAAAAAATCTCCTCTAGCTGACCATGGATATCTACCACTGCCATTATTCAATTGTGTTTGCAAGATCTTACTCCAGCAAAGAGCTACTTAAACAAATGTAAAAGGGGGACCATAACAGGCAGGGAAAATTCATAACTGGAATGGGTTAGAATATAGCATTGATCTGGGAGCCCTGCAGGCCTTTGATGAAAATACCTGCCTTGAGCTGTGTTGAAGACTTAGATGTTGGTTACTTCATTTTATCATGGAGAACAGAATGACAGTCAAGATTAAAAGTGTCAGACCACCGGATTTGAAATTCCGACACTAACTAGTTGTGTAACAACAAGCAAGTGACTTAGCTTCTCTAGACCTCAATTTTCTTGTCTATATGGACCTCATAGAGTGGGTATAAGGATTAAATGAGACCATGCGCCAGGACGCACAATAACTACGCACTAAGGAGAGCCTACTGCTGTGCTGTTTCCTTCTAGGAAAAGACACATGGGGTTACTGAGAGTCCATCGAACTAGTACTTTTACTCACTATTCAAAAGTCTGGATTTTACCGGTGGTGCCCAGAGCTGGAGCCCTGCTATCTGTCCTGGCACTGTAAATCTCTAAAATGGTGTCGCCATGCTCAGGTGGAAGCCCTCAAATCAAATCCAAACAATGGTGTCAGGAAAGGACCTTATGTTTGGTGACTTCTCATCTTGACCCACTGCAGGTCTTCCGGAGGCAGCTTTGAACTTACGCGTTGTTGAGAACGAGTGAAGAGGGAATGGGCTGGATCGATCAATGCTGGGCAGCCTGAGACCAACTGCAGGGCAGTGCAGACTCCCCCCTCTGAGGCAGGCCTTTGGGGTGTTCTGCCCAGCCTCCTCTGCACATTTTCAGCAGTGAGCACAGGTTTTGTAAAGGAATGGGCCACTTGGGAAGAGCTTGTCTTTGGAATCTATGCCAGGATATAAGACCTTTCAGATATGATCACATAATTTGAAGTCAGAGCCCCTTGAGTTATTTTATTATAGGGTAGCCAGTGAACAGTTTGCACTGGTTTATGGTAGAAGGTTCTAGGTTAAGAGTACAAGCACAAACTTCAGCACATTTAAGTTTAAAAACCACTTTGTTCTCTTACTAGCTGTGTGACTTTGGATGAGTTACTTATTATCTCTCAGGTTCTGTTTCCTTGGTTAAAAAGTAGGAATAATAAGGGTACCTACCTCATAAAGTTATCTTGAGGGCCAAATAAAATAATATATATAAAAATGGGCAAAGAGTTTCAGCTTTACAAGGAGAAAAAAGTTATGAAGATTGATGGTGGTGATGGCTGCACAACATCATGAATGTACTTAATAACACTGAACTGTTGGCTTAAAAATGGTTAAGATGGTAAATTTTATGTTATGTGTATTTTACCACAATTTTAAAAATTGGAGGAAAGAAAGCTTTCAACAGAGATCCTAGAACACAGTAAACACCCAAGAAATATTAGCTATTTCTATATTACAGTTGAGACAAGGAGGTGTCAAAATACTCCTTGACACATTCTAATGAGGCTTCCTTTAAAACACCAAAGGTGATTTTCTCATAAAAAATATGGTAAAGAAAGGAGTGAGATGAGTTTAGTCACCCTTGGGGACCTAATTGTCTGTCATCCTGGCCTATGTGTGTACAACACAGTGTTCCTGGACATGGACAGCGTGGAAGGGCGGAATTGCTATGGGAGAGGAGAGACCCCCTTGCTGGGTGGTTAGATGTGGAAAAAGGTGCAGTAGGTCGTGGAGACGCCTCCCCAGCACCACCAGAGGTTGACAGCTGGGAAATCTCCTTCAGCCTTTCCCTGCCAGTTATTTAACTCATCTAACCCATTTAACTTACTCTAATCCTGGCCTTGTTAAATCACAAGATTTTTTTTTTTTCAGAGACTCTTGAGTAGTCTCTTGTGAATAAGGCTTTTAAAACAGCACCCCAATCCACTACCTGCCCTGCCCGGGAGCAAGGAACAGTCTTTGCAAAGACCAAGTTCATGGGGTCTTTGCAAGTACCAGTGAAGAGACTTCAGAGGATGAAACTATCACCTTTCACTGGGGCCAGGTGGAAAATTATTCTTCAGCATTTTTTTCTGATTAGAGACTGGTGGAGGTGGATCTTCCTGAAAGACTTCATTTTCTGATCCATCCTTACATTTCTGACCCATTAGCTATTAAAATAAAATTAAAAGAAGTGTGAAATCAGAAGCTTCCAGGGCCTCTTTCTTGGACTACATCACAAATACTGCAGAGCTCTTCCCACTACTCATGAAAATGTACAATCAGCAGTGTCTTCTCAGATTACGAAGTCCCCCCTTCCCCAGAGGGAGGGATGGATTCCCAGCACCTATGCGTACCATGTGACTCTCCCCTTCCTGGAATGACTTCTGATTTGGTGCCTGTATGATAATAGTCAACATCCCAGTAACAAAAGAAGCTATTTTGAGTGCCAGGCACATACATCACTAGATACTTAAATTATTTCATTTAATCCTCAAAACTGGTTAAGTATTATTATCGCAAGCTTACAGAGGGTGATACAGAGGCTTGGAGAAGATCAATCATTTGCAGTGAATAGAACTGAGATTTAAACCTAGGTCTGTTTGACTCCAAGGCCTTTTCCTTTAACTCTGAACAATGGCTTAAATGGACCTGGCCATAGCGTCAGCTCCTCATTTTGGAGGATTGGAGCTACATATAGATGTACCTGCCAGATGACTCTCTCCTTGACACCAGCCGTGCCCTGGTAGTTTGTGTTGAGGACAAGCCTCTCTTGGTTCTCTTTCTAAAACAGACGCTATCCCTTCATTTTTGCCCCCAGGTGTGCAGTACTGGCAGTTCTTGCATTAAGCTTATGATAGACGCTTGTTGGCTGACATTCTGGTCTTGTGGTTGTTAGCTAAGAACTTGACCCTAGAATCAGATTCAAACTACAGCCCTTCTACTTACTAGCTCTGGGACCCTCGAAAGTTGCTTAATTTTTCTCAGTTTTTGCCTCTGTAAAATGGGGACAGCAGCAGCACCCAACTCTTAGGGCTGTTGTGAAGCTTAAATGAGGTAAAGGCTTAAATGGCAAATGGCTTATATTAGCTGCCTAATATAATTATTCAAACTTGGGAGAGTTCACTGAATCATAATTGTAACTAATAACATGCTAAGAATTTACATACTGCCTGCTACAATCTTTAATTCCTTGACTCTGGTTTGATTCTTTTAACACGTTTATTGAGTGCTTATTATATGTCACACACTGCACATGTAGACATTGTGGATACAGCGAAGAATAAAACACCAGTTGTTCCTGCTGTCAGGAAACAGATACATTTAACTCCATGTGCTAAGGATGTAGAGTTCATTAGGAGCCTGGAGGAGGGATACGTAAATTAATCTGGTTGTTCAAGGAAGGAAGAGCGAGAGTCAGCGGCATGTGGAAAGATGGGCGAAGGTTTTTAAGCAGGGAGAATGTTTACAAAAGACACAAGTGTGGGGAACAATGTAGGTGGGAGGACCTATGTACGAGTGACTTCTAGATGTTAGAATATACATTTTAAACTAGGAAATGAGGCTGGAGAGACACATAGAGCGTGTGGAGCTTGTACTTAATTCTGTAGATCACGGGGGAGCCGCCGGTGGGATTTTAGTGGGGAAATTACACTGTGGAGGAGGGTGCAAAGGGGCAGGAGGAGTGGCCAAGATTGGGGCAGGGACACCAGGTGGGAGGCTTTTGAGAGACAGAATGGCACAATAGAACGAGTCAATGTAGGACGGATTGGAAGGCCTGAGTGGAGAAATATTCAGGAGGCGAGATTGCAGGACCCGTAATCGATTGGACATGGGGGCGTGGGAGGGAAAGCAGTCTTTGAGGATTGCCTTTTGCTGCTGTAAATCCTGAGTTAATGCACCCCTTCCTTGGGAGTTCTCATTTTAGAGGATAATTCTTATTCCATGTTTTCAGAAGGATCAATTATTGGACAATTCATTGCATAGGTTCCTAATGTCCAGTAGAGAAACCACCTGAGAAGTTGAAGCCGGTTCTAAGCAGTCAACTAAAAACAAAGCACCAGAGATATTATAACATTTAGTTTCTCTGTGTCTCAGTTTCCTAACCTGTAAAAGTAGTGCTTGCTCCGTCAGATTGATATGAGGACTAAATGAGACAAAGCTTTTATAACAGCATCTGCCATAGAGTAAGCCCTCAAAAATAGGTGAGCTACAATAGGTATTATTGTTGTGATAGTTATTTATTTTGTAGCACAGTCTCATGAATCTGACTGCCTGGGTTCAAATCCAAGCTCTGTGTGAAATTGAAAAAAAAAATTATTCAACCTCATTAAGCCTCAGCTTCCCAACTACAAAATGGGGAAATAACAGACAATAATAAAAAAGTGCTTATCACATAGGCTTGTGTGCAGATGGAATGATGGAATGTGTACCAAACATGTAGCTCAGATCCTTGCTCACAATAAGTTGTCAGGAAATGTAAGCTGCTGCTATATTCCTTGTTGTGTGCTAGGCACTTTTGATATAATTTCATTTTCCCTTCACCCAAAAGAGTAGGTGATATGATCTCCATTTTATAGATGAGCTGATTAAAGTATGGGGAGTTTAAGTGATTTGTACAAAGCCATACAGCTGTAGCTGAACTGGCATAAGCTGTTCCATTTAGAGTGCTTTGATACTTTTAGAATCTTTAGGAAAGTTCCTCTAGGCTCATAGGAAAAGGAGTTTTCAGTTACACTTAGTTTGTGACTATACTGATTTTTACCAGAACGGAATTAGAATCATCAAAAAGAGTTGGAAGTAACTTATTGAGTACCTGGAAAAGCGAATTGCAATCTTGTGTGTTTCCCCATCTGTTGTTAAACACAAAACAAACTAAAACAACAACAATAAAATCCTATACTACAAAACGTATGCCAAAACCCAATATGAAAAACAGGTAATGTGGATCTATGCTGGCTAGAGAAGAGGCGGGAGAGTTCAAGCCCTTGTTCCCACCTTTTCTAAAAGGGTTCCACAAAGCCCCAAGGAATACACTTTGAAGACCACAGATTAGAAAGTCCCTTCTTTGACTGAAGAGAAAACCAAAGGTAGAGGAATAAAGTGACTTTCTAATGTCATACACCAGGGACTCACTGGAGTCAAAGTTAGCAATTAATCTCCTGTGGTCACCCCAGCTGTGGGCAGGGTCACTGGTACTGCCACCCCCTCTATATACTATGCAGAGCCTTGATGAAGGGTGCTCCCTTTTGGATAAAAGCCTATATTCATGTTCACAGTACTGATACTTAATTTCTCTTTTATCATTTTCTGTGTGTTCCAAATTTTCTATAATAAATATGCATTACTTCTATAATCAGAAAAAATATTTAAAAAATATTAAATTGGGGCCAGTCATGGTGGCTCACATCTATAATGCCGCACTTTGGGAGCCTGAGGGGGGAGGATCACTTGAGAACAGGAGTTCAAGACTAGCCTGGGCAACACAGTGAGACAACAGTCTCTACAAAAAATAAAAATAAAAAAATTAGCCAGGCATGATGATGCATGCTGGTAGGCCTAGCTACTTGGGAGGCTGAGGCAGGAGGATCCCTTGAGCCCAGAAGTTTGAGATTACAGTGAGCTATGATGATGCCACTGTACTCTTGCCTGGGCAACAGAGTGAGACTCTGTCTTCAAAAAAAAAAATTAAATTGGTTAAGAGAGAAGAGGTGATTTGTATGCTCAGGATGGAGTAATCCCAAGTTTGTGGACTCTCCTTGTCTTTTGATTTCTCTGAGTAGCTTGTTGCAATGACTTTGGGTTGGGTCTGGGTGTTGCCCCAAGGAGAGGTAGTGCTGTTCTGTGAAGGAGTGTTTGTTCTCTGTTTGTTTATTTTTAATGCTGCCCAAAATAAGGGCCAGCATTGGAGACCTTTTCTCATTTGTCATCAAGCTACTATTCCTCTAATATCATCTTCCATGACCCTAGTAAAAAATGGCTGATTGCCTATCAAACCAATTTCTGCATCTCTGTTTTTTGCCCACACATCTCCCTCTAAGAAAGACTTCTCTCTCTCTCTGCTGTCAAAGTATTGATGTTGCCTTTCAAAGGCCCATTTCACATCCACTTCGCTCATTCCCTGATTTATTAATTCATCCACAAATATTTATTAAGTGGATGCCAGGCATTGACTGTCCTAGGCCCTTGGACTAGAATGGTGAATGGAATATACATGATCTCTGCAATTACAGAGGTAAATCTTCAGTGAGAGACTGGTATTAAACACGTAAGCCCATGAATTCACATATCCATGCGTCCACTTCCAAAATGTGCTAAGTGCTATGAAAGAGAATACCAAAATGGTCCTATTTTAGAATGGGTGGTCAGAGAAGGCCTCTCAGGAGAAGTGACTTTGAAGCTGACACCCGAAGGATATCAGAGGAGGGCTGTGAGTATGGTGAGGGAAGAGCATTTTAGGCAGGGGGGGGTCCTCAGGTGGAAGAGTTGGAAGAACTGAAGGAAGCCTGGGGAGGCTGGAGCAGAGCGAGCGACTCATGTCCATCCAACACGCTAACTCTTTCACATACATATTTTGTTTATTATTTCTGTCCCTCTGCTAGAGTGTAGACTTCATGAAGGAAGGTGTTTGTATCTGATTTGTTCACTACTTTATCCGCAGTGCCTAAAACAGTGCTTTGAACATAGTAGGCACTCAATCAATATGTTGGAGTGTGAATGAATGCATGAATGAACGAATAAGGGTGCAGTGAAAGGATACTAGAGAGGCAGGCAGGGGTGAGATCACACAGGGCCTGTGGGTTACAAAAAATGCTTGGATTTTATTCTTCATGCAGTGGGAAGTAACAGGAATTTTAACAGAAGGATTATGCGATCTGATGTATGCTGTTAAAAGATTACTCTGACTTCCAGTTGGAGAAAGGCTTGGAGGTCGGCGGTTGGAGAATCAAGTTAACTTAAAGGTCTACTGCAGTAACTTGGAAAGAGGCATTAGGATGCTGCTGGCAGTGCAGATGGAGAGAAAGATGAATTCATGATGTATTTTGGAGGTAGGAATAGCAGGACTTGCTGATGGATTTTGTGGCAGACACTTCAGATTGATTTCCATTCTCCCCTTCTTCCTTACTAATATAATGCCATGGAATATAAATTATATAACACTTATAATATAAATGTTGTTTGGGGGTGACAATGTGCCTAACTAAAAAATAATTCTGTATTTTCTAGCTTCTCTTGCAACTAAGGGTAGCCATGTGATTTTGTTCTGGCCAACAAGATGTAAGAGAGAATTGCTGGGTGGGGATTTGGGGAAAGCTCTTTAAAAGAAAGTGGATTGACCAACCGAATAAATTTTTCCCTTTGCTCTTTTCCTTCTTCTTGCTTGAATTGTAGATGCTGGTGCAGAGCAGCCACTTTGAGGGCAGGAGGTAATAAGCATGAAGAGAAAGTCAGCACTGAGGAAACAGAAAGATAAGAGCCTGATCTCTGATCCAGAGCTGCCATCCCAACCTGGACTGCTTACCTTTGGACTTCTTTTGTGAAAAAAAAATTAAACTCCTATTTAGTTAAATCATTGCAAGTTAAATTTGTTTGTACACCGCCAACTTTATTTCTAACTGATTCAGATTGGATTTGGAGAAACAAGAGAGAAGAATTCTATTTTTTTTCCTTTCCCCAAACAACTATTTAAACAGAAGCCTGGGTGGATTTTAAATGGGGGTTGTGTGTGTCAGTACGTATATGTATTTATATATGTTTGTGTGTGTGTGTGAGAGAGAGAGAGAGAGAGAGAGAGAGAAGATGGAATCCGAGACTTCAGTTTTGGATATGTTGATGTTGAGACGTCTGTAAGATATCCACGTTGTGGATGTTAACCAAATAGTTGGTTATAAGACCCTGTCGTTCAAAGAAGAGTCTGGAATAGAGATAGAAATCTGGCAGTTGTCAGCACAGAGATGGTATTTAAAGTCATATAAATGGCTGAGATTTCCCAGAGCAGGGAAGTATATAGATGGAAAAGACAAAGGCCCGTGGCTAAACCCTGCGCATGTCAACATTTAGAGGCAAGGGAAGGAAGAGCTGCTGTGAAAGAGACTAAGAAGCAAAGCCCATGGGCTAACCAGGAGGGCAAAGCTGTGTCAAGAAAGTGGGTTTCCTGGCCCTGTGTCCCTTTTGCACAGCACATTTGTGTTGTGTCCCACCCATCTGGCACTTTTTCTATCCTGCACTGGGATGTTATTTCTCCTTTTGTGTCGGCTGCTATCCCTCTTGATGAGACCTGATGTCTCCAGGGCCTGGGGTCATGTCTATCCTCTGGAACTCCCCATACCAGACACAGCACTCCACCTCGAGGTCATGCTCCCTAACGCTTGGCAATGACAATCTGTGCCCACGGGATCAGGGAGAAAAAAAGAGTGTGTTTAAAAGTAGAAAACTGGTTTGGAAAAGGGAAAAAATTGGAAAGTGTGCTCAATCCCAGGTGGGAAGGCTCACTGAGCAGAGAATGAGATGCATTGTCTGACCAGAGAGGAGGCTTTTTAAGAATTTTGAGAGCATAGGTTGGCTATAGGTCACAGGACCTAGGAAAAATCAGAAAGATGAAAGAAAAATGATGCAAAATCCAAGAATTCCATTGCATCAGAGTTCAGGTGGGGAGGGTAGATTTGACCAGAAACACCAAGGTCTTAAATTGGAAGCTGAGCAGGAAAGGACAGCGTGTTCTCAGGGCTGGGATGAGCTCATCATGGCTGCTGGGGTGAAATAAAGAGGAAGGAACTATAAAACTCAGGCTGCATGTGACCCACAGTCATGGCATAGGCTGACTCTCAAGATTTCCCACAGTGGTCTTTGGCATGAGGTGCTGATGCCCAACTATGGAGGCCTAGGTTGTAGGAGGGAAGCAAAGCCCTGGGGTAAAAGGCCAAACTTCTAATCATTCATTCATTCATACATTCATTCGTATTTGATATGCAATTACTATACACAAGTCCTGGGGATACAGTGGCACAAAAGACAAAATATATACCTGATTTTATGAAACTCATATTCCAGTGGGTATGGTTTGTGTGTGTTTGAGAACAATAACTGGAAAAAATCAATGAACCAAATAATTTTATAGAGTGATAAGAGCTAGGAAGAAAATCAGACACAGTGATATGTTGCAGCTAGAGCTGCCCAAAGCATGGCCCTTGGATCAGCAGCATGTCACCCATGAGCTTGTTAAAAACAGAATCTCAGGAGACACCTGAGACCTTCTGATTCAGAATCTTCCTTTTAACAAGATCCCCTTGTGATGCCTTTGCATGCTAATGTTCGAAAGGCACTGTGCTAGAGGGTCCATGGGAAGGGGTATCCTTTAGGTTGTGTAATTACGGAAGGTTTCTCTGCCTAGGTGACACGTGAGCTGAGACCCATGTGAGGAGAAGCCATCCATGTGAAGAGCTGGGAGCAGAGCACTCCAGGCACAGGGAAGGTGAAGTGCAAGGGGCTGGATGGGAACAAACAAAAAGATCTGTTTCTTCCTCATGGAGCAGCTCTTCTCCTCTCTCCTTATCTGGGGAGTGCTCACCCAGCTGTCAGACCTCAGCCTAAACCTCACTTCCTCTGGGAGCCTCTCCTAACCCCAGACACCCTCCCCACACACAACCTCCCCACTCAACTCTAGTCCTGCGTGAGAGTGGTCTGGTTGTTTAACTCCCCAGCATGTCTGTGATCTTGGTACTGAACAGGTGGCCTGTAATTTTGTTTAATGACTATTCAAACGAAAGTGAGAAATCCAGAAAGATGGGAGAGGAAGGCTAACAAGCAGTTTATAGCTCTGCTGAGGGGCACAGTCAGTAACTCTCGAAACCTCCTGGCCTTAGCCTGGGCAGAAGCTCCTCCACCCAGCCCTCTGTGCCACCAGTCCTCACTCACCCCCTTCCTCTTGATCCTCATTGCTCTGAGATCTGTGATCAGACTCTCCCTAAATACTTCCTTTCAGTCGGGGATTCAGGGTCCAGCAGAGGACATGGGCTGCTTAGAAAGCATGTCCAATTGAATCAACTACAATGCAATGTGCTGGATGCAATTACATGGTTGAGAACGCGTGACTGTGGGGGCTCAGAGAGGGGCTGGGCACCAAATATTGGGGGAATTTAGGAAGTTCCAATTCAGCTGGCTTTTAAGAGAGGGAGAAGAATTTATTTTTCAAGTTTAAGGGGGTGGTGGTGAGGTGGTGGTAATTCAGTGGTAATGGTGATGGAGAGGTAGTGATGGTGGTGATGTTGGTTTGCAGTGGTAGCAATGACAGTGATGGTGAGGTGAGTGGTGGTGGTGGAAAGGGCGATGGCATTGGTAGTGACTTGGCTGTCGTGATGGTAGTGGTCATGGTAATTGTGATGGTGAAGTACATTCCAGACGGAGGCCACAGCACACCCATGAGCATAAAGTCATGAAAGATCCCATTAAGTCTAAAAATTGGAAAACGTTCACTTGGTAGGGTGGCTACAGATAAAATGGGCAGTTAGGTTACAGCCAGATGTAGGGGCCTTATGGGCCATGGTGGACACATTTGCATTAGAGATTTAAGTAAATGATGAACTTGGCTAGCTTTGGTTTGTAGGAAGAGAATTGGCCGCATTTTCGGGGTGGAGGTGATAGCTCCTGTCCCTCTCGTTTGATAGGTGTCCAGTTAAACCCCAACAGTGAAGGGCCAAAGGAGTGTATGGAACATGCACAAATCTACTTCTCCTTAAACCTAGCATCCTAGAAGTGGGTAGAATTTCCCCTTTGGGGTAGGGTAGTATTAAAATCACTCAAGAAAGATATTCAGTTATCTCTGCCATGTGCTTTCATCCACTCAGTCACTCATTAATTGCTTTGCGCATTCAAAATGTTTTTAGTGAATGCTCAGGAAGTTCAATGCATAGGGTGTTCAAAAAGAACGGTAAACGACTTCCTTAGCCCTCCAGGAGCTTACAACATAGTGGGTACACAAGAGGTAGGCTGGGAGCACATAGAGCCAAGAGTCAGGGGTCCTGTGTGCGGATCCTGACTTTGCAGCCTAGGGCAACTCTAACTTGTTCATTCATCACTTTCTTCCTGAGTCCTTACCATGTTCATGGTACTGTGTTAAAGAATGGGGAGATAAGCAAAATAATTCTTGCCCTAAGAAACAAGAAGTTTACAATCTAGGGAGGAAACTTCTCCAGACCTCTATACTCCTCATCTGTATTATTTATGTGTTTGTGTATGCGTGGGCAGGGAGAGGTTGACCAGATGATTTTTAAAGTCCTATACAAATTTCTTATTGTAGTGACAAAAAGATTCAAGATTTGTAGAGAGCCCTTTCATTATAAATAAACCCAAATTAAGTTCTATATTTTAAGCTAACTTTTCTAGATGCTCTAAAAATTAATTACAGAAACTCACCCCCTCTACACCCATGTCCACAGAGTAAGTTATCTTGAACCCTTGTAAAAGGCTCATGGTGCATTTGTGAGGGGTTGTTAGTCAGTTTTCAAACCTAGGTGCAGAAGACAGAGCCATCCAAGGGAATTTCAAGACGCTGAAGGATGAGGCTTGGGATGTTGTCACATAATGAAAGACCCAGTCGTTCTGTGTTCATGCCGGGGAACGTGGTTTGGGTAGCTCTGGGAACTTAAACTTTCTGACTTTTTGTGTAACTGAAATCTCAACCCTCAAGTGTGTTGGAGTGACTTCTCTGACACAGCACATGTAACTTGGCTCTCTCCTGATGTCTGTTTTTCTTGCTCTTAGGAGAAGAAATGGCCCAAACAATCCTCATGGGCCAACAGTTGAAAAAATATTTGTTTTGGTTTTGTTGAGCACTTTCCCTATTAAAATGTGAACATTTTGAGGGGAAGGGAGATCCCTATTGTGTGTATTTGATTCATTTATGCTTGGCAAATCAATTGTTTTAGGTAGAGACTTTATGTCCAAGAAGGCTATAGACAACTTTACTGCCCTTTTCCTTTCAAACAGGAAGTTGCATTTTGCCAAAAGTAAACAAATGTGAACCCGGGAAAGTTTGTTTAGTTTCTAATGCTGACTTCAGGACCTGAGAATGGAGTCTGTGCTTGGCAAAAATGCCTTCTCCGGGATCTATTTGGGCCGAAATATTCTCTGCTTAGGACCTGGCGACTTGGAAACATACTTGCAGTGGGACTTAGCTTTCTGGAGAGTGGACACTCTGTGGAAATGGCCTGTGGTTTGGAAATCTCAGGGGGTGTGAATGCAATTTGATGTTCTTTGTGTTTAGGCGTGGGCTAGCCCCTGTGGGTGAAGAAGCTTCTAGGAGAGTGACTGTTACTACTCAGCTAACATTGTAGTGCTAAGCACATCATAGGACTGGTCTCAAGAAATCCTCATACAAGCCCTAAGAGGAAGGCACCATCATTACCTACAATTTACAGACGACAGAACTAAGACTTAGGAAAGGTAAGAAACTTGGCTGAGACTCACACAATAGTCAGGTAATGGAGCCCTCTGGTCTCTCTGCCTTCTGGTTTGGAGATTTTAAGTAGTGCAAGATAACTATCTAAACTCCAGGAAGTTACAGAATATTTGGGGGAGACACATGAGTCGGGTGATATCAACGTAAGACAATTTACCATTACAGGCCAAAGAATTGAGGAAGTAGCATTTAAAGTTTTTAATGGATGAGCTTAGTGTCAAACACATCTTGTTCCAGGAAGGATTTAAGGCAGCTGATATAAACCTGGGGAACGTGTGAGTAGGTAGGGATGGTGAGGTTTAGAGGAATCTGGGATGATTCTCAGAGGAGTGACTCTGGTTGGCCCTCGAAGAATGAGTGGGATTAGATAAGTAAAGAACATTTCAGATTTGGGGAATCAGAATCGACTCTTTTTTTAGGAGGATTGCATTAGAAGATACTTAATGAAAATGTTCTAAGTACACAGAGTGACCTTCCTTGAGCTGCGATATTGCACTCTCTGAACTCATGCGTGTGAAAGATATTTTATCAACCTAAGCATACAAAGAAACATCACTGAGCGCCAGTGACAAAGCTAGTTAATATTGGACCAGAAATTCCCCCCGTTCCACTTTACCTTGGCCTATCATTAACCAATTCTCCCATATCCTAGTGTCGCTAGTCTTGTCTTGGCTCTGAACACAAATTATTGCTGAAGTGTATTTCTCTCCTGTGCTTTACGAACATTATCCACTAATCCTCACCACTGCTGTAATACAGTAAATGAGATTAGACCCATTTCACAGCTGGGGAAACTGAGACTGAGAGGGATTAAGAACTTTGCCCAAGTCATACAACTTCTTGTTGGTGGAACCAACTAATTGATGGGAGTAGCGGGTCTGATGCCAAAGCACATGTTCTATCCACTCTACCACTACTCTCCTTAGAACAGCATGAAGACTCCCCAGACAGTTTTTAGCTGGTGTTCTGGATTCATTTAAAATGCTTATGAGATGTTAACAGCTTTAAGTCCTGTGGCGGTATGAGAGACCCAAACACCTGGGTGCATTTTCTTTTATTCAATCTAACAGGGATACAGACCTCTGGCTTCCTTCATAGAACCTCCCTTTTGATGTGTCTCTGTTTTCTTCATCCAGGAGAACAGATCAGCATTTCTCATGCAAGGCTTGGTTGGCTCTGTGCCCATCTCACTTTTGCAATGAATTTAGCAACATCTGCTTTGCCCATTAAAGTGATTTTTCTCTTCCTGGCCCGGAGCCTGTATGCTTGCTGCAATTGATTACCAGCAATTTCCTTCCAAAACCAGAAGGTTCAGTGAACTCTAAATTGAATTGTTGCTCACTGGTCTCCTTTGGACCAATGCATATGGCTTACGTGCAGAATGGTCAAGCTGCTCAGTTCCCGAATCTATAGGTTGCTGATTCTGGTTAAACACGGGGGAGGACCTGGTGAGTGACATTTCCCATTTTTGCACACAGTGGCTTAGGGCTGTGGTTATCTCTAGGTTTCTCAATTTCAAACCTAAGGTGGGGGAAGGGAACGAAGTCACCTTGCTTACAGGAAGGCTGTTGCAGTGTACACACCCTCCTTTCTTTCAGTCAAATTACAGCACCAATGGCCTCAGATGTAGCTGACTAGAAGCCTTACCTAGAAGGTAAGAAAAAACATCTGGAGCTCTAGAAGTGGTTTATAAAGACCTCAGGAAGATGTGAATCATTGTACCCTTTTGAAGGCATCTGTGGGTCCCTCTAAGTGGTTCAGGCAGCTTTTGAAAATAAAGCAAACCCAAAAATGATGCCGAGCTGGTATACCTGGCCTGCAGCTCCGTTTTGCTCGGTAGATTCCTAGTCATTCCTTGAGATGCAGTCTGGGCGTTACCTCTCAGGAAGCCTGCCCGTTTCTCATTGCCTCTGTATTCCTAATACCTAGCACGTGAGTACACAGAATACGCCCCCAACGGAAGGATGCCTGAGTGAAGAATGCTGCCCGCCTTGGCATAAGATTTTAAATTGGTTCTTTGTTCTTTGTTGTTCCTGAAGCGTCTCTCCTCCCCCACAGCCGTGATGCTGCACAAGGGCCGTGAGGAGTTGTCCGTTATTTAGAGAAGTGGAACTCAGGAGTCTCCTCCACCACATAGTCCTAAAAAAAAAAATAAATCAAAGGAACCCTTACTGATCAAATGGCTGCTGTTTATTAGGGTGGTTAAGTGAAAGCTAGGCGTCTAAAAATAAGAAAAAGGTAACATAAATGACTAAATCTAGTAACAGTGACAATTGCTTGAAATCCATTTGAGTCGCTGCATGTTCTGTTTCTTTGAGATGTTCCCCATTTCCACCACTGTTGCTGACAGCAGACCCACCTGTATCAGCAACCACTTCTGAAATGATTATGGCAAATGAGGCTGCTGATATCCTATTCTTGCAGAACTCTTTCACAAACATCTTTAGCATTGAGCTTGAGGCTCTTTGCTGTTATTCCTGGAAGAGATCTCATTTATAGTGTTACTAATAGTGGGAAATATTAGGAAAAGCAGAGTATTCCAAAAACTACAGCTCAGCTTGAAACTGTGAGATCTACACCTCTCAACCAAACACATTCTGAGCTGAACCTCCAAAGTATTCAGGGATTGTTAGGGGTTTTTAGCTTCTAGAATGGCTTTAGGTCTTTATTTCTTTCTTTAACCTCTGCACATTGGCAGGGGGCCCCTGTAGACCTACTGAGGAAATGGGCTGGTGAACTTCAAGTGGAACTTAGCTAGGCCTTACATGATGATATGTAGTTAGGGAAAAGACATCTAGCATTTTTTTCTAGCTTTGAGAACCTAACAGAAAAAAGGCTGGGAAAAGGTTCCAATTGCCTGCCCTTGCTTTTTACCATTTGTTTATCAGATGTAATTAAACTGGGTCCCCTTCCCCACGCCAATCCCTGACAGCAGAGAGAGAAAGACCTGAGCTGCCCGTGTAGTGAAATGAGATGGGCTGTGCTTAGTCAGGTTGTTTCAGTTCTGCTGCCTGTCACCCTGGTAGCTGGGATTAAAACACATCCTTCCCCTTTCCAGAGTTCCTGGCTCAAGCTGAACAGGACTTTTCCAAGAGAAATGCATTACTCTGAGATCCAACTCATCAGGCACAGGCTGACTCCGAAATTCCAGGTTGAACAAATCGTTAGGGATAGGGAGGTGTTACAATTTACCCAGGGCTAACTAAACCTCCTTCACCATCAAATCACCGCCATTGCCACCAAAATGGCAGTTCATATTAAATGAATGCTTATTACGTACCAGGCACTGCATAAGCACTTAAAATACTCGATTTTGTATGTGATCCTCACACAGAGTCACTAAGTAGGTTTTAGAATTCCATTTTATAAATGAAAAAGCTGAGGCTCTTAAAATTTACTTTGTTTTAGGCAACAAGTGTTTATTGAGATTATTAGGCACTGTGCTATGCTGAGATACAGTGGTAAATTAAATAAGGACAGTCCTTTCTTTAGGAATTTTATACTTGGCTAACAAGTATGGTACAGCCAAGACTGGAGCCTCTGTTAGCCTGATTCTAAAGCTTATCTTAAGCCCTATGTACAATTCTTCATAATCTAGGAGACCTCTTGGGGACCCTCTTTGAAACTTAGCCTGCTCAGCATGGATATTGGGTAGGTAGAATCCTAGCTAGGTTTACCCTTCTAATGTCATATCCCCGTGAAATGTAAGCTCACATGGGCAGGGACCATATCTGTCGTCTGCCAGGCACACAGTTGACCCTGAGTAGATCTACATTAGATGAATGAGTACCAGCACTCACATTTTGGTTTTTGGTCTTCCGTCTGAGAGCGCTCCCTGCCAGGCTCTCAGTGAAAACACATTGAAACCCATGTGCTGTGACAGGCTTTGAGCCCTTTATGTGTAGTTGGTCTAATTCTTCTTTCTTCTTAATTTTCACATGCCCCTGCACTTCCTGCTCTTTCCTAGGCCTGGAAGCGGAAGCACTGAAACACTGAGACAAACTGTTCTTATGGTTTCTAGAGGCTGGTCGAAACCAGGAAGGACAGGACATCAGAAGGCTGCTTCTTTCTGGGTTCTCTCTGTCTAGGAGACAAGATCTTGGGGCACTTGGCCATGTTTCTACCCCTCCATTGAGCTGGTTGGGCTCAGCAAGGTCAATCAAAGACTTGATCTTAGCTGCAGCTTCATTGTTCAATGGCAGGTGGATTCTTATTCTTTTCAGTTCATTTCCCATCTGTATCTGAAGGGATATGTCTCTCTTGGGAGGCAATGCTGATATGTATTTCCTTGTCATAGATTTGTATATGCACTGATTTATTCATCCAACAAATATTTATCAAGCACCTAGTTGTATGTCCTTCTTGAAGAGCCCTCATGGAGCTTACATTCTAATGTAGGAAACCAAGTAAATAAAAAATTAAGTATACAGTATGTTAGAAGGTGAAATTGCAATGGAGGAAATTAAGCGTGTGGGGGGTGATGAGAAATGTTCGGTCAGAGGGTATTGTGATTTTAATAGGGTTGTTAGGGAAGGCCACAGGTAGAAGGTAATATTTGAATGAAGCTCTGAAGGAGTTGAGGGAACAAGCTATGTGGAGATGGGGGAAGAGGGTTCCAGGCAGAGAAAACAGCAAGTGCAAATGTCCTGAGGCTGGAAGCTGCCTCATGTGCCCCAGGAATGGCAAGGTGGCTAGTATAGCTGGAGCACCATCAGGAAGGGGGATAGAGGAAGGAGATATAGTCAGAGAGGAAATGGGGCCAGATTGCATCATGAGGGCCTTGAGAACAGAGGAAGTCTTAGGTTGTTCTGTGAGTGAGACAGGGAGCCTCTGGAAGGTTTTGAGCAGAGAAGGAATGTGATCTGATAAAGCAGTGTTGAATTAGCTATTTTTGCAGAAGCACTGATATCTCCTAATGGCTGTCCTGTGCATGAGAAGCAAGGGATAATGAATTTGAGATTTGATTGAGCCTCCTGACCGCTTGTGGCAAGGCATCACTCCCATTTTAGTTGAGGCCAAGAAGGCTCAGTAATTTCCTCAGGCCATTAGCCATACAACTAGTAGGTGGAGGAGGTAGGCAGCGTGGTTTTAGAATGTCTTATGCCTGCGTTCTTTCTGGAGGCTCAAGGAGAGAATCGTGTCCTTGCCTTTGCCAGTGTCTAGAGGCTGTCCACATTCCTTGGTTTGTGGCCCTCTTTCTCCACCTTTAAAGCCAGTAATATTACATTTCTACACCATTTCTTTCCCTGTCAGTCTCTTTCTTCAATCCTAGCTAGGAAAGATTCTCCACTGAATTTAAGGATTCATGTAATTGAGTTGGGCTTATCTGGATGATCCAGAATACCCTTCCCTTCTCAATGTCTGCACATTTAATCCTATCTGCAAAGTTCCTTTGCCATGTAAGGTAACATATTCAGAGGTTGTGGAGATTAGGGCTAGGACACTTTTGAGGCACCATTGTTCTGCCTATCACAATTATTAAGCACATTCCATGTCTTATTATATTTAAATATCATAGTATAACAACTCTAAGAGATAGGCAAGTATGTTAGTTCTTTTTTTTTTTTCTCCCCAAGGTTAAACAGTTAGTGCATGTCAAGGAAATTTAGAAAAGGCTGGGATAATTAAAGGCAAGTCAGCTTATTAACAACAGGACTCAATGCCTTAAATTAACTAATATGTTGTGAGTCTCTAGAAAGTATGGGTGTGGGAGGGAGTAGGGAATGGGAAGGGTAGATATAGAATACAGCACTTGATCTTGGGGTCCTTTGAGGTCTTTAAATGGAATTTTAAGGGCTTAGCGGTCTGTTAACACACTTTAAAAATGCTGCCCTAGACTGAAAACTTTCCACAGGGCAGGACTCATCATTTGCTCATCTGTATACCTTTGGGTCCTAGCAAAGTGCCTGGCCTACTATAGATGCTGAATAAATATTTTATTCCTGAACTAAATTTTCTCCATTCCTCATGCCCTACATTTGAAGCTTGGAAACACTTTTAACATCCTTGTTCTACTTCTAACCAATTATGTACTTTATTGTGCATGATTCATGTGCCTTGGGTGGTGGTGATGCCCAGATACGTAGGATAGTCCCTTACGTTTTTCTAGAACTTGACACGTAGAAAGTATATTTACTCATATAACCTTGAAATAACTCTGCAAGACAGGTATTATTAGCTCATTTTATGGACAAGAAAATGGGCTAAGAGAAGTTTTTAGCTCATCTGATGTTATATAGCTGCTTCTGGGGTATCTTCGCTGAAAACTAGGAATTCTCATTTTATACTTGTTAGTATGAAATATTAGTTTCCTGTGGCTGCTAGAACATATCACCACATACTTGATGGTTTAAAACAACAGAAATTTATTCTATCACAGTTCTGGAGGCCAGAAACCTGACATCAGTTTCACTGAGTCAAAATCAAGGTGTTGGTAGGGTACTTGGCATTTCTCTGGAGGCTTTAGGTGAGAACTCATTCCTTTCTGTTTTCAGTTTCTGGTGGCTGCTGGCACTCCTTGGCTTATGGCTGTGCGGTTCAAATCTTCAAGGCAGCATCCTCAAACCTCTCTACGCTGTGTCTCCACATAGCCTTCTCTTCTGTGTGTCTCCTCCACTCTGCTGTGTCGAATATCCCTCTGATACTGTTGCATTTGATGGCAGTTAGGACCCGCCTGAGCAACCTGGGACAATCTTTCCAACTCAAGATCCTTAACTTAAGCACATCTGCCAAGACCCTTTTTCCAAAAAAAATAACATTTACAGGTTCCAGGGATTAGTACCAGATATCTTTGGGGGACTATTTTTCAGGATTCTACAATTCTTATAATGTTCTCCCCCCAAAAAAGAATCTTTTCCTTTATTTTTGTTATTTTGATGATTATAAAGTAACTTAAGTTCTTTAACAAAATGTTTCTTATTGAAAAACTCATAATTGTATATAGAAACAATTAATAATTAACTATTGACATTTGGTATATTTCGTTTTGGTTTTTTGCTGTGCCTAAATTTGCATGTGTGAATAAAATAAGGATTATCCACTTGGTCTTCTGTTCTTTTCGCTTTCCCTGGTCTTTTCTCCTGACCACATTCTTCTCTTGAGGCCAGTATAAAGCATTATATCATAGCACTTGCAAGTGTTCGCTTTGCCTTACAGCTTCAGCATATATGTATCAGAGGAACAGGAGGGGTCTGGTAATCTAGTTATCCTTGGATCTTCCCTGTCCATCTCCCTGACTTTTAATCAATTCCAAGGTCCTACAGATACTTTTCACAAAGTAATCATTTTTTTTGTTTTTTTTTTTTGAGACAGGGTCTTGCTTTGTCACCCGGGCTAGAGTGCAGTGGCATCACTGCAACTTTAACCTCCTGGGCTCAAGCGATCCTCCTGCCTCAGCCTCCTGAGTAGCTGGGACTACAGGGGCCCCACCATGCCCGGCCAATTTTCCTAGTTTCTGTAGAGACAGGGTCTCGCTCTCGCTCAGGCTGGTCTCGAACTCCTGGGCTCAAGGGATCCTCCCACTTCGGCCTCCAGAGCGCTAGGATCACAGGCGTGAGCCACCGCGCCCGGCCAAAACAATCATTTTGATCTCCCAAAGTTACACTTTATTACATTTCTCCTACGTAGTCACAGTAACCAGGGCTGGGGTGACAATAACCTCTGCGTCCACCCCATTTCCAGGCTTCCTTCCCTCCAGTGCAGCTGCCGTCCTGACTTCAGCTGTCCACTGCCCACCCCGGGCCGCCCGTCATCGCCATTACATGGAGTGGAATAGCCTTAGTCCGCTACTGAAGGCCAGTTATGCCCTAACCCCACGCAGGCATCTAACTGACTTGCGTTCTCCACCCCAGCTGGACAGACAGCAGGGACCTTCTGCCCTCACTCGCTTCCCGCTCTCTGTGCCGTTCCTTGCTCAAGCATTTCTCCCTGTCTGGAACGTCTCCCGGCCCTGTCCGCTGTCTGTGGGGTTGTTGAAATCCTACCCACCTTTCCCGGCTTCTCTCAATTGCCATCTCAAATCCCCGTGAAGCCTTTCCTGACCTCGCCCAGCAGGTGTGACTTATCCCCCACTGAGCCTCTTCTTAGAGATTTTGTACCTCTACTTTGGGGCTTATCCCATTTTACAGTTATTTGTGTGCTTGTCTTTTCTTTCTTCCTAAATTATGCTCTCTTTAGACCGGGGACTAGGTCTCAGTCTTGGTTAAGTTCCCCATGGCATCCGCACACACTCAGGGCCTCCTGAATGCTGGCCGAGTTGTTGGCGAGAGCACGTGCAGTCAGAGCACCGCTTTGCTAATACCTCATTGCTGGAGTCAGTGAGTGAGCACATGCCCACTGAGGGGTAATTAGAACCTCTTCTGTTTCTGTGGGCCACATGGATTTTTATTTTCACGTGCATTATCTCAGTGATTCATAAATGTCAGTCATCTGACTTGCCTTTTCACAACCTTTGCTATTTCTTTGTACCACCTCCGCTATTATTTCCTACGTTATTTTTAACTCGACTTACTATTTTTACCAAGCCTTGTCTTAAGCCATAAAAATCCATGAAAATACTGGATTTGATGCGATACTTAGACACCTTAAATAATTACAGAACAATGAAGCATCTTCACCACAGAATAGTACAAGGACTGCACTTTGTAAAACCCTACCTGAGACCCTGATAGGACCTAAACAAGGTCACTAAGCTGTTCTCTTTCCACGAGGCCAGATGGCCTCAAAACACAGGACCTAGAAATAGAAAGTAAAGAGTCCATGATACTGCACACTCCATCAGGATGGGAACCAAGCCTGTCTTGCTCACCATCATATGGTAGGCATGCTATCATTATTTGTTGAATCAATATAGAACTTGGACATACAGCCACACATGCCCACATGAACTTGCACACACATATTTAAAATCAAAGTTAGTGGCTCTGTGAATGTTTTGGTTCACTCTTGCCTTTCTTCCTCATGTTTTCCTCAGACTTTATGTAATGGGGTGATGTTAGTTTTCCATCACCCGCAGCCTTTGGCTTTGCCTGTGAACCTTAGCAAGCTGCTGCTGCTGCTGCTGTGCTGGGACCAGCCAGCCAGTCCCTGGCCTGTTGCTCCCTTTGCTACCTCCTTTGGGGCAGCTCCCTGGCCGCTCTGTCCACTCACATCTGCCACACGGCTGGGGAGCACTTCCCAATACACAGCACACGAGAGCTGCTTCGTCATTCTACCCAGGCCTTTTGATGCTTGCTATGGCCAGTCACAAGAGCATCTGTCTCCGAGAATCTCTAAACTGTCTTCACAGAAGAAAACAATTGCTCCGAAGTGATATTACAGACAGGAAATGGGGCCATGGCAGTGTCACTCCAGGGTGACAGAGCAGCTCCAAGTTCCTTTCTCCTCCTCACTCTCAGCCCCTGCCTTTCCCCTCAAAAGGAAAGAACCCACTAAAATTATTTAATAACTTTGTTCACTGTTCAGTGTCATTTCATGTCAGGCCCAGACTGGGACAAAAGCAGATACTTGTACGTTGGAGCTGATTTCAACAAAATCTTCAGTGGTGCGCCCTGTCTCTCCCTTCACTGAAGAATCATGTTCCTCAGGAGTTGGACAGCTTGTGGGAGAGATTGTCTGGTGTGAGAACTGAGAGTATCTGTGACACCTCAAGCACCAGTGAAGAAAGGGAACGGGGACAGGGAGGCCACATGCTCTAACACAGGTTGAACATCCTTAATCTGAAACTCCAAAATCTGAAATGCTCCCAAATCTGAAACTTTTTTAGGGTGACATGATGCTACAAATGGAAAATTCTACACCTGACCTTGTGTGATAGGTCACTGTCAAAAATGCAGGATAGCTTTGTTTCATGCACAAAATTATTAAAAATATTGTATAAAATTACCTTTGGGCTATGTGTATAAAGTGTATATGAAGGATCAAATTAATTTCGTTTTTAGACTTGGGTCCCATCCCCAAGATATCTCATTATGTATGTGCAAATAGTCCAAAATCTGAAAACATCTGAAATTTGAAACACTTTTCTGGTCCCAAGTTTTTGGATAAGAGATGTCCAACCTGTAGGAGCAACATCCATCAGCTTTGGGGTCAGAAAGAATGGAGTTTAAATCTCACCTCTGCCGATGTTAGCTCAGCCACAGGTGGGAAACATTTTCATGTTGGAAGGCCACATTAATTTAGCTATTATTAAATAAGGCTGCATTCAAGAAACTTCAATTAGATATACTTAAAAATGTACATTATTTTGTAAAAATCTAACTACTATATACTTAATAATTTTAAAAAATGAAAGCTATTTGTTAATTTTAAAGTTAACTAATCTTTTAATGACTTTGTTGTATCTGCTTTTTGTTGGAAAGCATTTGAATATTTGGTTGCAGCATGGAGGTCTGCAGTTTCAGTTGATCCTCTAGATGGGTATCAGTCATTTGTGACCTTAAGGACATCTTGATTTGGGTTAGGTAGGAGAATGTACATTCACAGCAATAAGTGGTTGAAAAGCAAGAAAGCATTTTTCGGGCATATTGCCAAAGGTGTGGATATTCTACTGTATTTTTCCATATTTCAATTGGATTTTTCTTAGCATCAAAAAATGACTTTAAACTGTCATCTACTGAGAACTCAATAAATCCCATCTGTAGTTCTTTGGGTGCCTTGGTGATGTCAACTAGGTGAGGCTGAAATGCTAATTTGAGTGTGATGTCATGATTCTCAAAGTCAGTGAACCTTTCATTGTATTCTCCAATTAATAGGTCTGTAACAGCTGTGTATTCTTCAAATGATTTGCATATATCATCCTGCTCATCAATGACCTTTGCTAACTGGAGAAAATGCTCATCTGAAATTTCCTTTTGAAGAAGAAGTGTTTTGAAAAAAGACAGCTTTTTTTGAGATGCTTGGATTTTTTGCCATACATCATATATAGACTTAGTTTTACCTTGCATGGAAATACTCAAGATGTTTTGATTTGACATAATATCACACAGAAATGCTGCATTCCTACAGAAATCTTCTTTCAATAATTCACATTGCTGATTCTGTTCCTCATAAAATTTAACTATCTGTCCTCACAGAGATAAAATTTCGGCTAACACCTGTCCGTGTGATAGCCAACACACTTTAGAATGATCAGGCAAATCCACACTGAATACCTCATCATTCAACATTGTTATGAAACTGATGATGTCCTGATGATGTCCTGTTACATTTGTATGAATATAGTTAACAATACTTATAACTTGTTGCAAAGTGTCACTTAATATAGTAGCTTTAGCCCAGAGATTTTGCTGATGCAAAATACAATGAAAGAAATGAGAGTATCTGGATCTGTTAATACTTTTTAAAAATCTGTGCAATAAACCCTTCATGTTTTCCTGTCACAGAAGGTGCACTGTCTGTACATACATTTACTACGTTTACCAAATTCAGCCCAACTTCATGACATTTATCTTGAAAGTTGTTGAAGATATCTATTCCCCGTATTCTGTTCGCGAGAATGCCCAAAGCGAGTAACTCTTTGTGGCAAAGAAAATCTTCTGTTATGACCCGAATGAAGTATAAAACCTGTGCCAAGTCAGTAGTATCAGTCAACTCATCCAAAGTGATTGAATAATATATATTTTCCTTTTGATGTATTGCATGAAGTTGTTCTGTTCAGTGGAAGGCTAATTCATGCTGCTGATCAGTTGTGGTTCTCCTTGACAGAGGCAGTTGTTTGTACTTTGAAACATTATTGGGGTCTAAGCACCCTAAAACTTTGACAATGCATTCTTTCACAATTTCTACATCACTGAATGGCTTCCCTTTTTTCTGAGTATGTAAGTTGCTTCAGTGGCATTATTTCCAGTTTTATTGCTGCTTGAAAGAATTGTCTTTGCTCTTGCTTTTCATTTTTTAATTTCTGCTATACAACCTTTTGTACCTCTCCTTCTAATTTAAAATATTTGTGGTCCTTATGAGTGTTATAATGCAGATGAGCATTGAATTTCTTTAATGTTGATATTACAGCATCACAAAGCAAGCAAATCATCTTATCTTTAGCAGAAACAAGATAATAGTGCAATTCTCAATCCTTATTAAAAAATCTGTTTTCTTCCTTCAGAGTTCTCTTGGTCTTCTTTGTCATGATGGGCTGGTAAGCAAACAGAATTAAAAAATACTGTTGAGCTGTGCAACTATTCACAAATTCCACTTCAAACAGAAACACAGTGGCCAGACACAGTGGCTCACACCTGTAATCCTAGCACTCTGGGAGGCCAAGGCAGGAGGATCGCTTGAGCTCAGGAGTTTGAGACCAGCCTGAGCAAGAGCGAGACCCGGTCTCTACTAAACATAGAAAAAAAATTAGCCAGGCATCGTGGTGTGTGCCTGTAGTCCCAGTTACTCAGGAGGCTGAAGCAGGAGGATTGCTTGAGTCCAGGAGTTTGAGGTTGCAGTGAGCTACGATGGCGCCACTGCTCTCTACCTGGGGCAAAAGAGCAAGACTCTGCCT
This sequence comes from Daubentonia madagascariensis, assembly GCA_023783475.1. Lineage (NCBI taxonomy): Eukaryota > Metazoa > Chordata > Mammalia > Primates > Daubentoniidae > Daubentonia > Daubentonia madagascariensis. The sequence goes on from JAKFHU010000585.1 coordinate 25,987,123, forward strand.
CAAACAAACTACAAACAAACAAAATCCCAGAAGCACAGTGCACTGTTGTCAAAAGCTGATAACAGAATGGTGTACTCAACCCCCATAAACTCTCACCAACCAGCCTCCTGCGGTAGTGGCGCCAGTCAGGTGGGGGAAATTAGAACTAAATCATGAGTGTAGCAGCCATCAGTTTAGCCCCTATGGCTTACTAATGTTCTAATTGTGCCGATCAATCTGGGAGGATTATTTTGTTGAAACTTATATTATTCTTTGGTATTTTAAAAACGTTCATTTAAAAAATAAAATAAAAATATAAAAGACAAAGCCACATGTGGTCTTAAAGCTGCAGGTTCCCCACCCTTGGCTCAGACCTTTCTTGTTTCAGTGCTCTCGCTTGTAGAAGGGGAAATAGTTCCTATTTCCTGACATTGCTACCAACAAGGATATACTGGAGGGAAAACATCTTATCACAGAGTATGGCACATAGTGGGACTCAGAAATACTAGTTGCCTTCTCTTTTCTGCTAAATATCCCTGCATCATGTGGGATCAACTCATTCTGGCATCCTCCTCTCCTTCATTAATGTTTATGTTGTTGTCCAATACTATGAGCTACTAAGACAAAACAGACACATACGAAGCAACTTGAAATCTTTATAAAGCTGTGAGCCCAAATGTGCTGCCTAATAGGGCTTAAATTCTGTTGCAATGTTTACAGAGGCATTCCAAGCACTGGATGGGAGGTTCAGCTTAAAGATCTTTGGCCTGCCTTTCAGTTTAGAGATTCTATAATTTGGTCATCTTTGATCTCACATCATAGATAAGGTATTCATATAATTTATTGTCCAAACTTGGAAAGTTTTGAGAGTGAAAGTGGGTACTATTAAAGTTACACCTGAACAGCAGGTGTAAATTAGGACTGTCTCAGGCAAATGGAGTGTATTTTTACCCTAATTAGGGTGTACAACTTTGGCCCCAAACTCTGTGCAAGTTACAAGAGTTTACACTTATCTAACTTCCATGCATTTTGAACCGTGTCAGTTCTTTCCTTTTTCAGCCAATGATGCTTGTTATGCAGGCAGAGATTTCTGGAAGGAAGGTTAAATATGTGTGGCACAGGGTACATGTAAATAGCATGTCAGATATATATAAAGAGACAAATGAAAGCCGGAGGGTGAGCCAATCCAGGATCCAGGTAATCCTGTAGCTCCCCCACCCCCACCCTACCCTCCACGCCCTGCCCCTGCAGGCCAGCATCCTCCATGACAACCAGCTGTGGAGGGGAGTATCATGCTGGGGAAAGGCCAACCAGATGCTACTCCCAGAAAACCCAGGCCAAATCTGACATCTGTTCGTGGCCTCAGTGGCTGGCTCTGATGCAGATTCATGAGGATGGAAAATAAGGGGAGACTTTCATCACCATGGTCCTCAGGTACCAAGTGAGCCTCTCAAATGTCTCTGGGAGCCAGGATGCTGCAGCAGGTAGCTTCAACTTTACAGAGTGCCGCCTTCATGGGGGACAGGCGTGTAGGAGGCAGGCTCAGAAGCACAGACTGTGAGCTTGAATGGGCCCTTAGAGACGCTTTGAGGTGAAGAGGAAGGAGCTCTGGGATTCTAATCAGTAGATCTGGGTTCTCCTCTCTGACACAGAGGAGCCTCGGTGTTCTCACCTGGAAATTAGAGATAACCGATGTCCTCACCCGTGTCCACTGTCCAGAGTCATTGGGAAAATAAAATGAAGTAATGGACTTGGAAGGACCTTACAAACCACACATCCCTATACGAATGCCAGGTGCCATCATTATTGGAGATCCTCACTTCAAACCCCTGAATTTATAGATGAAAATCTGAGGTTTAGGGAGTTCAAGGCTCAGTGTCGACAATCCCTTTACAGGGGTGATGTCCATGGCAGGTGTGTGATGGGGGAGAAGTTGGCTGAGAAGGTAAAATTTAAGAAAAGTGGAAAACCGGGGACAAATCAAGGAGGCAAAAATATTTTCAAGAAACTTAATTTGAATCTTTGCTAGATGAGATGAGAAAAATGATGCTGTGGTTATTTTTTCGGGCAGCAGGAGCCTTCACGTCTTTTATTCCTCATCATCATAAACACTGACTGGAGTTGATTGCATCTGGACCTTTTTATCCACAGGCTTTGAGGCCATAGCCGATTATACCAGTAATCCAGCTATGTTGTTCTGTGATTAAAAATGCTCTTTTGGCGTGCCTGTCCCACTCTGACACTAACACAGGCTATCAGGGCCTGGCCGGGTTGGAAAAGGACATGGAAGCCAGAGTGTATCTTAAGAAGCGGAGGGCTGAGGCAGCTGGGCAGAGCAATTAAGAGCACATGCTCTGGAGCCACACTGCCCGGGGGAGAAGCCCAGTTTCACTGTTCACCACCTCTGCCGCCTGGACAAGTTACCTAAACTTTCTGTGCCTTAGTTTTCTCATATGTAGAATGAGAATATGAACAGTCTTCGCATGATGTGGGGCTTAAGCAAGTTAATACATTTAAAATGCTCATAAAGGTACCTGGCACAGATTCAACTCTACTTGTTTACTAAATAAAAATGACACAAATACAGGTGTCATCGATGGACACAGATGAGAGGCAGTGAGTAGTAGGAATAGCAGGAGCTTTGTTATCAGAGAGACTTACATTTGAATCCTGATAATGACACCTCTTTCTATCAACATTTATATTTTTCTAATTATAAAAGGCATATGTGTGTATAGTAGAAAATTTAGAAAATACAGGAAGCAAAGACCAACCCTAAATCTACTATGTGCAGATGGCCGCCATATTAGTGTTGTTGGTGATGACATTTGCGTTGGAGACTTGTTCTCATGATGGTGACTTGTGGGTTTTTATTATTCCTCCTCTCTTTGTATATCCCTCAGGAAGATATCCAGGAATCATTTAAGGTCGAGGAACTGTGAATGCCTGGTAAAGAAAATATTTTTTGACAATGATGAGACCCTTGATATGTACCTCAGAACTTTTAATCTGTACACTTTCTACAGCTCTCTGTTCCTGACATTTAGGAGCTCAGTTTTCTAGTGATACAGCATGCCAAGCATGTAGATTGAAACTCATAAATTTCTTCTTCCAACTTCCCTGCTATAATTACTTGGCCGCCCACATTACTGTTGTCAATTGCCAAGTGTGGCCGGTGAATGACAGGTAGATTATTTGTACCTGGTGTGGGTCACGCTTTTGCTTGGTCTGGGAGCTTTTGTTTAATGCTTCACGAGAAGGCCATCGATGGGTAACGGAGTAGAAGTAATAGGAGAAGTCTACTGGGCGATGATTTGGCAGCTCAAGGAAAGTTGTAAATTAAGCTGTCAGAAGGGAACTTTCTGGCAAACTCAGTGAACAAACACAAGGTGTGAGGAGGCCAGAACTTGTAATAAGCTAACTTTCTCTTTCACTGGTGGTTTCCTCTTGTTGGTTTTTCGGTGAAGTGGTTAGACGTGTTAACTATCACTCAAACAAAATATGGACTGTTTTGGGGCTGGGGGTGTGGTAGTAGCTAACAGTGGTGAAGAGGAGGGGTGCAAATGTACAGATCCACGAGTCAGAGCAGTCTTCTGTGAGCTTGGAGAATGGTTGATGGAATAACCAAATCTATCATGGTCACTATTTATGAGCACTGGCACACGAACTAAGTGTCCCTGTCATTTTAATGACTCAGTTGGACTGTCCAGAATAACCCACTCTCTTTGCTTTCAACTTCCCTAAATCATGACACTGATATTACAGAAACCTTAAGGAGGTTTCTCTCTCCTCTCCCATTTAGTGAGCAAAATAGGCCTTGGTATGTCCGGTGAATCCAATTGTATAATTGGATTGATTTCCTTATCTTCTTTTGTCACTGTAACAGCAATTCACACTGATGGGGAAGCTAGAAATGGGGCTATCTTTCCCACGAAAGTGCATGTTAATATGGCCAAGTAACCTACTTTAATTAGGGTGACCAAACAATTTGATTTGCCCAGGGCAGTCATAGTTTATGCCTCTTTGATTAAAAGATACATATTTATAATACCCCTCTTCACTCTAACCAATACATATTTATAACACCCCACTTCACTGACAAAAATGTTCCATTAGAATAATAAATTATATGGGCACCCCCCCCAACATGAATGAAATCAGAGAGAAGCCCTCCAACACACAGGCTTACTTTTTACACTGTCACGTTGTTCAGAAAAAGTTCCATTGTCTCTAAAAGATTCTTGGCCCTGGGGTCATGGTCTGATTTCTTTTATTTCTCTAGCAATATTCCTCCTCAACCAGGGACCATTGCCTCTTACTTAGCACATTGTTTTTCCAACGTTTTTCAGCAGCAGAATCTATTTTTTTCAGATGAAAAGTTAGGCACAGCTCCAATGTTTAAAACAGATAAAGTGGATCTTTGGTTGAAGTGAGAGTGGGGGGCTCAGATACCCACATATTCGACCCCTCTTTCTTTCCTTCTGGTGTGGGTCTGCTGAATCTCATGGTTTTGTGGAGCATAGGTTAAAATCTACCACCAGGGCATATGCTACCATCAATCTAAAGTGTCATCACTTTCTACATTGAATATTTTTGTTCCCTAGTAAATTTAGGTTAGCAATACAATATTTACTTAAGCTTGGCACAGGTTAATGATGATCAGGCTCCTAAAAAATATTGCCCCAGGCCTTGGCCTCAATTCTAAGTCAGGGTATTCCCATGGCCTTGATTCTCCAAACCAATGGAATCTTGACTGCTTGCTTTGATGTCCTCCCTATGGAACATGGCTGAAAAATGACCATACTAAGGCCTGTTTTACCATCACACGCCCCCTGGACCCAGATCCTGGTAATTCTCTGATTTCACCTGTTGCCTTTCTGGGCCCTTTAGCTTAATTCCAGTTTTATGGCTTCTCTGTAATCTTATCCTTTATCCATGATTTGAAATGCTGTCCCAGCAGACTTATTTTCTCCACATCCTCTCAAATCTTGAGCAGACCATCCTAGGCCCATTCTTTTGTTGAATTTTCAGTCTATTTAAAAATTCCTTGTATCTTCAAAAAAAAAAAGGCTTTCATGGAACCCACCATACACATCAATGAATCCATAACCTTCCTTCACTGAATCTTGGGAATCTTCCAGCTTTGCCAGTTCCATCATTTTGGACATCCTGTCCAAATACAGGCTTTCATCAGAAACAGCCACATATGTACTATTCCACACCTATATTTCAACCGCAGTTGACTCACTAGCCTGAGGACCTCCATTAATTCTCAACGATTCTGGAGATCAGGTTATTTTTCTTGGCACAGATCCCAAACATTGAGGCTAGAATTCAATATTAAGCTGGTATCCCTAGGATGTCATTAAGAGGGTTTAGTTACTGAAACAACAAAGGATATTGTCATAATATAGCAATTTCATTCAAAATGGCCTCATGCCCCAGACTGTTGTGACTGCTGTGTCATAAATTTCTAGTGCCTGCCCTTGGGGTAGGGGTGGAGGGGGGGGGCATCAGGAATGTATGCCTTTGCTTATTTGTTTGTTTATTCAAAAATGTTTCGAATGAGATATTTTCTTGACAGCTAATTTGAGGTACTAGTAATTATTTCTGGATGTATAGAAATATTCAAAGGTTTTCTTCAATTATTTCTTGCTTGGGGCATTTGTGGAAAAGTCATTTATACTTTGAATGAGGTATGCATTCATATATATCGCACATTGTATATAGAAAAGTTGGCTTGAATTTTAAAAAAAGGGACAATTTTTATGTATTTAATAATTTTTTGGTCATACAATTCCTCAGACTTAAACTTACACACTCTTATAAGGGGGAAGAATCAATAAACACTTTCAGCTTAGACCAAAAAATAGGGTTTCTCAACCTTGGCACTGTTAAGGTTTTGGGCCAGATTATTCTTTTTTGGGAACTGTCTTGTGCATTGTAGGGTTGAGCAGCCTTCCTGACTTCTATTATATCTAGTAGATGCCAATAATACCCTCTCCAGGGTGACAACCAAAAATGTTTCCAGGTATTGTCAAATATTTGGGGGGAAGCAAAATCACCCCTGGTTGAAAAACACTGCCGTAGAGAGGCAGAGAAGAAGTATAAGAGGAAGAGTTGGAGATGGACCAGCCTATGGTGCTGTAGTGACTCCAGCTCTTTCCCCACCCATTGGCAGTGAGGAGTGGGCTCGCTTGCTGAATGAGGCAACGGGCAGCTGGGACAGATTTCCCCCACCTGATCCTCAGACCTCACCTACATTTCTCCTTTTACAACTTTTTTTAAAGCACCATTTGCCTTAAGAAGTAACCCCATGTGAAAAGCATGCAGAGTTCTAACATACTAAGTACCTGATATTATTTTTATTTGGGTAAAACCAATAATTTAGTATTGTGCTTATATCAGTTAGCTTTTGCTTCTTAACAAACCAGTTCCAAGCTTGGTGGCTGAAAAAGACACATATTTTTGCTCACGTAATCAGGTTGGCTGGGGTTCAGCTGATCTAGGCTGGACTTGACCGGGCAGCTGTGCTTCTCAGTGTAGGTCTGTGGCTCAGCTGGGGCTGCACGGCTGGTTGAGCTCTGCTCTATGTCCCTCTCATCGTTGTCCTGGGACCAGTGGGCAACTTGGGACGTGTTCATCTCATAGTACAGCAGAGGTATAAGAGGTCAAGCAGAAACACATGAGTCCTCTTGAGACACAGGCTCAGAACTAGGATATCACCGCTTTGGCCAAAGCAAATCACCTGGTTGCCCCTTTAGCGGGAAGAACTGCAAAGTCATGTGGAAAAAGGCATATGGGTGCGGGAGGGGCAAAGGTGGCACATCGATCACAGCTCTTGTTTTCAGAGTAGTAGTTTTGCTTTTATATAATTTTAGAGCTGAGCTTCTTAATTTTGCTGGACACTTCTGTAATGAGAAAATATAATCACAGGACCATTTTAAGAATGGAATCATCTGGTAGGGAATAGTGAGTCAAACAAACTATCTGAAATTTCATTTTAACTCCAGTTAGCTCAATCTTGTATGAATTAAGCAGCGTTATATTTCTGTGGTTTTAGAAAATGGAAAAAGCTGGATTTGTCCAAAGCAGAGGCAGAGAGGAAAGGCATTTTCAAGAATGTTTGGGAGATTAAGATGCAAAAACACCTATTTTTAAGGATTGGCAGATTGCAGATGTGTTGGCCAGGGGAATGTTGAGTGAAAATCTCTGGAATGTTTTAGCAACCTTTTAAATTTATTGCCAGGAAATGTGTGTTGCTTGCCTTCTCTGCATCTTTTCAAAAGGTCCCTTGTAAATCCAGTCAAGACCAGTCCAGGTAGGGAGGTTTGGAAACAGTGGTAAGTGAAAGGCATTCTCTGCAGCTGTGCCTCAGCTCCAGCCTGACCAAACACCGTTAATATGTAACCCGAATCTGACCACTTCTTTTATGTTTACATTTGGTTTCAGTATTATTTTTAACTGGTGAAAGAGCAGTTCAAAGTCATTTTTTTTTTCTTGGCACATACCATAATCTCTCAAGGCTCAGTAGCAGAATGGCAATAAGTCACATCAGGGGGGTTTAAATCTGGTGGAATAAAAAATCACTTACCTTATTACACATGTGAATGCACTGAAGATGGATGGGTCAGGGTGTGCAAGGATAAGACATTGTATCAGAAATAGTGTTTAATTGTTTATGCTGAGACTATTTAGAGGATGATCTTCTACATGTTTGGCACAATTCATCCAAAATGGGTGTGTACTATACACCTATCAGAAGGGCTCAAAAACAATGAAACAAAATAAAACCAAAATGCTGACAATAAAAAGTGCTGCAGAGGATATAGAGTAATAAGAATACACAAATATTGCTATTGGGAATGCCAAATGGTTCAGCCACTTTGGGAAACAGTTTTGCAATTTCTTATTAAGTAAAGCATATGCTTACCATAGACCCCAGGAATGCCATTTCTAGGTAGTAGCCCAAAAGAAATTAAAACTATGTTCACACAGAAACCTCTATGTGAATGTTTATAGTGGTTATATGCACAATAACCAAATGTACTTTAATTGGTGAATGGATAAACAAACTGTGGTCCGTTCATGCAGTGGAAAGTTAATTATAAATATGAATGAACTACTGATACATGAAATAACATGGTTGAAGCTCAAACGCATTATGTTAAGTAAAAGAAGCGAGACTCTAAAGGCTATAAACTTAGATTCCATTTATGTGACATTATAAATTATGAAAAAAGACAAACCTATAAGGAAGGAGAGCATATTAGTGGTTACCAGAGGCTAGGGGTAGGGGCTATCTAAAAGGGGCATGTGGGAAATTTTGAGGGTGATGGAATTGTTCTTTATCTTCATTGTGGTGGTGGTTACATGATTGCATACATATGTCAATACTTATAGAACTGTGCACTAAAAAGGGTAAATTTATACCCAAATAAGCCTAACTTTTAAAAACACATGCGGTTCATTGTACCCCCGAGTTTCCTATTTTTACATTTGTCAATGTAACATATATATTGGGATGGCCACCCAACTCGTTCCTGCTTCTTTGGAAATGGTTCCTTACTAAAGGGGTAGACTTAGACTATGCTTCTTCCAGGTGATTCCATATCCAGACCCCATTTGATGGGCCCATGGGTAGATATCTACCCTGAACTGAAACTGCAAGATGATGTCTTTTGAGACTTTGCTCTAAGAGACATTGAAACCACAGTCCAGAGGGTGTAGATTTTGGCCTGCAGATATGTTTTGTTTGGCCTGCACAGTGTTTAAAGAGAATTAGTTGCCAACATTAAAAAATGGGAGATTTCACATAAAAATTCAGATTTCCAGCTTCTCTTTAAGAAATGGGAGGATCTGGTAAAATGGACCCAAATTCCCAGAAGGACACAATGGTGGGAGCTGAGATCCTTTACCTCATTCACACCAGCGAGCACTCTCCATCTGCCCGGCTCCTATTACCTGCTGCGGGAAGCCAGTGTTGGCTGCACTTGTGCTGTGAGTTGGTGTATACAATAGTGTTACAGGAAATAGGAAATATTTCTTGTATTTTCTTTTTCTATCAACACTGGGAAAACAAAAGATAGACGATATTTTATGAAAAATGGGAATAAGCATATTACTTTGTGAAGTAACAACTCTTCTAGTGGTATATAAAACAAACCAAATGTGTCTACTAAGAGAATACATATTAAGATTCCTTTCTGAAACAAACATGGCTGTCTGCACTCATTTGAGGTGCCCACCTGGCCTCTGTAGACATCTGAGTTTGCACTGCCCTCCCTCAGTCAAGTGGTTTTGAGTAGTGCTGAGGTTGCATAGAGTTGACGATAAACAGGCACCATGGTGACCTATATCCATGCGCATTGTGTCACTGGGGAGGAAAATTGAGAGCCTTACAAAGAAGCAAGTCTGTAGAGATTTAAAAATAAACTCTGTGTGTGTGTGTGTGTGTTTGTGTGTGTGTGTGAGAGAGAGAGAGAGAGAGAAAGAGAGAGGATACAGATGTTCAGAGGTGAGTGTAAGTGAATTTGCTTAAATCAATCGTAGTAAAGTTGGGATTATAACCCAAATCCTCCAATCAAGTGCTTCTCAAACTTTAATGTGCACAAATCCTGGGAGCTTGTGAAAATGCCCATTCTCATTCAGTAGGTCTGGAGTGAGGCCTGAGATTCTGTTTTTGTAACAAGATCCCAGGTGATTTCAATACTACTGACCGATGGACCAGATTTTGAGCAGCAAGGCCCCAAATCACACTGTCTACAAAGAAATGATAAAAATTTACCAGCCTAAACTTTGCTTTTTTTAAACCATCTGCTCTCCATTGAAGAAGTACTTGGTAAAATCAGTTTATGGTCACTTACCAAAGAATATCACTCCTCTTGAACAAGGAGCTATTTAAAGGGTTGTGGGTGCTGGCACTCTGGAAAGAAAGAATAATTTTGTGATTAACTGGCTGGCACCTTCAGAGAAGCAATCTGGGTTAGCAGCCCAGCTAAGTGACAGTGTCCTCCCTGCTTAGTCTGGGCTGCTTTGCCCTGTGGCCTTAGGCAAATCACCACAGTCTCTCCTTTCTCTCCACTCATGAGAGGTGAGTTTCTGACCTTGTAGGCTATTGTGAAAGATTTAATTAGCATTTGTGAAAGCTTGCAAGATCTATGGAGGAAAGGTACCTCAGAAGAACAAAATAATTTATGGTCGCTATCATCATTTCATTACCGGTTTAGCTGATGTGCCAGGGAACTCAGTCTAAAAGAAGCGGTTTCCACAATCTACAACTCCCTCATGGTTGAAAATACTGCAGCAGCGAACATTACAGCTATCTGTGGAAGAAGATAAATTGTGCCTCTTTTTCACAATCCTTGATATTACTCAGGTGTCTACCACTTCAGGTTTCAATATGATAATTTTTTCATGTAATGAAGGAAGATTCTCCTTTTAATTGTCCCTTTCTACCAAATATGGGCCACTGTGATGTCTGTTTAAAACTTTGGAGGAAAAAAATCACAATAAAAATAAATAAGTAAATAAAACTTTGGGCTCTGGTTTGAAAGGAATATGTTTTCTCATCTTTCTCTAAGTCAGCACTCTAGAGAAGCTCTGTCTAATAGCAATATAATATGGCCACATAAGCAATTAAAAAATTCCAAGTAGCCACATGAGAAAAAGAAAACAATTGGATAAAGATAATTTTAATAATTTATTTTATTTAACCTAATATTTCTAAAATATTTTTCAATATGTAATTAATACAAAAATTATTGATGAGATAGTTTGCTCTTTTTGGGTACTGCCTTTGAAATTTGGTACATCTTACACTCACAGCACATTTCAAATGGGATGTTAAATTTTCATTAAGAAATAGTTAATCCACATTCAGACTTCCTAAAATTTACAGTTGAAAAAAGTAGAGTCACATATCCAAGTTGTTCCAAATGTGCTTAAATTTTTTCCAACGAAATCAAGTGTCAGTTTTTAATATAAAATGAAATAACATTTAAAAATCAGTTCCTTGGTCACACTGGTCACATTTCGAGGGTTCAACGCTGCATGTGGCTAGTAGCTATACTGTATTGGACAGGGCAGGGCTAGACCCTCAGGCGAGGGCTGCTGATGCCATGGGACTGTAGAAGTCCCATCCCCCCGCAACCCTGGCAGTTTATGTTGTCCTTTGTTAATGGAGTTGCCTCAGAGCAGACAAATCCTGTTACTGTGGTGAGAAGGACTTCCCTCTGTCAATACACATTATTTGCCTTCTACTATTAAAGTATTGCTGTTTATGGCCTCTGTCTCTCAGAATGGCCTCTATTCTTCAGAGGGACCTCGTAGAGATCCAAGCTGGGTACCACTAGACTAAAACAGCATCTTTCCACCCATGATTCCCCTTATCTGTTCAACAAATATTTATAAAGCAAGTTTCTATGCCCAGCCCTACTAAGCTCCCGGGACTGCTTCAGCCATGAGAAAGGACAACAGGGTCACTGCCTTCATGAAACATAATGCCTGAATGTGGTTGACATTAAATGGAATCACACAAATAATGAATTAATAGCAATATGATATCTGTAAAGAAAAGTACAGGTCTCCATGAGACCATATGATTAGAGGACCTAATCCAGTCTGGAGGTTCAGCAAATCTTCCTTAAGGAAATGACATTTCCATTGGGACCTGGAGGAACTGAGCAGCGAAGAGCTGACAGAGGGGACTATTCTAGGCAGAGGAGACAGCAAGTTCCACAGAGCAGCAGAAGTTGGGGTGGTGACGTGTATTGAGCTGAGAAAGGCAGAGAGACAGGTAAAAGCCAGATCTGAAGGGCTTCGAAGTCCTTCAAAAGCAGAAATTTCGTCTTTGTCCTACAACCAAAGGCTTTGAAGAATAACTTAATCAGATTTGGATTCCCCTTTTGTGATTTATAAGATGGCGTGTGGCTGCGGATGTTCCTTGTGATGGCCACCTTAAAGTCAGCCCCAGTTGAAAATGACAGCTTCATTTCATTGCCTGTTCACTGGCAATGAACTTCAGAGCCCTCTGAGAAAGCTGTATCTCCTAGATAGTGAGGCTAAGGCAGTGTGATAGCTCCAAAGGAATGATGTAACAACACACAGCAAACAAACACAACGCTGCGTGTTCCAGCTGAAATTTAAACTGGATCTGTAAGGGCTAAGAGTCATCATTATTGTATTATCATTAGTGGTGCTACTACTACTAATAGTGACCACTACTACTACTTATTGAGGGCCGATGGTTTGCCAGTTGCATAGATATATATGTATTAGCTTTAATCTACAAAAATCTCTGCCTGCAAGATAGATATTATCATTCCCATTTCATTTAATATACAAAGAAAGGGAGTTTCACAAAGGTTAAACAACTTGTCCAGAGTTGGGTCGGTAGTTAGAGTGGAGTCAGTATTGGAACGCATGTTGGTTTGACTTCCAGGCTCTGATATGTCCACAGCATCGTACTGCCTCTGATAAGTAGAGGCCAGGTGAGTTCCGACTTAAGCATCTGAGAAACAATGTGGATGGGCTTAGACAGGAAAACATGGCTCACTTCTGTGACAGAAGCCAAGCATCAGTAGCAGTGTTTGGATATTTGATACTTAAATGAGGCTTTGGATAGACTCACCCTCAAAATATTCTTTCCAACATGTGTCTTTTCCAAATGTCGTGTGTGTAGTTCCATTTTTTCTCCTGCCTTCTTCTCTAAGTTTTAACCTTTTCTTTTTCCCTCTTGCTGCTCTACAAGCCAATTGCTTTATCTGCTTTCGTTAACTTGAGCTAGGCTCCCTTTCTGTACTTTGTGCAATAGCTTGGTAGTCTCTGGACCTGGGCATGACCTCTTTCCTCTGCTACGGTGGTATGTGTGGGCAACCTCTGCTGACACTGGGTAGACACATGTTCTAGGCCTAAGGCACAACAGACAGAGCTGACAGAGAGCATGGAGGAATGTCCCCCAGCACAAGGAGCTGCTATGTGCATTTGGGTAACACCTCCCTGCCAAGCTTGCAGAATGCTCAAGCCTTTTAATCTATTGATCTGTAATATTGTTTTCAGAGGGAGAGAGGTATCCACTATATCCTCGCAAAAAGAAACTAGCTTAATTTAACAGTTAAAGATGTAAATCAAACATTTATGCCACAAAACATTATTGACCACCTACTATGGTCTAGGAATGCATCTAGGTGCTAGGATACAGCAATGAACTAACCTGATAAAAAACAAGCAAGCAAACAAACAAAAAATCCCCATCCTAATGGAGATTTTATTTTAGTATGGAGAGACAGACAAGAAACAAAATAAGACATAAGATATATAGTATGTTTGCTAATGGCAAAATATAAAAGAGGAAAATGAGGTAGGAGTTGTTAGGGCAATCAGGGAAGGCCTCACCAAAAGGGTAGCATTTGGATAGAGACCTGAAGGAAGTGAGGGAATAAAAGATGGGGTAACCTGGGGAGATATTCCAGGTAGAGGAAACAGTAAATGCAAAGATCCTGAGGCAGAAGTGTGCCTGGAGTGCTTAAGCACAGCAAAGAGGCCAATGTGGCTGGAGCTCTGTGTAGTAGGAGATTGGGTTGGGGAGATCACTGGAGGCTTACAGGGTCTTGCAGTCATTGTAAGACCTTTGCTTTTCCTCTGAAGACCCACTGGAAGTGTCTTAGTAGAGGAATAGCATTTTTCAGGACCAGCAGTGTAGAAAACAGTGCAAGCACAAGGACGGAAACAGGAGGACCAGTCAGGAAGCCACTGTAATCATGCATATGAGTGACGGTAAAGCTCAGACAAGGTGAGAATATATATTTTGAGGAAGAGCTAATAGGATTTGGTGATGGATTGAATAAATAAACTGGATTATTTGAAGTCATTTTTTTCTCCCTATGCAAAAGTTACTTTAGCTGTTTTCAGGACATAGATAGGAAGCTACCTAGGTTGTTTATTACCCTTGGTTAGATACTTTTTATATTCTTTAAAATAATGGTTTAATTTTTCTTTTTATATAAGTTAACCATCACTCCATCCTTCTTATAAAAAATCATATAGTACAAAATAAAAACTCCCGTTTGTTCCCTCACAGTTTTTATTTTCCAAGAAATAGATAATCCCTATTATGTTTTTTCTATGCATTTACATGCATGAAAATTTATAGTTTTATTCTTTTATGAAAATGGGATCATGCTGTTCACATTGATTTTTTCTTAATATGTCTTGAAGATCTTTTCAAATTAGTACACAGAGATCCACTTCATTCTTTCAAATTGCTTAGAAAGTCCTCTAGAAATGTGTCTGACTCATTTCACTCCTCTCTCCTAATCACTGTCTAAATTTGGGAATCAAAGACAGGCATCCACATGCCCTAGGCAGAGTCTCTGCTTCCAGAAAACATCCACAAGATGACATTTTAGAGTTGAGGTAATGAGCCCAGCATGCATAGCCAACCTGTTTGAAATGTCTTTCTTGTACTTGGAGGGGATCACAGGTGCCTTGAGTTATTTTAGTTTCAAAGTGCTTTTGCTGGTGGAAAACAAATTGGGCATTTTGTGCCCCTGGTTTCCCAACGTCTCACTCCCTGGCATGCGTGGCTAGAGAAGTTAAAGAGCCCAGGGCGCACGCAGGTTGGCCTGGCATTAGATGGTAAGCAGATTCACCAAACCAAAATGGAAGCACCTGGCTCAACAAGAATAAGCGATGCCAATGGATGAAAAGAGTTCTCCATATATGTGTGCTTTTTCCTTGATTATTAGAATACTGCATTTATTATTATTTATTATAATTGCATAGGTAATGCAGGAAATTGTAGGAAAATTAGAAAATACAGAAAGAAAGAAGTTAAATGATAATCACTGGAAATCTCTCACTTAAAGGCACTATTTGGGTATTCACAAGAGTATTAGCAATTGAGATTGTCTGCAGTATATCTGTCCTACATAGTCTCCATTGTATAAGCCACTAACTTTGCTTGCTTCCTCTGTCTCTGTGCATGAATATGTCGTGAGGCAGGTAGGAGGGAGCACAAACAGATGCTATTGGAAAACTAATTCCAGGGGTGTGCTTTTCAATGCTGGGGCCTCTTCATATAGGAAGCGATGTTATAATGCTACAGGAAGTTGAGTTGGTTGACCAGGGTTTCCAGCAAAGGGACAATGCTCAGAATTCAGCAGCTGCATCTCCCTGTGCTCTTCTGGCCCCCCACAGAGGCAACTGGAACATAATCATGCCTTCTTCTCAGGTTTGTTTACCTGGTTTCAGTTAATGGAATGACCTAGTCCCTTAGCTCAGTTGGGTCAGTACCTCTACCAACAGGAGATATAGCCAGGTGGGTAGGAGGAACTGGGCCACAAAATACATGGAACTCAGCTGTTCCCCAGCTGGGTTGGTTGTTTGCCTTGGCACCCAGGGCCAGCTTACTCAGCTCTGACATGATGGCTGGAAACACTGGCCTGGAATAAAGACGGAAGCACTTGTGCATTTTGTGCCGACAGCTCCTGAGTGGAACTTTGTCCTTTAGCCTTTTGCCTTTGGCTTAATTAGGCTTATTGTTACTTTTGAGTTGGCAAAAAAGGCTTTTGGTTCTATTATGACCAATAATATTTTTTAAACATAGGAATAGTGCTACCAGGTGGGGTTTTAGAAACATATTAGAGTCCTTGCCCTCAAAAAATCCTCATAATTCAGTGGTAGGGACAGAATGTGAGAGAGAAATAGTATTTCCAGGCAGTAAGTGGTGAGTGCTACATGAATAGAACAGAAGATAAATGTTAGCGGTGGTCAGTCGTTAGACATTACCATGTGCTAACATGCACATGAGATAAAAGCTTCATGAAAGAGGTAAAATTTGGTGTGGGACTTAAAGGAAATCCGGGGTTTAGAGATGAGAGTTGGGAGGGAATGCCAGGCAGCAAGCTGGCCCAGGCAAAGGCTCTAGGGGTGGAGATGCGCAAGAAGTAATGCTGCTAAATGTTGCAAAGGAGGAATCAAAAAGCATGTGTAAGTAGGGAATAGGGAGGAAAGGCAAGAGAGATTTCAAAGTTGTAAAGCTAGATTATTGGTGAAACGATGCCATTGACTGAAGTGGGGGTTTCTGGAAGGGTCATTTGTTTTTGGGGAAATGACTTTGGGACTTGCTAAACTGAAGGATAAGAATACATATGAAGGGAATCGTCTAGTTCAAAAGGGCAGCAGGGGCTGGAGAAACATATTTGGAAGTCACTTGCAAGGCTCGTTAAAATGTTATGACTGGATGAGGTCTCCAAAGATGGCGCAGCAGAAAACTGTCGTGTAAATCTTGCTTAGGTACACATGTCAGGGTGGAAGGAGGAAGTAGACACAGCAGAAGACTTAGAGCCCTGGCCTGCGTGGCCGTAGTATGGCTAAAAGGCTCACAACAGGAAAGGGAGAAGGCAAATTCAAAGTGGAGCACTGTTCCCTTCTTCATTGCCACAGAGCAGCCAAGAAGGGGTGCTGAGAAGAAGCCACTGAACCTGGCAGTTGGAAGTCACTGGGGCTCTTGAGAAAGCAATTTCAGTAGTGAGCAAGTCAGCCTAGCAGGTGTTTGGAGTGGGGGGTGATTAAATAAATATAGGGCATATAGACCAGTGGTTTTTAAACTTGACTGAACATTCAAATCACCTGAAGGGATTTTAAAAAATACAAATTCCTAGGCCTCACATCAGACCTCCTGAGTCAAATCTTTAGTTGATGGGCCTAGGAAACTGAGTTTTCACAGATGACTCAGATGAAGCCAGTTTACGATCAGCATTTGGGAACCACTGGTAGGTGAGAAAAAGGATATATTTGAAGGGACAGTAGAATTGAGGAAGTTTTCTTGGTAGTGTTTTTTCCCTTTAATTTGATTTTTAGAATAGAAGAAATCTGAGCTCCTTTTCCAGGTCATGAAAATATGAGAGAGATCGGAGATAGGAGGTGATTGAGCATCCTCATGGAGAAATCAGCTGTGGAAAATTGGAGAGGGACCTCCACGCCAGGCGGGTGAACATGTACCTGTGAAGACGTGGCAAGGTGGTGGAAGGTGTAGATTTAGGTGAGAATTTAGGGAAGTGAAGGCAACCCCTGCATTCTTAAGTTGATTCCAAGTTAAGATTTGTGTGGGCTTCAAAGATTGATTCAATTCACCTGAGAACCTCACAGATTCCTCCTTAGGACTTTGTTCAGCAAATTACGTGGCACTTTCATCATGCTGGCTGTCCGGGAAATGCAGGTTATGAAAGTATAGAATTATGAAATGACACAAGTTGTGTGGTTAAACATGAACTTATATTTTGAAAGTTTCTGTTTCACAGCTTCCGAGGGGATGCACTCTGCATGACATTTAGTACCCAAGTTTTCAGGAGACTGGAGCTAAAAGGAAGCATTCACCAAGTACCTGTTTTAACCCCAGGCAGCATCATCTGAGTCATGCCCGGGGGCGGAAGGGAACACCCTGGGGGCCGGGCCCATGAAGCATGTTGAAAATGGGTTCTCAGCATTGTGGCAGGAAGTATTGGGTCACGAATCACACTTCACACCTTTCTATGGCTGGCTGTCTCAGATGTGTAAAATCTGGGTCTGAAATCTTCTACCTTCTTCTCCCTTCTACCCAGTGTCTACACTGGGTCGAACTGCCGTTTGCAAATTATTTTTGCATCTTGTGAAGCACATACCTGCTGTGTTTGCTTGCTTGCTTGCTTTTTGAGACAGGGTCTTCCTCTGTCTCCCAGGCTAGAGTGCAGTGGCATCATCATAGCTCACTGCAACCTTAAACTCCTGGGCTCAAGTAATCCTCTCGCCTCAGCCTCCCAAGTAGCTAAGGCTACAGGCACACACCACCATCCCCGGCTGATTTTTCTATTTTTTGTAGAGACGGGGGTCTTGCTTTTGCTCAGGCTGGTCTTGAACTCCTGGGCTTAAGTGATCCTCCCGCTTTGGTCTCCCAAAGTGCTAGGATTATAGGCATGAGCCACCACGCCCGGCCCTAGTGTGTTCTTATAATAGTAATGAACTTTATGGTCCAGGTAGTGAATAACAACCACTACAGTCTTTTGGACTCTTATTATGTGCATTTTCTAGCACCTCTCTTTGGAATGAGCCTTGGCCAAACTTCTATTTTAATACCTGTTATAATTAAATAATTTTTTTCTTATTATAAAAGACAATACAACAAATATTATTATTAACAATCATGCTTGTTGTATGCCAGGCACTGTTCTAAGTATTTTATGTATCTTGATGCATCGTTATTCAGACCCCCATTTTACAGATGAGAGAATTGAGGCTCAGAAAGTTAGCCATGTTGTTCCAAAATCACAGAGCTAATGAGTGATGGGTCAGGGATTTGAACCCACATCTATCTGATACCAAAGCCAGAGATCTTAACCCATGAATGATGAAATAGGTTGAAATGTAGTCAACTAGAAAGGGAATACATCTTTGGGGATTAACTGCTTATTCAGGTTGCTCCCTGATTCTTTAGCACAAACTTGGCAAGGCGTTCTTCAAATAACCTCAGCTGTGATGCCTGATTGGAGGATTCAGGTGTTTCATTTTTATCTTCCATGTGCTGCTCAGGTTTAGAAAAGCCAGTTGGATGAGCCCCTGAAAGCCTGTCTTACCTTCCATGGTCCCATAGAACCTGAGAGTGAGGCTGGGGCTGGCTCTGATGCACACATCTCAGAGAGTCTGAGGGTAGGAAGGTCATTCATTCACTGAACAAACAGTCCATATATTGCATGCCTCTGTGTACCAGGCATGTGTTTGTGTTGTGGAAACAGAGGCATGGGAGTATATAGTCCTAGGAGGGTACACTCACAAGGAGACAAAGAGGACCATTCAGGGCAATCTATCCATGACAGATGGAGCTACAGAGGAGGGCCCTAACCCAGACAGCAAGATGAGCAGGAGGCATTAGTTTCTGTGGGCTGAAGTTTATCCCCTGATATAGGGTGAAACCCATAGATTGCAGACTTTCAGGATTCAGGGTAGGAGGATGGTACATTCCCATGATGCTAGGCCACAGGAGTGCTGGTAACTGTGATTTCTCTCTTGCCCGTGGAGAAAAGTGTGACAAGGGCAGTGTCCCTGACAGCTGTCTGGTGAGAACATGATTATCTGGCCTTGTACCAGCAGCACATCAAGAGCTGGGGCTGGAGGATCAGGCTGACCTTGATTGGAAGTCCTCCCTGCAATTTGCTGGCTGAGTGGCTTTAGGCCAGGTATTTACCACTCTGAACCTCAGTGTCTTTATAAAGACGGAGATAAGAATACCTACCTCATTGGGTTGTTGGGAGAATTAATGAGCCAATGAACGTAAAGTGTTCAGTATTACTTCTAGCAAATACTCAGGAGATACTGCTGGCTGACACTTGGCCAATGCTTACCAAAGGCCAGGCATTGTTCTGTGTCAGTGGTTCTCAACTAGGGGGTTATTTTGCCCCTCAGAGGACATTGGGCAATATCTGTAGACATTTTTGATTGTCATGAATGGGGAAGAGGGTGCTGCCGATTTCTAGAGGGTAAAGGCCAGGGCTGCTGCTAAATGTCCTCCAAAGCACAGGACAGCTCTCCATAACAAAGAACTACGTGATCCAAATGTTCATAGTGCCGAAATTGAAAACCATTCTATGTATGTGTTAATGCAAATAATCCTTATAGGAACCCATGTGGTAGTACTATTATTATTTCCTTGTTTTAGATCAGGAAATATTAGAGACATTAAGTGACTTACCCAAGCACAGGCAGCTAGTAAGAGCCAGGATTTGAACCCTGACAGTCCTGCTCCAAAGTTCTTACGTTTAACCAGTTACCCTAGGTGGACTTTCCTGGGAGTGGGTCAAAAGGCAGCATATGTGTATATTGAGAGGTTTTCCTTTCCCCATGCTGCTGAATCTTTTTTTTTTTTTAAAACAGTCTTACTCTGTTGCGCTGGCTAGAGAGTGCAGTGGCGTCATCATAGCTCACTGCAACCTTAACCTCCTGGGATCAAGCGATCCTCCTGTCTCAGCCTTCCAAGTAGCTAGGACTATAGGCACGCACCACCATGCCTGGCTAATTTTCTCTATTTTTAGTAGAGACAGGGTCTCACTCTTGCTCAGACTGGTCTCGAACTCCTGAGCTCAAGTGATCCTCATGCCTTGGCCTCCCAAAGTGTTAGGATTACAGGCGTGAGCCACCCTGAGCCCGGCCGCCACTGATTCTTAAATTCCAGCGAGCATCAGAATGACCTGAAGAGCAAATTTGATATGCAGATCCCAGGTCCCCACACCCAAATGATTCTGATGCAGCTGTGTCTGGGACTCTCACAGCAGCCCCCAGAAGCTTCCATATACAGTAGTAGCAGGATATGACTTAAAATCTTGTAGGTTGTTTTATGAATCTCAGTTTTTCAGAAAATACTATATGCAGACCTTAACATAATTTTAGAATGCTAAGAAAAAAAGTTTAATCTTTTGAAGTTGAGGACCCCAATGTCTCCTTGAAGAGGACCCTGTGTCTGCCGGTTTGCTCCTAGACTTTTTTCTCCCTATGAGGACAGGACAGCTGCACTTGGCTGCCTTCCCATCACTTTACATGTTCAAAGCTGGACTTGTACCTTCCCCTCCCTACTTGCACACTTGCTGCTGATAATATTGTCCTCATTGCTGTCTCAGTTAGTTAATTTCCTGGGCCCCAAGCCTAAAGCACTTTGGAATTTGCCTTCCTTCCACTATGCAGCCAGTCTCCAAGTTCTTAAAATTCTTCTTTCATCACATTTCTCATGTTGATCATGACCTCCATTGCCCCCACACCTCTTCTAGTTTAGTTCTTTATCACCCCAGGCTTAGAGTATTGCAGTCACCTCCTACCCAGAGTGCTGGCCTCAGTTCTTTCCTCCAAGGTATCCAGCCAGATAAAGCATCTGAAAATTCCATTTAATTTTGTTTCTGGATTCACTGATTCACTCGTGGGTATTTGTTGAGTACTCCTCTGTGCCAGGCACTGTCCTGTGCATACAGAGATGAACATGACGCTATCAGGTCCCTTTCTTACTCAGGGGTTTCTGGCTCCTTGCACCATCATGACTACTCTCCTACCCCACCCCACATCTCTCTACACAGCCTCTCAGCTCTACTTATTGCCCACTGTCCCCACTTTGCTCATTACTGCCTCTGCGGCTTTGTCATGCCCTACTCTACCCAAGGCATCTTCTCTCTCGTGTCCACATGTCTAACTTCCATTCACCCTTCAAAACCCAGATCCAATCCCATGTCCTCAATGCATGCTACCCTGAACACCCCCATCCAGGACAATTTCTCCTATCCTATGGTCTTACAGTATCTAATGTCACTATTATATTTGGAACTGCTACTTATACACATATGGATTCATTTTTATGCACGTCTGGTAGGGGAAAAGAGGTTGCAATCTGGAGCAGTTTATTGTAAAGGATTTAGCCACTCTGGGTGGCATGGTAGATATAGACACAAAATAGGCATCAGTCTGCCAATTGTAGTTTTAAATTCCTGTGGATGAATCTCAGAGGCCAGATTTGCAGACTACGTGCCTGGCTTACCCACTTGGACCAAGTGTTGCTACTCAGAATGGCCCAAACCCACAGAGGCCCTAGTTAGTATCTGTGTCTGGCAATAATTCCAAGAATTTCTGAATTTGTCCTTCAGTGATTCTTCCTGGAGTTCTGTCAGCTAAAGAGATAGAGGAATGCTTTAGCAATAGCTAATATTTATTGAGTGCTTATGATGTACTGGACATTGTGTTAAGTGCTTTACATGCATCATCTTGTTCAGCCCTCATGTAACCACATTTTACCTGTGGAGGAACGGAAGTTAAGAGTTCAGTAACTTGTCCAAGTTCACATGCTGGTATCAGGTGCAGTCAGGGGAACTCAAGTCTGCCTGCTTCCACTCTTTTAACCCTTCTATGCACTCAAGGGTTGGTTATAAAAATATCAAGGACACCCAAGGCTTTCTGATTTTTAAATGAACTCTGGAACTTAGAGTCTTTGACATCTGAAAAGCTTTGTATTGAAATAAGACTTAGTTTAGAAATGGCACAGTTCTAACTGAAAAGATGTTTAGTCATATTCAGTGAAAAAAAATTTAACATAATGGCTGTATGGCCACAACCCCATTCTGTCCTGAAAGCCCAGCTCTGGACAACTGATAAGATAGTGTGTACAAGGGCACATGTGTTACACCGTTTTCTAGGAAAACTGGTGGGTGAAAGGCTTCCTGAGAAATTTCACACTGGAAATGAATACTCTTGTCAGTTATATTTCAAGGCAGATAATGAAATCTTGTCTTCTGGGGACATGACCCTTGCCCTTTGTTTATAGTTTTCACTAGTTCAGATGGCCTGAAATGCTTGACGTTGGCAATACTTCCTATTTCAGAGTCCCCTTTGGTCATGAGGGGGTGAAGGACGTCTGCTGGTCTTATAAAGGACAAAGTCATATGACTTAGAGAAATGGAATTTGTACCCATTGCCAGAGGTACAGGTTTTCATGGTTTTTAAGTGTGTCTGTTAACAGAGGCAAACCTGATAGGGATAGTGATTGCATAATTTTTTAAATTTACTTTTGTTTTGTTTAATAAAAATCCAGATTTTTGAGAGCAACAACTGACTTGAAATGAGCCAATGTTTTGGTCCAGAAAAAAATGCAGGAAAGAACGAAGCTCTTGATGATTCTGAATATTATATTTTTCTTTGAAGTCAGTTGTAAGTTTTATGCCAGTTCTTATTAAAATAATAGCAGACACCATTCATAATGAAACTTTATTAAAGGTGGATGAGTCTCTGAGGGAATGACTAGCAGTGAGAAGAAGAATAAAAATTTCTTCATTGAACCTGTTTTTAAAATCTCCAATGTTTAAATTCTCTTAGTCTCTCCAAATGTGGCTTCTCCCAGAAGAATGTATCACATTTAAAATTTTGCTTGATCATATGAAATATCAAGTCACTTTTACTCTTTTTAATTTTTTAATTTTAGCATTGAATGCACCTTATCCTTCTCATGTTTTCACGGTGGAGATACTTGGAATTATGTTGGAGAAATAAAATTTTGGTTTCATTTCTTTCAGAATTTGCTAATGTGAAAAAAGTGTCTTAGAAAATATTAGACTTAATGGGAGGCCAAAGTTTTCTTTAGTACCTCAGAAGATAGAAGCAGTGGAATAGAATTCTGTTCTTCCCCAACTTGGGTTATGTGTTAAATAGTACTCCTTTTCTACTTTCTTGTTTACTGTTCAGTACAAGGACACTATTTTGAAGTATGTGACTTAAGGTCTGTACTAATAACAGTGATGTTTGCTTGCTAGTAACTGAGATCAAGCTACAGATCTAAACACACACGGGTTTAATTCTTTTAAATAAAAGTATAAAGATAGGGCAATCTTGGCTTTGTACAACCACTCCACTGCATCATCAGGGATCAGGTTTGTTCTATCTTTCTGCACACCACCCTTAGTTTGTGACTTTTGTTGTTAAGGACACCTCATGGTCTAAGATGGTGGTTGGGGCTCAGGTCATTATATTTGAATTCTAGTCAGGAAACAGGACGGAGGATTTCCTGAAAGACCCATTAATAACTCCTGCTTATATCCTATTGGCTACCCCCAGCTGATGTGATGTGATGTAATGTAATGTAATGTAATATATTTTTTCAGCTGGGAATATTGCCTAAGATTCTGTTAGTAAGGAATAAAGAAAGAATGGATTACCATCAGCACTCTCTGTCACAAGATCTGTGTTTTAGCCTGACTAGGCAAAATTGTGCTGCAGTAACAAAGTAACCCCCAAGTCCTAGTGACCCGATGCAACAAAGACACCTTTCTTGCTCACACGAAGCCGGATGTGAGTCCAGTGGCTCCCTAGTGCAGCTCCCCTCTGAGTGATGACTGCTTCCTGTTATGGTTCCTTCTTCTCAGCACGTGGCTTCTGGGATGCTAAGGTAAGAGAAAGTATAACTGGAGGATCTCACAGGGATTTTCACTGCCGCAGCCTGGAAGTGATACACAGCACTTCTGCTTATAGTCCTTTGGCCTAAACTAGTCACATGGCTGCTCCCAACTGCAATGGGACTAGGAAGTACTATCTTTCATGTGCCCAGGAAGCATTGTGTATGTTGATGACTTCTCTGTCTATGGAATTGAGTTCTATTCCCAAACTAAGCCAATTGGATTAAACAGGTTCTAAACCAATATAATAACCTGTTTCCAGCAATCTTTTCTGAAGTGGTTACTACGTGGCAATGCATGGTGTCAGGTGCTGGGGGAACAGACATGAAAAAGATATAAATCTCCTTTCAAGGAACTTACTGACTGACAAAGGAGACATAAGCATACCTAAGGAAGAAAAAGGGCAATAATAAATCAAAAATCAGTGCTATGGGGATTGAAGGTTGGGAGAATTTCTTCTAGTTGATGCCCAGGGAAAGGTTTTTGGAGGAGGTGAAATTTATTTATGTATTTATTCATTTATTTATTTAAGGAGGTGATATTTAAATGGGTCCTTGAAAGATTGGTAGAACTAACCTAGGTGATGTGGTCCAATGAACAGTGTCTCCCTCAAGGACTTTTGTGAATTAGTAAAAATGTTGGGCTATAATTCCAATGCTGCCAGTGTCTGACTATTTGATCCTGGATGAGTTTTTCTCGTCTGTGAGGTGAGAGAGTTGGACGGAATGGTCTCTGTTGTCTCTTTAACCTCTCATAGTCCTTGATTCTCCAATTCTTAAACACCATTCTGAGAGCCTAGTGATGTGGTTGTGGAGCATACAGACAACAAAACTTTCAAAACAAAAATATAGCTGATGCTTATTGAAATACACTTGGAAAACAGAGAAAAATAGAAGAAAAATCTAAATATCGGGCAATATGCACTCTCATTCACCCATTTTATTGCAGTTTCTCCCAGGATTTTTCATGCACGAATTTAAAGATTTTGCTTTGCTTTGTTTAGTTTTAAATATAGTTGCCAAATAGTATAACACATGGGCTACACTACAGCATTCTTTATTCTCTTAGTACGCAACCATGATCATTTTTTCAATGTTATTTCTAGCTCTTTAGAAACATCAGAAAATATGATAAATATGATATTTAGGTTCATTTCTATACCTCTGTTTGATGAGCTATTTAAAGGCCAAGTTTCCCTCATGTACTAGTGAAACTTAATAAAAATGGAACAGGATTGTAGTGACTTTAATCTTGTTATAGCAGGCATTCGGTTGCTTCTATTATAGTTTGTTCATTAAAAAATTATAGCTCACATTTTTTGGACACTAAGTATATGGCAGCAACGATAGCAAGTGCTTTGGACGTACGATTTACTCACCACTCCCAGTAGCAGATATTATTGCCCCCCACTTTGCAGATGAGACCACTGCCAACTTAGAAGGATTATGTAACTTGCCTAAGGTCTCATAACTAGAAAGCGGCTGAACCAGGATCCACATTTAGTTTCTGTGTTTTCAGAATCTGCATAAACACTGCATGGTACTGTCTCTATTGCAAGTGACAGAAACTGAACTTAAGCAAAAAGGGCTGGTGTAACTAAAGCCCAGAGATAGTTCTTGTTTCAGGTACGGCAGGATCTGGGTTTCCACTGGGTGTTCCTGTTGCCCATCTTTCTCTTGCTCACCATGTTTTGGCCCTGCTCTGCCCTATGTTACCCTCAAATGGAGAAACTTACAGTTAGGCTCTCTTCATGTGGTAGCCCTGGTGGTGTCTCACAGCTGTGACTCAAGTGGCAAGACAACTTTCTTTCTCTAAATGTCCAGTATAAATTTGGGGGTAGAATATTATGGGCCTGGCTTTTCCATGTGGCCATTCTCAAATTAATCACAATGGTGGGGGATATACTATTCTGACTATCAAGCCTCAGTCACATAACTACAGTTTGAGTTGGTGGGGGAGGGGTGATAGATTTCAGTTCTGTCCAAATTTCATGGACTGAGAAGGGTGGGTGTTCTCTGAAGAAAAACTGGAGCATTTTTTATCAAAAGAAGGCAGAATGGGTGCTGGGCAGGCCAAACCAATCACTGTCCTCCACGCTGCCTCTGCACTTTCTCCTCATGAAGTTTTTTTTTTTTCTCTCTGCCTCCAAAAGAGCTTACACTTTGCCATGTGGTGTTACCTCCCAAGAACACTTCACTTACGTCTTAAAAAAATAAATACACAGCCAATTTGCAGATTATACCTTCCTTAGTTCTGCTATAAATTATATGACTTGTTTTTGGCAAAGCCTGAAGTCAAAGCTGGCTTCCACCACCCCCTCACCAACTCCAAGAATGAGTGGTGTTCACTGGGGTTGTATATCTAAGGATGAATTTGCCCACCTGAGGGTGACAGCTAAATTTATGGGAAGAGTTGCAACTTTTCAAACAGCTCCAAGCATCAATGCCAAGGTGAGGAACCTATGTGCAAATAGGAAATATATATATTTTTTCTATTGAACCTGGGCCAAACCTTCACTTATGGTATTTATAAAATTTGTGAATCTGGAGGAAACTCATTATGGTCACCTTAGACACATCAGAATTCCAAATTTTTCTCAGTGTATCCCACACAGTTTGAAAATAGCATAATGTATAGAATTCTGCTAAATGCTGATTAAAGAGGCAGTGGGAAAACACAAAACGGGAAATCAAGAAGACTGGGTTCTAGGCTCAACTCTGACCCTAACCAGCAGGGCAGTATTCACTGGTCCCTTTGTGTTTCCGGTTCTTTGTTTCCTCCTCTATAAATTAAAGATTCAGTTTATATGGGTCACTAAGTGCCGAGGAACCATGTCCCAGCTCGGATATCCATTGGAAATACAATTCACTGGGCTTTTGGAACTACTCTCTAGTGAACCAGTCTCACATCAAATCCTTTCAATACTGTTAATCCAAATCTTTTTGGAGTTGCTACTCCTGGTTATGACTTGCCCTCTCAGTACTGTGTCCCTCTCTACCTAAATATACTGTAGGGAATAGATTTGCTTTAACCACTTAAGGATGTCCAGTTTTATTTTGAGAACTTTAAAAGGAGTTCAAGATTTTACGTGATAAAACTAAAAGCGTCTCAAAGTTTGGGAATTCCCGATTCAAATAATTCATTGAGTAAAACTTGCAATTTGAGAATATTCTGAAGCCTCAAGAACCCTCTAGTCAAGGATCCTAGTGTTCATTCGATTTTTAGTTGGGCCACTATGTTGGGTTTGTTGATTCTTTATGATTTGGGGAGCAAAGTCTGGCACACTTTCCTGCTATTTCCTAAAATTGATGCATTTACAAAATCTTGTTTATTAAACAATTGAACATGGGCTTTTCATATGTATTCATTCATTCATGATTTATTGAGTGCAAATTATCTACCAGGTGCTCTGAAAAGGATACAGTTAACACAAATATAAACAGCACCAGCAAAAGAAGGCTCTTTTTAAAGTAGAGGAGTATAATTGGGAACTAATTTCTTTAAGGCTGATTCAATAAAATATAATTCACTTGGCACTCCTAACTTTCCTGTTTCTTGTAACCTTTTATGCTTATTTTTTTATATTGCAATATAATTCAAATAACATAAAATTCACCATTTTAAAGTGTATACTTTAGTTGTTTTTAGTTTATTCACTAAATTAGTTTAATTTGTGTAAACATCCCACTATCTAATTCCAGAATATGTCCACTACCCCAAAAAGAAACCCCATCCTCACTAGCAGTTAGTTCTGGTCTCCACCTGTCCATCCCTTAACAACACTAATCAACTTTCTGTCTCCATGAAGTTGCCTAATCTGGACATTCAATTAATGCAGTCATAGAATATATGATGTGTTGTGTCTGTTGTGTCTGGCCTCTTTCACTTGGCATAATGTTTTCAAGGTTCATCTGTGTGGTAGCAGGTAATAGTGCTTCATTCCTTTTAATGGCTGAGTAATAGTCCATTGTAAGGATATACCACATTTTGTTTATACATTCATCCATCAGTGGACACTTAGGTTGCTTACTCCTTTGTGCTATTATGAATAATGCTGCTATGAACATTTGTGTACAAATTTTTATGTGAACACACGTTTTCAGTTCTCTTGGGTATATACCTAGGAGTGGAACTGCTGAGTTATTTGATAATTCTAAGTTTAACTTTTTGAGGAACTGCCAAACTGTTTTTCTAAAATCATTGTATCATTTTATATTCCCACTGGCTATATATTTATATTAGAAAATATTTGTAACCTCCCCAGGACTTAGAATAGCAGTTTTCTTTCCTGTGTATTGATGAAGACAGTAAAGCAATAAACTAAAAAATGTTTTGCCAGAGCCCAGCTCCTAGGTTTATTCATTGAGTCAGCATTCATTGAGCCTCTGTTTAGTTTCCAACATTGTTCCCAGTTCTATGGATACAGAGATAAATGAAATATGTTGTCTGTGAAGCACTGAGTCTTGACTCTATGAAATTTCTTTTGAAATCTTTAAAAATGGTAAAGACTCTCATTGGCAGGTCTTGTTTTATGTGGAATCTGCCCAGAACCAAAGGATGGACTGAATCAAATATCTCTCTCAATACTGGACAAGTTTCAAATGGTGAACCTTAAATGTAGATCCAACTTCCTATTCTCCATGATAAACTATCAATCGATGTTATATTTTCTTAATGGGGAAAATATGTGAACATTTGGCATTTGCTGTTTCTTTATAGTGAAATCATCTAATCCCAGGAGTTTGGGAATAAGTGTATAACTTAAGCTGAGAAAAAATAACAATTGTGAGCATTTGTATAATTCTTCACCTTTTCCAGAGTCATTTTGGGTATGGTAGCATGTCTCATTTGACCACAGTCCTGTGAGGTAGACCAGGCAGGCACATATTATTTCCATTTCATGGATGATAACTGAACCTCAGAGAAGCACAGTAACTTGCCCCAGGTCACACGAATGAACCAGAAGGAGACTCTTTGCTAAAGCAGTCATTCCCAAATATGACTCCTTGGACTGGTGCCAGTATGGGATAGAATTTTCACTGACGCATGAGGAAATAAGAAAGTAAGGGCAAGGCAGTGAGGTTTTCACATCACTAAATTTATTCAATTTTAAGAACTGTCTTTTATTCCAAAATTAGGTCCCTCTTATTTTTATGTTAGTAAAATATCTCTTTTCTTTACTGAAATGTGGTGATAGTGGGTAGTAACTTTAATTTTTCTTTGGCAAAATAAAATGTTGGTAACCTTAATTTAAAAACATCTTTCTTTCTTTTCTATTGTATGAAATCTGCCTCAGAAGGGTCAGGCTTGGTCCAACCTTTCCTGATTAATCACTTTGCTATTTTTTTTCTGAGCACCCTGTCCAGGGTAAGGTAGAAATGACATCCTCTTTCAGATATGGCCATCTTTCATGTGTCACATGCAGCCTGAGTATCCAGTCTCCTGGTTTTAGCTAAACACTCTTGGGCTACTATATTTCACAGATTTACAAACTTTTGGGACAATATATAACCATGCAGGCAGAATGAGTTAGGCTTTCAGTTTCTCATTGTGAGTAAATATATCTTACTGTTGAGTTTGTTAATTATTCTTATAACTTTTTCAGAGGGGGTGTTGGGTATGACATTTCTAGCAAAGCACAATTGGCTTGTATTTGAAAGGATGTAGCAATTATTCATTTTAAGCATGGTTCTCTATCTGAAAGCAAGACTTGACCCAGACAGGTTAATTAACTTGCCCACATAACATACCAATGACAGGAACTAGAAGTGGGAAGACTTCTACTCCTAAATATTACTCATCAACTTCAAAATGTAATTGTGGGACCAATATACAAACTACCAGTGGAAAAATCTACTAGACTCTTGAGAAATATTGAGCAAAAAGATGCAGCAGGATCAGCACCTTCTCAAGATTCCTCTGGTTTCTCCCCAGGGTTCATGTGAGGGGAGGGGGCACTGAGTGCCAGATATGTGCTGCCCTAAAGGATACCCATAAGTGTTAGGTGATGTGGGATGCTATACTCAAATAAGTTTGGAGAAAGAGTTAAACAAAATGAATTCTATTCTGTAATGTAGGACTTTGGATTTGATTTATTACAGGACATTGTAAATATCCAAGAGTGGCAAAGATGTAACACTCCTTAACCTTTTGGACTATGGAATCTACCTTGCTTCCCCAGCTGTTCCTTCCTCCCTCCTCAGGCATCTCTCAGAACCAGTCTTCTGCAGAAGGTACTGCCTTAAGTGTGTTCTAGCTCCCTTCTCATTTGGTCCTCATAACAACCATATAGGTGGTAAGATTTTTCACTCCCATTTTACAGATGAGGAACACAAGGCACAGAGAGATTAAGAAACTTGCACAAGGTCACACAGTGGCAGAGTATGTATTCAAACCAGATAGTGAGGCATTGGAGGTCGTCTGTGAACCCCTGTGTTTTGCTGCCTCCTATTGCCAAGCGGCTTTTCTTCCCTGTTATGTTCTTTTTCCATAAATTCAGTGTGTTTCCTCATGTAAATAAAGTTAGTAATCTAAACTGGAAAGTATACTGTAAGTTTCCTGTGTACTTGCCATGCCACTGAATCCATTGCAGGTGTGATAGAAAGACCATGGACTTTGGAATGCAACAGTTCTGATCCCCCCTGTTTTTGTAGCACTTCCTAATGGTGTAAACTTGACTAGTTAGTTAATGCTAAGGGCCTCAACTTATTCATTTCTACATTAGAAATAATAATGCTGGGATGCATCCTGTGAAGGAGTTGACCTGAGAATACAGGTGAAGGCTCAGGAAGAGGACAGTGCATGGCCCATACCATATGCTCAGCAAATGTATATCCTTGTCCTTCCCTCTGTCCCACCCCCCTTTGTCCTACTCAAGTGCTTATGCATGCTTGGTTTCCTCAAATGAAACAGATTTCACCCTGCCTTACACTCACCTGCAGCTTTATATAGAATAAGGCTCAAGGGGCAATCCCATGAAAAGCAGAATGGCATAGAACGATGAATTCAGAAGGGAAGCAAGTGGCAAATGTAATGTTCTCTTAGGAAATTGGAAACACCATTGAACCAAGAGATTAGGTCTAAGGAAACCTGAATTGTCCCCCATCGGGCTCTTATACTAAAGGGAAGTGAAAAATTGGGATTAGAGGACAGACATTGAAAACAAATCCCATTTCCCATGTGCTGTTGATTGAAGAAGCAGGAGAACTGTGGGCTGGGGAGGCCCCTCCTAGGGGGTGATCATGCCACCCAGGTCCTATAGGCCTAAAGAACCCTACCCCCACCCCACCTCCGCTTACCCTGGGCCTTCTTCAGACAACCCTAGGAGTCCATCAAATCCAAGGAGATGCCTTTGCTGTCTAGTTTTGTTTTAAGAATGTGAATATGGCTTATTCCTCCTATTGCTGAAATACTAATCATTGGGAGAGATAGCGTCATGTGCTCTATAGCTATGTACTCTATGCCTCCTGGGCAAAAATGAATATGCAACTCAATAGCAAAGGGGATGATTTAGAGAACCCAGCGTTAAAAAAAATGGATGAGGCAACAATATTGAAGATGATTTTGAAAATTGCATTAAAAAACCAACCATGATTCTGCCATCTTAAATTTCTATTTTATTTTTGTATATTAGATTTTAGTATTTTCCTTCCTGTACAGATATTTTTTCATGATTTCAATTATAGCATATATACCATTAGGTAGACCATGAGCTTGGGAATGTGCATCTGTTTTTTTTATAATTATTATTTTAATGGCTTACGTGGTAGAGGATAGTATAGATCCCTCTTACGAATGGAGAAAAAGTGACTCCCGAGCACAGTTATAATGATGTGACATCATTTGCTAAACATGTCCTTATTGGTGATTGGTTAACAGTTTTATGCAATTGTAGATAATCTTGTAGAGCAGCTAAGAAGTGCCACTAGAAACAGGCCCAACTGCACTATCTTAAACATATTAAAAAAAATAGCCAAACAAAGGTGGGCTGTTCAGGGCTGGTCTGGTGTTGCAAGAAGACATCAGTGGCCTAGGCTTCTATTTTTCTGCTTTGCTACCCTTTTTACTTTGCTTCCAAGTTTAGAGCCACGGTATGGCTGCTTGCATGCTAGCCGTAATGTCCGAACTCCAGGCAAGAAGTGGGATTAAGAGAGGAGTCAAAAGATGTCCTTTTTCCATCCCACCCGCACTGTCTGTTCCCTTTTAAAGAGCCTCCCTGGACGTTCCAGGGAGTCAAAGTGGTTCATTAGCTATGTGGACTTAGGTAAATCACAAAAACTCTCTGAAGCTCAGTTTCTTCATCTATGAACTGACAGCAATAATTCCTGCCTCACTGGGTGTATGTGAAAGAATACTGCAAATCCAAAAATGCTATGCAAATTCAAGAGTTTAAATAGCACTTGCAGTTCAATGCAGGCTGCAATAGCTGAAATATTTCATATGTCTGCGTTTTTACTGCAAAAGAATACATTACAATCATTTATAATCATCCCCTTCCCCCTCCACCCCCCACTGCATTTAGGAAGGAGAGAAAGCAGAACTAGACCCTGTTTGGTTAATGTCAAAGGGAAGTTTGAGAATTATGTGATTCCAGGCAGTGGTAGAAGTGATCAAACCCCAAAGCCACTCCACGTTCCTCTCCATCTTTGCTGTCTGGGAGGGGCTGTTATGCTGTGGGAACAGGCCACTCCTGAGCTCAGAGGCAGAAAATCCTGACACAGGCATTTCCCCAAGAACCCACAGGCCTCCAGGCCAATGGGAAACTCCCCCCGTGGGTAGAGTGGTCTTGGTCTCAGTAACAAAACTTATACAAAAATCTACCGAGGGTAGAGACCCTATCTCTATTTTCCTCTCCATCCAATGCCTGATACCTAGAAGTCCCTCAGTAAAAATCTATTTATTAATTTTGCCCCACCCTGAAGACTGTCAGTCTTACAAGTGATGTACTTAAGCCATTGTGCCCCTTAGCCCTCCATTGTTAACTGGGACTAAGAAGGAATACTTTGGGTTGATGCATATTTTTGAATTAAAACTAATTATAATGATAGTGATAGCTAACCTATTGAGCATTTACCATGTGCAGGCACTTAGTCCTTTACATGTTTTAACTCATTTACTCCTTCCTACTACCTACAACAATAGTAGGTATTATGGTATGTTCATTTTGCAGAAAAGTAAACAGAAGCCCAGAGAGGGCAAGTAATTTTTCCGAGGTCACACAGCTAAGAAAAGGAGAAACCAGCTCAAAATCACTAAATCTGGTCATAGATTTTCCCGGAAAATTACTGTTAAATTTTTCTCAAATAGATTGTAAGTGACCTTCAGGGACCTTTATTTCCTAATTCATTTATTTATAAATGGCCCACCTATGGCAAATAACTTAGTCTCTTTAAGCCTAGGTTTACTCATCCAAAGAATGGGAAAATAACACTACCCACCTCAAAGAGTCTCTATGAGGATTAAATGAGATAATGCATACAACATGCCTGGTACACAGTAGATGTTCAGTATATTTTAAGCATCAGTTGTTAATTTGAAAAGTAGGTCTTAGTTAGTGATGCGCACCAGAATCATCAGTGGAAACTTTTCAAAATATTGACGTCTGGGTCCCAAGTAGGGTATTTTTTAAAAAGTTTCCCAAGTGATTCTGATTCATATTCCCTTATGAGAATCACTGCTGAATGTGACCAATATCCATGAAGGAAGCATTTTGTTCAGGACATCGTGCTATGTGCTGGGAGGGATGTAAGGTGTACAATAATAGTAAAGTTCACGTAAAAATAAGTCTATTACTATGAAAGATGAGAGATGGGATGGTTCCTCCCCCAGCTGGGCAATCAGGGAAGGCGATCACGTTGGGCTGGCCTCGAAGGCACAGCAGGGTTAACTTGCCAAGGATGGTGGCCGGGAAGTGAGTGAAGGTAAGAAGCAGGAAAGTGCAGAGAATGTCAGTGGTGACACTACTGGTTGGAACTTAGAGTGTCTGGGGAGAGTTAGGAGATGAAGCCAGATGGTTGGTTGAAGTCAGAGATGGGAGCTCTTGGATTCCTGACCAGTTAGGTTTGTACTAAATTTGGAGGACCACGACAAGCCATTGGAGATTTTTTGAGCCAGAGAGTGAAATGCTCAGAACTGTTCTTTCATCTGGTAAAACCGGTGCTTTTATAAATTAGAAAGTGAAGAACCCAAAGGCAAGAAATGAGCAAGGTCAGAAACATCTATGGCATCAGCCCAGGCCTCAGAATAAGAGCTAAGGCCAGGTGGGGTACTGACAGGTGGCCAGAATAAAGGAACAACTATATAAGCCTGGGGACTGATTAGATGTTGGGGGAGGGGTGATGAGAGGAAGAAGAAGTGAAGATGACTTTGAGATTTGAGCCCGGGTAATGGGAAGAACAGTGCTGTGACCAGAAAAAAAGGAAGTTGGGGGTATGAGCTGGGTGGGGGGAGGGAAGATGACAAGTTGAAGGTGTTGAGTTGAAGGCTCCTGGGGAATAGGTGCACACATCTAGAAGTCAGGTGGCAACGTGGAGTTCAAAGCCTAGGGTAGGGCTATACACAAACAAATAAAACACAAACTGAGTCAGCTGCATTGAGGGGTGTCACTTGCAGCCCTGGTAGTGGATGAACTCCGTGGGAAGGAGGGTGGAGCAGGGATTCTTAACCCAGGGCCTGTGGAGAAACTTTTTGTTTGAGGGCCATCTGTGAACTTTTTAACATTTTAAGCAGACTATTATGTGTATTAAGAAGTCCACAATCTCATAGGATTATTTACTCTAAATAAGGTTAAAAACCACTGGTATATATATAAAAAGTGGTGGACTGAGGTGGTGCTCATGGAATTTTCACATAGTAGGTACTGAATAAAATGTTCCAGCCAATCTCTGAACCTGACTATCATACTGCAGACTGCGGTGGTAATCGTCTTTACCACGGCCAGACTGTTGGATCAAGGTTGTCTTAAAAATTTTTTTTTCTTGACCACACAATTCAATGTGAAAGAATGATCTTTTCAAGATGTGTCCTGAGATAACTGGATCTCCACATGCAAGAGAATGAATCTGGACCCTCTACCTCACACGAAATGCAAAAGTTAACTCAAAATTGGTCAAAGACCTAAATGTAGTAGCTAAAACTATAAAACTCTTAGAAGAAAACATCTTCAAAGATGTAAATCTTTGTGACCTTGGATTGGGCAATGATTTCTTAGTTATGGCACCTAGAGCACAAGCGACTGAAGACTAAACCGGATTTCATCGGAATTCAACTTTTGTGTTTCAGGGACACAGTCAAGAAGGTGAAAAGACAACCTATAGAATGGTAGAAAATATTTGCAAATCATATATCTGATAAAGGTCTAATATCCAGAATATGTAAGGAACAATAAAAAGACATATAACCCAGTGAAAAGTAGGCAAAGGATTTGAATAAATATTTCTCCAAATAAAATATACAAATGGTGCTCAACATCATTAGCCATCAGGGAAATTCAAATCAAAACCACAACGCGATACCACCTCACACTCGCTAGAATGGCAATCATCACTGTTGCCATCAGTTAATAACGTGTTGGCAAGGACACAGAGAAATTGGAATCCTCATGCACTGCAGGTGGGAATGTAAAATGGTACAGCCACTTTGGAAAAACAGCTTGTCAGTTTTTTAAGGAGTTAAATATAGAGTTACCATATGACCCAGCAATTCTACGCCTGAGTATATACCCAAGAGAAATGAAAACATACGTTTACAGAAAACAATATTTACAGCAGCATCATTCATAATAGCCAAAAATAAAAACAACTTAAATGTCCATTAACTGATAAATAAATAATATGTGGTATAGCCACACAATGGAATATTATTGAACTATAAAGGGAATGAAGTACTGATACATGCTTCACTCCTCTTTGATTATTTCATGGATGAACCTTGAAAACATTATGCTAAGTGGGAGAAGCCAGACATAAAAGGCAACATATTGGATAATTCCATTTCAATGAAATGTCTAGAATAGGCAAATCTGTAGAGACAAAAAATAGATGAGTGGTTGTCAGGGCTGGGGAGAAGAGGAGTAGGGAGCGATGGCTAATGGGTACAGGGTTTCTTTTTGAGTGATGAAAATATTATGGAACCAGGTAGTAGTGAGGGCTGCCCAAACTTGTGAATATACTGAACTATGGGTGAATTTTATTGTATGTGGAATCACATATCAATAAAAAAAATTTTCTGTCTTATTGGTTTGATTGTCCTTAAATGGAATGGAAATAATGTCCATTTTCCAAGAAGAAGGAAGAATACGAACGAAGTCATAGAGATAGAAAAGTAAAGGCAGATGTCAGGGAAGGGTAGATCTGGATGGAACATAGGGGTATGGGTGGGAGAATCAGGAGAGGAAGCTGAAAAGGTTAAGTTGGGACCAGAACATCAGTCAGTTGGTCAGTCATTGAGTGAGTCACAAGTATTTGAAGACTTAGTGCCAGCCACTGTTCTGGGTGCTTAAACAAAAAGACTTGGTCCCTACCAACACAGAGCTCAGCAGTCTAGCTCTGGTGACATTAAACAAATATTTAATTCAATTTCAGTTAAGCAATTATCAGGATGTGAAGGGCTGGAAGTTCAGAGTGCTATAGAAACGTGTCATGGGGGATGCTACTTTGTATGTGGGCATCCTGGAATATTTTCCAGAGGGAGAAAGGTATAAGCTGAGGAGGGTTTAGCTTCCAGACCAGCAGATTTTGACTGACTATACAGGCAACTGGGGGCCATTTAAGGGAGCGATGCCTGGGGAGATGTGTGATCAGAGCAATGCCGGAGGAAGATTAAGCCAGTGGTGGTTCTTAAACTCACCATAAGAACCTCTTTGGGGTACAAATCTTGTCCAAATGCCACGTACTGCCAGCAAAGCACGGGGAAGATGAATATTCCTGCAATACAGTTTGTGGTAGGCTGTATTTAGAAGACCTTCCTGTCGTGCTTCACCTTCCAGAAGTTATCAGAGAAATGACGCCAGTGACCTTTCATGAGAAGATGATGGACTAGTACAGCAGGCCTCTCTTCCTCCTCATTACTAAAAGCAACTAACCAAGGGCCCTTCCTGCCTTTTTTTCTTTTGGTCAGGCAGATAGAAAAGTCATCATACAGATTCATGTTCCAGGGTTACTTCTTCACCTTCAATTTGCCCCAATGGGAGTTGCCACAATGAACGAAATCATGATATACATCTTGTAAGTGTGTGTGTGTACCTGTGCCAGGGAGTGTTGGAGAACAGAGCATTGAGAACAATATTGTTAAATATATGTTATATATTACATACAATATAATAAACATATGTTTGGCTTATGTATATATTGAACAGTATTGCTCTCTCCCTCCCCCACCCACCTCTCTAAATATTCATTCATTTATCACTGCCCTTTCTCATAGGAAGGTCCCTCAGTTCCACGCACAACATAACTAGTACAGATGCTGGAAAAAAGTAAAACAGCAACCTTAAACCACATGCTTCACCGACTGCCTGCCTGTAGCATTACTCTTGATATAAAGACCAGCGCAAAAGGAGGCCCACGTCTTAGTCTTGATGTCTGGAGGTGAAGGGAATGTTGGTCATTCTGATCCAGAAAACAGCTTCCTAAAATTTGTTCTTTTGACTCTTGGGACAAGGTCCACTTGAGTTCCCCAACAGCCACTTCCAGAGCCAGAGACTTTAAAATCTTGCTCTGAGATCAGTGGGTCTCAAACATGAGAGTAAGAATCCCACCTGGGGAGTTTATCAAAATACAATCCCTACTCCCTGAGATTCTGATTTAAGTAGGTGAAAGCTTGGAATCTGCATTTTGAAGAGAACAGATGATCCTGCTATAGATGTCCACTTCAGGAAACTCTGCTGTAGTTCCATGCCACCAGGCGAGGTTTGCCTAATGCAGTGGCAGTAGGACTATGCTGAAGTCAGGTCTAGGGTTAAATCCTGGTTTAGCCACTTATAAGCTGTGTGACATTAGCCAAGTTACTTAGCCTCTCTGAGCTTTGTTTTCCTAGTTTTTAGTAAGGAGATAATAATACTTATCCAAATATGTTGCCCCCCCCAGATTTACATTTAAGGTAGGTCCCTTCACTGACTTATCCCACTAATTTGACTCATTCAGGGATAGCAGGCATAATGGCAGGGAGAGGGGAGGGATATGAGGGAAAAGGGGCCTTAAAAAATTTTTGTTTTTAAGCTTCTCAAATCCTACCTCATAGGAGGAAAAAACAAACCAAGACAACAAAACACCATTACTAAGGGCTGACTGTGTGCTAAGCCTTGCCTGGGCTAAGGAGAGTGCTCTCCAAATCCAATTTAACTCAATCCTTTACTCAGACCCACAGACCTGGGTTCTGTGGCTGTGCTTCCTGTCACCACGTCAAAACTCAGTTCAGTGAGCACTTGCGAAGAGCTGGCCAGGGGCCAGGCTCTATGGGTGGGGCTGGGTGGAAGGGGCCACAGGCGTGAGTGACAGGTAAGCCTGGCCTCAGGGAGCTCCCCAGCTGGTGAAGACACAGGCCCGGACATGACTATAATATGTGCTAAGGACTGTGGGAGCTCAGGGGAGGGAGAGGCTAATTCCAACACATGAAAAAGGAGGAAAAGAATTCCAGTGGGCAAGAATTCCCATGACCAAAATTAGATTGCAAGCTCCTTAAGGATGGGCTTCCTCCCCGCTGCCTTTTTCACTCTTCAGAGTGCCCCGAAAGGCCCCTGGGCCCTGTGGCACCTTGAAGAATTCATTTGACTCACTGACAAGTCCTGCAGACCCTTGCTTCCTTTTGCCAGCTATGTGCTGGTCTCTGAAGCCCCTTCTTTCACATAAAACAACGGTTCCTACAGCCAGGGTGTGTTAGGCAGTCTGGAGCAATTCTTGCCTTATTTAATAATATATATCATTGCAAGAAAATCTTGGTGCAAATAGGGAACTCCTGTCTGCTTTTCCATTTTGAAGCTCCTCTCACTCTCCCAACCCCGTATTCTCACAAACACTATCACCCCAAGTTTTTTAAGTGCTTAGATGTCATTACTTCCTGGGCAATCTGCTCCTTGGAGAGTTGCGGTTTCGCCTGTGGCCTTAGCTACTGGCATTTCTTTTTTTCCTAGGATTGTCTATCTGAACAGGAGGGTGACCAAGCCAGGTGGGTTGAGCATAGTGCTTTGAAAAAATGGGAGCTTGGGAGTGGAGCATCAAGGAGCCCCCTGGTTGATAGGAGTTGCCTCTTTTAGCCATCAGGATGGCAAAGATGACGTAGACCTGGGCTGCCTGGTGGTCTAGTTGCTATTGATTCCTTTTGTTAAAAAAAAAAAAAGTAAAGGAGCTGTTTGCTAAAGAAGCTTTTGTTCAGTGGGAAAAAATGCTCCTACCTTAGAACAGGAAAAGCGTCAGCAATGGCAGGAGAAAGCAAAGCGGGCAGTCTCCTCACGGAGCCATCTGGTGGCTCTTCGTTGTAAGCACGGCTCCTGGAGCCTCCTCCGTGGGTGCTGAGCTCACGCTACGTTTCTATTCCCGGAGAAATGGCCTCCCCCAGCTCAGGAAAGAGACTCTTCTCCGGGACAGTGCCCCAGATGGCTGCCCACTTCGATGGGCCTCATGGTGACTGCCAGGGACCTGCAGGACCTGTCCCTGGGCTTCTAGACACGCTTCTCCAGTTCCATCCTACCCGCCCTCTGCCCTCCCTGGGGCCTTTGCATTTCCTGTCCTCTGCTCAGGATGCCTTTCTCCAGCATCTCCTCCTTCTTATTGCTCCTTCGCAGCTCAATTGAGCCTTCCTCGGAGAGGCCTTCCTAGACCACCCCCTCTAGAGCAGCCCCTACCCCAAGTCGTTCTCCATCACAGTTCTTTGCTTCCTTTTACTCATAGGATACTTGGTAGTATCCAAGACAATTGCCTTCATTCGTGTACCGCCCCCTTATTTACTGTC
This sequence comes from Daubentonia madagascariensis, assembly GCA_023783475.1. Taxonomy (NCBI): domain Eukaryota; kingdom Metazoa; phylum Chordata; class Mammalia; order Primates; family Daubentoniidae; genus Daubentonia; species Daubentonia madagascariensis. The sequence continues at coordinate 26,026,995 of JAKFHU010000585.1, forward strand.
TAACTCCAAGAGAGCAAGGCCTGGACTCTTGTATCCCTAGCATCAAGAAATGTGCCTGGGTTGTATTGGGTGTTCAGCAAACATATGTGGAGAAATGAATGAAACCGAAGACATAAAACATGGAAGGGGAGGAGGAGCTTTAGGGCCCAGCTGGGTCTGTGTGAGGTTGTGCTGGACCCCTCCTCGTTCCCTCTGTTTCATTCCCAATCTATGGAAGGGTCTATTTCCATGGCTAGCATTCATTTTTTCTTTTTTCCCCTGGGATTATATACTGGTTTCCAGGAATTTGGTTCTTTCCCACCACCTAACCTTCCTCACTCCCTTTCTTGGTTCAATTTTTCCTAATGTGCCTTCACACACTCTTTAACAGCTTTAACAGGGGCTGTATTTATAGGGGGAAGCCATCTTCCGTCTTTGAGGCACCATGATTTTTAGATATTTCCAAATATTCTTTGTAAAAGCATTGAACCATCAAGAGAAGTTCACACCTCATATGATCAAATTGTCCTGGTCAGCTCTCCTTACTGTGCAGAGCACTTGGCGTGCACATCCACACCCCTTTGCAGCCAGCAGCTGCCTCCCCTCCTGATGCTGACTTTTCGTTGCCCAGCCAGCAGCCACGACTCTGTCTGCTGAGACTCCAGGGAGCACCAACTCATTGTTAGCTGGGCTTCCCCTGTATCTGTGCCCAGGCCAGGCCAAACGTTCCCCCTTAGTCTTTTCTTCAGAATTTTCCCAGTGGGGGATATGTGTGTATGTGTGTGTGTCTGTGCACATGTGCATTCACATACCTGCACATGGAGTCCTCTTTCCAACTGATATTAGAAAAGATGGGCTTGGACCACCAATTCAATACACTGTGAATGTCCGGCAATTTCTCCAAATTCTTGGAGGGTTATTTTCATGTAATCATTCATGGCTTCTAACTCCTGCTTTTTTATATTATGTCTCTACTCCTTCTGTTATCTGAGTCCACATTGACTCATACCTGACACTGAGCCTCTTCCCTGAGTTTTAACAGCACAAAAACCAAAAAGCCCCATTTATTCATGGAATTTTGTAGAGAAGATTTTAGAGTAGATTTAAGAGGAAGGTGGAGGGGATTTTATTGCAATAGTACACAACCACACATTGAAAATAGACCCCCAAGTTCTGGCCTCCCGTCCCTGCGAGTTCTCAATGGCCATTGCACCCCACATAGAGCCCCGGCCTCATCCAGTTTGCCGGTTCTTCTCTTCATCCTCCTCCTCTTCTCCTCTTCTCCTCTCCTGCTTCCTGGGTTCTCCCCACAAATTCCAGTTTTTCTTATAGTTTGCAGAGACATTCAACTCTTCCCTGCCTCTCTTCCCACACTTTGCTCTGGGCCCATTTTGCATATCCAAACTCATCAAGGTACTCCGCAGATCCAAAGGGTTTCTTATTTATTAACAGCCACTCTCTTTAGAAGGCAATTGTGGTTTAGACGGTATTTCCTTCTCCTTTGCAAGTGAGTTCTCCAAGCAAAGGCACTGGGAACCTGATGCTCTCTGTGTCATCCAAAGAAGGAATCCACAAAATATCAAAGCTGGGGGTGGCTTTTCTGAGGCCTACTCATTGTGTACTTACTGTCTATTCTGGGAGGGTGAATGGCTTGGGGATCCACATGAGCTTCTGAAATCAAACTGCCAAGGTTTTTAGAGTAGCTTTACCTCCATAGGACAGCTGAGAGCCCCTGAGGCCTGTTTGCCCTTTCACTGGGGGTTTCTTTCCATCTTGGGTGAACCGGCAGTTTTCATGAGCTTTTCTCAGCATGGAACTTAATAAAAAACAAAGAAAAGAAAAGAAAAAGAAATCATCTTTCCACCTTTTGTACTGGCAGTGGAGCTGTGTTGGCGAGGGAAGATTTATTAGGGCCGGAGTTATTTTTGGAGCAGGTTGTTCTGTGGAGGGAGTCCAGGAGGGAGAAAGAAATCAGAGAGTCACAGAATGGGCACATGGAGGGGTCCTTGGACAGCCTAGAGAGAAACCCCTCCCTTTGTAGCTGAGGGACACCAAGCCCAGAGCAGTGAAGGAACTTATTTGCCCAAGGTCGCACATCAAGCCTGTAGAATTTATGGTCCATTGTTCAATCTGGCAGGGAAGTAGGGGCCCGCTTGCTGTGCCCTGGCTTCAGAAGCAGGCTCACATAAGGGGTGTCAGGGCTGCTCTGCAAAACCCGCAGCACTTTGAATGACTCTATTGCTCTTTCTTGTTGGTTCTTGAACTTTAAAAATCTGAGTTGCAGTTCAGTATTTGAGGCGGTATGTGCATTTGGTTCAGGGGGTGGAAGGTGACGGGGGTTTCAGACGACGATGATTAGATTCTTTGAGATGTCTGGGGGAGGAGAAAGAGCAGGCAAGTGGGGGATTCCCCCCCAGTGGTGGAAAAAGAAACGTAAATGGGTCAATTTGGTGTCAGCTCTTGCCCTCCTAGACTGCAATGAAAATAACATGCGGTAAAGTTTTTCTTTGTCAGAATGACTGGAATCAGAGAAATTGTTGCATAGGATTGTTTGTGACAGAGAATCTGTTGTGACCAATTTAATTCAGCTCAACAAGAAATTCTCAAGCAGTGATGACATGGCCGTCACAAGGTCAGATGTGTTGAGGGGAGCAGGAAGAAAGGCTTTCCAGTATTACTATACCCAAGGCCTGACAATCTTATTAAGAAATTGAGACCCACTTACATGGAGCAGACAGAAAATGAGATTGAACAGCTTAAATGCCAAAAGTCAAGGTACTGACAATACACGTCCTGGAACGTTATAAGGAAAAGGGTTGGGGGTGGGTGGGTCACAAAGAGGTGGAACATGAGTTAGAGTGGAAGCTGCTTGTTTGGGGGACTGTGTCTTCTGCTTCTGTGTCTTTGCTAGAGCAAGACTTTGCCCATAGTACATGCTCAATAAAAACCTCCTCAGCGATGGAGGGAGAGTAGGTGGACAAGAATAGAGAAGCAGATGCAGAAGTGGTCCAGAGGTTTGCAGCTGCAAGGGCCAGACCAGCCTAGCAGAGCAGAAAGGGTACTTGGTAGACTTTCAGGGAGAGCTAGGAGGCTGGAATGTTTCCAGATGCAGAGTTTGGACTTGCTCTGCGGTGGCCCAGGGGAACCACAGGAAAGGCAAGGGCAGCTGCTTTGGAAAGCATGCTGAACTGTAGGTTAGGAAGGAGTGGGTGCTAGCCTGGGCTCTGCCCTGGTGCAGCCTTGCATGAGCCATTTAATTCTAATTGCCTTAGCTTTGTAACATGCCAGATGCATAGTTGTACTGTGAATTCTCTTTGGGTCTACACTTCTAGGGAATAAATCCGAGGGTGGTGTGCAGGGTGGACCTTCAGAGGCAGAGAAACCTTTTAGTTCTGGAAATTCAAGGGCTGAAGACCTGGAGCAGGGTGGTAGCAAAGGGAATAGCAAGGAAGGGAAGGATTTGAGAGATTTGGAAGTGACTCTTAGGATGCTTTTGGGTATTACTTAACAGAGGAGGAATTAGCACAGTTGGTTTTAAGGGAAGGGAGATTTTTTGCAGGGTGGTATTTGGAGTGTGAGGTAACTGTGGGATGTCTCAGAAGCAGCCAGAAATGCAGGATTAGTGGTTGGGTGGGTGAGGCAGGGTAGTTAAAAGTGGGGCCTTGGAGTCAGACGGGATGGTTCTGAATCCCGACTCTGATGTGAACCAGCTGGATGGCCTCAGGCACGTGACTATAGTAGGGTGACCACCTCATTCAATCTACATGGGGATTTCCCAGTTTTAGCACTGGAAGCTGGGAAGTCCCCCAGTCCCAGGCAAACTGGGCCGGCTTGCCTGGGACTGCCCTGGTTTGAAAGCAGCAAGTTCCACGTCCTGGGAACTACTCCAGTGGTGGGCAAACTGGGATCGTTGGTGTACCTAGTTGACCAACTTTAGCCTCAGTTTCCTCATCTGAAAAGTAGGGATAATAATAGTACCTTCCTCAGAGTGTTGTATGGATTACATGAGATGACATGTGTAAAGTACTCGGCATAAAGGTTGGCAAAAAGAGGCATAACATGAACATTTGTTGCAAGGATGAGTTAGACGAATGCAGCGGCTGAACCAGGTGGGTGCAGAGGGGAGGGTAAGAGTCCAGCATCTCCGTGGGGCACCGGCACAGTCAGCGGCTTTGTGTACAGAACTGTGGACTGGGATTCCACCTGTATTCATAAAAGAGGGTTTGCCAAGAAAATTAGTAATGTAAACAAGGAAAATGTTAGTCCATGGAAGAGGGAAAACCTTAGCAGCAGCATTTACCTTTCAATAGTACTTATGCTAACCATAAGTGAATATGTGCCTTCCCGAGGATTTTTAAGATTCTTTAAAGACATACATCTCTACTTTTTGGCTCCATGGACACTGTGGCTGTATGTGCTCAAATGAAATAAAACCACATTTTGTTTCCATGTGATTTCATTCACTGGCGGAGGCACTTATTCAGCTAATATTTATTGAGTATTTTTTTATGTGTTAGGTACAACGCTAGGCTCTATGGAAACTACAAAGAAATATAAGAAGTAGTCTGCATTCTTAGAAAATTTACAAGAAAATTGTTTTATCATTACACTTATTTCACTTATTTGAACATGAGCCACCATTCTCTCTGCTGTTTTCTTTCCCCACCGATATTGAGGCCTTTTGACAGCTACCTGTAAGATTTTAATCTATCTTTAAAATTCTAGAAGCCAGCAGCAGAGAAATCAGAAAGTCCCCATCGGGGCATCTTGAAGGGATGGACTGGGAACAGGAAAGGTAGATTAGGAGAGCAGGAGGAGAACCGGAAGAGAAAGGGGGGAAGCAGGGAAGGAGGGGACTGAGGAGGAGGAGGGTGTGGAGGAGGGGGGTAGAGGAAGCAGGGGGACTGGGGGTGAGGGGGAGCAGGGAGGAGGGGGAGCGGGGAGCAGGGGAAGGAAGGGTTTTGGACCACAGGGTTTGAGAAGGAGCCAGTGGAGAGAGCCGCAAGAGGGCTGTGGAAAGAAGGGAGGAAGCAAGGAGCCAGTGACAGGCAGGTGGGGAGGACAGAGGACTTGAGGGCGAGAGTAATTGAGGGCTGGAAGAGCCTCAAGGCATGTGCCTGCTGAAATGTCACATTTCACACATGAGGAGTTTTTTCTTTAACCACAGCTAAGAGGAAGCAGGGTGAAGACCAGAGCTGGTGGAGGAGGATGGGGTCCATAGCCCCGGCCAGCTCTGCCTCTCTCTGCATTTTGCCGGGGGTTTGCCTCCTGCTCCCGGTGTGGCCCCCAGCCTCTTGCCGGTGCCACAGGAGCCGGGGCTGGCAGGCAGTCTGTGCTGGCCGGGGCCCCTCCTGCGGGGCCTGAGCTCCTGAGCTCTGCAGGCCTCTGCTTCCCCAAACTGCTTCCTCCTCAGAGCCAGCTCGGTGCGACCTTGCCCACACCCTTCCGCTTCCTTCACCTGAGGAGGCCAAGCAGGGTTTTCTCTGCCTTCCTTTCATTTTCTTTCAGGGCTCATTCCCCCTGTCCATTTTCCTGCCTGACGTGTCCCCGAGGCTTTCGTTAAGAAAGAGATTCAGGATAAAAATGCTTCACACACCCCAGGCCTCAGAATCCAAGAAAGAAGAGTTGTGTGTAAATAATCAGTTCACTTGGCCTTGGAGAATGACCAGGCTGGACGGGCCTTCAGAGGGCATAATTGTTAGCCAAGAGCTGGGACCAGAAGGTTGAAAAATTCCATGATCTGAGCCAAGTGGTCAGGTCACTGGCTGCCTCCATCAGCAAAACCCTAAGGCAAGGTCTGGTTAGCCCAAGAATGGCTGCCGTTGTGGGACGTCTCAGTAGCTCAGACTGGCTTATCTCTTCGGTTACCATTTCAAGGGACACAACCATTACAGACAAAACCATTTATAGACTGAAAGGAAGCTGTGCTATTGAATATCGATTTTTGGGTTTTTTTTTTTTTTAAAAAAAAGGCAACCTATTTGAGAGATGCTAAGCTATTAAGTACAATCACAATCAGTCAGGCCATTCCTTTGTGAACACCGCTCTGCTGTACATCTCAGGCCCTTTTGAATCTGGGCTGCTGCATTTCTGACTCATTTTTGCTTTGCATCATTAGACTCTTAGGATGCTTTTAGTTATTACTCAACTGCCGGGACAGTCCATATTCTGAACAAACTCATGTAGATGGCATCTGTCCAGTGTTTGCAGAAGCTCGGGGCTAGCTCAGAGATGATTACATTAAATTATGCTTGCATATCACAGAATAGTCTGCAAGTACTTTCCTCATGTAGTAGCTCCCAAAACAACTCTGCCAGATAGGTATGATTATCCCCAATTTGTTGATGAGAAAATGGAGGTCCAGAGAGGTGAACAGAGTAGTCCAAAGTCTTAGAGCCACTGGCAGATCCACATTTCCTGACTTAAATCACATGCTTTTCCACCCAACCTATTGCCTGCCAGTGGCATGAGGATAATTGCTAATATGGCTTGAGCTTTTACTGTTCGCCAGGCATCATTCTAAGTGCCTTAACATGCATTATCTCATTTAGTTCTCCCAACAGACACCTGAGGAAACTGATGTTATTATCCCCATTCTACAGATGAGAAAACCAAGGCTTAGAAGGATGAAGTAAATTGCTCACTGTCACATGAAGAGGGAGTAGTAGAGTGGGGACCTACACCCCAGAGCTGGTGTTCTTAGTCCCTGACCACTCACCCAGCAGGCCAAGGGGAGGGCATCCAAACCAGCTTATGCCCCTGTTTTTGATTGTGCATTCATTTTCTTTGTGTCTTGTTTAAAGGTTTCAACTGCCTGGGATACCAAAAGTCCTGTTAACCGCCACGTCCTCTGCAGTGAAATGAAAATTAGATTGGTTGCCAGGTCTCGTGGGTCGGGGCGACAGAAGAGACCAGGAGGGTTTGGGGGAGAGAGGGGAGCATGGGGCTGGAGTGGAGGAGGAGGAGGGGTCTCTCATTCCAGCATGGCCACAGCAGCAGGGCTGAAGGGCATGACTGTGTCACGCACGTGCAGGGGACACAGCACCATCCCTTCTTCCTAGCCATATGTGCTTCTTGGTCTTTTTTATAGTGCCACATATGGCACTTCCTTAATGGAATTTCTCATAATAATTGATCTGACCTGTATCATTCTGTTAGCTTTAGCAAAACAAATTCTGACAGGTTTTGATATTAAAACTAAAAATATGTTTTCAGCTCACCAAGGAGCCATAAAGCAGGCTGAAATCATACTAATGATAATGGACAATCTGCTTTCTACCATCGAGTTCTTGTTATTTACACGTAGTAAACCATCCAGAGATAATGTGAGCCTCGAGTCTCCTTCCAGTTTTGACTAATCTTCTCTAATTTACCAAATGTGGGTAAGGGAGGGCTAAAGAAAGGCTCCAGGTCACCTTGGTGTGCCCTCTTGATGCCTCAGTGTGTCCCGGAGAGCTTTCCGGTTGCAGCTGCTCACGAAGCTCTGGGCTAACCGTGCCTAGTGGGGCTGTGGGGCTGTCTCCATTAAAAAGCCATGGTTCAGGGAGGGGATTTGCAATCTTATTTTTGCTGATGTTTCTTTTCAGGCATCTTCCCTGAAACAATCCTAGTGGCGTTCAGAAGGGTAGAGGAGCAGCACTGGCCTGGAACCTGTGCTCTGCTGTCAGAGCCCTGATCTGGCCCCCTCCTGCTGCACTTCAGGGCAATGAGTTTGCAGGGCTGAGGGGACTGTGTCTACCTGGAGCTCACGACCCTCCATACTTCAGATACCTGGGAGCCTTAATTCCTGCCCAAACAGCCCTGAACCCACCTCCATCCACAGGCCTCTTCCTGGGTTGGACTTCCTGGGAGTCCATGCTGTCAGCCTGCACGCTCCCTAGTTCTAGGGGTCATTGGGAGGCCACTGTTGCAGGGGGCTGTGGATGAAGTTGAGATATGTGGCCAGAGGGGTCCATACACATGTAAACAAGGCAGCTTGCAGTGCGGGATGGAGCCAGGTGTGGGAAGAGATAGGGTGTGGCCTTGGGCTCCGGGGTCCCCTCTCCTCACAGGTCACACTCACTGAGGGACTCTGAGGGGCTTAGAATTTGAACTTGGCCTTTCAGGTCATTATGAAGGTTCACTTGCCAAGGCAGGAGGATAGAACCTATACTCTTGAACTGTTACATGTACTCAGACATGTGTTATATGGTCTTCCACTTGTACTCTTGCTCCAGCTCATGACGATGTAAGGATGGGCCTGCGAGGGCTCAGCTGAGCCTGAGGGACTAATGGGTGGCATATAGGGCAGGTAAAACATAGGACTTCTTTCCCCACTCCCAAGAGGATGGGTGCATGGAAGGAATCTCACTGGAGAGTGTGGGGTCAGGGGCACTTGGCTCCTCTGTTTGGATTTGTTAGTATTCTACTTTACACATGTGCAAACCAGGGCTCAGAGAGGCTGGGTAACTTGCTCAGAGTCAGGAATGAAGCCTTCCCACCTCACTCCGGGTTGAAGTCCTCACTCATCCCCAAAGGGTGGCTCACTACCTCTTTTGTCCCTTATATGTCATTAAGGCATCTTATTTGTCCTTTTTGCCTTTGGTGGTTATCACCACAGGCTCAGCGGGATCTCCAATGTACTTTGTATTTATTAGAAAGAAACGATTTCTCATTCTAAACATTTTTCTAAATTGAAAAAAAGATTTTCAAACAACATCAAACATACAAATGGCCAATAAGCACATAAAAAGATGTTCAATGTCATTAGTCATCAGGGAAATGCAAATCAAAGCTGCAATACCATTTCGTACTCACTAGGATGGCTATTATCAAAGAGCCAGAAAAAGAAATGTTGGCAAGGATATGGAGAAATTGGAATCCTCATATACAGCTGGCGGGAATATGAAATGGTGCAGTCACTTTGGAAAACATCCTTGCAGTTGCACAAAAAGTTAAAGATAAAATTACCATATGAACCAGCAATTTCATCCTAGCTATATACCTAAGGGAAATGAAGATGTTATGTCCACACAAAACTTATATATTAATCTTTATAGAAGCATTATTTGTAATAGCCCAAGGGTAGAAACAACCAAAATGCCTGTCAATTGGTGAATGGATAAACAAAGAATTGTATATCCATACAATGGAATATCATTCAACCATAAAAAGAAACAAAGTACAGACACCTTCTACAACATAGGTGAACCTTGACAACTTTATGCTAAGTGAAAGAAGCCAAACACAAAAGACCACATACTAGATGATTCTATTTATATGAAAGGTCCAGAATAGGTAAATCTATAGAGACAGAAAGTAGATTAGTATTTGTTTAGGGCTGGGGAGTATGGGGATTTTGGGAGTGTGGTACAGAGATTTTGTGGTAATGAAACTGTTCTAGAATTGATTGTGGTGACGGCTTCACTACTCTGTGAATATACTAAAAACCATTGTTTTTTACACTTTAAATGGGTGAACTGCTTGGTATGTGAATTATATCTCAATAAAGCTGTTACCTCCCTACCCTTAAACTCTCTACAATATTAAAAACAATTTTGAAAAGAGATCAGCTCAATCACCCTAACACTAGTCTTTCATGTTTTATCTTCCCTTCTTGTCTCTGGGCTGCACTGCATGCAGGTGCACATGCATTCAGTTATTCAGTCAAATTAGAGAGAGGGGAGGCTAGTAAGAGTGATAGTTGTTCTTTGATTCCCTCACTGATTTACTCATTGATCATTCTGTAATTTATTCATCCATCCAATGCACATCCATTGAGCCACTCTCCATGCCAGGCACTGTGCTAGGTTCTGGGATGCAGCTGTGAGTAAGGTAGACAATGCCTCAGTTGAAAAGGAGCTCACAGTCCACTTGGGGCAACTGAAAATTACACAGTCAGTTGCAATGCAGTGTGATAATGCTGAGATGGAGGGCCTTGTTGTGGGGAAGGTGGTGGAAGCCTCTCAAAGAAGTGATGCCTCAGCTGTTTGCTGAAGGTGATGTATTTAGGAAATTTCTAAGGTCTCTAAACACTCAGAGCCAAGGCAGTTAGGGAGTGGGGTGAGTTAAGTTTGGAGGGGTAGGTAGAGACCAGACAAAAAAGAGCCTTATGGCCATATTAAGGAGATTGTGTGGCAAGCCATTGGAGACTTTTAAGCAGAGAATGACATATATTCAAGTTATTGAATATTCAATATATTGTTTTGTATTCTCCAACATTTTGTTTAAAGTATTTTTCTATGTTTTTACATAAGTTTCATGATTATCGTTTTTGAGGGCTGTATGTTTAATCAATTGACACTACATTTTACTACAGTCTATCTCTATTGTTGGACATTGTGACTGTTTCCAGTTTTTGTTTCAAAGTTTTCTCCTATTTTATTCAACGTGGCAATGGACATCTTCCTTTTCTTATGCACATAAACCCCTACTCCCCATTCTGGTTAACATTGCAATGGATATTTCACTCACATAATTTTTCCAGGAGTTATTTCTAAGAGTGACTGTCAAAGGGCTTAAAAATTTTTCAGCTTGAATTTAGTTTGGCCATCATGCTTTCCAAATGGGCTGTGCTAATTCATACTCTCTTTACTAGTACTAAATAACCAGGAAAAATCACAATTTTTCAAAATTGTTTTTAATTGTTTCAATTTCTTCATTCTCTCCTTTTTTGGTAAAGAGACCTTCTTCCTGTGCATACCGTTTGTCTAAATTCACCTGATAATTTGTCTAAAGGCTGACCTATTCATTGTGTCTTAGGCATGACATATAAAAAGAAAACCACATAGAAATTGAAACTATTAGTCAGGGATGAAGTCTTTGGAGAAGGAAGGTGTTAGGGCCACAAGTTAAAGTAAAACCAAGCTTAAATCACTAGTATTGTTGATATGATTTTGCCAGGCTACCTTACCCTACACTTCTTGGTCAGAATTTAAAAATTTTTTCCATAGGAGCCATACTTGCTACTAAAAACAATACTTTTTTTTTTTTTTTTGCCATTTGGAGCCTTTTGTCCATCAAGAGAATCCAATAGAGAAAGGCACTGGGCTTCAGTATAATAAAAATTTATCTAAATAGAATGTGGCATTAATGCCCTCCTCTACAATACTATCAAAATAAAGATGACATTTAAACATCCTTGCTACAACTGCACATAAAAAGAGAATTACCCCTCACTCTGTGGAGTCCTACAAGTAATAATATATATTTACAACAGCAGTAGCAGCTACTTTAGCTGGATTCATGTTTGTCTTTAGCAGGAAAAGTTGGTACTGGGAAAGTTTCAGCTGAAGCAGATTGTCTTGGCTAATATTATACAAGTAGGATGGGATATTATATGGTATGTTGGCTTCAAAATGATTGCTGTGAGACTTGAACATTGAAATCCATCATTTCCTCTTTGAGATCTCTCTGCAGGAACATTGGGGCATGGGAGACTTTAAAGGAGTAGAAAGTATGCTGTACAGGAAGTCAGAAGAACTGGAATCTAGTCTCTACTCTGCCTCTAATTATTTTATTTATTATCTGTAAAGCCCTGGGTAAGTAACTTTTTGAGTCTTCTGATAAAGCCCACATGGATTTACTGGTAGGAAAGTAACAAGGGATAATTAGTACTTGCATAGAAAAGAACATTAACCTCTTCTACTAGATTATCTAAATTATTGGCTAAAACATATTGTAAAAGCCTGGGGCCACCAATACCAGGCAAGCTTGATCAGGAGGCTGTGGGATCAGCAATGGGATTTCTTGATGAGAGGCAGTGTGGAGCAGTAGAAAGAGTATGGATTGGATGTTAGAATACTTTAGTCCTGGCATGGCTCCTCTTCCTTGTTACTGGGACTTGAGCATTTCAAATCTCTTCCCTGGCTTTTAGGGAAGTATCCTCAATTATCAAGTGAGTTAGCTGGTTTTGTGGTCTTTGGGAATTCCTTCCAGCTTGGACATTAGGTGGTTCTATGTTGCCACGTGGAACTTTCATGGCCTTTAATGGACCAACTCCTAGAATCTCATCCCAACAACTGCCTGTTAAGTTGAAGAGACTCCACTGTGCCATTCAGATCATACTCCTTAAGTGTGGTTGTGATGGCATATATTATCATGTATTGTCAAGTGGAAACTATTTTTAGAAACACAGGAAGAAAAAGACAACCTTCATATTTCATTCAGAATATGGGGATATAGGTGGTCCAGTGACTGAAGGGCTTGGAGAACTGAGGATAATTATCTACTGGTAGAAGACTCTTTTTGTGAAATAAACAGGATATCAATAGGGTATTCACAGATTAGGAAGTTGGAACTTAGGAAAATTTGCCAGTGGTCCTTGTAGACACAGGACAGAGTGGTCCTATGTTCTCTACTTTGTTGAAAATGGACATTGGTTTATTCTTAGCTCAGAGATTTCAATTAATGTTTCCTCACTGACAGGATACAGAAGATTTAGTATTATATGAACATCTATTACTTTTCAGATATCATGTTCAGCATTTGACAAGACACTCTGTCTTGGAAGGCATATGAACCTTATAAATATTGTCATTTTTCAGAAGGAAACAATCTCCTCCTGATGCCTGAGCTGTTCATGTAAGTCAATGCTTGCTGCTTGCTGGTTGCTTGATTGAATCAATACAATGAGAACTCTTCCTTCCTTATGTTCCTCACTGCCAGTATAGTTTCTTTTTTCACATGACTAGATTTTACCCAAGGCTCAAGGTTGTTTTGGAAAGGAAATGTCTGGGGCTCTTCAACCAGCTTTGTTTTGGGGAGGCTAGGAGTTGAAGAAGGGTGGGGAAGTGAGGAGGGGTCATTGTGTCCCAGCTAGATCCTTCTCTCTGAAGATGATTTACATGTAGAATTAATTGGGCCTTTACAGTAGAACAAGCACATCTTCTTTGTCTCTTGTTTTCTACTCTCCATTTGCATAAAACCAGACCACTAGTACTAAGCATGGCTCCAAGATTTAAGGCCTAATGTTGAATTTGTAAACATTCCATCTTGAAGCTGTTCTGGCTTGAAAGAGCTTAGCTCAATGAAAAGCACCACTTCCAAACAGCTTTTCTGGGTTCTCGTGACAGCCACCCACCTGGTTGTGCAATGTGGGAGGAGTTTGTTTTCATACACTGAGCCTTCTCTACAGGCTCAGGTGGCAGGTCGCATTATTCTTGGCCAAGGCACTAGGTTCTTCCCGTCATTAGCACAGCCAAAGCCTACCAGAAGGAAGCTTAGATAATGTGGTTCATGTACCTGTGCTTTGTCTGTCTGAAGGTGGTTAGTAGTTAGGGAATCCCTGGGATTCACCAATATTCTCTCTAGGCATAAGACAGATGCTGAGTTAGGGGAATGAGGATAACATATTAAAGCCTCTTCAAACTATTACTACAGAGAACGATCAAGGCCTTTCATGAATGCACAAGCATTCATTTTCAGAGCACCTAAATGTGTCAAGCATCAGGGATACCTACAAATCAAAGACACAACCCCTTACTTCAAGGCTCTCTCTCACTCTCTTTCTCTGGTGGGGCAGATTATTGAGCAAACCCAAAATTACAATGGTGGCATGGGAGCAGAAAAAGATTATCTTTACCTAAAGCAATCAGGGCAGATCATCCAGAGGAAGTCCGAGTTGAGCATCCTCTTGAGGAACCTGTTGGCATCAGCAGGAAAAAGACCCAAAAGAGACATCCTAAGTTGAGGGGGAAACATATACAAAAGCACAGCCGTAGAAAGAACACACCTTTCTAGGAACCACAAATAGTACGGGATGGCTAAAGTGTAGGTTGCATGTGTGTATTGTGGAGTAAGGTAGAATGGATAAGTAGTGAGAGATGAATTTGGAGAGGGAAGCAGAGACCCAGTCACGAAGCCTTTGCCTTATGTACCGTTTATAGGAGTTTGGTATTTATCCTTTACTGATAACATGGGGAAGCATCTAAAGATTTTAAACATGAGAAGGACATCCACTCAGTAATTCAACAAATATTACCAGGTACCTACCATGTGTCAGGCCTGGTTTTAGGGACTGAGGTGACAGCAATAGACAAGACCACTGGGTTCGTGTGAGACATGATGTGATGTACATTTTAGAAGAAGCTGTGTGGCCGTAATGTGGGGGATAGATTGGGCCTACAGCTGAATGGGAAGTGAGAATCCTACACTCCTGTTTTCTACCTGCATTGAGACCATCTGGGATATGTTGATCGTAATTTTCAGCAGTCCTTGGAGCAGAACAATAGTTTATTTGTAGTACTTAAAAAAAAATTCGGAAACACCATAACCTGGGAATGTACTAAAGAGAAGCCTGATGAATCAACAGGTAAGACATTTACAGAAATAAAAGGCATAATTTTTACATAATAGGTTACTAAAAGAAATACATGAAAGATAAAGGAAGTTGTGAAAAGAGTTTGGGAAGTAATCCTGGGAAATACCTGTGGGGAAGTAGGAAAGTGAGGTAGGGAAGCGGGTGTGTTGCACAGTCAGTTACCACCACGGGCGGCGAAGTCCCGTCTCGCTGGGGATTTCTTGGAGACAGTGTAGAATTATCTCAACTAAGGGTCTAGGCTGCTGGGGTACTTACCCGACTCACTGTGTCTCAGTGGTTAAGATCTACTTCCAAGGGCGTCCACTTCCACCTTCCGTTGTGCAGACGCACTGTCCTTCGGGGGCCAGAGAGTCCCCGTGTTCACGGGCAGCGGCCGTAAGCGTGAGGAGGTGGAAGCAGAGGGGTGTGGAGCAGGACTAGCACCAGCTACAGGAGTTAATAATTCTTAGGTGCTCTTCTTTCATTCGTCCATACGTACTGGACTCTTTTATTTGCAATAGTATGTATAAAACAACAATCCTAAGGTCAGGTTAGTGGTTCTCAACTGGGGGCAATTTAGGGCCCCCCCCATATTAGCCAATGTCTAGAATTGGTTTTTTTGGTTGTCGCCACTGGGAGGGGGAGAGTGCTACTGGCATCTAGTGGGTAGGCCAGAGATGCTTCTAAACATTCTATAATGCACAGGATAGCCCCCCCACCCTGGCCCAGGCCACCCCCACAAAAAGGTATCAAGTTCAAAATGTCAGTAGTGCTGAGGCTGAGAAACTCTGGGTTAGATTAATGCTATTTCAAAAATAAGAACTCCAAGGTTAAGAGAAGTTGAATAACTTCCTTGGGTTTATAACCCAGTGCATGGCCCAGCCAGAATTTGAATCAAGTCTTATCTGCTTCCAAAGCCCATGCTTTTTGATTTATGTTGCTCTGCCGTCCAGACAGAAAGAACCTGAATCCCAGAGGCTCCGTGAAGAAACCCCAGCACTAGTACTGGCCGTGCCTCCTGGCCCAGGACTTCAAAGGAGCCTGGAACTGTCTGGAACTGGAAGGAGGTGGGGAATGAACACCTTTCCCATCTTTCCCTGGCCTCTCTCTCCCCTGGGCAAGTTGGGGCAGGCTGAGTGGGCACAGGTCCTGGGTGTGCATACCAGGGCTGGCGAGGTGCCCTTAGCTGGCAGTCCTGCCTCCTTCTCAATGTACAAGGACGCCCTTCTGCTGCCAAAGCTGGCTGGTGGTTCTTTCTGGAATGGCAGCTCTCCCCATCCCCCCAGGCTTGGGACGATCTTCTGGCAAGCAAATGTATTAAAGAGTTACAGGTGGTGCAGATACGGTTTGGAAAGAATCCCAGCTGGGCCTCCTCCCAGGAGCCTTCTGATCACTCACCAGATAATTCTAGCTGCTTGCAGAATCCCGGGAATCTTCGCTGCTCCAGGAAACCAGCTTCAAGGGCAACACGAGCTTTTGAGGAGCTAGTCTAATCTTGGAAGCTGAAACCGCTTTGTCCTTTTGCCTCCTTAGGTTGGAAATATTTTTGCAATACCACTGAATTCTCCCTTTTTCCCCCTTATGATGGGGAG
Source organism: Daubentonia madagascariensis (assembly GCA_023783475.1). Classification (NCBI taxonomy): domain Eukaryota; kingdom Metazoa; phylum Chordata; class Mammalia; order Primates; family Daubentoniidae; genus Daubentonia; species Daubentonia madagascariensis. The sequence continues at coordinate 26,042,844 of JAKFHU010000585.1, forward strand.
TGAATGGCATAATGAAAAGGAGGTGGGACGTATGAAAGAAAGAAGGATTGGCTCAAAATCTGATGACTTGATCCAGACACCTCTACGTCTCTGAACTTGTGTTGTTTCTTTTCTGGAAGTGAAGTAGACATAGTTTTTCTTTGGGCGTAGGACATGAGCTCTTTTTGAGAACTTTCACCTCTGTAGTGTCGTCTTCTGGTTTCCAGACCCATATCCTGCCCTGGGGGGAATTGACAGCCATCACAAGTACTGTTCCTGGTCTGTTTAATCAAACTTTCATTTGATGTTGGTTGGAATTTCACATGTGGACCCAATATAGAAAAAAATTAAGTGATTCCAGCAGCTTAAGTCTAAAGGGAAGCATTAACCTTTGATATCAAACAAATTAAAACATAGTACGTCTCAATAACCCATTTTTGGAGGCACTGAATTGCAATAGCTGGTTCACTTGTTCAATTCATTACTTCATTTTCTCACCGTTTGCAAGCAATAATTGAACACTTACCATGTAAGTACTTTTAATAGGTGCTGTGAAGGATATCAAGGTAAGTATGATAAAGTTTTTGCCCTTGAGGAACTTAAAATCTAATGAGAAAGAAGAGATAAATAACTATCTCATGTTGCAGGCTATAAATAGTATAAAAGAAGTATGAAAAAGTGCAGTGATTCTATTTTTTTCTAGGCTATGAAATAGATCTGGCATGGTGATGAGGCAGAAAACATGGGTTATATTTTTTAAAAAATAGGTCCTGGAGAGGGAGAGAAAAATAGTCTTTTAGTCTGAGGCATAGGTAATGTTTGGGAAAATATATCAATCAAGTAGGCTTGGTTCCCAAATAATTTCAGTTTCCTTAAAAACTTCGCGTCCTCTTTTCCTACCGTTGTCTCTGTTAACGCAACTAACTTAATTGTAGTACACATCAATACAACTCAAAATGTGGCTTGTGGACCACTACTGGTCTGCAAACTATTCCTATTCTATGATGAGAAAAGTATGGAAATCGATGGTATGCCTTTATTATAGTAACAGTTATAGCAATTGGACAATAATTTTGTTTTTGACTCTAACAATTATAAAAAACTGGAGCTTGTATTTTGTATATCTTTGTATAGTTTTGTTTTTCTAAGTAGCTTTTTTTCATTATGTTTTCCAAAAGTATCATTCTGTGACACATCAGAAATGAAATGATGAAAAAGCCATTCCTTACCATAGACGATTTGAGAATAACTGAACAAATGATTGCTTACGTCTGTCTTCCCACTAAAATATAAGTTCCTTCAGGGCAGGGACTATATTTTTTATTTTGTGTTTCAGTCTTGAGACTATGACTAGGTGCTCCTTAATTATTTGTTGAATTAAACGGAAATATAAATGGGACTTGGGTCAACCATCAGTGAATTGTCTTCAACTTTTAGAAAGCCCATTTGTATTTTTAAGCTTAAATTAGCTCTTAGGTTCACACATTCATTCACAATGAAAGCTGTACTTTATTTTATTCTCCTAGTAAAACTTCCAAGCTTCAAGGCTGTAGGCCTGAGTTTCAATGTTCTGTTATTGCGTGAACCTGAACTTGCTTACCCTCTCCATACCCTCTATGAGCCCAAGAAGTGAAGCCTTACCGCCCTATCCTTTCTTCCTCTCCCTCCAAATTTAGTATATTGAACCTTTTCCACTTTTATATTTTTCTTAAAATGCAGAAACAGGGGCCTTATACGTTATTCCCCTTCTTATAATACCCATTGTTTTACTGACATTTTATTCATTTGTTCATTCATTCATTCATTCACCATTTATTCCCCAAACACTTACGATGTACTTGTATGTGCTTGACACCGTACTAGGAACTGGGGATATAAAGAATAATGAACAAACTTCCCACCCTCAAGGAGTTTACAGTGTAGTAGGGGAGCTAGGCATATAAATACAAAAATACAATAAGAAATTGCAGGTATTAGGCTGGATATCTATATGAGAAACAGAGGGAATGCAAAATTGGGAGTGGTCAGTTCTATGTTGGAGGCCAGGAGATGGTTCGCAGAAGAGCTGTTTCGTAAGTTTAGGTGGAAATGCACGTGGGTATTTGCCAAGGAGACAGCATTGCTGGCATAGTATTGTGGTCGGGAGCACTCCACCGCCACCGTCACCATCATTATAACCACTGCTAGCACCACCATCACCGTCACCACCATCACCATCATCATTGCGGCCACCTCACCACCACTATCACCAACACCACCATTTGCTAACACTTGTTGGTCACTCGTTACATTTAGGCATGGTGCTAAGGAAGGACTTCATTTGCATTATCTCATGTAATCTTTACAACCTATGAAGCAGGTACTTGTAGTGAGGAAACAGAGGCATGGAGTGGTCAAATAATTTGCCCCACTTCATGTATCTAACCAATGAAAGGATTCAATTTCAGGTTTGCTTGATTTCAAAAACTAAGCTTTTAACCAGGTCTCTCATAAGTCTTAAACATCAGGCCTGATGTTTAGCCTTATCATTTTGATAGGTATTTTACTGCCTAGCAACTCTTTATGTTATTGGCAGGCATTTTAAAATCTGCTTTTTAGGTTATCTATTAAAATGTTAAACAAGATTATTCAAAGAACAAATCTCTGGGGAGCCTCAAAGTGAGCAATTTTCAACACAGTGAAGTGTACGATTATCCTGATCTGTTGTGTCCTATTTTTTAAACACATTTGAGGTAGTCAGTTCCCTTATGCTGTGTGACCCAGTGTGACTACAGGTATGGGATTTTATCAAGGTTTATTGAAAGTCTCAAAACATTGTATGTTACCATTTATGCCTTATTCACAAATTCACTTGTAGCAAATATTAAAGTTAATCTGAGATAGAAGTGAGTTCTTCACTGTTCTTCAGTGCATAGTAAGTATCAAGAATTGTGCTAAGCACTTAATGTGCATTGTCTTATTTAATCTTCTCAACCAATATCCCCATTTCAAAGATGAAAATATTGAGACTCAGACTGGCGAGGTAACTTGCGACAGGTCCTACAGCTGCAAGTAGAGGAATGGGGATTTGATCACTGCTCTTGGTGCCTATAGAACCTGCATTTTTATACCACTAAGAAATAGGAGTAAAAAATAGGAGAGTGGGAATTTAGGGAAAATGTCTAATTCCCAAATGGCTCTATCTTCCAAATGCATTTATTATATTTGGGTCTAGTTTCCAAAACCCTGGTGAAACAAGGCAGAGAAAACACCCCGAAACATCCCCCATGCCCTAGAGTCTCTAAGCTACTTGGGGTGGTGCTGGCTACTGTTCCTGTGGTTTTATAATGCACTTTCCTTCTTTCAGCCCACATTCAGACATTGCTCCAAACAAAACAGCATGTCTGTTTTCCTTCCACTAATGGGTAAAGTTGTTGACTTACTCTATCTTGACAATTATTGTTTTGAAAGAAACTTCTAAAAGTTTAATCATAGGGAATGCTTAGTCACTGAATATAGTTTCAAAGAGATTTTAGAAACAAAATAGTCCTGCCTTACCTACCCCATAAGGTGTTGTGGGATCAAATGAGACGATGTACTAATTTTTGAAAATTATATGCCTTTATTCAAATAAATGTAGGATATGTTACTGGGTCTTGGCTTTTGTGTCTTATATGCAAGGACATCTTGCTGTAGTTGTTTTGAAAGAAGATAAAGAATTAAAGTCTGGCCAGAGATGCTGCAGAAGAGGAACGTATAGTGGGTGTGTTGTTAATCAGGCATGGCAGTTTTCTAGCTCTGTAACCTTGGGATAATTTTCTAATACCTCTATGCCTCAGTTTTTTTATTTGAAAGATGGGGATACTCATAGAAATTCCTCGTAGGGTTACTGACACTGTTAAATAAGGTAATACGTGTAAAGTGCTTAACATAGGAACTGCCGCAGAATCACTGGCAGCAGAAATGTTAGCTGTTCTATTATTATTCTCAGTCGCTGCCTTGGTCTACCTGCCTGATAATCTGTCTACCCAGAGCAGCTGGGTGAGCCTCAACTTGTCAACTGCTCTTTAGCACAATTATTCTGATAGAAGGCTAGAAGGCTGCCAGGTTGCTGACCAAGGATTTTCTTTTGCCTATTAAAATGCTATCATTTTCTCTGTGCAAACCATAAACACATTGACAGATATTAGGTTCTCACCCACTAGGTTGCCAAGAGCCCAGCTCCCAGCAGCAGCAGCTCTTGAGGCAAAGGAATGGTTTTACCTTTCTTAGGGAGAAAAGATTATGCTGAGTTTGTAAGCAGGGAACTCCGAAAATTGACCAGAGTGCTGTCCCCCACATCGCCTATGTTGTTCTCAGATCCTTCTGAGAAAGAAAAAGAAGGAAAGAAAGAAAACTAAAAAAGAAAAGGGAAAAAAACACAATTATTCTTTTTTCCCAGATTGCTTCTTTGATTGGTAGGTTTGAATGTGGCCCCATTTGCCCAGTGGCTATGTTAGGTTTTAATGACTTGATCAGTTGTTTACACTAGCACTTGTCCGAGTTATTCCACACTTTTTGCTGTAGGTCAAAGTGACTAGACATTCTGGTTTTGCAGGGACTGTCCCCAGTGACATGGCTCAAAGTGTTTCTTTTTAGCCACCGTATGATGTAATGTGGCCCTTTATTTCTCCCCTACCCCCACATAGACTGGAGACATGAAGTGATTGTTCTTGCAAAATGTTAATTGGAAGGATTAAATATCATCCTTTCTTTTCTTTCTCTCTTTCTTTCTTTCTTTCTTTCCTTCCAGACAGAGTCTCACTCTGTTGTCCCAGCTAGAGTACAGTGGCATCATCACAGCTCACTAGGACCTCAAACTCCTGGGCTCAAGCAATCCTCCTGCCTCAGTCTCCTGAGTAGCTGGGACTACAGGCAAACGCCACTGCGCCAAGCTAATTTTTCTACTTTTTGTAGAGATGGGGTCTCGCTCTTGCTCAGGCTGGTCTCAAACTCCTGGCCTCAAGCAATCCTCCTGCCTTGGCCTCCCAGAGTGCTAGGATTACAGGCGTGAGCCACCGCGCCCAGCCTCTTCTATTTTTAAATGAGGGCTAAAATTAAAATTGAGAAGGTGCAGGGTAGCTAGTCATTGATTGCAATTTGAAAAAGCTATGGATTCTGGAAAACCAAACTGCAACATAATTTCTATAGAAGGAGGGGGCATTGATTTGGTCAAACTAGTAGGGTGGCAAGAGAGTGGCTTATTAGAGCAAGTTGAAAATTAAGAATCTGGGGAAACAAAGCACTCCAAGAATGTGAGTCCAAGACAGTGTAAAGAAGGAAACTAAGCAGATGAAAGCACTCAAATCAGGGCAAAGAAAGTGGCCCGTGAAACGAAGTTCTGGCCTTGACCTTCACTACAAAGTTTTAAATAAACACCCTGAATAGACCTTTGTTGATTACTTATTTTCAGTTTGACTTCTTACAATTGAACATATTATTCGCCAGTGGAATACTAGTGTTCCAGGGTTAGAAGGGACGTTGGAAGTCACCTAGTCCTACTGCCTGCTGAGGATTTTGAAGGCATTTGTATAGGCCAGGCTGTGGCTATATCTCATCCATATCTGTTATACTGAGATCTGGGGGTTACACTGGAAACTCTTTGTCCATTTGCAAACTGTATTTATTTGTGTGTTTGTTTACTTATTTATTTAGAGACAGGGTCTTGCTCTGTCGCCCAGGCTGGAGTGAAGTGGCCTGATCATAGCTCACTGCAGCCTTGAACTCCTTGTGCCTCAGCCTCCTGAGTAGCTGGGACTGCAGGTGTGCACCACTACACCCAGCTAATTTTTAAATTTTTTGTAGAGACAAGGTCTCACTATGTTGCTGAGGCTGATCTTGAACTCCGGCCTCAAGCGATCCTCCTGTCTTGGTCTTGGCCTCCCAAAGTGCTAGGATTATAGGCATGAGCCACCATCCCCAGCCATTTGCAAAACTTAAACTGTTCTTGGTTAGGTTGCTTCCCAGAGCACTTTCATATAGTTGGAATAAGATAAATTGTGGTAGGGAAAGGTACTTGAACATTATCATTGAGTTTCCTATTGCCTTTGAGATGTGGCAGTTTAAATGGTTTAAGTTGCAGGCCAATAGAGCACCTACCATTTTGGAAAATAGTGCATTATAGTGTGTGTAGAGGGGTGGGTGGGGGGAGGTATCTGGCTTAGCCTAGATATTCGTGGACAATAGAAGCTTACAAAATGTTGAATTAACTGGTAACCATTAAGTAGCTTGTGATACACTTTCTTGGGCTGGACTCTTTGGATCTCATATGGTAGGATGTACACACACACACACACACACACAGAGTGTATATGTGTATATAATTACTCATTTAATCTTTTACAATATTTAATCTTCACAACATTTTTTGAGGTAGGAACTATTATCCTCATTTTACAAATGAGGAAATTGAGGCATGGAAGATTGAGTGACTTGGCCAGGTTATTCAAGCCCAAGTTAGATGGGATCATATTTTAAAAATATAGTTCAGAAGTCATATGTGCAACATATGTCCCACTGTTTTATAATCAAATAACTAAAAGTAGACCTACCATTTAATCCAGCAATACCATTATTGGGTGTTTATCCAAAGGAAAAAAAGTCATTTTATCAAAAGACACTTGCACTCAAATGTTTATTGCAGCACAATTCACAATTGCAAAGATGGGGAATCAACCCAAGTGCCCATCAACACATGAGTGGATTAATAAAATGTGGTATATGTATACCATGGAGTACTACTCAGCCATAAAAAAATGGTGAACTAATACCTTTTGTAACAACCTGGATGGAGCTGGAGACCATTCTTCTAAGTGAAGTATTGCAAGAGTGGAAAAACAAACACCACATGCACTCACTATTAAACTGGAACTAATTGATCAACACTTATGTACACATATGGAAGTAAAACTCAATAGAAATCAAGCAGGTGGGAGGGGGGAGGAGGGGATGGGTAAATTCACACCTAACGGTTACAATGCACACTATCTGGGTGATGAGCACACTAACAGCTTTGACTGAAACTGCAGAAAACCAATCCATGTAACCAAAACGTTTGTACCCCTGTAATATTCTGAAATTAAAAAAATAAAATAAAATAAAAAGACTGAATTACCTATCTTTTTCTCCCTGCGAGCTAAAGGGGTATTCTGGGATGGAGGTGATTCTCAGGAACTTTCAATTTATCTTGGGGATCTGAAACTTACAGTAGTGCCTTTTAGGTGGGAGTAGTTAGGCCTGTATCTTTACCTATTAACTCTGAAAAGCCAGATCACCTGACAGGTGACAGAAAGTCTCTTCTCCCATATGTTCCCTTTTCAACCTGGTAACACCTTTCTGGTTTAGAGTTTAAATGAAAAACAAAACAAAACAAAAGAGGATTCAGCAATGGAAGAGATCTTGGCAATTATGGGGTCTGGTAACTTTGCTGAGTCTTTTCTCTTCTTTCCTTTCTTTAACTTTTAAAAAATTGTGAGTATAACACACATATAGAAAAGTGTGTAAAAAGATGAACAATAATGTGAATAATTATAAAGCAAACACCTATGTTTCACCCCCAGGTCAAGAAATGGAATATTGCCAGGCTTCCAGAAGCTTCCCATGTTTCCCTCAGGGTGGCAGCTCTCTCCCTTGCCCCTCGAGGGAACTCTACCATCCTCAATTTCATGTAATCATCTCTTTGATCTTCTGTGTAATTTGACTATCAAGTGGGCATCTCTGACATTTTCTTTATATAAATAGGATCATATTACATATATTATTTTTGTCAAAATATTTGTTATTGTGTGTAGCTGTCATTTGCTCACTTTTATTTTTCTGTTTGTTTCCAATGTGGTAATATAACACAACACAATTTGTTTATGTGTTATACTGCTAATGTATACTTGGGCTGTCCCTTTTTGGTTACTGTGGCCATGCTGTATAAAACATTTTTTTTCCAATTATAAATGTTTTAATACATCTAATTTATAAAACATCTGATATAAAATGTTTTTAAAACATTTATCAACTTTTTACACAAATAATCTGAGTTATTTGTAGATATATTTGAAAAGTACAGGTAAATGTCTTAGCTTATGAGAGGTGGTATTGCAAATTAACGGGGAAAGGATGGTGACATTGACCAGAAACAAATGTGACAAGGATTTGAGTACAAGAAGATTATCTGGAAAATGCAGAACAATTCAGGGGCAATAGGGAAGTAATCTAAGAAAGAAAATGCAGCCAATGAAGGATTCTGGTGTACCTGCACATAAGTTTCTCTAGTCCAGGGCATATATCCAGCAGTGGAATTGCTAGGTTATGGGGGATATGTATATAATGTCAAATTATTTTGCAAAGTGAGTACATCACTTTTCACTCCCATCACATTCTGGGCCAATGCTTGGTTTTGGTAGAATTTTTAATCTCTCACCAATCTGATATATGTGTATGGTAGTGGTATTCTGCTGTGGTTTTGATTTTCATTTCTTTGATTATTAATGATGCTGAACACTTTTCCACATACTTATTGACCATTCGATTTCCTCTTTGTGAAGTGTCTGTTTTTGAATGTCTTTTTGCCTGTTTGAGTTTGGTTTTCTTTTTTTTAAAACTCAATTTGTAGATGTTCTTTACCAATTCTGGAATTATATATTTTTCAAATAATTTCTGTCATTCTGTAGCTTGGTCTTCTCACTTGCAATATGGTGTCTTATGACAAACTGAAAATCTTAATTTTAATACAGTCAAATGTATCAATCTTTTTCAATATGGATATTGCTTTTTGCATCTTGTTCAAGAAATTATTCCCTCCCCAAAGGTCATGAAGATCTACTGTATTTTCTTCGAAAGTCTTTATAGTTTTGTCTTTCACATTCAGATCTATAATCCTCCTGGAGTTGATTTTTACATACACTTTGAGTTAGGGGTCCATTGGCATTTTTTCTCCATGGATACCCAATTGCCCCATTACAATTTATTGAAAGACCATCCTTTCCCCGTTAATTTGCAATACCAGCTCTCATAAGCCAAATCCATATATGTATATTTCTGTTTCTGAGTTCTACTGTTTTATTTGTCTACCCTTGGGCCAATACCACACTATCTAAGTTACCTTTAAAATAAGGTTTGGTATCTGGTAGAGCTAATTCTCTCACCTTGATTTTCTTTTTTGAGAGTGTCTTTGTTCTTTTCCCTTTGTGTTTCCATACAATTTTAGACTTAGCTTGTCAAATGCCACAAAAAATAACCTGTTGAGTTTTGACTGGAATGACAATGACTTTTAGAACAATGTGGGAACTGACATTTTTGCAATACTAAGTTTCCCTATCCATGAACATGGAATAGCTCTCTTTAATGACTCTCAATAAGGATTTCCAATTTTCCCCATAATAGTTTCACACATCTTTTGCTAGATTTATTCCTAGCAACTTGATGTTTTTGATGCCATTGCAAAGGTTTTCAAAAATTTTATTTTCTAGTTTTTTATTGATGAACTCTAATAATACAATTGATTTTTGTATATTGAGTTGGTATCCAGCAGATATGCCAAACTCTGTTATTAATTCTGACAATTTAAATATAGTTTCTTTTGGGCTTTCTATGTTCAAAATTATATCATCTATTAATAACGACAGTTTTGTGTCTTTCCAGTCCTTGCAGCTCTAGTTTCTTCTTCTTTTCTTTCCCTTTTTCTTTATTGTGCTGGCTGGGGCCTCCAGTTCAATGACCAATAGAAGTAAAAGAAAGCTTGCATCCTTGTCTACTTCCTGATCTCAAACAGGAAGATGTTAACATTTCACCATTGAGCAAGACATTTTTGATGTAGGTTTATATATATAAAATGTATATATAAAATATATAATATATGTAATTTTTATCATGAATGTATATTGAATTTTGCTGAACAATGCTTCTTTTTCTTTGTGAGATACTAATATGATTCTTTAATCTGCCAATGAAGTGAATTACATTGATTTATTTTCTAATATTAAACAAATCTTGAATTCTTGGAATAAAGGCAACTTGGTCATTATATATTATCCTTTTTCTGTATCACTTTAGTTAGCTAGTAATTTTGCTTGAGATTATAAAGTGTGACAGTTGCCTGTAATTTTCCTTTTTCATACTGAATTGTTTTACTGACCTTGTCACTTGAATTGAGAAGTGTCCCCTCTTCCCCTCATTTCCCCAGAAAAGAGCATAAGATTGAAGTGTAAGATTGAAAGTTTTTCTTGCCTTGAAAGTTCGGGTCTAGAATTTTTTTTTTTTTTGCATATAAGAGATTTTTAAATACCAATTCAATTTCTTTAATGCTATGAGCTGTTCAGATTGTGTATTTCTTCTTGTGTTAGTTTTGGTAAGTTATATTTTAAAAGAAATTTTTCTGTTCCATTAAAAAATTTTAATTTATTGGCATGAAGTTATTTATAATATTACCTCATTATCTTTGTGATGTGTGCAGGATCTGTAGTGAGGTCTTATTTTTTCCCTTTCCAATATATCTTTTTTATCCTTTCTATTTTTAAAATGTGAGCTTTATCAGTGGTTTATTAATTTTCTTAGTCTTTTCAAAGAACCAGTCTTTAGTTCTGTTGATACTCTCTGTGGGCTATTTGTTTTATATTTTATTGATTTTTTTTGTTCCTATCGTTACTATTTTCTTTCTTTATATTCCTTAGGGGTTTTGTGATATTCTTTTTTTAACTTCTTGAGAGATAATGTTTAGTTTACTGATTTTAAGCCTTTATAATTTTTAAATGTCATATTTTATGTATTATAAGATGAAAATGTTCCACATTTTAATGTCTTTGAAACTGAGATGCATCTTACAATTGATGGCATGTTGTAGTTCAATTGTAAGCATTTTTTTCTCATAGTAGTATATAAAATATTGGACCATCTTACGATAGATAATATTACAGATTCAATAAGAGGAAATACATGCACTTGAGGCTATAAATCTTCCTCCAAGTAGTGCTTCTGCTTGGTTCCCACCAGCTTGTTTTGTTTGCTTCTTCTTTTGCAGTGCTATATTCTGGATTGTTTCTTCTGTTTTTCCTTCCAGTTTACTCTTTCTCTCTTTAGCCATGTGCAGTGTGCTGCTAAACTTGTTCATTTAATTTTGATTGCTATATTTTCTGGTTTTAAAAGTTTGTTTTTCAAATTGGCAATGCCATTTATTAAAGTTTCCTATTCTCTAGAGTATTTAAAAATTTATCTTTATTTATTAAACATAGTAAACAGTTGTTTTATAGTCTGTGTTTGGCAATTTCACTATCTAAAGTCCATTTGGTTTGTTCCTATTTTGTAGTTTCTTCTGGTTCTCTCTTATGGATTTTTGTTTCTGTGTGTGCCTGTCTTTGACTGTGCTGGTCATTTTAATTTAAAAACATTTTAAAAAACCTAAGTATAATATATATATACACATTAAAGTATACAAATATTAAATGTATAGCTCAATGTATATCCATGTAACAACCACCCAGATCAAGATACAGAAAATATCCAATTCTTTAAAGAATTCCCTGTGCCCCTTCCTAGTCAATGCCACCATCCCCTTTCTGGTAACTACTATCCTTTCTTTTATTGTCATAAATCTGTCCCAGTTGTTGTATAGTAGAAATTATTGGTAGTAATAATTTGAGAATTGGGATTCAGATGCAGTAACCCTCTTTTAGAGGGGATGTTATTTGTTTTTCTGGGCATATGGGGGAGGACCAATGCCAGACAACTTAAATCCAAGTTCAAATTTGATATTCCCTATACCACCCAAAGGATATAAACCCAGGCTATACATTTGTAGGAAGGCTGGTTGATTTTTGGGGGCCCAGTTAAGGAGGTAAGTGCACTGTGACTTACCTCACCTGCAAGTCTACCGCAACTGCTGTTCAGATTTATAGCTTTTACTTTATACTGGCAAATGCCCTTAAGACAAAGCAACTTTGAATGTTGGGCTTGTTTCTCTGGGTTCTGCCTTTTCCTAGGTGTTGTCCCAGGAATTTCTTACTGTTTAGTTGTTCTTTAATACTTTTAATAGAATGTTTTGTTTTAATGTTTTATCCAGTTTAAAAAATTGTTCTCAGGAGGAAGATTTTTGTTATAATGGTATTTATCTAGTATTTTTAAACTTATTTTTTTCACCTGTGAAAATATTTTTTCAAATGAAATCTTAGGCAGATTCATGATATATAAAACAAGAGAGTCTTGCTTAAAATTATGCAGGTGTCAATGGGGCATTTTCCTAATGGGGTCAGGAACTGCTCCCTATTTTCTGTGTGGTCTGCATTTGTTTGGCACCACTGTACCCCCACCTTCCACCTTAATGGCCTTAACCAGGGCCTCTGAGTGGTCCTGATATATTAAAGGATTAAAAAGAAATTGTCAAAGGGAATCACAAATAGTATGATTTATTTAAATTATCTAACAAATGAACACTTGGGAAAAATGTCAGGTATTGATTCCCCTCCTAAACACAAGGCCTGAGTCCAATGCTCCCCACCTACCTTGATATGTTCTTCCTTAACTTTTGATCACTTATAATATTCTTTGGCTGGTCTGAACCCTGCTCATTCCTCATTGCCATTAGGAAGATAGATGTATATACCTTGCCAGCCATTTGACCTTCCTTCCTCCCTCCATTCCTTCCTGTTAGTAAATTGTTGATTTTTGCTATTAGTTTCACAAACTAATTGTGAACTACTGATGTATCCTAACTCCCCTGAGGCTCTTCTGTAAAATAGCTGGCGAATAAGAATTTTTTTAGGTGATGAGTTGGACACTTGAAACTCCCTTCCCCAGTGCTGAGGGAGGGTGGAGAGTGGCGGGGAGGAAAGCTCACATGCCTTGACTCAGTGTAGTTCATGGCCAGGACCTATTTTCAATGACGTGAAATCAGAGGTAGACTCACCAGACGTTCCTGCTTCATGAAGTGGGCGTGCCCTATACTCTTTGTCTCCTGAGTTGAGTGGAATCCAGGTGGATGTGTAGGAATTTTCAACAACCCATTAGAACATAATTTATCCTGTTTTTCTCCCTTCCTGGCCATTTAGGGAGAAGAGAACATTGGTTTATTTCTCTCTCAAGTCAGGAAGATAAAGAATGAAACAAACAAAACCAAACAAACATCTGAAATCCAGCCACTAAAATGACGACTTGGAGTTTTGCAAACAGAATACGTTTTTGCGTGGATTTGAAAGCTTGGTTATGGAACCAAGGCTGAGGGGTAAGCACATATTTCCCCTGATCGACTCACATATATGTAGAGCAGCATTTCTCAACCTAAATTGTTTATGCTAATGCCCTGCTAGCAAAGATGTTATTATCAAACTTTACTTTCAAAGTCTGCACTATGAAAGCAATGCATTTCATTTTCTAAATATAACACTATATTATAATATTGAATGTGCTTGATCAAAATACTACCCCCACGCCATATTGTCCCCTTCTATTTCTCACCCTCTGATTTGATGATCACTGAACAACACGATTCAACTGCCCTACTCATGGTACCGTGAATCTATAGCTAATTCCAGGCTGTTCTTCATAGGAAGGCCAAGAGCAGTCTTTGCAATGTTACTTTTGACGTCGGAGAGGGTTTGGTATTTCTTTAAAAATATAATGCACATGCAGTGGCTCAAGTTTCTTGGTCAGACACTATTTAAACTTTCACTCTGACATGAATTATCTTGTTTAAGATCTATGAGATTCAAAATAGTTATTTATATAGTTGTGATTTTTGACTGAACAAAATCTTTCACTTATCTCTCCACAAGCCTCAGAAGGAAGCTAATTTTTGTCTAGTGTCTAGTGGTCAGAGAAATAGATCATTGGCAAGTGTGGAAACAGGGTACAAAGAGGCAAATTTTTTCCAAGTCAAGGAATAAGCCAAAACCGAGAATCCTCCTTTAAGATTCCTCAGTGCCTAATATAGTGCTGGGTATGTAGGTGGTAGTAAGTAAATATGTTTAGACCAACCATTGAAGCTCCCTGTGTAGACATACACACTTGAGAGCTGGTCTTGCTGCTTTGGGGGAAGATGTGGGTGAGGTAGCAGAGGTGTAGAGAAAAGAGGAATAAGACTAGTCTTGATTTCAAATTCCATCTCTGCCTCTTATTATGTGACCTTAGAAAAATTACTTAAACCTTCTGTACCTCAATTGTGTCATTATAAAAGAGGAATTATAATAACTTGCAGCTTTGTTATTTATAAAGATTAGAAATAGTGTTTGTAAAGTGCTTGGAAGATACTCATCTCTCATTAAGTGGTGGCTACTATTATTACTGGTAATAAAAGGACAACAATATTAACTTCAGAAAATTTTATTAGGGAAAAGCATCCCTGACCTAACTCCCTTCCAAATCCCTGCAGCAGGGTCTGGCTTTATCCCAAGTTTTTGAAACATGTAGCCTTAGTGTGAACTCTGCACCCAGTCCCTTTTCTGTAATCCCTGTAGACCCCAAGTTCTGCTGACCCCAAAGTGCTTTAGTCATAGGGGAATTAATTGGACATTTGGCCAAAAACTCCAAATGGAGATCTTCCAAGGACAGAACATTCTGGAACCCATAGTGTTTTATATCTTCTTCTCACAGTAACTGGAGACAAAGCAAAGCTAGAGGGAAAGTTGTCTAAGAAGACCTAAACCCAAAGAAAGTTAAGAACTTTTTTTGAATTTGTATATTGTAAATGATATGTGTTGGCATCAAATTTAGATTTCTCTTGGCAAACTGGCTGGTCTTATTATCTTATTCACTGGCTAGTGAAGTTAATTTGAAAAATGAAATAACTTTCAATGAGTTAAAAAGTAGTGCTTTTAGAAAATTCACTTTAATGATTTTAATATTAGTTTTTCATGTTATTATATTAATTTTATATGCGATGGCTCAAGTGAAAGTAGTCCCATTTTAAATTTGATTGTCCTATTTGCAAATATAATTCTTGAAATATTTAAGGTCACATCATTGGTAAAAGTATTTTCAATTAAATTCCCTGGAGGTGGTGGTGGAATGTTTTCTTTTCTTTTTTTCTTTCTTCAATTATTTTGGTTACAGGGCAAGCACTTTTATTCATCTTTGAATCAGCAGAACTTATTTAGCATAGTGACTGACACACAAAAGGTAATAAATAAATGTTTGTTGAGTAAATGCAAGAACAAACGAATGAAGCCACAGCACGAGACGGTGGGAGGAACACTCCACACAAAACCAAAAGTCCCCCATTTTGGCCTCGGCTTTGTCACTAATTTGCTGTGTGACCTAGACCATCACTTCGCCTTTCTGCAGCAGACTCTTCTGACACCGAGGCAGAGCCGTGCAGTAATATTCATCTTAAGGGTTGCTCTGTTTGCCTCACAAGACTGGCATGGGGTGCAAGAGAGATAATGAAGGTGCTAAGTATGCCAGAGTATGTGATATAAATGATACACAATAGAAATGATAACAGAAAAAAATAGAACTATTTGCAGTTTCTTAAGTTCTTAATAAAGATCCCTTTGGGGAGGCCAACCAAGTTGGGCATTGCTGATATTCTTACTTAGGCCAGGCTGTACATTGGCATAAATAATTTTAATAATATTAATGAATGACTATCATTTATTGAGTGATTAGTATAAGCCAGATCATGTGCTAGACAGGTTACATTATTTTTAATCTTCACAACAACCCTGTAAGACAGGCAATGTTAGTATTATCATCTTTATTCTAGAGATGAGAAAACAGAGGCTCAAGTTCTGTCCATCACTGGTCTGCCTCCAAAAGTCACACTCTTTCCACTACGCCATGCTGCCCTGCCCCTGCCCCTCATAAAAAGCTTTTACAGATTCTGAGCACCACCAGTTTATTTACCTAGTAGATCTCATTGAATCCTCACCACAACCACGGGGGCAGAGTATTATTATTACCCTCATTCTACAGTTGACAAAACTGAGGCACAGAGGGTCTGTCTGATTCCAAGCGTGGCTGTGTTTACTACACAACGTTAGAAATTGTGGTAAGTATTTTGTGATTATGTAGAAACAGTGGGGCAAGAACTTAGGCATAATGTGTAATATATTTCTTCCCTAACAGGTGACATTTTTATTTGTAGAAAGAGGCTTCCAGGGGAAACCTTTCTGTTAGGCAGAGGGCCTAAAGCTAATCACAGTGGACGCTGTCAATGGTACTTGCTCTTCAACTTTTAAACTATCTTTCTGTATTTGGAGAAATGTCCATGTTACGAATCTAGTGCCCCAGTGGCCACACAGAGTTCAAACCCAGACTCCCATGCAACTAGGAGGCAGGCAGCGGGCCTGTGTCCAGCCAATCACAAACTCCCGGAGAGCCATCCTTTTGGAGCCGAGGGAGCTCAGGAACAACCAGCTGGGTGTGGATCTTTAATTTTAGCTGCACTGGAATCTAGAATCAGTCTTTCGAAGCAGCAGCAGAAGCGGCAGTTTCACAGGGGTGGTAAGTGCAATTCGGACGCAGAAGCCGTATGGTGCTGGCAGAAGGAGCAGTGGCAGGCCCTGCTACGGGGACTTAGTCCAGACCCTGCCATTTAGCGCTCAGCAGCGGTGCCATTGTTCTCATCCTGGTCTTGGACATTGCTGCTGGAAGCCTAACCTTGATCTGCTAATCTGTGAGCTAACAGCCTTGAATCAAATAAAATTCAAAATATCCCCCCTTGATTAAAATAGCCAGAGTGGATTCTGTTTCTTGCAAATAAAACCCCTGCCCGATTCAGTAGTCATGAAGTTTAGTCAGTAGGAAGTTTTAGCCACCTCCAAAGACTCTGGTCCCCAGGTGTGCTCTGAGCAGGGTGCTGGAGCAGTCCTCTCCACTGTCCTGGGAGACCTGAGTGCTGTGTTTCCCAGGGTGCTCCTGACGTCCCTTGTGCACTGGCTTCTGAGAGCTGATGGTTAAATTTTCAGGAATTTTATGAGTCCATTGATATCACTGGCACAGTCCCCCCTTATCCACAGCTTCACTTTCCATGGTTTCAGTTACCTGTGGTCTGAAAATATGAAATGGAAAATTCCAGAAATAAATAATTCATAAGTTTTAAACTGCCCACCATTCTGAGTAGTGTGATGAAATCTTGTGCCATCCTGCTCCATTCAGCTGGTGATGTGAATCCTCCCTTTGTCCAGCCTGTCCATGCTATAGATGCTTCCCTTCCCTTAGTCACTTAGTAGCCTTCGCAGTTATCAGATCAAAGAAACAGTACAGTCACGGGCCACGTAACGATGTAAAAAATATATACAGTAAAAAATAGACTGTATATATGACAGTGGTCCCATAAGATTATAATACCATATTTTTACTGTAACTTTTCTATGTTTAGATGCACGGATACTTACCATTGCATTACAATTGCCTACAGTATGTAGTACAGAAATATGCTGTACGGGAGCAATAGGCTACACCATATAGCATAGATGTGTAGTAAGCTATGCCATCTAAGTTTGGGTAAGTACACTCTATGATGTTTGCACTATGATGAAATCACCTAACGAAGCATTTCTCAGAACTTGTCCCTGTCCATAGCAATGTATAACTGACTATTAGGGTTCAGGATGTCTTAAACCCTATGCAGGGTTTAAGACATCCACTAGGGGTCTTGGAATGTATCCCCTGTGGATACGGGGGTGGGTGGGGGGGACTACTGCTGCTTAAAATAAACTATATTGGGAATATTTATATTCCAGAAATGGGCAGATGCTACACATCAGGCCTCTCTCACCCCCCAGCACGTTGTTAATTTACCAGCACATCACTGTCCTGATATCTTATAATTTTGTACTTTTTGCTACAGACTTTTAGTGAAATGTTCTGCTAAGCCTCATTCAATATTGAGAGCTTACTGAGACTTTTACTATGAATCAATCTCAAATCGAAAAATATACCGTGTAAGAACTTTGCCAGTGCTGTTTCCTAATCCAGAAACCCCTATGACTGCTCTTGTCTGGCAAACTTCAAGATGCAGAACAAGTATCACCTTCTTTGGATCTTACCTGATTCCCCCATCCAGAATCAATTATTCTAACTTCTCAGCACCCCCAGCACTGGTACATTAATGCACTCACCTCATTATTGCTCTTTTCAAAACATTTACATAATGCTTATGCATGTTAGGCTCTGTTCCTGTGCTTTAGATACAGTAATTACTAAAACTTCACAACCATCCAATAAGTAGGTACATTTGAATCTTGCTGAGTTGGGCCATAGCTCCTGAGTTTCTGTTTAGAATATAAGGTCTCAGTTTCAGCTGATGTTAGTGCTAAAATTTTAGTGCTGTTAGTGTTAGCGCTAGGGCTGTGATTTACGGAGAAGTGGGGATAGCAAAGAACAGAGAGGGAAAGCCATTTAAAAACAAAGAGATCCTCACTTCAAGGATAACTGATTACTCTCTACTGCAGGAGATACCTTCCGGAATATCAGGGTGGGAGAAGGGGAGACTGAGATGGGATTTAGAAGGACAGAGCCCCACTCACTATGAATACTGTATCTGCTGCGCTGCGTCAGCAGCAGAGGCCCCTGAAGGAATGGGCTCTCTCAGTTCAGGCCTTTGGACATGTGGTTCCTTCCATCCGGGCTGACTGCTCTTCTGGCTGGAACACCCTGCTCATCATCCATGATCCTGCTCAAATGTCACTGTCTCTGGGAAGCTTTCTCTTTCTCCCTAGGTCACACCTACTGAGCAGATTATCAGGGACTTTGTAGAATCCATCAAAGCATCTGAGGCTACTGTTGATACAGCTGGCACTCAGTAATCACTCACTAAACATAAGAGTTAAGGTCGAGAAAGAAAGGGATCAAGAAGATACTTCCTGTGATGGCCTCAAAGAAACCACACTGCTTACCTGCATGATTGCCTCCCTTCTCCAGCTGGTGATGGCCACAGGGACATGACCATGTATGTTACCTGGAAAACTTGTATCCATATCCCATCACATCTTTTTTCTGGCAGATTACTGGGATTGTGGAAGACGAAATCACACTTGACTCCAGTGGGCTGGGGGTGCATGTGTGTGTATTGCTGAACTGTCCTGCTGATGTCCCACCTCACCAGACACCTCTCTGTAGATCATGTGACAATTTCTTTGTTTAGAGTACAGGTCCAGGGCAATGTTTGCCATCTAGGAAGCTGTGGAGAAGGGCCTGTACACCAGCATGCACCAGACCCAAGTGCAGCATGCCAAGGAACAACCAGCAATAACCCCAGGAGCAAAGTTCTGGTCAATTTGGCCTGTAATTAGGCAAAGCTCTTTCCCACTTCCACCTCTGATATGTCTCTAGGAAATAATTTGCCTCCCATGGTTAAGTTGGGGCAGTCTCTGTTCTTCTGGACAGCCTTGGGGTGCAGACTGTGAAGGAGCCCAGGATGAACACAGTCTGTAAGAGCTCCTGGCGCATTGTTTAGGCTCGGTAATAGCAACCACATGGTGCTGCAGTGGCCTTGCCATGCCTGGAAGGCTTGGGCCCTGCTCTTATCCAACAAGATCTCTGACTACAGCCAGACCAAATGTGACATGGCCTGCTTAGTAACCTTCAATATACTCTTCCGGGATTCTGTGACTCAGAACTCATAGACAGGGTGTGACCTCAGCTCCTCACATACCTCCCAGGCACGTGGGCATGGTCGTGTGTTTCCTCCAGTTTTAACTGGGGTGGGAAGAAATACTAAACGTGTGTGTGGAGGAGACCAAAAGGGATTTCTCGGGGGAGGATCTTGAAGAGAACCCTGGGGTGCTCTAGAGGATTGCTTTTTCTTTCTGCTTTTTTGTCCTGCTGTCTAGATGTCACCATTTTACCCCAGGGTGACTGTAGGCTCCTGGCTGGCCTCTCTACCTTGGGTCTCCCCAGTCCTCATCATCTGCATGGAGAGGTCACAGGCACTGTCCTTAAGTAATGTTTCATCGTATCTCGCTCTTTCTGTCAAACCAAGCTTTCCCAGCCCCACCCGTCCTGGTCAGCCAAGCTGTCTGTCGACTTACCTGCATTCCCATCTTCTCTGCCTCTCACCCTTCCTTCCTTTTGCTTCGCTGCTGCCAGCTGGCCAGTCTCCTTGTAGTTCATCTCATATCTGGCCAGTTCCTCCAACTCAGCATTGAAGTCCATCCTTACTGGAAAGGACTTTATATTCCACAAATACCTTCCTAAAAACACAACCATCCTGATCAATACCACCGTCATCCTCTACTTAGCACATCTTTCATGTTAGGCACTTACTAAGGACTTTCCATGAATTACTCCATTTAATCCTCATGATAATCCTACAAAGTAGGCACTATTGTTACCCCCACTTTACAAACGAGAAAACCCAGGATCAGAGAGATTAAGTCACTTGTCAAGGCCTCAAAGGTATTAAGCTACAGATCAAGGATTTGAGTTTAGATTTGTCTGATATCAAAACCAGGGCTCTTAATCATAATACATGATTGCTAATCCAAACCCATGCTGCTTTTCTTTCCTTGAATTCTCTCAGCTTTTATGCACGTGTATGTGTTCATGACGCCATCTTTGGGCATTTGAGTTGTTGTAGACTAGGAGGAATTTTTTTGAGATTAAATGGTCTAACACTTTTTTTTTTTTTTTTTAGGAGTTGACAAAACCAAAGATCAAAGGGACAAAGAGACTTATCTAGGATCCGGAAGTGGGTTAAGGGGCTGTGCCCAGAGTTTAACATGTACCACCCAGAGCTTGTTCTAGTAGAGCATATATCATCTCTCTGTGGGCTTAAAACTTTTTCTTCACCTATTTCAAAATTCTATATCTCAACTGTAATATTAGTTCTTTAAGGATAGAGGTAATATTTTCTACTTTAAAAAATATGTTTCTAGCATTATGTAAGAAGCAGAAATTAAGTGTTAAAGGAAAGCAAGCAAGCAAGCTGGTTGGCATAGAAGGAATACAAATTATTCCATGGCAGTCACTGAACGGAAAATGCAGTAGATACTGGCAGCCCCCGGCATTTAGTAAGCGCTCAGTGAGTACTCTTCAAGTGAGCATGTGGATAAATGAAATAGTGTTAGGAAGACTAGAGTTGAATTTGAACTTGGGGATGTTTCCAGGAATATCGATGAAGTTTTGCAACAAAGGGGAAAGACCCCGTGTTGAATGCTGCTGACAAGCTGGTCTTTAAAGAAAATTACAACGCATGTGTATGAAGAGGTGAGTCACTGGCGAAGAGTTATTGAACCTGACAGACATGGTGAAGAGAACAGCAATAATCTCCAACTTTTCAACAAAGGTGCTGAATATGTGCGGAGCACCACCAAGACCATCTCTACCTACTGGCTGTGGGATGTGCCTTTGTGTCAAATGGTGGCCTCTCATGTTGGGCATTATTCATCTAAGGGCTCTAAAAGCTATGATTATTGTGGTAGGTGAAGTGCCAGGTGTTTCAGGCATGCCAGTGTGCAATATTATCTAGATCAGTGCTTTTCAAACTTTAATGAGCATATGAATCACTTGAGCATCTTGTTAAAAGGTTGCTTCTAATTTAATAGGTCTTGGGTGGAGCCTCAGATTTTGTATTTCTCACACACTACCAGGTAATGCTGCTGCTGCTGTTCTGAGCAACCATACTTTGAGTAACAAGGTTCTAGATGCTCCATGGAAAAGTACTAGGGAAGGCAACAACGGAAAGTAGCTGTCTGTTGACTGTTCAGCATTCTCTGATCAGGGACCCCCCACTGTATGGGCCAGGTGTCCAACAACGGGCTGGATTCCCAGTTGGTTGGTTATGATGCATCTCTGGTGACTGATTGGATGTGGGGGTCATGCAGTTATTGTGGGAAAAAAATCATGGAAGCATTAAAACTCATACTTCCTAGAAATTCACACATAAAAGCCACGCTAGGACTTATTTGTTCATGAGTCACTTAAGCATTCATGTTTATTCCTAGGGCCTGACACACAGCAGGCCATCCAAAAATGCCAAATGAATGGGCAAAGGATAAGGGAGGAGGCTTTAACCAAAGAATCTGCAGTCATACTACATCTTACTAAAATTAATTTCACTAACTGGATTAAGAACTAAGCCAAAAAAGCACCTAAGTAAATAAAAATAGATGTCTCCAAGACCATACAATAACTCTTAGGCATATTACTTCTGGAGGAATTCTAAATCCTCAGTCAGAGCCTATTTGAGCTTTTTTGTTTTTAAATAAAAGAGTGAAATAGTCTATTATCAATATAAACAGAGTGATGTGATTTCTCACGTTTTGTAAGATTTTATAGTTTGCAATGTGCTTTAAAAATGGCTTTATTGAGATATAATTCCTACATCATAAAATTCACCCTTTAAAAGTGTTATTTATACTTATTTTACAACCTATTTTACAAAGCTTGGCTTTCTATAGTAAATGAGAAAAGGCAAGTTAAAGTGGTTTGGAGTGAACAAAAGATAGATATAGGCAAGCAAGGGCAAAATAGTGCTCAAGGTAAGGGACAAGACAAGAATAATGTGAAATGAAGCACAGAGAGGTACTAAGAAAGCCCTGTCAGTAATCTGGAAATATTTAGTTTAGTGGAAACTTCTTTCTAACATGCTTCAAAATATCCCAAGAGGATGAGTGCATACAATCCAGTATATTAATGGACGTTCATGATCATGCCCTCGAGTTGCCAAGGAAAGGCTCAGTTATACTCCGTGTGCTCAGCTTTAAAAGGCAGGGATTTCTGTGACCCATTGACACATTTTCATTACAATGGTAATGGTAATATCTTGTCAAGTTTTGGGTGATTTAAGGAGCACGTTCTCAGCTCTCTCCACAATGAGTCAGTTCACAGGAGTTCCAGAAAGTCAGCATCTCATGGTATGGGCTAAGAGATTTGACCAGAGGGCAGCCGCATGCACTTGGCTCTGGGGGCTTGTGAAAGGAGGTCCTCACCAAGCACCACCACATGCATGAGTGAAGGCATCCAGGCTTCCAGGGTACATCTTTCTCCCAGGGGCAATACCATTCCCTACCTTTTTTGGACCCGGCTGTCTCCTGAGAGCCTCCTGACCATAAAACTTACACCTTTCTGGGAGGGAACCAGAACAGTCCCTCCTCTGAGGTGCAAGGCAAACCCTGGAAGAATTTCTGCCAGATTTTCCTTTGGTTTAAAAACCTGAAACTCATTTACTCCTCTGACCCTTCCCCAGCTGGGACAGGGTGCAAACACATGGATACACAGCTACAGAAGGCCGCTGTTCAGAGCTCTCTTATTTTTGACTGTGCGACACATTTTCTCGCTTCTCTGAGGGTCTGCACTCTCGCGATATTTGGCAAGTCACTGTCTGAACCTGTAACATGGGATGGTAACACCTGCTCTGGGTACTTCACAGGGCTAGTGTGACGTCTATTAGTAACTTTTAAAAATATATAAAATGTATAGAGTACTTACTATTTTTCAGGTACCATGTGAAAAGTTTGCATTTATTATCTCCTTCTAATACTTGGAAGTCAATATTTTTAATATCCCCATTTCACAGATGGGGAAACTTCAGCTTATAGAGGTGACTGGTCCAAGATCACCATGGTTAAGAATTGGTAAAGACGGAATTTGAAGACAAGTCCTTTGATTTCAGAAATTAAATGAGATAATGCTCATAAAAGTGCATTTTAAAGGTCTCTATCTGTAAAGGTCTACAGAAATATATGGGATTAATACTATTTCTAGAATTATTTTACAGGACCACATTAGAATCAACCTCTTACCTTCATCTTCCTAACTCAGCTTTTCTGGCTGACCCCCTTTCCAGGCCACAACGGACTTTACGACCTCTGCCATCTCTTGTGCTGCTTTTCCTAACAATGCTGGACCACAGGCATCTTTGGCTGCAGGATCTTGGAGATCATGTTGCACTTGAGTCTTTGACATCACTGATATTTGATATATTGCTGGTATTGGCCTGAGCCCAAATCTTTGGTAAGGGAGCATCCAAAATGTTTGCTTTTTAAATTTCCTATCACTGGGAAATACAGCCATGTTGCTTCTAGGATCAAAATGACTTGATGATAGCTGCCACAGATTCCCAATTTTTCTCTTTCTTGAGTGAGAACTTCCCACCCATGACCGTCTCAGATTGAGAACTGCTGCCTGGCATGGCACATGCTGCCCGGGTTTAATCATCTGACACTCCATGCTGATGGGGCTTCTCAGGACTACTTGAATAGTTTCAGGATTTGGGAATATTTTATTTCATTTCTAGACTGTCTCTTTAATGCAAAATGTTCGTTTCCTTTGGTGTACTTGTTCTACACAAGGAAAAAAAATACTCACCTTCAGGTTTCTTCCTGGCTACTTCCTGTTTCTTTCTGATGGTCAATTCTAGTCATCTTTGCCCTGGTGTATGACTTAGTCCAAGAGTATCTCTGTGTTATCCAAGTTTATCCAGCTTGTAAACATAAATTACTTTTTTTAAAACTATATTTCACACAGACCATCTCAAACTTTTAGTATGGTTTTCTATTTAGGCTCAGAGCCAAAGAGTTGCAGTCTAAAAGACTAAAAGATTCTCCTTTTAGTCCTTTTTGACGTCCACCAATTAAAACCTCTCGTATCAATCCTTTACCAGCCATTTTCCACATAAGCCTTTGTTGATAGGACTCCATCAGCACCACACCCTCACCATTTCCTTTCCAATCCCACCTGCTCCAAGTTCTGTTTCTTTCTTCCTTGGACCTGATACATTTGCTTCCCAGACAGAGGCTAGAAAGAGCTGGTGGTGAGCACACAGCTGGAACCAAGGAAGAAAACAAGGCATCCAGGAAGATAGCATTACTTTTTCTCTAATCAATAATTCATTTTTTAACCAGAATGTTTGAAGAAATTGAGACCCAGCCTTAAGTAGTTCTTCACAAGCAAAAGAAAATGAGCAGAAGTCTAAAACAAAATACAATTTGGGACATGACCCAAACAAAATGAAAACATCTTGCAGAGTGATAAAGACTGTGTAAACTTATTTATGATTCAATAGGATTGCTTTTGCAAAATGCAAGGGCATGGCTCATGTTTTGTTTGGAAATGTATCTGTATTACACAAACTTTTGACTTGTCCTTGTATGAATGGAGTACCCTAAAATCTTACATAATTTGAATCCTGCAGTTTAATGGAAGGCAAAGGCAACAAGGCACTTTATCACAGCAAATAAAATGCCCAGCAAAGGAGACTATTACCCACATACATGCAGATAAATCCTATCTTCCTGTGGAGAAGTTCACCAGGATCAGGAATTTCAGGGATGACTAACTGGCTTCAGATGTCCAGGGTGCCCATAAATGAGAATGGTGCACCATCCCCAACTCCCCACCCCAAATGCACCTTTTGTTCCCCTCCAGGCTATTTCTTGCTTTTTCTGCTCTCTCTCCCATGTCCGTATTTTACTCTTTTTGTGCTCACAGGGGCTCACTTTTACTTGCCAAGCTTTGGCCTTTTCCACATTCCTCCCTTGACAGTGACATCCCAGCAGTCTCCACGGGTCACTCCCAGGTGAGTCCACCAGCCTCTCTGCAGCTTCACCCTGTGCCCTGGGTCATCATGGCTAAAGCCTGTCTGATCTTACCAAGGTCTGAGGGACTTGCTTCAAGTTCCTCCTGCTCAAAGCCATATCAGCAGGATCCCAAAACCTTGCCTGGCCATCTTGGCTGTGGAGGTTCATGCCTTTCTTTTACCCTGGACATATATATGAATTTAAAATGCCTTGCCAGGCACTGGCAGGTTTTCTCCCTGTTTTCTCTCTCTCTGTCTTTCCGTCTCTTTTTGTGTCTGACTCTCAAGAGAGCCCCAACCCCCACACTTTATCTCATAGTAAGTATCTGCTATGACATAGTATTGTCACTTTATAGTTAATTTGTAAAAAAATTTTTTCTGTGAATGTTGACGTTCAGGAAACACCTAGTATCAGAGAGTATAGCCTGAATGGGGATGGGGAAGTAGAGAGCTAGGGGACGGGGGACTTGGCTTGAACTTGCCCATCATGCCCTTCTATTCCAGACCTCTCCTCCTTTATAGCTATTACTCCAACCTGTAGCTTTTAAAGAGCCATCACCTCCACCCCTGTGTGCAGTGCTGACTCCACCTACCCCCTCCCCCGCCCCCTGCAAAATTAAAGCCCTTTCCAAAAAGCAAATGCAGACTAATTTTCCCTGCAGGGGAGAAGAATTTAAGAAATGAATTAATTATGCTTCTATTAACATTTCTACCTACAAGGATAAAGATTTCTTTAATTATGGCTTCTCGAGAAAGTATCTGCTAAGACAGGCTCCTGTTTATGAAGTAGAAGGTTTGTAGATCACGAAGACCAATTCTCTCACTGGTGACTGTGAGAACAGCAGGACATGTTATTTAAGCAACACAAAATGAAAATAAAAAATCAAGTTTGGAGGTAGAGACATACATTGATGTTAATTGTTTTTCCCTGCTGTAGTTGTGCCAGATTTGAATCTAAAGTGTGTTTTACACACTTTGCACACGAACTCATGAATGTAACTTCTCTTTGTTGCCCTGGATTCACTGGTAGCGGGTTCTCTCTGTAGGTCCACTAGTTTGGGGAATTTAGTTTGGGGAAGGAAATTGTGCTATTTTCTTGCAGAGAGAAAAGGATCTTATATCAAAGACTGTATGTGCTAAGTTTTAAATAGTTTTTACTAGGAGTGACACACTTCTGACAGTTTGGATGACTTTTAAAACTTACGCAAGGTTGCTATAAATATATTTTCAATCACTTCCATCATGAATATTCCTATACCTAGAAATAGGTTTGAAACAAAGAAAAGCATTTTTGTCATTAAGTGGCCTCACTGACTTATACTCTTTACTCTCATGATTTGTCTCTCCACCTCACAGGTAGGCCTCATCTCCTTACCCTTGACTTTTCTTTGTACCTTGATTTAGCTGCTGGTACTGCAGATTCTAATGATAATTGAGATCAATTTTTAGCATATTTCTTTATTATGTATTTAGGAACTGCTAAGAAAACAGCCCATTCACAGCAAGTTCTGCCGACAGGACTGTTTGTCTATATAGCATTTAATTTGCCACCTACTTGTTTCCATACAAAGTTATATCTTAAAGGCACCATGGTTTATTCCAGTGACAGATGCCTTTTCAAGCTCCAATTTGACAAAAGAATGTATTTTTTGAAATATAAAAGCAATCAAAATCACAAAATCAATAGCTCATATTTTCTTGCAGTGCTATCATTCAGAAGTGTTTGAACAGATATTGTTCAAATCGAGGTTATTTGGTTTGTTTCCTGCCTAGGCTCATCTGTCAGACATTACTGATTTTCTTTCTGGTCTTATCTGGTATGGTTCTATAGTCCAACAAAAAGAAGCTTATGATAAAAATAATGCTGAAGTTTTAGGAAGACATTTCATTGTATCTTTCACAATGTAAAAAAAAAAAAAGGTTTTGGAATTACAGATGATGGAGGAAAAGCATTAGCAAAATGAAAATAAACAGACATATGGTCCCAGATAGCAGATTCCTGTACAGGAACTTTCTTGAGTAGAGTTTTTAACTGTCTCAGAAAAGGCTCAGGGTACACAGTATGAAGGCCACAGCTGCAGACAACCTAGCCATGATTGTTCTGAATAAATCATGGCTTCTGCCTAAGGTAGTGACCCTGTATTTCAGCATTACCCACATTATATCTGTATAACATTAGTCCTTCAAGATGAATAAAGTTTCTATGGTCATAGACACTTGAAATGCAGATTCACAAACATATTAGCAGTCGGGAGTCATTTAAAACATTGTTTAACCCAGTGTTTCTCAAAGCCATTCCCCTAGCCCTGTTTTCCCATTAATAATACCTATTACTATTCTGTGGAAGTAGAGTCCCAGTGATCATAATTTGTGAAATGGCTATAACTTTTACTCCTAGGCTCCCTTCTGTGGGTCATAAAAACTGGTTGTGTTTATAAAGAGGGTGTTGTTAAGGCCAGACGACTTTCTTTCAATGGTCCCTTTAGACTCTTCTACTTTTGGCAACATGCCATTTATAATTTGTAACTGGAAAAAAGGGGAAGAAAAGTTGAAGATACCCTCATGCCCCTAAAGAATTGTGGAATCTTCATCAACCCCCTGAGTTCTCCATTCTCTGCCTCCTTAACAATGAAATTAGGGTGCTGAACCCCAGGTTCTCTCCCTTCTCCAAGGATTCTCCCAGCTTTGATATTCTGTGCTCCTGAGATACCGTTGCAGGTTCTTCTTACCCCTCACTGGTAGCACCCCCACATGCTCACACCCAATAAGAGTTGATAAGAGTTGCCTCCCTATGGATTTACAGTCTGGCCAACCTTTTATGCTCTCTGGGATCTCCAGTAAGTGATTAGAGGAGGTCACTGGGCTCTCATCGTATCTTTGGAGAGGTTCATGTGGACATTTTCTTGCTGGATTTTTAGTCCTTAGCTTGCAAGTTTCTGAGCCACTTCCTTCTCAGAGTCTGAAACCTGAAGTTCCTTTCTGTGGTATAAGTGGGTCACTTCTAAAGGCCACCAACCCAGGTGAACTGCTATCGGATGGCAACAGGTATATGTCTTCCAGGCAGGAGCTGGGATGGCTGTGGGATGTTCTTTCTTTTTCTTTCCCTTTATGGTTTTATTTGAAATATTATCCCAAATAATTACTTTTCTTTTTCAATTTGATTTCAAATTTATTACATACTTATAGAAAATGTGGAAAGTTACACACACACACAAACATACACATGGAAGAAAATAAAAATCATCCATAATTTCACCACCCAAGAATAACAACTATTGACCTAGGGTCTTGATCCTTCATATAGTTCTGTCTCTATCTCTGTCAGTAGGAGGAAATTTGTTTCTTATTCCTGATGTTTCTTTCCATGTTGAGGAACACCCCCCAACCACAACACTCCCAGGTGCTTATCTTAGCCCTTGCCTGACTGCTGGGGAGGTGGAGTATTACTGAACGGGCAAGTTTAGAAGAGGAACTAGATATGAACAGCCCAACTCCTACTTCTCTTTGTTTGTTGGAGTGTGCTCCTGCCAGGGACGTGTGGTCTCACTTGCTTGCTCTCAGTCATGCAGCCAGCTCAGTGGTAGGTTTACTAGAGGCCTGTGGGGTGACCATGTGGTTAAATCTGGCTGCTTAGGAGTTAAGGATTAGAAAATTCACTTACCCACAGATGTAAGCCACAGTACATCAGAATTAGCTTTTGATCAGCCTGGCCAGCAATGAAGGTGATAGTTGGGGCTTCATCTGCCTTCCCCTTCTGGATTGTCTCTTCCCTGGTTCAGACTTCAGCAGAAAAGAGAATTGTTGTTCATGGTCCCGCTTGAACTCCAGCATCTCTCTCTCTAACGCTCTATCTCACCTCTAGGAATTTTCCACGGGAGGAGCTGAGGAGATGCGATTAGTGCTAAAAACATACTCCTGCCTCTCCCTTCCTTCCCTTGGAATCGATTTGCACATTATAACGTGAGGGGAGTGGATGGGGAGAGCAGAAAAGTTGGTGTGTATAGTACAGTGTCTTATCCTTGCCCAAACCTTTTATTGAATTTGAACTTTTATAGTTAGAGGGATGAGGGCCCAAAATCACAGAACTGCTCAAGAAAGACTGCCAGTCTCTGGGCAAAGCAGAGCTGCTTGGGTCTTAGTGGCAAAGTGTGGTACAGAATTGGGAAGGGAGGCATTTTTTCATCTTCTGAATCAAACCCAGCAGTATTTTGGCACGCCAAGGATTGGAAGTAAACCAATTGTGATAGTGACCTTTCACGGTCAGAGGGCACGGGTAGGTGGGCCAAGAGAGGGAGAAGGGCTGCTGAAGCTGGCCCTGGTGGGGTTCCATGGAACTCCTTTCTGGAGACTTCTGAGAATTACTGGGGAATATTTTGAGAGAGACTTATTTCTAGGGATTATCCAGGTAGGAGTCTGGGCTGCAACAGCCACCCATTTATCTGATAAACATTTATTGATTGTAGACCATGAGCCATATATTCTTCTGGGTTTTAAGAATATCAAGGGGAATAAGATAGATAAAGTACTCTTTCCAAGGAACTTAGACTCTAATAGAGAAAATAGGGAGATAAATTTTATTATTTGTTAAAATTGTCTGGTAAGATCTGAGGAATCCATGTGTGTCAGTGTGTATATTTTTATATATATGATATGTGTATATAAATGTGTACATGTATAGTATATATACACACATGTATTACACACTTTTTATAAATTTAACATAATAATTTTTTTATAATTAAATGCCATACTAGAGCACCATTTTTATTTTTTTATTTTTATTTATTTATTTTTCTTTTTTACTTATTTTTTTAAATTTCTGAATATTATGGGGGTACAACACTTTGGTTATGTATATTGCCCATGCACTGCCCAAGTCAGAGCTACAATTGTGGACATCCCCCAGACAGTGCACCCCACACCCACTAGGTGGGAGTTTTCCCATCTCTCCCGCACTCCTCCCACCTGCCTGACCCCTGATGAATATTATTGCCATGTGTGCCATAAGTATTGATCAGTTAGTACCAATTTGATGGTGAGTACCAGTGGTGCTTGTTTTTCCATTCTTGTGATTCTTTGTTTTGAAGAATGGGCTCTAGCTCCATCCAGGATAATACCAGATGTGTTAATTCACTATTGTTTTTTATGGCTGAGTAATACTCCATGGTATACATATACCACGTTTTATTAATCCACTCGTGTATTGATGGGCACCTGGGTTGTTTCCACATCTTTGCAATTGTGAATTGCTGCTATAAACATTCGCGAGCAGATGTCTTTATTATAGAATGTCTTTTTTTCCTTTGGGTAAATACCCAGTAGTGGGATTGCTGGATCAAATGGTAGTTCTACTTTTAGTTCTTTGAGGTATCTCCATATTACTTTCCATAGAGGTTGTACTGATTTGCAGTCCCACCAGCAGTGTATGAGTGTTCCTATCTGTCCACATCCCCACCAACATTTGTTATTTTGGGACATTTTGATATAAGCCAATCTCACTGGAGTTAAGTGATATCTCATTGTGGTTTTGATTTACATTTCCCTGATGATTAGAGAGGTTAAGCAATTTTTTATATGTTTGCTGGCCATTAATCTGTCTTCTTTTGGAAAGTTTCTTTTCATGTCCTTTGTCCACTTTTTAATGGGGTTTTGATTGTTTCTTGTTGATTTTCCTAAGTTCTGTATAGATTTTGGTTATCAGCCCTTTATCAGATGTATAGCAGGCAAATATTTTCTCCCATTTTGTAGGTTGTCCGTTCACTCTAGTGATAGTTTCCTTGGCCATAGAGCACCATTTTTAATGCTTACATGATATTCCCTCAGATGGCCCTATCCTCCCTTCTATAATGTAATCCATCTCTTCTGTGGACATTTGGTGTGTTATATTATAAGTTATGATAGCTAATCCAGTCTCACCCCTCAAAGTCCCCATGACTTCCTCTGCATCCTTGGAAGCTGACTCACCTGTGTTCAGGGACAGTCCCCTCCCTCCATCTTTCCTGATGCTCAGTTGCCTTGGCCATCAGGGTGGCCCTTCTGTATGGTTTGAGCAGATCCGTAGCCTCTCCCACTGCTCCAGCCAGGCACAGTATTTCTTGGCCAGTGGCTGCCTGGGGTCCTCATGGTGCCAGAGCTGTGCAGAGTCTTGTGGCAGAGTGGAGAGAACAACTCTCTCCTTCACGTGACTTGCCTTCTCCCAAATTGTTCCCAAAGCAGTGTTCCCTGGGGCCCAGGAGGCACAGAGTTCGGTGAGCTGATTCTCACAGTTTTCCCTTTTAGTTGTCCCTCTTTTTAGGCCTTAAACATGCCTCTAGGGCATGGGTGAGGACACAGTTAAGATAACAACCTTCATTGGGCCTCAGCATCCTTCTGAGGCTACACTCGGCATGCCTGGCTTCTTCCCTCTGACTGAGCTGCTTCCTAGGGTACTTTTCAGTCCCTTGCTCGCCTCTCTCACCACCCCAGACCTAGAAGGGACTTCAGTACCACCCTACCAGTTCCCTTGCCCCTTCGAAACCCCAACAGTGAACACAGCTCAAGTTCTCTTGTAGCTGGTCCTGCCACGCTCTGGACATATTCAGATCTTCCTGAACTCCCAGCAATCTAAGTTGAATGGCAGCATGATATCCCCGCTACACTGAACTTATTAATATTATATTAATATTAATATATGTATCTCTGTTGTCTGGGTACAAGTGTATGAACATTTTTAAGGGTTGCCACATGTGGGCTGATATACAGAGAGTGGACCAGGCTTTAGCATTAAAGCCACAGAGAATACAGGCCCTGTTTTGTTTTGAACAGGAGGGCATCTAGTGCACAGAAGTTATGCAAAATTGACAACATCAGTCTTTCTCTGGTGGAGTAAACTCAACCATCAAAGATGAACAATCTCTAAGAACTCAAGGTCACTGGGGAAAAAAGTCTCAGACAAAGTCTCTAATTTTTCTCCTTCCTACTCAACCCACCACTCTCCCGGTTCTCACACAGTTTCACATGGCTTCTGGCCAGCCAGATGGGAGGGCTGATTTCTGACGGCCTGGGGCAAGATGAGTTTAGAGTTATTGGTGCAGGATACACTCCAAGGAACAGTTGACTGTTTCTTTAATCAGCCCGGCACTGGTGCCTTCTTGGGGCAGTGCTGCAGAAGGATGCCTGCATGTCTCATCAAAAGATCAGGCTCTTGGGATTTCTTCCTTTTTCTGAAAGCATTTGCTACAGGTGTCCTCTGGAAAAAGCACCCATTGCCTGAGAATGGTCTTTGATGGTGGAGGGGGAACGTGGCCAGAATAGACCCTCCTGGTGCTGGAAGTCCTGCTTGCTCGGGTGACCAACTGTTTTGGTTTTCCCAGGACAGTCCCAGTTTTAGCACTGAGAATACCAGGCAAACGGGGACAGTTGGTCACCCCTCTCCCAAATAAGCTCCAGGCCTGAAATTCCCACATTCAAGGAGCTAACAAGTTAGATAGTCAGAAGGTGAAGATATTGGGAGTCTGTTTAAAATGTGGTGAAAATCATTTTGGGCTTGGAAACCAGAAGCTGAGCTCCTGTCTTCCTCTTGTTATAAACTCTGAGATCTTGGGAGAGTCAATATGCCTGCCTGTGTTTCATTTTTTTCATCTGTAAAACCTGAGTAGTAAACTTGCCCTGCCTACTTCACAGAAGGCTACAGGGATCAAACACAATGTTGGATAAGAAGGCACTTTATAAACTGGAAGAACTTGGTCAGAGTAATGCGGTTTTGTTGTTTTAAGGTATTTATGTGTCAATGACACATGAGTCTCAGTTATGATTTATTCTGTTTATCCTGAATTTTATTTCTCAGCCTCACACTTAGTTAGGGGTAAATAAACACATATGTCACATGCCATAGAATGTGACAGGGGCCAAATGTGGAGCTGGAGAGAGGCTCAGGGAGTAGCTGGGATGCTGTCCTGTGAAAAGGCAGCATCATTACCTTTGGTGCCTACAAGCCCCTCTGCCATCGGTGGGTCTCCCCGCTGCTGTCTCATAGGATGAAGGATGAGTTTGGGGTGAAGGTGAACTGAAGATTAATTCAATTCTGTCGGGCATAGGACGAACTTCTCCAAAGAGCAATCAGTAAAGGAGTCGAGAATAACAAAAAAGAGACGGATTGCCTTTTTTTCCTTCTCTTTTTTATTTTTTCCATTTTGTAAGAGCCCAATTTAGTGAAATGGGCCTCTAGTGGGATGTGTTTTAAATGAGACACTCTGTGGAACACAAAACATGATGGGCAATGTGAATTGCTTTTTGTGTTCAGAGTTTTTGGTGCCCACATTTGCCTGAGTGCAGTTCACTACTTAAGAGAGAGGAATAGAATGGAAAATGCTGTAGGCACTACAGAAGGCCCATTATCTCAAAATAATTCTTCCCTTTTAGAATGTCACTGCAGCAAGGCTGGGGGCAGAGAACAGATGTGGCTCCTAGTCAAGAATACTTAGAACCCAAACCAGAAATTCAACTATGGGAATAGCTGACATCCAGGACGAAAGGCCATCGTTGACATGGTTGGTACTGAGCAATAGTGTCTAGCCCCTCGAAATGCAAATGCTGTTGTTTGCAGCACAAAAGCACCGATTTTCCCTGTAACAGAGCTTGTACTATTAAAATAGCATGTCCTGTGTGTAGTTGCCACACATTCTTTCCATTTTTTTTTTCTGTGTGAGTCAGAGTGCAGATTCTCGACAAGGCCGAAAAGAAAGAAAGCCATCTAATTTACATGGGCACAGAGTACCCACATCTGGATAGAGTTACAGTGAGCGGGAATTACTTGCAGCATTTAAATATAGGCGTGCAGAACTTCTTTCTTTTGACCATATGAGGCATTCACTATAATTCCATGAAAGCAAATCCTAAAATTCTACTTCTCATTAAAAGGGGCTGTTGCTAGTGTGATTCAACCATTACAGGAACTGACCCAAACTTACAGGAATTGACCCAAACCTGGAGGCTGACAATGAGTGGCATGAGGCCACCAGACTCTCACCACCCTTCAGATGGCCAAAATTACACAACATTGTTGAAGCCATGCTAGAACCCACTATGTCTGTGCCAGGATGCTGGCAGGAGCTGAGATCTGTCCCAACTGAACTCCCAAGCTTTGTAGTAAGCTACAGATGCTGGGAAAGCTGGATGGAAATCGATAGTGTCAGGCCCCACGCAGGATGGGACTTGTGTACTTTAATGCCAGCACCAATAGACATGTTTCCAGTTCAAATAAAATGTGGGGAAAGAGAATATAAATAGCAGATACCCAGGCACTAGGAAAGCAAATATGAATACATGATATATAGGAACCAGGGAGACAAGAGCAAAGATAAATGGCTGCCTCCTGAAGCTGGGGGCTCATTAATACTTAATTACTGGCATTTAAGGAAGAACTATAGATTTTACAACTGAGCAGATAGCTTTGTTGATGTGTGAATGGTGGTGACATTGTTAAAGACCTCAGTGAGGAAACTGGTAGATAAGTATGGAAGATTATATTGTTAGAGGGCTAACGAGGCAGAAAATAAGTATCACTTTATGGACTTGTTTTCTAAATGACTCACAAAGCATTAAGATGACAGTCAGCTTTATGCATTTGCTGAGTTCTACCTTTTCCATCTTAGGTTTCTGTCAGATTACATCTGGTAGAATTTTAGGCATCCAACCTTGACTTCTTCTGTCCTTCTCTGGGTCCCCTGACAGTCTTCTGAGGCAGCGTGTTGATTTTATTGCCTTTGCAGTTGGCTCCATCACAATTTCTTTCAGGGAGAGTATGTATCTTTATTTAGGAAAAGTCCTTGATTTTTGTTAATGACAAAAGTGAGACTCTAAGGCATGGGTAAACAGGGCTGAAGGAAGTAAGGGGAGAGCAGTCTTGCTCTGCGCTGGATGTAGGCTACACAAGTGAGCGTGAGTGGCGAGGGAGCAGCAAGCAGAGAGGAGGACTGAGGGAGCACAGTGAGATCGGGCAGGTCCCTGGCGCTGTGATTGTTGAGAGATATCTGCTACTCAGGTTGGAGTTTCTGTCATTGCCGTGATGGAAATCTTGCCTCCCCGATGGCCATAGCTTCAGTAAAGTCTACCTCTATAAATGCAGATTGCCTTGAGTGAGTGGATTTGGGGAAATCAAGGAACTCATTGAGTTTCACATTGGGTTTGATGAAATAGTGAATTGGGAGATAATGCATTAGCTGAGGAAACAGGGATTTGGGGGCAGAGGTATGGTAAGAGCTGCTAGGTGATTACCAATATCCATTCTTTCCTTTTCCTATCATAGAAGAACTGCTGAGTTTTATCTGGGAATATTGCTGTCCAGAAAGAGACTGTATTTCTAAGTCTTTTTGAAAGTATGTGTCAACGTATGACTTAAGATGCCTAATGGATGT
Organism: Daubentonia madagascariensis; assembly: GCA_023783475.1. Classification (NCBI taxonomy): domain Eukaryota; kingdom Metazoa; phylum Chordata; class Mammalia; order Primates; family Daubentoniidae; genus Daubentonia; species Daubentonia madagascariensis. The sequence continues at coordinate 26,078,676 of JAKFHU010000585.1, forward strand.
GGTAGAAATGATATGTATTTCATCTGAGCTGTGCCCTTAAAGAAAATGAACATGTACTTTCCTGCCACTTTGCCTGCTTTTGCTGGCTGGTACGTGATGAAAGAGCTGGAGCAGCCACCTTGGACCCAAATATGGGAGTCATATGTTGAGGATGATAACGCCACCCTACCAATCCTGGATTGCCAATGTCTGGACTATTATATGAGAGAAAAATGAAATCTATAATGTCATAAATTGCAAAAGCACCGTTATTTTGTATAACCTCAAGAAGAAAAACATACATAGCCAATTAAACTATGACACAGGGCTAAATGTCATTGATTATAAGGCATAGTCCCATTTCAGAGTTGTTTAAAAGTGAAAAATTTGTGTCTTAAAATCACTGAAATAAAATAAATTGTCTTGTTTAAGTCACTGCACCTTGGATTCATTGTAACAGCAGCTTATGCTTTATCCTACCTAACATTAAATTTGCTATCAGAAGTGGGGTGCTCTATAACAAAATCCAAAATAAATGGCTTAGTGGTTGGGCAGCAGGAGGCAAAGAAAAACATTGCAAGCTGGACATCTGATGATTCTTGTTATGACTTGAAAAAATATTCAGGAAAATGGTCTCTAGCCAGGTGTGGTGGCTCATGCCTATAATCCTAGTACTGTGGGAGGCTGAGGTGGGAGGATCACTTGAGGCCAGGAGTTCAAGACCAGCCTGAGCAACATAGCAAGCACCCATATCTACAAAAAATAAAAATTAAAAAACCCAGCAAGGTGTGGTGGTGCACACCTGTAGTCCCAGGCTGAGGCAGGATGATCATTTGAGCACTTGAGCTGAGGAGTCTGAGGTTGCAGTGACCTATAATGATGCCACTGCACTCCAGCGTGGGCAAGAGAGTGAGACCCTGTCTCAAAAAAAAAAAAAAAGATCTCTAATAAAATCTTGGAAGACAGATTGCATGATGCCAGATAGATCCAGAAACTTTAGTGAAACTGGTTGAAAAAACTCAGAATGTTGATGTATTCTAGAAACTTTTAGATCAATGATTTCAGGCTAGTTATATAAGGTGATAGCTCATGTTCTAAAGGGGCAGCTTTAGCAGATGACAGTGTTATAGCCCCAAGACTTCCCCATCACTTCCCAGTGAGACTTCTGGTCCAAATAGGAAGAGCTAACCCAGAAGCAAAAATCAGATTAAGGATATTGCCTTCCCACCCAAACCTACTGTTTCAGATGGTCCCAAGGAAGCTACAGTTACTGGTAGAAAGAGGGAGAGACAGATATGGTTGGAGCACAAAGACCAGTAAATGTAAGATCAGTTAAAAAACCAACCCTGTTTGGATGAGCCCTTTGGCTATGGTTACACATACATGGAACCAACTGGAACCAAATAGCCAGAGGCATAAAAATATTTTTGAGACGTTTAAGTGCCAAAGGAACTACAAGTCTGGTTATTCTTCCATCCCTAAAACAACCCCCCCAATATGTCCCAAGCAGGAAGTAAGTCACAAAAGCCGTACAGCTGCCAAGTAGGGCATGGTCTTCAAGACCCACTTAATATGTGACAAGTGGGAATAATGGAGAAGGGGAAACTTCTCAGTAGCAGAAGCAAGATCAAGTCAAGAGCATTTATCCAGTCCGGGGAGGTGGACCTTGATACTTGCTGTGGACAAATGAGTGCTGTGTTTTTCCCTCTCTACTTTTCCCAACCAGAGTTTTAAATCACAGTTTGTTTCTTCTCCACCATTGTAGGTCAGGTGTGTGTGTGTGTATGTGGAAGTGGCAGATAACTCCCCACTAGACCATGAGAAGCGACATTTAGACTTGGTGGAAAAGTCTGCTCCTCACAGGACAGCCCAGACCAGGAGCAGCTAGATGCAGCGACTAGATGGAACATGCGGCCGAATCCCTCAGAGATGGGGCAGGCAGGATCCATTAGTGGGAAGAAGGGTGTGAATAGATATATGAGTGGCTGGAGGGGGATCTGTGATGGAGACTGCTGGTTATCCTTCAGCATCCATTTTTTCTTTCCTTTACTCCTCTTTGTAGTTGGGTCTGTGACAGCCCAGGTAATGACTTCAATTCCAAACCTCTTTTGCAGCTGATTGTGCAATGAGATAAGTTCTGGGCAATGGAGCATGAGCAGAAACGATGAGTGCCGCTTCTGCATTGCGCCTCTATAAGGCGTGGACTTGAGCTCTGCATATTATTTCCCTCTTCCTGCTGTCTGGGGTGCAGATATCATGTGATGGCAGGAGCTAGACCGATTACCTCGAACTCACGCATGAAAGCTATTCATTGAAGATCGCAGAGTGGCTTTACCTTCTTTGTTCTGGAAAACTCTGGACCATTACTTAAGAGAGAACATACTTCTACTGTGTTTAAGCCACTACTCTTTTAAGTCTCTTTATTATGGCAGCTGAGGCTGGTCCCTAAGTAATACAGGCAGTAACCAAAAGCATGACCAACCCATGAACTGGCAGAAATTTTGTGGAGGGCTTCTGAATTAAGGATTCAAGCTAAATCTTATCTCTATCTCAAGGGGCAGGTGAGGAGAGAAGGTAAGATCTAGATTTCCTGTTGGGCCTTCCATTTCCCAGAACAGACCAGAAAAACCAGACAGGAAGTACAGGTGCTAATATAGCTACAGCAACCTCTGCCCCAAAAGCTGGCCAGGAGGCAATGTGAACCTCACTCTGTCCAAAGATGTGGATAATTTTCATATATTCAGTGTCATCAGGCCTCTCTCTGACATCATTGCTTACAAGCCAATACTTTACTACTGGCAGGGAGAGGAAGAGAGGCCAAAACACATATTTTTTTCCCCTAACAGAAAGGTGTATCTAATAGTTTGTAAACAAAGAGATGGAAAAGATATTTCTAAATTTGTCAGTCACTGGACTAAACTGGGAAAGTTCTGTATGGGTTTCTTGAGAGGTCTTATACAAAATAGTAATTAACATATATTGGGATTCTTGGAGCAATCTTTCTATGTAAGTCACCTGGATGTTCTACTGCTGTGGTCCCCAACACCTGGGCCACAGATTGGTACTGGTCTGTGGCCTGTTAGGAACTGGGCCGCACAGCAGGAGGTGAGCAGCAGGCGAGCAAGGGAAGCTTCATCTGTATTTACAGCCACTCCCTATCACTGCCTGAGCTCTACCTCCTGTCAGATCAGTGGCAGCTTTAAATTCTTATAGGTGCGTGAACCCTACCGTAAACTGTGCATGTGAGGGATCTAGGTTGCGCACTCCTTATGAGAATCTAATGCCTGATGCTCTGAGGTGGAGCAGGGGTGGTGATGCTAGCACTGGGGAGCAGCTGCAAATACAGATTATCATTAGCAGAGAGGTTTGACTGCACAGAGACCATAAGAAATCAATTGCTTGCAGACTCATATTAAAACCCTATCAGTGAGCAGAAAGTGACAATTAAGCCGTGTCTGGTGGGGGCTTTTAGTGGCAAGCGAGTTGATGTACTTCAATTGTACAGCTGCATCTGGTGGCAGGCTTTAAGTCAGAATCCGACACTTACTTTAGTCCACATGTGGCCTGCCCGTTATTTTATTTACCACTTCTATCTGTGCCTCTTTCCCGCACTGCGCACTTGTATCAGTCACAGTTTTGGTAAGACCATAAGCTAACCTTAGCAAAAATGAATGAAAAGCAAACGTCGCTGGAGAGCTTCTTTGAAAAGGGGGAAAGACCCAACGATGAGACAGCAGAAGACTCTAAAATTGCCAACAAAATGAAAGCTGCGTTTCAAAGAAAATACCAAGAGTCCTACTTAAATTAAGGGTTCATTGCAACAGGTGATTCACATTCTCCAAGCCCACTTTGTATAAAATGTGGCTCTCCAATGAAGCCATGAAGCCTTCAAAACTGCTTCGCCACGTGGAGACCAAGCACCCTGCATTAAAAGCCAAGTCTTTGGAGTTTTTCAAAAGAAGAAAAAGTGAACACGAAGAACAGAAGCAATTATTGAAGGCCACCACTTCATCAAATGTGTCTGCACTGAGAGCATCATTCTTAGTGGCTAACCACATTGCTAAACCTAAGAAGTCCTTTACTATTGATGAAAAGTTGATCCTGCCTGCTGCTAAGGATATTTCCCATGAACTTTTAGGAGAGGCTGCAGTTCAAAAGGTGGCACATGTTCCCCTTTTGGCTAGCACCATAACTAGACAAATTGACAAAATAGCAGAGGATATTGAGGCACAATTGTTAGAGAGGCTTAATGAGTCACCATGGTATGCAATCCAGGTTGATGAGCCTACTGATATTCATAATAAGGCAACAATACTTGTTTTTGTGCAATATATTTTTCAGGAAGATGTGCATGAGGATATGTTATGTGCATTTTTGTTGCCAACCAACCACAGCTGCAGAACTATTCAAGTCTTTGAATGATTGCATATCAGGAAAACTGAACTGGTCGTTTTGTGTTGGTATATGCATGGGCAGAGCAGCTGCCATGACTCGATGGCTTTCTGGTTTTACTACTTGGTCAAGGAGGTCGCTTCTGAATGTGAGTCTATGCACTATGTCACCCATAGAGAAATGCTGGCTAGCCGAAAAATGTCACCTGAACTAAATAACGTTTTGCATGATGTGATTAAAATTATCAACCACATTAAAGTACATGCCCTCAACTCACATCTGTTCATGCAGCTCTGTAAGGAGATGGATGCAGAGCACACACGTCTTCTCTTATACACAGAGGTGAGATGGTTTCTAAAGGTAGATCACTGGACAGAGTTTTTCAGTTACAACAGCCGCTCCAGAGATTTCTTTTCGAAATCACAGTCACCACTAGCAGCATGTTTCAGTGACACAGAACGGGTCACAAAACTTGCTTACTTGTGTGACATATTCAACCTGCTCAATGAGCTCAATCTGTCACTTCAGGGGAGAATGACAACTGTGTTCAGTCAGCAGATAAAGTGGCTGCATTCAAAGCCAAACTGGAATTACGGGGGGGATGAGTGAATGTTGGGATTTTTGACATGTTTCAAACATTAGCAGAGATTTTGAAAGAGACTGAGCCAGGGCCTTCTTTCTCTCAGCTGGTGCATGATCACCTATCTCAGCTTCAAAAAGGTTTGAGCGTTACTTCCCAACCACAAAAGACCCCCAAACTGGGAAGGAATGGATCTGCGACCCATTTGTGAACAAGCCAGGCGAATTGACTTTGTCTGTGCTAGAAGAGGATCAACTGCTTGAGGTCGCAAATGACAGTGGCCTCAAAAGCGTGTTTGAGACAACATCAAATCTCCATACATTCTGGATTGAATATCCTGAGATTGCCACAAAAGCACTGAAAAGCCTGCTTCCATTTCCAGCATCCTATCTTTGTGAAGCAGGGTTTTCTGCAGTGACAGCAACCAAAATGAGATTACGGAGTAGACTGGACATAAGCAACACACTTCGGGTCTCACTGTCTCCTATCACCCCCAGATGGGACCATCTAGTTGCAGGAAAACAAGCTCAGGGCTCCCACTGATTCTGCATTATGGTGAGTTGTATAATTATTTCATTATATATTACAATGTAATAATAATAGAAATAAAGTGCACAATAAATGGAATGTGACTGAATCACCTGGAAACCATCCCCCCACATCCCTCTGTCCATGGAAAAATTGTCTTCCATGAAACTGGTCCCTTGTGCCAAAAAGGTTGGGGACCGCTGTTCTACTAGACCCGTGTAAAAAGGGAAATGAAACTTTCCTTGCTGACTGCAGCCAGGATCTGTCAGAAGCATTGATAAGTGCAACTGAAGCAGTCTGAGAATATGGGCATTAAATAAATGCTGTTCCAATTGCTTAGATCCCCACCTACTCACAGAAGCATGGAGGTTTTATATCCAGATGAACCTTGACTGATCACTTTGTTCTCATTTTATATTTATGGAAAGCTGAAGTGACCTGACCATTAGGGACAGCAATAGACTGAAGCATGGTCTCCTGACATCCAGACCACTGTTCTTTCTTTTTAAATTTTTATTATTTAAAAATAATTTTAGTTGTACATATTTATGGGATACAGAGTGATATTTCAATACATGTATACAATGTGTAATGATCAAATCAGGTAATTAGCATATCTATCACCTCAAACATTTATTATTTCTTTGTGTTGGGAACATTCAAAATCCTCCTTCTAGCTATTTGAAAATATACAATGAGTTATTGTTAACTATAAATCAACCAACAGTGCTATAGAACACTAGAACTCATTCCTATATAGTTGTAATGTTGTATCTGCTAACCAACCTCTCCCTCTCCTCCCCTTCCCCTTCCCTGACAACCACAATTCTACTCTCTACTTCTATGTGCTTAACATTTTTAGTTCTCACATATGTGCGAGAACATGTGGTATTTATCTTTTTGTGCCTGACATTTCACTTAACATAATGTCCTCCAGGCTCATTCATATTGCAGTAAATGTCAGGATTTCATTCTTTTTTATATCTGAATAGTATTCTATTGTGTATATGGAAAAGGTACATCACATTTTCTTTATCCCTTTATCTGTTGATGGACACTTAGGTTGATTCTGTATCTTGGCTACTGTGAATAATGCTGCAATAAATATGGGGGTACAGATATCACTTTGATATACTTATTTCTTTTCCTTTGGACAAATACCCAGTAGTGAGATTACTGTTTCCATACAGGCTGTACTAATTTAAATTCCTACCAGCAATGTCTAAGAGTTCCCACTTCTCCACATCCTCTCCAGCATTTGTTATTTTTTAAAATCTTTTTGATAATAGCCATTCTAACTGGGGTGAGATGATACCTCATTGTGGTTTTGATTTGCATTTCCCTGGTGGTTAATGATGATGAGCACTTTTTTCATATCCTTCTTGGCCATTTGTATGTCTCCTTTTGAGAAATATCTATTCATATCCTTCGCCCATTTTTAAATTGGAGTACTTTTTTTGCTGTTGAATTATTTGAGTTCCTTGTATATTCTGGATATTAGTTACTTGTCAGATGAAGAATTTGCAAGTATTTTCTCTCATTCTACAGGTTGTCTCTTCACTCTGTTGATTGTTTTTCCTTTGCTGTGCAGAAGCTTTTTAGCTTGATATAGTCACATTTGTCTATTTTTGCTTCTTTGCCTGTGCATTTGAAGTCTTACTTATAAAATCTTTGCTCAGACCGATGTCCTAAAGCATTTCCCCTCTATTTTCTTCTTGCAGTTCAATAGTTTTGGGTCTTACATTTTAATATTTCCTCAAATCCATTTTGAGTAGGTTTTTGTATATGGAGAAAGATAGGGGTTTAGGTTCATTCTTCTGCATGTGTATATACTGTTTTTCCAGCCTTATTATTGAAGAAGCTATCCTTCCCCCAATGTATGTTCTTAGTGCCTTTGTCAAAAATCAGTTGGCTGTAAATATGTGGACTTATTGCTGGGTTCTCTATTTTGTTCCATTGGTCCATGTGTCTGTTTTTTATACCATTACAATGTTGTTTTGGTTATAATGGGTTTGCAATATAATTTGAAGTCACACAGACTTCAAAAAAAGTCTAGATGCCTCCAGTTTTTTTTATTTTTGCTCAGTATTGCTTTGGCTGTTCATGGTCTTTTGTGGTTACATATGAATTTTTTTCTATTTCTGTGAAGAATGTCATTGGTGTTTTCCTAGGGATCTCATTGAATCTATAGATTGCTTTGGATAGCATGGTCGTTTGAACAATATTAATTCTTCCAATCCATGAACATGGATGTCTTTCTCTTTGTGTCCTCTTCAATTTCTTTGATCACTGTTTTGTAGTTTTCATTGTAGAGATCTTTCACCTCCTTGGTGAAATTTATTCCTAGGTTTTTTCTTTTTGTAGTTATTGTAAATGGGATTGATTTTTTAATTTATTTTTCAGCTACTTTCTTATTGGTGTATAGAAATGCTACTGATTTATGTATGTTGATTTTTGTATCCTGCAACTTTACTGAATTTATCAGTTCTAGGAGTTTTTTGGTTGAGTCTTTAGTTTTTTTTAAATATATAAGATTATGTCATCTGCAAAGAGGGACAATTTGACTTCCTCTTTTCCAATTTGGATACCATTTATTTCTTTCTTTTGCCTAATTGCCCAGGCTAGGACTTCTAGTACTACATTGTATAAAAGTAATGAAAGTGAGCATCTTTGTCTTGTTCCAGATCTTAGAGGAGAGGCTTTCAGTTTTTTCCGATTCACTATAATGTTAGATGTGAGTTTGTCATATGTGGTCTTTATTGTGTTGAGCTATGTTCCTTCTATACCTAATTTGCTGAGCATTTTTATCATGAGGGGATGTTGAATTTTATCAAAAACTTTTTTGGCATCTATTGATATGATCATGTTTGATGTGATGTATCACATTTATTGATTTGCATATGTTGAACCATCCTTGCATTCCTGGATAAATTCCACTTGATCACAGTATATTATCTTTATCATGTGCTGCTGGATTCAGTTTGCTAGTATTTAGTTAAGGACTATTGCATCTATGTTCATCAGGGTATTGGCCTGTAGTTTTGTAGTTGTCATTTTTGTGTCCTTATCTGGTTTTAATATCAGGGTAATGCTGTCTTTGTGGAATGAATTAGGAAGAATGCCCTCCTCTTCAATTTTTTTTGGCATAGTTGAGAAGAATTGGTGTTAGTTTTTTGAAAGTTTGGTAGAATTCAGTAGTAAAGCCATCTGGTCTTTAACTCTTCTTGGTTGGGAGACTTTTTATTACTGATTCAATCTCATTACTTGTTATTGGTCTGTTCAGGTATACTTCTTCCTGGGTCAATCTTGGTAGGTTATATGTGTCCAGGAAGTCATTCATTTGCTGTAGGTTTTCTAATTTGTTGGCATATAGTTGTTTATAGTAGTCTTTAATGATCCTTTGTATTTCTGTGGTATCAGTTGTAATGCCTCCTTTTTCATTTCTGATTTTATTTATTTCAGTCTTCTCCCTTTTTTCCTTAGTCTACCTAATGGTTTGTTGATTTTGTTTATTTTTTCAAAAAACCAACTTTTTGTTTCATTAGTCTTTTGTAATTATTTTTGTCTCTATTTCATTTAGTTTTGTTCTGATCTTTATTATTTCTTTCCTTCTATACATTTTGGGTTTGGTTTGTTCTTGTTTTTCTGGTTCCTTTAGGTGCATTGTTATCTTGTTTATTTGAAATCTTTCTACTTTTCTGATGTAGGCATTTATTGCTATAAACTTTCCTCTTAGTACTGCTTCTGCTGTGTCCCATAGATTTTGGTATGTTTTGTTTCTATTCTCATTAGTTTTAAGAAATATTTTGATTTTCTTCATGATTTATTCATTGACCCTTTGATCATTCAGGAACATGTTCTTTAATTTGCATGTGTTTTATACAGTTTCCAAAGTTCCTCCTGTTACTGATTTCTAGTTTTATTCCATTGTTGTCTGAGAAGATCCTTGATATAATTTTGATTTTTAAAAATTCGTTCAGACTTGTTTTGTGGCCTAATATATGATCTATTGTGGAGAATATTCCATGTGCTGGTAAGAAGAATGTGTATTCTGCAGCTGTTGGATGAAATGTTCTATAAATGTCTGTCAGGTTCATTTGGTCTGTAGTGAAACTTAAGGCCAATGTGTCTTTGTTGATTTTCTATCTAGATGATCTCCCCAATGCTGAAAGTGGGGTGAAGTCCCCAACTGTTATCACATTGGAGTCTATCTCTCCCTTTAGATCTAATAATATTTGCTTTATATATCTGGGTGCTCCAGTGTTGGGTGGATATATATTTAGAATTGTTATATCTTATTGTTGAATTAATCTCTTTATTATTATATAATGACCTTTTTTGTCTCTTTTTAAGTTTTTATTGACATAAAGTTTATTTTGTCTGATATAAGTATAGCTACTCCTGCTTGCTTTTGGTTTCTGTTTGTGTGGAATATTGTTTTCCATTCCTTCATTTTCAGTCTATGCAAATGCCTTTGCAGATCAAGTGAATTTCTTGTAGGCAGTATATAGTTGAGTCTTTTTTTGTTTATTATCCATTTAGCCCATCTATATCTTTCAGTTGGGAAATTTAATCTATCTACATTCAAGGGTGTTATTGATAGGTGAGGACTTATTTATGTCATTTTGTTGTTTTCTAGTTGTTTTGCATGTTCTTTGTTCCTTTCTTCCTCTCTTATTGTTTATCTTTGTGGTTTGGTGGTTTATTGTAGTGATAACATTTGATTCCTTTCTCTGTCTTATTTGTGTATCTGCTTTATCAGTGAGTTTTTGACTTTCATGTGTTTTCATGATGGTAGATATTGCCCTTTTGCTTCCAAATGTAGGACTCCCTTAAGCATTTCTTGTAGGGCCAGTCAATGGGCGATGAATTCTCTCAGTTTTTGCTTGTCTAAGAGATTTTATTTCTCCCTTACTTCTGATGGATAGCTTTGCTGGGTATAGTATTCCTTGGCTGAAAGTTTTTTTCTTCTTTTAGCACTTGGAATATATCCTATTCTCTTCTGGCTTGCAAGGTTTCTGCTCAGAGATTTGCTGTTAGTCTGATAAGGCTTCTTTTATATGTGACTTGATGCTTTTCTCTTACAGTTTTTAGAATTCTCTCTTCATCTTTTTAGAATTGACTTTTGACAGTTTAACTATAATGTCTTTAACTTTATAGGAGAAGACTTTTTTGGGTTGAATCCCTTTGGGGGTCTTTGGGCTTCCTGTATCTGGATGTCTATATCTCACAAGACTTGGGAAGTTTTCAACTATTATTTCATGAAGTAGGTTTTCTGTATTTTCTCCCATATCTTTGCCTCCTGAAACACCAATAATGCAAATATTTGTTTGCTTAATGGCATCCTATGTGTCCTGTAAGCTTTCTTCATTCTTTTTATTCTTTTTTCCTTTTTTCTGGTCTGACTGAGTTATTTCAAAAGCCCAGTCTTCAAGTTCAGAGATTCTTTCTTCTGCTTGATCTAGTCTATTATCGAAGCTCTTAATTTTATTTTTTATTCCACTCATTGAATTCTTCAGTTCCAAGATTTCTGTTTGATTCTTTTTTAATGATATTTATCTCTTTTTTGAATTTCTTATTCCGATCATAAATTGTTTTCCTCCTTGTGTTGAATTGTCTATTTGTGTTCTCTAGTATCTCACTGAGTTGCCTAAAGATCATTATATTGAATTCCTTTTCAGGCATTTCATAGATATCTTTTTCTTTGGGGTCTGTTACTGGAAAGTTATTGTGTTTCTGTGGAGGTGTTATGTTTTGTTGCTTTTTCATGTTTCTTGTATCAGCAAGTCAATATTTGCACTTCTTCCATTTTATAAAGTTACTTTCATAGAGAAAGACTTTATTCTGTAGATGTGTCCTATACTGTCACTTGGGGAGGTTGCTTTAGCTTTGGCTCTAGGTGGTCATCGTAGTGTAATCTCGATATGATTTCTTTGGCTGTAATTAACATCAGCAGTGTCTGTGAGTGCCTCAGTGGCCTAGGCTGTAGTTATTTTTGGAGGCTATGGCATGGCTTTGCTGGGAAGGGGGACACCGTGGAGGCTGGTCCTTAGGCCCTTGGGTCCAGAAGCCTTGCTGCTGGAGGTGGTAGAGTCACTGGCAGGGATGGTGATGGGCCCTATGTGGGCCAGTTCTCAGGCTCCTAGGCAGGTGCTCTCAGGCTCTGGGGAGTGTGTGCATTGGCTCCATCTGTCCTGGGGGTAGCCTCCTTGCTGTGCTGGACTGCCTGTTTCCCAGGGTGAAGGACACTGCATGAACTCAGGTGCTGGAGTAATGGCTGCACTGCTGGGTCCAACTGGTGTCACAATATTGAGACCTTCAGGTCAATGTGGTAAGATGTTGGCAGTCCCCAGGGATATGAAGATGCAGGAACTAATGGGCCCCGAGACAGGATGTACTCTGGTGGTCACTGTGCTCTCAAAATGGTGCTGTGCTGGGTCCTGGGGAGTGGGAGTAATCCAGTGTGTATTCTCTTTCTGGAATATTGCAGTAGCACGGCTCCAGGCAGCCCCCTATACTGGGCTCAGGGCCTGGGAGGACTATGGAGCTTTCTTGTAGCTAGGATTACAGACATCTGTGGTGGAAATATGAACTTCTGGGGATTTCCTTCTTACCATTTCCCTTCAGTGGGGAGTTCCTCTTGGCTCCAAGATGATCCTACCTGGCTGCTTCACTTCCCTCTCTATGCTGCCATCCCAAGTTTCTGTGCCTTAGAGGGTGTTTGTCACTTCCTTGATGAATTCCACTATTCTCCCTTAGATACTATATTCAATATGTGGTTATCTATTTATTGTTTCAGTCCTTTATCATGGAGGAGGCAGGTGTTGGGAGCCTCAAGTCAGCAATCTTGATGACCCAGACCACTGTTCTGCCTCACTTGCTCTCTTTAGAACTTCTACTGGGGACCTTATCAGGGGAGAGACACATACTACCTGGGGCTCCCATTAGGATTGCTTAGGGAGCTCTGAGTTGAAGCTTTACAATATCCACCCCTCCATTTTAGACAAAGCCTCCAGTCTTGAAAGTAGTGTCCGTTCACTCACTGAACAAATATTTATAGAGATCAATGATGGTTCAAGTGCTATTACAGGTGCTAGGGATATAACACCAAGAAACAGACATAAATCTCTGCACTCCTGGAACTTACATAATAATAAACACAATAAAAAAATTATAAGGAATGTTAAAAGTGCAATAGAAGAAAATAAAACAATAAAGGGGATAGAGAATACCAGATTGAATGCAGTGGTATTATTTTAAATTGAGTGATCAGGGTGGGCTTCACTGAGAAGTTATTATTACTCCAAAGACCTGAAGGAAGTAAGAGAATGGATCATGCATATATTTCAGTGAGGAAGCAGCTGGTCAAGGGAAAAGCCAGTTCAAAGGCCCTAAAGCAGGAGGGTGCCTGCCTAATTAGTAGAACTTTACCTTCTTGCACTCATGGTAAATGGTCATGATTGTTTTAAAGAATCTCTCTCTCTCTCTCTCTCTCTGTCTCTATCTCTATCTCTCCCCCGCCCATCACAGACAATACCCTAAATAGTACTGCTGTCTCCTTACATGATTCTCTTACAACTGCTATTACTAGCATATACCAGACAGTGCTCCAAGTACTTTATATGTTTAATTCATTCAAATCTCGCAACAGTCTTAGGATATAGGTAGTGTTATTATCTTCATTTTATAAATTAGGGAACATCAAGGTTAAATAACTGGCCCATGGCCAAATAAGTAGTAAAGATCAGAGACAGGATTTGGATCCAAGGATTTTAGTACCTCAGGATTTTGGTAGGAGAGCCCATAATTTTTAACCACAAATCTATAAGATGCCCTGCTAATCTGCTACTGATAGGACATAGTCTGCAGTCTAGTGTTAGGTAAGGGGTCAAAGTATTTTCTTTGTCTTCTAAGAATTAAAACCACATTTAGTGACTGATTCTAAGTATGATCCCCATTGTGGAGGTGGATCTTCCATAAACAGGAATGGTTGCTGAAGGGAAAAATCCCTCTGTTTTCTTTAGAACAAAACATCCAAGTTACATGGAATGCACCACATGATTTTTGTGAATTGAAGTCAATTTGGCACCAACAGAAATAACCTTAGGAACAAAGTTTGTATACAGTGTGTTCTTACGGAAACCACAGTTAGAACATAGAGTAAACTGTTAAAGATAGACCCTTCTTTCTGGAGTTGCATTAGCTGTCTTTGGGTGGGGACAGCAAATTGTTTCGTTTATAAGCTTTGTACATCAAAAGCTAGATCTGCTTATACTTTAAAACCAAAAGGAGGAGGAAGACTTATTTTTAGCTATCTGAAATTTAAACCAAACCCAACATTGACATATAGATGTCTCAGACTGTACCATGTCAGAAAATTTCTCAAAGATGACATTAAACAACAATATATTATTGTGGCTGTAGAAAGTCAGTGAGGTTCTTCTCTTATAACTTGGTTTAATAGCTATGGGGACAGTGGGATAAAGATATTGGCTTTCTCAGAATTATAGCAGGCTGGCAGAGATTGTGATCATCCATGGGAACTGGGTTCAGTCTCAGGAGAATGAGGATACCACTGTATCTAGCAGAAACAGCTTTTGGTGCTTTGGGTCAGTCAATCAGCTGGCCAAAGTGTTGCCTACTGCATTCAGTTTGTAAGGGAAAGCTTTAATTGTTAAATTTTATGTGTGTGTGTATGTGTATGTGTGTGTGTAGTGTAGATGATATACTTACTCATTTTAGGTTAAGTTTAAAAACATACATTAATCTAAAAATATTCACTGGTAATCTTCAACCTCAAAAATAACTGCTCAACATTTTAGGTAGACCTTTCCACCTAGATAGGTATATAAATATTGAATAGATATAGAGATAGATACAGACATATAGATATATCAAACATATTTGAAACTATAGTTTTTCACTCTACAAAAAAATAACATGAAATCATCCACACTATTGAATAGCTTATTTTTTTCTTCTAATGTTTTTCAATGTGATATTTTACTTAGCATTTTTCCATGCCATTGAATGTTTTTTAACACCATCACTTTTACTTATATTCCATTTAAGTTCATGAGTATTCCATGCTTTATTTAACTGATACCCTATTGTGGTAGGTCCCCAAAGATTAACATGCCCAGTCCCTAGAATCTGTGAATATGTTAAATTACATGACAAAAGGAATTTTGCAGATGGAATTAGAGTTACCATTCTTCATATAGGGAGAGTATCATTGATTACAGGGTGGGCTCAAGGTAATCACAGGGGCCTTTCATAGTGGGGGAAAGAAAAAGAAACACAGGTCAGAGAGATGTGACTTGGAAGGACTGGCCCCACCATGAGCCAGGAAATGTGGAGGTGTATAGAAGCTGGGAATGGTTCTCAGCTGAAAGCCAGTAAGAAAATGGGGACCTCAATCCTAATACCAAGAGGAAACAGGGACCTATTCTCCCCTACAACCCCTACAAGGGAATGCAGCCCTGTTGATGTCTTGATTTAGCTTGGTGAAGACTTGAAGCAGAAAAACCAGATAAGCCCAGTGGACTTCTGACCTACAGAACCTTAATATAATGAATTTGTGTTGTTTTCATCCACTAAGTCTGTGGTAATATGCTATAATAGCAACAGAAAACTAATGCACCCACTGTAGTACATCTAGGTCACTTTCAATTTTTCACAAATGAAATAAGGCTGCAATGAACATCCTTGTAGCTAACCTTGATGCACATCTTTGATTATTTCTTCAGGATAAGTTCATTTAAGGGGAACTATGGGTCAATGGTATATGGAATTTTCAGGCTTTTGATGTGCAGCACATTCTCAAAGGAGCATCATTTTGTGATTGGGAGTGAGGCAAAGGGGTAAAGGAAGGCCACTGTTCCTTTCTTTTAGCTGTTGGTTCTAGCTGTTTGGTTTCCATAGTGTGTACCGTATAACTCTTTCTTCTTCTCAACTGGCCACAGAAGCTTTTGTGTTTTCTGTGTATATTGAAATAATGGCTACATTAGTGGAATAATGGTCAGCCCAAGAGCTGCTTGAGAAGGTCTCTATGGTGAAGCTGCTCCGTAAAGTTTGGAACGTTAGTCAAAGTGCATTAGGACAAGCTTTGGAACCGAAATGGAATTTGCTTTTCTCTTCAAACACCACTTGTACTGGCATTGGGTGCGGGGTGGGGGTGCGCTAAGTCAAATATCCATTACTGGGCAAACAACTTGAAGTATGTTTATTTTATGGAGTTCTCTCCATATACATTAGTCAGAGTCGGTCAGAGGCTAACTGCCTCTTTTACAAGCCTCAAGCGTAGCTTTGCTCAAACACATCAACCACATCAGAACTCAGAATTGTTGATTGGGAGGCAGCTAATGTGGTTGGAGGATTTAGAAAAAATAGCACCCCAGGTGACCGGATGTACCTTAGCTGTGTTCCCAGCTCTAAGCCAGATTTCATCTGTCATGTTTAGGATGGCTTAAAGTTTAGAACAACATTAGGTTTCAGGTAACATATTTAACATTTTGGCTGTTTATTCTTTCTTAGGGTCACACACTGATCACACTTTTTGGATTCAAAATGCATGGGGATCAGACTTTAGGATAACTCAGCTATATTCATATCTGAAACAATGAATAATAAATAATATAGAGGGTAGTCACATTAAGAAATTAATTCACTTTTCAAAAAGACCCATTCCAGTATTCTTTTAAATATTCAAAGTCTCTGGGGAATCTAACATCACCCTTAATTTACAAAAAATCAGAATTATATATAAGTAGTATACAGTGGAGTTCCTCTCTCTCTCTCTCTCTCTTTTTCTCCCTTTGTGTGTGTGTGTGTGTGATGGGGTAGGGGAGGGAGGGAGGGGAAGAGAGAAAGAGAGAGACAGAGACAGAGAGAGAAAGATTGATTTTAAGTTCTTATGATATAGAACAACTATTGCTTTTGGCAAACCATGAACTCATTCCTGACAAGTAATTTCATCAACAGGGAACTTTATTTAAAAAATTGGGACTCTAGTCAGTGACCTTGGAGACAATACCATTAGCAAGTGCAGTTGTGGAAAGGCAGCCCAGTATAGTGGAAAGAACACAGATTGGGAGTTGGACAGACTGGCTTTGACCCCTACATCTCTGCCACTCACTAGTTGTGTTTCTTGGAATTTTCTTCAAACTCTTCAAACATCAGTTTACTCCTCTATAAAATGAGGACAATAATATTCACCTTGCAGAGGATGCATATTGTCTAGCACACTACTTGACACAGATTTGGGGTTCAATGAAGAAGGTACATATTAGTTGTCTGTTATTCCAGAATAATATTATTGAGATGCAGGGGGCCAAATCCATATTTCCATTTGAATGTGAGCTAGGATGGCTTGAATGCCTTGTGTGTAGAAGAAGGAACTCAATAAACAAATGAATTAATTATTAATAAAGGAAATGAGAGGCTTTTCTTTACTAAACTCCACCTTACGTTCATGTCAGCTAATATGTGAAGTTGCTCCAATAGAAGTAATTAGTGATAGATGAAGCCTTTTCACTTTCATACAACTTCACAGACATTAA
Organism: Daubentonia madagascariensis; assembly: GCA_023783475.1. NCBI lineage: Eukaryota > Metazoa > Chordata > Mammalia > Primates > Daubentoniidae > Daubentonia > Daubentonia madagascariensis. Next base: position 26,095,716 of record JAKFHU010000585.1, read on the forward strand.
GAAAACTCATTTGTATATGAATACTCTCAATGAAATAGATGACATTTCTATAAATATATAACCTCAATGCATTTAGCAAACTTTCTTCTTTGTGGAAGAACGTTTTTAGTTGGATATTTGAAATTAGAGTATCATTTAGACCCAAATAACACTGCCCTGTTCAAACATCTTCAAAGATTTCCCATGTTTTACAGGAAAAATCCATATTACCTTTATTACTGATCTTATCCCAGTACTTCCTTCTATTGTATTTTTCATTGTTCCTTTAAAATATTTTTTTGTACATCTCAAATTGATCTATGTAACATCCAAGTGCATTAGTGTTATAGCAGACATCTCTTGTTTTGCCTTTTCAGTAACATCCAAGAACAACTAGTTATATTTGGCTCTATTCCCTGATCCATGTAACCCTGGCTTGATCAATCAGTACATTTTATCGTTCTGACCACAAGGATTGGTTCAGGAATGGGTAGGTAATTAAAGATGGTCTAATCATGGGCAATCCTGAGACTTTTGATGGATCAACCAGAGAAAAGTGATATTTTTCACTGCTCCATGGGGCATCTGAGTAGGGAGGATGTGAGCCTCCAGTCACTGTCAGCCATTCTGCTGCAACATGTTGAGTGCCTTCCTGAACATAAAGTCAACACAAAGAAAAAACAGCTGAGTGGTGGAGAGAGCTTTCTGGTGGGTGGCATTTAAATCCCTAAAGATGGACCCCTGAACTTTGTAGTGACATGAGCCAATAAGCTTCCTATCTGGAGCCAGTTTGAAATAGATGTTCTTCCTGGTCAAAACAGAAGCTTTCATATTTGAGCTCCTGTTTTTCATTTCCCAAATATTCTGCCTCTTGTTCTCTACTCACTCAAGAGATACTTTTCCTTGAAGGCCTCATTCAAGTTCTAGCTCCTTGAAGATACCTTATTCAACTACACATGCCTTGGTCACTCACTTCCTGAAACACCCACAGACAGTTAGTGCATGTTGCCTTGAACAATCACTTAGCTCTTTCAGTATATGTTCTGCTCTCTGATCTCTCCAGCATCTTGTAGTTTCTTCAGTGGGTGTTTATTGGGAGAGATATTGCAATTGAATAGTCAGTATATGTCTGTTTTAAAATTTGGTTTGAATAATCATGCTGGAGAACAGAGATAGGTCCTTTTCTTCTCTTTTCTTTTTTCCCCCAGCCAAATGGCTGAGAAAGAATACTCAGAATTTAGTTACCAAGTTTGTCTACACAATCATAAGAACTATTATTGTGTCCATGACCTTAGTCCACTCCAGTAAGATGACTCATCTTTTTGGGTAAATAAATAGGTCACCTGAACAATAGTCCAAGAAGATTGCTCAGGCACTGTATGTAGTTGAGGGTAAATAAACTGTTAAGTTCTTATTATTTATGAATGTCATGCCAAGCTAATCTAGTGATATCCAAGTTTATCGCTAAAGCTCGACACTATGGAATGCTTTCTTGTGACCATGAATCTTCCTGGGAAGTGTCCCTCTGTGTCCTGTGGCACTCCAGGACTTAAATGTTCAGGTAGCTTGTTGGCCACCAAGGTATCAATGTTCAGAGGCCATGGAGAAGAAAGAGTCAGGGTGTTTTCAGTAACCTCATTTTCTCTGTGCTTTGGTGCCCTGCCTTTGTACAGTCTTAAGGCAATTGAGATAAGGGAGGGACTGGGTTTTAAAAATCTCCTGTTGCCCTGCCTTTCCTTTAGCATCAGCTGATCAGAAATATAGTCACTGAGGCAAAGTTTACACAGTAGACAATACAGGCAGATTGCCAGTGATCTGGTAAACTCAGACTAGGTGTGCCATAAAAAACAAATATGGGGGAGGGAGGGGATCTGGCAGTGTTGGTTTTGCCTTTTGCCATCTACACAACACAGATTCATTAATCAATCATTGGTCCCATTTTCATTGTTCAGTCTCTACCACCTCCCATTGGTCACTAAGATCTGCTCATTTTACCTTTGAAATGCCTCTCGGTCTATCCCTTTCTCTTCATTCTCACTGCTACTGTATTAGCTTTGGTCTCATTTGACATATTTTCTTGGCTGGGCACGGTGGCTCATGCCTGTAATCCCAGCACTCTGGAAGGCTGAGGCAGGAAGATCACTTGAGCCCAGGAGTTTGAGGTTGCAGTGAGCTATGATGATGCCACTGCATTCTATCCTGGGCCACAGAGCAAGACCCTGTGTTTAAAAAAACCAATTGTCTCCTTAACTGGTCTTTTTTCCATTTCTATTATTTTTATAATCCATTCTTCATACTAGCAAGTTTATTTTGTTAAAACATAGCTAAGATAATATGCTATCTCTGCTTCAAAACTTTTAAAGGATCTCCTTTTTCTACTTAACACATTCCAAACACCTCACCTTGGTCCTCAGTATCTTCCATGCTGTGGTTCCAACTTACTTTTCACATCTCATTTGGTCAATTTTGTCACATAAGGACCCAGTGTAAATTGGGCATTGTTTTCTTTATTAAATGGACAAATTTTTTGACTGTGCCCTGTAAATCAATCAAATGTTGTGGTGTCAGTGTTATCCTAGATATTTCAAGACCTGTTATGTGATGAGGAGTTAAGGAAAAAAGAAATAGCAGGCATTAGCTAACAAGAAAAAGGTAAAATACAGTATTAAATTTGCATCATTGGGCTACAAAAACCAATAAAATCTTAATAAAACTTTACCAAACACATTGAAAAACATTGGCCAAAGCATCTCCTTGTCTTGACTTTACTAAACAATTTTAATGGAGAAGCCCTTTCTCACCAGGGGTCAGTTAATATTTCCAGGAAGCAGGTCCCCAAACTCTTCTTTCCTGGAAAGTATTGTGCAACTGTGCATTTCTAATGAAACAAGCCCAGAGATTATGAGTAGAGACCAGAGGAGATAAGGAAAGTAAATAAATAAAATTAAATCTGTTGTTAAAATGAAATAAGAACATTTTCCAGCTTGATCAGCAAATGCAAGACAGAGGGTTTAAGCTGACTTGAAACAAACTCACCATTTTAAAATAAATGAGCAGAGACTAGGAAATTTTAAGTAAGGGATTCTGGGGCTGGGGGTTCATGGAAGAAGCTATGTTAGAAGACCACTCTTGTTTCATGTATTTTAACAGAATAGTCAGAGTAAAATCTGCTTGTCCCATTTTTTTAAGCCATCAGGATGGAGTTAATATGTCCCTTAAATGACATGTATCATATAAGCACATGGCCAAGTACTCACTCCTCACCATTCAATTCACATAACACCCTCCCTTTCCTCAAAGAACGTGTGTTTTACACATGTCATCCCAGTTCATCTCTTGCCTGTCTGTGGAAACCCAGAAGAAAAATGTTCAGTGACTCAATCAAGGTCACAGCATGAAAGTGCCTGGGAGCTGGAAGGGAACCCAAAACACCCATTCGGTGCCATACACATGAATTCACACCGCTGGGTAAAGCACATTGCAATTGCATGTGTGTTTAAGTGATATATCAGTGCTAAATGGTAACACATGTAACACTTCCCACTTAGGATATATTCTTGGCTAACTCTGTTGGAAAATATTATATAGAGATTTCTCCATGGTAAAAAAAAAATTTTTTTTTGAGCAAAGTTTAAACAAAAAAGAACAAGATCTGAAGCCCACAATATTCCCACCCCCATTTTTCCGGGAATGGTAAGGGCTTCAGCGATCTTACTTTACTGAGGCTGTTAAGAGTCAAGGCAGAATTACGCAGTTCAGGTATTCTTTCTAGAAAGAATCATCAAATTAACATAAGCAAAACCATGACCTGAAATAGAAAGTTATAGTACAAAGTAAACTCTGCGTGGAAAAGAACAAAACCCTTTTGACAACATTGAGCTCTCAAATCTCGTAGCTGCCTAACTAGGGTGTTCCTGGGGATAGGAAATGTGTAGGCACCATAGGAGTTGACAGAGAGCCAGCGCATCAGAGCTCAATCCTTTTGCAAACTAAGAAACACTGATGTCTGCTAAGAATGCTCTTCAGGAAAAAAAAAAAAAAAAAAAAAAGGACGGGACTTGAGCATCCCATGAAGGTAAAGAGGCTCCTGAGTATTTTGTTGTGTGAATGAATCAGTTTCTTGCCTTTGTGTAGGCATTAATCAGAGTCTAACAAATTAAAAGGGGACTAGAGGAAACCTCCTGAGAAGGATGACTGGGATTAACCTTGAATTTCTCCTAGAGCACATTTTGATGGATGCAGAATAGAGTCATATGGGGGGACAGACATTTAATCCTCACAAAATATCCACGTGCTTCCAACATATCTGGGCCCCCTTGCAGGTAGGTGGACTGAAGCATTTAAAAGTGAATGCACTATCTTTAGCTTTCTTTTATGCTGTCATGGTGGCCTTGAAACTATGTGTACCAGGTTTCTTAGCTATAAGATGTACACAGATTGAGTGCCTGAGCTGTCCGGGAGGACCGCTGCACACACAGTGGTCTTGTGGGATTGAGAAATAAGCTTTTCTGGGTGAAACCACTGAGATTTAGGGAAGTTTTAGGTACCATGGCACAACCTAGCTAATACACGCAGGATCGAGGTTACATTCTTGTTCTGAGAGAAGTTGAATAGTTATGAATGATATCTCTTTTTTCCAAATTTAGCTTATTTCTCCCTTTCTCACAGGGTTATAACTGTAAAATCCCAGTGAACACTTTCACAGGAACAATAGTGGACATTTAGTATTAACAATGGATAGTCAGTATTCATGGACATTTAGTATTAAATTTGCATAAAAACAAACTTGCATTCTTGCATTATTGGTCCTGAAATATTGGTGTGGTATGCATTTATTTGACATATGCCATATTCTTTACTTGAAAATACATCCTCAGTTGTTTTTCTATCTTAAAATGCACTTCAGTTTACTTGATGTTCAGTGGATTTCACTTTTCCTCTTTTTTTGATAAACTATTCAGCCACGGTATCTTTGAAAACATCCTTTCTCACCATGGCAGCATTAGAGATTTTTTACTAAACTGTTAATATGACATTTCTGATGTGAGATGTATTCCATTTCAACAGCTATTTTTTAAAAATCAGGCTTTACAGACAGACTATTATACTATAGGTGATTGTCAAACAGAGATTGTGGTTACATGGCTTTTCCCTTTGGACCAAACTCCAAAAGCACCTGAACTGCAAGGATGCATTGTGTAAACTGTCCAGACAATGCAACCAATGGCTGAAGTCTCACATAATTACAGTCTAAACACTAATTTGTATGCCTTTTTGGGTTTATTTCAAAATGAATTATTTAGCCTTTTAAAAAGCTAGCTCCAATTTCTAGGAAATGCACAATAGACACAGTTATGACTACAATCACCAGCTGAACGATGTAAATAAGAACAGAATATTTTAGAATTCATTGTTCATTTGACCTTTATTTCCTTAGTTAAAACAATCATGCTTTGGAGTTTCTTCTTAATTGTTCTTTGAAAGCTCTGTACTTTTTGTAGGTGCCAGCGTCTTACTTTCGGATTAGAGCAAACTCCTAAAACGATGTCAACAGAAACATTCCTTCACTGGTAGTTAACAGATGTGAGTTCTAGTTCCTAGAGTGATTGTTAGATCATGACTAAGTGATTGTCTGGATTTCAGTTTTCTCATCTAAAAATTTTTCTTAGAGTATATCACGTTCTCATGTTCTAAGCTTTCATGGTATTGATGTACATTCTAAGGACACAAAAAGAACCACCTTTGCGTATATATATGTGTGTATGTATATCTCTATCTATCTAAATGAATAGATATGTGAGTATGGATGGATAGATAGATGACAGTATAAACAGTATTTTCTTAATAGTTCAGATATGACTTTAAAAGCTGTTAAGAAAGGCTAATATTTGAATACTATTTTTCTATGTTATTTGTCTTATGATTATTTACATTTTTTCCTTTTGTGATTTTGAAGTGTCAATAACTGAGCCTTTTACTTTATATATTTTAAGTTGGGCAACAAAGAAGAGTAACAGTTTGGATCTCTACAGGGATGAGGTGATAATTTTGCTATATAGAAAACTTGTGGTGGGGTTTAACCTGAACCTAAGAAAATTACTCCTCCAAGACAATAAAAATAAACAAAAGGAAGGAAGAAAGGGAGTAAGGGAGGGAAGGAGGAAGGAAGGAAGGAGATACTTTTAGGCTGGACAGGCAGCTTCATGATGTCAGGGACTATTTCTGGTCTTATCCTCTGCAGCGCTCACAGTGCCTTGCATTGTGCCTGACACATAAAGGGCAAACAGTTTCAGAGTGACTGAGTGAAACAAAAGTTTTAGCATTTAAACAATGAATGGCTGATTTTAAGTTGTTCTTATCTCTTGATAAATCTTTGGCTAGACATGGAAGTTTATGACATCTGTGTTGTTCTTAAGGTGCAAGAAATGTGTTTGTGTCCATTCTCTGCACCTTTCCAGCAGTCCTAATCAAGGGTGGCAGGCATACTGACTGAATGCCCCTTCAATACCCGCCTCCTTCAAAATATCATAACCATAACTGTGTCTCCTTCTTGGGGCCAGAGATGACTACATGACAGCAAGAAATGTGACCATAAACAAGGGCAGAGGAGCAAGGGCCTCTGCCCTGGGATCAGCCCTGTGTTTGGGGTTTCCGCTCTTTGGTAGTCTTTCCTCAACTTCTCTGACCTGCTGAGTGCTGAGTTCTGGATCTCCCTGCCTTCATCTGACATAATTGTCTAACTCCTCAAGCTGTATTTTTTTCCCTAGATTTTTAACTCGTTGTCTGCTCTGATGTAGAGGAATTGCCACTTTCTCCCAGTCTCTCAGACCTGGACTTCTTATCTACCAACTGTTCTTGTCTTGGTGACCCGCCTGAGATTTTGAGCCACGTCCAAATCCCTGGCTATATTCTTCTACTGCCTACGCCTGGCTTGACCCGGACAGCTTTCTGTCTAGTTAAGGACACAAGACAAACATAGGGGAAGCAATTGCAGAACATGACCCCGAAAGGGGTAGTCCGTAGGAATTAGAGAGGTTCCCTAGGGGAGGTGGGACTTGAAGGGTAGATTAACTCAGTTTTCCCTCTTCCTATTGGTAGAAAATGTTGCATGAACCCACAGGTAATAAAATGGAATTTCTTTAGGATGCTGTAATATTGAGGCTCTTCATTCTTTCATACCTACCTTTCTAGTTCTCATGTATTATAAGATTTCTCTATTTCCCTTCTATGCTATAAGGGCTTTGTGGTTTGAGTTGGTTGGGCATAGATAGGATCCTGTCTATACGTTCTTCCCCTCTCTCTTCCTCTTCTGCACATGGGCATCTGTGCTTGCTTATTTTCCAACTTCTCTGATTATAGTTCACGGTCTGTAAAGCTCATCTCAGAGTTGGGTTTCCTCTTGGGGAGCAATTGATTCGGGTGTGTCTGCCATATTGTGTGCAGCTATCCACACTACATACTGAACAGGGGGCTCTTTTAGCAGTGAGGTCCAGGCTGGGCCTCGTCCAGGGCACGGGAAAGCTCCCAGAGCCGAGTGGCAGGCCTGTCTTGGCTCTGCATGGCCCAATTCAAGACTTGGAAGGGGAGGCACAGAACTGTGCCAGGAGCTTTCTCTAAGGGCTACTGTTCTTAGACCCGGCAGGTTTGACTTAGCGACAGTGATATGTGAGGAGGCAGGATTCGTGCTCCTTTTCTAGGGACTTTGGCAGCCTCTGCTGCTGTGCGGGTGGCTCCTTCTTCTTTCCACCCACAGTGACGTTCAGAGGGGGCTCACCGCTTACCTTCCATCTACTCGGCAGCTCCCTTCTTTGGGCGAGCATTGTATAGTGTGTCTACCTGCCTCGGCAAGTAGCTGCATTTCAGAGACATTAAGGAATTACAGCCTGTACTGCGCTCTCAGGTCTGAGTCCCAGGGAGTTTCTTTTTCTTCTTCTTTTTTATTTTTACATTTGTCTTTATTTATTTTTATATTAATTAATTTTTTTTACTTGACAGATAAAAATTGTATTACTCTGTATTTGTGGTATACCACGTGATGTTCACCATAAGTATACATTGTGGATTGATTAAATCAAGCTGATTAACTTGGGGAGTTCTATAGGATGATATGTACTTTGTGCTAAAGAAAAGGATGCCAGATCTTTCAGTGTTTTCCCCACACTTCAGGAAATCAAATGCAGGGGTTGAAGGGCAAAGAGGTAGATAGCTGGTCATGCTCTTGGGCTGTCGCAGCTAACTCCATTGTCAGGAGAGACTAACTTCTGGTTGTTTCTGTCATCAGAGTGGCTCAGTCTAAGCTACTTTCAAGCCTTAAAGTTAGCAGCGATGTAGTTATGGGTAAAACAAAGTCCTGGACCAGGAGACAGGGGCTGTTGCTGTGAGCCCTCGGGCAGGACACACATTCCATCAAGTCCAGTTTTCTCACTTGTGTGTAAAGCAGGAGGCAGGGTGGATGCTCTCTCACCTTCCCTCCAAGCTACCAGTCTGGGGTCTATGACCTTGACTCTGGCTCCAGTGTTTCTCTCAGTCCACACTGTCTGTTGATTTGCAAATCTGTTGGCAGTGTCTGCTGTGGCACTTTCAGCCTGGGCTACCTAATATGCTCTCCTTCCTTACCTTTGCCTCTGGCTCATCGTGATAGAGTTTATTGAAACCACGGCACAGAAATGTATACCAATGGGGAACCCAGAAGTAGCACAAGTAGAAAAGGGACCTTCCTAACAAAAGGGCCAGATTCACTCCATCTTCTTTCCCAGGGTAGTTTCCCCTAAAACACTTGTGTTTTCCACACTGTGTTCCATGAATCGGTTAAAAAACCCACACACTAGCTTTGCTGCCTGAATGACTTGAGCACCCCCACTGTGTACCTCAGTTTCTTCATCTATAAAATAAAAAGAATAATATTTTCCTCATAGGTATGTTATGAGAATTAAATGAGTTAATATTTTGTAAAGTGTTTAGGACAGCACCCGGCATGTGGAAAGTGCTTGTTATATAACTATAAGTACCCATGACATGCGGATAGATATGCTATAAAAATAAATAAAAAAGTCTCCAAGAAAAATAAGTTTATTTGGAAAATCTGGGTTGATCTAAGTCAGATACATTTTTTTCTTTAGTACTCAAAATATTTAATGTGATGTTATACAGAGGAATTTTGAAACTTCATCAGAAACTATAGAGGGCATAGAGTATTATTAATATTTGGAATGTCCCAAGCATACTTGACTATGGAGCTGCTTTTGTGAAACACCTGATGTTGTGTCAGGGAACGTGAGTGTGTTTCGTGGAACACAGTTTGGGGATTCCGAGACATGGGATCCCCTCACTAGCTTGTTCAACCTTCATCCGAGGTCTCTTCTGCTCCTTTGGTCCTCTGTATCTCCTTATTTGGGCGGACGTCTGTCACCTTTAGTGCTGTCTTCTACTTATACTTTTCATATTTATACAAAAGCTGCTTTTTGTATTTATACTTTTACTTGAGCAATTACTTGCTACTTTTAAAGATTGAGGGTAGTTTAGACTATGGTACCCTGTTGAAAGAAGTAACCAAAACTTAGTCTCTACTGACATGGAGTTGGCATGGCTGCCTGAGTGTAAGAGCACGGGCAGCTAACTTACTTCTACCCATCCCTGACATGGTCACACAGGACTGGCTATGTGAAGAAGGTGGGGGGTGTCTGTGCATTCCTGGGGTTAATGAGGGCCAGAGGCCTGGTCCCATGGTGCTTAAGGTGGTATTGTGTCTTTTCTATAAGCTAGAAATTCTCCTCACACTCTTGATATGACCTGCAAACAACCAAATTCTCTTACCTGTCACCTAGATCAATAGTCAACAGGCCTCCTATTCTTGGGGAGAGGGGCAGGGTTTGCAATCTCACTGCAGCAGGGCTGGGGCTGGGGAGGTATGGCCCAGCATAGGGAGTAGGGGCTGTGGAGTGCACTGCCTGGGTTGGAATGTAAATTCACCATCTGTGTGAACCTGGGCAAGTTAGGTGATCTCTCTGTGCCTCAGTTTCCCTCACCTGTAAAATGAGGATAGTGGCATATACCTACTTAGATTGTTGTGAGTTTTTTTTTAAAAAAAAAATTTTTTTTAGCCGGTCAAATTTAGCAGTGGGGGGTTGTACACCAACTTCAATGACACTAATGTTAATGAGTTCTGATAACCTACTACCATCGGACCAGCCTGTTGTGAGGATTAAATGAAGTTATGAGCAAAGTGTTTAAAAAAGTACTTAGAGAAGCATGTGACAAGTGGGCTTCCCTATAACCAGAGGGAAGAAAGGTCACACCAGGATGCCAAGAAGAATGGGAGCCAACGGTCCTTGCTAAGTTGCCCCAGAGTTTATTCCCATTAGACCACGCCCTTTTGTCCTTCGATCATACCTAAGCATATATATACACAGATTTCTTCGTTTCTTTGGGTCTTCATTTCTGAAGGCTCCTGTGTCACATAAAATTTATATTAAATAAATTTGTTACAGTTTTCTCTTGTTAAAACAAAACAAAACAAAACAGGCCTCCTAGAAAGCTCAGTCTGCGGGTGGAGAATGGGAGTTTAAGAGGAGCGGAAGGCTGCGGCTACACCCACAGGGCAAGTATGTGCCCATGTGCCTTATTGACTGTGCCCAAGAACTATTTAGAGGTTCAGGGATTAGATTAGGGTTTAGAATCCCCTGGGACCAAGGACCTGGGTGGCCTCTTGTTACCTGCAGAATAGAGCCCACACACGTTAGCCAAACGGTCAGAACCTTCCCAGACGGGGCCAACCTCACTTCCTTCCTTCGCACATCAGTGAAACTTCCTGTTCACTCATCTAGGACCACTCCCCACCCCTCCAGCACCACTCTGTACTTTTTTGCCTCTGAGGCTTTCCTCGAATAACATTGTTTCCATGTCTTTTGTCAAAATCATATATATTTTTTAAGACCAAACTCATGAAATATCACATATGCTCCCCTCATCCTTCTCCCCGCGTGGGAGGTGCAGGACTGCCCTGTCCTGTTTACTGTCATTTCTTATGCTCCATTTTGAATCCGTCTCTCTCTACTCTTAGGGTAGACACTCAGAAAGTAACTTGTTTGAGGGCAGGGACTGTGCTATTCTTATCCATGTCCCTGGACATGTCTTAACGACTTGGCACTAAAAAAAAAAATTTGCTAAAATCAATTAGTCAGAGATGCTGATACACTATGATGTGGTTTCTTTAGTGTCAAAATTCGACATGCATGTGTCTCCTATTTATTTTGCAATGGTTATCATTACTCATCTGGGCTAATTGTTTTGCAAGGATGAGTGATTTTTCTTATTCTTCTAAGCTTAGTAAATATGGAACAGTGTCTACATACCTAAGAATGGCACTCAAGACCCTGCACCATCTGGGTTCAATATACCTTTTGGGTACGTGAAAATGGGGGCATAAACTCTCCAAGTTCCCTTTAAAGAATAGCTGGGTCTAAAGCAGGAGTGTTCAACCTAGGCGTGGTTGACACTTCGTGCCAGAGAACAACTTGTGGAGGGCTGTCCTGTGTGAGGTAGGTTGTTTAGCAGCATCCCTGTCTCTACCCACCAGATGCAGTAGCACCCTTCCTCATTCCTTCCCCCAGCCCCCGCCTGGATTATGATAACCAAAAATGTCTCCAGATATTGTTAAAAATAGAGGGCAAAACTGCGCCTGGCTCAGAAGCACTGGTCTAGAGGTCTCCAACCTTTTGCTCTGGATATAGTGGATCAAGTTTTCTTCTCTAACAGCTCAGGTCATATCTCTCTCATCTGGGACCCACAACAAATAAACATAGCCAGGGAGAGGCAAATGCTTTCTGAAAAGCAGAAATAGGCAATGCACTGTCATTCAGTGGTATAGTCAGAAATAAACAATAATACAAGTGACTAAGAGTAAACCAAAGACAATCAGAAAGGTAGTTAGATCAGTGATTTTCAAAGTCTTGTTTTTAAACCACATCTTTTGGGGAGAGGATTAAAAATGGAGATTTCTGAGCTATTCTCCAGGCCTACTGGCCTATTGAAATCTGGAGTTTTAACAAACTCCCAAGGCAATTCTTATTCACCCAAGGGTATGAGGATCACTGCATTAGAGAGCAGTGCTTATTTATTTATCTTTAAAAAATTATTTATTTTTAAGTAACCAGGGACAGTATATTAAATAGTACCAACCCCCCCCCCCCGAACTAGGCCTTAATATAATAAAAAGTACTATACCTTAACTTCAACATTGTTTTTTTTTTTTTTTAACTTAACTGCCTCCTAAACACTAACACAATCCATATGTTCATGGAAAAAAAAATCCCCACCAGAATGTGAGGTTGGTCAGGCACACTTGAGTGAGTCTGTCAAACCCTGAGACCTGGTGGGTGTTGGATCCAAATTTTCTCTTCAGCACAATGTGGACATCCAATGCAATCATCGCCCCCTTTTTCAATATGCTTGGTCTGTGCTGCTTCTTTTTCGTGACCCAGAAGGAGATATTTTTGAGACTTAAAAGGAAAAGTAAAAAAGAAAGCAAGCTTAGATAAGGTGCTCTTTGGCAAAAGAATAAGATAACATGCATTGTAATTGCTTCTAAATTAGTTACCTTATCTGATTTGGGTCTGTATTTTCATAAGCAAAGCTCAAAACTCTTAACCCCCAGTTCTCCAGTTGTGCAGCTAAAGCCATGAAAGCTCTGAACCTACTGACTGGATAGATAGTACTGCTTTCTGTGCAGAGAACATAATCTTTTCTTCTTCCTTTGCTACCTTCCATTGCCTGGCAATGATGCTAGGCACACCATAGGAGATCTGTAACTATTTGCTGATTGGAAGGCAGGGCTGTACAATCCTGTAGGCCCTATAGTTTGGAGCAAGAAGGCGTCTGGATACTGACCTGTGCACCAAGCTAAATGAAGAATTTTCTTATAGTTTATAAGAGATTAGGAGCAGGAAGGTTACCCAGATGCTGCATAGACTCCAAGAAAGAGCTCATCTGGTTTCCTTGCTTCTTGAGAACCAAAATGATTGGCATTTGTCTGAATAAGACGGAAGAGAAAATGATACCAGGGAGATCTCTACTGAAAAGACAGACCAATCCAGTTTGCCATTGCAACTGTGTCTTCCTGATTCACAAGCAACCGCATCATTAGAACTGCTGAGCTAACACAACAAAATGTAAACACAGCTATAGCCAGTAATGTGACACTGCTAGAGGCATGCCCTAACTTTCTGCAATAAAATCTGACCCCAGTCCTTTCCGATTTATGTTTCCAGGGGTTTTCCTTTTTTGTTTTATTAGAACGCTTGTTCCTATTTGTCAAGCAGTTAGGCTGGTGTCTGTGTTTATAGATTACAGAGGTGTAGATAAGACACCAAATGGGGACTCTGAGACCCAAAAGCAGAGGGATGCATTTTTCACAGAAATTTCCCAAACACTACTTTTATAAGATGGCTGAAATTTGAAACTGGAGGGATCTCTCTTTTTAGCCAGGCTTGCCTAATATTTTGACATCTGACAATTTTGTATACTTTTTAAGGAAAAAGAAGAGGAAAGTGGGAGGGTGGGAGGGTTTGTCTTGTATTATCTTTGTTGGAGAAATAAGAGAATGTGGTGTTTGATTCATAGGCAAAGCCCTTTCTGGCAAATCTTTTGGACATTAGTGGGATATTACAGATCCTCTCTATCTATTCCATCCCCTCTATGTTAACCATCCCTCCAAATCAGAAAACGTCTTTGGTAGATGGATTTATTGGCCTCAATTCTTCAGCTCCTATTCATACCCTTTGCCATGTGACACTGCAGCCCCTCCCACAAAAGGCAGAGTCAATTTTCCCACTGGCTTGGGACTTGCTGTGGCCAGTGGAGTGTGTGTGGCAGCGACTGTGTGCCAGTTCTGCACTTGGGCTGTAGGAGGCATCACTTCTCCCATCTCCATGGGAAAAGCTTCTCCAGGTAGCCGCTTCCCCTCAGCCTGAGGTTCAGGAGAATACACAGGGAACCCCCACAGCATGGAGCCAAGTGTAGCCAGAAATATAGCTTGGGGTAGAGCCACCTAGGTGAGCACAGCCTAGATGAGCCAGTACACAGCCGACCTGCAGACCTGTGAGCAAGAGTAAGTGATTGCTGTTTTAATCCACTGAAGTTTGCAGTGAACTGCTTGTTATGCAGTAATAGCCAACTGATACATCATCTTTAATCCCCTTATCTCCCCAGTTTACATATCAATTCCCAGCCCAATATGTTTAGGGGCAAATGGGTAATTATTTTAGCTCCTTCAAATGCTGCCAGAGCTGATTCTATACATCAGCTTCAATGACAACATGTTGCTAGACACCAGCTCCTCTTTGTAATTACCAATGACTCTAGAGGATGGACCACACATTGCAATCTCTATGTCCACAGCACTGAGCTCATAAATGTGATGGAAGTGCGTGACTTTGGGATCCAGCAATCTTGGAACTGAGTAAAGTTACTGCTACTTGATAACTGTGTAACTTTGGCAAGGCCATTTGATTTCTCTGAGTCTTGATTTCCCCATCTGTTGAGGTTGTTGGGAGAGAGTTCGCAGAGAGAATTTACATAAAGTGTTCAGCACACAGGAAGTGTTAAATAAATGGCAGCTGTTATTATGTCTGTGGAATATATCAATAAAGTCTGTTTCCCTTCAACATTGGTGACCTGGTCCCCTTTATAAGGTACCTTACGCCTTCCTTCCTGCCAAATATGGTACCTTCCCAGGGTACTTCCCGGGGCCTGGCTGTCTGGGTCTGATATTGCATGCCAGCACTGTGCTTTCCTTCCCTGGTCCCTACTCAGTAAGCTCCTTTTATGGTGTGTGTCAAGCAGCAGACCTGGCTGTCCTGGTTAGATGGTGCAGTGCACTCCTAACAACAGTTACAATAATAATAGATAATTATTGAGTGCTTACTAGATTTACATACTTACATGGATGATACAATTTTAAAAGAAACCCTATGCTATGGACTGAATCGTTTCTCCTCCCCCAAATTCATGGTAAAACTCTAACCCCCAATGTGACTGTATCTGGAGATAGGGTCTTTTCGGAGGTAATTATGGTTAAATGAGGTGATAACGGTGGGGCCCTAATTTCACGGGATTGGTGACTTTATATAAGGAGGAAGAGGTGGGAGAGCTTTCTCTCACTGAGTTTGCACAAAGTAAAGGCCACCTGTGGGCACAGTGAGAAGGCAGCCATCTACAAGCCAAGGAGAGGGCCCTCACCAGAAACCCACCCTGTGGCACTTTGATCTTGGACTTCTAGCTTCCAGAAAAGTGAGAAAATATATTTCTGTTGTTTAAGACACCCAGTCTGTGGTATTTTGTTAAGGCAGCCCAAGCGACTAAAACACCCTCTATGGTTGATACTATCTAGCATCATCTCCACGCCCCAGTTAGGGAAACTGAGGTTCAGGGAGAGGAAGTAACTGACCCCCAGTCCTACCTCCAGCAAATGTTGGAGCAGCATTCCCACCCAGCAGCCCCACTCTAGAGCCTGTGCTTGTCATTACTCTGCTCTTCGGGGTCGTGAGCTGAACCTTAGTCAACGCAGGTAGCTTGCAGGCCTGGGTCAAAGAGTCCATGCAGCTGCCAGCACGTGAAGACCTGATGCCCCGAGAGTGGAGCGTAGGCTCTTGTGTTTCAGAGGTGGAGAGAGGCGAGAATGTGGCCTATGAATAGGGCTCATTTTGGTCCCTTCAAAGTGAACTTCGGGGATCAGCCCAACAGTATTAGAGGGAAAGCCACATAGGGGAAAAAAACACCCCAAAAACAATACATTGCTTTGGTTTTTGGAGTAGTAAAAAATTCTTTATAGTGTAAGTAATTCCAACTCAATGCATATTTTATCAAGCCTTATGCCTGGCATAAGGAAAGTAGCTGGTTATATAATATTTATTAATAGTAATAAAAGTATAATAAGGTACTTTAAAAATATCTCATCAGTTTGCCTTCCCTCAGTGGTGTCAGCCTCACCCCGTGCTCATCCTACCATTTTGGCGCCAGAGAAAGCCCCAGGGCAGAGGATGCCTCGGAAAGGAGAAGGAGGAGTGACGCTGGGGAAATCTCTGTCCCCTGGGAAAGGCTGGGGAACCCCACAGCGTCTGTCCGTCTGTCCTTAGTGGAGGGCGAGAAGGAGAGGAGACACAGGCAGGGCAGGGCGGTGAGGTGCCCATGTCCTAACAATCCTATTTCCTCCAATCTCAGGGGGGAATCCTGGGCTAGCCGGAGAGGGAGCACTGATGTGTGGTAGAAACATCTAGATACTCTAGGTTTAAGGAGAAGTGAGAATCTTGAATTTAGTGGCTTGCTAGATCTGGTGTGGCCTGGGGCGTGCTGTGAGCCTCTAGGACAGATTTTTCTCAACCTCAGCACTGTTGACATCTTAAGCCAGACAATTCTTTGTTGTTGGTCATCTGTCCCACGCATTGTGGGATGTTCAGCAGCATCTCTGGCCAGTAGTACCTCTCCAATTGTGATAACCAAAGATGCCTTCAGATATTGCCAAATGTTTCCTGGAGGCAAAACTGTGCACCTCTGTCCCCATTGGAACCACTGTCCTAGGAGACACCCAGCATTTGGCTTAGTGCTGGAGTGACAGTGACGGGGTGGCTTAGGTAGAGAGAAGTTGTGGGTAGATGAACCTGAGACAGGGCTCCTGGCTCCCTACAGCCTGCACATGGTGAGCATGAGTCAATAAGTTCCAGTATGCCCCAATTTCAGGACTCAGAGGTGCTGGGAAGGCCAGTGACACCACAGGGATCTGGAAGGAGGTGGCTGGGTTGCCAGCATCATCAATGTCAGTCCAGGACCAAGGTACCCACTGCAGAGATAAGCAAGAACCAGAGGAGGGCATATGGGTCCCAGGCCCTCACCTCCCATTTAGACCTTCTGACTTCATTTTTTGGCGAGAAGCAGAGGGAAGGGGAGAACATCTACATGACCTAAACAAGATGGAGCCATCCCCCCTGCAAAAGCATTCAAGCCAGAAGAGATTGAGGTAACATTAACGGACATATTTAAAATCTTCCCTTTCCAACTACTGACAATAGTGGGGGACTCTTGAGGAATATTATGTCAACAATGAAAAAAATGAGAAATGAGATTTTCTTTGCACATCTGAAGAGCAGCATGAGGCCATGATGTGGTAGTAATAGTAATAATAATAGCAGCTACCACACATCAAGTGCTTACTGCATGCTGAGCACTTTGCAGAGATCATCTCGTTTAACCCTCCAGCCAGCAGTCCCACGAGGCAGATGTTTCTACTGTGGTCTTTTCCTTACCTATGAGGTCCGAGTGATGGGAAGTGACGAGGCTTGCATAGGTGGCTCCAGACTACGTGGCTCCAGAGCACAGGTGCCTCAGGTCTCTACCACGCTGCCTTCTTGTTGCTATAATGCTTTGTGTCTATGTGTGTCCCAAATGCATCCACTTATTCCTTTTGTGGTACTCGTAGGACAAATTGCTCTATTCCATTTCTTCTCTGTCGTAATATTTAAAGAAGGCTTTTCTAGCATTTAATTCCTATTGAGCACTGATTTCTTTTCTCTAGGGAGCTCAAATACTCTCAAGAACTCAGAAGGAACTAAAGGGAGCATTTGTTGTAGTAGATTATTCATGGTAAAGAATTTGCTGCACCCAGAGCAACAAAGAACTGTTTGTGTGTAGACTGTGAGGGTCACTCTGAATACCATAAGCACAGCATTGAACAATGAGCTTATCTCCTGGCCCACAGTAACAATGTTTTATAGATAGAGTTACTGGTGACTTCTTAGTGCTTACCAGTGACACTCGTTTCTGAAACAGCCCAGGACTCAGCATTTTCAAAGATAAAAGTCAATTACATTAAAATGAGTTTTCTTTCTTTCTTTCTTTCTTTTTTTTTTTTTTAACAACTATCAGTTTCTATTTAAAAATGGCTTTTGGCCTGTTTACAGTGTCTACACGTCCCTGATCTTTCTTAGCAATCAGCTTCTTGTCTGGATATGGAGAACAGAAGCCATAGAACAACCATGGGATATCAAAAATTTTGATTGTTTTAAGATGGCTGAATCTTCAGAGTTTTGTAGGGGAAAAAAACCACACATTAAAAAAATTACCAGTGTTGGTAGATTTAGTCATACCAGAAATCAATTTCTGTTTTCTATTTAAATGCTAACTATGGCAGATTGAAGATGGCTGGAAATTTTCTGACATTCCTTCCATGGAGCAGTGGGTTCTAGCTCTTCCCTACTTGAACCTGGGTTGCCCTGTGGTGTTTTGATCAACAAAATACCCTCAACGTAGTGCTATGCCAACTCTGGGCCTAGCCTTTAAGAGGACTAGCAGCTTCCACTTTGATCTATTGGAACAGTGAGGCTCCATGTTAGAAGCCTGACTACCCTGAGGCTGCTGTGCTGTGAGAAGCTCAAGCCACAGGGAGGGACCCTGAAGAGAGAGAAAGAGAGAGAGAGACAAACTGTAGCACCAGATACAAGAGTGAAGAAGCTGTCCAGAATCTTAGAAATGGATCCTCCATCCCCAGCTACTATAGGTGACACCAAGGATCAGAGATGAATCACCCAGCTGAACCCTTCCTAAATTCTTGACCCACAAAATTGTGAGCAAAATAAAATGGTTGCTTTAAGCCACTGAGTTTTGGGGTAGTTTGTTACACAGTCATAGATAACGAAATTTTCAACTTCTAAAGATGGTTATAGCAGATCCTAAGAAACCTCTCAAGGACAGCTTGGACAAAATATTCATTTTTAGGATGTCAGTGCTGGAACGGGTCACAGAAATCCTCAGCTCCAGTGCTTTTATTTCACAGAAGAAGAAACCAAAATCTAGAGTTATTAGAACACCAGGATGCACAGCCTCATAGTTGTAGAGCTACAACAATGGTGGTGTTAACTATTATTTTAACAGCTTTGTGACTTTATCAGATAAAGATTTTTGGTCTTCCCATTTCTTATGAAGATACTTATTGTGGCTACTAAGTTCAGATCTGTGTTTTTATTCTGTCTTTCATTGTCCCTTTCCCCCACCGGGTACCTGCACTCCATAGCAGGGGTCCTTCTGAGGGGAGTCGGTCTAGCCCCAGTACCCAGGGTCCTTCCTGTGTCCTACTGCCACCTCATCCACGAGCACAGTTTATTCAACTTCAGACGTGGAGAGGGCACAAAGGACATTGTGATTCGTGTTATCAAGTTTCCTTCCTTCTGAACAGGCGCCTAAGCTGTTCCACTAGAAGCTAAGAAAGGGCAAATCCCAGGACGGCAGGATTAGGGCAGGCTCCTGTGCTATCCGCCTCTTAACAGGGCGCCCGGGTCCCGCTGATTCACCTCGCGCTTGTGCACAGCTACATACGCATAACAATCCAAAACCCGGGAGCTCCCTGGCACACACTGCCCTGCTTCTGTGGCCATGTATTCTGTGCAAAAATTGACCACGTGACTTTTAATTTAACAGGGAGGGGCAGCTCAGGATAATCCACTGCAGCTGACTTCCCTCAGTTTAAAGTGCTGTTGGTGGAGAAACCCCTCAAGAGGTCCAGGATAAAGTAGTTTCTACCACATGTTCCCCAGTCCTACTTAAGCAAAAGGCACTTTAGCTTTTGGAGACTAAATAGTTTCCCAAAATGGGAAAAAAAAATTCACCTATGTAAATGATGGGAACTTTATGATTAGTGGGAAAATTGAGGAAAATAGTTAAAAGTTACCCCAAAATGAATAGAAGGACAGGAAAAAAATATGTATTTCAAAGAGAGACCTAAATCTTAGAAGAACATTTTTCTGGTTCTTCCGGTTCAAGGACCATTTGCATTAGGATTACCTGGGATGCTCGTTAAAAATAAAGATTCCAGAGCTCCATCCCGGACCTACTGCATCAGGCTCTCTGGGGGCAAAAACATGAATTTTCAGTGGCTTTCTAGGTGGTTTTGTGCTCATTGAAGTCTGAGAATAGTTCTTAGATTTTATTTTACAAACAAATTTCATGAAACATTTTTTGAGAAGTCAATACAAATCTCAGCTCTGATTTATTGCATGTGCACCTGCATGTGCACACACGCGTACACATGCACACACACACAGTTTTATAAGCTTCTAATGGAGATGGGGAAGGAGGGCTAATTTAAATCTTTATGTGTGGTTTTTAGACTTCAAGATCCCACCCCCCTTCCCCCACCCCTCTAACCTTATCTTCTCCCTTTAAAATTTCTTTTATGCATGAAACATTTCCCGCTTCGGGTTTTCTGGCCACAAGGGAAATTCCCAGGTGCAAGTACATTCAGTCCTCAGCTTTAGGAAAGACTCTGATGTGGATCTTTGAAGATGGAGGAACTTGAATATTAAAGGATCCACCAGGTGCCAATAGAGTTGAGCGAGAGTCCCAAAGGGGAATTTGTTTTCAACATAAATACTAATAATGTAGTAATTGTGAAGTGAGTATTTCTGGTGTGTTGAGTGCTCTGATCAGCTCTGCCCCTGCTCTCTTCTGGGATTTCAGGTTGGGTAAGCCAGGCAAAACATGGGAAAGCAATGACCGGGGAATTCATGCTGAACGCGCATTCCTTTGTCTCCTTCATCCCTGAAAATTTTTAGTTCCAGGCCTCATCTTCCTTAACCCTTTAGCAACAGAGCTTTCTGTAAGTGGTCCTCTACCTTGGAGACTATGAAACTTAGAACTGTCTAGAAACATGGAAAAGCATCAGATAAAAATGCCAATTTCCATTCTTTAGATACCTAATAGCCTAATACTGTTTAAATGCTGTTCGTTCTTCAAGATTTAGTTCAAATGACAAATTCTCCATGAAGCACTTACCATGTTACAAATAGTATTATTATACTGTTAGTTTTATACCAATTAACATTATAATTATATTAACTATAGGAATGTAGAGATATGTAATAAATGCTAGTCTTAATATGCTGGTAATGTTATTATGCCATATATTAATACCTACAATAATATTACTATTATCTCATTAAAATAATACTAGCTGGATAATAATAGCCACAATAATAATGGCATTGTGTTCAGCCTTCTACAAGTATTTTCTCGTTTTATGCTCACCACTATTCATAAAGTAGGTATTAGGTTGTTCTCACTCAGTGTATGAGGAAATGAGTTTCACCCAGCCAGCAAACAGTAAGACAGCAATTTGAACTCAGAGTCCATTCCCTGCATCAGCAGGTCACCCCTTCTCACACTCTGGGGTCCAGACCATGGACTGAGCTCTGGCCAGAGCGCTCGATCACATTCTGCCTTTTCTTATAGTGATTTATGAGTTGCCAGCTCCGGTTCATCTCTGAACACCTCAGAACCCTAAACCCTGTGTCTTGAATATATAGATAAGTGCCATTCAAATGCCTGTCTGAATCAGTTAAAATTCCACACTCCAAACAGGGTCAGACTTGCTGATGACAGTGGCAGCCCATCCTCTCCTGCGTGCAGTTCCAGGTCAGGTGCTGACTATTTACAACTTATTTATAGTGAACGGCAGCAACCCTCTGAGCTGTGTGTCAGTGGCCCTTTTGTGTGTGAGGACGCTGAGTTTCAGACAGGTCGGAACACCTGCTCGAGGCCCCGCAGAGGACAAGTGGCAGGGCTGCTGTTATTCAAACCCCTGTCTATAAAACACCCAAGACTAATATAAAGTAAACGCAAATGGAATGGCTGCCTTTCTCTGTGGTGGGAAAGATGTTTTCTACTAAATAAAAGGTAGTTCAATTTTTTCTACTCAAACTATCATCCCTTCACACACTTGAGGAAAAAAATAATTTCAAATTCCTGTGTTTCAGTTAGTCTTCCTTTGAGGGACATGACAGACCCCATGTAGTTATTTCAAATTCTGCTGTAATTGGGTTTGCTAGGAACATTATTCCTTAGCTCATATTTATTTAGAGTTGAAACCTGCCCTATCTTGGATTATTTGCAAGAATCAGTGGCTTCATTTTTGGCTGTGATGAAATGATCAAGGACTAGTGCTAAATACTAAAAGAAATACAAACAGGCCAAGGTACTTGATTGCTGGTGCAAAATCAAAATCAACAATGTGAGTTTCCAAGTGGTACCCAGGCCTTAAGTATTAAGTTTTGGGGCATTTAACATTTTGCTGGTCTTCTGGATTTCCTTTTTTTTTTTTTTTAAATAAAATAAACATAGTAGCATGGAATGGCTTCAGAGGAGGCATAAGCCATCCCTCTGCTTTGAGAATACCATGTACACCTAGAAGAGGAGATGAAGGAGGTTCAGAAGCAATATTCTCTTTTAAGGGAAAATGGAAAACGTCCGCTTCTCCAAACAGGGCTGTTTACAGGAGTTCAGTTCTGCTTCTGAAACACTATTGCAACAATCAACAGAGTAGTAGCAGAGTCTCTAAGGAAAGTTTATGCTTGTTGATCAAAACCAGCATCTCAGCTGTAGTAAAAGAGAAGTTTTATGTGTTTTCAGAGAACCGGGGCTTGGTAATTATCTTAGCTTCTTTTGGGCTCTTGGAGTGTAATGCACAGTGGTTTCAGAGGGTCGAGCAAACCTTTTTCCCAATAAGCTTCTGCTGAAGTTCTGTTCTCTTTTGCCTGCTGGTTCACAGTGACATCCTTAAACCTCAGCGCTCTGAGGACATACCACACATTCTGAATGGCACTATGCATTTTAGTGGAGTCTGATAGCATTTTAAAAAACTGTTCCTGTGAGCAGTGTTTGGACATGAGACAACTAATTTCCTGCATCATGTGTGGATTTCCAGAATAATGCCAGAAGGGCTAAGAACACTCTTTCTCTGTTGACTACATGAAAGTGTATTTAGCATTTGCCCAGGGCCAGAATTTTATCTTTTTCAATGCATTAAAAAAGCTATCCTGAAGAGCTGGTATTAAAGGAAGAGCATTTAATTAGACATATGCTTTTGAAATCATCTTTTGAGTTCTGAGATAGCACTGAAGAATAAAGGGCCCCAACTGGCAAGCACCCTCATCACCTGAAAGCAAAATTTAAACAGAAAATTCTGGTTTCCTTTTGCCCCTTTCCCTAACCCCATCCTCTCCACAACTTTCTCATTTAAGTTCAGCAATAGTTGGCTGCTGTGTTAGATTGTTAATACATCTTACTAAATTGAATGCCATTTTCACCTGACCAGAACTCCAAGCAAGTCCGAACTCAGAAGAACCAAGCCATTATTTATTCCTTCTCAATACTCAATAAAAGTATCTAGATATCCCAATACTTTTAAAAAAGAAGGCCTTGATCTTCTGTGTAAGCAAAAGATGACCCTGAGCAAGACTAACCACAGTCTTTCTTGGCAGGTTATGTGCTGTGAAGAAGTTAAGCCAGGGACTTGTTAGCCTTGCACGATATAAAATTAGGGATATGAGGGACCATTCTACAAATAAAAGGTTATAAATTGGTGGCCCACAGGCTAGGCAGAGTCCATAGATGTGTTTTATTTGGCCTATACAGAACTTTCATAAAATTCAAAATTATTTCCAGCATTTCAAAATGGAGAGATTATCTAAAAGAAAACATAGGAGAACATCTTTACGACTTTGGGTTAGATAAAGATTTCTTAGAACACCAAAATCATGATCCATAAAAGAGAAAAAAAAAGATAAGTTGGACTTCAGCAAAATTAAAAACTTATGTTTTTGAAAGACGTTGTTAGGAGAAGGAGAGAAGTTACAGATTGGGAGAAAATATTTGAAAATCACGTATCTGGTAAAGGACATGTAGACAGATCATATTAAGAACGGCCAAAAGTCGGTAATAAGAAAATAAATAACCCAATAAAAAATGGACAGAAGATTTAAAGAAACTTCACCAAAGAAGATACATGAACAGCAAATAAACACATAAAAAAAGATGCTCAGTTGAATTGGCCATTGGGGAATGCAAATTAAAACCACAATGAGATACCACTATACAAGTATTAGAATGGCCAAAATTAAAAAGACTGACCATACCAAGTGTTAGCAAGCATGTAGGGCAAATGGAACTCTCACACACTGCTTTAAGAGAGAAGAAAAGTTGATAAAGCTTATATAATCTGCCATAGTTAAAATCACAGTGCTCAAAAATTGAGCAGGGTGCTCCCCAATGTATCACTGAGTCCTTCGATAAGATTTTCTTTATGGTGAGGCGCTCTGTTGGTCTGGCTCTGTCCCAGTCCCCTGTTGCTGCTTCTAGAACATCTGTTTGCTTTACTAGGGCCTCTGACAAGTCTCCTTAGACTTCCTAGATTTTGGCATGGGGAGTCCAGGGATCCCTGCGCTGCCCTGAGCAACACTTGTAACCCTTCCAGCCACCCAGAGCCAGATGAGGACTTCCCTCCTTGGGAAAGCCATACCTTTCTGTGTGTGGCTCGGCTGCCTCATCAGACAGGGAGGCTCACCCTAGAATAGGGTTATTGTGTCTTCTCTGGCTGATGCAGCCCCTTGCTTTGAAGCTCAGAGATTGGTCTAGACCACAGGCTAGCAGCATACCAAGTGATTGAAAACTCCCTCCAAACCCCGGTGTGCTTCCCATCTCTCTACAGGCAAATTGCATAACCCTTCCTTGAGGAACCACTCTCTGTTTACTCAGGTTCTAATTTTCTCTTGGGTTTTTTTCCTATCTTCAGGTGCTCATATCTTATGGAACCTGCCTTCAAGTTCTTATGTCCTTATTTTTCTTTTTTAAGAGATGGTTTTTACAATGTTGGCTACAGGACTATTTCCCATCATTTTGAAAATTAAAATGCTGTTGTAATCTCAGCCTTCTTTAAGCATCTGTCTCCATCCAAAATCCGCCTTCTTCACTGAAAGGATTTTACCTGAGACTGGATAACGCCCTTGATTTTCTGTTTGCATCAAAAGAAGTATAAATGTTGCTCATCTATAGACATTTGTGATATTTCTGCAAATGAAAACTGTATAACTACACAAAACTGGGAGAGTGGAAGTAAAAAGGGGGTAACTCAGCTTGAATCTGTTCTGGCTAGATAGAATTTAGAGGAATACTTTACTTTCATTATTATTATTATTTTTGATAGAATAGCTCTTCTAGTCCCTTTGAGATAAGTGTCAGCTGCCAAGCATAGGCATGCATGAGTATGCCCTCCCTTCCACATTTGTGGTGGAACAAATGAGTGGTTTAACTAAAGTTTAAAAATCAGAAGAACATATACACAGAATCAGATACAATGGCTTTACATTAATCACAATGGTGGCCAAGCCACATTTTCCAATAAAGCTGCCAGCTGCTGCTATCTGAAACATATCTGGAACTCCTTTTTTTTTTTGCTAGCTTTTATAAAAACTGCATTGGAATATTTTGAGTAGCCTCAAGAATGAAAAAAATCTTTGTTCTTTTAGAGTTTGATTTTGGGGACTGTTCTGGGTTGAATAGCATCCCTAAAATTCATGTCCACTCAGAGACTCAGAATGTATCTTATTTGGACATAGGACTTTTGCAGATGTAATTAGTTAAGATGAGGTCTTACTGGATAAGGGTGGGCCTTAAATCTACTATGACTAGTGTCCTCATGAGGAGAGGAGAAGAGACACAAAGACAGAGACATCCAGGGAAAATACCATGTGATGATTAAGGCAGAGATTGGAGTGATGTGTCTACAAACCACGGAATGTAAAGTATTGCTGGAAACCACCAGAGCTAGGAAGAATCAAGGAAGGATCCTCTCCAAGAGCTTTAGAAAGAGAGCATGGCCTTGCCAATACCTTGATTTTGGACCTCTAACCTCCGGAATTGTGAGAGAATACATTTTTGCTGTTTAAATCACCCACTGTGTGGTGCTTAGTTATGACAGCCCTAAGAAACTTATACAGGAAATAAATTGGATGACTGAAGGAGTAGTCAAGCCAGGTTAATTCTGCTGCTACGAAAAAAGTCTATGATTAGCCTAACAAGACTGATTTTATCTTTTAGACCTAAAACTGAACTTAAAGGACACCATTAATAGTGGGCTGACTGGCACTTTTTAATGCATTATCTTACTGATTCTCAAAAAACTGTAGAGTGGTATCTTATCTCCATTTTACAAGAGAAAGAACCTGAGGAGCTGATAAATTAGGAAACTTGGTAATGGTCAGAATTCAAATTTTGTTTCTTTTACTACACCACACTGCCTCTCAATGTTTGAAGACAGCCTCCAAAAATGTTTGAGCAATAGACATATCTCTGAACTAATTGTACCATGCCCTGAGGTGACGGATTTGCTCCGTCTATTCAAGAGAACAGCTCTCTTGAATAGTAAGTTCTGGTATTTTTGTTTAAAAAATTCCCTGTCATTACAGCCACACCTTGTCTACATTATGTTGGATTCTTTGCCTGCCTAACTTATATTATCACTCCCCTGGGAGGGACTGAGACTTCTTTTCCATTTTATACAGAGTTAAAGAAGCTGTCAACACTTAGTAAATAATCAGTATTTAAGCCAGCACAGTGATCCCTACAAATTATGACCCTCAGGCTCTAAAGATGAAGAAAATGTTTAGTTGTGCAATTTTCCACTCTTCTAATAATCTTAATTGTGTGGATCATGTTAGTCCTAGTTTAATATTATAATCCAAACAACATTTGACTCCGAATGCAGAGAGAGGCTCGGGAATCACCCAGGCCAATGTGTTTAGAGACGACTCATGGTAGCTGGTTGGACTGTTTTGACCTTTCCGGTATTTGCAAACTGGCTGGGCATTTTGCCCCTCCTCTGCTTGCACGGCACTTACCACGCACATAATAATAGAACAATTGTAACATTTTTGCGTTTTTCTTTTCCTTCTTTTTTAATCTTGTTAAGAAGGACCAGCTCAGCCTTGCGGGTTAGGTAGGTTGAGGCCCAGCTTGTGGTGTGCAACTTGAGGCTGTCAATCTTTTCTATTCTACTGTGAATCTTCATTGTTCTCTGTTCTAAATGAAAGAAAATGTGGCTCACTTCAGGTAGAAAGGGTTTTCTTTTCTTTTTTAATTTAAGATTCTTCTGGCTGAGCAAGGGTTATTTTCAAACCGTCCATGGGGCTTTGCATTCCCCCTTTTATATGTGTGTGTATGGGTGAGGCATGTACCAGTGTTTATTACATGGCACTGAGGGAGGATGGCCTGTGTTTGGTTTTGAGGATCAGCGCTGGGTTGAATTTAATCTTAAAAGTCCCCGGGTATTAGTATATTTTCTAAGGAGCATTTCTAGACTGTACACTTGGTTTCATGTCTCCTTCTTTTAAACCCTTTCTTTTTTTGTGAAATGAAATCTTTGACTTCCTTCTTTCTCCAAACTTCCCTTCTTATAAAATCAATTATATCTATTCTTTCTTTTGATTATCAATTTCATCATCCCATGTTCTGTTACACATTGTACTCAAAATCGTTTAATCATTCAAGGCCCACCATATCCTCCATTCTCTCCCAATTTATTTGTACAACATCCATCTATCCACCCATTCACCTATCCATTCATCCATCCACTGATCCAACAAAACTTTATTGAATATCTAACAAGTGCCAGGCATTGCACTTTGCGCTGAGAGCAGAGTATGATGCAGACAGGCCTGGTTTCTCTCCTCTTGAAGAAGCTTACAGTGTGGTGCCAAAATGGAATATTAAACATGATCATGTAGTGCAACAAGCTCTATGTGTGGGAAGCACAGGGTGCTATGATAGAACACAGAAGGGACAAGTAAGTAACCTAGACTCTGAAACCCACGGACACTTTGAGGAGGAAGTGATATCTGGGCTGAAATCTGATCTGTGAATAGGGGTTATTCAGATGAAAGACAGGGGAAACGTTTTCTTGGTAGATGGGATAATGTGTGGAGCCCAGAAGTGAGACAGCATAATACACTGGGGAAGTGAAAGAAGTTTAAAATAGCTGGAGGGCAGAGTGGGATAGGGATGGAGCTGGGAAGGTAGGGATTAGAGGAAGAAAACAGCAGCCAGATCCTGCTAGACTTGGAAGCCTAGTGAGTTAGGACTTTCTTCTAAGGTCAGCGAAGGACCACTGTAGGATTTTAAGCAGGAGAGGAAACTGATAAGATTTGCCTTTTAAAAACATCACTCAGTGGATCAGAAGAGTACAGGATAAAGGGACTGGAAACCCAGTTGGAGGCTGCAATTTAGACAAGAGATGATGGTATGAACCAGGAGCATGGCAGAGAGGACAAGAGATGTGGACAGATTAGAGATATTTAAATGTCAGTCTGACCTCAAATATGTCACATGATTGCATTCCCATCATACTTTCCCTTGCCAGGCAATTCTTACTCCTGTCCATGGTTTCAAATTCTACCCACATTGATATCATCTCTACATGAAGCCTTCTCTGACCGTCAGCCCCCAGAACCTATATGAATGCTTGCAAGATTTTTTTTTTGTCTGTGCCCCTTATCTCACCAAGAGAACAAATTTATAATGTAAATTACAAGAATTAGAATTCTTGTTCCCATAGCATCTTTCTCTTCTCAAGCAGGTGGCAAGCAAGATAAACAGAAACTGTGTTGGTACATCTTTACATGTCCTCCCCTGATACTTCCCACTTCACCTCGTGCAAGGTGGGTGTGCTATAAATATTTGTCCTGTTGACCAACCATGATCTTGCTCCACTTCTAAAAATTCTCCAGGAAGTTCTCTTCCAGGTCTTATTTTAAATGACACAACCAATCAATCAATTGAGTGGTTCATTAACTTGTTTATTCATTTGTTGTCAAAACTACAAGGGGGTTTTGGTCTAGAGCCAGTTGCTTATCACACAAAAATCCAATTATTGAGACAATGAGGATCGCCAAGGAAGAAAGGAATTTTTAATATGATAGACATCTTGTTGGGAGAATGGAAAAAGCTGCCTCAAATTTGTCTCTCCAGCTAAGGGATATCATGGGCTTTTAAAGGAGAGAACATGTGCCTTGGGGCAGGTCATGGTATAATTAATAAGGGGCTACTACATGCACTGGGGGCAGGTTGTGGGGGGATGATGAATCTTGGCATCAGGAAGTCTGCCCTGGGGCCTTCAGAATCTCAACTCCTTTGTCTTGTAGAAAATCCATCATCTCAGGCCAGGTGTGGTGGCTCATATCTATAATCCCAGCACTTTGAGAGGTTAAGGTGGGAGGATCACTTGAGGCCAGGAGTTTGAGTCCATCATTTCTGGGAAACAACTCAAAGGATCAAGTAGTTAGTTAAGGGAGAGGATTATAAAAATCTCACAGAGGTTCATGGAACTGGTTACAACTCCCCCCTTCTTTTTAGTTCATTCCTCAATCTTGGGGAATCAGAACATTAATCTATCTAGCTGCCTCCTGCTGAAATGAGACATAGTTGGGGTATGAGGAAGAACAAACATATTAGGCCTATAACCAAAACTTTTCATCTGGATGATGGGCACACATATAACCCTGACTCAAACTGTACAAAAGCGAGACATGTAACCAAAATGTTTGTACCCAGGTAATATTCTGAAATTAAAAAAAACCAAACAAACAACTTATTAGTACATGATGCTGAGTTGCCACCCTCTCCCTACCACGGTAGTAAAGTGTATATCCAAAGAAGTACCCCTCTCCGTCTGGGATCCCTCCCAGGAAATATTGGCCCAGTGTTCCTCAGATGAAATCTCCATCCTAAAATTCCTTTTAGTCATTTATTAAAATAGTTTTAGGTAGCTGATCCAGCAGTGAGATAGGTTAGCAGAAGAGGAAGTAGCCTGATATTTACCCATTCGGCCAGCCATTAACCAAAAGCTTCCCTTTTGTTCTAGCAGGGGTATTACATAATACATGGTGTGAACAGTCACCAGTTGCCCAAGGGTAAACTTTTCAGCTTCCAGTAAAATGTCATAAGTAGCAGCTGTCACTGTCAGACAAGTGGGCCATCCTTTCATTACCACATACAACAGTTCAGAGAAGTAAGGTACAGGTTGCTTATGCTCTCCAAAAGTTTGTATCAATACCTTGAGTCCAGTTCCTTGCCTTTCTTAAATAAACAGCTCAAAAGGATTATATAAGTCCAGGGGGCCTAATGTGGGGGAAGCCATTAATTTTTAATAGTCAAGAAAGCCTGGTTGCTTTCCCTCGTCCAAGTAAGTAGTTCTTTTAATTTCCCTTTTAAGGCTTTATAGAGGGGTTTTGCTATTAGCCTGAAGTTAGGAATCTAAATCTGGCAAAACCCAGCCATACCCAAGAATCCTCACAACTGCTTGTGGGTGGTGGACCGCTATTTGATTTATGGCCTCTCTCCAATCTGGAAGGAGGTTCCAAGTTTCAAGAGACAATTCAAACCCCAAGTATTTGACAGTGGGAAGTGAGATCTGAGCTTTTTTTTTTTTTTTAAATATCCTTTGTTAGCCAGTAAATTTAATACAATTATGGCCTGTTGCCTTGATTCAGCTTCAGTCTCTCTGGCTAGTATTATCTACATATTATAAAATCATTTCCTTGCCTAAAATTATTTCCTTCTAATCTCTGGCTAGCATTTTCTGAAGATTGTTGGGGCTTCCCATTCAAAAGCAAATAGTACTTGGAATTTGGGGGCAGGAGGAATGCAAAAGAAAGCATCTTTTAAATCTATTACTGAAAATCAGGCAAAATTTCCAGATAAAATATCTTCCATTACTTGGTTTATTGCTCTTAGATCTTGAATAAACTAGTATTCCTGGGTTCCAGGTTCTTTCTTGGGGGTATAATGAGGCATGTCCAACCTCCCTTCCCTTCATGGCCAGGAACTCAGTTTTAAATCTATTTCCTTGAGGTCCCCTTGGCCAAGAAGGGATCCATTCAGTCGGTGAGGGAGGTGCCTAGGATTTTATTTTAGTTTACATCTCTCCTCTTTTGGCCAAGATTTGCCAGAGGCAACATCAATGGCCAAACTTTTATTTTTTCCCATCATTGCTGGGGTGGTGCCCTGCCCTGGTTCCATCCTATTCCTTAGTGGGACCCTGTGGCCAAAGGACTTAAAGTCAAAAGTCTTATAGCCAATTAAATGTTCTAGGCCAGATAGGAATGGAGGTGGACAGGGATTTATCAAACTTTAAAACCTTTCAGGCAACATAAGAGCAAAAAAACCAAAATCTAAAAGCAAAGTTATAAAATTAACTTACCTATTAGCATCGAGCTACTGTCAGACTTGTAGGAATTTGCTATACAAAACATAAGCACTTGTTAAAACCAGTTGAGCTAAGGATTTGGAGACTTTTTTCCCCATGATCATGTCTGCCAAGGGTTTTTTTTTTTAATATTACAATACGGTGTAGTTTATTATGACATTTGAATTCAGTTGTCATAGGCTTCAATTTTTTTTTGACTTCTTTTAAAAAATTTTTTTTTTTTATTTCAGAGTATTATGGCAGTACAAATGTTTTGGTTACATAAGTTGCCTTTGCACTGCCTGAGTCAGAGCTACAAGCATGCCCATCTCCCAGACAGCATGCACCACCCCTGTTAGGTGTGAGTTTAGGATTTAGAGACTGCTGTATCAGAATTAACAAACAACATTCTAAACAAAACATTTTAAGTCCTACCTAGTTCTGACAATGACAGGAAAATGGAAGCTTACAGGTAGCTAAACATTTAAATTATCTAGATTTTTGTAGACACTTGTCAAAGATGTTAAAAGGCTCAAAACATTTGATTAAAACAGAATCACAGGTTATTGCAAAATAATAGCAATTCAAGTAACCAAGAGTGATAATCAGAATACTTTAAAGGCAATACAGAAAAAAACCTTAACTTTTTTAAGCTCAGTTTTTCTAAGTAACCAAAAACTTAATAAGGACAATATAGGAATTATTTTGATAAAACATAAAATCTTTGTTTCTTAGGCTAGTTACCAAAAGGTAAAGAAAAACGTTCTTTAGTGAAATTGTTTCTTCTTACGGGAAACCCATTTAAAAAACTTGGAAGTCAAACCTCATGAAAGGGGTACCAGAATTTATCAGTCATAAGAAGACTGTGTCCAGGGTCATGAGTGAACATTATATTACAAAGGAAACAAGAAACTAGAAAACTAATACCTTGAGAAGGGGAATATACAACTTTTAGTAACTGCATAGAAGATTTTTGACTTGTTGAACAATTCAGACATATCAAGAAGCTAAGAAAAAACATTGCTTTTCAGACCTTTAAGGTAAACATTTCAGCATCAGATCTTAAGAGCAGACTTAGAACCAGAGGTGGAAAAAAAGTTACAGGAGCCGACAAAAAGTTTGAAAGAGAGGGTTATATAATATCTTAGGCTGTCTCAAGGGGAGGAAAAGCTGAAAGCAGTAAGACACAGTAAAAGTTGAACTTCTGAGATATAGATCTGAGAAGCCTCACAAGAAGCAGATTATAGAAAACCTCTTGCAGTTTTAACATTCATGCTGTTTACATCTACCTAATTTATTTTAGCAGTTTACTTAACCATTTTGATAGCCTGTGAATATTAGATATACAACCAATGTGATTAATTGTGCTCTCAATGAAGTCATTGAATGTCTAAACAAATTTAATATCTAAACATAGTTTCATAAACAAAATTGGGAAATGAATTTTAAAACATAGACCAAAAAAATCACAAAATATAGTTTTAAATATTACTTTTAAACTAAAAAAAAACCCTACCAAAATAACAAAGATAAGTATTCTAGTAAGACTTGCTATTCTGAACAATGTAACATCAAGTTCTATAAATACAGTAGAAGAACACATCCTGCTTAAAGGTGTTAACTAATTTTATCTTTCTAAAATACCAATATCACAAAATAAAATTTATTGACGTGACATCACCTGACTATAGACCGAATAAACCTCTAACATCAATCCTTAGCTCCTCAAATAATGGCCCAAAGTCATAACTTTTTTTTTTCTTTTTCTACATAAGGATCAGATCAAGCAATTTTTAAAATAATCTAACCGGTCTCAAAACATTTTTCTACTTAAGTGCAAATTCAATTACATGTAATTATTCCAAAGAATAAAATTATTCTGAGATTTTCTTTGGATTCTAAGAATAACCATCTTGTTCATTTTGAAACAAATTACTATACAGAAGTTAACAGTTCAAGGATTCTTTTTTAAAAATTTTTCTAGGCAAAGGCCTTTGCTATGGCAACACAATGTACACATAACAGACTAGCTTGCAATCAGTACTCAGAAAGAGTGACCAAAACTAAAATATCTTCATAAACCTTTGACCATAAATTTCTGTTTTTGTGCTATAATTTACTTAGAGTTTTATTTATTCTAATTTACTGACACTTATTTTCGTTTAGGCATGTCTACATTTTTACCTGAGTAATAACCTTAAAGTTAAACACATAGGTAGTTTTGCTGAAAACTCAGGAGATTTAGCTATTTTTATTTAACCAGAAATATTAACTTATTAAAAATCATACCAGCACAGATCATTTTGTTTGGGCTGTGTTTTTAGTTTTATAACTCTGACACCTTCAAATATAAAAATGACCAGTAAACTCAGGCAAAAATGTGTACCGATAATTTTGAAAATATTTTTGTTGCTATTTCATCAATAATTTTTTAAAAACCAGCTTGTTTACCAAAGATTACTAAGATTCACATGAACTTGAAAAGTATTTGGGCTTATTTATTTAATTTATGAGAGCTCCTTTTATTTATAAGCCAATTTTGGTACCACATAGACATATAATACATATACATACATAAAACACATGTAAACACATAAACATGCACACAAGCAAAGCTTCAAGGGCTTTTATCTCAGAACCCTAGCCATGAGATCCTCTGAAGTTCCACCTAAATCTGTATATATTACTTTTTCCTGGTCCTCTCTTTCCTTTTCCAATAGCAGGCATCCCCGTGTCTCAGCCAGATGGCCTCCATGGATGAACATGTCTTTCAATCTCCTAGACCTTAGGACAGAGATGTCTTCTAATCTTCCAGACTTCAGGACAGAGGTGCGTTTTAACCTTTTAGACCTCAGAACTACTATCAGAGGTGTCTTTCAACTTCCCAGACCTTGAATTGTGCTTCTAATACCATGGGCAGCAAATTTAAAGCAGGCAAAAAGAAAATAGAGACAAAGAGCTTAACAGACTCCACATTTCCATGCCACACACCAATACAGACAAATACTCAACATAAAGAGAAGTTCAAAAGGTTCCAAACAAAGGAAGTGGAGTTTCACCTAATAAGCGCTGGGAGTGCCAAATCAAAACAATTAGGTTACTTCCCACTCTCACAAACCAAAAGGTTGGGGGCTTATCCAACCAAAAACAAATGGAAATTCCTTCAGAATTCCTCAAACTGAGAGGGGCAGCCCCCACTGTGCAGTACCTTCAAATAGCACTCACCTGCCAGGGCACAAATTTGAAAATCCAAATCCAGAGTTTCTTTCTTTGGAGGCAATCAGGAAGCAGTCACCAATATGTTGGAGGCTGGGAAGAATACGATGGAGGCCAGTAGCGGTGGAGCTGGTGGGAAAGTCCAAAGCCACCCTCTGGCAAATATGGCCAGGCAGCTGCTAAGGGGAGTTTTTGGTTTCTCCCTGCTCCACAGCCACTGAACCATGAGCAATGCCATCCTTGATGAGTCCCGATAATTATTGTCCAAACCACAAAGGGATTTAAGTCTAAGTCCAGTAGCTCATCACATAAAGATCCAATTATTGAGACAACAAGAATTGCCAAGGAAGAAATTTTTAACATGACAGATGTCTTGTTGGAGAATGGGAGAAACTGTCTCAAATCTGTCTCTCTGGCTAAGGGAGATCATGGGCTTTTAAAGGAGGGGCTATGCACCTTGGGGCAGGTCATGGTGTATCTTACAAGGGGCTACATGCATTGAGGGCAGGTTGTGGGGGATGGTGAATCTTGGTGTCAGGAAGTCTGCCCTGGGGCCTTCAGAATCTCAACTCCTTTGTCTTGTAGAAAATCCATCATCTCAGGTCAGGCGTGGTGGCTCATACCTACAATCTCAGCACTTTGGGAGGCAAGGTGGGAGGATCACTTGAGGCCAGGAGTTTGAATCCATCATTTCTGGGAAACAACTCAAAGGGTCAAATATTTAAGGGTCAGGATTATAAAAAACAAATAGGGGTTCATGGAGCTGGTTACACATTCATTCAACATACGCTTATTGATTGCCCGTTATGTCCTAGGCACTATTCTAGGGCTGATTCTCTACTTTTTACTGAACTTCCCATTTCATTTTGGATACCATGTTTTCCGACACAGAGACAGGCTTCTTCTCCTGTTTGCCATACAACAGGAGGACTGAATGTACTGCAAACATTTTTCTGCTATAGGCACACCATAGCACCTGGTACCCAGATGAGCCATCATGTGGCATGGGCAGGAGCTAAGGTGTGGAATGATTCCTTTGGATTCCCAGGTGGAGAGCTGGCCTTCTGTAGTTGGCAAATGTCTTGCCCAAGGGACCCAAACCTTGGTATATGAATGAGGGCTAGGCTGAATTAATCCTGTCCTGTTTTTTAAACAGTTCCTGATGTTTACCCAGTAGAAGCAGAACTAAATAGTGCCAGATACTCCAAATGCATGATTCAGAAGAATATGCGTCCTAATGCAGAGCTCTTAATGTAAAGAAAAATTGTGACTTTTGCCCCTGTCGTCTGCCCGCTCTCAGCCCACCATCACTCTGCATTCCACGCTGCCAGGAATGGGCACTGGACTAATTGCGGTTTGGGAGAGAAGCTTCTGAGTTCCAAGATTCTCCTGCGCTTGCTTTAAGTGATTTTTATGTTAACATTGCATCAAAGCCCCTTTTTGGTAAATAAATTGCCATATAAGATTAAAATAATTTGGGGGGCAGGATTTCTACCAGGAATTGAACAAGCAATGTACTGTCCTAAGCTGGTTCCAAATTCCTAATGCATCTGCTTTGTACAGACCCCATTTCATGAAACTACAATTCCTCGTTTGTCTGAATTCCTTCTGCTTGTGTGCTAGAAGAGTGCTAGAAGAGTCACACCCCTTTATTTCTGGCCCTAAAGGCACCTTCCCAAGTTTGGGAAAACCTCTCAAATAAGAAGCCACAGAAACCCTAAATAATGCAGTTGTTGCAAGCATCCTTGTTGAACATTTAGCAAGCTACTCCACTGCTTTTCCCCATCAAAGCAGATGTAAAACAGCTGCCTCCTGAGGGCTGCCTCAGTTTCCTGGCAAGCCCTCTCCAGCCCTGCCTGCTGTTCCTGCCGGAGCCACCATCTTGAATTCAGATACTTTTTCTAGTTTAATTGAACAGATATGGCCACACAGGAGAAATCGATGTTTCACTTGTTCATTTAACTATTTTTATGTGCAAGTGCATCATGATTCTGTGGTTCAATTTGTAGAAATTTCTAGGTTCAACAGGCTGTTGTGCTGGGCCTTAATCTAACTGTGACCTTTTCCCTGACTGGCTTATGCCTAGTTTAAACTTAGGTATTTCTTGATTGTGTTCATTTATTTCTGATACTGGATCTGTATATCATTAAGTCACTTTAATTTGCAAGTAACAAAATCCTAACCTAAACTGGCTTAAACAAAAAGGGAATTCATTGGCTTATATTAACTGAAAAGCAGGGTTAGGCACTGCTGGATGGAGGGCTCAGAGGGGTTATCAGGACTCAGTTTCTCGCCATGGGGCTCTGTCTGCGGCTGTTGTTAGCTTCAGTCTCATGTTTCGAGGGCAGCAGTAGTAGCAGTTGGCAACAGGCAGTAGCATATCCTCTAGTTTTCAGGTCCTATAAAAAAAAGTGAGTTTCTCTCCCCAAGATGTTCAATACAATCCTGAACCTATCATTGGCCAGAATGATAGGTTTTTCACGTACCCATCTCTGAACCAGTCACTGTGGTCAGGGGCTGGGAGTGAGGGCAGAGCAGTCAGGCAAAGAGCCTTGAATACAACAAAACAAAAGAGACACCCACCTCAGCTGCATTTTGCTCCAGGCATGTGGGGACTGCAACGCCTTTTACTCTTTCCTTTACCCACCACAGGTCCCAGATTGGGGCTGAAGAGAGATCTGCAAAATAATTTGAAACTCAGTTATCACAGTCTGAATGACCCACAATCATACGCATGTGTATGATATTTTTGCATTCATTGATATTGCTTTGTTTTTCTGTTTGGTTATTGGGACATTGTTTTATTTCATTTGTATCTTCACTTTTATCTTTAGTTTTATTTCCATTTTATGCCATATTTTCAACAATAGAGTATTCTAGAGTACATTTTTAGAGTTCTCCTTTTAAAAAGTTAATATGTCATTTTGGGTGCCATTTGTAGAGGTTGAACAAATGAATAGAATGTATTAGCTTTTATATTTCTACAAAGCTTATATAATGTAACTGTTAAGAGATTGGTTAGTATTACCTTAAATGGGATATTTTGCTTGACGTGAAAGTAAGCAAAATTAGAGTACAGAATCCTGGGAGTGTTTGAGAAATTTGGCTTGGTCAATGTACTTTGTATTGGACTCAACAAAACTGGCCAAAATATCCTTCCTCTGTCCACTCTCCTAATCTTTACCTGCCAGGCTAAGAGGACACCAAGGCCTACGTATGGTAATTACTCTTAATGTATCTATAGGCCCAAAATTCAAGTTATACCACACACATTAAATTTAAGTAGGAGTGAGCAAAATCCTACTTACCTCTATTATTACTATTAATACTATAATTACTATTACTAATTATACTAATTACATTACAATTAATATTACTATTAATAATAATACTAATCATGGCTACCAATTATTGAGCACCTACTATATGCTAGTGACCAAAGTATTAATACTTAGATTTATAATTTCATTAAATTTCCTCAACAACCTTATGACTAACTACCATTAGTCCCATTTCTGGGTGAGGAAACCAAGGGTAAGAAGATAGGCTGAAAGGCTCACACAACTCAACAAGGCTGAAAGTTCATATAACTAGTAAATTACAAACCTTGGGATTTAAATCCAAGTCTGTCTAACTTCAAAGTTCATGGTTTTTTTTAGGTCCTATTAACTGACAGATTTAGTCTTTAGGTCTATGAAACAGAAATAACATTGCCTTGGGAAGCCCTTTTCCCTGGCCCTGGTTGCCCAGCTCTGGAGAGGGGCTTCACTTAGAGTGTATGTAATGTGTCCATGAACACTCTTATTGGAACTGGGCACCAGTTTTATGCATCAGACAGGTCCGATGTTGCTGCTCCTCACGTTTAGACTGTTCATTATCTGTCAGCTCTTAATTTTTGCTACTTGCTCATTACTTAGTCATGTTTGGGAAAGAAAAGATTAAGGATATTGATTAAAATAAGTTGAAAATGATGGTAGAGTTCATAAAAGCCACGTATTTCTACACTGTGTTTTAGTAAATTAAGCAGTGATGAATCTGTTCCTGGATTTTAGCATGTCATTAAGCATAAGGACTGTGCATTAATAATGGGCCCAAAATCTCAAGGCTTCAGGCTGGAAAGCCTCTTCAAGTAGAGTAGCATTTGCTCAAATTGCCTTAAAGCAAGAGAGGGAATATTTCTGGCTAACATAATAGAAAAGTTCAGGCATAGTTAGCTTCAGGCACAGCTAGATCTAGGGGCTCAAATAATATCATCAGACATCTATGTCTGTCCATCTTTCATCTTTGCTTTCCTCTCTTGGCTTAGTACTCAAGAAGATTCTCCCCTTAGGCAGATACAATGGCCACCAGAAGCATCAAGCTTATCAGCTTTCAAACCTAGCAGCAACACAGCCTCTTTTTCCCAATGGGTCTAGCAAAAATCTGACAATCACACTTATTAGTTTGGCCTGGGCCACACACCCACATCCTGAATCAATTACTGAAAGCAGGGAAGAGAATTGACGGGGCCTGAGTTGTGTGCTTTCTTCCAGAGCACAGAAGTGGTATGAACCCTTCCAGAACCATAAATGCTGGAAATGTGGAGAAACACAGGAAAAAGGGGGATCAAAAGAACAAACCAACCAACCAAAAAAACCCGGTGTCCACCATGTTTTCTCTAGAACTCAATGTCTCCATCTGGAAATAAACCTAGCTCCAGAATACTGTGCTCCCTGGGCACCCAATGATGTGGGAGAGCAGGGAGAGAAAGGTGTGGTGTGTGGGCTGCTGCCCAGGCATTGGTTAGGTAACCAAGAAGGGCTCTGAGCATTCCGGCAGTCCAGTAGGCTGGAGGCTATAGTAACTGCAGGAGAGTGCATCTCAATTCAAGGGTAGGAAGATGATGTGGAGGAAAGAAGGATCAGGACTGAGGAAAAACAGATTGATTTTCAATCATCCATTTGGGATGCTTATTAAACAAGCCTTTTAGAACACTTCTAAGGCCACTGGGCAGCACTCTCAAGATGTGGCATTGGGAGCTAACACCCGCTGTTGCTAGTGACTAGGAAACAAGGATGAAGCAGCAAACTATGTCAAACAACACAGGGCAGTCGGGAACAGGATTGATGTAGGTGGCACTTAGTTAATTATAGGTCTTCTGGAAAGGTATGGATTCACATATTTTTCAGAAATCATTTTTTCATCAGTTGGGTAAAAATATTAAAAAGCTCCATGGTTTTTGTTTCACCATTTTTAATAAAAAAGAAAGATTACCCGCCCGCCTCTCCCCGCCCCCCGGCCAATCTTGTCTTCCCAATGGTAGAAAGTGATCCTCACTCTAGGACTGTTATCTGATACAGAAAGCCAAGAGACTTTTGGTTCAGAGCAGGGAATCCTGGGTACACATTACTAGGTAATAGAGTAAATTATAGGTTATTCAGGAAAATAAAAGGAAGGTCTCAGCTAGAAAGAGAAACCTGAATTGTAGAGAAGCTATAGAAGTAGAGCACTTAACAAGAACAAATAAAAATTCTTATGGCTTTTCTAAACTCAGAAATTTAGTTCAGTTTCATACTTGAGAAACACTCTTATTGCCTTCAAACTAAAAAAAAAAAGGAAAAAAATTAAAGGACGCCCTATTTTCTGGTTTCCTGCTCTGTGATTAGTGCCAGAGAGCTGGGCTCCTGGGGCTAACTGATGCCACCTGGAAAGGCCCGCCCTCAGCATACACCCGAAGGCAGTGCCTCCTCCACCCTAAAGTGGATGCTGGCCCAAGCAACCAGCCCTGTGCCTGTCAAAATATAAGCTAAGTATGGCATTTGGGATTAGAGAGGGATCACAGAACCTCAGACATTTCCAAGAAAAATGAATAATATAAGGCTAGGTCTTGGACGGCCTGCACCTCATTAATCCCCCTTTTCCATAATGGTGGGCGGGCTGCCGGGGATGTGGGCTGCAGATGGGAAGCACACTTTCCTGGGGTTTTGTTCTATTCTCCAGGCTCCTCCTAGGCACCAGAAGTATTTGTTTCCTGGCACGAGCAGGGATTTGGAGCACCGGTGTTCAATTCGCTCTTTGGACAGCTTGGACAGCTGGCTGGGTCCTGGAATATTTGAAGGATCCAATGGGGACCCTCTGTTATGACAGGCTATGCCTGACCCAGCCTCCCAGTCCTGTTTCTCCACTTCTGGATGGCTGGGGCACCCCCAGCTGACCTCTCCTTCCTCAATTCTCCTGCCTCCCGCCCCAAGCATTGCGGCCAGATTCATCATCTTAAATCACCATTTAAAGCGGTGAGCTTTGTCCCAAAAGTTAGGAAGGCCTCTTCTTTGTTTCCAGGAGGGTGTTTGAATACTTCCATCTCAGACAGGTCAGTGTCCCATCTCCAACAGCCTTCAAACACCCTCCTCAGGACTCCCTCCAAATCTTTGCCAATCTCTTCCCCTAGCCTGGAATGCTCCTTGCACTGCCCCAGCCCCATCCACCTGCCCTGTCCATACATTTCCAGCTCTCAGGGAATTCTTCTTCAACAGATTGATTATATCATACAGTATCTGCATTACTCCTTGGGCAATTAATTGTGTTGTATTTTTGTGCGGGATTCTTTTAAAGCACAATTTTATACACTTACGTTGATGAGATTATCAATTTCTTCTTCCTCTTGTATTTCCCAGAGGGTTGAACACATAGAAGGTATATAACAATTATTTGTTGAGTAAATGAATCTATAACTAAATGGCATTGGATAGCACTAAAAACATTCTCATTATTTGAGTAAATTATAGGTTAGAAAAATTACAACCTACCCTCATCCTTGTTATTTCCAAGTCTGAATTTGATCTATTAGTAGGTCAACATGCCCTTCCTACCATTTATTCTAATTTGCAGCAAGAAGAGATACTAGAAACACCTTTCATCAACAGAATTTTCCTAATGTTCATCCTCTGCTTAGAAACCTAGAGTGATTTCCTATTGGCACCCATGTGAATTACGAATGGCTTCCCGACTTCTCTAGTCCCATGGCTCCTTGCTTTTATCAGCTCCCAGCAAACTTATCTGTCTAGTTCCTACCTCATTCTACTTCCTGGTTCCTACCTCATTTTCAGGGAGGGCTCATCCTCCAGCCTTTGCTACTTCCCTCCCAAGCCCTCAAATGGCTGCTTTCCCTGCCTCCTGGGTACAGGGCTGGGGCCTTCTGAAGTTTTATCTTTCAAAGCCATGCAAAAGCTCTCTTAAGCTGGAGTATCAAAAGGGGGAAAAACAGAAATCTGATTTACCACTCAGTGTCTGTGACTTGCTGAGATTAAAAAAATAAACAAAAGCAAGCATATTTAAGGCATTAAAGACACACCAATTACTTCCAGCTTGTGCTATTTCCTTTTGAACTTTCATCTTATGAATGTTACTGTCTCCCAACTCCTGAGCCCCTTGGCCCCCTTCTGGGATCTGATCCCACCCTTCAAGGGAATATCCTCTGGGGAACAGGAAGCCAGGAGTCCCCGAGCTAGGCTGGTGCCCGGGCTTATGCACACTCTGCCATTCCTTTCCCACTGATCAAGCTGTCGCCCACCACTGGGGCAGGGCTGAGGGGTAACAGAGCATTCTGACTTTCTTTGTGGCCAAGCAGCATAAGCGCTCTACTTGGCAGTCCCGGATTCACAGTGGAGGGGGCTGAAAACCCAGAAACAGGACAATGCTGGTGACAGTAGTTCCTATGAATGAGCACAGGCTGAAACATACCCTGAAGCCTCACTTTCACCCTTGCCTAGCCCTTGTTTTAAAACCTGCTTCCCTTTTCTTGGAGTCAGTGCCAAGAAGGAGTGAGGCATTGTGGGATCCCTGTGTGGGAAGGGGCAAGACTTCAGGTGTGACTTAGCTCAGCGACAGATGAGGTCTAGGGTTGTGTTGTAGGTAATTCACTGGCACTTTGGTCTCTTGCCTGGGACAGTGCTTAAATCATAGGGGGTACTTTCAGCTGTGTGAAATGGCAAAAGCACATTATTGGTTGAAAGGGATCTGAGAAGCCAGTCTTCCCTAGATAGATGAGAAAACTGGGGCCCAACAAGTTTATGCAAAATCCTTCTTGGATTTTCTTTTCATTTATTCACTCATTCTGTACATATTTAATGCCTACTGTGTGCAAGGCAAAGGGTCCAAGGTCTCAGTGAATTTGTAACAGAGCTGAGACCAGAACTCAGGGCTTCTCATTCCTGGCCCAGTGTTGTTTTCACCACAAAATATATTAAGCCAACATGTTTATTCATGACCTGACATCTTTGGAGCACCTACTAAATGCCAGGCACCATTTGTGGGTGTTTGATGTAATTATCTCACTCAATTTTCATACCATCCTGAAAGATAGGTGTTGGTGTACTTTTTTTATGCTGAGGAAACTGAAGCTCAGAGAGGTTGCAGGGAAACCTCTGTGTTGGGATCCTGTAGCTAGTAAGTGGCAGAGTTCGGATTGAGTTGGAGGTCCATCTAGATGCAAAATCCAGCCTGTTTCCTCTATGGTACATTTGATTCTCGATTGCTCCCAAGACTCCACACAAAGCTGCCAAGGGGCTCCATCCTTTTGACCAGCAAGCTTTGTACACACAGTAACCCTACTTGCCACACCCTCCTTTCTTCCTCTCCACCTTTGCATTCCCACTTAGCCCTCAGGACTTACATCTTGATTAGCTCATATGTCAGGAATGTTTAGAGATGATGAAATCTGGCCACCAAGGTTTAGCTTAGCCAAGCTTGCTGTTTAAAGAGCCATCATTCCTTCAAATGCCTTTTATTTTGTCAGATTTTATGGACAAGCCCAGGTCAGACTGGTCAACAGTACCACTTCATAATTGTTTGTCACTGGCCCTTTCAAAAAAGAATGCAGACCTTGACCTGTCTTCTTTTCTCTTTTCTGGAATAAAGTGCTCCTTGTCTGGAGGATGGTTATTTGCTATTATGCAGCTGAGTCAGGGAATGCTCTGAATAATCAGATATTCCAATGAATAGAGTTACATTACATGGATCAGTAGCTTTCAAGGAATCAGAATGAAATACACTTAATACAAATACTGTACTAAGCATAATGTCCTTTTATTGCTGGTTTTTGCTGCTGATCCTGTGAGCACCAATTATCACTTAATAGGAGTTGAAGTGTTATGGAAGGAGCACTAGAAACCAGGTAACTCTGCAACTAACCTGCAAAGTGATTTGGGGCACTCAACCTTCCATTTTGGAGTACTATTTCCTTCTCTGTAAAACAAACATGTTGGATCAGATTCAGTCTGTTATACATGTTGCATGCGTGTCATCATCCCCCACTCCTGTGCCCCAATCATGGCACATTTTCCTTTGATCTCTGACAGCCTCAGGATCCTTCTAAACCCAGTGTTCCAGCAGCCAACCTCAGTGGATTGGAGCAGACATGTAAAATGAAATCTGTTTGCTATCATTGAACTAGATGACCTCCAGGGTTTCAGCTTTTAT
The DNA here is from genome assembly GCA_023783475.1 of Daubentonia madagascariensis. NCBI lineage: Eukaryota > Metazoa > Chordata > Mammalia > Primates > Daubentoniidae > Daubentonia > Daubentonia madagascariensis. Next base: position 26,139,418 of record JAKFHU010000585.1, read on the forward strand.
GAGCTGCCTGAGGTGAATGCATGCTGGGTGGAAAGTTAGGTGGTAGATAATTTGTAGCATTATCAAGCACTAAGTATTTTACCACTTAACTGAGATTTTTTTTCTTTGCCCCCAATCCACTGACACATAGGCCTGCACATGGCTACTGAAAACTATGGCAGGAATTATATTTAACATCCTGATGGGTAGGTCTAAGTGGGTAGTGACAGGGAAGTCTGGTCAGCTTGGCTCTGTGCCTAAGGTTCAACCCACCTGTTAACTTCTCTTTGAAGCTGTCCTAATAGAAACAGGCAGAAATAATTAATCCCACATCTGAGTTCCCTTAGCCCGCAGCACTAGGCTGGGATGTGTCATTCTGAGTTATGGCTAGTGGGATGTGATATACAAACCTCCTGGTGGATTATAAACTCCTTGGAGTCAGAGAGGAGGCTCTAGTTATCTTTTGGATTCACAGCCTGATTCCACAACTAACAGGCTGTTTAACCTTTGACAAGTTACTTAACCTTCTGGTTCCTCCCCAGTCTCGGCTCTGAAGCTCTATGCTGGAGCCTTAGGCTCCCACCAGGCCCCACACACTGCACCTGGGCACCAAAACCCCACCCTGGAGCCTCCACCACTGCCTCAGGGCCAGTGGAACTGCCCCAAAGTCCAATGACCTGTCAGGGACCCCCCAGCCTCAAGGCACCAGTACACTGGGACCTGGTTCAAGCAAATGCCCACAGCCCAGGAACCCATGAACACTGACCAGATAGCCTCACCCAGCTGCCACTGTCACCTCTGCAGGCAGACCCTGGGCAGAGCAATCCCCACAACACCAGCCTCAGTGAAGAAGTTCTTGCTCAACTCCCACTCGAACATCCTACCACTGTCTGGTGAACAACCCAACACCCAGCACAAACAGCATCCAGCACAGGCTTGAGCAGAGACAATCATAAGCAAACAGAACAAATCAGAACAGCTGCATTATAGGCTTCTAGTGCACATGCCTCTCCCCTGCCATATCAACATTGCAGAGTAGGAAAAAAAAGCACCATCTAGGGACCTCCCCTTCTTCTAATTGAGCAGGAGAGTTCCCAGCAAAGAACAGGTGTCCTGCCAACTTATTAGTCCTGAGCCAAGAAAAGAGGTTTCAGATGAGAAAAAACCAACAAAAGAACCCTGGCAACATGAAAAATCAAAAGAGATTGACACTCCCAAGGGATCACAATGGAGCTACAGTAGTGAACTCCAACTACAAGGATATTGTCAAAAAGACGGAAATGGAATTCAGAATATGGATGGCAAATAAGATGAATGGAATTGAAGACAAAGTGGAAAACCAACAAAAATGAGCCAAAAAAATTTTTCAGGAAATTAATGAAAAAGTTGCTAAAGAGCTAGACAACATAAGGAAGGATACAATAGAACTTAAAGAAATGAAAGAGCCATTTAGGGAATTTCAAAACACAGCAGAAAGCTTCAGCAACAGACTAAACCAAGGAAAAAAAAGAATCTCAGAGCTTGAAGACAAGGCTCTTGAACTAACCCAGTCATTTAAAGAGGCAAAGAAGAGAACAAAAAAGGTGGAGCAATTGCTTAGAGAGAGATGGGACTATGCAAAGCAAACTAACATACGAATTATAGGTATCCCTGAGGGAGAAGAAGAAAGAGCTAAAAGTATGGAAAATCTATTGAGGGAATTATTGAGGAAAACTTCCCTGGTATTGCCAGAGATCCAGACATCCAGATACAAGATGGTCATTGAACACCAGGAAGACACACAGCAAATACGACATCTCCAAGACACAGTAATCAACCTGGCCAAAGTCAAAATGAAGGAAAAAACTCTACAAGTAGCTAGACATAAGCAACAACTGATCTACAAGGGAAAATCCATCAGGCCAACAGCAGACTTCTCAGCAGAAACCTTACAGGCCAGAAGAGAGTGGGGCCCCATCTTCAATCTTCCTAAACAGAAAAACTGCCAGGCTAGAATTTTGCATCCTGCAAAACTAAGTTTCACAATTGATGGAGAAATTAAGTCTTTTCCAGATAAACAAACACTGAGGGAATTTGTCATGACCAGACCTGCCCTGCAGGAAAAACTCAGAAGTACATTATACATGAATCAGCAATAGATACCCACCAGTGTAAAACACCCAAAAGCTGAAGCTCACAATTCCTATAAAACAATAGCACAAGTAGGAAAACAAAGCAATAAGGTACTACCCAATATGATGGACAGAACATCATCCTACATATCAATTCTATCTCAATGTTAATGGTTTAAATGTGCCACTCAAAATACATAGGGGCTGAATGGATGAAAAAACACAACCCAAGTATCTTCTATCTCCAGGAGACACATCTAAACCTCAAAGACACAGACAGGCTCAATGTAAAAGGATGGAAAAAATATTCCTCACAAATGGAAACCAAAAGAGAGCAGGTGTAGCCATTCTCATATCACACAAAATTGACTTTAAATTAACAGTGGTAAAGAAAGACAAAGATGGTCATTATATAATGGTAAAGGGAGCAATTTAACAAGAAGACACGACAATCCTAAATATATACATACCTAACACAGGCGCTCCCAGATACATAAAACAAATTCTACTAGAGCTAAGCAAGGAAATAAATAATAGCATCGTAAGTGCTGGGGACTTCAACACCCCACTATCAGAGATGGAAAGATCATCAAACCAGAAAATAAGTAAGGAAATATTGGACTTAAATGGGACCCTAGAACAAGTGGACCTAATAGATATTTATAGAATGTTCTACCCCAAAACTACTAAATATACATTCTTCTCATCAGCACATGGGACATTCTCCAAGACTGATCATATCTTAGGCCACAAACTATGTCTCAAAAAATTTAAAAAATCAAAATCATACCATGTATCTTCTCAGACCATAGTGGATTAAAACTAGAAATCAATTCCAAAAGTAACACTCAATTCTACACAAAATCATGGAAATTAAACAACCTGCTACTGAATGATTATTGGGTCAATAATGAAATTAAGATGGAAATAAAAAGATTCCTCAAACTGAATGACAAAGGGGACACAGCTATCAAAATCTATGCGACCAAGCAAAGCATACCTAAGGGAAAAATTCATAGCCTTAAATGCCCACATCAAAAAGTCAGAAAGATCACCAATTCATAACCTAATATCACATCTCAAAGAACTAGAAAAGGAAAAGCAAACCAAATTCTAAGCCAGCAGAAGAAAACAAATAACAAAGGTCAGAGCAGAACTAAATGAAATGGAAAACAAACAAACAAACAAAATACAAAAGATCAGTGAAACAAAAAGTTGGATCTCTGAAAAGATAAACAAAATTGATATATCTTTTCAAGATTAAGTAGGAACAGTTGATAAAGGACCCAAATAAGCTCAATCAGAAATGAAAAAAGAAATATTGCAACTCATAGCACAGAAATAAAAAACATCATCCATGAAAATCACATGAAGTAGAAAACACAGAGGAAATGGACAGATTCCTGGAAACACACAACCTTCCAAGACTCAATCAGGAAGAAACAGAACTCCCGAACAGACCAATAATAAGCAGTAAGATTGAAGCAGTAATAAAACGTCTTCCAACAAAAACAAAAAAAGCCCTCAACCAGATGGATTCACAGCCAAATTCTACCAGACCTACAAAGAAGAACTGGTAACCATACTGCAGAAATTATTCCATAAAATTGAGAAGGAGGGAATCTTCCCCAACTCATTCTATGAAGCCAGCATCACCTTAATACCAATGCCAGGAAAGGACACAACAAAAAAAGAAAACTACAGACCAATATCCCTTATGAATACAGATGTGAAAATCCTCAATAAAATACTAGCAAACCAAATTCAACAACATATCAAAAGAATAATCCACCATGACCAAGTGGGCTTCATCCCAGGGATGCAAGGATGGTTTAACATATGTAAATCAATAAATGTGATTCACCACATAAACAGAAGCAAAAACAAAGACCATATGATCACCTCAATAAATGCAGAAAAAGCATTCGACAAAATCCAGCACCCTTTCATGATAAAAACCCTCAACAAACTAGGCATAGAGAGAACATATCTCAAAATTATAAAAGCCATATATGACAAATCCATAGTCAACATACTGAATGGGGAAGAGTTGAAAGCATTCCCACTAAGAACTGGAAGAAGACAAGGATGCCCACTGTCACCACTTCTATTCAATATAGTGCTGGAAGGCCTAGCCAGAGCAATCAGGCAAGAGAAAGAAATAAAGGGTATCCAAGTCAGGAAAGAGGAGGTCAACCTATTGCTTTTTGCTGACAATATGATCTTGTATCTAGAAAACCACACTCCACCAAGAGACTACTGGATTTGATACATAAATTCAGCAAAGTCTCAGGATATAAAATCAATGTACACAAATCAGTAGCATTTCTATATACTAATAACAGTCAAGCTGAGAGTCAAATCAAAAACTCAATACCATTCACAATAGTTACAAAGAAAATAAAATACCTAGGCATATACTTAACCAAGGAGGTGAAAGATCTCTACAAGAATTATGAAACACTGAGCAAAGAAATTGCAGGAGACACAAACAAATGGAGAAACATATCCTGCTCATGGGTTGGTAGAATTGACGTTGTTAAAATGTCCATACTACCCAAAGTGATTTACAGATTCAATGCAATCCCCATCAAAATACCAATTGCATATTTCACAGATCTAGAAAAAATAATTCTATGCTTCATTTGGAACCAGAAAAGAGCCTGAATATCCAAAGCAATCCTAAGGAAAAAAAATCTGGGGGCATAACATTACCAGACTTCAAACTACACTATAAGGCTACAGTAAACAAAACTACATGGTATTGGTACAAAAATAGAGACATAGACCAATGGAACCGAATAGAGAACATAGACACAAAAACCATCTACCTACAGCCAACTGATCTTTGGCAAAACAGAAAATAATGCACGCTGGGAAAAAGTAACCCTATTCAATAAATGGTGCTGGGAAAATTGGATAGCCACATGCAGAAGAATGAAACAGGATCCCTATCTCTGCCACTCACAAAAATTAATTCAAGATGGATAAAAGACTTAAATGTAAGGCATGAAACCATAAGAATTCTAGAAGAAAATTTAGGAAAAACTCTTCTAGACATCAGTCTAGGCAAAGAATTTATGACTAAGACCCCAGTGGCAATTACATCAGCAACAAAAATAAATAACTGGGACTTGATTAAATTAAAAGGCTTCTGCACAGATAAGGAAATAATCAACAGAACAAATAGACAACCTACAGAATGAGAGAAAATATTAACAATCTACACATCTGATAAAGGGCTAATAACCAGAATCTACAAAGAACTCAAACAAATCAACAAGAAAAAAACAAACAACCCCATTAAAAAGTGGGCAGAAGAGATGAACAGAAGTTTTTCAAAAGAAGATGGACAAATGGCCAACAAACATTAAAAATGCTCAACATCACTAATCATCAGGGAAATGCAAATTAAAACCACAATGAGATATTACCTTACTCCTGTTAGAATGGCTTTCATTAAAAAGTCCAGAAACAATAGATGCTGGCACGGATACAGAAGAAAGGAATGCTTGTACATTGTTGCTGGGACTGCAAATTAATGTCACCCCTGTGGAAAACAGTATGGAGATTTCTCAAAGAACTAAAAGTAGACCTACCATTGGATCCAGCAACCCACTACTGGGTATCTACCCAAAAGAAAAGAAGTCATTTTATCAAAAAGACACCTGCACTCGAATGTTTATTGCAGCACAATTCACAATTGCAAAGATATGTAACCAACCCAAGTGCCCATCAATTCATGAGTGGATTAACAAAATGTGGTATATATATACCATGGAGTACTACTCAGCCATAAAAAAGGGTGAATTAATGCCTTTTCTAGCAATATGGAAGGAACTGGAGACCATTATCCTAAGCGAAGTATCTCAAGAATGGAAAAACAAACAACACATGTACTCTCTAGTAAATTGGAACTGACCGATGGGCACACAGGTGCACAGAGGGAAGTGGAAGTCATTGGTGATCGAGCAAGGAGAAGGTAGAAGGAGGGAAGGGGCAAGAACCCACCTAACGGGTACAATGAACAGTGTTTGGGAGATGGGCACATTTATAGCCTGGACTCAAGCCATGCATCAAAAACATTTGTACCCTCTTAATATTTTGAAATAAAATTAGAAAAAAAAATTTTTAAAAATCCCCCTGAATATAGTTGTTTTTGTTTTTATTATTATAATAAAATCACAGCCTAGCACAATGCCTGATGAAAAATAGGTGCTAGTGTATGTTGACTGATTTCGTTTTCAAATGACCATCAGGGGTGAGTATCTACCTTTGGAAGGACTGATCCAAGAACCAGCAGGGAAACAAATATAACAGAATATATCCACAAGACTGTGGGGAACTGAACAGGACAGAGTTGGTACAAAGGGTCTGGATCTATCAGCTTTCTAAGGCCACCAGAAACAAACTCAAGGGAGTCAAGTGGCAAAGGAGGACACTCTAGTCAGCTTCTTGGGCTCAGGAGGGATTTTTATTCTTTTAACTAGCATCTTCTACTTTTTGAAGCACATTTTCAAATCATGAAAATGCTTTTGTGAGAGCACATTTTATTTCATTGTGTCCTCAAACAAACTTGCGAGCTCAAGCTCAAGGCAGTATCACTCCCACATGATTAATGAGGAGCAACTAAGGCCCAGAAAGGTTATGTAACTTGCCTGAGGACACACAGCTTGTGAGGGACAGAGCCTGGGCTCAGACTTCCACCTCCACAATCTCCCTCATCCTCCCTCTTTCCTGTCTTCTCCAGGAACATATTTCAGTTTTAGGTTTTCCAGCAGTTTTTTTCTAAACTGCATCAAGAAAAAGTAATTTTATCAATTAATTCATATAAACAATGGGTTGATAAGGAACTTTTATTGTCTCTAAATCCTCCAACCCGATGTCAAATGTCAGATTTATTTTGTGGCTACAAGAAACCATAATGTAGAAATCAGCAAAAATATTCCCACAAAAGGAGTCTGCAAAGCATGCCTGGGTGTGACTGCTGAAAAAGAGGACAGGAACAGCACATAATGCTTAATGAAATGTATAAAGGATAGAACTGGGCTTTTATTTGAAACACGGTCTTCATTTTGCTACCAAATAAAATAAAACAAGCACGAGACAGGCACAAACCACTGTTGGACGTGTTTTCCAAAAGACTTGGACATCATGTAAAGCCAAGAGTTTATATGTTGCCCTCTTAAAAAAAAATATAGGAATATGCACCCAAAAAATACATGAATATGTACCCTCTATGTAGACATGACTTTTAGTTTTCTTCTGCACTGTGGAGATAGATTTGTAAGGGACCATTATCAATCCATCCCCCAATTCTCATGGAGACCAGGGCATTAGGCCCATTTTCCATGGCTGCACCCCAACCATGACCTGAAATGGGGGAGCCTGGGTTATCATGTTTGCACACTTGAAAGTCCCAGGTCTCTCTCTCCACACTATGGCTTCAGCTGATTAAGATCATTTGGCCCCAAGGGGAGCCATAAGCTGGTTAAGCCAACCAGATCCCATCTTTTAGGAGATTTAAGTCACAGAGGAGAGGGTTCCATTTGGTAGAAATATTTGAGTGGGGAGAAAATGGAGATTGGGGCTAAATTAGCTATATTGGGCTATTCCCAAAATGAGCATTCAGAGAAAAAAGGTAAGGAGAGAAAAATAGAGTAGATGCACAAAGGGAGTAGTTAGTCTGTTATGTTGCTATAACAAAATCGCTTAGACTGGGATTTATAAATAACAGAAATGTATTACTCACAGTTTTAGTGGCTGGGAAGTCCAAGATCAAGTTGCCAGCAGATTCGGTGTCTGGTGGAGGCAATCTGCTTCATAGATGGCATCTTCTTGTAGCGTTCTCGCATGGTAGGAGAGCAAGGCAGCTGCCTCAACCCTTAATCACCTCCTAAAGACCCCATCTCTTAATACTATCACATTGGCGATTAAGTTTCAATGGACGAATTTTGGGGGGACACATTCAGACCATAGCAAAGGGTAATGAAGGTATGAGGAAATATGAGAAAGATCAAACAGGTCTTGAAAAATAGAAGGAATGGTTTCCAAACTCCAGATTTTGGTTCCAGTCCATGAGGTCTGTCTGGACTTCTTGCCCTAAGATGGCCCTGTGTCTTGGCAGAGAGTGAGCACTCTGTATGTTGGATAAATTGTTGATAAAACAACCTTCCTTTTTTCTTGGGCTACTTTGAGTGGGTTTATTGTTCCTTATATTCAAAGGAGCTTTAATTGGTATCATACAGCTTTCTCTAGCTGACATAATGGTTGGTGGCTTGTTCCAATGGTCAGGCAAGAGTTCTTAATTGGGGTTCACAGGGATCTCTTTGCTCTCCTAGGTTACATACAATCTTTTATGTATATGTCATTATTCATTTTTTTTTTTTTCTGGGGAGAGTGTTTGTTTTCAACAGTTTTCACACAGGTCTCCCCTCTTCTCCCAACCAAAGTGGAAAAGTCTGTGCTTTAAAGGAAGCTTGAGATTCTCAGCCCCAACTCATCGCTCACTCAACCCCAAGAAGGAAAAGTTTCGCAGTGCTCAGGGTGAGCTAGGTGAGTTTTCACGGGATAAGGAAAAAAGATAAATGCCCCATGTGGGAGTCCTGGGCCTTCTGGCTTGTCTTCTGCGTAACTTCTCTCATTTGGTGAGAGGTTAATGGTGGCTGAAACTGTTAACACTTGAGTTATTTCCTGCTTGGGAGAAGGTGTCACTCTAATTGAGGAAAGGTGGGCCTTTTAGGCCTCCTCATCCCAGGCAAAATAAATCCTCCCAGGTAAACAAGTCTGAGCCTTGCTGGTCAGGGGCCAAAGCCTCAGGGTATAATCAAGTCTTCCTTTGTCAGGCCTCCTTATCTGACCCTTACTGGTGATAGCTTTTTAGCAGGGAAAACTTGGAGGTCAACATCCTATCTGATCTTTCTCTGCCTCTCAATGGAATAGTTTAGCAATTTAAAAATTTATCATCCTTTGTGATCTCTCTCTCTCACTCTCACACACACACACACACACAAAACACACAGTAGCAAAGTCTCAGAAAGTTAAAGTTTTAATAGAAGGCTTCCAACTATTTGATTGGCATTATTTGATAAAGATCTAGGCAATTTTATTTTCTATTTTAGCTTCAAAATTTGGGAAAGTAATTCCATGAATAAAACCAGCCATTTTTGTCTTTTTTTAACATGTAATTAAAACAATAACACAAAACATTTATTGAGCACTTATTTTACACAGATAACTAAACTAGTGTGTTATATATTAATACATTATCTCATTTAATCCCCCAACCATTCCCATGAGATAGGACATACTATCCCCATTTATAGATTAAGAAGCCTCGCCTTGGTGAGAGGATAAAGAAAAAATCCAAGGTCACCTAATAGGTATCTTACTGGAAACTCCTGTTAGTAAATTGTCATTGATCTGCTTCTTGCTACAATAGGAAGTGTGTGGTGTATGAATGGAATGACATATGTGAGGATATTTGGATTTAATTTTCATTTCTCTCACAGTTGGAAAAACCAATTCGCAGTTTCTGCACTCACCAAATACCATATACTGATATCTGCCACCACCACCTCAATGATGAAATCTTTTCATGAGTGTACATGTACACCCCCCCAAAAGACAAAAAAATTATTCAGCTTAGTTTTCTACAATTCAGATTCTTAGGGGTCAGTAATGACATACCTTTTGAACTTTTCTGGGAAGAAAATCCAGATTTGGTACTTCCTATCGAGCCAGCAAATGGGAGAAATTAAAGTTTCAGTAACACTCTTTCCTCTTCTTAATTTCCTTCTCTTCAAATAGTAGAATTGTGGTTTAAAACAACTGGGGATCAATATAGGGTTGCTAATGTACTATTTTACTAAGTAACTATTTGAAATTAATGAAATTTAATTAAACATAAAAACAGGGAGGGCATAATTCAGACTAAAGGATGGTCCTTTAAATGAAATGAACTTAGCTATATAAAATACTTACACCAGCGTCCTAATTTTTTTCATCTCACTAAGAACTGGTAAAACTTTGTTGTGAAATGAATCTTGTTACCCACTGCTATTGGAGGGTTTTTTTTAGTTTATAATTAAAATGACAGAGAATGTGCTTTATTTTTTTTTAAAAAATGTTATTGTGTTGGATTAATTTTTGTGCACAGTTTTCCTAACTTTTGAAATGTTGGGGTTCTGCTCTGAGGCACTTCTTAGATGCAAAAAAAATTGGGAACACTCAGTCATTGCCAGATATTATAATCTGACATATTTGTTCAGCTCAATGTCAAGGACATCAAAATGGACAATTTTAGCCCTTTATCTACGCACAGTTCATGCAACCCTTGGTTATCTAGCATAAAATGTTAATTTCAGTCTTTAATAAACAACTAGACTCAGAGATATTAACCTCTGCAATTAATGTCTATCCCAACTAACCATATGACTCTGGATATAGCTGGAGAAAAATTCAGCTATCTAAGACTCATGAGGTCCCAGCTCCAGCTGGGACTCCAAATCATGTTTCCAGAACACAAAGAACACTTGATAAAGTTGGGGAGAAATATTTTTTGAAAATATGTCACCAGGAAGCTTGGGAGTAACTTAACAGAACCATCCTACAGGGTATGAATTTAACCTTTGATCTCTGAAATGAAGGTCAGCAAATTTGTTTTTACTCTACATATCTTATAATCAATTCAATGTCTGGGTAAATCAGTTTCTAAAGAAGAGGTTGTGTTTGCAGATAAATGATACTTTCACCCGCCAATTTCTTAACCATTTAACCATTTAACCTCTCTTCTCTGAATTAAATTCTACTGCTCCCCACAACTTTTTATTTTGTGGGGGAAGAGGAATCTAAAAACTTTAGGTGCATAATATTAGAAGGGGGAAATACCATACTATTGTCTGCAGAAGGAATAAATAAAAAGTCTAACAAAATGTGTTAGTCATATATATCTTTTCATCTAAGAGATGAATGCATGGAAAGATAGTCGTTTTTTTTTTAATCTGTCTGTTCACCTGAAGCTTTCTTGCTAGTCCATACTTTAAACCAGGGTTGGCAAGGTGTAGTCCATAGGTAAAATCCAACCCACTGCCTGTTTTTATAAATAAAGTTTTATTGGAACACAACCATGCTCATTCATTTAGGAATTATGTCTGGTTGCTTTTGTGCTACAAAAGCAGAGTTGAGTGGTCGCAACAGAGAGTGTATAGCCCACAAAGCCTAAAATATTTACTATTCAGCTTTTTACAGAAAATGTTTGCTGACCACTGCTTTAAATCAAAGAAAGAGGCTTGGAGAGGTGAAAATACATCCTTAACCCTAAGATACAGCTTAGGGGTAAAGAAGAGTGGACACTGGTTTTAATCCAAATACTCACTTTGTAGAAACAGAGTTTTAGAATAACATTGAGCTAATGAAAAGAGCAATAGTTGGGGATGCGTTGTAATGAGATAAGGACATGATAACTAAATTTACTCCTCTGTTTCTCCAGCCGCCTAATAACTATACACTATGGTAGACATGAACCCAGAATCCTCAGCTAATGTCAGCCATTTGGGAGTAAGAGTTTCTTCTCTGCAGCAGATGTGTGGCTCAAAGTTCATCATGAGTGCACTCAGAGAGCGCACAGCATGCATTGTCCTGTGAGGGGACCAGCACTGGGCTGTCAATGGAATAGCTAATTTAGTTAAAGGACTGGGGAAACAGTAGGGGTGGGGGCGTAGAACTTGGAAAAAGAATAATTTTCACCTTTTCTGGGTATGACTTCACTTTTTAAATAACGATGATTCTGTTTAATAAATGCCTGTAGAATTTAAACCAAAAGAATGAAATGCAGCCTGTATACGTCCTTGTCAGCCATCCTACATGGACAGCTGTCAGGAGGCTGATATGCAAAGGCGATCATTGCGCACATGGTTATTTCAGTCATAGACGCTCGTCATCCCTTGAAATCGCTCCACTCCAAGGATTCCAAATTCCGGCCCCTGCTTGCTTGTCTCCAAAGTCAAGTGCATGGGCTGATGAGGGTGGGCTCCCTCAACTTCCCTCTCCACCTAAAACTGCTGGATATTCCTCCTGGGTCTGGATTTTTACTTTTCTCTTGGAAGAAGAAGGGCAGGGACTCACCTCTTGGCTTGTGTACTGCCATATTTTCTGCTTTCTTTAGACCATTGCTTTGTCATCTTCAGGTTCCTCCTCTCTACTGGCTCTTTCCATTTTCCGAACAAACATGCTCGGTTCTCACTCACCATAGAAATTTGAATCATCAGAAACAAAAACAAAAATCTCCTCTCCTCAACTTTGCTGTTCTCTTTTGCCATTTTCCCAGCTTTCTTCCCTGTCACTATCTATTAGTAAGGATAGGACTAGGTTATTCTGTGAGGACAAACAACCCCCATGACTCAATGGCTTAAACATGAGTTGATTTCTTGTGTACGCAATGCCCACAGAAGATCAGGTGACTCTCCTCGAGAGTTGTTGTCCTCTATTCAGTGACTCAGCAATCAAGGGTCTTCAATCTTTTGGTTTTGTCATCTACGCACAGGGCCTTCTCTGTGACCACTGTGGCAGGGAAAGAGAGATTGAAGAATCAGACTGGGCTTTTCACTGCCTCAGTTCAGAAGGGACCCACTTCACATTTTACTAAAGAACTGCCACATGGCTCCTCCTCAAGTGCAAAGGTGCCAAGAAGTACCATCATCCGTGTGCCTGGAAGGGGAGTGGAACCAGATATTAGTGAACACAGTAATGCTTTCCACAACTACCCAACTGCTGTAAGGCGGTGTTACTATGTCATCAGTGTCTACTCTCTGTCCCCCCAGCCCACATCTTCTAAAATCTGACTTTTGTCACCATCACTCCACCAAAACTACCTTTGTTTTTGCTTTCTTTTTCTTACAAGGACCATACTCATTGTCTATCTAACCATATTATCTTTACTACTTCCTCCTTGGTTTCTTTGTGGAATTTGACCCAAACTTTATTGCTCTTCTTCCTGAATTCCCTTTTTGGTTTGCATGACAGCATTTGCAGCATTTAGTAGCTTTCCCTCATCCTTCTGCACCCATGCTTTCTCAGTCTTCTCCACTAATTTTTCTTCCTCTTCCTCCTGCACAGTGTAGGGAGACCAGAGCGCTCAGTTTTTGTTTTGCATTCTCTATGAGCTCTCCCCTCGGCTTCAGCCTTCAGCACCAAGCATGTAACTCCTAAATCAATCAACCCATCCACCCATCCATCCCTTTCTTCAGGTCTAGAATTACACTTCTAACTTTCACTTAGATTACACTTGCCCTTTTAAATTGACATAAACTCATAGTCTCTGAAAAACCAGACCTTCTTCTGACCTAACAATTTCTATTAATGGAACTGTATCCGTTCCAATGCTCTGGACACAAGTGACAGAATACCCCAACTCAAGTGCCTAAAATATAAAGAAATGAATTATCTCAAGTAATGGGAAGTTGAGGTGCTTCTCTCAGGGCTGCCTTGATGTGTATGTCAGCTCTGGCCTCTGGTGGCTCCTCTCATGGTAATTAGACTTCTGGAATGGCTCCCGTGAGCAGAGTCAGATACAACAGCCTTGAGAGGAAGAGGGGCCAATTCTTTTGTGTTTCCGTTGAAGAGTGATGAAACCCTTTCCAGAAGTCTCCTAGCAGTCTTCCTTTTGCTCCTTAAAAAAAAATTAATAACAGCTTCATCAAGATAAAATTCATGTACCATATAATTCACTTACTTAAAGTGTATAATCCAATGTTTTTGTAGTACATGCACAAAATTGTGCAGCCATCGCTACAATCAATTTTAGAACATTGTCATTGTCCCAAAAGAAACCCTTTATCCACTAACAATCACTCTTTGCTCCCCTCCCCCTGCAGCTCCTGGCAACCATATATGTACTTTCTGTCTGTATAGATTTACCTATTCTGAAGAGTTTGTTTATATAGACTCGTATGATATATGGCCTTTTGTGTCTGGCTTCTTTCACTTAGCATAATGTTTTGAGGCTTATCCACGTTGTACCATGAATCAGTACTTCATTCTTTTTACTGTTGAATAGTACTCCACTGCATGGATATAACACATTTTGTCTACCCATTTCCCAGTGGACGGACATCTGGGTTGTTTCCACCCCTTCTCTTCATTTTGCCAATAATTTTTCCATCTGCTTATGCCCAGTCCATCACTAGTGAGCCACCTGGATGGCTTGGATAAATCAAGACCCCTCCCTGGGGCTGAGGAGGAGTGAGTCTTCTCTGAAGCAGTGGCCACTTAGAGGGAGGGGGAATATTTGAACAAAACTGTATTTTTGTCAGGAATGAGGATGGGAGGGGTGGCAGGAAATGTGGGTACATGGAAAACAGGGTCTGCTACAGGTAACAACCAGTATTTTTTTACTCCTGAAACTTTGGCTCTTTCTTTCTCCTGACCAGTGATATCCGCCTGGTAGCCAAGTTTGTGTGTTTGAGCTCCACAGTTTCCTCTCTTCCTTCCTCTCTCTCCTTTTCCTCATCCTCCTGTGTCACCCCCTCTGCTGCATGCTCATACATTACTTCTCTTCTGCTCTGTCCTAACAGCCTCCTGCTTCCAGCAGTCTTACTGTCATGCCTCTTCCCTCCAATCCATCCTCTACATCTTGGTGAGAGCAATCTTTCCACAGCAGGTATGTTACAGCCCCTGTTCAGCTTCATGGCCTATGAAGCTAAGTCCAAATTCATCACCCACACATTAACGGTCAGCGTAACTGTAATTATTTATCCTTCTCAGCCACAGATTCCTTTCTCTATTTATGAGAATCCTACCCATTCCTTGAGACATCTCAGATAATAACAGCTTACAATTGACTGAGCTGTTGTTATGTGTCAGTGCTGTTCTAACACTTACTGGGATTTTTCCATTGAGTCCTCATAAGAAGCCATATAATTATTAGTATTCCCATCTTAAAGACAAGGAAATCAAGGCTAAGTATGTTGTCCACAATGACATAGCCAGTAGGTGGTAAAGCCAGCATTCACACTCAGGCGGCTTGATTCCTACGTGCCAACATCTCCTTCCTGAACCCCCCTCCCTTCACTCCGTCCCCTCCCCTGACCTCTGACCCCACCTCGCTGATTGTAATGCCTCCCTCCCTTGGAACAGTACAGCGTTTTGTCTATAACTTTCCTATGCCACTTCTCCGTTGTCGCTACAGGCCTCGTCAGAAGGGAGAAAGGGGAATTAATATTAATGACACACTTACTACGGATCTTATCATCCTTTATGTTCTTGTTTCTACCTTCCTCTCTTGTCCCTGCTGCCGTGGAGGGTAGGCATGCCTCTTCCTCAGTTGGTATTCCCGGGGGCAGCCATCGCAGTCGGTGGCAGTGATGGTGATCGGTGGGATGGTTTCTGAGGGCCTGGCTGGGATGAGAAGATAGGAAGGTAAGAGATGTAAAGAACGCTGGGATCTGGAGACGCACAGACCTGCGCGTGAATTGGCTCCTCACTGGGCCCAGCCGTAGGACCCGGGGTAAGTTACTCAATCCCTCCATTATGGGCTGAGTTGTGTCCCCCCGCCCCCAACTCACATGTTGAAGTCCTAACCCCCAGTACCTTGGAATGTGACTGTATGTGGAGAAAAGGCCTTAAAGAGGTAATTAATTTTAAATGAGGCCATGGGGGTGGGCCCCTGATACAATATGACTGGGCTCCTTATAAGAAGAGGAGATGAGGACACAAGCATGTGTGTTCACAGAGGAAAGACCATACGAGGATACAGGGAGAAGGTGGCCATCTGTAAGGCAAGGAGAGAGGCTCAAAAGAAACAACCCTGCTGACATCTTGATCTTGCACTTCTAGCTTCCAAAATTGTGAGAAAATAAATTTCTGTTGTTTATGCCACACAATTTGTGGTGTTTTGTTAGGGCAGCCCTTGGAAACTAATACACCTTTTGAGCCTCAGTCACCTTAGCTGTAAGATGGGGTTGCTGGAGGACTTAGTGCAATAAAATTCTCAGCACAGTGCCAGGTACTCCCTTGCACAGCAACCAGCCAATAGTAATTTTCCCCTTCCTGTCATCCTAAGGTGATACCTTTGGGAACAGGAGTGTCAGGGTTGGTAGGGGTGTAAGCCTGAAACCCCTGACCACTGGTAAATAAGCAAGTTCAGAGTAGCCCAAAGAGTGCCAGTAGCTACAAAGAGGCAGATTCCAAAATCAAGCACTGGGTAGACAGAAGTGGACGGGGAGCCAGGGAGACATGCTATGTCTGTATCTGCAAATAACAGAAAGCTTGCCTCAGACAGAATTAAACAAAAAATTGGATGTATTTGGGCCTGCCACTGAATAGTTTAGGGATGGAAACAGGAGCTTGAAAGATGTCACAGGAATTTCTCTCTCTCTCTCTCTGATGACTGGGTTCTCTCTATTCTAATTCTGTTCTTCAACAGACTCCATGTTTGTGGTTGTAAGATGTCTGCAGAGGCTCTAAGACATTCACTTCCTTTCAGTTTCAAAGTGTAGGAGGGGAAAGTTCATACTGCTTTTAGTCACCCAGGCAAGACCTGGGACTAGCTCCTCTGGCGTCAGGTGCCCTCTCTCCACACCTGCCTCTTGGCTTTTGTGGGTAGGGGGGACACAATGATCTGCTTGGCTTAGGCCTGGGTCACAGGGGCCTCGCCTTAACCTGAACCACTCACCAAAGGAGGCCTGAGGGAGGGGGACCAGAACAATCATCAGAAGAATGGTGACCAGGTAGCTGCTCCAAACAGGGGGCCACCACACCCATGTAGACAAAGGAGCTACTTTAAACAATAAAGCCAAGGAGTGCTCTCTTTCTCTGTCTTTCCCTCCTTCTCCCTCCTCCTCCCCCTCTTACTTTCACTTCTTAAAGTAGACTTCTGACTCCCAGTACATTTTTTTGATGATCTAATTCAAGTCCATTTGGTGATTTGATCATTGGTTTGGAGGTGGTCAGCCCGCAAGACTGAATGGGGCAGGGCCCTTAAGGAGCGTGATGGGGCCCTCTTTCAACCAAGTTATCCCTTGCTGGCGTACAAGTGCTTAGCAGAGTCCTGCAATGTCTATTCCTGCATTTCCAAGTCTGAGGCTCAAGTAGACTCTATTCCAGGTGTCCCCTGTGGTATGCAACACACCAAAGAGACAGAATAATAATACTAATGGTTAATATTACAGGAGTACCTACTATACATCAGACACTGTGATGAGTACTGCACATGCTCCAATCTCATGTTACTGTCACCTCAACCGTGTGAAAGCCCTCATTTTACTGATGCAGAAACTGAGGCCCAGAGAGGTTAAGCAACTTGCCCAAAGTTTTACAGCAGGAAGTGGCAGAGCCAGATTTCCAAATCAGGTCTGCCTGCCTCCAAAACTCCTATTCTTTATCACTCAGGCCCACTGCGTGGCCTCCACAGTTGGCAGGCTGGGTTGGACTACAGTCTGCAAGCAATTAGCATAAGCAGCTCTCCAGCAAATCTAAGAAACAATCCAATCTGTAAAAGGGGAGGGGGGAAGCCATCTTAAAAGAGAAAGCTTTTTTTCCTCTCCAGCTGGTTGAGGGGGAGCAGTTTGCCACAGGCTGCTGAGGGCAAGGAAGGGGCAGAATGTTCACTGAATGTTCATTCTCCCAATTGTTTTTCTATGACATTGAGCTCACACTCCAGGGAAAATGCAGGGCCTGAGTTGAAATGTCGTCCAAAGCCATTCAGCCAGGGTTTTAAAAGAAGCTTTTGTTGGTGGAAATCTCTCTACTGTCCTGACTTTCCCTGGGCTTAGGGTTGCCTGACATAGTAAAGGATGCCCAGTTGGATTTGAATTTCAGATCAACAACAAATAATATCCTAGTGTAAGTATGTCCCACATATTGCATGGGACATACTTACACTAGGATATTATTTGTTGTTGATCTGAAATTCAAATCCTACTGGGCATCCTATATTTTGATTTGCTAAATCTGGCAACCTTGCCTGGACTTCAAGGAGAAGTCTATTTCCTTCTCTCTTGCTGCCCAAACAGAATCCAACAGGTTATTTTATTCTCGAGAAGGAAGCAGAATCTAAGGCACATTCTGGACGCCGTATGCTTCTGCTTGCTCTATCTTGTTCCTTTAAGAAAACTTTAAAAAAATGGTGTGGGCTTTGTAAATAATAATAACAATGATAATAATAATCCTTTCATGATCTGGGAAATGTCTTGAAGGTTTGGGGGGAATCAACTTTCCACTAAGTTCCTGGAAACTGGTCAGTACAATTTGTATTTAATAAAGAGCAGCAAGCATTGCTGCCACAGCATCTTGTGAGCGTATCCCACAGAGGAAGTGGGCGATGGCCCTGACCTCTCTGGAGCGGGCCCCTCCCAGGGGATTAGGTTTGAATTCCAAGCTCTGCAGGACCAAGTGACAATGGAGGATCAAGTGCAGGGGAGGGAGAAGGGAGGGTCAAGAAGGAAAAGAGAGAGGAGAGGGAGGAGGCTTTAGTGCAATTCAACATCATTTCCCCCATTGCAATGCTCCCTGCTTCCCTCTCACTTATAAATCTGAGAGCACATTCTTGGCATTGAGTCTCTTGTACTTGGACCCTTCTCTTCTCTTGGTTCCTGGCACAGTGAGTTTGGCCATTTGCTGCAGTGATGGACCGTTCCAGGGGGTGCCCCATCTAACCAGCAGCAGGCCAGCTGTCAGAGGAGCCTCTTCAAAAGGGAAGACACTCTGGGAGGGCGAGTATTTGCCAAGTAACTAAGTGTCCCCATGTTTCCAGGTGCTTTGTATATGTTTGTGGGTGTGCACAGCAGTGAATACAAGGACCTATTGTGTCCTGCGCTCTGAAGCTGGCTGAGGGCCTGGTTGCCAGGGTGGGTCATGATTCACTGCAACTCAACACATTTTTATTGAGCTTCTAGATTCAACATCCTGTGCACAGCCTGGAGGAAATGTAAAGATAAACTTGGTCCCTGCTTTCAAGGAACTTAAAATCTAACAGGGGAATAAGACAAAGAGACAGTAAAAAAGCAGGCAGAGCAGGGTAAGTATTGTGAGAAGGGTAAAAAGCCAAAGTTTTTAAGACGCTTAAGACAGCAAGGAAACAAATTTGCTCGGAGGATAGATCAGGAAAGACTTAATGCAGGGGGTGACATGCAAGAGAAGCCTTGTAGAATGGGTGAGATTTCTTTAGGTGGGCATGGAGGGGAGAACATATTTTACAATTTGTGTTATATTGTGTTTCACATAGAAATAAATCCATCCCTAACATAGATCCAAATGAATTCCACTAGCGATAAGCATGGTCATACCCGGGGTACTCTCCAAAGCAGACAAGCATGACCAATTTTATTATAATGTTTATTTCCTCTTGGAGTATCCTAGGTGATATCAATGACTCACATGGACAGCTAAAACAAAACACCAAACCAATGGCCAGGCATTGTGTTGTGTGTTTTACACATAGTATCTTACCCAACATGATGAATGGCACCTTTCCAGATAATATTATCACCTCAACTGCAAGAGTAAGAATGTGGTGGAGTCAATGTCTACATCCCCACCCCCTTCCACTCTACACTGAGACTTAGGAATTCTTCTATTGTTATTACAAAGTAATTAGTCTACTGTTTTTTCCCCTCCAAATTGTTTTCATTGATATGCCATTTTTATCATTGTGTGGATTCAATAAAAGTGACCCATATGAACTAATATATAACCAGTTACTCTTTTTGCTTCTTATTCATATTGTAAGAGTATTGCAAAGGTGGGATCCTATTGTAATGACTTTTACTGTAACACAGGTTTTGGATTTGGGAGTTGCATGCCATTTTGAGCTCTTGTTCTCACTGTGGGCTGCTGTATATGTAAATAGAACATATTTACTTCATTAAGAAATTATGTGAAGTAAGTTTTTGCTTTTCTCTGATTAATATCTGTCTACCTCTTTAGAGAATTTTGATCTTTAAGTAGAGTATTTATGTGATGATTGCTATTTGCTACTGAACACCTGTATTATTTAAGATATGGTAAGGTTTCTAAGATACTGGGAGGAAGCTGTGGTGTAACATTGAAAATGGCTGGGTTTTGCTTAATTGTGTCATAAAGTTCTGGAGAAGAAAAGGCACTGGTTCCTTTAAGAAAGAGGTGGAGGCCTTGGCAGCCTGTAAAAACTATTGGCACACTTTTTGTCATAGAAACCACTTTCTAAGTCAAGGAAGTCTTGATAAAGGAGGAGGGGGTAGAGTTCTGAGCTGGCTTTATCAGGGCCTAAGTAACTATTTCCTGATTTAGAAAAAAGGTCACAGGGAAACACAATTTTATAGGCCTTGATGGTTTAGCTTTCTTTTTAGCTAATGCTTAAGGGATACAAAGAGTTTTTCTTAACCTACCAGGGAAAGGAAGGGCTACCCTTGAAAGTAGCCCTCCAGATGTAACAAGGAGGGTGGCACCTCGGTAAATGGTTGCTCAGCACAGGTGCTAGTCAGAGGCAGCTGTGCAAGTCAGAGCTGTGCCAAGATCTCAGACGAATGACTTAGTGTCTTCGTACTTCAGTTTCCCTGTACATTAAATGGGCATCATGCTGTTATTTCATAAGGCTGCTATGATAATTCATTTATTCAACAAATAGGTATTGAGCACTCAACACTTGCCAGTCCTGTGCAAATAAAGCAGACAGCCCCTGCTTTGATGGAGTGATGAAAGGAGACGATGCCTGTGGAGTCCACTGCAAGGTGTCAGTGAATGCCATGATGGAAGCTATTGCCTGGATGGTGATAAGTATTAATACAAACGTCCAGAGAGACCTATCTCCTAGGCTTCCTTTTGAAGAACATCACCTTTGAAAGCACTGCCAAGTACAGTGCTACTTAGAAGTTCTACAATTTAGGTAGATTCCCAGAGTGAGTTTCTCTTAGGGTTGGAGGTGAGATGGGGTTGGGCAAAGTGGTCATTGATAATAACACAGGTTTATGAGGAAAAAGTCCTCAAATTATATTTCTGGGGTCAGTATTTTTTTTTCTTTCAAATTTCCTACATTGGCATATTTGTTATGTGCACATGTCGGTACTTAACAAGTGGTTAAGTCATGTATGTAGATTCTTTAGCAGAGTATCTTCTTTATTTTTTGTTCTTTATTTCCCTTCAATTTTTTTCCTTCCTTCTCTCCCTCCCTTCCTTCCTTCCTTCTTTCAATACAGGAAGCATCATAGGCTAGATCTTGTACTCTGAAAAGCCTAATCAGTTCATCTACAAAGGAACTGCCACAACTAAGGCTCCTCCGTCTACTACAGAAATGGCTGTCATGAGACCGATTAGGAATTCACCAGCATCTCTGTCAAGTGACAAAAATGTCACAGCAGTGTTGCAATATTTGTGGTGATAATATTTATATACTTGCAATCTGATTTTAGTTCATAAAACAAATTATTCCCTCTTAAATGCTGGTGTCCAAAGCTAACTTGGGACCACCAAAAAGATTTTCTAAGACAACATTTCTTCTAAGTACAGGCTTATAAGAAAGTAGCAGAGAATGACGCATCTCGTGTATTGCAAGCTAGTTGCCATGTGGTACAAGCCAGACTGTATTTCTATTATCTACCAAAGAACAAATCGATCAGGTGACAAACAATTATTTAGGATCTGCTTTGTGCAAGAATCCATGTTGGATCCCAAGGGAGTTACCAAAAAAAAAAAAAAAAAGTAAATATATAGTAAGACAAAATTCTTCCTTTTGAGGACCATGTAGTTGAGGGCATAACAAAAAGTTAATTAACAATTCAAAGTCAAATGACAGTTGTTCCCCCAAAAAGAAAAAGGGGAGAATTTGGGGAAGGCTTTGTGAGGAAAGATGTTTTTCAAACATAGGCAGAGTTTAGGTAATTCATTTTCTAAAACTCATATAATGGCAAATGTCTTCCCAGCAACTTCAGCTGCCATGTGGTACAAAGCAGACTGTATTCTCACATTTATCAGCTTACAAATTCAACAGTCAACAAGCATTCCTTGAATATCTGCTTTGTACAAGAACCATTGCTGGATTTTTAAAATTTGTTTTTTAAATTTTGGAACTTAATGAATTTTAGAACATACATGTTGAATATTTGAGGACAGATTTGTAACCTCTGTAATGTTCTGGGAGAAGTTCCCTAACAGCCAGCAGCCTCACCTACTTCCCAGAGCCTCAGAAGCTATGCATTGGGCATTCCTGGCTAGCATAGATGAAACACATGCATTATTTGAAAGCCCAAAGTGTAAGAATGATGGCATTCTTCCAAGCCCTTCTCTGATCACAGGAAGTTTGCATCTGAATAAAGGGGAAGTTGAGGCTAGGAGGCTGATGAATCTTGAGAAGTTACTTTCTTAAACTTTAAAGCAAGCAACGTTCCTTGTATCAGACAGTGGAATCACTTTGGTTTAGAAGGAACTCATGCACAATAACCTGCTCCTTTTTCATCTCCAGGCCCATGGGTCCTGAGCCATGAATGAAGAGTTTTGGCTCATTAGGAAGGACAGATTATCAGGCATGCTATGGAGCCACTGTGTTTTATGAGGCTGGGAGTGGGTTACACAAAGGGCCACAGACTGTGAAAGGAAGATGTTTGGAAATATTTTTTCCTGCTTAAAGCCCTGAGATTGTGAGGGTTTTCTTAGCTCTGTGGAATTTCTCTAACTGCCTGGGGATTTCTAGGTTTCTAAGAAGCTTGAGGTGGCTGTTAACCTAATACACAGTTGAAGGGAGCCAAGAGAGCCTCCCTATGCCAACTGTGTGGTAGGATGTCCTCTTAAAAGGCCCTTTAAAATCAGGCATGTAAGGGAATCCTTCTTTCCTGAACTAGGGCCTCTGAAACTGGGTCAATGGCTCTCATCCTCATCTTTCTACTTGCTTTGCTGAAGCACAGTGTAAGCAAATAAATATCAATGAATTGCTTAATGATTTTCATAAGGCTCCATCTTTTCAAGGCAAGGGGCTCTCCTGAAATGTTTGATCTGCTCTGTATGAATCTGTTCCCCAAATGGCCAGCACATGTCGAAGCCTGCTGTCCTCTGGGTTACAGGAAGACGCCTTTGATGGGTTAACCGCAGAGTAACTGAACTCTTTTCAAGTCCCTTTCAAAAGTTTCTTTGTCCTGCTGTGGATCTTTTACTTGGATTGGATCGGCAAGAGATTGCTCCTGGCAAAGGGTTCTAGTACATTCTCCCTCTGATCTGAGTTTGGTCCCTGGTAATGCCATCTGAAATCTGGTGTTCCAAAGTTTGAAATGTAAACACCAGGCAGTTAGGAAACAGTTACCCAAACTCTAGATGGGTCACTCATAGTTTTCTAGTACTCTCCTCCCAACTCACGCCTGAATGAATTTCCTTAAAGCCAAATGAAGTCATCATCATTTTCAACTGTCTTGGGGAAGACTGGTCTTGTTATTAACAAGATGTCTCGGCAGCTGCCTGATGCTGACTTCAGTGGGATATTGCTGCTTTGGAAGTGGCCTTCCATGTTCTATAGTTGTTTCTATTCTTTTCCCAGGCTGGGTGGAAATATTTAACCAATAACTTTCATGATGCTTTGCACATACATAATAAAATGGTGGCTTGGTTTGACTTTTTTCCCACAGATTTTGATACATATTCAAGTTACAGCATAACGAGTGGGACATACATGAATATTATCAAGTTGAGAGGGCAAACTGGACAAAGGACGGGGAAGGAGAAAAAGGCAATGCTGGTAGCTGCTAGTCTATGGGTGCAATGCCTTCGGCATGGAGGAATTATCAAGGACCAAAATATTATATTTTGTTATTTTCCACAAAATTAAATCTTTTGTGAACAAATCTTAACACTTTTTTTTTGAGATAGAGTCTCGCTCTGTTCCCTGGTCTAGAGTGCAGTGGCGTCATCATAGCTCACAGCAACCTCAAAGTCCTGGGCTCAAGCAATCCTCCTGCCTCAGCCTCCCGAGTAGCTGGGACCACAGGCAGCACTACCACGCCCGGCTAATTTTTCTATTTTTAGTAGAGACTGCATCTCTCTCTTGCTCAGGCTGGTCTCGAACTTCTGAACTCAAGAGATCCTCCCAGAGTGCTAGGATTACAGGCGTGAGCCACTGTACCCAGCCCAAATCTTAACTTTTAATCCAAAAGTACAATAACTATTTATAAAAACACAATGAAATATATGATAGAACAAGATATAAGAAAATAGAGACATCTTCCCCTCTTTGCTCTGTTTTCAGTGTTACAAATATTTTTATCACTAATATTACCATTATTAGGCACTACTTACCCCTAGATTTTCTGTATACTTCTAAGATAACCTTTACTTTTTCTTACCTACTGTGATTCTGGCTATCCAAAACCCTGATCTCCTTACTTATCCATACGCTGAGTAAACTGCTGGTAGCTCTGGGCTAGTTCAGTAAATTTTATCAAGTGGCAACTCTTTGCCAAGCCCAGTGCCAGCTTGGGCTTAAAAAGCCCATAATCCTTTCTTTTTCCCTCTCTCTAGATATTAATTGAAATACGGTGATGGCAAAAGCGCTTTTTCAGGCTGCTGGTACTGAGTTCTCTTAAACACTTACTTCCCTCTCATGCAAGAGAGCCTTGCTAATTTCAGACAAATCTGCAAACTGTATTTTCTATTTTGGTTAATTGAATTACCATCCACCCAGCCACCTAGTCTAGAAAGCTGAGAGTCATAATAGACTCCTTTCTCTTCATTACAACCCTCCTCCCACATCCAATCAATCACCAGTTCTATCAATCTTCCCTCTTAATTATCGCTGAGATTTGTGCTCTCTTCTGTCTCTAGCACTGGAGCTTTTCTCCAGCCTTTGACGTCTCGTATCTTGTATCTGGATTTGCCACAATGACCTCCTCCTGCTCATTCTCTTTGCCTCTTCTCTCTTTCCTCCTCTAATCTATTCTTTTCCTTTTCATACAAACCTTAGATTATTTTTACCTGAATTAAAATTTAACAATTAATAAATCATGGGGCTGTGATTCAAGCCAGTTGGCAAAGATTTCCTTTTTTAAGTCATGAATAGGTGTAGAATTTTACTGAATGTTTTCCATTATTTATTGTCATATGTCAATGTGATAAATTATATAACGGATTTTCTAATGTTAAAAATTCTTCCATGCAATATAAGACATTTATATGATGTTTATATACACACTCACTTTGGATTGCTTGCTAGTATTTACTTAGTATTTTTGCCTCTCTGTCCATGTGTGAGATTGATTCTTATCCTGTCTTTGCCTGCCTTTGTGACATCAGGGTTATAATGGCTTTGTAAAATATTTGTAAAATATTATAAAATATTTTTCCTGGAATGGTTATTTGTTAGGGGTTATTGTTTCTGCCTTGATTTTTTTGGAAAAAAAATTATCTACAAAATTTTCTGGTTCTAGTCCTCCTTTGTGGCATATGTTGGACTGTTGAATTAATTTTTTTCCCTTACTGGTTATAGGTTTATTCAATGTCAATTCCTTCTCAAGTTAATCTCCATAATTTATGCTTTCTAAAAACTGTACAGTGTATCTAAAGTTTTAAATATATTGGCCTAAAGTTCATGTGATTCCCTTATGATTTTAAAATATTTACTTATTCTGTTTCAATGTCCCTTTTCATATCTAGTACTGTTTATTTCTGCCTCTTAAAAAAAAATCAATCATGCCAGGAGTTTGTCTATTTAATTACTTTCTTGAAACAACCGGCTTTTCATTTTGTTGATCAGATGACCATTCATTCTTGACACTACCACAAGAGTAATTTTTTGGAAACTGAAATCCACTTTTTAAAACCTTTCAGTGGCTCTGCACCCTCCATCCAAGCTCCAGCCTCCTAACTGCTTCACTAGTTCATTTCTGCACACTTAGTCCTTCTTGCTCTCCCCTCCAGCAATATCAGATTCCTTCTTAGCCTCCAAATTTCAGCCCGTTTCATGCTCTGTGCCTTCGTACAGACTTTTCTTTTTTCTTCCATTATCCCGTTGGTCAAAGTCTTTAAATTCCAGCTCAAGTTTTCCTCTTTTGTGAGGTTTTTCTGACTCTTTCCTTTTCTCTGTCTCCCCCCTCCCCGCCCCCCTTTTCTCAGTAATTACTTCCTTCTCTGCACTGTTTTGTGTCTTGTCCCTTTGTCCATATTCCTATTTTTTCTTCTGTCATGTCTTGTTTTTGCATCTGCCTGTCCTCCTGGGCCAGGAGAACCTTGAATGGCTTGTGCAATCTATTTTTCCTCTCTATATTCCTAGAACTTTTAATTTATTTCTCCTATCCCCATATCTTTCCTTTTTTAAACAAGAAAGGCAAAAAAAAAAAAAGAGAAAAGATTACTATATGTCCTTTTCCTCTATTTTAAGAAAGGTTGGCATCCAACCCCTCCAACAAAGATGCTGACTAAATTAACTTCCCTCTTCTTGCCATGTCAATATGCACT
This sequence comes from Daubentonia madagascariensis, assembly GCA_023783475.1. Classification (NCBI taxonomy): domain Eukaryota; kingdom Metazoa; phylum Chordata; class Mammalia; order Primates; family Daubentoniidae; genus Daubentonia; species Daubentonia madagascariensis. The sequence goes on from JAKFHU010000585.1 coordinate 26,165,910, forward strand.
TAGCATTGAATCAGCTACCTCTAACATCTTTCATTTTCCAACTTTTTAAACCAATATTTTCCTCTTATAAGGTCCAAACTATTTTATGTCTGGACACCTCAATGCATTTAAAATACCAGACCAGATTTTAATCAGTCAGGTGGTATAATGTTTTCCTCACAGAGAGTTTATTTGTAAACTAAGGCACTATTTAAGTAGAAGGGATGATAAAATTTTATGACCAACTCAACTACATTTTAGAATCTTCATATTTGGGCAAAATGTTCTAAGGAATTAATTCAAAGAAACCTCTGTTTTAGCTCATAGTTTTTCTCATCTAGTCACTTATACAATAACTGACCTAGATATGAATACACAAAACAAGATGCTATTTAAAAGAGGCAGCTGAAAGAGTTGTGAAAACCACAAGGGATTTAGGAAACCTGGGTTTGAATCTCAGCTCTACACTTACACTTCAAGCAGGATGTTAACCAGTTTAAGTCTCACTGGTAAAATAGTGATAATGATATCTGACCCTCTAGGTTCTTGTGAGGGGTAAATCATACAATGTGTGGGAAAATGCCTTACCCAGTGCTAGAAACATAACATGTACTAAATTTTCATTTAACTTGGATGTTGAGAAATCACAAATATGCCTACTGTGGAGATGATAAATTCACATTTACAAGATTATTACTGAAGCATTCAATGTCAACCTAATTAAAGAAAATACCATTTTCCTTGAAGCTCTGCTTGCTTTCTGAACTTTTTGGCCTTGAACAATACCCTCCACTAACCCATTTTATTTTCATTGTTTTAGTCAAAGGACGATTAGTCAAAAGACACTGTGATTTGGGAGTCTTGAGTTCCACTTTGAGCATGCATAGTCCTATGACCTTGGACAATTAATGGAACATTTTTTTATGAACTTTTTTTGCATTTCTCCAAAGGCAAAGGCTTTATCCTATTCCTCCTTTCTGCCTGCTCAGCACTAACTTGGCACCACTTGTCACCAAAATTCAGAGCATCAATGTTTTAATTCACAAGAAAAAAACCCAATTCATATAATATCTTTATCCCTCTATGAACTGCAGGAGAAACAGAAGTAACCAAGCCTAAAAGTTCAGCCTAAAGCATTTGCCAATATTCCTTTAAAGTAATAATCTCTCTGCAAAGCCAGCAGCTCTTTAACTGACACCTCATTTTGCTGTTGGAAAGAAAACCTTTCCTGTGCTCTCTGCCTCCACCTGAACTGCTTGCTGGGTAATTGAAAGTCATTTTGTTTCTCCAGTCACCCTCTGCAGCTACGTGCACATTACCCATCCACTTTACTATCTAAATAAGGGGTTGAGAAAAAGTCCCTGTGGGAAGTGTGAATAGCCAGCAGCTGCATTTGGCCTGGCCAGCTGAATTTCAGCCTGCATCTTGGCCCAACCCCAGGACTGATAAAGCCTTTGCTAAGCTTTAGATTTCCCCAGCATTTGTGTGCAAAATGGAAAGACTAGTTTTGTCTGTCTTGATGGCCTCTCTCAATGCTCTTTGGGCTTGTTAACTTGTTTTCGGCAGGAAGAGAGTAAGGTAGAGGGACCTGGGCCCGGTCCGGGGTCCACATGCTTCCAGCCTGCCTCAAGTTGTCCAGCAAATGCTGACCTATATTCCAGTGACACACACCAGATCTGAGTAGGACATAACTGCCCAGGGCGCCACCCACCCCACCCCTCCTCCTCTCCTCAGCCAAGAGGGCAGCCAGATCTGTACACCATGTTCTCTCTTGTCAGCCTGATGCCATGACAAGCACAAGGGAAGTTTATTAGGAGGTAAGCCCACCACAGCACGAACCTCTGGGCCACACTACACTATTCTGTCCAGGAAGAGCAACAGTATCCAAAAGGATACAGAAAAGTTGATCTCTTGGGTTGCATGAAAATTATTTCCTTCCAGCCATTGTTTTTGGAATGCTTTGCTGTTTCTTTAGAGTGGGCAGATGGCAGGATCCTGGAGGTGTAAAACAGCTACAAAAAACAAGATGATTCAAACAGAAGGAATATGTATAAACCCTGCTGGATCATCTCAATATTAATCAAGAGAGTTGGCTTCCCCCCCCACCCCGCTCCCCTCATTCCCCTTGCAGAATGTTTAAAGTTTTCATGCTTTTTTTTTTTTGTTTTAAAGAAGGACACAATGTTTGGGCCACTTTTGGGGCTTTGGCTGGGAAAACTGGTGTCATTTTTATATTCAGCTTATTTTGAGGACAAACTCAATCGAAAGACTTTAGAGCAAGACTACTCACTTTGAGTAGATGGAGGAAAGCGAAAACAGAACTCCCATGGAGAAAAGCCCAAGTGGGGTAGCCAGGGACAGTGCCATCCAGAGTACAGGAACCGTGCCTAAAAGAGATAATTTCAAGTGGAGTTGTGGTTTACCACAGTGTCCTCGTGATCAGTTGAGTAGTCAGATGTCAAGGGTGACTGAAAGTAAGTTCATTTTCCCACAGTGGAAAAGGAGAGAAGAAAAAAAAAAAAAGGACAAGCTTTGCTCATATGCAACGTACTTTTACACTTCAGAGTTTGGCTGGACTGGGCTTGAAGATGTACCGTCATCCATGTGACTTCTGTGAAGAAAGCAGAAGAAACAACAGTTGTTTTGCTTTTGATTAGCATAACATTTTACACCCCCCTTTTCCCCTAATGATCATAAATAGTCTTTTATGGTGTGGTTGCTTGGCCCCATTGTTTGTTCAATTCAAAAGATCGGGGAGTGGGGTTGTGCGTTAATGTTACCACCACCCTGGGCTGGCGGGAAGAAGAGAGTGGGACAGAATGATCTCAGGTGAGGAGCTCGGCGATCATGGGCTGCAAACTCAGAGTCGGAACAGTGACCAAGCGTCGCTAGACCTTCCTAATTCAACCTGTGGCGCAGCCAGGCTTTAGGGTGGCAGCTGCAGAACCGTCTTTTCATGCTACATGTGTGCAGGAGGACTCTGGGATTCAAAGAGTTACACTGTCATCTGCAATGGGGAAAAACATAGCTTAACCACAAATTCATCCTGTGCTGGGCTAGTTATGTGTTACTGTGTGTGTGTATTTTTTGCTTTTCAAATACTATTCTCTTTCATGATCTCATATCCTAAAATGTCTCATTTCTAATTTAGCGAGAGGGACTCCCTGGTTCACCACCTGGAACAGGGTGCTTTCTTCTATCACATATGCCAGAAAAGCACTGAAATCTCAAAGGTGAAAACCCAGGGTGTCAAATCACCAATTGGAAGACTGAAGGCTTGATGTGGAAATCACACACCAGGCAACCCCAAATCCCTCTGTCCTGATGCCTTTTCTTTCTGTTTATCTTTTTGTTCATAATGTAGGCATCCCAATCTGATTTCCTGATTTCACTGAGCCTACAACACCTTGAGCAATTCAGTGGCTATAAAATCTCCCGCTGACTTTGTTTTAGCTGGCATTGGAACCCACATGTGGGAGAATTAAGCTAAAACATCAGAGAGCTAATAGCATGCCTCTGTGCAGTGGTAGGCAGATCAGTAGAAAGAGGTGACATCATGGATATTCCAGGACTTCAGGTCTGTAGTGCAAAGTGGCTTCCTCACTACACATCAGAGTCAGAACCTGGATTTGAGACAAAAACAACTCTCCCTTCTCATAAATATCTGCTCTGAGGCTCAAAAATATTCTGAGTGCAATGGCTCAGAAATGGTCCCTTTCCCTTGGAGACCCATCTGATTTTCCAAATCCAATCACAAACTTTTTAATAGCGTGTCATGAACCTCTCAGCTCATTATTTCTCTTCAAAGCTCTCCAGTTTGCCAGCTTAGAGCCTATGAAGTGTTGTTTGATGATGTGCCGCACCATAAATAAGCACATAGGACATGCTAAAATCCATCCTTCACTCCTTCTGGCTTTCCCACCAGGAATACTGCCATATAATCAGGGATGTGTGATTTGCAGCAATTGCTCTGAATTGAGAGTTTTAAAAAAAAACCACATGTCCAGTAATATAGGTAATATAACAGATTTATCATATTTATATAAATCCCTTTTTTTCTTTCTGTTCCTTCCCCTTGCCTCCCACTCTCTCTCATGGCTAGAATATTGGAAGCAAAGAAAGTAGATATATAGACAGACTCTCTAAAATAGCAATCACAGCTTTAACCATTCCTTACTGCAGGAAATCAACATATTGGATAATTTGCCATGTCTCTTAACACCCAGCGTTCCCTCTGATGTCTTTAAGTTGTGAGCAGACAACCATTTTACATGTGTAACCAGCCATGAAGGTTAGCATACAGAATGGATGTTACTGTTGTAATCAAATAAAGCTTACACAAGCTAATTTGACATGTGTTTTGACTATTTCTTCTTCTTTTTTTTTTTTTACTGTATAGTAATTAGGCAAAAATGGTAAGCAGTAGACCCAAATAACTGTCATTTGCATTGTTATGTTGCAAATTATGGTGAGATTAAGATGGCTTTGGCCAGGGACATAGGGACACCTAAATCCTGTTCTGCATCAGCCTCCTTTCCCTGCAGTCAGGAAACACATGCAGAGGGAACAATGGCATGAAAAGGAACATTTTGTTAATACCTGGGGCTGTGAACACAGGGTCCATTGCTTGGCCCAAGTAAACAACACTAGAAAAATTACCTTGGCTTGGGTTCAACATTGTCTCAGGACTAGGACCCAAATAGTCCAAGTCTTGCTACTTCATGTATGGTCTGTGGACTTGCAGCAATGGCATCATCTGGAAGCTTGTTAGAAATTAGAATCTTGTAACTCTTTACCCATACGCCCAAACCCTGTCACAGCCAGAACATGCTTTATAACAAGATCCTCAGTGATTTCCACGAACATTCATGTCTGAAAAATACTGGCCCAGTCAACCTACTTTGTTCTCCTCAGTTAGATCAGTGGTTCTCAAAGCGTAGTCCCTGGATCAACGACGCCAGCAGCCCCTGGGAACTTGTTAGAAATGCAGATTCTAAGGCCCCAACACGGACCTACTGAATCAGGAACTGAGGGTGAGACCTAGCTTTCCATGGTTTCAAAGGTCCTCCAGGTGGTTTTAATGCCTTTAAAGTTTGAGAATCACTGATTCAGGTCAGTAGTTCTCAAGCTTTCATGTGCATTCAAATCACTTAGGGAGCTTGAAACCTTCTGCTCAGGCTATACTACAGATCAAGCAAATCAGAATCTACAGGGGTGAGACAATGGCATTAGCAGTTTTTAAAAGCCACCAGGGGCTTCCAACGTGCAGCCAAGTTTGAAAGAGAGTGCTTCTGAAACTTTCTTGTGAGTGGGTAAAAATGCAGAGGTCCAGATTGTGGACTCTAGGTTATTATAACCAAAGTTTTACTCAAAGTGTGGTCTAAAGACCAGCAGGATCATCATCCAACCTCCTGGTGGGAGCTTGATAGAAATGCAAATTCCCCAACCCCTTTCTAGAATTACTGGTTGGGAATCTCTGGATGGAACCCAGATGAATACTTCTGGTGATTCTGACGCATGCTGAAGATTGAGAATCACTGGTCCAGTGCAGCCTTTTCAATTTGTTCTTTTTGTTTGTTTGTTTATTTCTTTGCTTGTTTTTCAGGCTGGGCTCATGAGTGCTAGCCTTGTGGAAGAAAGACTGCTGAGAAACAAGAGACTGTTACCCAAGCGTGAGCTTATTTATCCTTTTTATCATGGCTCTTCCTCTAAGAAATGTGGTTCATTCAGTGTCTCTGATTTTCACCAATCTTGCTCATTAAGAGTGGAGTGTGGGGGTGGGAAAAAAGAAGAGAGGAGTCATGAATTTCTTAGGAACACTAAAAGCAATAACACTTCACAGTTTTCCAGTATTTCTAAGTAGAGTACATTTGATAGTTTCTCATGTCCGCGTAGCCACATTCCAGGCAAGCACGCACACCATTATTTAATTAATTTAATGAACATTTGTAGAAATGCTACCAAATACGGTACATGGTACAAGGCCCTGGAATTTGGTATAGTAGCAGAGATAATGCTAAGCACACCAATAACCATGTAATTATGATGATGAGCACCTGAGAGTGTGTAACGTCGGGTCTACCTTACCCTTGAGTGATACGTAAGCTGGAGCCTGAAGGATGAGGAGTTAACCAAGCAAAGGAGTGGGAAAGCCATGCTAGAGAATAGATGTGTGCAAAGGTCCTGAGGTGGGGAAGACCTTGGTGATTTCAAGGAGCTGAAAGAAGGTGAATATGGGCAGAGGTGAGGCTGGAGAGGAGCAGAGGCTGGTTTGTGCAGGGCCCTGCTAGGGACAGGAGATTTTATTCTAAGAAAAGACAAAAATGCACACAAATGATCTAGCATAATTGTGATCCATGCAACAGAGGTCCCTGGCCTCATTTGTAGTATCAGAGAGGATCCCTGCGGAAGTGACATATCAGCAGGGGTTTGACAGATGAGAAGACAGCCAGGTAGAGAAGGGGGAAAGTGGATGCTGAGCAGAGGGAGCATCATACATAAAGGCCTTAAGATAGGAAAGAATATAGTAAGTTTGGAGAATTGAGTAGCAGCACTGGACAGGCCTGGCGTTGAGTCCCTGGCCTGCCATATACCATGTGGCCTTAGGCCAGCTATTCTCTCTGAGCCTCAGTTTCCTCATCTGTAAAATGGGGTCAATGATAGTGTCTATTTCATAGAGTTGTAGGGAGGATTAAGTGAAGTATATTAACACTTGGCACATAATATGTGCTTGTGGTAGGCAGAAAAACAGTCCCACAAAAATGTCCATATCCTAACTCCCAAAACCTGAGATTATATTATGCTACCTGGCAAGGAGATGTTAAGGTTGTACATGGAATCAAGTTTGCTAATCTGCTGACCTTAAAATAAGATTATCCTGATTACCTGAGTGGGCCCAATATAATCACAAGGATCCTTTAGATATGGAAGGGGAGGCAGAAGAGTCAGTGTCAGAGTGCTGCGACATGACAAAGACTCAACCTGCTGTCGCTGGCTTTGGAGATGGAAGGGGGCTGCCAGGCAAGGAATGTGGGCAGCCTCTAGAAGCTGCAAAAGGCAACACAACGGATTCTCCCCTGGAGCCTCCAGACAGGAACACAGCCCTACTGACACCTTGAGTGGGCCCAGAGAGACCCATTTCAGACTTTTGACCTCTGTAACTGTAAGATAATAAACACATGTTCTTTTAAGCCAGTTTGTGATACTTTTTAATAGCACCTATAGGAAACGATTACAGTACTTAAATGTTAGCCGATGATTTACTTTTTTTCCCTTATTAAGTGGTGTCTCTTTTATGATTAGCAGGTTCAGAGAGATCCGCATCACATTTATGCACCCTGTTTCTCAGTCTGGATTCATTTTCATTTCAACATCTACCTGGTGTTCTCAAAACAAATGCTATATATAGTGGTTAAGAGCACAAATTCTTACTTATTGTGTTATTGTCAGACTGCAAGCAAAGAAACGGACTCCAACTTAATCAGGAAAGGCATTTGTTGCCAAAGTACTGAATAGTTCACAGAATAAACTGGAAGCCTGGAGGATCAGATTCAGAAAATTAGCAAGAGTCAAAAAGATCACAAAGCAGGTGACAGGGCCAAGGTCAAGATGAGGAGGGCTCAGAGGTGGCCCCTGGATACTCAGTGCCAGCAATGCTGGGCTGCTAGTGCCACCACTGATGCTAGGGACAACTTTTTAACCTTCTACCTTTGTGTTACTCAAGATTCCCAGTTCTGGGCAAAAATATCCGAGTGGGATCATTCAGCTTTGAAAGGCATGAGGCCAGCCCCTTTGGTTTTCATAGTGATTGGCAGTGCCCTACCTCCCACTGAGATGTATACAATGGAATATTCTCTCAAATAAGATGATATTGGCGCTCAAGTGACTCCCCAGATACCAAATGTCCACTACACTTAACCTCTCTGAGCTTCAGTTTTCTTGTCCCTGTGATAGGGATAAGAATCTCTACTACATTCCAGTTATGGCGGGTCTCCTGAATGTGTCATCCGGGTGCCTTCACAGCTCTGCTGTTCCTTCTGTCTGAAATGTTGTCCCTCCTTATCTGTCTTGTGACCCTCCACTCATTCTTCAATGCTTAGTGCGCTACTCCTCCGCCTGTTCCCTTCCCCCGCTCTGTACTGCAAGGGACTGACCCTTGCAGGCTGTGTTTTCTAGTCTTCTGGCTGAGTGAGGCCAATGGGAGGCAACAGCAGAAGATATTAGGGCAAGAAGAAGAAAGAAACTTGGGTATTTCTCATTTTCGTCGGGTAGTATCTTCAACCCCAGCTTTGCTTCTTCCACTGTTTCCCTCTTTCTGGAAGGCTTCCGATGGTTCTACCTTTTCCTAGGTGACCCTGCACCCTGAGCCTCATTAATACCAAGTCCTCTGTTTGTTCCTCTAGCCTAAGGGTGGTCAGAGAAACTGTGTTTCCTGCTGTTGCTAATGCATGGGTTGCCTCACTATCTTGTTTGGCTTCTTAGCAATTCCATAACCTGTAGTTCTGATTATGATTGCTGTGTAACAAATTACCCCAAAACTCAGTGGCTTAAAACAACCACTCCATGGGTCAGGAACTTAGACAGGAATTTAGGTTTGTCTCTTGTCCGTGGTGTCTGGGCCCTCAGCTGGGAAGACTCAAAGACTGGGGATGACTCCACACCTGGGGGCTGGAATCATCTGAAGGTTATTTGCTCACATGTCTGGTCCCTAGGCTGGGATGACTCAGAGACTGGGACTGCTGACTGGAGCACCCACACATGGCATGGCATGTGGCTTGATCCCCCTCAGTGTAACAGCCTCAGAGTGGTCTGTCTGCTCACATGTTGGCTCAGGGCTCCAAAGGTATGTGTTCCATCTAGCAAAGTGAAACCTTCCTTATATGTTCTGGCTTCTGAAGTCATACAGCATCACTTCCCCCCTATTCTATTAGTTACAATAGTCCCAAGTCCACCCAGATTCAAATGGGGGACAGGGACACAGACCACACCAGTCAATGAAAAGAGTGTCAAAGAATTTGGGGGCCATGTTTTAAAACCACCGTCCCTGGGTTACCAATTTACAGCATGAAACTGCTTTATTTTACTAACTTAGAGTATTTTCCATTTTCCAGTTGAACCCTGAACATTCAGTTCAGTTGCTATTTGCTCTATTAAAGTTCTTCAAATTTCCTGATTAGAATTGGTCTTGGTTGCCCCCACCTTGGTGCTATCATGACTCATCATAGCATTTGGATAAACTGTGTTTTAATCACTCTGTTTCTCTCCCTCACTACACCAAGGACTCCTGCAGAAGCTAAGCCTTATTTACCTCAGTTTCCTCCATTCTTAGCACGTGCCTGGAACACAGCAGACAATCATATATTCTGAGTGAATGAATGCATATTTAACTCTAATCCCATTGACCACCAAAATGATTTTGCACTCAACACCCTGAGAAAATTGTTTGGAAGTCTCCATGCAGCTTTGTAAAGATTTTGACCCTTGATACAGAGCAAAGGCTGTGAACTCAGATGCCAGCAGGGCCTGGCAGGTAACTGAGTGAAGCAGACAGGTATAGGGATAGGAGGGAGTGAGGCGGGCTGTGGTATTTGCCCTGTCTAAAAAGGCCACCCTGTGCACGGCCCTAGACAACTTATGCTGTCAGTGAGTGAGAACACGGCTTAGTGTTTCAAGAACTCCTGATTTTCTTTTTTTTAGAAGTCAGAATCTTTTACTCCTGATTTTTAAATGTTGCAAAGTAATTAAAAAATTAAAAAATTCTGTGTGGACAAACACTCTTCAAGCCAAACCAAATATAACCAAAGGATGGATTCAGCTGGGACCCCTCTAAATCTTCTGATTTAGAATTGCCTGGCAAGGATCCATGGATAATTTCACTGGGTTAACTTTAATAGCTTGATATATCATCCTGGAAAAATAATTTGTGAAAGAGGCATATAAATTTGTTAACTGGCTAGACTCTTTAACATGACAAAATACATAATAATCTAATGAAATAATACGGCAAACTGTACTTAAAACTGTTAAATTTGCTTCCTTCTGCCCACCTTGATTGTTTTAAAACCTATAAACCTAAAATTCATAACAATTTTACCTTTTGATGTCAAAATATTCCCTCCACATTTAGCCATTGATCAAAAGGCTTGCATGTTCAGAGGGAATACACAGATTATTATCAAGAAATGAGCTCACTCATCCATGATGGCCCAGCCTCTCACAGAGGTGATGGCCAGGCTGATTCCTCTAACTTAAATACCTAAAACGTAAATTCTAGAACATATAAAAGGAGCACTGGACTGGAAGTCCAGATAACTGCCTTATAGCATTTGGATTTGCCAATGTCCTGCACACATCACCTGGCATGTTTCTTGTATAAATTTCGTATATAAATTCATGCAAATATTACTGGGTGCCTACCAGCCATGTGACTTTGAATAATTTGCCTAAAATACTTGTCTCTCAGTTTCCTTATCTGTAAAATGAGGAATTTGAAACAGTTATTTTACAACAGTTATTTTACTTTTGTTAACTCTGGTAAATGTGCCCTGCACATGCTAAGAATTCTAATAAACAGGTTCTCATTTAATTTCTATGGCCTCCCAAGTATAAAATTCTATGAACGTGGGGTTCCAAAGAGCAAGGAATGGACTGGGTGGTTGTGTAAGGGCTTGTTGCACATGTCTCCCATTTAGTTTTGAATCAGGTGAAAATGGACAAAAATCTGAAATTTGCCAAAAGTTGCACACTACCAACTCCCCCCTCCCCCCCCACATACTCGCACACATACGCATAACTGGAATGACACATTTTAGTATTTCAAATCTTCTTGTGACTTAACTCTGTGTTAGGGAAGATGCTCATGGAACTCAAATCTCTGAATATTCCTTTGCCCCATATTTCACTTAAACTTTGTCAAATCTCAGGTGCAGGTCAGGGAGAACTGTATGTGGGTCAGCTAAGTTTTCTCCTTGTCTACAAAGCCTCTTCCAACAGTGCACCACACAACAGAATATTTATCCCACATTTGGAGCATGTCAGAGACAATAGGCCAGAAATGCTTTATTATGCTCTGCTAAAATCCCTTTATCTTTCAAGTGTATCCATTCCTGTTCAGTTTTGGGCACAGATGAAGTTGCTAGTCTACAGGTAAAAATCAGCAGGTACACTAGTAAACTGCTGTTGGGTCATCTAGCCTCTCAGTGCATTTTCCCCTCCTCCTTTCCTCCACCCCGGGACCCTTTTCTGCCTCTCTTGTCTCTTCTTTCTCTGTCCTGTCACATCTGATTTATCTCCTATGCCCCACTACTGGGCACATAGTAGGTACTCTACATATTTCATAAACTATTCAGATTGACCCTACTTGTTCTGACAGAAAATGCTGGTGGTTCTCCAAGCTGCTGATCAGAAAGTCAGATTTCATAACCACTCCTGGAAGAGGTAAAGCCTTTGTTTTCATTTTTGGGTGCCCATTCCCCTTACCCCATCGAACTCCCACACGGACACGTATGCTTTTGCCACGTTTGCGAATTCAGCTCACAGCCGGACTTCATGACATGGGTGGGCCGGAGCCCATGGCTGGAGGGGCTGGGGCTGCAGTTTTCTTCCCCATTGTCATCTGCCCAAGCCCTTTGCTTCCTTTAGGACTCTACAGAAATAGCCTCTGCTCTAGAAAACCATCTCTGACCCCTTGAGATCCTATTAAGTTTCTCTCACAAATACCAACGACCCTGTCCTTGATCCTGTGAGCATCAGCATCCGCACCCTGTACTGTCCTTGCCCTTTTAGTTATCGTCGTCCCTTACTGGGCTCTAGATACCTTGGGCAGGACTGAACCTTATTCACCATGTTATACCCAGCTCCCAGTGCACTATATGCACACAGTAGCTGATCAATTAATTGACTATCTTAATGAGTATATGACTATTTTGTGAACATGTTGTATAGATAACTTTGTAGGTCTGCACACCCTAGGACATAGAGGCCGGGGCCGTGGATAAACACTGCTGAATTGCACAAGATGGAGATAGTAAGGGTTTCAATTCAGGCAATAGTCATGGGAGCAGAAGGGAACAGGCTCCAGCACCAGAACTCAGGCTTTTGGGCCTTGAACACTCACTCAATGCCCTTAGGCTAAAACGAATTTTCCTGGAGCTTTAACCGTATATAGCTTTGCTAAAGATAAAAGCAGTGTTTAAGGGAACATTTGGGCAATGTCTCAGGGCAGCCAACTTCAGTTTCAAAAGCACTTTCAAAAGCACTGTGTCTACTCTGCAGACTGGGATGTGCATGTGATTTACCCACTGCATTCAGAGCTTGGGTCACTGTCCAGGCAAGAGTCTCAGGGGTCCTTCTCTGGGGTAGGAGTTAAGCTCTCACAATGCTCACAAAGTTGCTTCATAAGTCTTTGGCTTTAACATGATAGTGACCATCTGTCCTACCCAATCCCTGAGGGAAACATTAGAAGAAGCAGCACATTGACATTCAGGCTAGAAGATGCTGTGTGCCAAAGATTAAATGGAAAGACTTTTCCTGGGTTATCCTCACTGCGTCCAGGGGTGGGAACTGGGGATGGAGTGCCAGATGGGCCCAGAGGATGCTGGCGTGGGCATAGGATTATTTGTTTCTATAGAAACGTTTCTATAGGATGTCTGTAGGGCCTTTGGAAGTTGGCACTGGTCTTGCCCTGAGATTCATGTGGTGCCCTTTCACAATGTTTCCAATGCCTTTTTATTACCAAAGAAGTTTTCTAGTAGCTGCCCTGTCTCCAGCCTGGAATTTACTGAGGTTCTGTGAAAATACGGTGGAGCCCTCAGAATTCTGAGCCAGGTTTCTGCCTTTCCAGGAAGAGAGGACATTGGTATCTACACACTGTGAAGAACAAGAAGCTTGGCCTCCAGCATCCTTGGCTCTTTTCTGCCCCCTCCTTCCTGTCCTCCTGGTCTGGGTCTCTCCCCCTGGGGCCTGGCTCTCAGCCAGTTGTCAACTAATCCTTGCTAAGGTGTCAGGTGGCAAAGGCTCAGGGGTTATTAATCCTTGTAGAAGCTTTCCACATTAAACAAAGTTTTGTTATTAAATCAAAGGGCATTAAAAAATCATCACCGTAACATAAAAACAATTTCTTTGTGTTCCCTATAAATCTTTACCTTTATAAGTGAGGATAGTTGTGATCATAATATATATGGAATATTTGGGATTTTTTTCTGCAAAGAAGGATATTTCACATATTTTTTCACGTTTTTAAATGTCCCATTCTCATTCTTGTAGTATTAATTTACAGCATCTGCCTGTCTCGTGATGATTTCTCCCCCACACAGCCAGCTGCCCTCCCTCTCTGCCTGCCTCCTGGCCAGTGACATGGGCCCCTGGGCATGGTGTAATGGTGACCCCTGCCTCTTCCTGTGCCGAACTCCTGCCAAACTGAATATACAAGAGTAGCACCAGGTTCAAGGTGAGTACATCTCAGTGTTTCCCCTAGGAATGTGAAGTGAAGGCCAGGAAAAGGACTTTTTTTGGGGTAGCTAAACCTGCAACACATCAGCCTGGGAGTTGGGAGGTGGGTTTTCTCTAGCGATGCTGTGGATCTGAGAAAAGAGGAAGCTGAGAGAGGACAATGAAGCAGATGTGCAGAGAAGGGGAAAGGTTATGGAACTTCCTCGAGGCCCAGGTACATTTCTGCTCTTGGTTTATGTGAGGCACACCTGTCTTTTCTGCTTAAGTAGGGTTTGTTTCATTTTTATCATGTGCAAACAAAATAGTCCAAACTAGTTATAGTAATAATGATAATACTGACTACACTGAACATTTGTGATGTGCTAGATACTTTACTCACCTGCTATTTAATCCCTTCAACCACCTAACAACCTGGCTCAGAGATGTCCAGTAATCATCTCAGGATAATACACCTTAGTGAAGTGCGGACTGGGATTTGAACCCTGATCTGTCTGATGCTACATCTATGGTCTTAAGTATTCCTTTATGTGGCCTCCTAAGGTAAGTGTGTCATCACAGAAGTGGGATGAATAGAGGGAAGAAGGATCATGCCTTCCAAAAATAAATTTCAAACATTCTAATTTCAGATGCCAGAAAGAAGGCATTTTGAGGCACAGCCCCTCCCTGCTCAGCCCCCTCAAACAATCCCACATAGATGGTACTGCTTTCCTTGTGTCCCGGCTCTTGGCTGTCCTCGCCTAGCCTTTGGTACTTCTGATGGGCCTGCCCTCTCCCCAGTAGCAACAGAAACATGTGTTGAGTCAGTTCCCTGCATACAGGCATGATTGCATGACCCACTTGTGGTTTATCCATGGTACATTTGTAAGGGTTCTTTTCCTGCCATCAACCATATGCCTGGGCCACCCTTCCTTGCTTCTGGATGGTATATTCTTAAGCAGTTCAAACTAGTGCCACTCATGCATTTATTTACTATCTTTAAAATGTCAGTTGACCACAGTCTATGGGACTGTCTTAATCCTGGGGATACAGGACAAATCAAAGGTCATGTCTGCCTCCTTAGAGATCACAGTGGCATTTGAAGACATCCCGTGACAACACTGCAAATTAATACCAGAGTAGAGGCACACACAGTAGAGGCTGCCTTGAGAGCTGGTGGGGGGAGGTGTAAGCTAACTCTGCCTGTGGAATTGGGGGGGGCTTCATGGAGAAATGGATGTTGGAGGCTGTGAGCTTTTGCACTAACCTAAGTAAAGCAAATTCACAAGTTTTAGTCTACTGTGATAAAGCATCTATCGGGAGCCCATGCTGAATTGCAAGGCTATTTCTCCCCATGCCTCCACTTCAAGGGCACCATGATGGCAGGAATCGACAGGATTGATTACAATTTCTAGCCAATCATCCAGGGATTTGCCTCAGCAAAGAGAGAGTCTTTGAGTGGAAGAATTGGCCTTGTAATTTCTGGAACAGCCTCACATCTATTCAGAAATGTCAACCCAATGGAGGGAAAGGAGCCATGTGATTCATACGCTATTTGATGTCTTCAAAGGTGGCAAATAATAATCATGACTATATGCAGAACTTTTCTTCCTCCAGGATGGGTAGAGTGGAGTGAAATTATAGCCAGACCAGGAAGGCAGCCCACAGTGGAGAATAGAGTTTCGGGAAATTCAGAGAAAACCAGCCTGTGGGGGATTTTTTTTTTTTAAACTCCAGGCAAATGACTGGAGGGGAATATAGTCAGCGTTCCCAGTGTCAAGGCTTTCCCTTCTCACTACTGATCTTGAGGCAATTCAGAAAGCCACTTGCAAGGAAATGGTCACTCTTTCCCTTTACATCACATTTATAAATGACCAGCCAAATTAAATGTGTCATAGATGAAATTACCAACCAGAGTACCACCCGGCCGACTCTTGCGAGCTTGGTTTAGGGATCCAGTGTTCTCCAGTGAGCATCACAAATCCACATAATGTTCCCGAGTGCTAAATTTGGAGCTCTGATTTAGCTGACAGATGTTTAGAATCAGATTTAGTTGGACAACTCCCTGAGGAGGACACAGCTGCAGATGTGAAAGAGAGCAAGTTATTCCAGTTGAGGTCGGCAGGAGCTCAGCCTGAAAACCTTCTGCCTCCATATGCCTTCTTCAGACAGGATGATATGGGCAAAGGAACATTTTCATCTGATTCCATCCACCTTTGGCCAAACCTCACCCCCTTGTTGAATTCTTGCCAAGATAAATGTGGAGGTTGTATCTTGGGCAGAGTGTGGGGTGCTACACTTAGCCTAAACTGAGCACAAAGGAGCCTGCGAGCTCTTTAAAAACAGGCACAAGGGCACATGTTGGAGTCTGCTTTGCCCCTCTGTTGGCATCTTAGGCCCACGAATGAATATGATTCTGGAATTTCGCACTTCAGGATCAGTTATGCAAATGTCAACCACTCTGGATAGGTTGAAGGGCCACTCACCCTCCCTCACTCCTCTGACATTCCAAACAGTTCCTCCTTCGTTTTTTAAAAACAACAAAATTAAAATTATCCTAGAATCTTCTTTGCAAAATCACATATTTTAGACTTGTTTCAAGACTCAGACTGAAATGGATTTGTTTAAAAAAAATGGTCTGTGTATTTGATGTGGGAGACTAGTGACCTTTGGTATTTTGTGTTAAAAAAAAATGTTTGATGTCCAAAATTTCCCTACTGAGCTTGTATTGTTTCTGGTCTCTTTCTGTGATTTTTCCATCCTCCATCATTCCCCACATTCAAAATAAGTTCTTTATTTACTCAACAGAGGTTTTGACATAGTCATGAGCTCATCCTGATGGCAGCCTCAAATCAATGCAAATCACATTATGATGTCAAAATTGATGTGATGTGATTGTAAGTTAAATGATTGTCAAACAATTTCAGGACAGAGCCCAAGAGACACTCTTACACTGTCAGGAAAATGGTAGGAAGGGGTTCATGGGAGAATTCTGCTGCATTCACATCAGGACAACACAGTGTGCACCAGGACTTGACTCCCAATTTAAAGTTCTTATAACATCATCCTTAGAAACCACAAAATACACTCAGAGGAAGTTTATGGGTGGGCAGCTGGCTAGGGTGACAGAATGGGTTTGGCTTCTGATTTTTTAGGCACCAGGATGAACAGATATTATGTCAAGTGGGTGATAAACTAGTAATGCACCAAATTCATCCATTGCCAATGAATTCCTGGAGCCTAGTTTGTAAATGTTCAGGCTGGGAGGCCTCTAGCGAGGAAGGGAGATTCAACCTTGGGGTAAATATGGGATGTAGAAATAGACCTTAGGGCCAGTGAGAGAATCTCGGATGGATTCCTGTGCAAAAAAATTATGAAAATCATACTTCTTGACTTCCTGAAGGAAGTGCTTCTTACTACATGACTCAGTCTATGACATATCATCTTCAAACCATGGATTCCCACAGTGTGGAGTGGAAGATTATACACCAGTCCATGACCACAGATGACTTTGGCGGGGGGGTTGGAAGAAGAAAGGGGAAGGTGATCAACCTCAAAAGCACATCTGTCCTGTGTGGTCTGTCGCAGCCCTTATTCATTTAAAGAAAACCCAATAAGATAATTTAATCACGCATATATAGACACACACCCTTTCCCCTACAAGAAGTTTTACTGGATGAAGAGTCAGGAAACTTTATAATTGACTAGCAAGTCCTTTAACCTCTATGGGTGCCAGTTTCCACATCTCTGAGAAATCATAGTATTTCTGGGAGAATAAAATACAACAATAGAGAGGGATAGTGTTTTGAGAAGTCAAAAGGGGGTTTGGAATGCAAAATGTTATTGCTGTTATTCTCGGTAGGACATAAAGGATAGTTTATAAATATTGTTGATTGACTGACATGGATGCTAATTCCTGTATGAGCTTCTTTCAGGCATACGTTTTCAGAGGACTTTAAACACTAAAGATAAAAGTTCAGAGCTATGCATTCTGGATCCTATTAAAAAAAATCTACTTTGACTTGTGGAAAGAGCAGTCTTTGGAGTCAGATTTGAACCCTGACTCCATGACTTACTTGCTCTGATACCTTTGGACAGGTTAATTAATTTCTTTGAGCTTTAGTTTTCCATGGCTGTAAAAAGAGGATAAAATATCATCTTCCTCCTAGGGCTGTTGTAGGGAAATACATGAGCTGATGCCTATAAACTGTATCACCCTGGTATTCATTCTAATCTTGGCTGCTCCTGTCACCGGGCGATCTCTGTGCAAAGTGTAATTATTTTTTGATGATTGCAAATATTCATTTTTCCCTTTTACCAATGGATAAACTGAGATAATGAGAAAAGTGATCCGTCACAACTGCAAAGTGAGATAAAGTGATGGGTAGAAATAAATCCCCGGCCTAAGAGCTGGCCATCAGGCCATAATAGGAACTGTTTGATCATTTCCACAGAGGTACTCTTACCTCAGGAGTTGTAGGAGCTGCATCTACTCTTGTGATGTCTGGATATCAGGAAAGACAGGGTCATCCCTTCACCAGAGACCTAGGGAGCTCTACTGAAGTGATTTTGAAGATGTAGGGAAAGAAAGTGCAGACTTTAATGTTCTGTTACTGGTATGCTCAAATCCCTCAGGCTAAAGAACATTCTGAATGTCCCAGATTTCCCTGCACATTCACCCTGTGGACTGTAACCATTTTCTAATTCTAAATACTGTGGAAACAGCAGCAAATGCCACACTGGCTCCTTCCTACTTATCATGAAAGTGTGGTCTAGAACATACCAAATCATTTAAATGATCACCTACAAAAAGATTGGTTTGGAAAAGCACAAAGGAGATGGCTGAGGCCAGTTGGTTGAGAATTATGTCTGTGGGTCTCGCCTTGTGACCAGTTAGCAAAGTGACGTTATAAAGAGAGGAGTTTCCAAAGATTCCCATGCCCATCTGCGTGAGAAAGACAATCCCCATTTCCAACTCAGCAGAAGCCATCACATCAATATCTACAGGACATTGATTTTAACTGGAGCCAGAGGAATGGGTAGTTCAACAAAAAGAAATAGGTTACCATCACCATGCCTGTAACCTCCAGTGCTAAACCGAACACATATTTTCTTAATTTAAATGGACATTAAGTATGTGTGCTTATGGGTGCAAAGGTTATGCATGGAAGTTCTACTTGGAAACAGTTTAAATGTCTATCTGTGAGAATCAGGAGAATGAGTTATGCCCTGTCTGTACAACATTTTCCACACCTGTAAATTGAGTGAGGAGGGTCACTACACTCTCATCTACAGTTGCCAACTGGGTGCTTTCTGAACTGAAAAGCCGGGTGCAGAACTGTTTGTTGAGTATGCTAAATATTTCCAAGTATGTGGAGGAATCAAAATACAGGTACAGAACATATATAGGATAGAGTATAAATTAAAGCTAGACGTCTAAGATAAAAAAAAAAAAGACTGGTTTGAGCCTAGAGAATGCGCATTAAATTCTAATAGTACCCTAATCCTGGGCTCTCAAGTTAAGAGAACTCAGCCTCTGCCTGTGCCCAATGCCCCTCATAATTTCCTGACCAACAGATTGCCCCAAAGAACAGGAAATGTGAAGATAAGCAAACATGAGTTGGTTTCTTTGAGTTTTGCAGCCACTTCCTTGTGGCACTATTCTGATTTTCTTTCAACCTAAGCTATGCAAGCTGTTATTTATGGCTGACTTAATACTACTCTTCATGAAATGCTTATCAGATACTAGGCAACTGTGCCAAAGGTTTTATCTACATGAGTCCATGCAAGGATGTAATCCTTATAACAATCGTATGAAGATAATTGTTGCAGATGATAAAACTAAGGCCGGAGGTTAAATAACTTGGCTCCAACCATAGAACAAGTAAGAGGCAGAGTTTGGATTTGAACTCATTTGACCTTGAAACCCTGCTCTTAAACACTACCTAGTACTAGTCTGACTCCCTGGACATCATTTGTACTATCCAAGCCTTCATGGACGGCTTCTTGGGCTGATTAGTCAGACGACAATGTTTTCTTTAACTTGATCTGTACTCTCTCGTTCTCCTTAATTTCAGTACTTTACCAACTCATTGATACCACTGGCAAAGAGAGTTGACTTTTTTTTTTAAAATAAAAATTTCTTTAAGGAAACCAGACCACACAAAATCATTTGTGTTTGATATTTAATGAAAGATTATGTTTGTTTAGCAGAAACCAAAAAGGAACGCTTGAAATCTAACTGGAAAATGAATGTGCCACTAACATATTCATTATTGGTTTTAGTAAAAGACAAATCATGTGCATAAACCTTCCAGAGTTGCTGTGAGCAAAGCCCAACACCCAAGGCAAAATTAGGGAATGGAGATATTAGCAGATATGGGAAGAAGGTAGGGGAGAATTTGCTTAGATATTCTCTGTCGGAATAGCTGTTCTACCAATTCCTGACAATGGCTGAACTGGAAAGGAAATGATGATTAGCATGTTCAGTGTGGAAGAAGATTGGTTTCATTCCTTTTTCTTTATTCCATAGAGGTCTGGAAGTCAAGCTTTGACATCAAACTTGGTAGAGCATGAATCCCCACTCTGCCACCTGCGCCTAGGTGACTTCAACTCATTTATAGAAAGAGGATAATACTAGACCCTCCTTGATACTAGTCAGGAGAGGCTTAGTTATACCACAGGAAATACAAAGTATCAGTGGTTTTAAACAACAAAGATTTATTTCTCACCCATACCATGTCCAGCATGGGTGTGACTGAGGCTTCACCACCTCAGAATGATGCCTTCCCAACAGCAGCATGGTGCAGTGGAAAGTCCTTTAATCCTGTCCCATAATCTGTTCAACTAGTTTGTTGAAGGAATGATTCTGATCATCTCTGTGACCTTTGGCATCTCAAGGTCTCACTGCCTTCATCTGTCAATGAAGGGGTTGAACTAGGTAACTTTTGAGTTTCCTTCAAACATTCAAGTTCAAGGAACATGAGTCAGATCTGCACCCTCCATCATGCTTCAGCCCCAGGAAGATGGCCATTCTAGTTTTACTAGATAATTTTATCCTCTATCTAATTTCCCCAGGCACCATTCTGGATTGGCTACTAGTTTTCAGGGGTAGCATACCTTTCTGGTACAGGTAATTCAATAATGACTACAGAAGTATAATACTTATTGATAAGTGTGTAAATTCAGGCACTGCCGAACCTATCTTTTGGACTTCAAAATTTGCACCCCAGGGAAAAATATACTGTACTTCACATCACAGAATCACACATTTTCAAGGTCTTCCATGTCTTAGAATTGCTGATTTGATTCAAAATACATTTTTGTTCTTGCACTATTCAGAGGTGCCAAAAAGGGATTCTGACCAAAGTTTGTGATGCACAGAATATCTAGCCTTATATCTGGTACTTTATCAAAACATTATAATCATTGCACTTTATTCTGGCCTCTGTGGAGTCTGCTTGGGTTAACGTCTGATTTGTCTGGGCTATTCAAGGCATTGTGGTGTAGTGGTTAAGAGTTGATATTTCAGAGACAAACTGCTTAATCCTCAGGGCCTCAGTTTCCTCATCAAAAAAATAAGAATGATACTAGGTTTTTTCATAGGTAATGAGAAAACAGCAATGTCTGGCACACATAGTATTAGCTATAATTATAATAGTTATTAAGACATTGAACAAGAGATCGAATGAATAGAGATACAAGAATAATTGAAGAGAATTTAAAGCAGGTAGGAAACAAAATTCATGAAGAGAATTTGAGCAGGTGGGATGTGCTTGATGCAGAGACATTATATGGTGGCTGGAAAGGGGGCATGTGAGATCACTGAGTGTCTAGAACAACTTTTTTTTTATCTGAAGGCAATCTTAAAATCCTAAACTAATGAGATTTCATATATTTGGATTTGAAGGAAAATCATTATTCTTCCTATTAACATTTTTGGCAATAACAGCATTATCACAATCAAAAGTGGATTTACTGTGAAGCTAATGAACCTTAAGCTTCAGCCTCTCTCACTTGCATAGACCCCTGAAATGGATTTGTTTTCATAATTTTTTTCTTTTTCTTAAAGAGGGCTGCCTTACCCTCCTCCTCCCACTGCCTGCCTCCCAAATTGTGTAAGCTTCAGGATCCTCAAAACCTGGACTTGCCCTAATTGCACTGATTGGGAAATAGGGAAGTATGGTTAAGGGTATAAGCTCTGGAGTCAGAATGACCTGAGTTCAAGTCTCAGCTCAGCCATTTGCTACCTGGGTTAGTTTAGGCAGATTACTTAAGCTCCCTGAGCCTAGGTGTTACCATCTGTCCAAGGGGGATAATGGTGATACCTTCTTTACAGGGTTGTTCAAAATATAAAAGGAGATCATGCGAAGTGCACTATTAATACTGCTTATTAAAACCGATTTATCTTTCTCTTTTGAGTAAGTGGAGGGTCTGGGTTTACTCACAGGTGTCCTGAATGGGGAATTCGTCAGCCATCCCTTCAGGGCAAGTGTCATGCTTTACTTTTCTTTGAATCCCTTCCTTCATCTCCCCAGCAGCCAGCATGAGGCAGCTCACGTTACAGAAATTCACACAGAAAACGTCAGAAAGATTGTGGAAATGATGATCGTTTCTTGGGCTTTCGTATCCAGGGCACTTTACTGGCAGAAGATCAGCTGGTAAAATTGGACATGCATGGGTAAATTCTGAGTGCTTTTTTACCAGGCTGGCTACTTATGTGGCACCGAGCATGAAGTCCCTCAGATGGGCCAGCCAGCCACTTCTCAGGCAGGCTCGCCCTTTCTAATGACAATGATCTACCTCTCTGCAGGCTCCCCTGAGAAAGCCCCATGAGAAAGAAAAGCAAGGAGTGGAAAAGTCTTCTTAAGTCTTATGTTCTTCAGGGCTTTGGAACTCAAATGGTGATGTCTGGGTCACTGAGGAGGCTGCTCCCAAAATAACTCCCCTGATTCCTGGCCAAAACAGAGGCTTTTCCCCCTCTACGATTAACACAGCACGTTGCATGCCCGTTAGTCCCGGTATGCTTTGCTGTCTTGGCTGGCAAATTTCCATTTCTAATTCCATTGCTTTTTAAAATGACGAAATTATCCTCTTTCAACCAAGCCAACAGCCTAGAAGTTGTGGGTGGGACTTGGTCTCCCAGACAGAAAGATTCTATTGTGGCTTTTTACTGTTTTATCATGTCACAATTCAGACTTTTACTTTTAAGGCAATCTACTTTCTTTTAAACACACACACACAAACACACACATACACACACACATATGTACCATATGCCAAACAACTTCCACTTAAAAAATACCTACAATGTCATCCATGGCTGTCAGTAGGTACACCACTCAGATCCCCCTTAGAGAAACCCACTGTGAGGAAGGTAGTTGGCTGGTGTCAGCTGCTGTACTGGCTGAGCCATTTCTGCCTCTAACAGGCAATTTTGCTCCAGGGCTCTCTAATGGCCAGGCCAAGGGAATCTCAAGCTTGCACCGTTGTCTTTGGCTCTTCCTATACAGTCTTCCTTCCTTCCTTCCTTCCTTCCTTCCTTCCTTTCTTCCCTCCTCATTCAGGTATCAGACCTGTATTGCTGTCTGCAAGCTGTCCCTGACTACTCCTGCTCCCGGGACCCCTTTATCCTTCACAGGCATTTCCCCTTCCACATCTAATTTGGTCTTGGTGTCTGCTTCTCAGAGGACCCAAATTGAAAAGTTCTATTTTTAATGAATTACAAATCTCCCAGGGTGGAGACCATGGCAGCTTGACAGATGTTTGATGACACATTGCTGCAAACCCAAGAAGCAACATATAAGAGATGCTGTAAAACGCAAGGAGTGGTTAGACTCCTCGAAGAAAATACCTGCAATACATACTTTAAGCCTAACTAGAAAGAACACAAAACCTAAAAATTGTACACATCTGAACAATAAAGTCAGACCTCTGCATTTTGAGTTTGGGTGCATTTTTGAAAAGATGACCAATGGTACAAAGGTTCAGAAGAGAGGGATGAAAAGAAGGGAAGAGAAGAGGGGAATAGAGAATTTGGATGTGAAAGGCACATGATCCAGTGTCGTCTTAAAAGGTTCAGAGGTCACACTCAGAAGGGATGAGAGCCTGCTGTGGCTGGGCTGTTCTCAGAAAAGTTTTGATTTTAGGTAGCTTGGGAAGAAAGCTGAATTCCATGGGCATAAAATCACAAAGGCAAAACTTTGGTGTAAAATTTGCTTGTAAGCAGAAAAGTTCTTTGAATGGTTGGCAGTGGTCAAAAGATGCATAAGAGACAACACTTTGTTTTATTCTATGCTTTTCAAAGACTCGAACTTCATTTGGATTCTTCTATTAAAGCAACACTAATTAGATCTCTTTTCAGATATGCCACCAGTTCTGGGTTGGGTATTTCAATATCTTATTTCACCCCATGAAGGGTTCTCATTGACACTATTGGCATTTTGGGTGGGACTATCCGTTGTTGGGCAGGATGGTCTTATACCTTTCAGCCCATTTAGCATCCCTGATCCGTGTCCATTAAATTACACTTGTGTCCCCCACTTCCCAGTCATTGTGACAACCTGAAAGCTCTACATACATTTCCAAATGCCCTTCTTGCCTTCAGGGAAGTGATACCATGTGTGGTTGAAAAAAAAGCAACTGCTGTTGACTAACCATGGCCACAGTATGCAATGGGGCAGGGTGGGGTGAGGGTGGGGGTTGACTCCATAGCTCCCATGTGTTGTATCTCTCTCTCACTAGAATGACAGTTCAAAAAATGAATCAGGTTGGTCTAAGCCAAATACGAATTTATTAATTTTAATTTATACAACTAAAATGGCCAGGGCAAGATCAGAGTGCAAGTGATGTCATCAGGTGTCAGCTTATCTCTAGCTCTTGCCTCTACCTTCCCATGGTAACTTTATTCCTGACCTTCCTGTGGGGGCCCTGGCAGCTCCAGGTTTGCCCCATATAGTCATGTGGCTACAGCAACTCCAGCCTCACGTTTTTGTTTCAAAGTCCAGTGGAAAACTCTTGCAAGGTCCTGAGCCCCAGACTGATGGAATGAATTCATTTCATGTTTATTTTACCTCAGAACCAGTTGGTGTGGCCAACACAATGTGAAATGCTGATTAACTCAGGCGTAGGGGTTATGTCCATCCCAGGGCATGGTGCCTTGCCCCACCCCAGACCACAGAGGCTGAGGGTAGTGAAAGGAAGGGTACTCAAATGACATCTTTAGAAAGAAAAGCAATAGATATTAGGAGGACAGTCAACAAATGTTCTCTAGAATCAGCAAATTGTTGGAGTCTATAATGAAAGATTGGTGACACTCAGGGAGGCGTATCCTCTCTTTGGGGAAAAAGCAATATAATACAAAATCCAGGTGAATCAAATCTTACAGACTTCTTTGGCCACTTTTAAAAATATCTGATAACCATGAGATTGAATAAAATGTTTTCATGCACAGGATCCTAGTTTGGCATTCACAAGGAGTGGATACGAGTTGACACTTCTCTGAATCAAGGAGTGTTTACAATGGGATTTCTGAGAATAGGTTCTCTATATGTAAATAGGACTAGTACACGAAGCTGAGGTCCTGTGCATGAAAGTATTTCATTAGTCCTTCTTCACTAATTTGATGTTTTCACTGTTTCCTTGATGCTTTGGCAGAAAACCAAAGTGACAGTAACATTAGCCAGGTCTGAATTGTCATTCTTACCCATCATCAAACCAGGGCCTGGCCTCACTTGCTCCTGCTGAAATAGAAGGCTCCAGGTTTATGAGGTTTTGAAGCATTATTTGGATGACAGACCTATGACTGGCCAAGGGCAGAAGTCATGGATGTCTGAGGGGCATCTGCAAAAGAGTCACTGAATTGGACAGCAGGGATCTGAGAAGTCCCCCCCTTAATAAGTGGTTTAAATTACTTTGAGGGGTCCTTACAGGAACCAAGGGGGAGTCCTGCTTCAACCTGGAGAGCTTCTCCTCTTTTGTGCTTGATTTATCTACTCAATAACAGAAGATTTCATTATGACTTCCACGACTACAGCAAAGTTTGAAATCCAGTTATCTCACCAAATCCTTCATATTTCTGGTGAAGCCCTGAGAATAAGAACTATTTCTTTAAGGCAGCTGGAAACATGTCTTCTAAACTGTGAGGCCATTTTAGATTTTGGGAGAGAGATTATCTCTTTGACAAGAGGAGAGAGGGGTAAAAGAAATAAAGACACTTAATTCTACTTATAGTCTCTGCCAATCGACTTTTGTACGCCATGGTGAATCTTATAGTTAAGGGATGCAAATTAGATCTGTTTGGACTCCTAGTGTGGTCAAAATCTCCTTTCTGCTGAGTGTCAGGTTCTGTCTTCTGGCTGCTCTGCACATCTTTTATTCTGAGGATTTAGCTGACTGCTTCAGTCTTCAGGCCAGGCACTCCAAAAGCAACGTAGGGGCCAAGACTTGCTTGTTCGATATGGGTTCCCTTCAGCCTCAGTTGCTGTCTTGTCCTTGGGAATTCCCAAACCGGAAGTGGTGGCCTGGAGTCTCTTTCAAGTGCTTCAACACTGTTCCAAGAAAGGAATCCATGCTTCACCTGCTCAGCACTTCCCTCTGTGAGCACTCAGCATCGTCTGAGAACTTAGCACAAACTTGTCCAATAGCAAACACTCCATAGTGTTTGTTGATTTGAATCCATAACCAAAATCTACAGAAGAGGGACCTGTACTTCCAGTTCATTGTTTTTGCTAGTTGGTGGAAACCCACATTTTCCAAATACTAATATCTCACCACTGGAGAGGAGATATGTACAATCCCAACTCCTGAGTAAATGGGAAATAACTTCTCTGGATAAATTTATTTGGAAGGGATTACTTCACTTAAAGAAAGAATGAACAAATCCCTGTTTTGGAGGATGAAACAAGAAATTCCTTTGAGATTCCTCTTCTCAAGCTTCTGGGAAGCCCGGCTTTCACAGGCTGAGGTGGCCTCCATGCTGTTCATAAACTGCTCTTGGCAGGCTCGTGGCCTGTTTGATATTCTGAGGTCTAGCAAAGATTTAGCTTCCGGGGGTCATCAAGAGGTCACGGTCTTGATCATTTCCTCTGTTATTTATCTTTGGCTTGCGGTATGGGAGCCCGCCTTTGATAGAGGGCATTTCTACCACAACAGCACGGAATCAAGCATTTCAGTGATTTGGTTTGAGGTGGAGGAGGCTTGGCTTCTAGTGCTGTGAAAATGTCACCGGGCACATCTGAGAATGTCTAGTCCTGTCCTCCTCTGATGAGCACATTCATTTCTGGGGGTTTACCAGGGGCACTTCCCAGACTCGGGTCAGGAAAGGAATCCTCTTGGTGAGGACAGCAGTTTTCAGTTTGAGCAATTTCATTTTCAGTTCCTTATGAGATTCTCTTCTTGCTCTGAGACGAAGATGAAAGCAGCATGTCTGAGGCCTCTAGAGTGCATCTCTACTTTTCTGCACTGTTTATGACTCACCTGTGACTGCCCTCAATGCAGCCAGGGGACCATTTATGCTGAGCTAGCCTTTGGATTTTTCTTCTCAGTGACAGCAAAACTTCTGTGCAAGCAAACAAGTAAACCACAGGAACATCCCTGGTCTGCTCAGCTCAGCAGGCTCTTGGGTTCCCAGAGTGCCTGGGAGGACTTTTCAGCTTGTCTCATGTGGGTTTGTTTGCCCCATCCTGTTTCATTTTGATTTAAGACAACTTGTATCTTTCATCTGGGTTGGAAAGTATAAGTTGCATATAGTTTTGACCTGATATGAGGGGCCTGAATTAAATACCCAGCACTTGACCTGGAAAATTGGTTGCATTATGCTCTGTGCTCTTTTCCCTCAAAAAGCATCCTATCAAATGAAAACATCTGGTCCCAGGAGTTCCCTTCCATCTGCTGCTCTACCTCTGCTATCGAGTGCCAGGACAGATAGCTGTGCTGTGCTATGTCATGCCAATCAAAGAAAATGATGCAGCATGCGCTGGAGATGTTACCATCTGCGTGAGAGTGCAGCTCTGGGCTCATCCCAGATGAAAAAGGAAGTGCCATTACATCAGGGACATTCCCAGTGAGTCAAAGTCCTAGAACAGCCTGTCCCTCTTCAAGGCGGTCAATGTGCCCCAGCATCTCAGCACCTCCAGATTTGGACTAAGGGAGAAGTGTTGGGTGCGGTGGCCCGGGAGGACTAGTTAGTGACGTATTTTATATATCATATTTTCTAGCAATGGTTTTCTATCTGAACCCAATTCACGTTGTGACCCAGGGCACAGAAACAGAAATTTGATGAAACAATACTCTTTCCATGTGTCAGCATTCTTATTTTCCTTTTCTTTTCTCTTTTTTTCTATTTTAATTAAAAAAAACTTCTTAGCTCATTAAATTGCTATTACAAAGTACTTATGGGTCAAAGCTTATATTTTGAAAAACAACACTGTGTTAGTGTATATAAGCAGCACCTTAGGATCATTTATGTAACGTGGATTCCTGGGCCCCTCTCCAGAGATTCTAATTCAGTCAGTCCCAGGCCAAAGAATGTGCATTTATGTTAACCTAACCTGAATGTGACCACGATGAGGGCAGGAAACTGTTGCGATCCCTGATATATCCCAAGTGCTTTGGGTGGAGAGCCTGGTGTGGAATATGCCCTTGGTCATTGTTGGTTGAATAAATGAATGGATGAAAAAGCACCCCTGGTGATTTTAATTCAGCTGGCCCACAGATTGCAATTGTTCTTGGCATATCTTTTAATTCTCTTTTTTGTTGGGTAATATTTTATTTTTATATAATTTCAATTTTATTAAAAATATGCAAAAATAGGACAAGGATCTCCATTTATCTTTCACCTAAGTTTCTACTTTAGCCACATTTGAATTTTCTCTCTCTCTCATCTATTCATCTATCTATCCTCTATCTCTGTCTATATTTTTGTTGTCTATATAAATGTATAGACATTATAAATGTTTATATTATTATTTTTCTTCTGAACCATTTGAGAGTTACCGGAAAACAAAATGCCCCTTTCCTTGCTGAATACTGTCGTATGTATTTTCTAAGAACAAGAGCATTCTTTCATGCAGGTTACAGTGTGAGGGCCCCTAGACCAGAGGCTAAATGCCCAAATAGACAGTGGGCAGCACTGATCTTCAAGTAATTCCATCCTCCATCCCCTGCCATGCCTCCCTTTGCATCTATACTGTTATCCTTGGTTTTATAAGGTAAATGGATAATCTCTAGACCTCTGAATTGCAGAATTGCTTTTAGTCTTCACATTGGAAGTAGGCTTAAAAGTCTCTAATCTGGAGATTCTCAAGTGCAGAAATGTTGTTTCACTGCTTCTGAATCCCCTGGAGAACTTTAAAGCAAATATAGATCCCCCAACCTCGGCCCTGGAGCCTCAGTTTGGATAGACAGGGTTTGTGGCCCAGGAATCTGCATTGACTCCTCCTCCCCCTCCCCCCAGGTGATGCTGTGGCCCAGTCAGGGTTGGGAAGCACAGTGCTTGTGACCTCTGCTCACTGTGGAACACAATGGATGGTAATCATTCAGCCTTGCCAGGACACTTTTTGGGATGGCAGAGAAAAACCCCCAGAGGTCTGCTCTACATTGGAAAGTTCCATTTGTTAGAAATTTCTTTCTGATGCTATCTTCAATATCTTTTCTACTGCTACTGGTCTTGATTTTGCCCTGTGGAGCACCTCAAAACAAGGCCAATTGGCTGCCTACAAGTTATGCAAAATCCCACCACCTTGAGGACCTTGTTTTTAGTATATTTTCTTTCAGTCTTAATATATGTACACACATAAATGCACATTACACAAAGTTTATATTATAAAAAAATGAAAAGGATACTGTACTGTGTTCTGGATGTAGTGACACACATTGTGGGTTTTCTCTTAACACTATATTATAAGAAATATCCCAGATGGACCAATGTGCATTGAAAGCACATTTTTAAAGACTGCTTTAAATTCCACTGTTTTGATCTATTAGAATTTATCCAACCATTTCCTATTAGTGTTTATTTAGGTTGTTTCCAGTTTTTCACTATTATAACTAATGCTTAAATAAACATATTGCAAAGAAATGATTGTCTGCATCCTTGACTATTTTTTAAGCCAGATTCCTAGATGTAGAACTATTGAGTTAAAAAACACGCTTTTAAAAAACACTTTTGATATATATTTCCAACTTACTCTGCAAAGAGGATGTGAAAGTTTTTACTTCTACCAGTCATTTTAAAATTTCTTTTTAGAATTTAGTCATTCAAAAAAAGAAGCCAATTTAATATGTTAAAAATTGCATTTTATTGTGGTTTTTAACTTGTGCTTTTTTTGTTTACTCATGAGGCAGAACACTATTTTAAATATATTATACACACATATACACATATGTATGTATTTTGATTACTCATGAGGCAAAACATGTTCATATATATTTATGTGTGTTTGTGTATTTTTTCCCCATTTCCACTAAACAGGATGTTAAGAGAAAAATAAATAGACTGGGTCTATTCTTCCGCTAGAGAGAAGGGGCCTCACTCTTGTTGATTTGTAAATGCCCTTCTCCCCTTTTTAAGTACAAGAAATATTAATTTGTCATTCTTCCTTTTTTAATTGTGGTAAAATATACAAAACATAAAATTTACCATTTTAACCATTTTTTAGTGTACAATTCTGTGGCATTAAGTACATTCACATTGTTGCGTATCCAACACCACCATCCATCTCCAGAACTTTTCATCTTCCCCAACTAAAACTCTGACCCACTAAACACTCACTCTCCATTGCCCCCTTCCCCCAGCCCCTGACAACCACCATTCCTTTTTTGTCTGTATGAATTTGACTACTCTAGATACCTCATATAAGTGGAATCATATAATATTGTTCTTTTGTGACAAGCTTATTTCACCTTGTAAGTTCAAGTTTCATCCATGTTATAGCATGTGCCATAATTTTCTTCTTTTTTAAAGCTAAATAACATTCCATTGTACATATATACATTTTATTTATCCATTCATCCATCCATAGACTCTTGGGTTGCTTCCACCTTTTGACTACTGTGAATAATGCTGCTATGATCATGGGTGTACAAATGTCAGCTCAAGTCCCTACTTTCATTTCTTTTGGGGTAGATACCCAGAAGTGAAATGGCTGGATTATGTGGTAATTCTATGTTTAATTTTTTAAGGAATCGCCATATCATTCTCCATAGTGGCTGCACCATTTTACATTCCCATCAGCACTACACAAGGTTCCAATTCCTCCACCATCTTTGCCACCACTTGTTATTTTCTGTTTTGCTTTTTGTTTTGTATTAAATAACAGCCATTCTAATGGCTGTAAAGTGGTATCTCATTGTGGTTCTTTTTTTTTTTTTTAAATCAAATAAATCTGACATCCTGCTCTGATTTCCAGCAGCCAGAGGGGAAATCCAATCTTGGCCATTTGGGGGCTCTCCCCACTTCCTAGAATTACACCAGAGCTTGGTACTAGAAAATCAAAGGCATGTCCTTTAACTCCAATGCCGTTACAATTGCCTCTGACATCTGGTTTACACAATTCGTGGCTCTTTGCTTTCAGGGAGCATGTGTAGACTTGGAATGGAGGGTGGTTCCATGGGTGGTCTTGTTACCGCTTTGAGAACTGTCACCAAGCAGGACCCCCAATTTCTCACCTTTACCCAACCTAGACCCACTTATTTTATTATGGAAAAATTCCATCAGTTGGCTTTAAGCTACTCTGTGTAATTATTCTTTTATTAATTTTCAAATAATTATTTAAAACATATGAAGTATATAGAAAAAATTAACATATTCCCTTGAACTCAGAACTCAGTTTTAATACATTTTAACATTTTGCTTTGTAAAAATTCTTGCACAAGAGTAAAAATAGACATGTGCAAGGATATTTACCACAATAATGTTTGTAATGATACAAATTTAAAGCAATCTAATGTCTACCAATGGGGAAATAGACAAATAAACTGTGAAATATTCATAAAATGGAAGTGTACAGTAGTGAAAGTGAATGAACTAGATCTATGTATATTGACATGAAAAAATGTTAAAAATATGACACAGAGGGTAATAAAGTTCCAAACAGCTACATATATTAATAATATTCAGTAAAATTAAAAACTCACAGAACATTGCCATATTTTTATGAATACATACATATAAAATCAAAGTTTGAAAACATAGGAGTGTTACCACAATTTAAAACATATAAATGATAAAAAATAAAATAGTAATAATAATAATAAAATATGGGAGTAGTTTCCTCTGTGACACAAGGGAGAGACTATAAGGGAATAGAAAGACGGACTTTAGTTCTATTTGTATCATTTTTAACTCTTAAAAAAAAGAGCCAAAATGTTAAATTTGTTAAGACATTTTCTCTGTATTAAGGATATACTTTTACTATAAATCATATTTTGTAAGTGCATTTTTTCATAACTGGTCTGTAATCTTTTACTTTTGTTTTCTAAAAATGTAATCAAATAAATCAACCTGTTTCTTTATGATTTCTTTTGTTATTTTAACTTCTAGAAATTCTTTACCAAGCTAGAGATAAGTTAAATATTTATCTATAGTTTCTTTTATATATTTTGGGAGGGATACATATTTGTTTATATTTATCCCTTTAATACATCTGGAAATTATGGTAATGTATAGTAAGGATAGAAACATATTTGATCTTTTTTTTAACTAAATAGCCTGCCAATTTGCCTCAAATTTTTTGTTAAATAATTCTTTCTAACTGGTTTTGTATTGCTTCCTTTATCACATTAAGTGCTGTTTTATAGCTATTTTTCCACTGATTTGTGTCAATTCTTAAACCAATAGAGAAAACTGATGCTTTATTTATCGAATTTTATAATATGTCCTTAATAGCAGATAAAAGTTTCATACTTATTACCTTCCTGCTCGTAAACTTATTAGTTATTTTTACCTGTCAATTTTTTTCACATGGACTTTAGATTTATTTTTTCAGGTTTATAAAATCCCATTGTAATTGTGTATAACCTATAAATTAAATAGGAGATAATGGAAAATTCTTAATATTTACTATCCTCCTCCAGGGACACTTATTCAAATCTTTAAAAATATCATTTAGTAAAATTTTGAAAATTTTACCTTGTATAAATTCTGGATATATCTTCCTAAGTATATTACTTTGTATTCTATGTTTTTTTGTTTAACAACATCATATACTAGATATATTTGCATTGATTATTATGGCACATAGAAATGTTATTGATCTTGGAATACTTAGAATTCAGCCACTCTGCTTCTCATTAATCTGAAAGTTAGTTCACTCGAGTTTTCTAGGAGTATAATCATGTTGACAATAATTAGTAAGCATTTTGCTTTCTCTTTACCAACCTGAAATTCACACCTGAAATTTTTCCATGCCTTAATGCATACTCTAGAAATTTTAGAACATTGATGCAAGAATTTTTGACTTCTCTGCAATTTAATATAGATGGTTCTAGTGATTTGTTCTTAATTGTGATGTTCGTTATAGTTTAAAAATAGATAATATTTATCCCTTTAAAGTAGTATTCCCCTTTTCTGGGTTTATCATAAGGCTTACCAACAATGTATACTAAATTTTTGTCAAATAAATTTTCAGCATCTACTGAAAATAATTATAAGGTTTTTATCTCAATTATTAATATTTATTAATATTAATAGTTAAAATGGTTTATTTAATGAATGGGTTTCCTGATTATAGGCACATACTTGTAGCTCTTTCCTATAATATAGAACTAATTTGTTAGAGTGCTATTCAGCCATGATGATAAACTTTTCTCAATCGAGTGACACTTGCTAATTTTTTTCCTCCACAATGGTCTCTGTATCACCAACACTGTTTTCTGACAATCTTTTGGCTCACAGCAAATACTTTGATTATTTTCCAAAGTATAAATAAACATATCTTTTTGTAATGGTTAAAATATATGGTACAAGTTTGAGGTTGGCAACTGTCTTGTAGAAGTGGGTCCAACTCTAGGCCTAACTCTTGCCACTTTTACAGCCATTTTAATAAAATGTCAGGAAAATAAAAACATCAGCCAATAAGGCCTGATTGCATGTTGTTGGTAGGTGATAAATCACAATAGCAGAATACACTGTCATAGGTGTTATGCTGATTGCTTGCACAAGGACCACACTCTTCCCCTTCCCTCTCCCCACGCTGGCACACGCATGTGCATACACAAACATACCAACTACACAGAGTAGTTGTACGCTCTTTTTCAGTATTGCATTTCTCGGATAGTTTTTCTCAGGTTTTAAGAATGTAGTGCTCATTTTCACTTAGACGTTTCATTCTTCCAGTCATTTAATCATTCAACAAAAATTTATTCAAGGGCCTAATGTGTGACATCCTCCGTGCTAGGTTTCAGGGCTACATTTTAGATAAGTCAGGCATGATTCCTGTCTTTGTGGAATTTACACATTCATAAATAAGACTCAGAATTTTTTTTTCATTTTCATTTATTTGTACCTTGTCAGACTTTATAAATTGTTAGTTTTCCATTTCTTTTGCTCCATCATTTAATTACATAATATAGTTTCCTAATTGCTGATGGTCTGAACATTTTTGAATTATTAATTCAGTATGTGCCCAATACTGTTCTGGACACTGGAGATTCCCAGGTGAAGAAAAAAGACAAAAAGCTTTGTCCCCATGGAGCTTGCTACACTCTAATGAAATCCTGATTCCAAGGCTTGGCAAGATTCATTTGCCTTTATTATGCTCGCTATAAAGTGAACCAAGCATTCTGGAAAGATAGTAATGAAAGAGTTGGTAAAAAAAAAAAAAAAGGATTTCTACTTAATAATTATTTAAATTGAAATTCACATAACCTCTTCCTCCAGGTAATTCACTTATTTTTGTAGTTTTAATAAATTTCAATATCTATGACTCCAGCTTTTGGAGTAGAGCACCATAAAACAGGTTTAATAGGTTTCTCTACTCAGGTGCATTTCTCTACTCAAATTTCTGGCTTCATAGGCAGAAAACTTTAAATAGTAGGCAAAATGGTGAGAAGTGAAGTACAAAATGTTCATTAGGTTGTTTGAAATGGTAGAGAGGCTCTCCCACCTTCCCCCTACCTCCTCCAAAAAATAATGGGAAGCAGCATAAAGGACTTTCTGAGATCACCTAATGACTGAAAATAAACCACTTGAGGAGAATGTAGATACTGTTGTAATTATCTCCTCTACTGAGGATAAGCTTGGTACATTTTTATTCTATGGGATAATTCTGTATCAGCAATGCTTTCTTTTGGTATTTATTGATATTAGAATAAGAAATGTTAATTAGTTGAATTCATTCATTCGTTGGATCAACAGATATTTACTGAGTAACTCCTAGGTGCTAGGCCTCTTGTGGATCTTGCAGGTTTGGTGGCAAGTAGGTATTGAACACATAAATAATGTGTGATAAGTATCACAAGAGTGAAGAGACTAGATTGGCTGGGGGAGAACAAGGTGCCATGCAAAGTCTGTTACGCAGCAAAGCAACAAACCATAGCATTCACTCATTCATTCATTCAAGAGCCATTAAGAATTTCTGAAGAGGCCAACCTTACAGTGGCACTTGAATACAGTCACCAGTTAATTCTACACATACCGAATTGGCTTCCTAGCTAGATCTAAATGGATGGCAGTGATGGTTATGAAAGGGGATTATTTTCCTAAGTAATATCTTACTATTAATAATAGTAATAATAACAGCTAACATTTATTATTTTCTATATGAAAGACACAATGCTAAACACTTTATATGTATATACAATAACCCTCAGAATAACCCTAATGAAGGTAAAATTAATATCCACATTTTATAGATGAGGACCCTGAGGCTCAGAGACATAAGAAATTGACCCAAGATCACACATCTAGTAAGTGGTGGATTCAGGATGTCATGGAACCGACCAGGAATTGAGCTTTTTACAATAAAGGCCAGGGACAGGAAATGAATCTGCATACTTAGCCAAACATGTTAAGAATGTGAAATAACTCACTCCTAGTTTTCACAGTGTTTCAGAGATTAAATAAATAATCTTCAGAAGAATCTAATCCAAGCGTGCAATTCTTTGCATTCAGCACATACACTTGCTAAGAAAAAAGTCAGTGTTCCTTGCAGGGAATGCTTTTATTTTACACCATCCCTACTTTTGGTAATGATCTTTCTTGGTGTCTTTCCAAGGACTATATTAGAACAAACCACTTTCCCCCAAGTAAGCTGTCTATTTACCAACTATAACAGGAAAAGAGAAAATGGCCTATAGCCAGTCTCAAATAGACATTGCTGTTCTGTCTCACGAAGGTTATGAAGCAACCTAGAGCTTTTAGGCTTCTGGGTTTCACCATGTTTTGCTATCAGTGCACATACTCTCCGTATCATCTCCTGTGTCCTATGCAAATGCAGAGGAAATTGGCCTTCACAGAGGCCTCAGAGGCCTTGAGAGGATATACTTGAACCCTCCCTCCCCTTTCTCATCCACATCATCATTGCTATCACTTATGAAGCACTTACTATGTGTCCAGCACTCTCTTCAGGTTTTATGTATCCTTAAGCCTCAAAACAATCTTGTGAGCTAGCTACCACTAACTCATTTTTCAGATTTAGATAAAGGAACCTAAGTGAGGTTGTTTAACTGCCCCAAGGTCACACAATGAGGAACAAAGTCTGGATTAAAACGCAGATCTATTTAACTCCAGAGGATGTGTTCTTAACTACAAAGTTATATGATTTGCCTTAAAGGATTTATAATGGGGCACAGGATCAAGAAACAGGTGTGTGGATCTAAGATAAGCCTGTATTTACATAAAGTGATAGGATTAAGATTTAGAGGTTCTTAATCTGGGGTCCATGAACCTCTGAGTGTTCACAGATAGATTTGGGGGGCATGGTATGACCCCTAAAACGGGGTCAGTAAACTTTTTCTTAAAGGACCATATAGTAACTATCTCAGATTTTGCAGGTCATATGGTCTCTGTTGCAAATACTTATCTCTACGGTTTTAGTGCAAAAACAGCTATCAACAATACACAAATGAATGGGCAAGGCTGTGTTCCAATCAAACTTTATTTACAAAAATAAGCAGCTGGCCAGCAGGCTGTAAATGGTATGCAAATTCTACGTGTATATATGCATAGTTGTTTTTGTTGTTGTCATTAGAAGAATATCCATAGTTTTCTATAGCTCTTAAATAGGTTCAAAATCCAAGATGGTTAAGAACAACTGGTCCAAATGGTCTCCAAACCCCTCAAGCTTCGACATTTCAGGGTTCTATTATATAATTCTACATGCCTTTTAAATTAATAATCTCTTAGAGATTCTTTCTCCTTAGTAGGCTCTTTTGATGGGTTCTGCTGTGAACTATTAAGTGGACAATAATTACTGTCTGTTGAGAAGGAAACATGGGTTGCATTACCATTTAACCTTTCTTTGTTTACCTGGTCAGATGATACTTGCTAAAACACAAATACATTCTAGACTGGAGGAGAACAGCTCAGTCCTGCACCAGATAGTCTGAGGTTTGCTGAGGCTTTTTCCTTTTACCAGAGACCACTATCTGTGTTCCACTGAAGTCTCTTCAAAGAAAGAACTCACTTGTCCTCACCACACTAATATGCAGTTCGGATTCCTGGAGTCAGCCAGGTCTGCCCAGGTATGGTGTGGAGGGGAGGGATGCTGCTGGATGTGTCTGATTGATGCATCTCTGCATCTGTTCAGGTACCCTCTCTCTCCCAAGGATTCCCCAGCTTCATGAATTAGAGCATCTTATTCCCTGCCTGTGACTATACCAACATGTGCCTCTACCCTGTCTCTATCCAGAGGCCTTCTCTTCCCCTAAATAGAATCTCTGGGTGGGAATTGCTGGTTTTATTCCATTGTGCCCATCACAGAGCCTGGAACCATGCTTTGCACATATATGACAGGAAAAGTAAAGAACTAAAGAAACTACAGAAGTCGTTTTTTAGGTTAGTGGCACTGATATCCCTGAAAGCTACAGCCAGTTTTAAACTCTTGCGTCACTTTTGAAAATGAAAATAAGGGTTGTCCAATCAACTTGAATAACAAACAGGATCAAGTGCTTTAAGTTTTAGTAACAACAAGAAAGTACAAATACTATGAATCATAATGTGATTGCATCATATTCCAGGTTTTTCTGAGAATGGAGAATTGGGTATGGAGGTAGGAGAAAGAAATAGAAGGTGGGGAAGAAACTGGAAGAGGAGAATGAAACAGGAGAACAAAGAGACAAAGAGGAATACAGACGGAAGGATGAGTGAGTCTGTATGCTAACCAACTACTGCTGGGTTGAAATTCAGTGTCATTACCATGCTGCTATTTCTCACAGCAAGTGACCCCCAAAGAAGGAAATAAACCAGCAAATGAAAATAACAGGAGTATAAATCATTTAGCCAGTACTTATGGAGACCTTTTTCCATATTAGACTCCTGTATATATCGCATCAGGATTAGTGCTAACTCTCTGAAATGAAACATCAATAAGAGGACCACATGGTGCTAACTGTACCCCCAACTAATATTTTAGTTCAGCTTTAATTATCATGTTCATCTGGCAGCAGCATGGTGCCTGCAAATAGAAAGGGGTTATGGGAGGCCTGGGTTCTTGTCCTGGAATATCATTATATGACCTTGGTGGGCCAAACTCTGTGCCTCAGTTTCCTCATTTGTTAAATATAAACAAGAATTCCCTGCTCTGCTTATTTCATGGGGATAAAAAGTGGAAAAAAAATATATACACACACATATGCTTGGATAAGTATAAAATGCCAGATAAATGTAAAATTGACCTTGTTCTCTTCACTTAACAAGGTAGTGGGTAGGCGGGGGGTGGGGACCATGGCATTTTGCACAGAAGGCTTGGTGACTCAATGAAGTGTCTTTTTTTTCCCCCCAGTAATATCTGGTCTGGGATTATTACTGCTTTCTTGACGTTTTTAGACATACTTTTCTCCTTCAGAAATGCCAAAGGTGAAAAATACTATTCCACTGCTATAATTTGTCACCCTTGCTGCCTGAGCAAGACGTGCATAGACAGTTTAGTAATTAAGCTTTTCAACACTGCATCATAAAGTTTTATTCCCGCAAAGGCTATATTTATCAGCTAACAAGTATTAAATCACCACACTGCTCAAGCCGTTTCTCACTTGAATACGCACCTTTCAAAACAGAACAGCTTTCCTTGGCTGGCTTGATTAATAAAAGTTCATGTGATGATGTGTGGTCCTGTGGGGCTGACATAAATACATCTTGGCAACTGTTCCAAATGGTGCAGACCCCTATCTCCCAGGGGAGTTTGATACCTTAGCCCTGGGTCTTTTAGAGCATCCTGGCCATTTGAGTATCATGGCCCTCTGGGATGGCTTCCAGCAGGAGATATTTCTATATCCATTTCATTTCTAAAGGGGAAGAGGTACATGAACATTTAAATGCAAAATGAGTTTTTAAAAGGATTACAACAGCAAAGTGACAATGATCTCCATTAAATAGGGTTGAGTTTTTTCTCATATTGCTGTAGCCATATCAAAACAGATGCAGAAATATTAGGGAAGCACACTTAGAATGAATAGATATTAAAAGTCGTTGGTAATGGCTTAGAGGAGTACTTTCTTCATGCAACCCACCCTGCCTTCAGAAATCTTTTTTTCCCCCTCCTCTGGAGGACATAAATTCATAAAACGAATATAGCGTTGTTCTTAAAGAGTCAAGATGCTTTCAGTCAAATGACTCCAGAATTATAGTTGTAAAACAGAATAGTTACTACATTTGAATGACTTTTCTACTATGTTATTAGGGTAAAATAAAAATAAAGACAAATTAGTCTTTATTAGTCAAATATGGGCCAAAAAGATGAAAAAAATCACTATTTTTCACCATTTTATAGAGACTGCATTAATTTCCTTCTTCCTTTCCTGCTTTCAAAATAAGTGACATTAACCACATGCAGGCACTGAAGTTTTTCACCAATTTATTGCTAAAAGGAAACATATAATAATATGCCATAGGATCATCAAACCCACCTGCAGATATGTAAGCAAGTTCTGTCTGTGCCTGTGTATGTCTATGTATGACGGGGGTATGTAAGCATGAAACTTTAAACACTACCAAGATGAGAAATCTTTTGTTTGAACTCTTCTTAGTTTGACAGGCTGCAATAATTTCTTTCCTCTCAAAATGATAAAACAGAACTCACCATTTTGCTTTTCAAATCAGCAACAGATAGCTTGTTTGGAAGACTGAGGATCGATTTCTTTCCAGCCCGCAAGTCATGGGGTTAAGTCACAGAAACATGTGGATGACATGAACCACCAGTGGGCAAACATTGAACTATTTTAAGTGCATCTATTTTCTGGTTCAGTAAATTTTTTGTTGTGTTAAATTCATTAAACTTGACACAGTCTAAATGCCACAGCACATACTGGAAAGCCCATAAAGGTAACAGCACCAGCCATAAAAGATAGCAAAGGGTAAAGATCGATATATTTTCTCTCAGTTTCTATTTAATTTTTATCCTTTTTATGTTAAGACTGGAATTTGTTTTAAGGTCAAAAAGTGTGGTGTGACTTGGAAAGTCAAGTTGACTCTTGTTATTTTCTGAAAATGTGAAGAGAGGTTTCTTTGTCAGTCAAGTTGCTCTCCAAACTAAGATGATGACATATATGACCTACAATCCAGGATCATTTAATAACTTGGGAGATAAATGAAAAACAAAAATTACATGCTGTTATCCACAGTTTGGAGAAATCTTGTAGTTCAGTAATTTGCAAAATTATTGATTCAAGGACACATGTGAAGACTTGAGATGAGGCCTTGATAATGTGATTGTTCTTTATTCAGAATCGAAATTTTCATAAGGATAATAAAGATTTTGGTATATGAACTGTTACTGTGATTTAATGTAATTTTGGGGGAGGGTCATTTTTTATTTTTAAGCATAACTTTTCCTCCAACAAGGAGTAGCCATGGCAATTCAGAAAATTGAAGAAAGGTGTAAGGTATGAGGAATTTCCATTCTAGCATGGGTTGCAACCATTGAAATTATAAAATTGATTTTATACTCCATATGAAAAATGACAATAAATGAAGAACAATTTTTCAGTAATTTCTCTCAACAAAAGAGAAAACAAAATAATCAATAACAGAAAATTGTGAAAACAAAAATCCAAAGCACATGTAGAGAGCAAGGATTCAGGTACTAAATATAATTCTTTATAGCTTCCAGAACACATAGGGCAGAAGTGATGCAGCCATCAAAGTTGGACTGAGTAAATCCATCCCCTCCACACACAAGGAAAGGTTTGAGATGAAGTGTCATTTGGCCAGGACAGTTGGCAGGAGCATTTATAACCTGAAAAAGTATAAAAAGGATGGCAATTCACATTCTGTGCTTTATTGTGCTGTCATGGCAACACCCACCTGGGGAAGGCTTCTCTACCTAGAGAAATCAAGATTTTTCACAAGGAGCACTGGGGGGAAAAAAAACCCCAAAATCCCTTATATTCTTTTATAAATTTATAAATATATACATTTATATTCTTACATGTTGAAATTTTTGGTTATTAGATAAGATAATCAGAAGTGTGTTGAACTTCAAAATTAGTAGGTGCTGTGGTCTGAATATTTATCCTCCTAAAATTTGCATGTTGAAATCCTAACCCCCAAGGTATGGTGTTAGAAGGTGGGGCCTCCTAGGAGGTGATTAGGTCATGAAGGCTATGTCCTCATGAATGGAATTAGTGCCTTTTATAAAATAGACCCAAGGGAGCTTGTTGGCCCCTTCCACCATGTCAGAACACAGCCAGAAGGTGCCACCTATGAGAAAGTGGGCCCTCCCCAAACACTTAATCTACTGGTGCCTTGACCTTAGAC
Source organism: Daubentonia madagascariensis (assembly GCA_023783475.1). Classification (NCBI taxonomy): domain Eukaryota; kingdom Metazoa; phylum Chordata; class Mammalia; order Primates; family Daubentoniidae; genus Daubentonia; species Daubentonia madagascariensis. The sequence continues at coordinate 26,207,227 of JAKFHU010000585.1, forward strand.
TTCCCACCCTCCAGAACCATGAGAGTAAATTTCTGTTGTTTATAAGCTGCCTACTTTATGGTATTTTGCTATAGCAGCCCGGACAGACTAAGATACCTCTGTTCACTTCCCCATCCCTCCCTCCCTCCCTCTCTCTCTCTCCCTTCTTTACATACAGTCCCTCATTCTCCCTTCCTTACATTATTTCCTGAGCACTGTTCTGGGCCAGGCCCTATGCTCAGCACTGGAGCAGCAGAATTTTAAAATTTCACCGCCCTGTCCTCAAGGATCTCTCCGTCCTTAGAGTAAGACTGACCCCAAAGCAAAAAATGGCTCCCTTCTATTATTTACTGAGCACCTCCTATGTGCCAGAATGTGTTCCATTAGCAGACTGCATTCCATGAATGAATGAATTCATTGCAGTCAATCCACATAGGTGACTTTCTATAGAGTTTGATAGATGCATAGAGTTTGCCAGTCAAGGAAACAGGGGAAGGTCATTCTAAGGAGAAAGGGTGGCATGTGTAAGTCCAAAGTCTACGGCAGAGAGAGAGAGAGAGAGAGAGAGAGAGAGATAGAAAAGTGTGCCTAGGAAACTGTGGGGCAGGTCACAGTGTGTGTGCGTGTGTGTGTGTGTGTGTGTGTGTGTGTGTTGGGGAAAGGGGTTGTCCAGAGGAAGGAACGTGGCAGAGAGGCAAGACACGATGTTTCAGATTTTTAAATTAATAAGTAAAAAATGTCTATTGAAAAAGTAAAACTTGTTAATACTACTTATGAGCCAAAAAGGAGAGAATCAGCAGAAGTCTGGGATTTATTTTATTTTGTAGAACCAGGTTTATAATATTTGAAATTATGAAAAAGGCATAGAGATTATTTTCTGGAAAAAAATGTTCTTGAATTTGGATGGATGATGTGATAAACATTCACAGTGAGGAGAGTGAGTGGGAGGTGAATGTTGTTATCTTGGACACTGAGATGGTTTGGCCACTGAAGCACCAAAAACTCCCTAAAAAAACCCAAAGAAACAAACTTATTACAAAGGCAATCTCACTTGGGACAGCTTTACTGCACAACTTCAGGGGGCGCCATTCACATGGACCACAACATGACAGTTCTAGTCTTTCCTATAAAGTGTCTTCATGGAGAGTAATAAGGTAAGGCCTGTAAAGATTTGCTTGTTTAAAAATCAGGGGAAAAAATCAAGAAATGTGACTAATGCTTTTTGGATTATGGTGCTGAGATCGGTGTTCTAGACAGGCTGAGTTAGTACCTGCCTTTACAATTTTTTTTTTAAAAGCAGAAAAATTTTGCATAGATATGTTTTCTTTATATGCTATATTTTGCTTTAAAAAAAAGAGGTGGTACTATTATTTCCTTATTGAACCTTTAAAGATATGGACCTCTAGAGACCTGTGATCCTCAGATTCAAATATGAAATGTTGGGTATCCTGTCACTTTTCTGGAGGTCACTTTACAGCACATCATCTGTCATAGACATAGCCGATAATTTTGAAAACAGCACATGAGATCTTTGAGTGGCTAAAATAGACAACACATAGTGCAGTCACTGAAGTACAGGTTTGGATATTCAATCAGAGCTTTTAAACCCCTGCTTTAGATAGAATTTTAACAAGTTGGATTATTTTATTTGTCAGTGAAACACTAAGGGAGGAAGAAAACCGCTAGGTTCCTAGATATTAGTGATTTCAGAATATGACAACTGATAGTCTGAAAGCAAGGGATGCTATATAAAAACTCAAAAACCAGACAGGACTGGGAAGAAGACTGGCAATCTGGAGCCATTTAATGGGAGGAGGGGGGCAAATAACTTTCTGGCTTTTAATAGGCCCTGAAGGCATCAGCTATTAGTTGTCCTGCAATCATTAATGCTCATAATGACGGCCCCAGTTTTCAAGAAGCCTTTCTAATATGCATAAAGTATTCATTGCTAGCATTTCTTGAATGTTCACTGCATACCAAATGCTTTACATGAATGCCCCATTTAATTCACACAGCAATTCTATGAGGTGGTTACTGTTATTCTCATTTTATAGATGAGAAAGTTGAGGCTCAGAAAGATTGTTACTTGCCCAAAGACAGCAAGCTAGTAGATGAAGAAACAGGGATTCTAACAGAGCAGGCTGACTCCAGAACTCACACTTCCTAACACTTTCAGAAACATTTCCATAAAGACTCGATTTAAGTAAAGCAAAACAAAAATGTTTGATTAGTCACTTAGATTTAGGCATTTGGAAAATTCACATAAATGGAATAACTCATTCATATATGTCCATATATATACACACACACGTGTGTCTGTCTATGCATAATTTTTAAAACAAAACAAAAATGTTTGATAGTCACTTAGCTTTAGGCATCTGCAAAATTCACATAAATGGGATAATTCATTCACACATTCACATATATACACACATATATGTGTCTATTTATGTATAATTTACACTCATACATACATAAATCTCCGTTTGTGGTAAAGTTTTGATACATTTCAGTTGGCATCCCTATATAGATAAACTGTGACACTATTAAACATTATACAAGTATTAACCAGGAAGGAGCTTAAGAAAAAAAGTTCCGCCCAGTCATGAGCTGGTAATTTATCAGTGCTGTGTAATTTAATTTTGATGAGTGGTAAATGCCAGATGCCAGATCACATGGCTGGAAAACTGGGCAACTCATTAGCCAGTCGGCAGTTTGGATGAAATCAATCTCACTGCATTTAGGTGGAATTGCCCATTTTGCAATTACCCAATGAGGAAAATATGAAAACATGGAGTGCGTGTTGGCAAGCTCCTTTACCCATGTGAAGTAAAGAGCCCTGCAGTGGAGAAGCACATAATCGTCAAAGCCACAATCTCACAATAATGCAGCCTTTGGCTACACTTCCAGCCACAGTGAGGAACCACAGCTCAATGACTGTGTTTAAGAAAGATGTCAGGGCTGAAACAACTCCTTGGAAATCCAGGTTGCTTTGGCTCACATGTGTGCAAGAGCTGGTCAGAAAGAACTCCTCTCTGCTCTAGAGTAGCTAATACAATGTTTCCCTAGACCTAGGTGATGACTTGACTGGACATACATATCAAAGCAGAAAAAGTGGTTTTATTTCTAAGCAATTTAAACCTCCGTGAATGTGTTTTGTGATTCTTTTCCACCTGCAGAATAAAACATAACTCCTAAGCCCCACATGGAGAGCCCTTCATAACCAGGATCTTACCTCCATTCAAACCTCATGTGCTGCCACTTCCTCACCTTTGTTACATGCCCTATCTACCTTCAAACTCAGTGTCTTCAAACACACCTTTCTTTGTTGTGCTTCTGTGGCTCCGAACAAGCCATTCTACTGGGCGATGTTCCGTTGTTCCCCCTCTTTTCTGACAAGTAAATTGCTTATCCTTCAAGACCCAGTATAAATGTTACCTGCTCTGAGGTCTTCCTGCTCTGCCAGGTAGGGTAAGTGCCTTTCAGCATGTTATTTATGCCTACTATGTTACTGGCTATTTCGCACTGTAATGGTATCCATACCTGTTTCCCTTCCTGGACTGCACGCTCCTAAGAGTAGGGACTGTGATTCACCGATATTTGTATCCAAGGCTGAGAGCAGTGTCTAGCCCACATTCAAGTGTGCAATAGATATTTACTGAGTTAAAAAGAGAAAATATTGTACACAATTGATCAAATGAAGGTCTTTGCAGGGAACCATCTACACAAAAAGTGTTATTCAGAGGTTCTTACAGAGCTGGGCAGAAGCTCAAATGGAAGAGCTATTGTATTTAGAAGGCTCTCAATAATGATGAACGAAGGGCTGTTCTCTTGTCTCTGTGAACTGCTTTAAGTGAACGTCTCGTGTCATGTATCAAGTTGAACCACACAAACTCGCTGATTCTGTAGGTCAGAATGGTAAAATATGGTCAATTTTTTATGGTTCAGCCTAGTAGTTTCTTTGTATCATGATTATTAGTTGTAAAAACTCACACAAAAAGTCCCTTTGGTATGAGAATGAAATTAAAGATGAGAAGAAAGAGGGAGCAGACAAGTGGGTTATTTCCACAAAATAACAGCTGATAATTAGCAAAAAAAAAAAATTCAGACAATGTCTATTCTTTCCTTCCATACTTATCCTGAAGCTAAAGCATGTCCTTGGACTATGAGACATTTACCCACAGAGAATAGTCTCAGTGGTTTGGCCTATAGAATGGCTATATTAATATTTTAGGCTGACCTGTTCTAGTTGGCCATCCAGCCCATAATCTGGTTACTCAAAACCAATCCTTCTGAAACATGACACTACATGATGTTCAAGTGGGCTAGGCAAGAATTAAGATTTTATAAATTCTAACCCTGGATGTGCAAATAACTTAATCAGGGAACTTGGACAACCTATGAATCCTCAAGCTCTTGCTGTTTCATTTCCTCACTTATGTTATGGTTGCAAATTATACCACATTTCATGGAATCTCAGGTACCATAAAAGGCACCAATATTTTATGTACCAGTAAGAAAGAAAAAAGAATGGTGTCAACATGACACAAAACTTTAGTTTACATTTGATACTTACTAGAAAAGTTCTTTTAGACTTACCTACATGTATCTTTTACAAACATAAAAAGGAAATAGGAGGGAAATACATTGGTGAAGCCCTTCTAAAAATTTCTTCACAGAATTGAACTTCTCTGAACCACTCTTTAACTCAGAGTTGTTAGTATCTGATGCCCATGCTCTTCCCCATATAATCTGTCCTCTGTGCTGCCTAGAATACTGGCTATGTGGCATTTCTTATAAGAGTGCTCCACTGAATTATTCTTTCTGGAGTTTTCTTCTGAGCTGACACCTGTTCTGCACGTTTAGATGATGCATTTTTCTCCTTAGTGGGAAAGAAAGGTTTTCAGACAGCAACCAGGTCTCATATTCTTTCCTCAAATGATTCTTAAATAATTTGTTCCTTTAAATATCAAGGGGTTGCAGCTGCCTACTCTGAGACCACCAGAAATAACCAAGTTCACACGTGTGAAAACTACATCTGGACTGTCTCCTGGTGTACACCAACTTGATGGCATCTTACAATTGTGGAATATGGCAAGTGTTAAATAGGGTCAGGGGAGAGACATGGTGAATACCTCATAGTAAATGCATAACAAGTCAAAAGATAATGAACGAGTGGCAGGATGATTTAAGCAGTGCTTTTTCAGGTAAGCAGCTTTGTTGGTGTAAGGACTTCTAATGTGTTCAGCGTTGCTGGTTTAAACTCTCCATTGTTTCCATTCACCAAATGAAGATCCTCAGGTAAAACTGACAGAGATGGACTTGATTATCAGAGAATCAATTTGTTCATTTACAAGGGTAAATGTACCGATTCCAGAACCAAGTCTTATTGTCTTCCCAGACCATTCATCTTGGTAGGCAAATTTCCTCAACTGTATCATAGATTATGGGGGTGACACCTGTGCGGCGACTCCTGACAGACATCACTAATCAAGTGTGGCATTCTCTTCCACAGAGCCCAGCAGTGGCCTCAGCATCATTCTCCCCCAGTGCTTCAAGCAACCACTACCGGTCAACTGGAGTTGGCACTTGAGACGAAACCTATATACCAAGCCTGGATTAGAAGGTTATGGAGTGAACATGTAAATTAGAAAAAAAGGAATTAAATATTCTTTACTGTTTTTTTCCTCTCTTTTCCCATTAAGCTATGATAGCCTCATGCATTGCCTTTCTCCAAACCAGACACATTTCAGTGCCAAGACACAGAATCACATCAGGAGCCATTTCCTTTAGATGATGGGGGAAGCCCAATTACAACACCTTCTAATAACCTTCTAACTGCCGCCCCCCCCACCAGATCACTGCCCTTCCATGGGTCACATGGGGGCTTTGACTGCCGTGTGAAAATAAAATACAAGTGTTGCAGCTACAGTCGTAGTTCCACAAAACTGCACACTAAAAATATCAGGGTTTGTGGGAAAAACAAAGTTGGGGTAGATTACTCAAAATCTATGGAACTTTGAACCAAGAACTAAAAAAACCCCAAAAAACTCCACACACATCACAGTAAAGTGAATAACAATGTTAACATTCTTCCAGCTTCTGCATCTAGCTACAGTGGTCCATTCTTTGCAGCCTGAACCCTGGGGCTTGTGTTTCTCCTTTGAGATGTAGGTCCTGGAGGGAAGTTACTTCTAAAAGAGGCTGTTTTGATCTAAATTAAAAATATTATCTAGGATGCAGTTTTTTTCATCCATCTGTCATTTTAGTATAAGGGAAATATCTTTGTGGTTTCATCTTCTGCACTTGCACCTTTGCTGAAGAGCTTAACATGGCGGAAAACCCAGCAGTTCTGCAGGCCACTGAGAGAGCCACTATTTGCACTAAAGGAAGGCACCTCTTTAGTTTTTTTCCAAAGCTCTTCACATTTGGTAAGGCTTTATCTTTGTTTGTGAGAAAACTTGCCCCCATTACTTCAAAACATAAACACATATGAAACCAGTATAATTCACCTGATACTGATCTCCTATGTCCCTTAATTGCATATGAGACAATTCAGATAAAAAACCCCAGGTGTTGTAAAAAAAACAGGTAGATGATTTTAGTGCTTTCTTATGTTATATTACATTCCTGTGGGTCACCTTAATTAGCCTTGGGTATGCATAAGTCTTGACAGCAGATGGAGACATCTAAGCCATCACTTGTGATTTTGATACGCTGCATTTTTTTTTTTAATCTTCATCTGTTCCAATGTCTGAGGGTGACTCTTCACTTAAATTGTCCCTGAATTCAGGGAAATCTTATTGTTGCCTACCTGCATCCTAACTCAATTGGGGCAAACTCTGAGTAATAATCTCCTTGCCTTGGCATTTTCCCCGTCCATTGTGTGTGAGGTATTGACCACATTGGCAATAATGAGTAGCTATAAAGGCTGAGATGGTATAGAGCTGATTCATACATTTTCTCACTTCCTTGCCTTCCTCTGCTCTGCTGCCAGTGTAAACCTGAACCCATGCCATGGTACATAAACAGCAGAAATTGAATATTTGGTTAACTTATTCTTTTGTAGCCTCTATGCAAAGTACAAAGGTAGTGGTTCCCAAAAGGCAATCCATGGCAAGATGAAAAAAAAATAAGGAGAATTATGAGCTTCTTCATAGAGCTAAGTGTATTATTATATTTATAATATTTATAAATCTGTTATGAAGTTATATCTGTATTTTTTGGTTATTCTTTTCCTTAAATTCTTGTAGCTGTGTTTTTGCTTTTTAAATTTTTAACTGCAGAATAAAAAAAATAACAATATTATATTAGATCCCAAAGTAGATGGAGGGATTTTTCTGGGCCAAGAAATAAAAATGCCTGGAACCACTGCTCTGGGTGAGGCTTGACATGGCTCAGAGCACAGAGTCTTTATCAGCCTGAAGAATGTTTTCCAGAAAGAGGAGGGATGGAGGTCAGCGAGGAGCTAAGGTGAGCTTTGAAAAACCATCGGTAATCTCTAGTAACACTGGACAACCTGAGATTGGGCTTGGCAAGTGGATGGGTAATTTTTAAAAACGGAATGAAATCTTGTGTAAAACTCATTTCCCAGAAACCTGCACAACCTCTCTTTTATACAAATGTTAAGCTAGATAGAGCTAGAATCTGGAGTAACACATTCCTTGTTTGTTCACCCGTGGCTAAATATTCAGGTGGTCACCATAAAATGTTTGGAGAAAAATAGGGAATGGGAAAGAAAGACTTAGTCAAATATGAAATAAATATACGCACCTTCAAATTGCATGTGGCCTAGAGGGTAAAGATGGTTCATATAGATTCTCTGTATATATCTCCCTAGTCTTATCATATTCCCAAGGCACTGATTATAGCATCTGTCTTATTCCTGTTTACAAAAACAGTGAGGAGGGTAAATAAATGAAGGAGAGACCAAAACTTATTCGGATGTCAGTGGAAATGTCTGTTCACATATTTGTAGATGAGGAGCCAGTCTAGACACTCTGAAAAAGATGATACATCAGTGATCAGTGTTGTGTCAACGGTGAACAATATCATCAAACACTAAGTAAATTTCCATGATATAGGAAAGGAAGAGCTGGGACAGTGAATGTTGAAGACACAGTTTTTTCTTTTTTAAACATACACGATATTTTCTATTGGCCAAATTCAAAATGTAATGTTCCTACTTCTACTAGGAATATATTTACCCCTAATATTCTCCTGTTTTTAAAAAATCCCTCTGGAGTCTGATGAAAATCCAATAAAATGCTGCGGATTCCACTACACATAACTTACCAAAATGCAATTTGGTAAAAGATGTCTGATGTTTAAAAGCCTTTTGAGTCTTCAGAAATAACAAGATATGGGGGCTGTGTCTTATTCATCTTTGTATGCCTGGTATCTATTACCCCATTGTACATGATTGGTGTTGAATAAATGTTTGCACAAAGAATGTATGCACACGGGCCAACAAAAAACTTATTCAAACTTTTGAAAGTTTTAAATTCTCAGCATTCAAACAGTATCTAAATGTACTAGAATTTTCTTTTCTCTATGAAAATAATTTTCTTTGGTTTCTCAGTCTCTAAATTTTGGTCCCCCCCTCCCCCCAAATAACCATGTCATTAACCTCTTTCTCTTTTATCACACTTTACACCCACCATTCTAACCCAGTTCTTGAGCAGTGGAACTGCCCAGGACAAAAACTATTCTGGTACACACCATCCTTTCCCTGACACTATGGCATCACCCGCAGAAAGCTAAATTCTCCTGCTTCTGGCCCACTTTTTGTACACACTAGGCAAAGGCACCAGGAACATCTGAATCATCCTGAGTCTCAAATAGAAAGTGAAGATGGTTTCTTACCCAGCTAATCTACCCTCATCTCATAAAATGCCATCTTATATAACACCTTGAAAAGTGTGTAAAATATAACTAGACAAGCATGTATGTGTGAATGTATTTGTGTGTGTGATGGGATATATACATATTTGCCTTAATTTCAAAAGATGGAGAACATAGTGACACAGCCCATATAATTGCCACAGTGTATGGCTAAGCTGCAGAGAACATTCACTGACATAAAGTCTAAAATATCCTTTAAATTTCTTTCCTGGGAGATAGTAAATACATTCTTGAAAGCTATAGGTGTCTGAAAGAAAGGAAACCACCTTTTCTGGGTGACCTAGCTAATTCATGTCTTTTAAAACTTATTTCTCAAAACAGCTGACTCTCTATGCTCAGATTTTTGCAGCAAAGAAGAAATCATATACACATGAAATGTATTTGCTATATTATTAAGAAAAGTGACGATAAAAGATTTTTTCTTAACCACACACTGCATATTATTGAAGATAAATGATACTCAGAACTGGGATAATAATGATAAACTGGGGAGCTGATTATACCATTTAATCTATTTTTAGGTATATTTCCTTGATAACTGTACCTCTTTCGGCCACTGATTTTTGAGGCTCTTAGCCCTATGCCATCTTATGCTGCAGTACTTAATATTCATAAAGAGCTTTATCAACACATGGGTGCTTTCCTGCAGAGATGGTACATTTTTAATTGGTCCTTATGTGTTATGTTCATCATTTCATCTTTCCTCTGTTCCATCTCTCTGGTGTTCTATTATATTTAATGGTGATTTCATAAACCCGTTTCTTTGTTGTGCTTTAGGGAAAGGCTTGGCTGTATTGTGGACTCCTGACTACATAGCTCTGTATCTGGTACTACAGAGAGCTGCTGTAAAATTTCTATTGGTTGGAATACTCTAGGTGTGAAGAAAGTGATGTGGTTTGGTCAATTCTCAGTGGAACTTTTCATTTTATTGGTATTTGTCTATTCTATTTTAATAAACCATTGGGTAGATGCAGGCAGAATGTGCCACAAATCAATTATATGATCCATGTAGCAGCTTTAGTGGGCTTGAACTGCAAAGGACATACTTCACTGAAATTGTATATTCAATTGCTAAGGTCTACGTTGACTCTGTTTAGATCTATTCTATCTTTTAAAATCCTGAAAACACTGGAGCAGACTATTTTGATGAGGACTTGCTCAGAACAAGCACACAATAAAGGATGAGATACAGTTTTCTTTAGTACTGTTGCAGTAATAATGGACAAACTCATAGTCGTATTACATTCCCCTTTAGAGTTTTTAATTTAATAGAAGATTGTTCTGCCCTTCAGCAAGCTTTAGTATGTTCATTCATTCATTCTTCAAGTGTTTATTTTATTCCTAGCAGTTGCTGAGCACTATGAAATGTGTGATGGTACAAAACCCAGTTCCCTTCTGTAAGGTGATTTAACAGATTTGGAATCCTTTTGTTTTCATCTAGATGCAAATGTTCTGCCACAATCTCTCAAAGGATCCAATTGGTTGGGATTCTAGGACGAAGAGGGCCAAAAATGCTCTCAATGGTGAGTCTAGCTGAAAATCATTTTTCCTCCTCAACTGGGCCTCATCACTTCTTCCCTGCTTAAGTTGGCAGCTGCTTAGTTTCCCATTGATTCAATCCTTCTGCATCCCTTCTCCCATTCCCTATTTATCCTTCTTCTTGATGACCCAGAAACATGGCCATTGACATTCCTTTCTGGTTCTCATTCATGTCGAATAGACCCAACGGCTTTATGTCTGAGCTCTGGGATTGTGGCAAAAGAGAATGCAGCCATTTTGATCTTCAGATCTAGAAACAACCTTCCTTCTACTTTTACTACTGTGAAAATAAGAGGGTCAACTCTTGTGTTCCTCAGAAAGACAAAAAAGACAATAATGGAGATAAAAAAACCAAGTGGTTTTTAAAGTCAGCTTAATTGAGGTATAATTTATATACAGTAAATTCATTTCTTATATGTACTTTCTATAAATGTTGACAATACATACAGTCATGTAACTGCCACTACAAACAATATAGAGAACATGCCCATCACCTCCCAAATTTCCCTTGGGCCCCTTTGTATTTAATCCCTGCCTCCCAATCACAGCCTCTGATAACCACTGATCCATATTTTTTGTCCCTACAGTTGTATCTTTTCCAGAAAGTCATACAAATAGACTCTGAGTCTGACTTTTTTCACTTAGATAATGCTTCGGAGATTCACTCATGTTATTGCAGATATTACTAGTTGGTTCCTTTTATTACTGAGTAGTTTTTCATTTATGGATGTATCATAATTTGTTTACCCATTTACCAGGTGATGAATATTTGGGTTATTTCCAGTTTTGGACAATTATTAATAAAGTGGCTATGATCATTTGCATATAGGTTTTTATGTGGATGTACATCTTCATTTCTCTTGAGTAAATCCCTAGGAGTGGGGCAGCTGGGTCACATGGTAAGTGTGTGTTTCATTTTATAAGAAACTGCCAAACTGTTTCCCAAAGTGGCTATGCCATTTTGCATTCCCACTAGTGGCATGTGAGAGTTCCAGTTGTTTCACATCCTTGCCAGCATTTGGCATCTTCAAAGTTTTCCTATTTAAGCCATTCTTGTAGGTATGTCATGGTATGTCATTGTAGTTTTAATTTGCATTTCCTTAATGATCGTTGATGTTCAGTATCTTTTTGTGTGCTTCTTTGCCATCCATGTCTCTTCTTTTCTGTGTGTGGTAAAATACACACAAAAAATTTACCATTAGTAACAACCACTGGCAAAAACTAATCTGCTTTCTGTCTCTATGGATTTTCCTATACTGGATATTTCATATGAATGGAATTATTCAAGATGTGGCCTTTGTGACTGGTTCTTTTCACAGCAGCATAATGTTTTCAAGGTTCTTCCATGTTATGGCAGGTACCAGTACTTCATCCCTTTTTATGGCTGAATGATATTCCAAAATGTGGATATACCACATTTTGTTTATCCATTCATAAATTTGGGTTGACATTTGGGTTGTTTCCACTTTTTGGCTATTTTGAATAGTGCAGCTATGAACATTTGTGTACGCAGTTTTGTTTGAACACATGTTTTAAATTCTTTTGAGTATATACCTAAGGATGGAATTGCTGGGTCATATTGTAATTCTATGTTTAACTTACTGAGAAACTGCCAAACTGTTTTCCACAGTGGCTGCACCATTTTACATCCCCACCAGCAAAGTACAAGTGTTCCATTTCTCTACATACTTACTAATACTTGTTATTCTTCATTTTTAAAAATTATAGCTATCCTAATGGGTATAAAATAGTATTTCATTGTGGTTTTGATTTGCATTTTCCTAATGAATACTGATGTTGGGCATCTTTTCATGTGCTTATTGGCCATCAGTATTTCTTCTTTGGCAAAATGTCTATTCAAGTCCTTTGCTCATTTTTTAAGTGGGTTGTTTGGGGTTTTTTGTTTTGTTTTGTTTTTGCTGTTGAGTTGTAAGAGTTCTTTATATATTCTAGATAGTAGATTCTTATCAGATATGTGATTCATAAGTATTTTCTCCTGTTCTGTGGGTTGTCTTTTCACTTTCTTGATAATCCTTTGATGAACCAAAGTATTAAATTTTGATGTAGTCCAAATTATCTTTCCTTTTGTTGCTTATGTTTTTGGTATCATATCTAAGAAACTACTGCCAAATCCAAGGTCATGAAGATTTACCCTTACGTTTTCTTCTAGGAGTTTTATGATTTTAGCTTGTATATTTAGGTTTTCAATCCATATGGGATAAATTTTTATATGCGGTGTGAGGTAAGGGTCTAGCTTCACTCTTCTGTATGTAAATATCCAGTTGTCCCAGTGGCAAGTATTGAAAAGACTATTCTTTCCCCATTGAATGTTCTTGGGAATATTGTCAGAAATCAATTGACTGTAGGTAGGGGTTTATTTCTGGACTTTGAATTATATTCCACTGATCCATGTCTATCCTTATGTAAGTACCACACTGTCTTGATTACCATAGCTTTGTAGTAAGTTTTGAAATCATAATGTGTGAGTCCTCCAACTTTGTTCTTTTTCAAGATTGTTTTGGCTATTCAAGGGGCCCTTGCAGTTCTATATGAATTTTAGGATCAGCTTTTTCATTTCTGCAAAGGCCACCGTGATTTTGATGGAGATTGTGATCAATCTGTAGATCACTCTGGGTAATGCTTCCATCTTAAAAATATTAAGTCTTTCAATACATGGTGGCTTTTCATTTATTTCGTCTTCTTTAATTTCTTTCAGCAATGTTTTGTAGTTTTCAGTGTAGAATCCTTATAACGCTATAGTAAAATTCACATCTCTTCTTTAGTAAAGTGTTCTTTCAAATCTTCGGCCCATTTTTAGATAATTGGGCTTCTCAAAAATTATTGATTTGTCAGAGTTCTTTGTATATTCTGATAACAGCCTTTTATCAAATATATGATTTGCAAACATTTTTCCAGGTCTGTGGCTCTCATTTCATTTTCCTAATATTGTTTTTCAAAGATACTGTTTTTTATTTTCATCAAGCTCAATTTATCAATTTCTTCTTTTATGGTTTGTGTTTTTTGTGTTCTAAGAAATGTTTGCTAAATTCAAGGTCATAAAGATTTTCTCCTATGTTTTCACCTAGAAGTTTTACAGTTTAAAGTTTTATGTTAGGTCTACGATCCATTTTTAGTAAATTTTTATATATGGTATGAAACACGGACTTTTGAATCTAGTTACATTTTCCAATTTCTATTTTGTTCTTTACTAAATGCATCATTTTAGGTAAATATTCAATAGGAACCTCTGTTTCCTTATTTAAAGCAAAGATAATATTTACTTCCTGATCTGTCGGAACTGTTATGAGGATCAAATGAAAACAAGTATAAAAGTGTTTTCTAAAATCAGAGTATAAATGTTAACTATCATTACTTTTAGCTGACAGCAGCAAAAGTAGAATGGTATAAGAATGTGTCCTAATTGAGAGAAAGCCAGAATTCAAAAAATTACTACAGTAAAGTGAGGTGTTTAAAAGCACTAGTTTTTAAACAGGCCTGTGCCTGAATTCCAGTTTTGCCATTTCCTAGCAGCTGAACCTCACACAAGGTAACCGGGCTAATCCTCAACTTTCTCACCTATGCAGTGGGGAAGGAATATAAACTCCACAAGGTGGTTGGAGGATGAAGTGAGTTATATACAGAGCCCAGTGAGCTACACAGAGTAAGGGATTAATAAATAGCACTTTTGAAAAAGCAAGAAAGAGAGAGAGAGAGAGAATGAATATATATATACTGTGTAATAAAATGCTGATGTGCACTATATCATGGCATACAGAAGTACTATAACACATGATGGCAAAGACCAAGTTAAAAAGAAAGAATAAGGGAATCTGAAATAGAACTAGTACAGCCTCTACTTTAGATACTTCTAATTGTGGTAATAGCAATGTCCCAGCCAGAGGATATTAACAGCACCACAACTGAGCTGAATTGAGCTATAGGACATTATCCAGACACCTTAGCATGACAAACCAGAAGCATGGATTCAGCTTATCTCTCCAGCCTCATCGTCCCATATTCCAGTTGTACCTCATGTTTCCACCAAACTGAACTACTGGCCATTCCTCAAACATACCTTGCCTCTTTTGCCTCTGGGAAAGTTCATGTGTTTTTGCAACATTGCTCCAACATCACTCCTTTTGCCTGTCTTCCTCATCTTGCAGGATTTAGCTCAAGTGAGATCTTCTTTTAGGAAGCTATATTCTTACCACTTTTTCCTCAAGTCTGCTCTGTGCTCACATAGTACATTGTGCATACCTTTTGTATAACACACAGCACTATATCATGATTATCTGCTTACTGGTCACCCTTGCTGATTGATTATATGGGAAATTCCGTAAGGAAGGGAGCTGTCTTTGAGTCTTTGGAACCAAGTACAATGTCTGGCACATAGTAGGAGCTCAACAAATGTGTGCTGAATGAAAAGGTGAGTATATATTATTAATTTCTAATGTCGGTATAAACAGTTCTTGTCAACTAAACTTTTTGTTTGTTAGTTTTACAGCATAATACTAATGTCTACTTTAAATAGACCAAGTAGACTTACTCTTTATGGAACAGTGCTAGAGTAGGGCCTATTTCTCCTTAGGGAATCTATGCCCATGTAATAACATGCACCATCCAGTTTTATGCATTTATACTGGGTGCAGATGAATATATTTAGAATTTGCCCAGGACTAAAGACACAGGCTCCCTTTTAAAGTTTTTTTTATAGAGTATCGCTGTTTAAAATAATTAGTTGTTCTGAGTAAGTGTGATACTGACTACATGGCAGGGTAAGTTCCAAGAGAAATTGAGAAAAAAATGACTTCATTAAACTCATATGTGTTAAAACATTTAATAGCTCATATAATATGGAATTCTGTGAAAAGGGGAAGTATCTATCCATATAAACTTCAATTAAACTGTGACCGTACATCCTAATTCAATGATCAGAATTTCTCAGCTGATGATCTCACACATGTGTACAACCTCATAATAAACTGAAGCAAGGGGTTACTTATGTGCCAGTGACAAAGAGGGCGGTGATTACTCAGTGGAATGCTTAGGACTGACACCTGTTAGGTGTCCTGTTATTGACAGACTGGGTCATGCTATAGTCCACCTAACTCAAAGGGCCTGTTTTGGTTCTCCAAAGGTTACTATAAACTTATGGTCCATAGGCAGGAGTGCTCTTGTGGCCATAATTTCTTCAGGAAATGTTGACTCACGGCACAAATGTGTTAAATTACCAAACCCTGGAAAATGTGCAAGTTAGTTTAGAAATGAATGGCAAGAAGCTGGAAAATCCTTCAGCTTTAAAAATCCCACCTCACTGGCAAGAGTTCTGTGTGTCCACAGGGATCTACCACTTTCATCTCACCTTGTTCTGATGTTATTCAATAGTCCCTTGTGGGTGTGACTAAGTGTCATAGCCCCTGGCATTGAATCAGTCCCTACTGGAACAGCCCTGTCCAGAACTATTTATAGATATGAAGCAGAGAGAAAAGAGAGAAACTCTGAAAAGAGTAGAGAGTGAGTAAGAAAAGAGAAAAAGTGGGGCAAGACATGGGCACGAAGAGAGGTAACCAAGAAAAGAGACAAGGGACATGCAGAGATGAGCTCCCAACAAAGAAAGACCATCAAGCACCGTCACTCCACCTCATGCAGGCCTCCTCCTCCTCTTACCACCGCTATCTGGGAATATTAGTTGAGAAATCACTTTGTACTAGTGTCTGTAGTAAATTTTTTCTACTGGGTTCTCTCATTTCACCCTAACCACAACTCTAAGGGTAGGCTTCACTGTTAACATTTATAGATGGGGACCTTGAGGCTTGGCGTTGTGGTCTAGCCTATGGAAAGGCACACAGAGAGCCCATGTTTGACCTTGAGTCTATCTGACTCCAAAGTTCAAGATCACAATCACATCACATTATTAAAAATCCAGGAAAGCCAGGTGTGGTAGTGCATGCCTGTAGTCCCATCTACTTGGGAGGCTGAGGGGGGAGGATCACTTGAGCCCACGAGTTTGAGCCCAGGCTGGGCTATATAGTGACATCTTGTCTCTTAAGAAAAAAAAAAATACAGGATTTATAAAGCACAACTATGGGAGAAAAGTCATAGGAATAGTGTTAGAATTAACAAAAGAGCTTGATTTTATTGTGGAAATGAACTATAATACAAAACAACACACCTAATGTACTTTAACAATTGATTATTGTCTTTCCAAGTACTTATCCCAGAAGGCTATATATTTATATCCATAATGATACACTGGTCAATGTCTTTGAGAGTTGCTAGGTTTAAAATTGCTTTTAGAATCAGCTTACTGGACACATTAAAACAGATAAACAAATATAAACCAGCTATATTTCCTTAGGGACATCTAAAAATATTTAAAAAAATTGTTAAGATTGACCCTCCATTTTATTTAAAAAAGTTAAGTACAAATGACTTTAGTTGTTTCAGAAACAATACACTTAACCTCAAATTTCAAAGACCTGATCCAACTGATGATATGTTAAAAATAAGTGTCAGGCTCTGAAAAAGATGCCTGATCTTGTTGAAATAAGGTGTAGCTTGTCAAAGTGGCTGAATATTTTGGAGGGAACAACAATCCTTTGGATTTACAAGATTGATATATTTATGAAATCAGTCACTGCCTTCCAGTTTCACCTCACCTAAAAGAAGAAAATGAGGGTAATAATAAAAAATGCATAGAGAAGAGAAAGAAAAAATTAAAATATAAATTACCACTTGACCTTTCAATGCTAAAGTTAAACACAATTACCCACCAGAAATTAATCTTATGAAAGAATAATGTAAGCATATGGGTGGTCTCTTCTGTGTGCACACTTGCTTCTCCCCACCAAACACAAATCTGCAAGGAAAATTCTGGCCTTAAGCTACCATGCATTTGCTCGTGTCTCTCTTACTCCTTCTACCTCCTGGCAGTACTATGCCAGCTGAGCTAATCCGTGGGGGACGACCTGAAGAAGCAAAAATGGAGACTTTGCATTGAAAAGGGCAAAGAGTTCCTTGTCTACGAGGGGGAAAAAGAGAAAGAATAGAGTGAACAGTGAGGAATGTGAACGGAGGGGTGGAGAAAGGAAAGAGAAGGCGAGAGATGAGCCTACATGGCTGATTGTCAGGGCAAGTTTCGGGGGGGATTAAGAATTAAGGGTGCAAAAAGAGGATTCGAGGGAGCTTTCAGAAGTGGGACATACAGGGAATTAAAAGAGAGATTTCCAAAGTATTGTTGAGGATGATAAATTTGGGGTATTCTTTAAAGTTCTGTGATACCAGTAAAGACTGGAATTAATATAAATTCCTTTTGATTGCTGGATTGTGTTTCTTTAGCTGCAATAATATGCCAAGTCTGGGCCACGAGAGGCTCTTGAGTGATCCTGGTGAGAGAAGTATAAAATTTACAGCAGGTGTTCCTAACACCAGATTCACGGAAGGACTTTAGGTTGCTGATAAAGCCTCATAATTGTATGTAATTTTTGTGTTTATATGTATATGTATTTTTTTAATGAAGGGAATCTTTATGTTCATAGCTTTTATCAGATCCTTTAAGAGCTCATGATCCTTCTCATAAAAAAAAGGAAAGAGAGGAGAGAAGATATAATCTCAAGGCAAAAGACTAAGTGAAGAAATATAACTATAGGAGATAACTCATTTCTACTTGTACTGTACAAACTGAATAGGCTAGTCCAAATTCATTTAATCTGCCAAAGACACCGATGTATTCATTCACAACCTCCTCCCTCCTCCTAAATTTCTTTCCTGATGTCCTTGGTATCTGAAAATACATTTGATGATTTGTAAAAAGTAAAGCAATCCATGAGAGTGCTAAATAAAGTGGGGGAAAGGGTCACTAACATTTTCTGGAACTGAAGAAGAAAGATGGGGAAAATTAGAGCAAAATCTGAAAACAAACCAGAAATTTATTACAGTTTGAGAAAGGCATCATGATAGACACTGAAACAAAGGAAAACACAGCAAAAAAAATAATGGTCAGAGTATTAGGGCCATCAAACTGATTAAACATCACCTATCAAGGTACATGGAAAGGCTTTTTCAGTTATCATTCTTCTACTGAAAGGGTTAAAATATCATACTTGTTACAGAAACCTTAATTCAATGCATCACAGACTGAGTATCAAGTTATATTAACTGGGTAAAGATTTAAATTATGGAGGGCAAATAGCTGCAAAAGGGAGGAACTGAGAACCACAAAAAATCTGCCATTGCTTTGCTAAGTTTGTTTGAACCACCTACTCAAGTGCTTTATTCAAATCCAAAATGGGAGGCACAGGAGCAGCTCCCAGGGCTTTCAAACACGCCTTCTTTCCTCATTTAAGAGTGGCAGCCACAAGAATGCACCATTATTTTACTCAAGACAAAACTCAATTTAGAGTCTTAGAAGAAGGCCTTCAGCAAATCTTAGTGTTCAGGGTTTCATGGGCAGAGCACTAGGCATATTGTAGGCATTCATTAAATGCCTGTTGAATAAATGAGTAACTAAATGAATAAATGAACAAACATTTTTTACCCCACTGCTGCCATTGCGATGTGTGACATTAGAGGCAGCGCTGGGCATGGGTGAGCAACACCAGGGAAGCTATAAACTGCCCCCACATAAAATACTCTGTTTATCTCTTGCAGATAGCAGCCACTCCCTTACAGTGGCATGAGCCTTAGAGAGCTGACGCTTTCTCCAGAGGTTTTATGGGGAAGAGGGAGATACTGCCTCATAAAGTGATTCACCAAGGGATTTGGGCAAAAGGAGGGTGTGGTAGGCAGAAATAATACCCCTACCAAAAGATGTCCACATCTTAATCCCTGGAGTCTATAAATATGTTATGTTACATGGAAAGGAAGTTTCAAGGTTGCACATGGAACTAAAATCACTCATCAGCTGAACCTGAGGAGGGGATTAGCCTGGATTATCCAGCTGGGCCCAGTGTAATCACAAGGGTCCTTAAAGTGAGGTAGAAGAAAAGGCCAGAGTGGTGAAATGTGGAAAGGATTTGACCTGCATTGCTGGCTTTGAAGAGGGAGGAAGGGGCCTCGAGCCAAGGAATGTGAGCAGCTTCTAGAAGATGGAAAAGGCAAAAAAATGGATTCTCTTCCAGAGCCTCCAGAAAGGAACACAGCCCCGACAACACCTTGATTTTATCCTAGTGACACTCATTTTGGACTCTGACCTCCAGAACTACAAGATAATATAATAAATGTGTGTCGTTTAATGCTACCACATTTTTGGTAATTTGTTAGAGCAACGATAGGAAACAGAGGACGAGTGAAGAGAAGGGAAGGACCTGAGAGGCAGGTATGCTGTGTTTTGTCTTTACTAGCCACGGGGCTGTAAGGAAGTTATTTTGTCTCTTTGAAGGGTTCATGTTCTCATCACTATAGGGGGTTAAAACTAGCATACTCATAAGACTACTTTAAAAAAATATATATATTTAAAATAATCCATTTAGAATTTATTTTTACCACAGATAGATTTTTAAATTTTTATAATGACTTTATATGTTTTATTTTTATAATGACTTTATTTTTTTCTAGAGCTGTTTTCAGGTTCATAGCAAAATTGAGAGAAAGGTACAGAGATTTCCCATGTGCTCCCTGCCCCCAGACATGCACAGCTTCCCCCATTATCAAAACCCGCACCAAAGTGGGACATTTGTTACAACTGATGAAGAGTCTACATCACCTTTATCATCCCAAGTCCATAGTTTACATTAGCATTCACTCTTGGTGTTGTACATTCTGTGGGTTTGGACATATGCATATGACATATGTCTACCACTAGAGTATCAGACAGGTATTTTCACTGCCCTAAAAATCCTCTTTGCTCTGCCTAGTCATTCCTTCCACACCCCTAACCCCTAGCAACCACTGATCTTTTTACTGTCTCCATAGTTTTGACTTTTCTATAATATCATATGTAGTTGGAATCATATAATATGTAGTCTTTTCAGATTGGCTTCTTTCATTTAGTAATAATGCATTTAAATTTCTTCCATGTCTTTCTATGGCTTCATAGCTCATTTCTTTTTAATGTTGAATAATATTCCATTGTCTTGATGTACCACTGTTTATTTATCCATTCACCTACTGAAAGACATTTTGGTTGCTTCCAAGTTTTGGCAGTTATGAATAAAGCTGCTATAAACATCCACGTACAGATTTTTTGTGGACATAAGTTTTCATCTCCTTTGGGTAAATACCAAGAAATGTGACTGCTGAATCATATAGTAAGATAATGTCTAGTTTTGTAAGAAACTGCCAAACTGCCTTCCAAAGTGGCTATGCCATTGTATATTCCCATCAGTAATGAATGAGTTTCTGTTGCTTCACGTCCTCTCCAGCATTTGGTGCTGTCAATGTTCTGGGTTTGGGTCATTCTAGGTGTGTAGTGGTTTCTCGTTGTCATTTATAAGACTATTTTCGGTATCAAATGAGATCACATCTTTGAATCACCTGGCTCCAGGTCTGGCACACTGCAGGTTCTTACTATTGCTCTTCCCTTTCTTCTCTCTTCTTCTTCCCCACCCTCCACAGTCACTCAGTGTCAGGATGCAGTGTAAGACCATCAAAGAAGAGAAAAAGGGGGAAAATAAAATGAATAGAGAGAAAGAGTCAAGCCTGAGGGGTCTAGAATGGGGAATTCACACCAGCCACGAGCCTCAAATGAGGCTTTTGTACTATGAGGGTGTGTAGGGCTCTATCATTTGTTTTTCGGAGAAAGTAAAGAAAAGGAAGGGGGTGGAGTGTGGAGAATAGCAGAAGGTTTGGGTAGAGCAGAACAGGGAGAGGAGGAAAAGAAAAGGAACATGGGTGGAACCCAGGTTGGAAGAAAATATGATGTGATTTCCCCTGCAAGGGCACTGTGCCTCTACTCAAAAATGAGGGAAGCCTAAAAACCAGTTAGTTGTTCCTCTTTCTTTTTTTGTCCCTCATCCTACACCATCTTTCCTTTCAGTTGAGCACTATATTAGGCCATATTTATTAAC
Organism: Daubentonia madagascariensis; assembly: GCA_023783475.1. Classification (NCBI taxonomy): domain Eukaryota; kingdom Metazoa; phylum Chordata; class Mammalia; order Primates; family Daubentoniidae; genus Daubentonia; species Daubentonia madagascariensis. The sequence goes on from JAKFHU010000585.1 coordinate 26,228,655, forward strand.
AAACATACATGAATTCATTGAAGGTAGATCGTGAGTACTGGGATGGCAAGGGAAGAGGGGTGCATACCTTTATGTGAAATTCCAAAGTTTAAGGATGGACCTTTTAAAAGTATTGGAGAAATGCTCTCTTGAGGAGATTAGCTGAAAACTAACTAGTTAGATTATATTAAATCTCTGGACCTTTCATTAATTATTCCTTTTTTGAAGGTGATGTTTATATACATATGAAACACAATGTAGGTAAGATCTCTACCATAAATGACAATATTATGTTCTGAGAATGATCCTCAAGGTACTATGAGAAGTATATGATTAGTGGAAAATGCAAACTTTCAAGTCTGAATGATAATTTATTCCCTTTCCAGCTTTGCAGCCAACGTAGACTTCACGACTACAGAGCTGTAAATGTAGTGGGATAATTTCAACATCCAAATTGTAATAAAAATCATTGCTAGGGTTTGGAGGTACATTGTGTTCAAGGATTTCTTATTAAATTTTTGATGTTGCGCAACTTTGAATTGGTCATTTTGTGGTTAGGATAAATCTATTTTTATTAACACATCAACTTTTAAGAAATAAGTAGATTTTAAACCCATTTTTTCAGTTAATTAATAAATTATTTATGAAAAAGGCATAAAAGGAAACTTCATAAACTATTGTTTCTTTTAAAGGAATATTCACAAATTGCAAAGTGACTTTGTGTGTAGTATATCTAGCTTCAAAGTATATTAATAAGATTACTTCTGTTTCCTTTTTCAAGCCAAGCTAAAATTGAGTTAAGTATTATTTAAAGACATTAGCTATTGAGATTTTTCAATGCTTTTAAAAGGAAAAAGTAAAGTCGTCTAAAGTGACTATGACATGCTTAAGTAAATATTTTCCCCAAAGGTTCACTGTATAATTTAACTTGAGAAGATATGGGTAAACATGCAATATTTTAGGAAGTAATTTACCACTTCCTCTGATTTTGGAAAGCCCTTTAAAATATATAAAATCTGCTGCAATTTTCTACAACATCACTTTTTCTAAAGGCTTCACAGCTTGGATAACCAATAGTGCTGATACATCAGTTAATCAATGGGCTCAGAAAACTCAGGGAAAAAAGGGACACCTTACTGCTTCTTTCCTGTCTGCCTTTTGCTACACTGTTCCCTAAATGACTTCACTACTGAGTATATAGATCAAAAGACTTTTCCTACGAATACTCACAAACTTCTGATGGAATATGCAGAGATTTTTTTAAAAAGTCAACATTTACTTACTATAAAGAGCTTTAAGTCTGAACTAGTAGAGTGATCAGCAGGTTTATCTAACCCTGAAAAACAGCTCAACTAGCTGTTCTATGCAGGTACTTATCTTTCTCCCCCAGAGAGCTTGGCTGGCAGCAGTCAAAACCAAAGTGGGAACTTAATAAAAATGAAAACTGTGGTAGCAAAAAACACTTACAAGGTTAATTTGACATATTGCAAAAATTTGGGAGGTAATAGTGGTTTCTGTATATCCACAGTACTGATTTAGAAAAACCCCAAAGACACAGCTGCATTTTAATATATAACCTGCCTTGCCTGTCTAGGAAACCCTAGAATATCAGGGTATATAAGTCTTGAGATGCTATAATTTGAAAATAACACTGATGAAAACTGTATGCACCTCTCATAGAGAAATAACAGGACAAGAAAACCTGTAGAAGTTACACTCATGTGTCGGGCAAACACAGAATTGCTCCAAAGATGACACTGCTAATTTCTTTTCCCAGGGAATGGCAAAGAATGACAAAGTCAAATCAGTTCTGTTGGCCCATTAAGAAAATTGTTGTGCTCCTATCACTGGATTCTTTGATTACCTGTGAATATCTCCATTTCTGGTATTTGGTAGCAATTGGCTGAGGCAAACCTGGCAAAATGTTTTCCAGCTGCTGGAAGATTAATTCCTGCACATCCTCAGTGCTGTGTTCCAAGTACGTAACTCCAAATGGGACAGTGGTATGAATTACCAGGGAAGGCCCGATTTCTGATGACTCTGTAGCGTAAGAGGAACATAAAGATACATCTTCAAGTGGGCAGCATGAAAGCATCTCCCATGTCAATCCAGTTTACAATAATCAGGCAATAAATGGAGGAAAACCAGATTCTAATCTTTAAAGCATAAATTAGGCTATTTCTGAAATTCAAAATCAAGCTTCTGTCTAAAAACAGGCTTGTCCTCATCATGTTCTTCTTTATCTTTTAAACAGCATTAAAAATAAGAGTCTGCCTCATTCATAATATGAAGATACTCTCCATTGTTGTTTGTCATTGAATTCTTTTGTTGTATTTTCACAATCACAAATAATGAGTGTCTGCTTCGTGTCTTTCACTCTTTAGTAGAATACAGGGCAATCAAAGTTTGAGTTGAAAGCAACTTAGGCAACTGAGGCACTAGAAAGCACAATCTTGGAAGGAATGTTAGCAAGGGTTTGTCTGTTATTTGTGTAAATCATGCAAAAGAGAAAGTTGAGGGGAAAACAATAATAGATCAGAAATGCATGAAATATAATATGAAAGTTGGTGTTCCTGCTGGAAGAAAAGAATATTAAAGTGTGTAAGGCACTGACAGGAGCTGGCAAATCTGATTCTGAAAATTCTTTAATTTGAGATTGTGAAAGGTAATATAATGATCTATTTGTGTTGGTATAATTTTACACAGGAAAAGAAGGGTTGACATAAGCCATTTACGTGCTATGTATCCACTTAACCCCTTTACATTTTGGGTTTTTTGCTTTGTTTTGTTTTTTGATTTTTTAAAAAATGAGAATAAGTTAGTACCTACCACATGTCTATGGTATGGATTAAACAACATAGTACACATAAAATACTCAGCACAGCTTCCGGCACAGAGTAGTTCTTAATAAATATAAGCTATGGGAATGGAAGCAATAAGCCAGATACAAGGGAATATTTCCTGGGTGTTGCCCAAATTATAGATGTGAGCTATTTTTTGTAAAAGTACTCCTTTTCTCCATTGCACTTGGCACAGGGAACCCTGGCTTATGAATTTTGCAGCAAAACACAAGGGAAGAGAGTACCAACATGTAAGCCTTTTTAAAGTGCAGTGAGTGCTTCCAGAGAGTTTCACATGTTTGAGGTGAGGAATCTGAATTCCGAATCTGTGCAGTAAATGCAATGCTAAGTCAGACTGTACACTGTTTTTACATCACTGTAGCTGGAACAATTTGAAAGAGGAGACACAGGGGCCATCTCTTTGAACGTTCAATGTGTAAACTGTCAGTGAAGTCTTTACAGGTACTGTACAGAAGGAAGGACCCAGAGTACAAAATCTCAAGTTCTCTCATGGAATACCATCATAGTGAGAAACCTATTGCATATTGCCTCAGGGAGTGTTATTTATGTTATCAGTTAATAAATTCAATGCCACTCTTCTCTCATGAGGAACCAAATCTTCCCAGAGACAGAGAAAGCTACTGGCTCAGCATTCTGAAGCAGGATAGTGGGCTCCGAGTCGACTTATCTATGGCAGGCTTCAACGAAAAATGAATGCTAGATGCGTGCTGAGAATTGGGAGGTTGCACTGACCCAGCCATTTGTCTAGGGGGAACTCGTAAAGTCACTAAGACCAGTGATGGTGTGATGCCAGGTTTCTCCCATTTACATTAGCCATCCACTCCAAGGAGAGCAATAAAAAATGAAATTTAAGACCTAAAGTGAAACAGTTCTTGCATAACAATGAGAGAACAACCTGGTTACTTGTCTTTATAGGAATTGGACAAATTTTTTTGAGAATTAAGATTAAAATTTGAATAGCTACAACCTAAAATGATGAGTTTTAGGGGAAAGCTCCCCCAACCCCAAATTAAAGGGTATTTTTAGAAGCTAAAGTCTAAAAATACAAAAAGGCAACCAGAGTTTAAACATGACCAAAGTTTGGAAATAGAGCATTATAAAAAGCCACAAATACATTAATAGGATTCAGAGCATAAATTGAGTATAATCATTACTCCTTGGTCACTGAGAAGCTAATGATGCTCTCTTTCTTTTTCTTTTCTTTTCTTTATTCAGTTTAACAAGAATAGCACTTTGCTTTTGGCATTTTAAATGTAAAGTTCATAGTAAGTTGACAATTATTTCTGTACTTTGGGAAATCAATGGCTGTAGAGTCAGAAGATAAGTATTTGAACCCCTGCATTCTTAATAGCCCTGTTGTCTCGGACAACTTAATCTCTCAGCCTTCACTTTCTTCTGTCATTTAAAAGGGGGCAATACTACTTACCTCACAAAGCTGTCATGAGGATTAAATGAGTTAAGCCACATAAAAACCTTTCCTCAGATATAAAGTGCTACACAAACTTAAGACATCCCTGTTTTGACCTCTACGCTGTGGAAAGAGTAGCTTTAGGAAGGGATAACAGAGTTGACTTCTCTCAGAGGATTAACACTGAGATTAAGATTGGAGTGTCATTACATCAACACCCCAAGGACAATGGCAGACTATTCCTGGGCATAGGCACATTTTTTTAGAATTATTGTGGCAAAATAGATATAATATAAAATTTACCATTTTAACCTATTTTAAATATACATTTCAGTGTATATTTAAAGAACATTCAGCATTGTTCTGTAACAATCGCCACTATCCATCTGCAGAAATTTTTCATCTTCCCAAACTGAAACTCCATATCCATTAAAAAATAACTCCCTATTCTCCTCTCCTCCTGGCCCCAGTCACCATTCTATTTCTGTTTCTATGAATTTGGCTACTCTAGGCACCTCACATAAGTAGAGTCATACAATATTTGTCCTTTTGTGACTGGCTTATTTCACTTAGCACAATGTCCTCAAGGTTCATCTATGTTGTAGCATGTGTCAGAATTTTCTTCCTTTTTAAGGCGGAATGATATCCCATTGCACGTATATATCACAATTTGTTTACCTATTCACCCTTTGATGAACACTTGGGTTGCTTCCACCTTTTAGCTGTTGTGAATAATGCTTCTATAAACATTGATGTACAAATGTCAGTTCAAGTCCCTGCTTTCACTTCTTTTGGGTTGATACCCAGAAGTGAAATTGCTGGATCATATGGTAATTCTATCTTTAATTTTTTGAGGAATAGTCATATCGTTTTCCACAGTGGCCGCACCATTTTGCATTCCCACCAGCAATGCACAAGGGTTCCAATTTCTCCAAATCCTTGTCACCATTTATTTTTTATTTTTTTAAAATAATAACTATCCTAACGAGTGTGAAGTAGGCACAGCAGTTTTTAGTCAACAATTTTCTTAGGAGTCAGACACTGAAAGCTGATAATAACAGCAGTAGCCCAGCAGCAGCGGCACTATCATCTACTGTTAATAGAGTTCTAAGACATAGAAGGCTCAACCATTAAATAATTACAACCAAAAGCTATGGAAGGCAACTATTCTCTAAACAAAAACTATAATTTTTTTGGGAATAAACACTTTAGCTGCCTCATATCCATGGCCATACCAGTTTTAACAATAAATATTAACAGGTTAAACTTGCTTAATTAAAGACAGAGGTTGTCATAATAGGCCAAAAATAACACACAACTATAGTCTGCTTATAATAAAATATATTTTTAAAACAAATTCTAACTCAATTGTGTTGAGTGAGAGAATATGATCTGTATGATGCTTTAAGATTTGTCAAATGGACACATATATAGTCAGTTCTCATGAGTCTTACACGTGCTTGAATAGAATTTTCTAGACATTGAATTAACATTTTACAAAAGTTCATTAGAACAATCTTGTTAATTGTATGGTTCTCATTAACTAAATTCTTACAGTTTTTTTTTTGTCTGCTTCATCAATTACTGAAAGAAGGACATCTCGTGATGATGGTAAATTGGCCAATCTCTCCTTCCAGTTTTGACAATTTCTGCTTTCTATTGAAGTTATGTTACTAGTTTCCTGATATTTGAACCCTTTAAAAATACATTGTAAACATCTTTACCTCCAAATGTGCTTTTTACTTTAAGGTTTATTTTTTTGCTTTCTATTTGTCCCCCTTTTTCAACATTTATTTCTTTTTTGAACTAAAAAATTGCCTTCTTTTTGATTAAACCATTTTTACCTTTTATTCTATTTCCCCCCTCTACTAGTTTGGAAGTTACACAGTTTATTTATATTTTAGGAGATACTCATATTTAAGCATCCATATGAAATTCAAAGTCAAAAGTTAACCAATATCTTTATTCTTCTCCTAAATAATACTAGAACCTTAAAATACTTTAACTCTGATTTTATATGTTTTTATTGTCCAGGATTATTTTAATTCCTTGATTATGTCTTATACAGTCAATGTTTGTTTATATTTATCCACATTATTCTTCTTGGATCTCAGATACTCTCTCTTTCCAAAGTATCTTTTGAAGTTCCTTAAATGAGGTTCTATTGGAGGTAAGCTCTCTCAGTTTTTTTTTGTTTTTCCTACAAATGTCTTTATTTCACCCTCATTTGTAAAACATATTTTTTGGTATATAATAATAGATTGAAACATTTTTTAGCACTTTAAAGATATGATTGTAATGTAGGTTAGCTTCTATTGAGGCTGTTGAGAAGTCAACTCTTAATTTGATTCCAGGTCCTCTGCAGGTAATTTTATATCTGGCTGCTTTTATAGTTTTCTCTTTGTGTTTGGTATTCTGCAGTTTTACTCAAATATCTTAAGGTTTGAGTTTCTTTTTGTTTACCTTCTTTGACTTTATTGGCTTTTCTGAATATGAAGTCTGAATTTTGCTATTAATTTTGGAAATTGTTCAGTTGTTAGTTCTCCGAATAATTCTTTCTTCCCATACTCTCTGTCCTCTCTTCATGGAACTCTAATTAGAGACATGTTAGATAGTCTCATTCTATCTTCATATGTCTTGATTTGTTTTTAATATTTCCTGGCTCTATCTCTCTGTGCTGAAGGCTACATAATTTTTCTGATTTATCTTTCAGTTTACCATTCTCCTTACATTTGTGTTTATTCTGATGTTTAATCTGTCCTTTGAATTTTAAATTCAGTTATTTTATTTGTTACTTCTGAGAGTCCTATTTGGCTCTTTTTCAAATCTGCATGATCAATTTTGATAGTCTCTTTCTCCCTTGGCATAATGTCAGTACTCTTTTTTATTTCTTTAAACATATCCAATATAGTTATTTTATATTGTGTGTCTGGTTATTTCAAAATATGCAGATGTTACAAGGTCGATTCTGTTTTTGTTTTTGTTGTTGTTCTTGTTGTTTTGGATGACTATTGCTTATAAGGGCATTCTTCCTTGTGTGTTTTGTAAGATATACATATACACACATACACACACACACATAGATGTATTTCTATGGTGAGCTCATGTTCTTGGAAACTTTATCTCAGAAATTCTTTGAGGCTTGAGTTTAAAGAGTATTCCTTTGGAGATTTGCTTTTGTTTCTGCCAGATGCCTTGGGACAATATTGCCCATCTTTACTTTAATTAGATTTATACAGTGTGCTGGCAGAGTGAATATTCTGGCATCGAATCTGCCTAAGGGCAGGTTTGTGATTTGGCATCTCAGGAAAGATATTTTATTTTTGTTTTTTTTCCACTCCATTTAAAGACAGGCAAGCATTCCTACTGTCTTCCTCTGCCAGACAAGATATTTCAGATACAGAGAAGTTCTTTAAAGTCATGAAAATAAACAATTCCATACTAATAAACTGTTAAATCTTAAAAGAATGATGATTTTTCTTGAAAATAAAATTTATCAAAATTGACTTAATTGAAAAAAAATCGGTATGAAGCAAAAAACACAAAAGAAATTGAAAACAGTCAATAGATTAATTAAAAAAAAAGACTTCAGGACCTGGTTTCTTTACTTGTGATTTCTTTCAAATTGTCAAGCCAGTATAATGTCGACTGCAGACACACACATCACATTTACAAATATAAACATATATACTAAACTACAGACCACTCTTGTACATGATTATAAAGAGAAAACTCATGAATGAAATGTTCATAAACCATATTCATTTTAGAAATTCATCAATAATAATACACATTTTCCAATCGTTAATCCACTATAATATATCATATTAATTGGTACAATTAGGTAAAACATGATTATATCAATATATATTTAAAAGGCATCCATTAACACTTACTATCAATTCATGGGAAAAAAGGAGACAATATGAAAAAAGTGATTTCCTCAAAATGAGAGAGAATATCTTTTTTAAGCTGATGGCTATATTGTACTTTACAATGAAATACTATAGATTTTCACAATAAAATCAGAAACAAACTAAGATTCTTGGTAACACCAACAGTATTTAACATTGCTCTAGTTGTTGCAATACAACACAAAATGGAAAAAAACTTTATAATTATTAGGAAGGAGGAAAAATGATATGATCAAAAACAATAGTGAATCACATTAAAATCAATCAAATTAAAAATTTTTGATATTAAATTGATTTCTTTATAAGATCAGTGATAACTAGCAAGAAAAATAATTCTTAATTAATTCTACAAGATTCTTTGGAATTTGACAAAATAATTCTAAAGAAAAAATACAATAATGAGAATTTTTAATTTTTTAAATGAGTGGAGACTTGCTTTGCCATATATTTAAATACATTATAAGCTATATTAATTAAAATAGCCTGGTACTGTTTGATAATAATAGTCAATGAATCAGAATAGTTATCTCTGAAAAAAGTCCTAAACCACATTAACTATTTAATATAGGATAACAGAAACTTAATAAAGCAATGGAGAATTAATGCATTTTTAGTATTTCATAGTAAGTTGGACATATGGAAAAAATTAACTTAACTGTTCTCCCTCCACTTCTGAGCTAAATTTCTCACCATTTTTGATTCCCTCCTTTAGTAACCATATGAGGAATGTACATTTTTAGGTCATACAGCATCTCTGTCCCCAGATTTGTTCTCACCACTTTACACTAAAAGTTCAAACTCACTGGGACAGCCTTATTCATGTGCAAATACATCTGAGACCATTTCCATGTGATAAATTTTATTTTTGGCAGTATCTATCAAGGGACAGAGGTTGGGTTCCCCAAAGGCCAGCTCTAAATTCTATCTCTGACAGGGAAGTAGAGGACTAAAGAAACTGAAGGGGTGGCAAACTTTATAGTTGCAGACCAAGAGCAACAAGAAATGGGTGAAAATGTTTCTTCAATTGCTGATTCAACCAGATGAGTGTGTTGGTGTCTAGTGCAGTGTATGGTGCCATGAGACACATGACTGAGGCCTTTCAGGAGTTTCCATCTTAGCGGGGGAGATGAGACATAACCAAAATAATTAGAGAACCATTATCTGCTAAATGGTATAGAATTGACAGTGTGTGCAAATAAAGTTCAGAAAACACACAGATTCACGTGAAAAGAGGAAGCGGACAAGGAACTGAGGGCCACACAGCTGGAGGGGTGGTGGTCAGCTCTCCTTACTCCTGGCAGTGGACGTTGGTGGTAAGTTTGCCTCTCCCCACTCCACAAGGAACTGGCTAAACTATCCCTCAAGCCACGAGAGCTTTTGTCACAATTTAGCTTTTTTATATGTCTCTGGGGCCAGTAGCGCCTGTAACGGAGAGTAAGCCAATCACATTAGCAAGTCCAACAAAAAATCTAACTCCACCTTGACCTTGAGAGAATAGCAAGGGAATGGGAAGGGAGAAGGGGCGGAGGGGAAAGGGAGGCTGTGAGGGAAAGACACATGCTCCTGATGTCTCTCTTTCTCATTCTTTGCCTATCTAGCAGAGCCAACGCAAACAAGCATATAGCTTTCTGCCACTTGGCATTCCACCTCCCTGGCAGTATGCCTGCGTTCTGTGCATCTACCGCTGGCCCCAAATCAGGAACCAGGCCTTGCTATTCAGAGGGACAACTGCAGGTTTTATTTGCTTTTTAAAAATCTCAAACCTACTTCTTATCCATAGGTTATAGAACCCAAAATTCAGTTACAAGGGCCCTACTCACCACATATTCTGGGCAACTTCATTATCTCCAACATTATCCACTGCAGGGACATTTGTAGTAAGTATTTATACTCATTCGACACAATTTTATGGTTTTAACTGAAGAGTAAAATTCTGAAAGTGTACGCTTCTGAAATGACGGCAAAAGATGGTTTGACTCATAGTCTTCCCCTTTACTTATTTCATTTTCATCGCATCATCTTTGAGGAGAAATAATTGTTTTATTTTCTTCCATATTATTTTCCTGGAGGTAGGGGACTGTATTAGTTGATAATAGCAGTTGTTTAAATATCTACTTAAAACCATTGAAGAAGTTTGAGTGAACAGCCTCATTTGGGGGACTTAAAGATAACAGCATCTAAAGGGGTGACAGGAGAAGGTAATTGGCCTGAAAAAGATTCAGAAAGATAAACAGAAATTGTATTCTCATCAGCAATTAGATACCAAAATTACCTGACATTACTTCCCTTTTTAAAGATAACATATCTATTTTAAAAAGGGGAAATGATAGGGGTGAAATGGCATCCTTTTAAATTACAGGAAATATAATTCAAGATTAAAAGTTGTTTTTCACCCCTTCCTGCGGAAAGGTGTACCTAACTCTTCCTAGGATTTACATCTAAGATTTACAGAAAATTTGGGAGTGCTATTCCTGCCTCCCACCCCTAAGAAACAAGATATACTTCATCTAGTACAAATAATTCAGGTCCCTTTCTCCATCCTAACTGCACATTTTTTGGGGCACATCAGTTGGGCTTTGAATCTTAAATCAGAAATTCTGTTTCCCCACTCTCTGGCTGTGTGACTTTAGGCTGGTCATAATGATTCTGTGATTCCTCAAGTCAGTGTCTCCCATAGGATGTTCCATGATATATTAATATTAATAGTTACTAGGCAAAACAGCAAGAAAAACAAAATTCTTTGGGCTAATATATTTTTGAAATGCTTGCTTTAAGCAAAAATAATAGAGTACTTACTGTGCTTTATTATCACACAGAGTCCCAGTATGATTATGTATGGTGTGATTCTTTAAAGGAAAGATGAAATTATTTTTGGTGTTTTTAAACTACTTTTATGTAAATTACAAAACTATAAAAAAAGTTATTCAAACACAGGGAGATGGTAAAAATAAAAGTTTAGCTTGTATCTCACTCTCCAGGGGTAACTACTGTCAATGGTGTCTTAGGTATCCTCCCAGAAATGTTATACACATGAGCCTGCATACTTAATTTCCTCTTTAAAATGGAAATACGATCTTACCATACCTGTTGTTCATTAATTTGCCTTTGTTCATTTAACATATCTTGGGGAGCTTTCTGTCAGTTCATGGGGATCTACCTAATTTTATGGTATGGAATCACCATGGTTTATTAGTCAGTCATTCAGAGATGGAGCTTTCGTTTTTTTTTTCCAGTTTGCTGTTGTTACAAACAATGCTTCAGTGACCGCATTTATTCTGCAATGGTCTGAATGTTTGTGTCTCCCCAAAATTCATATGTTGAAATGTAACCCTCAATGTGTTGGTATTCAGAGGTGTGGGCTTTAGGAGGTGATTAGCTCATGAGAGCTGAGCCCTTGAAAATGGATTAGGGCCCTTATAAAAGAGGCCTGAGGGAGCTTGTTTCCGCTTTCAACCCTGTGAAGATGCAGCAAGAAAGTACCATCTTTGAGGCAGAAAGTGAGCCCTCATCAGACATCATATCTGTTTGTACCTTGATCTTGAACTTCCTAGCCTCCACAACTGTGAGCCATAAATTTATGTTGTTTACAAATTACCCAGTCTAAGGTATTTTGTTATAGCAACACAAATGGACTAAGATAATTCACATATCTTTGTTACATTTATGTGAGACTATCTTTAGGATAAATTCCTAAAAATAGAATTTCTGAGTCAAAGGGTAAGCACATTTAAAATTATTTTAGGTATAGCTTAATGGCCCTCCAACATTATACTGCCTTCAATAGTATATGAAAGCTCTTGTTTCTCCACCCTCTTGCCAACACTGGGTAATTTTTGCTAACCTGCCAGGTTAAAATGTATCTTATTTTATTTTTAGTTTACAGTTAGTACTTATGAGTGTGTTATTTTCCTGTACAAATCAACTTGTATACTCTTTCTCAGAGATCTGACTTTTGCTTGTCCTACTGAATAAAATAGTGTTAATCTCAGGATTACTGTGCAGATTAAATCTAGGTACAGTGAGAAGTTCAGGGTTTGGCACACAGTAAATGCTCATCAAGTGCGATTTGGAAAACCTACCTATCAAACCTGACCACTTCATTTCAAAGGATTAGAGTTATTGAGGGTTTATTATACCTCACTTCATCGATGGGAAATCTGAATCTCAGAAAATGATGCATATGAGAGGAAAGTGTTCCCTTGACTCATAGTATTTATTACATTGTACTTCAATTGTCTATTTACTTGTCTGTCTTCCCTCTAGATTGAGAGGTACCTGAATTTGGTTTACATTTTTTTTTCTTGAAATCATGATCTTATTGAATTAAAAGCATTTCAGCCATGAATAATTAGTACAATCTGAACCTACCCACAACTCAATCAAATCTAGGGCTGAAAATATCTAATCTCTTTAAAAAAATTAGCAAGCAATTTTTCCTCTTCAAGTTCATTGAGTTCATATCTCTTGTCCCAGAAGGAAAACACTGCAACCCTGTTAACCACAAATTGAGCGTATTTAGTTAATTAATTAATGTGAGATACCACCTTGGTAAAAATTTCAACAATTTATAGTAAAATAAAGTCTTCACAATCATCTTTAAATTTACTCTAAAATTGATTTTAAAGAGTGAAAATATCAAAATATCTACTTCTTTATAAATTTTTCCATCACATTTAGCAGTGGATTTACAAACTTAAAAGACAAGCTTCCATAGTAAAGAATACAGCCAGGCATGGTGGCTTATGCCTGTAATCCTAGCACTTTAGGAGGCTGAGGCTGGAGGATCACGTGAGCCCAGGAGGTCAAGGTTGCAGTGAGCTATGATCGCACACCACTGCATACCAGCCTGGGTGACAGAGCAAGAACCCGTCTCTAAAAAAAATTTTTTTTTAATTAAAAAAAGAATACAGTGAAAGCCTGGTACACTGACCCGTTTGACTTGAGCTTTCTTTTCTTGTACATTTCAGATGCCCAACCTGAGCTATTTCTAAATGTAGGCCAAGATTTTATATTCCTTACTTAAAGGTGGTTAAGACCTACCTCATTAAATATACCAGTTCATCAGGCAAAAACATACTTATTTAATAATAAAAATAGAAAGCCAGTGGCATACAGCAGTAATGCAGATTAAATTTGTTCAGAATAACTCCATTTTGGGCTTCAAAGTACAAGAGCGGTTGTGCAGTGATCCCTGCCAACCAAAGCCTCATTATGGGTTGATTTTTAGCACTAAATAGAAAGTGACTTGAAAATGTCAGTTCTTTATAAAGCTAGTATGATTGTTATTCAGCGCTTTGTTCTTTCACTATTAAATTTTAAAAATTTAATTTTAATTTTACATTTCTAACACTACCTATCTCAGGGTTTGGCGAATGTTAAGCAATCAATATTTGTTGAATACTTGGAGGAACAGATGAATGAACGAAGGATCAGTTCTGTTCTCAGCACCTAAAGAATATGGATAGATAGAGCAAGCTTTCCTCCATGTGTTGAATAAACAGGACGGGGTCAACAGTTCTGGACAAAGCCATGGCACATTTAGATTCTGACAGCATTGAATGCTGATAGCTGAACAATTACAGCTTGGTTCTATATGTGACCCTAAGAAACTTTTCTGTCATCGAGTTAGAAATACTAGCTTTTAAAAACGAACACATCTATAAGTTTCTTCTCTTCTTTTGGACTTTGACTTGTTTATTCTAGGCCAGTGGGTACTAATAGATCTGTGAATGTATGCATTTGCCATTTTAAATAAAGGCGAGGGAGGGAAGTTTTAAAACTAATACACATGTATGTTTGTAATTCTTGTTATCCCAGGCTACATATGTTTGGATTTCTTATGTTTAACAAGACACACAGACATCCTCTAAACAACTCCGTGTAAGATAACCATTCTGATAGGCATTTAGTTAAATATAAACAAGTGTGTAAAACCCCACACGATGAATTGGAAATAAAATGAGAACTCCCCTAAAGTTCATACTTCCAATTTCAGATGTTTCCCCTTAGCTCCAGCATAAGTAAATGTATACAAATTTAGGAAATAATCTTCCAGTAAACAATGGAAAATTGTTCACAGAAGAGTGTGTTCTGCTTTCTCCAGCCAGCTGAGAAAGTCAATGATAGCATTCACCAGTAATCCAAACTACCTGAATAATGAACATATTGATTTCCGCAATACCTGTGGATCCTGGATAGAGGCCACAGGACAGGGTAGGAAGAGATGTAAGACCAAGGGATTGAGACAAATCTTCAAAATAGCTAAGATTTCATAATAGGTAAGGTAATTGGTGGAGACAGCTGACTTATACAGGGGTGAAAGAAGACAGGCAGAGCTGCACCTGGGAGTTGGGGCAGGGCATACTCCCTGTTTTACAGAGGGAAAAAACACACATTGCCCACTCAAATTCACTTTAATATTTCTTTTCCTACTGCATTGGTTTTGGGTCTCATGAAGGGGCTCAAAACAGTTCACAAATGGTGAAGTTCTTCTGTCTGGTGATCTACTTAATAGATGCAAGAAATCCAGTACCCCCCCGGAGACATGGCATGTTGTAGTGCAGCTAAATATATATATATATTTTTACTTAAAACAAGAACATTATTTCTTGCTTCTCTGGGTTAGAAATCCAGGCATGGCTTAGCTAGGTTCAATTGCTTCAGGAGTCTGTAGTTTTCTCAAGGATCAACTGGGGAAAAAACCGTGTTCATACTCACTAACATGATTGTTGGCTGTAGCTAAATATTGACCTGCAGGCTAGTCAGGGGGATCATATGAGAGAATGTCTGTGTGGTGGGTATATTTTAGGAATAATACCTGCTCAGCATTCACCAGCTCTTTGGTGGCAACAGTACCCAAATTTTGTTTTAGGGGGATCACTCCTGCTCCACTTTCAGCCCTGATAAAAGTGGCCTAGGTTAAACTGATGAGTTAATCCATTCCTCCTGGCCACAGTGATTGGTTTAGCAATGGGTACATAATTAAAGGCGGGCCAGGCTGGGCATGGTGGCACTTTGAGGCAGGAGGATCCCTTGAGCACAGGAGTTTGAGGTTGCAGTGAGCTATGATTGTGCCACTGCATTCCCGCCTGGGTGACAGAGCGAGACCCTCTCTCTAAAATAAAATAAAATTTAATTAAGGTAGGCCAGTCAGCAGTCAGGTCAATGAGATTCAATTCCAGGCTTAGTGTTGTGCTTTGGGGGAAATGAGCTTTTTTTTTTTTTTAATCAGACGTGGTACTGAAATGCTTGGTACTACCTGGTGTTACCATGAATGAATCCAATCCAGCAGAAGGTACAGTCAAGAAATCAACAGAAGCTAAGTTTTCATGATGTTAATTTAATCTATCCAGACTTACCTATAACTTTATTCCTCGATTTTTTAGGAATAATACCAATAAATTCCTCCCCCTCTTTTGTTCTTTCTTGCTTAAGCCATCTGAGTTGAGTTTTATGTCACTTGTAACCCAAACTATCCTAAATGTGTGAAGCCTCTGGGATGTCTGGCACATTTACGCTTGTTCCTACAGATGTTAGTTTTCTTTTCTCTTCTTTTTTCTTTTCCCTCTCCTCCCCCTCCTCCCATCTCCCCTAAATCTTACTTCATATCTCCAGTATATAATAGAAGATTAGAGTTGACCATTTTCTTTAGACAGCATGACCAAATAATTATGAAAAACACTCCTCCTTCTGGGCCTCAGCTCTTTCATATGTGAAGTAAAGGGGTTAGAAAAGTCCATCCTCTTAAGATCCCTTTCAGAGTCTATAAAACGGGCGTCTAGTTGGCAGCGACGACTGGAGAAGGAAAGCTCAAGCTTTCTCTAACCACTCTATGCTGTTAGTAGGGTAGAAATTCCTGGTCCTTAGAGAAGAGGCTGAAACTAAGGATCTGCAGGGCCAATATGATGGAAACACTTCCCTTCCTCTGAGCTTTCTCAATGCTTGACCCACCCTGGATTTTAGCCCTTAACCTCCATCCTACTTTTGAGGTCAAATACAATGAGCGATTTTATAGTATGGTGAGGAAAAGCACTACGTTGTTTAAGAACGCTCTGGTCTAGTTTCAGCTCTGCTAGTACCAGGCACAGGTCTTGACACACCACAGACATACAATTCACGAACTGAAATGGACAAGTGATTCACACGTGTCACAGCTCTGTGGAAAGTCATGTGTAATGAACAGTAGTTAAAGTAGTATACCCAGGATTGGGATGATTTACTTTTAAAAGATACATTAAGGTGGGTTCAAGTTTATCCCTAAAATAGCATTACTCTTACTCTCATGTATTTTGATATATGTGGTCTTGAGTGTGAGCGAATGCAGGGCCTCTTGGGATTTCTAGTAACTTGAGTTATCCTCATCAATTGTGCCATGAATGTGAACATCACTTGTCGTATGAGTGACAGTAGGAAAACTAGATTTTTCTAAGGTTCATCCATTTCCAGGATTTTCTATGGAGGAGCTGGTGGTGGCCATGGACTGGGAGGGCTGATGGGAGAGACATGCACTGAGGATTTGACTAACCTAATCTGAGAAACCGGTGAGGGGAGCAATTGAAGTTTGAAACAGCTCATTTGGTGTTTTAATCTCTTCTTGAGGAAATAAATTTTAAAAACCACTGTTGTTTTCATTATACAAATGACACACAGTATAGGTTGGGAAGGAATAGGAAGGAGAAAAGTCCAGTTTCCAGGAATCAGTCAATCTCAGTGTGTTGCAGGGTGGGTGGTGGGGCAGGAAATAAGTCTCCCCAGGGAGTTTTTTATTAGTATTTCCAGGATAGAGATTTTTACTTTTATCAAAAAAGTATAATTTGGAGACAAAAAAATCTCAGGCTGAAGTCGTGATTTTACCTAATTTCTCTAAACTTTAGTTTCCTCATCTATAAAATGGAGATAATAACATCCACCTCATAGGGCTGTTGTGAGGATTAAATGCAACAAAACATGTAAAGCACTTAGCCCAGTGCCTGGCTTACAGTGGCTGAGTTAATAAAGATCCTGAGTATGGAGTTAAAAGGTTGAGCAATGTTGTTCTAGTTTTTAATTTCACTACTTTTTACTTTTCAAACTCCTGATACAATTTGTCTTAAATTTAGCTTATAGACATTTCTCTTTGCTTCTTATACAGAAATAAGTTCTAATAAAGGACAAACATATTTTCTTATTTGTCATTTTAAAAAATTAAAAAAAATTTTTTTTTGGTAGAGATGGGGTCTCACTATGTTGCCCAGGCTGGTCTCAAACTACTGGGTTCAAGGGATCCTCCCACTTCAGCCTCCCAAAGTGCTTGGATTACAGGCATGAGCCACCATGGCTGGTCTTATTTGTAATTTGAGACACAATTAGTACACACACACAAATGAACACATATGTATGTATTGATATAGCAAGGCATGGGGGAAGGTGATGCAAGGCTATGAGGCAGACCTATAGTTTCCCTGACACCCAGATATACATTGTGCAAATGACAGCTTAAGACTCAGAAGTATTTCTATGTCACATAGAGTCTTAGATCACATTTTCTCCCTACCCCTCATTCTTAGGACTTGAGACTTCTTTGATTATTTTAATCACATCTAACTACTGAATTGGAAATTCTGATTATTTTCGAATAATTCTGACCTTTAAAGAGAAAGAAATTTCTTGACGGTTTTCATTGTGGCAAACCAAGGAGGCAAGATTTCCAGGCTTCATAGCACAGATAAACTCTTGTAGATCTACAGAATCCCTGCAGGGTGCCTCAGGAAGTTCTGAGCTGGGGAAGTTTTCCATTTGGCGAAAAACTCATGCTAGCATTCATCCCTCTCCATCATTCCTGAGGCTCCTGCCTTTATCTGCATGCACAGGAAGCAGATCTGGTTTTGTGAGATAGATCTCATCTCTAGAGGAATACTTGCAGGCAAACTATGTAAGTAAAGAGGATAAACCTCAAGGGACTGATTTCAAATTAAAGGATTGTTTCCTCCTTCTTTGATGGAGCAGATATAGCCTCAGAATTTATAACTGTCCCTTTAAAAGAAGGTACATTTTTATATTCCTGTAAGTATAAGTCAAGGATTGCTAAAGACCCAACTAGGATTGCTGAGCAGATGAAAAGACAATGCCCTGTGATACTGCTACTTTAATTCCATAACTATTCCATTGCAGACTTTAAAATATATATCCTTAAGAAATTTGCAGAAGTAAAATAACAGAAGGAAAGAGGATATCGGATTAAACATTGTTGAAATTCTGCTTATAAGGAATTCTAACTATTTGTTATTATGCAGAAATATATTTTAATGTTCCCTGTTGAATGTAAGTACCAGGAAAGCAAGAATCTTGGTTGTATTATTCACCTGAATACCTGAATACCTAGAACAATGCCTATTCCATGGAGTGCAATAAGTATTCATTGACTGTACGACTGACGAATAACTTATGCAGACACAAATAATTTGGGGTGGGGCAAAGAGAACATACTTATATTCCTGTCTTTGTAAAGATCATTCTACTACAGTAAATTTTTCAATTTTGGTCTTTTACTTTTAAAGAGAAATGTGCCATATAATTCTTTAAAGATGACCAAAACATAGAGTATATGGGAAAACCATGGTCATAACATAAAATTATTAAAAAATGAGCATTCTGCTCTACCAAACATTAAAGGTCTTTATAGAAAACAGTCTGAGGGAGGCATGAGAGTAAGACACTAATGCTCGCTACCAAGTGGGATACGAACATAAACATGCTAAATGACAAATTAAAACTTAAGAAAAGCTTTTTAAAATTGGTAAAATAGGTAACCTATAGTATACCAATCTATGGGACTTATGGTACCTTCATATAACCAATTTTGTTTAATATTAGGAAATATATTTGAACTACTTTTTACATTCTCTGACAATGATAGTTCATTTCACCAAATATTTCATGGGCTCCTGAGAATTCCCAGTCTACTTGGCAGTAAAGTTGAAGCCATGCGACTAGTTTTGCTAGTGGACTGTGAGGGGAAGTGAAGTATGTCACATCCAGGCCATGGCTATTAAAAGCTCTTGTGCCTCCTCCATTTCTTTCGTGCCTCCATGCTGACCATTGTGATTTGTGTTCCAGATGGCAGAGCTACAAAATGAAGTAGAGCTGCCCAACCTGCATCCGACTTTGTGTAAGCCACAGTGTGTCCACCACAAGTGCCTCTGTAGTATTAAGATTTTGGGGCATGCCTATTAATTATCCCGACTAGTACATAAATCTTATTTCAAGTATAGAACTTTCAAAATGATATTCCTTGGGAATGAATGGACTTGAAGAAAAGCATCTCTCATATTTCAGATCTGAGATCCCCAAATTATTATCTTTTGTTTTCCTCTCTCATGTTTTGGTAAGATCTCAGTAACCCATTATTCATTTAACAAACCTTTCATTGAGAACTTACTGCGTGTTAAGCATTGTGCCAGAAGCTAGAGAAACAAAAATGAGCAAAGCGTATTTAATCTCTCCATTTATGAATCTTACTATTTGAAGGTGAAATAGACAGTAAACAAATAATCACATGAATCAGTGCATAGTTACTGAAAATTAAAATATAGGGTGCTATAAAAGAGTATAATAGGACAATCTAATTAAATTGGGAAATCAGGAATGGCCTCTGTGGAAGGTACATTTAAACTGAGATAGTCTAGGCAGAGAGAGTAGAATGAACAATGGTCTTAAGATGAGAAAAAGTATGGTAGGAAAGAGAGGTGTGGCTGGAAAGCTAAGTCAGCTAAGAAGTGAGAAGCCAGTAAGATAGGCATATGCTAGATAAGGGGATGGCAAATTATGTATGGTCTTTGAGCCAAATCTGGCCTGCCGCTTGTGCTTGTAAATGAAGTTTTATTAGAACACAGCTATGTCCATTCTTTCATGTAACATCTATAGCTTGTGTTACATCAGTAGATCTGAGTAGTTGCAACGAGCTGTATGGCTCACAAAGTCTAAAGTATCTGGCCTTTATAAAAAAAAAAAGGCTGCTGATCCTTGTACTGGATCATTCAGGACCTTGTAGGCCATGTTAAGGATTTGAGATTTAATCCAATGTGCAAAGGGAAGGCATTAAGGGCTTTGAACAGCAAAGTGAGCGGCATGAACAGATGTGTGCTTTAAGAATACCATTTTGATTATGTGAAGAATACACTGGAAAGGGGCAAGTATGGTGAGGCCAGTTAGGGTAAAATAGTGCCTTGGTAGTGACAGTGGTGATGAAGAGAAGTGAGTGCAAAGTCAATTTGGGGAGTAACACCAGTATGATTTGGTCACAGACTGGATACTGGGGCAAAGGAGAGGAAGAAACCAAGAATGATTCCTGATTTTTGCCTGGAAGAGCTAGGAGACTGGTGGCTCCATTTTCAGAAACAGGGAAGACTGAAGAAGGAACAAGTTCAGACTTGTGAAGGCAGGCGCTCAGAAGCCAGTGCTAAGCATGCTAAGTTTGATCTTAACATGCACAGTTTTTCAAAATCCACAACAACAACAAAGGAGTAAAACAACTCTCACAAGTATATTCCGAATTCTACTTTCTGTCCAGAGTTGAAAAAATCTTTCCTCTGTTTTCCTTGCATTAATTCCTTTAAAAATTCCACAGATTCTGTCCATTTAAAGAAAAGGTCACATGTACTGGGCCTGCATATATTTCAGGATCTGTTTGAGAGAAGTTTTTTCTTTGGCTAAGACCTCCCAAGTTTTATGAAAACATCTATTTATCCTGGGACACAAGTAGATTTTCAGCCCATTGCAGCTTTTATGTGCGCTGCCAAAAGGAAAAACAGAAGGGTTTCAAAGGCCTTTAATTGAAAGGTCCCTAGAGCAGAGGATTTCTCCTAACTCGCACTTGGTTTTCCAGGCTCTCACTGGAGTTCTCCTTCCATGATGTCTAAAAAAGCCCTGGTTTTCTATGATGACAGTCCACTCAAATGCTCCACTTTCCCAATACTCACCATCAATATGAAGTCACCCCTTATTATACGTATTATTTTGGCTTACTCAGCATTGTGCCTTATATGAAATTTTGTATGCTAAGTGGTATTATGATTGGACTGTTTTCCTGAATTGGGCAAGGTTTTCCCTTTGAGCCAACATACTGGTTTGCCTCTAAGGATATCACTTTGTCACTACAGTTGCATAATTGGATTCAGCTCTGGATTTGTAGCTGTTCAAAAGGATACTGTGGATGGGTGAAATATATCTCTGGGCTGGAGAATTTGACCTAAAGCTTTGCTCTAGTTCCTTTGGTTCATTAAAGAGAAGTTTTTGCCTTAACATTATACAATGTTAAATTTGAAAAACTGAGAGTAATCAGATGGTAAAGTTTTTATTTATGATAGTGTCAAAGTATTCCTAGCCCCTTTTGTAGAGAAAATCTACTGGTTTGTTGTGGACATTCTTATTTCCTTTCCTAATAAGATGAATGGACTAACTCTTCCTGTACATTTTGACAGGGAAAAAAAAAAAAAAGATTGGCTTTGGGTATTTGGGCAAAAGTTCTTAAATCAAAGGGACTGTAATCTTTATGATATTGTTAGCTAATCCTGACAAACCACTATTATGCATATAGCAAAAAAAAAAAGGAGCAAACAGGCATTTTATTTTTAATAAAAAAGAGTAGATTAGGTTCAATTCAAGGTTCTAAAATGCCTTTCCTGACTCTATTACATAGTGTAAGAATATATAACAACAACAACAAAGAATTCAATAGGTATATTTATAATAGAAATATTTCAGTGAGGAAAACTATATTTTAAATTCAAGGATGCTTCATTCTTACAAACATGAATTTAGAATATTTTATACTGAAGAATTCCCCTGGTCCCACAGATCAGTTATAAATATTAATGGAATTTCAATAGATTCTTTTCAGATTCCAATGTTTAATATTCATTCATATTATGCAGGGAATTCAATGTCCTGTACAGTACATGTGGATTCTTCTCATTATATAAATGAACACATATATAGAGTCTATAGAGGCAATGATCATTAAAAATAGCAGGGCCCACATATGATCTTAGAGGGCATATCAAAGCCTTCTCAGTTCACTTAATAACAAGAAAGTCAATGGTAATAAACCAAAGGGCTCTTTAGGCTGAATTGACTCAATAATGTCACATTTGGGCAAAAAGATGGATTGATCTTACTTCATGGTGCCTTAGTCTTCTTAGATATTCTATAGTGTAAATTTTTTTCTGAAAAATTCCTATTCAAAAAGTGATTTGAGATTCCATAAAAAGAAAAAAGAATTTCATTTAACTTAACTGTTTTCTAGGTTTAATACCTTATTCATGTAATAAGATACTGTTTAGCCACGCTAATGTATAAGTATTATTTTTAACAAACAATAATATTTAACTAAACCTGCACAATTGGCATTGGCATTTCCTTCTTTTTTCTTTCTCAAAATGAAAAGTTTATATAACTGATAGACTAAAACCATAAAATAATTTGTATGTGACAACAATTATAAAGATAGCATTGACTATGTACCTACTATGTGTCAGGCATGGTACTAGGAGTCTTGGATATATTATCTCATTCAACCCTTATAATATTTCTGGGAGACATTATATTTACAGTACAGGTAAGTAAGTGAAGCTCTGAGAGATTAAGAAACTTACTTATGGTGATAGAGCTATTAGGCTGAATCACATGAAAATGCTCGTATGGACCATTTTTAAGCTACAAAGACAGCAATATCACAAGAATCAACCTAATATTAAGCGCTGAGTTATAACATGAAACTAGGCCTGTGTGATTCCAAAGTCCATTGCACTATGCTGGATAATACTGGTTATTTTTGACCAACATAATAATAACTAAGTCAAGAATTGTACAATAAAGAATTCATCACTCACTAAGCTCGGGTTAATATGAAGTCAAGATTCCTATGCAAGATATTTCATTTTAAAATCATTCTGATACAAAAAAAGAGATACTCGCTAAACTGTGGCAAAGAAATGGCACATTTGCAGAACTTATCACATATTTTCTAAGTTAAATATCTCAGCTGGAGCACAGTTGTTCTTTAATCAAATATTAAAAAGAAATATCTTTTGCAAAGAGAACAATGGGATTCTTTGAAGTGTAACCTCAGAAATCATGGTCTGTGTTACAGGGCATCACTCAAAGCAGATGTATATTCCCCAGAGACCACAGTAAAATTGTTACTAAGAATACTTGTACCCCCTTTCAGGTCTTACTGACAATACTATATAGTCAAGTATTCCCAATGTTCTAGGTGTGGTACGGACATCCAAAAAGAGGCTTCTGATCATTCTAATTGCCAAGAACTCACATGCTTTTCAATGGCTTCCAGATTCAGCAAGTAACTGGAGAGCTTGTTCATTTTATGTGATTTAAAGGGCAGTGGCAACAGACACCTAGATTAGAGATGTCTTAGAGATAAACAATATGCTGACTAACCATTACTTTTCCTTGTCTGCTAAGTGGGTGACCAGTGCTGAAGTATTAATTCTCAGTGTTATTTCAGGACAAGGGAAGGACATCTCAGAGTTGCATAAAGGACAAGTGGCTCAGCAAATATTTATTGAGCAAAGAATATACACTCCCATTATGCCATGATGTTAGTGTCTATCTCTTATTTTCAATCTTGATCAAAATAAGAGGGATCAATGGATGTATAGCACGTATGATGGATTGTGGCATGTATTCTCACTAAAGGAGAGAGCTTCTAATTTGGGAGAAAGCAGCAGGCTCTGCAGTTAGAGCATATCTATTCTTTAGCCCATGAGTCATTGAGATTGATCTGAGGAGGAATTCTTGACAGCGAGGAAAGTGTTGAAATCTTTTTTAAGGGAGCTCTAGGCAAAGGAAAGAGTTCATCTCTTTGGCATAGTGTTGTCATGGTCCCAGATAAAAATGAACCACAATGAAGACTTGTCAAATTCTCATCCAGCTCAAGTCTTTACTGTTTCCCAGGACCTGAGGCTCACAAGCTGTCTGAGATTTACGCAGTTTTACAATATTGTTCTCAACTTGCAAAGGTTTTGAGATGCCTCCAGAATGATGAAAACCAGGCACTTGTCTGGGAATCAGAGCAGCTCACATTATTTTGAACCCTGGCTTATAACCCGGAGTGTTGACAGCTTCACTTCAGACCACAGTAAGACTTAACTTCAAGATCCTTCAAAACAGCTCAGTCCCACAGAGACAGCCTTTTTCCAATTTCCTTCTCTGAACAGATTGACATGGTTGCAGGTATTATGGAAACAGCAAGTTGAGCTTTCTATATATGAAGTTCTGAGGATGAGGAGTTCTGTCTTACTTCAAAATAAGGTTCTCAAACAGATGTGAGGATTGTTATTTAGGCAGCAGACTAAATTTCTGTACAGGAACCAACCAAAAGAAACCTTAAAGTTCCTATCTAACTTTATCCTAGATATTCCAAAAAATACCTGGACTGTCTTAATTTACGCACCAACGCCCCAGTGAAAAGCAACCATGGATATAAAGCAATTGCTCACACCAGAACCATGTTGAGGTTGTAAGGAGTTGTGGAGGTCACAAAGTAAACTATACAGCAAGCAAGTTCAAAATCTACATATTAATCCCTTGGGTCAAGGCAGAGCCTCTCATCAACTAGGTTTCTTCTTTCTCTTTCTTTGTTCTTTCCCCTCCCCATTGCCTCAAGATGTCTGAAATTTTCTCCTCAATTAGGCAGAGTAATTGAGCTTCCCCTCCTCCCACTCCCAAACTGGTATCTATTCTTTCTAGGTGCTCAGCAGACACAAGAACAATCCCGTTAAAGGGACTGTAATTACAAATAGAAAAAGTTAGAGGCCATTACATTTAATACAGCAGTTTCTTCATTAGAGAACAGTTACACACCCACTCTTGACCTTCCTTAGTGGGAAGGTCAGAAAGACTGTGCTGATTCCCACCTGTGTACGTTGCTGATTTTCTCCTCCTTCTTTACATCGGCCCTCCCCACCTTCTTACCAAGCCAACAAGACAGTGGGTTTCTCCTTGCCATTTCCTTTCTAAATAGGCAGCAGTGATGGTGGCGTCTGTCAGTGTTTTCTGCTGCGCTCATCTGCGTCCTGTAAATTTCAGATCCGTGCATTTATTCATAATGAGCAGTCATCTGATTCTCCTTCCTGCCTACTTCCCCAGGAATGGTGCATGGAAACTACTCTCAGTCACCAACACATCTGGCTGTTATGTTCTGGACCAATTCTTGGCCAACCTGAAGGTCTTTTGTAAATCTCAGCCTGACAGCCACAAGTTCAGGCCAATACCACAAGTGAAAACTATCATTTTCAGAGGGTAGGGCAGGCAGAACACAAAGGTGTTAAGTTCACACAAAAAGGGACTTACGGTATTTAATGTTGAAGACTCACTGCTTAGTGTGGATGCTATACAGATCTGTATTTGGAATTGTTTATAGCTATAGAAATGCCAGGCAGCTGTAGACTCCAGACTTCCTTGACCTTTTTGCTTACTGTTTCTTGGACATTTCATGACTTATTTGCATCTATTGAACTTTTTGGCATTCTCCAGGAGAAATTTAAATAATATTCCATACTCTTGATTTATTCATGGATTTAAAACTGCGGTCCCCAACCCCCGGGCTGCAGACCGGTATCAGTCCATGGCCTGTTAGGAACCGGGCTGGCTGCCTGAGCTCCCCCTTCTCACACACCCCCCCCGCCCCGCCCCTGTTTCTGTAGAAAAATTGTCTTCCAAGAAATTTAGGAACTGGGCTGCACAGCAGGAGGTGAGCAGCCAGCGAGCAGCGAAGTTTCATCCGTATTTATAGCCACTCTCCATTGCGCATCACTGCCTGAGCTCTGCCTCCCCTCCCACCCCTGGTCCGTGGAAAAATTGTCTTCCATGAAACCGGTCCCTGGCACCAAAAAGGTTGGAGACTGCTGGATTTAAATGTTCCATTGCCCTCATCTTTCATTTCCCCACCTAAGGAAAGGAAATTATTGGGATCATGTTGACAAAAGATCTTAAGTGTTCTTTTAAAAGCTCATAATATTGTCACAAGGAGACATGACCCTCCTGGTTTTGATCATAGGTGTGAGTTAACACTGTCTATATTGGCCAGATCAGTGCATCCCTTTATATTCATGAGAATTCTTACTTGACTGCAAGTTAACTACAGACCCTCATGTATCTTATTTCCTTCAGAATTTCCCATTTGAGTAGACTTCGTGAAACTATGTTTCATGAGGCTGGGGACTATGGAGTCCTCAGTTCTTAGCACAATGCCTGGCACACAGAAAGCATTCAATACATATTTGCACATATTTGTTCAATTGAATAAATTGAGAATGGAAAACATATAAATCAAATATTTGGGAATTCACTTTTGCTGAAAGAAAATTCCATAGGTGTATATTCCAGAAGATATTTTTAAAGTTTATTTTTGATGTATATATTTAGCTGATTTTCTACTTTCTTTCCATCTCTGGCATTATTCAGTTGCTTGGCAGGTGGGAGGACAAGTATTATCTCAGATGTAAATCTTTACCATTAAGGACAGCTTGACAGGGAAACCAGAGGCTGAAAGGGATCTGTTGTGTGTTTTTACTTTGTGTGCAAATGTTCTCCTTACAAAATGGGCTGAGTTATTTCATTCTTTAATGAAAGCCCATTTATGTTTTTAAAAGTGGGAAATTTTATATGAAATAAGACTAATTTATAACTTTTGCCTATTAATTTAAATGTCAACAAATATTTTTATGTATACATATGTTATATATACAAACATATTTTATATAAGTACATGTATACCTGATATGTATGTATTATATATATTTTTTTCTTCCTAAGAGAATGCCACAAGATCTGATATTACAATCATGTGATATTCTATGGTAACACTGTAATAATGAGATGGATATTCACAACTAGTATTTGACTGCTGTTAATTAAATTGCTTTAACAGATTTATAGGGAAAGTATTGGTTACAAAATTGAATTACAAATGACTATGTCTATTATATAAAAGACAAAATATCATGATTACTGGTTATTGCTTGTTATTTTAGGACGATGATTACTATTTTATCTGAGAGCTCTGATATTTAAAATCAAAAGCCTAGACTGGAAACTTGATAGTTTTTCATGATTACAGTTCTTTTCCTTTCTTTCTCCCCCACTTACCCCTTTTCCTTCTCTCTCTTCTCTTTTGGTTCTACTAATAAAGTTTTACCTGTCTGGATTGTGTTTTCTGCAAATTCAAATCATTCCACATTTATTGAAATCCTAAAGCAGACCATTTTGTGTTGTCAACTGCATGGCTATCTGCTTAATTAGAATAATCATGAACCCCCTTAAGTGATCACAAGGTGACTGGATTTAAAGCCCCAGGCCCATTCCAATTATTTATAGGAATTCATCTTATATCCTTGTCTTTCATAAAGAGTTGATGTAATAAACAAATGGAATAACATTTCTGCATCTTTTATAAAACAGCCATTAAAGGTATTATACATTATATTAGTGTTTGTTACTCAGGGATCCTCACAATAAAATCCTTGGAAGAATAAGTTCTATGTAGTGAAAAAGTTTGTTCATTTTCTTGTCTTCTTTTTGGATGAGTTGGATTGTTTTCTTTGATCAGATATTGAAATCTATGTCTTTATGGCCAATGGCCATCACGTTTCTAGAGTTGCAGATTATATTAATCTCATCAGATTGCTGCCTATTGGCTATTTTATTGATCATTAACCACTGACACTCTTCCAGATGGTGAACAGGGAAAGATGCTAAATTTCTGACCAATCATTTTCAGGGTCACTTATACATTTTATTTATTTAAGCTGCCCTGACTTCTATCTGTACTGGTTAGTGGAGGGATGAATTCACCTAAGTTAGATTTTTATATTTATATACTTTGCTTTGGAGAATATAATATCCAAAGTGAAGACTATAATTATTAATTATAATAAAAGGTACGTAGATACTGATTTATTATTTGCTAAAGTGCCATGTGAAACTTTTTATGTGTTCAAACCGTTTAATTCCCAATAATCTTTTGGGGTTAGTGCAGTATTGTTTTCCTCATCTTACTGATGAGGCAACAGATAGTTTAAGTAATTTACCCAAAGTCACACAGCTAGTAAGTGGTAGAACTGAGTTCAATATGGGTAGTTTGACTCCTGGGCAGTCTGACTCCAAATTTAAGATCTTGGGAGGGACCTCAGAGAACTTCTTGGGAAGTAAATTTATCTCATTTGTGGCAGTACTCCTTATGCCCCCAACTTGACAGACATTGCTAATTGTTGGCACAGCCTTTTCTACTGAGTCTACACCCAGCCTTGGAATCATTCTTGGTTCTTGCCCTAGGTGGTGACTATTTGTTAAATGATTTGCACTTATGTTGAAACCTATTTATCATTCACGCAGGTCTAATTTGTTCCTTTTATAGAATGATGTATGCTAAGTGTTGTAGCAGAAACTGGCTAGATAGTCACAAAATCCACTTTTTCTTCTTCCTATATGCATAGGTAAACTACATTTCCAGCTTCCCTTCCAAATAGGTGTCACCATGTAACTCACTGTGTTTTAAACAATAGATTGTGAGCACACCTGATGTGTACCATTTCTAGGCCTAGTCCTAAAAAACTACCATGTAGTCTCCTCCATTCTCTTTCCCATCCACTGATTTGATGCTTATGAGCACAGCGACTCTGTTAGCTACCTGATGAAGTTGGCAGAGTCAAACTATGGAGGAGTCTGGGTCCCTGAATAACCGCTTTGAAGAAAGCTACCTACCAATCATAAACACCTGTTTGGGCTTTATGTGCGCAAGAAATAAACTTTTGTCATGTTCAGGCCATTAAAGTTTTTGGGTGTGTTTGCTACAAAAACTAGCATTACAAATACAAGGATCATGCAAAGCACACCACTAGCACTTTGCAGAACCAGAATTTGAATCTAGGTCTTTTAAGTCCAAATTCTTCCCACTATACCGATCTTACCAATAATTTAAGAAATTATCCATCTTAATGTGATAAAGACCTTATTTTAACTTAAATTGTCTTAAATTCTAACCTCACCAAGATTTGAGTTCATTGGCAACAAGGGTTCTCCCATCTCCAAAAAATCTCAGGTATTTCCCTATTGATGCCTTCCGGACCAGACCTCTTCACCCCAACTTTCTGGCCTACAGTTCCTGCCCAGGTACGAAACACAAAAGGGGAAATCAAATCAGGGTTTCCCAAGTGTGTACTGGGGAACCATTTCTGCTGGTAACTTTAGTGCCCAAATAAAATATTCCATGCTTGAGTACATTTGGGAAATTCTAGATTAAAAGAAGTGAATTCTTTTCTGCAGGAATATCCTTTAATAGGATAATATGTTCTGAGATTCTCCAAAATGGGGATAAAGTATGTAGCATTTTGCAACCTTGTTTGATGACAGAGCCCCTTCCCAAAGAGCATCTCAAGGAACTAGTGTTCCATAGGACACATTTTGGGAAACATGAACCTAAATATATTAGGTCTTACCCATAACTATTGGTACTTTAAGTTGGGTCTAGTACTTCTTGGAATTTAGTCCCTCTGTCTAAGGAAGCATCGGTTCCGGTTGTGGCTTTCTGCACATAATATATATTCCTGACATTTGACAAATGATTATGCCTTTACCTTTGTCTGGTTTGGGCCACTTCTTTATCCTCTTCAAGACTTAACAATGGACTCTATTTTGTGATCTCAACCCTGCCAGCCCTCATCCATCTTCTTGCTGCCCTACCTGGACAAAACATCAATGTTACCCTTGAATATGTATTCTAGTATTAATTCTTGATTCAATCAAACACTCCAAATAAAGGGAGGGTGTGGGGTAGTGTTAGTGGCATAAAGAAACATATTTTACTGGCCTAGTTAACTACCAATATCAATAAAATACAGTAAAGTTACATTATATGGGCATTCATATTGTGTGAATTCAACTAAACACCCTTAGTACCCTGACCCCCAGACAGTGAGGAAAAAATAGTTTAAATGCAAAGCAGTTAGATTTTATGTTAGAGAATGCTATTACTAGAAGCCACACATAATTTAAAACTTGCATAATTGAAGATTAATTTTCCATACAACTGACAAAGGAAGGCAGGGTATTTCTTTGCTAGCTAAAGTGGCACCACCATAGGCTGTAGCAAAAATATGGTTTCCAATTTACCTAGCCCTCTAGTTTTAAAATTGTGTGGTTGTTGATATAAAAATTTTATAAAAATTCTATTATTTCAAATGCTACCAATCACATGAGAGTTTATTAATATTTTTATGCTGTACTTTTA
This sequence comes from Daubentonia madagascariensis, assembly GCA_023783475.1. Taxonomy (NCBI): domain Eukaryota; kingdom Metazoa; phylum Chordata; class Mammalia; order Primates; family Daubentoniidae; genus Daubentonia; species Daubentonia madagascariensis. The sequence continues at coordinate 26,259,102 of JAKFHU010000585.1, forward strand.
AAACTTTGCATAATTTTACAAATTACTACTGTACTATAGTGTGGGTGCTTTCACCCACCATTCCACTCCATTCGTACAGCAGATTTAGTCTGTTAGGAGATACGACTCTGCTATTTCTTTCCATCCTGTGTGCCTTTCATAGTAGACAATATCACTGTCATATAAATACAAACCAACTATTTAATCTGGCTTCACCCAAAGAAACTAAAATCAATTGAATGTTGGAAAAATGGTTGTACTGAATTTACTGAAAGTTGTTATGTCATTCTCCAAAATGTCATGTAGTTTTAAGGAACTTCAAATGTAATTTTGAATATATGTGATTCTTGCCTTTATGTGCTAACTTTAGAACTTTACCTCCCACATATGATGTGACTGTACTCGAAGATAATGGGCATTATTGACTGCCAACTCAGCATTTATTACTTCCTTCTTTCTTCCTAATAAAACCCTATTTTATTTACGTAGCTACCTCTCACACGACCCTAACACCAGTCGCAAATGCAGATCTTGATTTGTCTGGTCTTATCACATTGCTCTGACCCCCTTTGCCAGTTTTGGACTGGTCAGTAACCCAATTCTGGCCTATGACAGAGTCAGTGACAGCTCCTCTTCTTCCTAAGCATGTTGTTTGGTCTCAATGTGATTCCAACAGCTATTGCCATCTTGCTACCAGTCCTCTGAGGATGTCAACATCAAGAGTGGAAGAGAGCAGAGAAAGATGAACCCTAGGTCCTTGAAGATATTGCTCAGTTCTTGAATCAACCAACACTGCAGCCTTCCCCAATCTCTTCTTAGATAATATACTAGTCAGCTCAGGCTACCATAACAAAATACTATAGACTGGGTGGCTTAAACCAGCAGTCCCCAACCTTTTTGGCACCAGGGACTGTTTTTATGGAAGACAATTTCCACAGACTGGGGTGTGAGGAGTTCTGGATGATTCAGGCAACTTATTGGCCTTATTCTATTATTATTACATTGTAATACATAATGATATAATTATACAACTCACCATAGCTTGGGGACCCCTGGCTTAAACAACAGAAATTTCTCACAGTTCTGGAGGCTGGGAAGTCCAAGATCAAGGTGCTGGTGGGTTTGCTTCCCCATGAGGGCTCTTCTCCTGGCTTTGCTATGTCCTCACATGGCTTTTCTTTGGTATGCACGAGCCAGGATATAGAGAAAGAGTTTTCTCTCTTGCTCTTCTTATAAGATCATCAATCCTATAGGGTTAGGACCCTACCTTTATCACCTCATTTAATCTTAATTACCTCCTAAAAGCTGTCTCTCCAAATATAGTCATATTGGGATTAGGGCTTCAACATATGAATTTGGAAGGCAGACAATTCAGTTCATACAGATAACATAACAAATTTCCTTACATTGTTAAACAAGTTTAAATTGTTTTTTTCTGTCATATACAGCTGAATACACCCGGATAGAAATCATGTCTTATGATGTAATACACAAAGGATAATGTCTAATTCATGGCATATATAATGAATGAGAAGATCAAGGGCTATTTTCTTTTTCTCAGAACAAAGCAGCTGCAGAGTTAAAAACGGTTTGTCCATTGCTGGTATAGGGCATTTCATAAACTGCTGATTGTACATATATGTGATATCATGTTAACATAAACAGTCTAGCCTTTAGGGAGTTTTAAGTTATAAAAGAAACATTTTTCTAAGATTATGTCCTCTGATATAAAAACCATACTCCAGCCCAGTTCTATCATTATAAAGTTCTGGCAAGCCAAGAGACATTAGTTGGTGATTTTATCAAGCCAGACTTCTAACTAATGGCTTGATGAAACCATCACTGCATCGTAAAACACTGTTAACAGACAAATGATGATTCCTTTCAAGTGTTTGTCATTTTAGATCATTAAAGTTTATTCCACTAAAAGCAGCACCTCAGGGATCACCGCAATCCTAAAAATAAGAATATACTTTCACCTTTTCGCCTGAAATGAATCAGTTATGTTTTTCTTGCAATTCAAATGTAATTTTTACAACTATCTTCATCAAAAAGGGTGGAGTTTAGATTTCATCAAATTCTAGTAAATCTCTTATGAAACATTTTACCCATCATTTTAGTTACATGATACAAAGTAATTTTACCACATTTTTCCAGATGAAATATAAATAAACAATAAAATTATATTGAAGTGAAAGATTTTCATAACATAGTAAAATTCACCTTTTATTTTTAGCTGGAGAAGTAGAAGAGCAGTACTTATCAAATTTTAAAAAGCCCAAACCAAACTAAAGAAAACAAACTCCACCAAGAAACAAATGATGAGAGACATTTGCATATAGATGGATCCATATTAAAGCAAAAGAACTTGGGCCATTTTGAAATCTTAAACCTTCTGACACTATTTTCCTGAACTCAGTAATACAAACCATGTGGTGAATGATTTTCTGAAAAACTTTGCTGGTTTCACTGTGTATTTTATTACTGGCCAAATGTGACATTAAATTTTATCCCCTGTGGCTTGGAGTTAAATGCTTGCTCTGTTCAGAATGGCAACACTCAATTAAACAGCATTTTTCATGATCTACATCCACCATTGTTACTGTATTTAAGGGAAATAATGGGGGTACTGACCTATATTGCGCTTCTTATTATCAATGGAGACGAAGCGTATGCAGGGATTACTGCTGATGTACTGCCCAGCCCAAGGGACATCAATCTTCGTGCCAGCTTCATAGAAAAGGCCCAGAGCATAGCGAGAAGAGTAGCTCACAGCCTCCAGTTGCTGCCTTTGGCATTCACTAATTACTGTGGAAGAAAAAATAAAAGGCACCAAACTTGAAAATATCCTTTCCCTTTAGTACATCAAATACAAAACTCCTTTAAACTGGTTCCAACTGCTTCCACCAGCTCCATTTCACTTAGAATGAATTTTAATAGGTAATGTAAAATAGCATCAGTTCTAATTTCTTTTCAGAATGATTACTAACATTGGAACAATTGTTTTTTATCAAGCCGAAGGTCTAGCCTTTTTAGGCTGGGATTTAAGGCTCTCGAAACCTGGCTCCAAGTTGCTCTTCTAGCTTGGTATCGTAGTTACTGTCCTTGGACTGTCTAGCAATATTATAGATTCCATATATTGACCACTTTCTATGAGTCAGGGTCTTTGCTAAATACTTGACACAAGCATTTCACTCTATCATGACAACAGTCTTATAGAGTATTATTTCCATGTTACAGGTGCAGAGACCGAGGTTCCATCCTTTATGACCTCTTAAATTCTTCTGTGTCACATAGGAATTTGTTTGTCACCCATCTTTCTGCCAGTGGATTATAACAGTTCCTTAAGCAGAGGGACCACACCTTAGTCATCTTTGTTATATGCCACTACTCATTACAGGCATATCAAGGATGAAACAATAAAGGGATAGCAAGGCAAACACAGACAAGCAAAAGAAGTCGAAATGTAGGAGGTAAATAATGGGAAAAGCCTGGAAAAGGAATTGGGCAGGTTTGGGTTTTCAAATCCTGATTCTGCCACTTACTAGGTATGTGACACTGGTTAAGCTGCTTAATTACACTGATTATAATTCTCTTGTCTGTAAGTGGCAATAATAGTACAGAATGCATTAGTCTGTTGTGAGGATTATGTGAAATAATGCATAGCACAGTGCTTGGCATACAATAAGTGTTCATTAAATAGTAACTTTTTCTATTATAATAGAAAAATATTTAGGAAAATGGGACAATATTCCATCCTGGGGTGGAGAAGGAAGAGATGTCCCTCACCCTTTAATCTCCACCTCCAATCCCTCTACCTTAAATATGTCAGGGAGCTGCTTGTTCATGTATGTACAGTATTACTAATTTGGGTTTCAGAGAAAGCTATACTTCTGTTCTGGCTTAGGCAGGTTAGTTCAGATATTGAACATATGGAAAATCCTCATTAATTAGTGAAAAATACCCTAATTTAAAACAGTTGGGATAGGCAGACCTCAAGATTGGGGGGCAACTTTTGCTAAACCTTATGGAAGTGGCTTTAGGAGGTAGAGAGAGGCAGGAAGGATATTCAGTGAATTATTTAAGTACAGTAATAATCCTATACATTATTACAGCTACAAAACATTTTTAGAACTATGAGTAAATTTAATCTTCACAAAAGCCTTGCCAAGATAGGTGTTTTTACCATATTCCTTTTATATCCCCAGGAAGGTGAAATTAAGATAAGTTAAGCAACTTGCCCTAGGTTTCACAGCTTCCAAACTGTAAGGTCAAGATGAAGCCAGAGTTCCCACATTGGAGTAACACACATATCCTCATTACCCCATACTTTCCTCTGCTTATCTATAAGTGTGAGTTTCAAAATGAACTCTGACATTAATGGTTATTTTGCACTCATAAGTAAAAGCCATCTTTCCCTTTAACCATCAGTTTCTGCCTTATTAAAAGCCTTAACTACTTGATGAACAAATGATCTGACATTGGCCTTGTTACACCCAATGAATTTGGGGCTTCATTTTATTATTTAATTCACTTTAAAAGTTATAGCTTCACGTTATGCTTACTATTTTCTAAGAGGGAGGAGGTAAAAGATACTAATGCTGGTAGTTGAACACATTTCACTAAGTTTCCTGTTATTAAAATTAAAAACCAAACAAACAAAACTGTGTAGTCAGCTATTTAGTAACTGAAAGGGCCTATAATTTTTATTTTTAAAAATCAAAACTTAAGGGTCAACTAGGTTGACAACCAAATTGGACCTTCCCCTCCCCTCCACACTTTTAGCTAGTTTTTAGATGAACTGCCAAATGGCAAATCACACTGGTAGCCCTTTGAAAAGGTAATTGATATCTATATAGAAACAGCAATTAACTTAAACACCCTTGTCTGCTCCAGGGGCTCTAGAATTCATTTTAAGAACAGAGAGGTGAGACTTCTGACTGAAACAACCTCAATTTCTGGACATATTCACTTACGAAAAATGCAGCTTCAGGGCCTGAAAAGTTTTTGATTATTGCAATGCAAACCTAAAAAAATGGTTTTATTTTGTTTGAAAAAGTTTCTTATGCAAAATGCTGAAGGAAAAAGCCTTAGGTCCCAAACACATGTATTTGGGCAAGCAAAACAATAGATTCTTTTTTATCATGTATTCAGAAAGGACGTATGACCACATAGCAAGATTTATATAAAAATGCCTAATTCCAATATGATGATTCTTTACCTGGATGTCATCCTCATTTAATTCTGAACCAAAAGGATTATATAATCTCTGTAATTATATACATGCACATATATGTGTGAGTGAGATATTTTATATAGTATATATAATATACATCTCATACACACATATACATATATAATACAAAATATATTTTATGACTATTATGTGAGTAAAGTGGCTAAAAATTATAGTGAACAGGGTAGTTTACGTTCAGACTTACATTAATCAGGAGAATTATTCTTATTTCCTTCTCCTCTTTCCTATGTCTTTGTGTGCATGTGTGTTTTTGCATGAGTGGTTTTAGTGGAGGTAAAGCAGCGGTCCCCAACCTTTCTGGCACCAGGGACCACTTTCACGGAAGACAATTTTTCCCACCACTCACCTCCTACTGTGTGGCCCCCCGGTTTCTAAGTTTCATGGAAGACAATTTTTCCACAGTTTGGGGGGGACGCGGGCAGAGGGGGCCGGTGGAGTTCTGGGGCCCAGTCCCTAACAGGCTGCAGACCAGTACCAGTCCACAGCTTGGGGGTTGGGGACCGCAGAGGTAAAGGACAGAGGAAGAAAGAGAGGGAAAGAAGGAGGGTGAGAGAGAAAGAAACAGAAGACCCGGCTATATTCCTGAATTCCACTGAGTAAGTAATTTCATTTTCTTTGCTTCCTCATGGAATTTCACTCTCTTAGTTTCCAAACCTATAAAAGAAGCTCATGATACATACTCTGCTTATTTTCTATGGTTTTTGATGGCAATCTCACCCATCCATCTATCCATCCATCCATCCTTTGCCTATGTTATACCATGTACTTGTCTAGATGTTAGGGCTGTCAGGCAGAAAGATAAAGTTTACATACTAGTGGTAGAGAGGCCAATTATAAATAAATAACTGAGTAAATGGTATGCCAGTTGGTAATAAGAGCTATAAGAAAAAATAAAGCAGGGTAAAGGGATAAGTGATAGGTGTGGGCGAGGCTATTTTATACAGGCCGTCAAGGATATGAGTCTCCTCTGAGGATTTTATTGGGATTAACACGGGAAGCTACTACCAGTTATATGCCAAGGGCAGACATGGCCTTCTATTTTAAAATTCTCATTCTGGCTGTAAGTGAAGACCACAGGGATACAAGAGTGAAATTGGGGCAAACAGTCATTACAGAAGTCTTGGATTAGAAATAATAGTAGAGGAAGTCAGAATTGGTTATAGTTTGAATGGAATATATAGAGGGGTGTGTGTGTGTGTGTGTGTGTGTTGTTAAATAAAAATTATGAGAGGCCATTGATGGGGTTGAGCTCTGGTACTAGGTCCCAACAGACCAACCCAAAATGGAGTCATTCATGCTAATGTTCCACATTACCAAACTGAAACTTAAGATATTTATTTGCAAGATCTGACCTGAGAAATCAGGGCAGAGATTATAGCCACACCCCCAAATGGGCCAGTTTTCTGAAAAAAACAGGATATTCACAGCAACCTATCAAAAAAGTGCCCAGTCGACCTGAGCCGCCATGATAAGGAAGTCCCCTCTGCTTTAACCTAAGTAACCTGATGTTAGCCAATCAGCTTTTTGCATTATGCTGTTTCCTTGTTCCTGCTCAAGTTGCCTTACAAAAACCAACTGTTCTGCCATGCTGGGTGGAGCTCCTATTTTATAGACTGAATGCTCTCTGGTTCATGAGTTGCTAATAAAAGTCTTTAAAACTCAATTTGTTGAAATTTTGTTCTTTGACAATATATACACATACATGCATACATATACATATATATAAAAATATATAATGTTAATTTTAATAGAGGTTTAATATACATGCAAAAAAGTATGCCTTGATGAATGTTCATAAAGTGAACACACCGGTGTAACCAGCAGCCAGATCAAGAAACAGAACATTACCAGAACTCCAGAATCTACCTTCTCCCTGCTTTTCTGGCACTCCGGCCCCCCTACCACAGGTAATCAGTAATCCTGAATTCCAACACCATAGATTAGTTTAGCTGTTTTTGAACTTCACCTAAATAGAATGATATAGTATATGTTCTTTGTGCCTTGATTCTTTCACTCAATATTATGTTTGTGATATAAATGTTGTTACATGCAGTTGTAGTTGATTAGTTCTCATTGTGGGATAGTATTGTTTATACGTATATACTGCAATTTATTTATCCATTCCACTATTGATGAACATTTGGATTGTTCCTGGATTCGGCAATTACAAATGTAATGTGAAGAAAATATATATGTGATTCTCTTGGGTATATACCTAGTATTAGAATTCCTGAATCATGGGGTTCACATATATTCAGCTTTAGTAACTACTGTAAAATGGTTTTCTAAAGTGATTGCACCAATTCCTACTCTTACTAGGGTGCATGAAAAATAATGTATGTTGTTCTACATTATCGTCAACATTTGCTATTACCTGCCTTTTTAATTTGGAGTTTAGTGATATCATTATGTTGTGGGTTTTTTTTTGTTTTTTTTTTAAGAAACAGGATCTTGCTCTGTTGCCCAGGCTGGAGTACTGTGGCATGATCACAGCTCCCTGCAGCCTCCTACTCCTGGGCTCAAGTGATCCTCCTGCCTCAGGTTCCTGAGTAGCTAGGACTACAGGTATGTGCCACTGCGCCTTGCTAATTTTAAAATTTTTTTGTAGAGATGGGGTCTCACTATGTTGCCCAGGCTGGTCTCAAACTCCTGGGCTCAAGCAATTCTCCCACTTGGCCTCCCAAAATGCTGGTATTATAGGCATGAGCCACTGCACCCGGCCTATATTGTGATTTTAATTTGCATTCCATGATGACTAATATTTGGAAATCTTTCCATGTTTATTTGGATATCCTCTTGTAATTGCTTGTTCAAGTCTTTGCCCATTTTTCTTTTGGGTTGTCTGACTTTTTCTTGTTGCTATGTAGGAGTTATTTACATATTGTGGATATGAATCTGATAGACAAATTGTAAAAACTTTCTTCTCCTTGGTGGCTTGCCTTTTTACCCTCTTAATATTGTGGTTTGATGAATAGAGTTTTAATTGTAATACAGTACAATTTATCATTTTTTTTTCATTTATAGTTAACACTTCTGTGTCCTGCTTAAGAATTCTTTGCCTATTACCCTATTCCAAGGTCATAAAGATATTCTGTTAGGTTGTTTTGTTTGTTTGTTTGTTTCCTGAAAGCTTTATTGATTTACCTTTCATAGGGTTTTGTATATATTTTGACAGCCAAAATTCCTATTGACCTGGAAAGATGACATGAGGGAAAGCGATCAAATGAAGAATATATAGGACAATACTTCCCCTCATCTGCCCTAATTAAATAAACAATAGCTTCATTTTCTATTATTTTAAAAGTTACAATATAAAAATAAGACACTAGATTGTAAGCAACTTGAGGGAAAGACTGTGCCCTATGAGCTTTGTGTGTCTAGGTTCCAGGACAGTGACTAGTACAATGTGGGCATTCAACAAATATTAATGAATATATCCTTATTTTAGAAAGTTCGGTAAGCACATAAGGATATAAAGAAGCAACAGGGAAAAATGTCACCATATTCTTATTATCCAGAGAAATAGCAACAATTAACATTTTTACATTTTCCCTTTAGTATTTTCTAGATTTTTTTCTGTAAACATGGCTGTGATCATATTGTACATATAATTTTGCATACTGAATTTTTGCTTACCATATGACAAAAAACCCTCATTGTTAACATAATTTTTAATCCCTCCATGATGTCTGATGAAATGAATGTTGTGTAATTTACTTAACCATTGCATTAATGTTGGATATTTGTTTCCTTTTTTATCTATTATTATTAAAGCTGTTATGCACATCTTCGTACATAAATCTCTATCTGTATTTGTAATTATTTCCTTAGGATAGAATATTGCAAGTGGAATTACTGTTAAATTGATTTTCAGAAAGATTGCACCGATTTACACTTTCTATTAGTAATATACAAAAGACCCATTTCACTGTATCTTTGCCTGTATTAAGAATTACCTTTTTTTTTTGTAATTGAGGGCAAAAATAGATCTCCTTTTGGTTCTACTATAATAAGACTAAACATTCTTCATATGTCTGCTAGCACATATAATTTTCTATTTTGGAAACAATATGTTCATGTCATTTTGCTAATTGGTCTACTAGATTCTTCATTTTTTTAAATTAAGATTTTTCTTTTTTTTCTTTTATTTTTCTTTTTTTGAGACAGGATCTCACTCTGTTGCCCAGACTGTATCGGGGTGGTGCAATCATAGCTCACTGCAGCCTCCAACTCCTGGGCTCAACAGATCCTCCTCCCTCAGCCTCCTAAGTGGCTGGGATTACAGGAGTGCGCTGCCATGCCTGGCTAATTTTTTTATTTTTTGTAGAGATGGGGTCTCGCTATGTTGCCAAGGCTGGTCTCCAATTCCTGGGCTCAAGTGATCCTCCTGCCTTGGACTCCCAAAGTGCTGGGATTATAGGCATGAGCCACTGTGCCTGGCCCTTCATGTTATTAAATTGATTTTTATTAATAGGTGATATATTTTAGAGATTCTGCATTTATTGTATGTTATAAAATTTTTCCTATGTGTAATTTATTTTTTAGTATTGTATATAATATTTATGTAGATAATCTATCAGTTTCTTTCCTTCCTCCCTCTCTGTCCCTCTTTCTTTCGTTTAAACACTTAGAAACCAGAAATGTATTTGTGCTGGTTATTCTTGCTCCTCTATTTCCACACCTTGCTCTTCTCTGCTCTGCTTGGTGCTTGGGGAGACTGACCCCTCTATAGGCTGAATTCTCTTGAGCTCTGGCTTCTGGGGAAGGTTTTGGCCAATTAGAGACATAGGCAGGGGATTCCAGGGTAGAAGGAGACAGAGGCTATAGAATACTGATTCCTCCTGCTCCTTCCTGCCTTGTCAGGTGCTGCCAATGCTGAGCTCTTCCACAGTTAAAGTTACTTCCAGGTGGCTCTTCTCTCCTGGTTCTAACTCTCACTTAGGCCTAGGGGGAGTAATGGCTTCCTGCTGTTACTAGTCCTGCTGTTACTAGTAGGTGCCACAACATCCTTTGCTGGTTGCCTTAACCCTGACCACTGTTTAGCAACTGCCCCTTCACTAAATTCTCTAAGTAAAATTCTTTCAAATATACCATCTCTTTCTTGCTGGGACCCTGACTGAAAAAATATGTAGCTATATTCTAGCTCCTTCTAGGAAAGCACTCTGAAACGAAGTATGATACATTCTGCTTTTACGGAGTGGTTGCGATTGACCTCTTAAAACAAAATCCTTGGGCCCAGCAGTATGGTGCATGAGAATACTTTGCAATTTTTGAAGATCCGTTTTTTTCATAAGTAAACAAGGTACTGCTTTCAACTGTATTTCTCTTCACCTAATTTTTGGCATGATAATAAATATTTCAATGTTGAGAGTAAAACAATCACCTCTTAGCACTAACATGGTATTTCATTACCAATATTACAGTTATTGGTAAATGCTGCTCATATTGACACTTGGTGCTCAAAAGCCTTAACATCCTGCCAGAAGTTTTGCTATTTACAGCTAATTACAGAAGATTGCTAATTTCCTGATTTGCCACCATATATAAAGGATTTTAGCTCAGGAATAGTTGAAGTTAGGGAGCCAATTTGTATTATAATTACTTAAGCTTTGATTAAAGGAAACTGCTCTTGATTTACTTATTATTGCTTTTATATTTTATGCTGAATTCCAAGAATGCCAAGAAATTTTATGCACTAATTCAACTCCCTCTAGCTCTGTGGGTACACAAAGAAAATAGTATGTTAGCCAGAATGGCTGGCTCCTCTTTACTCAAAGTGGCTGTAGAAATAGTGCTGAAAGTCCCACTTTACATAAACAATTCTCTTAGCAGGCCAGTACAGAGTTTGAAATTTTACCATTCGTGAGTCATTCCTTTTGTGGTAAAAGCATCACAGAACAGTTTCGTTTCACTTCACCTGGAATAAACTGAATGTTCAGTCGGACTCTATGGGTATAGAAGATGTTAAGTATGGAAGCACAGTTTCAGAAAATAGTTTTGGCAAGCAATAAATCTAGAGTTTATTGGTGACAGACTTCAGCAGTTATATCTATGTGGGATTTCCCTGAGGGAATATTTCCTTCATCCTGGAAAGCAACTCCGGAGTCAGAAAAATTTGGGTTTGAATTCTGGTTCTGACGTTTATCTGTGTGACCTAGGTCAAGTTACTTAATCTTTCTAAGCATCTGTTTTCCTATGAAATAAGAATAATTATAGTGCCTGCCTTAAAGAATTGTTAAGATAACTAAATGAGATAATTTAATTACTTTTTAGTATTGTATATATTATAATATTTATATAGATGATCTATCAGTTTCTTTACTCCCCACCTTTGAATCCTAACATTGCTTAATGCAATACCTAGTACGTAAGTGTATTGCAAAAGCCCAATACTATAGTACTTGACTTTAAAAGCTTTCAGGGGTGTTTATGTGTACATCACCCTTTAGAAAAGTTTTTAAAAAGCCTTTAGAGATGGCATCCTAATGTTCAAGCATATCAGGATAGTACTAAATCAAAGAGATGTCTTTGGCTAGTAAAGTACACAGATATACTTCACTTTTCACAGCAAAGGGTAAAAACAAAACAAAACTTTAAGGAGTACTAAGAATGCCAAAAATGTTTCAGAAAATAATTTTTGAAAAATTAACATAAATTGTGGCGTTCTTTAGCTATCTTTCTACTTCAGAAGACTGAATGTTCAAAGATTTGTCTTTGAAAATGAATAAAAACCAAATTTTGGATCATTACTCTAGCATTACATTTTCTTAATCTTAATCCTATCCCAGGATTGTAGAAAAATAAAAGGTATCAAAGAAATGGGTTTCTCTGTATTGTCTTTTGGTCACTTAAGATTATATTTTGATAAACATTTAAGACTGAGCTATTTTTACACTCATGTTTATGGAGAATGCTAATCATTATCTGAATACAACTTTTAACAGGTAAAATTCTACCTATGCTATGCAGAGCTGTTTTTTGGAAGTCATCAGGATTAATTTAGAAAGTATTGGTGTTTTAGGGCAATAAAGTTCACATGTAGTAAGAGAAATTTATCTTAATCTTTCCCAAATTTTGTGGGACTGTACTAATCAATGCATTAAGTGGCATTTAAAAGGGAAGAAAAGAACACAAAGATACCTAAAGTTTCCAAAATATAATATTTAATAATATGTAATTGATCATGACTTTATCTTGTTTCGTTTCCGGTAAGGATAAAAATAAACAAGACATTTTTTTAGGAGTGAGTTTTTATACTTCCGTGATTAAACAGGCAATCCTGCCATACTGGGGGCAGATATCATGCACAAGGGGCTTTGCAGTAGTGTAAAGGTTCAAACTGTTGGTGTGTTTCCAGTGTTTGTGATGAGTCAGGTCCCCTCCCCTCTCCCCAGCAGTCGGGGAAAGTTTTCTAATTCCTGCTGCCTCCCCGTATCTGTAATCACAAAGAACAATCTGTCAAAGAAAAAAGACATTTTCTGTTTGGTTTCTTCTTTACTGACTTCTTGCCACTCTCTCCCAGAGGCCATTGTAAAAGAGTATTTAGCTATGTAGATGTGGCCAAAGCTGGCTTTTCATAAAATCTTATGATTTTCTCCCAATCACATGAACTTCACAATCACATGAGCTTTACAAACTCACTGTCCACTTTTGTCTTTATCTGGAGGTCCTGTGAAACTGAAATGACATTCAGTTGTTTCTGTAGCAACAAGTTTTAACCATGGGATTAGAAAAATAAACATTGGTAAAAGTAGGAACTGTTTTCTGAAAGATGTAGGATTAGTTAACTCAAGCAATGTTTATTGTAGGCCTACTGTGCATGCAGCACTATGCTAGTCACTATAAAATATCTCTCAACCAAAAAACTTAGCAAAGCATAGGATAGATTTTAGACTGAGAAGTAAAATAATTTCACCCTGGTTATTATCAATTTTGTCCTTGGGGACCTTCTTTTTGGATTTCTGAATCTAAATGCATTTGGCTTTCCTGTTCTCTTTTCAGAACACATATAGTCTAGAAACCACAATAATATGGTTGGAAAATGCTTGCCTCATTTCCACACATTCTAAACTTTTTAGACTATTATGCCATCACTTTTTTTGTAAGAAAAGTGCTGAGTTTCAGATGGACAAGAATATGAAAATAAAGCATTGTTGTGCTATTATACAAAATGTTACAGAATGTCACAGATATGTATTTTATAGCCACTCTTCCCAGCCTGTCCGTTTAATTACTTTATGGCCATGCCATTCATGAGCCATATAGTCATTCTAAAATACACAACAATAAAAACTTTATTACATGTCACCCCATATTTTTATACAGACATATATTTTTATATTTACAGCTAGAGTTACTTTATACTGAGGCAATGACTTGGAGGATTAATATTCTAATTCTAAACTTTTATAGTTTTAGAAATCAGAAAGCAATGTTTACAAGGACTTGGAATCTGTGGTATTGAAGCAAAATGTCAGAATCTAGTGGTGTAAGCTCTAGGACACTAAAAAATATGTTCATCTTGTACTTTGCAGATCCGCTAGCTTCTTTTCTGTTTACATAATAACAACTCCCCACAATGCTTAGCTAAAGCCAAAGCAAATAAACTAAACTTGGGAATAAAAACTGTAAGTGGTACCAGCCTTCATCTAGTGGAAGCCTACAGAATTTTACTTTTTTTAACATTACACTTGCATAACTAACAAAAATCTCAATTTGATGAAAAGCACAATCATTTTTGATCTTCATATCACCTTACTTTTCCTTTGCAATGTTTTTAAAGTTGCTTTTATTAATGTACTGGTCTGTACATCAGTAAATTATTATTAATTTTTCTTTATTATCTTTGTTTTGTTTCTATTTTATTCATGCCATTGAACTGTAAATTTTTACTGCCAGGTTTTAATCATTTCCCCCTTTTTCTTACTTGACCTTTACATCACTGCAAATGTTCAACCTGAAAGATTTGATGATAGAGGTTATCTTTAGCTGAACACTTACCTTTCTGAGCCTCAGCAAAAGTTGTGTGTATGTGCATAAATAAGCCACTAGCAATATAATGTGATGTACATATTTCATTTCACTGAGCTTTAGTTTTCCCCATTTGTTAAGAAGTGGTATGGCTTAGATTAAAGGGTTATTATGAAGATTAGAAATTTTACATATACAGCTGGCACAAAAAGGGGCAAATAAAAAAATAATAAAAACAATTATTGTTGTTGTTGCAGGGAAAGGGCTGAACAAAATGGCCTTAACTGGTATGGGAAGGTACAAGCATTAAGAGGAGATTCAGCTCCGAGAGGAAGAAAATGAAAAATTTGTCCTAGCTCATCTCTGGAAAAATACATAATTTCATAGCCTCAAGGTGTCTGCTTCTAATCTATAGCACAACTTCAGTGAAGTATCAGGTTATCAAAAAGTTCTCCCTATTAACCAGGTATCTGTTTTTTTACCAGGTATCCATTATTAATTAGAGTTAGTATAATATATATTATAATTTAACTCTAATGCAATTAATCAAAGATCTCTATAGCCTGGAACATATTAATAGTAGGCAGTTTTTTTTCTTATGACATAGTCCAGATGAAGGGTTCTACCATTTGTAGAGTCAGAAACATAAATTCCTCCTTTTGCTCTCCTGCCCTAACATACCCACCTCACACACCTGTTTACTCTTTGCTTGCAGGTAAATGTGTCCATCTGCTAGGGCGTGATCTCCATGAGATGCCATTCTGTTATTTAAAGAGCAGATGCCAAAGATCAAATTTTCTCTACACTTGTGAATATGAAATAGTCTTCTTAGGGACATTAAAATGGAGCTAGTCTCATTGATTATAGGGAAATTTAGAATGAAATTACTGAATTATCTGCTGAAATCTTTTCAGACATATCTGGTTTCACCCTAGGTTATGGATATCTCATGTAGATTGTTTTTCCAAGCTTCTGCCCAACCAACCTGGTGCTTACAACCCAGCTCAGGCAGCAAGCAAGCGGTCCTGGTTGGATGGCCATCTGATGGCTTCCTCCTGCTACCTCCTTCCCTCTGCTATAAACCCAAATCACCTCCTCCCCACTCACTTTCCTCCACACCCAAAGTTTTCTCAGTTAACAGCTCACTGCTCAGCGAATCTACTTCTTAAAGTGTATATATCCTTTCAAATTCCCGGTCTTGTTACTTTCTCTTTCTCTTCAATTTCTTGTCCTGTTGTCATAGGAAGATCTCTTCTTAGCTCACCAGATTGCCTTCTCTTACCTTTCTCTTTTATTCCATTTATGAACAAGACACAACCACTACCACAACAACAGAACAAAACAACTCCTTGCCTTGAAAAGAATAGAAAACCTCTGAAAATAAATTGAAAATGTCTTTAATACTTGGTATTGCAGGGACAAGGAAAGCTACGTACTTCTGAGTGAAATTAGAAGTTATACAGGACCATTAGCTTGTAAGAATTCCCTGAAGTCCCTCTCAGAATATCAAAAGACTCTATCTACATCCTCATCTGGCTTTTCCTCAATAGCCAGTGTTCAATATGAATAGATAATTTGCTTCTATTCAATTATATTGTTCTATCTTTTATTTTTGCAAATGGGTAGTATTTCTATTTTATTAATGATAAATAAGCTTTATGGGCAAGTCTGAGAGAGCAGATTAGAACATTATTTCTATGGGAATACACATTTCTAAATTAAAACAACCAGATTACCAACAAAGAGTTCATGAACTGAGAGCTTCCTGGAGTGGGAACTGATTTACACTCTGATTTCTCATTTGGTAACAATTTCACTATGTTAGCTTCTCCTTTTGCATAAAGATTCAGGGACTTGGTGCTATAGGGAAGGGAAAAAGGGCTTCCCTTCACTCTCCTAGGTTCTTTGGCTAGGCTAGCTGGGCTACGAATTAAGTTGGCATAAGATAGATTAAGAGGAGAAAACCCATATTGAATTATGTACATACGCATGAGAGTCCCACAAAATATGGGACTCCAGGAAGGATCAGATGATTGAAATTTATATAGCATCCTGAGCTACAGAAAGGAATAGGGGCTTGGGGCTTCTGGGGGGATTCTGGTGACACAAGTTGTGGGAGGGTGAGGGAAGGAAATGCATGGTAAAGAAAGATTGTCTTGTTACGCAGATAAAAAGTCACTCAGGTAACAAAGGTTGTCTGAGAGCAGCCCTCAAAAGAATAGGTGCGTCTGTCTGAGTGTGGATCAACCTCCTCCTGTCTTCTCTCCTGTGATCAGTGTTAATTTTCCCTGGTTGATAAGATTCCCAGGGAGGGGATTCATGACCAATAGAGTTCCTTTTGGAGGCCTTCTTTAGGCAGATAAGGGGAGCTAGGAGAAAGACTCTGCCTGCATCCACTGTTCCCCAAGTGCCCTCAGTTCAAAGTAAAAAGCATACCAAAGTATCATATTTTGTGTTGGCATTTCCTGAGCTTCTTCAGTGCGATAGCAGAAAATCAGAATAGACATCCTAGTAAAAAAATTCACCTCTATTTCAAATAATGCATATTGAGAAGTTGAATTGAATGATGCAGCAAATAAAATATTTATTTCTTATATGCAATATAGATGAGTCAATGTCGCTCTGAGAAATTTAACTTTTTAATTTGCTAACTTGGTGTTTGTATTTCATTAGCAATTGCAAATGAATAATCTGTTATTCTCTTACAAGTGTCAAAAAGATGATGTTGTGGGAAAAGCAGCTCCAACGCACTACTCCAGCATGACTGGAAAATGTATTCACTCTTCATTGTTCTTTGCTACTCCCTGAATCCCCTGGCTTGATTTCTGCAGTAGCAGGTACCAAAATCTAAAGTAGGATTGTGAAACTCTCTTAACAGTATACACAGCAATCCAGTCGTCTGAAACATATGTAAATCTTCTACTACATATTGTGTAATTAACTATACACAATTAATATTATATAAATATCATGGGTACAATAAATAGACATAAAATCATGCATCCACATTCACAATATTAAAAGATACCCAAATAGCTTTAGTAAAGAACATAAAACTTACTTTCCTTTTGGAAAAAAAAATTTTCTGTTTAACAGTCTTGGTAAGAATACCACCCTATAAACTATGCACTTAAGATATAAAGAACAATGTAACACTTTTAACTTCACCAGAAATATCAAACCATTCATTATAAATCATTCATTAAACTTAATGAATTCTTTTATATGGGAACATGCTTTGAACAAAATAATATTTGTATGGCTTATTAAAATTAGACAAGGTTACTATACTTGAGCTTCTTACTTTGTTGCATATAATTAAAAAATATTCTTTAGATAAGGTGTATTCTTGCATCTCCTTGAGACACAAACACACACACATATACATTCTCTCTCTCTCTCTCTCTCTCTCTCTCTCACACACACACACACACACACAGAAACCCTTTTTGTTATTCTCTTCTATATGTATTCACTTAACTCCCAGTAGAAGACAGCTATAAGCTACAGGGAAAAAATGCAATTTTTTGTTCAGTAAAGTACAGTCATGCATCATTTTAATGATGGGGATGTGTTCTGAGAAATGCGTAATTAGGCAATTTCATCATGGGAACATCATAGAGTATACTTACATAACCCTAGATAGTGTACCTTACTACACACTTAGGCTTTATGGTATAGCCTATTGCTCCTAGGCTATAACACTGTTAACAGGACAGTACTGTTACTGTACTGAATATTGTAGGCAAATGTAACACATTAAATATTTGTGTATCTAAACATACGAAAGGTACAGTTAAAATACAGTATAAAAGATAAAATATGGTACAACTGTATAGGGCACTAACCATGAATGGAGCTTGCAGGACTGGAAGTTACTTTGGGTGATTCAGTGAGTGAGTGGTAAGTGAATGTGAAGGCCTAGGATATTACTGTACCCTACTGTAGACTTTATAAACACTGTACACTTAGGCTGTACTAAATTCATAAAATTTTTTTCTTTAATAATAAATCTGCCTTACCTTACTGTAACTTTTTTTACCATATAAATTTTAATTTTTTTTACTTTCTATTTCGTAATAACACTTAGCTTAAAACGTAAACACATTGTACAGCTGCACAAAACATTTTCTTTTTTCATATCCTTATTCTGTAAGTTTTTTTCTACTTATAAAAGTTTTTTTACTACTTTTTAAACTTTTTTTGTTAAAAACTAAGACACACACACACATTAGCCTAGGTATACACAGGGTCAGGATCATCAATATCACTGTCTTCTACCTCCCATATTGTCTCACTGGAGGATCTTCAGAAGCAATAGATGACAAAGGGAGCTGTCATCTCCTATACTAATGCCTTGTTCTGGACTATCTTCTAAAGGACCTGCTTGAGGATGTTGAAGGAAATCAAAATATTTTACCCATATATATATATACACATATATATATACACACATATATATATATGTATATTTCAAAAGATTTAGGGTAGGGGGTACAGGTGTTTTTTTGTTACATGGATGAATTGTATAGTGGTGAAGCCAGGGCTTTTAGTGTACTCATCACCCAAACAGTATACATTGTACTGAAAAGGTAGTTTTTGATCCCTCCCTCTCAACCCCCTCTCCCTTCTGAGTATCCCAAGTCCATTGTATCACTCTGTATGAACACGTATACCCATTCTTTAGCTCCCATTTATAAGTGAGTACATGAAGTACTTGTTTTGCCTTCCTGAGATACTTCACTTAGGATAATGGTCTCCAGTTCCATCCAAGGTGCTGTGAAAGACATTGTTTCATTCTTCTTCACAGCTGAGTAGTATATGCACACACACCACATTGTCTCTATCCACTCACCAGCTGATGGGCACTTAGGTTGATTCTGTATCTTTGCAATTGTTTATCGTGCTGTGATAAACATATGATTCCAGGTGTCTTTTTAATATAATGACTTATTTTCCTTTGGGTGGATACCCACTAGTGGGATTGCTGGATCAAATAGTAGATCTTTTAGTTCTTTGAGGAATCTCCATACTGTTTCCTACAGAGGTTGTACTAATTTGCAGTCCCACCAACAGCGTGCAGGTGCTCCCTTTTCACCACATTTGTGCCAATATCTACTGTTTTTTGACTTTTTAATAATGGCCATTCCGACAGGGGTAAGGTGGTATCTCATTGTGGTTTTAATTTGCATTTCCTTGATGATTAGTGATGTTGAGTATTTTTTCATATGTTTGTTGGCTTCTTTTGGAAAATGTCTGTTCATGTCTTTTCCCCGCGTTTTAATGTTTTTTTTTTTTTTAATATTCTTGCTGATTCATTTGATATACTTGCACATTCTGGATATTAGTCCTTTGTTGGATGTATAGTTTGTGAATATTTTCTCCCATTCTGTAGGTTGTCTATTTGTTGATTATTTCTTTTGCTGTGCAGAAACTTTTTGGTTTAATTAAGTCCCACTTATTTATTTTTGTTTTTGTTGTATTTACTTTTGTGGTCTTAGTCATAAATTCTTTGCCTAGGCCATTGTCCAGAAGAGTTTTTCCTGTGTTTTCTTCTAGAATTTTTATGGTTTCAGGTATTACATTTAAGTCTTTACTCCATCTTGAGTTAATTTTTTGTGTATGGTGAGAGATAGGGATACAGTTTCATTCTTCTGCATGTGGCTGTCCAATTTTCCCAGTACCATTTATTGAACAGGGCATCCTTTCCCTAGTGCATATTTTGTACTGCTTTGTTGAAGATCAGTTAGTTGTAGGTGTATGGTTTTATTTTTGGGTTCTCTACTCTCTTCCATTGATCTTTGTGTCTACTTTTATACCAGTACCATGCTGTTTTGGTTACTATAGCCTTATAGTATAATTTGAATTTAGACAATGTGATGCCTCCAGATTTGTTCTTTTTGCTTAGGATTGCTTTGGCTATACTGACCAAATTCCATATGAAATTTAGAATTTTTTTTTATAATTCTGTGAGAAGTGACATTGGTATTTTGATGGGAATTGCACTGATTCTGTAATCATTTTGAGTAGTATGAACATTTTAACAATACTGACTCTTCTAATCCATAAGCATGGGATGTTTTTCCATTTGTTCGTCATTGATGGTTTCTTTCATCAGTGTTTTGTAGTAATTCTTGCAGAGATCTTTCACCTCCTTGATTAAGTATATTCCTAGGTATTTTATTTTTTTCCAGCTATTGTAAATGGTATTGAGTTCTTGATTTAATTCTCAGCTTGGCTGTTATTAGTGTATAGAAATGCTACTTATTTGTGTACATTAATTTTGTAACCTGAGATGTTATTGAATTTATTTATCAATTCTAGGAGTCATTTGGAGGAGACTTTAGGGTTTTCTAGATACACGATCATACCATTGGCAAGTAGGGATAATTTGGCCTCCTCTTTTCCAATCTGGATGTCCTTTATTTCTTTCTCTTGCCTAACTGCTCTGGGTAGGACTTCCAGTATTATGTTGAATAGAATTCATGAAAGTGGGCATCCTTGTCTTGTTCCAGTTCTTAGGGGGAATGCTTTCAACTTTTCCCCATCCAGTATGATGCTGGCTGTGGGTTTGTCTTATATGGCTTTTATTGTTTTAAGGTATGTTCCTTCTATGCCTAGTTTGGTAAGGGTTTTTTATCATGAAGGGGTGCTGGATATTATTGAATTCTTTTTCTGCATCTATTGAGATGATCATATGGTTTTTGTTTTTAATCTGTTTATGTGGTGAATCACATTTATTGATTTGCATATGTTGCACCATCCTTGCATCCCTGGGATGAAAACCACTTGATCATGGGGAATTATTTTTTTGATGTGCTGTTGGATTCAGTTTGCTAGTATTATGTTGAGGATTTTTGCATTTATGTTCATGAGGACTATTGGTCTGTACTTTACTTTGTTTTTGTTGTGGCCTTTCCTGGCTTTTGTATTAGGGTGATACTGGCTTCACAGAATTAGTTAGGAAGGATTCCCTCCTTCTTGATGTTATAGAACAATTTTAGTAGGATAGGTACCAGTTCTTCTTTGTAAGTCCGGTAGAATTTGGCTATAAATTCATCTGGTCTTGGGCTTTTTTTTTTGGTGAGGTTTTTAATTACTGATTCAATCTTGTCATTTGTCTGTTCAGGATTTCTATTTCTTCCTGATTCAAGCTTGGGAGGTTGTATGTTTCCAAAAATTTATCAATTTTCTCTAGATTTTCTAGTTTTATGCATAGAAGTGTTCACAGTAGACTCAGATGATCTTTTGTATTTTTGTTGTATCAGTTGTAATGTCTCCTTTTTCATTTCTGATTGAACTTATTTGAATCCTCTCTCTTCCTTTCTTGGTTAATCTAGCTAGTGGTCTATCAATTTTGTTTATCTTTTCAAAGAACCAACTTTTTGTTTCACTGATCCTTTGTATTTTTTTTTTTGTTTCAATTTTATTTAGTTCTGCTCTTATCTTTGTTAGTTCATGTCTTCTGCTAGCTTTGGGTTGGTTTGTTCTTGTTTTTCTAGTTTCCCGAGGTGTGACATTATGTTGTTAATTTGTGATCTTTCTGTCTTTTGGATGTAGGCATTTAGTGCTATGAATTTCCCTGTTAGTACTGCATTTACTGTATCCTGGAGATTTTGGTAGTGTGTGTCATCATTGTCACTCAATTAAAAAAGTTTTGATCTCCATCTTGATTTCATCATTGACCCAAAGATGGTTCAGCAGCAGGTTGTTTAATTTCCATGTATTTGTATGGTTTTGAGAGTTCCTTTTGGAATTGATTTCTAATTTTAGTCTACTGTGGTCTGAGAAGATACAGAGTATGATTTAAATTTTTCTGAATTTGCTGAGACTTGTTTTGTGGCTTAACATATGGTCTATCTTGGAAAATGTTCCATGTACTGATGAGAAGAATGTATATTCTATAGTTTTTGGGTAGAATGATCTGTAAATGTCTGTTAGGTTCAGTTGTTCTAGAGTCCTGTTTAAGTCCAGTGTTTCATTGTTGATTTTCTGCCTCGATGATCTGTCTAGTTTTGTCAGTGGAGTGTTCAAGTCCCCCACTATTGTTATGTTCCTGTTTATTTCATTTCATAGATCTAGTAGTATTTGTTTTATGAATATGGGAGCTCTGGTATTAGGTGCATATATATTTAGCATTGTTATATCTTCTTGTTGAATTGATCCCTTTATCATTATATAATGACCATCTTTGTCTTTATTTACTATTGTTGATTATTCTGTTTTGTCTGATATAAGATTAGCTACTCCTGCTTGCTTTTGGTTTCTATTTGCATGGAATATTTTTTCCACCCCTTTACCTTGAGTCTATGAGACTCTTTACAAATCAAACGGGTTTCCTGGAGAAAGCAGATATTTGAGTTGTGGTATTTTTAAAAGTCTCTTTGACATATTTTGAGATGGCTGTCAGAGAACCAGTAAACAGAAGTAGCCCTGCAGAGCTGTCTTTTGTGGGGGAAATTTACTTCTGTAGAGAATCTGCATTGATGCAGCCAGACCTTTCCCAGTCTGGATCTAGGAGAGATTAACTGCAACTCTGATACCTTTAAACATCTGAAAGAAACATTTATCATCTATGATCTCTGAGGGCTGCTACCTATGAGGTTTCATCTACATAACATGACCACCTTTGCTAACCAAGCCTCCTCTTTTCTCCCTCCCATAACCTGTCTTTCCACTGTAAGCTGATTTACCACCATAACCTGGTTTGGGCCATGCTCTGAGTACTTGTTCTTTGTGTAACATCAATATGGTATACTGTATCCCATTGGGAAATTGGGTAACACACTGTGGTTCTCCCCATGTGCACATAAATAAATTTTGTATGCCTTTTCTCCAATTAATCTGCCTTTTGTGAGTTTATTTTTCAGCAAACCTTCAGAGGGAGAAGGGGAAGTTTTCCCTTGATCCCTACACTGTTTTACAGTTAACTTTTTTTTTCAATAACTAGAGTACACTCTAAAATAATGATTAAAGTATAGTGCTGGGGTTTAGAAAATGATACCCCTAAAGGAAGGCCTCAGAAGCAGCTCTTTCTGATCTCCTTCTGCCCTCCTATCTCTGGCCTCTCATTCTCCCCCATGCTAGCCATAGAAACTAGAATCCCTCTTTCCCAAGGCAGGTCACAGAAACCAGAACCCTTTTCCCCAAAGCCAGCCATAAAACTTAAAAATATTACTCTAGCTCTACCCCCCCTCATCTTTATGAGTAAAAACTGGCCAAAAAGAAATTATCTAACCTACTTTGATTGTAGGTTATAAGACCCCTATTCCAGAGAGGGTCCTGGCTCATACCCAGAAGGAAGGAATGCTGCACAGAGAGGCCAAGAAAAATCTGAACAGACAGGCCTTGCTGGGTTCCCCACTCAGTCTATTAGCATTAGATCATACCCTTTTGGTCCAATCATATTTCTATACAGTTGTCCATACTTTATTGAATCTAAGCATAAAAATGGGCATTTTCCTTCTACGTTTGGGTCTTCCTTCTGAAGGCTCCCATATCAGGTAAAACTATGATCAAATAAAGTTGTATGACTTTCCTCCAATTAATGTGCCTTTTTTCAATTCATTTTCAATGAACCTTCAGAGGACAAGGGGAAGTTTTCCCTTGGTCCCTACAATAGTATAGTAATTACATACACCAGTAACACAGTCATTTATTATCATCATCAAGTATTATGTTCTATAATTGTATGTGCTATACTTTTATATTACTGGCATCACAGTAGGTTTACAACAGCATCAACACAAACACATGAGTTATGTGTTGTGCTATGACATTCAGATGGCTATGACATCACTAGGTGATAGGAATTTTTCAGCTCCATTATAATCTTATGGGACCACTGTTGTTGACGACCAAAATGTTGTTATGTGGCTCATGACTGTATATGCTCCAGTGTTGAAGAGTAAATTAAAGTAAGGACAGGGAATTTCTTTGCTTTTGTTTATATAAATGTGAAAATGGATTACTATTTAAGAAGAGTGTGCAAAATAATTTTTCATATTCTAATAAAATGGCCAGTTTTAATAACATTTTGAACAAAAAAAAAAATTCCTCCCAGACCAAGGTATTTTTTTTAAATAGGGAAAGACAGTGCTAAAATTCAGTCTGAAGTCTTTGTTTTTCTTATCTTCCTTTTTAATCCTCCCCCTCTTGCTCTTTCTCCCAAAGAATGAATGAATCTGTCAAGAATTATCAATCTGATGTGTGATAAATGGTTTCTAGTTATTTAATTTTCATTTCCTGATGACCAGTGCAGCAGATAACTTTTCCCAAAATGGTTGCCACAATATACTCCAACCCACATTTCTCTTAAATGTGACTTTGAGATCTTTCTATCAAGAGGTAGGGTCTATATCCCCTTCCCTTGAATCTAGGATGGTCTATGACTAAGGCTGAACTGCCACTATGACTTTTGAGCTAGGTCATAAAAGATGATACAACTTGTGCCTGGTTCTCTTGAGAGACTCAAGTTTGGAATCCAGCCATCATGTTGTGAAGAATCTCAGGACACTTGCAGAGGCTACATAGGTTTCTGGCAGACAGCTCCAGCCTACATCAGCATCAACCCACACACTTGTAAGTGAAGATGCCTCTGGAAGATATCAGTCCCCAGCTGTCGAGTCACCACCCAGCTTTTGAGTCTTTCCAGCTGAGACTCCAGACATTGTGGAGCAGAGACAAGCAGCCCACATTGTAACCTGTCCAAATTTCTGACCTTCAGAGTTCTTAACATAATACAATTATTATTTTATGTCACTAAATTTTGGGGTGGTTTGTCACACTGCAGCAGAAAGCTGCAAGAACCAGCGAGGTCGATCATCTTTTGATATGTTTATTGACTGTTTGCATTACTTCTGTGTACTGACTATTCATAAACTTTGCCTGTTTGGCTCTTGAGTTGTTTTTGTATTGCTCATATTTTCTGCATATTAATCCTACTTTTGTTACATATATTGTAAATATATTCAACCAGTTGCTTGTTAGGTGATACAGAAGTTTGAATTTCATGTAGTTGTTCATTTTTTTCCTTTTTTAATTTTGGGAATTTGGGTCCTTTTTAGGGAAAGGCTTTACCAATGGAAGATTATAAAAATATCCTATACTTTCTTCTAGTTCTTTTATACCTTTTTTATGATCAACTCCTTAATCTACCTTGAATTTATTGTTTTTTATGGTGTGGGGTAGTGGAAATTTAACTCTTTTTAAATGGATGGTCAGTTGTCTTTATACAATTTATTTAAATAATTCATTCTTTCTCCACTGATTTATGCCACCTTCATCAACCAAATTCTTAAACATATACCTATTTCTGAACTCTTATTCTGACCCATTGATCTATTTGACAATAACTATAAAAATATCATTTTATTTTAATTTCTATAACTTTTTGATATGTTGATATCTGGTAGAACAAGTGACCTGGCCTAATTCCCCACCAAAAAAAATTTCTTGGCAGATTTTAAGCATTTCACCTTTTAGATGGATTTCAGAATCAACTTACCAAATGTCTTGAGAAAATTGATTTGACTTTATAGATTAAGGTGTGGCAAACTGATATATTTATTATATTGTGTCTTCTTGTACATGAATATAGTATATTTATCCAGGTCACCCTTAGGTCCTTTGGTAAAGTTTTAAGAGTTCTCTTCATTCATTCATGCTCAATTCTTTTAGATTTAGTCCTAAAGGTTTTTGTTACTGTAAATAGTTTTTTAAAATATTATATTTTTTAATTGGTCATTGCTGAAGTATAGCAAAATTATTGAATTGTGTGTGTATGTGTTTATATCTATACATATCAAAATATATTTTATATTCTTATATTCACCTTTCTTTTTTGTTTTTTATTCCTTTATTAGTTGCCATAGGTTTTCAGTTGGTTCCCTTGAATTTTCTCTTGAATTTTAGTTGACCATCACTTTGAATTGTAGTTACTCTATACTAACTTTCTGTGATTAAACAAAGATTAATATATATCAAACAGAGCCAGTTTTAAAATGCAAATTATGTATCACCTAATATTTTCTAAATTTTAGAAAAGTTTTCATCAAAGTTTTTTTAATCAACTTACTATTTAGTTACCTAGAACAGGGGTTGGTAAACTACAACCCATTGGCCAAATATGACCTCCTGCCTGGCTTTGTATAGTCCCCAAGCTGAGAATAGTTTTTAAATTTTTAAATAATTAAAAAAAAATCAAAATAATAATCTTTTGACATATGAAAATTAAATGAAATTCATATTTCAGTATCCATAAAGTTTTGTTGGAACCAGTCATGCTCACTTGTTTATGTATTATCTAGGATCACTTTCCAATTACAATGGCAGAGCTGAATAGTTGCCACATAGACTGTATATGTTGTTCTTATTGCTTTGAAGTGCTGATAGGTGCACTGCAAATCATACTGATGTAGTTATAACTTGACTGTGTTTCAAGTGCCATGTTGTACTGTGACATCTGATTTTTTTTCAAATTACTACTTTACACCCATCATGTCAAAACAAGAAAAGAAGAGAGAAGTCAACTTCAAATGGCATGTACAGAGGAATGTGGATGACTGTTATCAAATTAGATGGCAAATAATTGTGTTTATTGTGTAATAATACTTTGGCCACAAAATATAATATCATGGGTATTACTAAACACTCATCACATTATTCCCAACTCACCAGTAAGCAATAGTCATAAAAATTTTTAAAAAAATTAAATTGGATATCTCATCACAACAGAATTTTTTCCCCACAAAAATAAAAAGTGAATATAAGACTACATCTGAAATAATTTTTTAGGTGGCTCATTTGCTTCCTAAGCAAGGAAAGTTGTTTGCTGATGGTGAGTAAATTAAATTGTGTTTGATTGTAGCAGTCAAAATTATCCAGAGAAGACAAACTTATTTAAGACTATTAGCTTTTTGGTGGAAAACAATGCTTACATGGTTGAGAATATTGGGAGCAACATCAATTGCTGATTACAAAGCAAGGTAAATTATTTTAAGTGGTTTTCCTTGCCTCTTGGTAAGTTGGCAGACATAACTGATCCTACTCAGGTGTTTCAGTTGTTATCTATTTGAGGAGTTAACCCTGAGTTTGAAGTGACTAAAGAATTAGCCTCAATGAATAGTCTGCACTGTAAAACTATAGGTGAGAATATTTTCAAAAAGTTGAGAGAACACAAATTCAGTATAATCTGAAGCGGAATCTGCTAAGATGTGTTCCAATTGATGGTAGTAAAAATATTTGTTTCTAAGCAGAAAAGAGGCTTAGTTGTACAAATTTACATAGCTTGTTAAAATTTAAGGCTTTTTAAGCCTATAGTTTATTCATTGTATTATTCATCAGTAGGTGCTTTGTGGAAAACATTTAAATCTATTATGTGTAATTGAAACAGTAGAGTCAATGGTGAGATTCATTCATTTTTGTGGAATTAATGATCATTAGTTATGTAAATTTTTGTCAAAATAGAATTTGAGTATCCTACTTCTCTACCATACAGCAGATCAATTGCTAAGCAGTAGTAACATTTTATTGTGCTTTGTTCAAGCTCAGGGCCAAGATTGAAATTTTTATGAATACGACATACCACCATCAACTACTATAATTAAACACTGAATGGTTTTGGAAATGAGCTTTCCTACAGACTTCATAATGTTTCTTAACAAATTCAACCTAAAATTACAAGGCAAAACAGTACTTAAAAGTGAAATTTATACTGTGGTAAAGTCATTTCAGTGACAACTAAGATTGTCTGAATCACATGTAATATCAAGCTGTTTTCTACATTTTCTGTGCTGTCAAAAGTTAAAACAAGAAGCAAGACCTCCATTTCCACACAAATGTGCAGTAGATATATCTTCTGAGTTCAAACTACAATTCCAGCAGTGTTTTTTTTTGGAATTTGATGCAAGCACAAATGAAATTTCCATATTTCAAAATCCATTTAACTGTGTGATTGAGGAGCTTCCACCTACCCTTCAATTGGAAGTAATTAATGTAATGACATGCTAAAAGGCAAATACCAAGAGAACAATCTAATAGGATTCTTTAAGTGCCTCCCAAGTAATGACTGTGCTAAATTAAAATCATATGCTCATGGACAGATAATAGTATTTGACAGTACCTATCTGTGTGAAAAGACATTTTCCAAGATAAAATATGTAAAATCTCATTATGAATCAGCATTAACAGAGGGGCATGGACAATTGATTCTCACAATAGAAAACACTAACTTTGAACTCCAATTAACTGAAATGTTATCCCTCCCCCACCATAAAATAATTCCTTATTTCTCATCAATAGCCCTATATTATAGAAAATTGTACTCAATTATTATTAAAATTTTCAATTTCTATCAATAAAGATTTGTGGAAATTTGTTTTCTTTCTTGTTTAATGCATATGTAATATCCTTGATTTTGCCTGTTGGCTTGCAAAATCTAACATCTACTCTCCGATCCTTTACAGAAAAAAGTTGCCAATCCCTGACCTAGAATATTCTCTTATGCCTCTTATTGTCAAAGGTGCCTAGTAAAGATAATTCTCAAAATCATTTCATAAGCTCGTATTTGTTGAGTGCTTACTATGTGCAAAGCTGTTTCCTTGTGAGAGAGGCACTAATATTTCCAATTTATAGTGTGGTGAAATTGAAGTTCAGAGCATTTCCCAAGGTCATACACTAGTAAGGGAATTAACCATGATTTAAATCCAGTCTTCCTGGCCACAAAGCCTAGGTTGTGTGGCCTTGAGGAAGTTACTTAACCTCTCTGAGCCTCAGTTTTTTTGTAACTGTAGTACTACCTATATCACAGGATCAATTTAAACATTATATTAATTAATATGTGGAAAGCACTTAGAATAGCTCCAGTGGAGAGCAGTCAGAAATGGGCTGGAGGTTCAATTACAGGATGGAGATTGATAAAATATTTTATTATTTAGACGGAGTTTTTGGAGAACAGTTCCCAATTCAGCTGGGAATTAGAGCTTTTCACTTATTATGAAATCTGTGCTATTGGGTTGAAGTTTGTTAAGAAAAAGAACCTAATATGTAATAAACATGCAAAAATTAAATATCACATTTAAATATGACCAATGCAGATATACTAAGTAGTTGAGAAAGCCAGTTGGGGGTCATACTCACTTGGGCTTATTCCCAGCTTTGCTACTGGTTAGCTGTGTAACCTTAGTCAAGTCACTTAACCTCTCTGAGCTAAAGTATCCTCTTCTATAAAATGTGGATAAGTAGCCTATTATACAGGATGATGTGAGGATTAAAAAAGACCATGCATCAAAAGTAACTAATATAAGGCCTGATGTAAGAATGAGCTCAGTAAATGCTAGCTCATTTCCCCTGGCCCCTGCCTTTTCTAAATTGATCCAATGCTTAAAAAGCACAACACAGCAAAACTAAACAAAAACAAGACAAAAGAAAGTTAAAAACCCCAAACAAATAAAAACCAATTTGTTAACTAGGTGTCAGAGGACAAGGAGACTCTGAAAAATGAAAGAAATAAGAGGACTTTACTAGAGTTGTCAGATAAAATACAAGACACACAATCAAATTTGAATTTTAGATTAACAACGAAATTATTTTTAGTACACGTATATACTAAATATGCGAATATTGCATGGAATGTACTTATATTAAATAAATTATTCACTGGTTATCTGAAATTTTTATTTAACTGGTATCGGGTATTTTTATTTACTAAACCTGGCAGCTAGGTCTGACAGATTTAGTAAGCCTAGACATGACAGAGTCTTGAACAGCCAAGACTCAGGACCCAAAAGAGCCAAATGTGTTTCTAACTTGCTAACTGCAAAGGCATCAAGGAAAAGGTTGACCCCACCCTCCCTGTCTCTGTTAAGCAAAGGGCCCAGATGGGAAACCCCAAGTGGGTGATTTTGACTCCTGTGCACGCTGTATGGCAGCCTGGTGCAGAGGCTGCTGGGAAAACTGTGGCAGTCTACCCCAGGTTTTCCTTGGGGTGGGGCCCTGCGGTTATAGTGTGGTGACTCTTTGTCACTGTGCCTCTGCCACGCCCTGCTTAGTCCACCTGGGGGTGGGGGTGGGGGTAGAAAACAGGTTGGAGGCAGAAAAAAAAGGCTTATCAATTTAACATGTTTCTTAGCTGGGTTATACTTTCCTGCTTGGGCTTGCAAAACTTTAATTATTACTTTGATACAGAGTGGCTGCAGATTGTCATTGCCAGGCCTGATTTAATAGCCTGCTTGCACAAAGTCCGACAGAGATTGCTTTTGTTGCACTTTCTAACAGCTCATGATGGTGGCTCTTTTACGTTAAGGAGGAAACTCTGTGGTTAAACTGTAGCCTAGGTATTTTTAGAGCCGTTACCATGTTAACCGAAATTTCGTACATTTCACCTGCAGGATATACACTGGCGCTTAGGGCCTTCCATAAACTCTAACAAAAAAAATATGATTTAACAGTTGTTAATACTGTGTTTAGGACCAACTCTGTGTCATCAGTGAAGCTACTCACCAAATACTGGGCTGGTTTTTTTGGTTTTTTTTTTTGGATGAGTGGTACTTTGCCATTAGGGAGTATTTTTTTCCTTGCGACAAATGACTTGAAGGAACATAACCAAAAGGCTAAAATTGGTTAGTTCTAAAGGTCAGAGCCTGAAGGCAGTGACCCATTTGTTAATCATTAAGCTTTTCTAAGCCGTCTCTGACAGAATTTTGGCTTTCTGCCACTTCTCTGGTCATTTTAAACTGCAAATTCTTGTACTGTTTCAGTTTTTAAGTAGGTAGCAAAGGTTATGAGAAAGGCCTAACTTGTTAGCTATTTTTCCTTACCAAACGTCTTTTAGGGTTTTGGAAGGCAGAACTATTTATGTTAAGGGAATCTTCATAACACACCCAGCTATATAGCATTTAAAGTTGGACCCTTGGGAGGATACCTATTTAGTGATTAGGTATTAGTTCTCAAATCACTGCTATCCACTCGTGGTTTTCTCCAATAATCCCAGCACTGAAAGTTCAAGAAACAGGAGCAAAATAATCACAATGTATTTATTATCTTTTGTGATCAATTCAAAACTGGAAAGGCTTTAAAATATTTTGAATGCATTCTGTAAAGCCCAATGAGTTTCAAGTGATATGACGTTTCATTGCCAAATTTAATGCCAGTTTATGCTCTAGTCTTTTGGTGTACAAAAGACAATTTGTACAACCAAAACTCCCATTAACAGAACTAAATTTTATGTAGCCAAGGGACATTAAGCTGCTAAAACACTTGCTTCAGCATTGAACATGGAATAGTTGTCCTCTATTTCTCAAGGGAAAAAATACACAGTCAAACCTTGCTTATCCATAACCCAAACTTCCGGAAGGCTTAAGTATTTGGAATTGCTCCAAACCCAGAAGAGAGGGAGACTGAGAGGGATACAGTGGGGGTGGGAGAAGGGGGGGTTGAGGGAGAGAGAGAATGAACTAGCAGAAAGCAAGCAAGTCAGCTTTTAGAAGTAGACCTGAAGCCCTAGCAACACTGAAAAGAGACCTGGAGCTTACATCTGATTGGCTTAACAGGCAGAAGAAATGGTGCGCTCTGATTGGCTGGTGATGATGTCTCCAAATAACCAGCCTTTTTCAGGAAAGCAAATTTATGTGGCAGAAGGGACAAGAGAGAGAAGAAGCAGGCAAGAAGAAAAGGGAAGAGAACAGGACAAAATAAACAGGGATTATTTGTAAGAGAGATGGAGACGGAGATGAAAATAAGAAAAACAATACCTGTTTATATAACTGCTTACAGTTTACAAAGTGCTTTTACATATAATCATGATATCGTCTTCACAAAGACCTGCAGGGCTCCCAGAAGTTAAATAGCGTGCCCCAGGGCACCCAGCTAGTAGGAAAAATAGCCTGTGTCTTCTGGCTACAAATCCAACACTTTTGATACCTGGCAGGTGTATGGAGATAGTAATTTGGAGGTGTCCTGTGGGGACAGAGGGCAGCAAATGCTCTGATGGCAGAAAAGAGAATCTGAAGGCATGTCAGCCTATAGTTTAGTGGGAGATGTAGAAGGGGGTGAAGAGCTCCCTGCTCTTCATAACCACAACCTTGAAAACACAGACAAAGGGAATGTCCCTGTGGGTATTTGTAAGGGGAGGCGGTCCTGGTACAAATGAGACTTGTGTCTTGAGAGCTCAGAGGGCAGTCCTGAATATATTTCACTGGGGTGTATCACCGTCATCTCACATTTATCATGTAGAAGTTGGATGCCTAATTATTCTTTCCATCTATCCCTGAAAGCTGTTCCTTCCGTAGGCTTAGTAAACAGCAGAACCATTCACTCAGTTGCTCAAGCTAAAAACCTGTAAGTCATGTTTATCTTAATTTTCCCCAATTATCTAATTTATCAGCAGGGCCTGTAGATTCCATTTCTAAAATATATCTGGAATCAGGCTACTTCTGTTCATCTCTACAATCACTACTGTTTCCTTCTCCTGAGCCACTGTAATAGCTTCCTAGTGGATTTCTCTACTTCCTTGTACCCTGTTTTCTCCCTCCCTTCAAATCCATTCTCTGGACTATGTCACCTTGCTTAAAACTTGCCTGAAAATAAAACTCAAAATCCTTACTATGATCCGGCCCCAGTCTACTTTGCCTTGCTCTGCCTAGGACTCACATTCCAGCCATGGGGGCTTCCTTTTAGTTATTAGAACACACCACAGTCTTTCCAGCTGAAGATCCTTAAATTTCGCTGGTCGCTGTCTCCATGTCATCACCTAGCTGGATCTTTCTCCTAGCTCATGTTATCTATACAAATAGGACTTCTCTCACAAGCCCGTGTAAGAGTTCCTTTTTATTCTCTTTCATAATACCTTTTTATTAACTTCTTGTGATTTCTCAATATGACATTATATATGTTTTTATTTGATTTCATGTTTATCATCTTTTGTTTATATGTCTTCCTTCCTACTAGTCATCAAGCTCCATTAAGGCAAAGGTCAGTTCCATTCCCTCACCACTTTATCCCCAGAGCCCACTACGTGGTTCACAGGAGGTACTCAATAACTATATGTTGAATGAATGAATGAATAAATGAATATCAGGGCATTAACACGCACTACATGCCATATCACCATGCATCAATGGAGTCATGGATGTGGGGACACTGTGTTTCCTATTTGTACCCTGTTACTTGTTAATTCCCATTGGAGTTGTGAGCTCTGATACAGCTGCCATCATTTGGGAAGTTCTGTGGAATCCCAACACCATCATTTCTGTAAAAGAGAATGGAATCTTATTTGGTTGGGACTTGAGGGATGGTATAAATTCACTTCCAGGGTGTATTAGTAGTAAACAACTGAAATCCACCCTGAAATTGGAGCTTTACTAAAGATAGCTATTTTGCAGCACGTAGGAAAGTATGATACTGTTTTACCTCCTGGGATCCAAAAGGCATTAATTCTTTTTTGGAGCCAGAAAAGTAGAGGCTGCTGTCTGCCAACAGAATTGTGCTGTTTTCTTGATAGTCTGTGGAGCTAATACATTGGCCATAACAAAGCCTGTCATCTATTTTTGATTTGCCAAAGTTGTGCCTGTGAGTGATTAACACACCCTTAGCAAAATGAATCATTCTACAGAGATTTTAAAGTCACAATGGAATCACTATTTTGGTCAAAGGTATTGCTGCTTTAATTACAGTTATTTGTTTCAACATTCCAGTTTTGGGGATTTCTTAACTGATACATTACGAATCACTTTGAAAGTGAAGTTTACCATGGTGCCCTCTGGTGGAATTAAATTCAGACACTTTTTAAAACTAAAGCCCTATCTAGTAAGAATGCATCAGTATGTGATACAGAAAAGAAAGGAGCAACTTTAAATATGAATGTCCATAAACTGTAAGCAAGATACTCTTACTATTGGGGGACTGCAAGAAATACATACCTAAGAATACCTATCTGCTTACAGATTCAGGAATACAGCATGCAGGTGCTATGCAGGGGCCATGATATAAGTGCATGCAATTCCAAATCCACTAGAATGTGGGCCAGGAGACACAGCATTTCATGTCACCTGGTAACACTGAAGCTGAATAGTCAGGTGTTATATTGAGAAGGTCAAAAGAAAGTGATTGTAATTACAGCATTTGCAACAATATTCATAAATAGCCATGAACACAAGTGGGAAGAACAATTTGGTTGTAGTTTATGAAGAACCAGTGGAGATTCATTTAATAGGACTTTTGTCACCAGACTCATCATCAGAGTTGATAAAACTGTGATGTATACAATCAAAATGCATTTACAAATAGGTAATTATATTGCTAATTTTGAAATTATGTGTATTGGTAGGTTATATTATCCATAAATTTCACTTTAGAATAGGAAAAGATGCTATTTAAAAATATTTGCTATTAGAGGGTTACAGTGTTGATTGCTTGAAACCGTGTTGTGACCAGATTTAGTGACTCCTCCATAGAGAAACTTTCACTTATCTTCACAAGGAGATAAAGTGAAGGTCTCTGGGAGACAATGTTCCACCACAGGGATTCTGCTCAAGGAATTTAGATCACTGGACTAGCCAACTACAGAATGATGTCAAGGCCCTTCTTTGAGGACCTAGGGGTCTTAAGACAGAAGGAAGTAGTGCTATTGTAAGTAGATAAATTTCTGTATTTGTTCATCCAAATGCACTAAATAAAACCGTCATTCCAAATAAAAATGAATGTAAAAAAAGAAAAATTGTTTGAGCATCCATTATACCAAAGTGTCTGAAAATTATTTAGTGATTTTTTAGTATTCAAGTTTCCTGAAAGGTAGAGTGTGGGGCAGAGTAGCAGTGAGCTATGAATATAGCACACTTGTTGCTTTTCTTACTGGGGACCTTTCTTTAAAATTTGGTGCACTTCAGATTTAAAAAAACAAAATCCAACCAATAACTCATTTATGGCAGTGGCTCTCAAAGGAGTGGGACTGCATTTTAGCAGGTGTTTTGGAAGTTTGTGAGGGCCATGTTTTGCAGGAAGGATGTCTCAAGGTGTCTAAATGATTATGGGGCTGGTACAGACATTCAGTGGGTAGTGGCCAGGGATGTGAGGAACGGTTCCATACCACACTAGATTTTACTGTCCCACCAACCATTCACGTAGATAAAACAAAAAAAACCAAAACTAGGTAATGATCTAAGCCTAGTACAAAATTACATAAAAAACCTAATTTCTTTTTTGCATGGTTTTAATGGATACTGAATTTCCCAGAAATGCAAATCCAATGTAAATTGAGGAAAGACTACACTTTGTTTCACTTGGAACTTTACCACGAATTGTTCAGCATTTTTGGAAGCGGTAATATCAATGTCCATTCCACACATGATATTTGAATCTTCTAAAAGTACAACTGAGATCATTTTTATTTGTAATGTCCCAATTCAAAGTGATTCTACAAATAGACGTGTCTGACTCTTTCATTATGTCTTCTAGTGTACTTGTGCCCAACCATTTACAATTAGGTAATTATATTGGTAATTTTGAAATTATGTGTATTGGTAGGTTATAGTATCCATGAGTTTCATTTTAGAATAGTAAAAGATGTTATTTAAAAATATTTGTTATTAAAAGAGGACATGGGGTGATAATGAAAATGGCAAGGTAAGAAACTCTGAAAATCCTCTCCTCCACAAAAGCAATAAAAATACTGGCAAAAATTGTCAGAATGAACTTTTTCAGAACTCTGGAAATTAATCAAAGGCTTGTAGCAATCAGGGGAGATTTTACTTTAAAAATGGCTGACTACCAGTAAAAACAGTGAGTTTTGTTGGCTTTTACCTTGCTCTATTTCCAACTATCCCTCCTCAGCTCTGCAATAATCTTGAAAACTAACAGTTTGCAATCACAATAAAAACCAGCATCCTGGCAGCCACTGGAAGGGGTAGAACAGGGTTACAGCTTCTTCCAAGCCCCATTTCTACAGAACTGTCATTATTTGACCTGTCTGATGGTTCCCTGAAATATCCCACTCACAACATGTCTACATGTGGCTTGACTTCGAGCTCAACCAGTGTGAATATTTCTCTCAATAGAAACAATTTTCAATCATTTGTAGAAAAGAGTCAGAGGCTCTTTGGTCAACATCACAGTTGCCTGAGGCAGTACATAACATTTGGGGCAAATAATCAGCTGACCAAAAGCTTAAAAGAAAAAGCTAAGGAAAGATATGTCCATAGGAGGAGCTGAAAAGTACAGCCATACTACAGAGAATCTAGAAGGCCAAGTTCATGCATAGGGATGTGAGCCTACTCAGTGCTGTGCGCGTGCTCAGGAAAGACCTGAGAAGGACCTACGTTTTCATGTCTACCTAATCTTGCGGCTCTATGCAAGCAGGAAGTGAAAGCTAAGGCAGAGTTACGCACTGTCTGCTGAAGTGTGAAAGGTGTGCTCCAAATGCAAACAGAGCCCCTTGGCAAAGACTGGAGGAGTTACAGGCTCCAGGCATTTAAAGAAATATTCATCTAATCATTAGCTGACTACTAAAATATACATCAGAGATTCCAATGACCCCTCAAGACAAAGAAATCAGATGTTAAAGAATTAGTTCAGAAAAATCAAACAAACAAGCAACACCAACAAACAGCAACTTTAGCAAACCAAAGAATTAGTTCAAAAAAATCATACAAACAAGCACTACCAACAAAGAGCAACTTTAGCAAACCCTGAGGAAGTGGAAGATTCTCATTTCTAGAGTTGCCATATTATATTACTTAAAACGTAGAGTTTCAACAAAAAATTAGGAGACATTCAAAGAAACTGAAAGTATGGCACACATGCAGTATAAAAGCAGTCAATATAAAGTTTCTCTGAGGAAGCCCAGACATTGTGTTTACTAGACAAAGATTTGAATCAGCTATCTTAGCTGTGTTTGAAGAACTAAAGAAAACCATGTCTAAAGAACTAAAGGAAAGTCTGAGAATGCCTTCATACCAAATAGAGATCAATAAAGAGGTAGAAATTATAAAATAGAGCCAAATAGAAATTCTGAAGTTGAGAAGTAAAATAACAAAAGTGAAAATTTTACTGCAGGGGCTCAACAGAAGATTTGAGCAGGCAGAAGAAAGAATCAGCAAACTTGAAGGTAGGTCAACTGATATTATCAAGTTTGAGGAGGAGAAAGAAAAAAAAATGAACAAAGCCTCAGAGACTGGGGGAACACCATCCAACATATGCATAGTGGGAGTCACAGAAGGAGAGGAGAGTGAGAAGCAGAAAGAATATATAAAAAATAATGCCAAAAACTTTGCAATTTGATGAAAATCATTAATCTACACATCCAACAAGCTCAACAAACTCTAGGTAGGATAAAATCAAAGAGATTCATACCTAGACACATTATAATCAAACTGTTGAAAGCCAAAGACAAAGAGAATCTTGAAGCAGCAAGAGAGAAGTGACTCATCATGTTCAAGGGATTCTTAATAAGATAAGTAGCCAATTTCTCATCAGAAACTATGAAAGAGAATCTTGAAACAGCAAGAGAGAAGTGACTCATCATGTTCAAGGGATTCTAAGTAAGATTAGTAGCTAATTTCTCATCAGAAACTATGGTGGTCAGAATGCAGTAGCATGACATATTCAAAATGCTCAGAAGAAAACACCATCAACCAAGAATTCTACATACAGCAAATTTATCCTTCACAAATGAGGGAGAAATCAAGAGATTTTCAGATAAACAAAAAACTGAGAGAATTCATTGGATAGAGATCTGCTCTTCAAAAAAAAAAATGCTTATTTAGACCTTCAGGCTAAAATGAAAGGTCACAGATAGTAACTTCAATCCACATGAAAAAAATAAAGAGCACTGGTAAAGATAATTATACAGGTAAATATAAAAGAAAGCATAAGTTTTTTGTTTGTAACTCTATCTGATTTGAAGGATAACTTTATAAATAATTTATAAAGTAATAATTATAAATTTGTGTTGATGTGTCCACAATGTATAGAGATGTAATTTGTATGACCATAATAGCCCAAAGGAAGGGAGAGGGATTGGAGCTACATAGGAGTAAGGGTTTTATATACTATTGAAATTAAGTTGGTATTAATCCAAACTAGATTGTTATAAATTAAGATGTTAACTATAAGCCCTAGGGCAACCACTAAGAAAATAAATTGAAAAAATGGTAAAAGAAATGGTACACTAGAAAATATCTACTTAATCCAAAAAAGGCAGTAATGGAGGAATAGGGAAATAAAAAAGACATAAGACACATTGAAAACAAATAGCAAAATGGAAGATGCAAATCCTACCTTATCAATAATTACATTAAATGTAAATGGGTTAAACACTCTGATTAAAAGGCTGAGATTGGCAGAATGGATTAAGAAAAACCTGATACAACTCTACGCTATCTATAAGAGACACACTTTAGATTCAAAGACACAAATAGGTTGGAGGTAAAAGGGTGGAAAAGATACACCATACAAACAAAAACTAAAATGGAGCTGGAGTGGTTATAGTAATACCAGACAGAACTGATTTTATGACAAAAACCCTCACTAGAGATATTATTATTTTGTGATAATAAAAGGGTCAATCCACTAAAGAAAAATAACAATAATACACAAATGTGCACCAAACAACAGAGTCCTAAAGTATATGAAGCAAAAACTAACAGAAGTAAAGGGAAAAATAATAGTTGGAGACATCATTATCCCACATTCAATAATGGATAAAACAGCCAGATAGAAGATCAAGAAGGAAATAAGGAACTTGAATGACACTATGAACCAATTATACCTCACAGACATACACAGAATACTCCACCCAACAACAGCAAAATAACACATTCTTCTCAAGTGTATGTGGGGCATTCTCCAGGACATACCCGTGTTAAGGCATAAAACAAGTTTCAGTAAATTTAAAAGAATTAAAATCATATAAAGTATGTTCTCTGATTACAATGAAATGATATTAGACATCAATAACAGACAGAAATTTGGGAAATTGACAAATATATGGAAATTAAGCAACATATACCTAAATAACCAATCAAAAAGATATAATAAGGGAAATTGGGAAATTTAAAAACACTTTGAGATGAATGAAAATAAAAACACTATATACCAAGCCTTATTGGATGCAGGTAAGGATTGCTTAGAGAAAAATTTATAGGTGTAGATGTCTACATTAAAAAGAAGAAAGGTCTTAAATCAATAATCTAAACTCCCACCTTACAAAACAAGAAAAAGGAGAGCAAAAAGGAAGCAGAAGAAAGAAAATAATAACTAATAGGGTGAAAATTAACAAAATAGAAGATAGAAAAACAATAGAGAAATCAATGATCTATAGCTTCAACACAATCCCTATTAAAATCCTGCTGCCTTTTTTTTTCAGAAATTAACAAGCTTATTTTACAATTCATATGGAAATTCAAGGAAGGTAGAATAGCCAATACAATTTTGCAAAAGAAAAAAAAAAGTTGGAGGACTCATACTTCCCAATTTCAAAACTTACTACAGAGCTGCAGTAATCAAGACAGTGTGGTATTCGTCGTAAGATAGACATATAGAGAGCAATAGAATTGAGAGTCCAGAAATAAACCTATACATCTATGATAAATCAACTTTGATAAGGTGCCAAGACCATTCAATGGGGGAAAGAATGATCTTTTTAACAAATGGTGCTGGGACAACTGGATAACCGCATACGAAAGAATGAAGTCTTTTAATACAGGGTTTTATTATGATTTAGGTATGGCAAGGGCAACAGATCAGGAGATTACTGCCATTGAAAAGACTGTTTTATATTCCCAAGAGAAGGGGGAAGCACCAGGGTCAGGTAAGAGGCAGAGGAAAAGAGAAAATTGCAGTCAAGAGCCTTTATTGAGGTTTCTATTGGAAGAAACAGGTGAGGCAGGTAAGCAGGAATAGTATTGGCTAATTTGAAAAAATTTTAGTTGGACATAGGGGCTCTCCTCAGTTGTAGGGTACTTGGCTCTGGCATGACTAAGGCAGATGGATAGTGGCCTTTAGTGTGAGAGCCTGATAAAAGAGGTGGTTGGGGTTATAAGCTCTGGATTGATTGGTTAACATTTGAAAAGATGCCCATGGGTGAGTTGTTTACTATATCTAAGAATTGACAAACCCTTTGATGGGCACTTAGGTTGATTTACAAAAAAAAGAATTGGCTAACCCTGGGAGGATCAGTCCCTCCAGGGTCAACAAGGCCCTAGATATGAAAGCATCAAAATACAGAAAATAAAAGACATGGTTCATACAAGCTGGATCTCTACTTCACACCATACACAAAAATTAACCCAAAATGGATCAAAGATATAAATGTAAGAGCTAAAACTATAAGACTCTTAGAAGAAAATATAGGCATAAATTTTCATGACCTTGGCTTAGGCAATGGTTTGTTAGACATCAACAGCACAAGCAACCAAAGGGGGGAAAAAAGATAAATTGGGCTTCATCAAAATTAAAAACTTTTGTGCTTCAAAGGACACTATCAAGAAATTGAAAAGACAACACACAGTATAATAAAATATTTGCATATCATGTATCTGATAGGGAACTTCTATCTAATATACACAAAGGACTCAACTAAATTCAATAATAAAAAGATAAATAACCTAATTAAAAAGTGGACAAAAGACAAGAATAGACATTTTTTCCAAAGAAGATGACTAAATGGCCAAAAAGCACATGAAAAGATGCTCAACATCATTAGTCACTAGGGAAATGTAAATCAAAACCATAATGGGGTACCATTTCACATCTTCTAGGATGGCTATAATCAAAGAGACAATAACAAGCGCTGACAAGGATGTAGTTTCACGGGAACTCTAGTACATTGCCACTGGGAATGTAAAATAGTGCCAATGCTTTGAAAACAATTTGACAGTTCCTCAAAAAGTTATACATAGAGTTGCCATATAACTTAGCAATTCCATTCCGAGGTATATACCCAAGACAATTAAAAACATATATTCACACAAAAACTTGTACATGAATGTTCATAACAATATTATTTATAATAGCCAAAAAGCTGAAGCAACCCAAGTGTGTATCGATTGATGAACGGATAAACAAATGTAGTATATCCATCTAATGAAATATTATCCAGGCAGAAAAAGGGAATGAAGTACTCATTCATGCTACAATATGGATAAAACTTGAAAATATTATGCTAAGTGAGAAATGCAGACAGAAAATTCCACAAACTGTATTATACAAAACATCTAGAATAGGCAAATCCATAGAAACAGAAAGTAGATTAATGGCTGTTGGAGGCAAGAATGGGGAGTGACTACTAATGCGCATGGAGTTTCTTTTTGAAGTAATGAAAATGTTTTGGGATTATATAGAGGTCTGGTTAAACATCTTTGTGAATATAATAGGGTGAGTTTTGCAGCATGTGAATTATATCTCAATTAAAAAAGGACATTGGGTTGATATTAGTTTCCTGTGGCTGCTATAAAAAATTGCCACACACTTGGTGGCTTAAAACAACAGAAGTTTATTTTCTCACAGTTCTGGAGACTACAAGTCTGAAAACAGTTTCACTGGGCCAAAATCAAGTTGTTGGTAGGGTTCACTCCCTCTGCAGGATCTAGGAGAGAAGCTATTCCTTGACTCTTCCAACTTTGGGTGGCTGTCAGCATCCCTTGTCTTGTGGCCACTTCACTCGAATCTCTGCCCCTGTGGTCACACTGCCTCCTCTTCTGCAGTATTTGTGTCAAATCTTTCCCTGCTTCTCCCTTATAAGGACACTTGTGATTGGATTTAGCGTCCACCTGGATAATCCATGGTAATCTTCTCATCTAAAGAGGCTTAATTAAGTCTGCAAAGATCTTTTTTCTTTATAAGGTAACATTTACAAGTTCCAGAGAATAGAACCTGATATATTCGGGTGGCCATTATTCAGCTTACTATAGGGTTAGATAGAGTTGCAAATGATCAGTCCACAAGACAGCATCTCTTTAGTATGGCATACAGGAATCCCAGTTTTCCTCTGATCTCCCTTTGTAGCTTCACTTCTTTCTTTCTTAGATTCTTTGGTCCAGTCACGCTGAACTTAATGCCATGCTTTGTCACACCTCCATGCGTTTGTACACACTGTTCCCTCCAAGAAGTGACATCTCTATCCTCTTTACTATGTGGTACTTCAATTTTGAAACATATCACATGATATTTTATTAATTTGTTTACATGCCTGGTTAATCTACTAGACTATATTTATCAAATGTAGGGACAATGTCATGTTAACTAACATATGTATTCAGCACAAGGTGTGGCATATAAAAATACATGTATTTTGAATGAATGACTTAACAGTCAATTATCAATGTGCTGTTGTAAGTATCCAATCAATCATTACTCACTGAGAGCAGGTATGAACTAAATTCTACTCATAGAGAACTTTTGTTGTGTATGGAAAGGTCCTTCTTTTTCAATTTTGAGAGTTATGTCAATGGTCCTATGTGACCCAGATTTGTTTGGAAGAACATCTTAACTTTTACAACTACAGATATGCAACTTAAATTCCTCAAAGTACTATTTAATATAATTTCTTGAATATTATTTCTTAGATATTATCATTTTAAAATAATATTCAGTTCTTTTGTCCCTCAACAAGCATTTTAATTTTCCTTCAGAAAACGAGAATTCAAATTGTTTTGGATGTTGAATTCCAGAGGCTTCCACAACTTTCCTTCCTTTTACCATTACCCCATGGCTGCCATTGATTTGTAAGGTAAAGTTCACTTTTAGGAAAGACACACTTAGGAGAAATGCACTTCTGATTATTCCGAGAAAATCAATTGAAAAATCAATTGTGACAAAAGATAAAAATCAACATGCTTTCCCTAAACCAGATTTTATAAATTCCTTCTAAATATAGTAGTATTAAATAATTTATCCACTCTTAGTAAATTAACCATAATAAATATTGAGACAGGTCTTTAGAACATATTTGAGAATTGAGTCCTAAAAAATACTGGAATAGTTGAACAGAATTCAAATACTCTTAGCATTCGTAGTCTCAGAATGCCAAAATACTAAATACTGGAAAAGGATGTTCTAATTATTTACTAGAAATGAGTTCTTTAGTAAATTAAAGGCTAAGCAGAGACTTCTTTTTTTTAATGATTCAAGATTCTGCATTGCCCAAGTATCATAATTATCATGAGCAATTCTCTTGTAGTTCTACTATAGGTTAAAAGGTATCAGAGATACAGCTGAATATAGCCAGACCTTAGAAAATATCACGTAAGATGATGTTTTGCATCAGACATATTTATATTCTATAAAAATAGAACAACTAGGATAGCAAAATCAAAGGCCCACAGACAAGATCTAAAACAAAACGAGGTGACAAAAAGTGTACCCATAAATCCTCATATGTGGCTGCTCAACTGAAAGGGTATTCTGCATAATCCAATTAGAGGTAGTGCAAAGGATCTGTGATTCATTAAGGTCTGATGGTGCTAGATCAATGTGGGCCACACAAATTCTCAAAACTAACCAACCAAAGCTCCTTAACAAGACAGAGTCTCATCCCACACTATGGAGAAACTCCTGGGAGGAGAATCCAAATTGACCAGGACTGGAGCAATAGGAGAGAGAAAAGAGAAAGTCTAGTTAAAAGTGAGGTTGGAGTAGAGGAAGCAGATCTCAGAAGCTATGAGAACATAATTTTTGATCTTGCCTTTCAAAAGAGGGAGCTCTAGAGTTCTGAATTAAGAAAATCTATTCTGGAAATACACCTCCCTTCCAGAAAACTCATTCACTGAAACTGAGCGGCAGAATAAAACTGTCCATACAAAGGCATTATGAGACAAAAGAGGAGGGGCAAAATAACTTCCCAACAGAGATAATGAAAGCAGGCCAAAGAGATGTATGATAGGAGTTCCAGAAGAAGAAAACCAGAGTAATGGAACAGAACAAATACTAAATGTCTTTAAAAAAAATATGATCGATATTATACATTGAAAGAATGTATCGACATGATTGATGTACTCTGGAAAAATCAACCAAGAACAGCCATTGCTGAGATATACTCTAGCAAA
Organism: Daubentonia madagascariensis; assembly: GCA_023783475.1. Classification (NCBI taxonomy): domain Eukaryota; kingdom Metazoa; phylum Chordata; class Mammalia; order Primates; family Daubentoniidae; genus Daubentonia; species Daubentonia madagascariensis. Next base: position 26,303,343 of record JAKFHU010000585.1, read on the forward strand.
ACTGAGTCTTTCATAGTTTTAAAGCTAAAAGTTTTTTTATTTAAATAATACTAATAAATCTTTTGGGTATACAAGCAAAAAGACCAAGGAAAAGAAATTCAGACTATTATCAGACTCTTTGACAACATTTTATGCAGAAGACAATGGAATAACACATTTAAAACACTCAAAGAAAGAAAAATGTGAGCCATGGATTTTATATCCAGCCATAATGATATTCAAGTAAAAAGGCCATAAACAAACTATTATGGACATGCAAGAACTCAGGAAATAACGTTCACCTGCACCTTTACTGAGTAATCTCTAAAAGAACAAGTGTTAAGACAAGCAATTACTGATGGGATATTGACAAAGTACTGATGAGTGACCAAGCAGTTAATGAATGATATGTTCTTTAGAAATATTCTACCTAATGAAGTAAAATATCACATTTTTGCAATCCCTAATGAGCTAATGGATCTCAGCAACTATCATCAATAGCTGCTAACAGCTCATTTTCTGATAGAAGAGTATAATGTCACCTATAAAGTAGTCTTTCCTGCCTCCCAAAGAACCTGAATATGATCAAGCCTCTAGACCTAACCGTCAATTTACAGGATATACAAGACTCAGATGAACATGTTAAGTGACACCATGGGGATGCGTTCAGCAAAATGCAGACTGTAGAAACCATACAGGATAAACAACTCCTAGTTTCGGTAACAAAAAATTGCAAAAGGAAAAAAGGAAAAGGAGAGAAAACCCATAGATTAAAAGAGACTTCAGGGACATATAAGTCAATTGTTTATATTGCAATTGCATTTATATTACAAAATCTTATTTTGGTCTTGATCAAACACACAAACTTATACAAACACACACATATGAAAATTAGGGAAATATGAACACTGGCTAGCTATTTGGTGATATTAAGCAATTATGTGACTGGCTACTTGCTATTTAGAAATTATTGTTAATATTTGTGCCTGTGATAACTACTGTTATGGTTTAAAACAAGTGCCCTTATCTTTCAGGAATACACCCTGAAATATTTACTGATGACATAATATTATGCCTGAAATTTCCATCAAATAATTGTGGGGCACATGGGGACTCCAGATAAAACAAGGCTGACCACATACTGATAATTGCTGAATCTGGATTCATTATTCTATGCCCTCTATATTTGTATACATTTGAAGATTCATATCATAAAAAGTTTAAAAATAAAAGACAATTCAGTGGGGGAGAACCTGTTTTGATTAATTGAAGGGTTCTTGCAGATATTTTTTCTGGCTAATTAAAATACATAAAGTTGTCTAGTTTAATATAGGATAAAAGACAAGTCTATAATGCATATAATATTTATTGGTAAGATTGTGGAATTTACAACAAAAGCAGTTTTCTATTAAATTCCCTCAAGTTTACAATTTCCATACCTTTCTTGTTGGGCAATCCTAGCTTGTTAACTTCGTTAGTTTACATAAGGCATGGCTGAAAGGCTTCAGAGTGTTGTAGAAAGTGTATGCAATTGGGAAGGAGTTGACTTCGGTTTCCACCCTGCCTCTGTTCCCAGGAATCTTTGTGATCTGGGGCAAATTGTTTAATCATTCTAAATCTCAGTTTCATCATCTGTATAATGAAGGAGAAGGAGTTGGACTTACCTTCTCTATAATTCAGACATCTACCACCTCTGAGGTGTCTTTTTTCTGGACATTTTATTCTGTTGAAAAATTACTGTAGCATTTTCCTAAAATGAGACAGGTAGGAGTTTAAAACTATGTCTGAACCCATAAGTCATGGGCCAAATGACATTCAAAATGGAAGAGTAATTTATCCAGGAAGCATAATTAAAATTAAAAAAAATTTTTTAATTATTATGGGTACATAATAGTTGTATATATTTATAGGGTACATGTGATGTTTTGATACAGGCATATAATGTGTAATAATCAAATCAGGGAAATTGGGGTATCCATCACCTCAAGTATTTATCATTTCTTTGTGTTAGGAACATCCCCATTCCATTCTTTTAGTTAATTTAAAGTATATCATAACTTATTGTTGACTATAGTCACTTTGTTGTGCTATCAAATATTGTTCATTCTATATAATTATATAACTATATTTTTGCACCCATTAACCATCCCCACTTTAACCCCCCCTCCCCCTTCCCTTCCCAGCCTACAGTAACCACCATTCTACTCTCTGTTTCCATAAGATCAATTGTTTTAATATTTAGCTCCCACATATGAGTGAGAACATGTGAGATTTGTCTTTCTGTGCTTGGCTTATTTCACTTAACATAATGTTCTCCAGTTCCATCCATGTTGTCAGTAAGCATAATGTTGAATTAGAGGATGAGGAAAATATGATTCAAGTTTAATGGGAAAGGTCTGAAGATCAGAATGGATCCCAAACTTACCAGGAAGTACCAAAATGGTGCTACCATGGAAAACTCGAGCTTGACAAACAAGATGCATAAATAACTGCGGCAAAGAGAAATCATAAAATAACTCAGACACTTGACCCAGAATTGCCCACATTTCACTTAGCTTATTAAGTAATTTAAGTGAAATGTAGTGTACTTGGGGATTATTCAAAAGGTAGACATAAAAGTGTTGAAAGGGTTACAAAATAGGCAAAGCTAAGGGAACTAAGATCCCTTGGCCCAGGGAATGCTGGAGTGCAGGGAAACTGTAATAATAACCTTTAAATAGGTAAAGAAATATTATCCAGATGAAGATAAGAAGCTGTTTTAGTCAGATGGGTAGGGTCAGGGCTTATATTACAGAAAAAAGAATTATAGTTAGGCTTAGGAAAAACTTCCTGGCATCTGGGAAATTGGAAATGTTCCTTCTCTAAGGATCTTTAAACATAAGGAATAATACTCTCTTGAGATGATTTTGGTGTATCCTTATTGAAGTTGTGAGGATAACTAAATGATGCATATCTAGTGATTTATGTTCACATCTCATAGATGTGGGTAAAAATAATTGCTTTGGTGTGGACTGCAGATACAAATCTGGCAGACATAGATCAGGCCTCATTACCTTCTCTGATTCTTTCAATTTCCTGCTCCTTGAACTATCATAATTGTCAACATCAAAAACTTCTTAAGCTCTATGTGCATATGGAATATGCCAGCCCACTACCAATGGAAAGAACAGAATCTCTATCCTTTTGAGTGTCTAATTTTTCTCCCCATGAAAAAATGCAACATTTATTGTTTTCGTTGCTGGTTTAGTTTGGTGTGTGATTCCTTTTTCTATGGCTATACTCTCTTAGGTTCCTTTATGATAAGAGGGTGAGAAAAAGAGAGGTGGTTGTGTTATATATGGATGCTATGAGAGGAGAGAATAGTACTACCAAGGAGGAGAGGTAAGTGAGAATTAAGGTAACAGATGAAATTATGAGAGTAAAAGGGAGGGAAAATGGCAGGAGTTAGCATAAAGAAATGATGAAAGATCCATTCTAGCTCCTTACGTAGGTCAAGAAATATTTATTAAGTGCCAGGAGTACAATGGTGAACAGAACAGTGATAGGCCCTGGTGGTACCTATCATTGCCCTATTATAGCTGCTGGCCTAACCTAGGGCATCACAGTTGTTAGAGATAAAAGCAATAGCTGGTCCCTGCTTTGAAAGTTATTATTAGGGCACTCTGATTTCAGTATTAGTATTTGCTCAGTAACACATGGAAATCTGTTTTTGTGTATAAAACATGAGTGACATAGGTGACCTGATTTGCAGACTGGGTTAGCATACAGCACAAAAATGCTTCCATCTAAGGAAATCATTATTAATATGAACTTTGACTCTGCTGTCCAATCTACTGTTTTGCTGGATTTTTTTTATGTACTTGCCTTTATTCCCACCCTATATCCCCATCCCCAGCAGTGTGCTTATGAAATATGATAGAAAAGGCAAGTTCTTAAAGAGCAAGGATACATATTAAATAAATGCAATTGTTAAATGTATTTAACCTGTACCTTCTGCACCTCTGCTAAGGATGTCTGGAAAGTGACCAAAAAAATAATCATGGTGGCTTTATGTGGAAAGAGTTGTTCAATTGGATGTGAAAATTTTTATTTTTCCATTTTTTCTTTTCTTCCTTTTTTTTGGTTTAATAAGTGTTATGCAATATGATATCCCTTTCCACATTTTGGATACTGAATAATACTGTTATTATGCTACAGTCTGAATGTTGGTGTCCCCCCCAAAATTCATATGTTGAAACCTAATACTAGATATGATATTATTAAGAGGCAGGGTCTTTTGGGAAAAGCCCTCATGAATGGGATTAGTGCCTTTATAAAAGAAGTCAGGATCTGCCTTGCCCCTACTGCCATGTGAGGACGCAGCAAGAAAGCTCCATCTATGAGGAACAGACCCTCATCAGACACTGAATCTGCTTGCCTTGATCTTGGACTTCCCAGACTCCAGAACTTTAAGCAATAAATTTCTATTGTTTATAAATTACCCAATCTAAGGTATTTTGTTATAGCAGCTCAAATGGACTAAGACAACTGTGTTTTCAATTTGCTGTTTTATATAACAATTTTTTTTATTTGGAAATAATTTTTTGGCTTACTGTTTATTTTTTATAACTCTCCTTGTTTCAAAACAAGGCTTATTAGTAAATTATATTTTTTACATGAAAAGTTTTATTTATTTTAATTGAGAATGTTTTTTAAAATAATGTATTTAGAACAAAACCTTAATGGAGACCCATTTCGGAAAATGCAATTTAAATAAATAGGAAAATATGATTTACTTTAAAAAATGTTACTTTATACCAAATTGCTTAACTGGTCAGGAAATTATCTACTATATAAAATTTTTTCACACATATGATATAGGTAAGAACAAATAAAAATCTATACATGATATTCTTTAGTCATTAGTTGAATGTGCACTTAAGTCACCATTTCCAATTAGAAGGATCAGGAATGATTTCTCATTTTCTGGTATTGTATATGAACATTTTCACAGTAATGAGACGAGTAAATTAATTTAAGTAGCCTTATTTTCCATTTGGGATACAGAATCAGGAAAAGAGCATGGGCAAAAATACACATCTCGAGGCATTAGAAATGCATTTCTCCACCCTATGTCATAAGAACAAAGCACATGCACTAATATTAGATGAATCACAATTCCTTTCTTGCTTCTGTAAGAGCCATCACATACATGAATCATTAATTTCTGTTTCAAATGATTCAAATAGAGCCCAGAAAGATTCTGTGAGCCATTAGATTCTCTGACTTACTGATTTTACATCTCATCTCCTAGATTGCAGGCCACTTCCCCTAGATCTGAAAATATATGTTACTTCTGATTTTAAAAGGATTAAATAAAGTAGTAGAGCCAGATAAGTTACTTACTATGCACATAAAATGTCTGCCACATTAAACTTCTAAACATATTCGGTGGTTAGCAAGGAGCTTCTGTCAATTAGTTGTTGGAAAAATTGCTGGAGGATCTAAAATTTATTTTTGATGACTAGCAACTCTTGTTTTAAAATTTTTTTATTTTTCATTTTTTAAGAGAAATTTCCATGAGTATGTCAGCTCAGTAGCTCTGCATTCTATGCTCTAAAGATCAGGCTTTATTTATGTGTCTTAATATCCATTGTCAATATCTAAAGTCAGCAAGCTTTTTCTGCAAACGGTCATATAGTAAGTATTTTAGGCTTTGTGGGCCATACAGTCTCTGTTGTAACTACTCAACTCTGTCATTATATCATGAAGGCAGTCATAGACAACATATAGATGAATGTGTGGCTGTGTTTCAATAAAACTTTATTTACAAAAGGAGTCAGGCTGCCCATTAAGCTGTAGTTTGCCAGCTTTTGATCTAAATGATCTATATGCCAACATTCATAAAACAGTGGAGAATATAGGAAATGTTTTATGCCAATTTTAATAAAGGATAAAAAATACAAAGACCTTTTAACAACTTATTAAAAATATTTATAGTTTTTGAGATTAGCCTGGGCAACACAGTGAGACCCTGTCTCTACAAAAATAAAATAAAATTAGCCAGATGTGGTAGCATGTGCCTATAATCCTAGCTACTTGGGAGGCTGAGGCAGGAGAATTGCTTGAGCCCAGGAGTTCGAGGCTGCAATGAGTTACGATAGCGCCACTGCACTCCAGCCTGGGTGATCGCGAGAGACCCTGTCTCAAAATATATCTATATCTATGTCTATCTATATAGTTTTATTATTCAAATGAATTAAATTAGAGAATTCAAAATTTTGACTGTAATTTAACATCACAGTTAATGATTTTACCCTATAATTGTTTTATTTATTATTTCTCACTTTATTCTTTTTTCATGTGACTTGAAAAAATAAAACTTGAGTTTGGACCATACCAGTATAGAAGCCCCAAAGAGTTAAATTTATAGAATTATCAGTGTACTCTCCTGATACTTTGTTACTAAGTTCAAACACGAAAGGTGCTGTGACAACTGAGGCTAAATCGTAATTTCTGTTTCAGGAAATCACAAAATAAACTAGTCCCCACACAAATATGATGAGGTTTAAGAAATAAATTCAGTGATCAATGCTAAAACATAATAGTTTGAGACATTTAACAACACAATATTACTAGCTCTTTCTAGTGTACTGAGAGTTCAAGGGAATCTTTAGAAGAGAGTTAAAAGTCATGGAAATGCATATAGAAACACATGAGTTCAACCTGATTCTTCTACTGGAGGTGTTACATGGCTAGGCCCAGATTTCCTCCTCAAAGTGGGCTAAATTCCAAATGATTCCAAAAGATAAGGCTATTTCCTATAATGCCCTCTGCTATTTCTCACCTTAGGCAATGAGTTCTACAGGACTTGGTCACTGCACAGTCTACTAGCCAAACCCATGACAATCCTTGTGGCCTCATTGCATTCTCTGTGCTCCAACTAATTTTCATGCGAGCATTTGATCATTGCTCTGTGTTCCAGAATTTACATATACTATGTATGAAGGCTGTCGGAAAGTATCCAGCCATGTAACTGTTCTCGTTTTATTGACAATGGCTGGATACTTTCTGGACAGCCCTTGTATTTCTTTGCTTTTATTTTTTTATTTAAAAAATTTTTTTAAATTTCAGAATATTATGGGGATACAAATGTTTTGGTTACATGGATTGCTTTTGTACTGCTTGAGTCAAAGTTATAAGTGTGCCCATCACCCATATAGTGTACATTGTACCTGTTAGGTATGATTTCACCCATTCCCTCCTCCCCCCTCCCTCCTGCATGATTTCCGTTGAGTTTTACTTCCATCTGTGCACCTGAGTGCTGATCGGTTAGTTCCAATTTAATAGTGAGTACATGTGGTGTTTGTTTTTCCATTCTTGTGATACTTCACTCAGGAGGATGGTCTCCAGTTCTGTCCAGATTGTTGTAAAAGGTATTAATTCATTTTTAATGGCTGAGTAGTACTCCACGGTGTACATATACCATATTTTATCAGTCCACTCATGAACTGATGGGCACTTGGGTTGATTCCACATCTTTGCAATTGTGAATTGTGCTGCAATAAACATTCTAGTACAAGCATCTTTTTTTCCTTTGGGTAAATACCCAGTAGTGGGATTGCTGGATCGAACGGTAGGTTGACTTCTAGTTCTTTGAAGAATCTCCATAGTATTTCCCATAGAGGTTGCGCTAGCTTGCAGTCCAATCAACAGTGTAAATAAGTGTTCCTTTCTCTCCGCATCCATGCCAGCATCTGTTGTTTTGGGACTTTTTGATAAAAACTATTCTCACTGGGGTTAGGTGATATCTCACTGTGGTTTTGATTTGCATTTCTCTGATGATTAGTGGTGCATTTTTTCACATGTTTATTGGCCAATAACTGCAATATCTTCTTTTGAAAAGCTTCTGTTCATGTCTTTTGCCCACTTTTTAATGGGGTTGTTTGATTTTTTATTGCTGATTTTCTTGAGTTCTTTGTAGATTCTGGCTATTAGCCCTTTATCAGATGTATAGCATGCAAATATTTTCTCCCATTCTGTAGGTTGTCTATTTGGTCAGTTGATTGTTTCCTTGGATGTGCAGAAGCTTTTAAATTTAATCAAGTCCCATTTATTTATTTTTCTTGTTGCTGTGATTGCTGTTGGTGTCTTCTTCATAAATTCTTTGCCTAGGCTGATATCTAGAAGAGTCTTTCCAACATTTTTTTCTAGAATTCTTATGGTGTACTGGCACAAAAATAGAGACATAGACCAATGGAATAGAACAGCGAACCCTGATATAAAACCATCCACATATTGCCATCTGACCTTTGACAAAGTAGACAGCAATATACACTGGGGAAAAGAATCCCTATTCATTAAATGGTGCTGGGAAAATTGGATAGCCACATGTAGAAGATTGAAACAGGATCCATATCTCTCACCACTCACAAAAATTAATTCAAGATGGATAAAAGACTTAAATTTAAGACATGAAACCATAAGAATTCTAGAAGAAAATGTTAGAAAAACTCTTCTTTGCTTTTAAAAAAGCAGAATCTGTTCCCTTATTGGACCATAGAAAAAACACACAGTTATATACCTATTTGTTGTTAGGCAGACTCTAACTCTGTTTCACACTGCTTTCATCATTGATTTTGCAAATCTGCCCCTAACTCCTGGTTGATTCACTTTCACATTCAAACTGACTCAAACCCCATGTTCTGTTTTTTTTTTCTCCACTTTTGTCTATGCCAAAACACTAAAACTCACTTTTATGTAATTAGGCCAACAGACACGTATTGAGCATACTAGGTGTCAGGCTTTATGAAAAGAACTGGGGACAAAGATACAGTTTCTCATGGAGCACATGCCTAATTGGGAAGACAGATAAGCAAGATTAATGGTTAAAACAGAATACATATGTTAGATAATATCGAAGTACTTCAGAGGGAGAGCTAACTCTGTCTGCTTTAGGAAGAATTTATGAAGATTTAATGCTGACCTGAATCTTGAAGAACACACAGAAATAATCCAGGCAGAAAAGGGTGTTCCAATCAGAGCGTGAGTCACGTGCAAGAGCATGAAGTGTGTGGGTGCACAAAGCAGTGTAAAGGGTGAGGGAGGCTGTATGGCTAACAAGGGTGGAGAGATGAGCCTGGGGTCACATCATGCTTAGGAGTGTGGACTTTGTTTATCCAACAGGTCACTGGGCTCCACTGACGAATTTTAGGAAGGTATGTGATAGGATCAGATTTGCATTTTGCAAAGTCCACAGGTGAAGAATGGAACGGTGCCTTGAGAGACTGAAGGCGGTGGGGTGGGCAGGTGAGAAGGCCATTGCAATCATTCAGAGAGGAGGTGAGGAGGGCTTGAAGTGAGGCAGCAGTGGATGGAAGGAAGGGGAAGCAAAATAGAGCTTTTATGTGGATCCTATTATTTTACCATGTGCCATGCACCAGCCTGTAACTTCATGAAATTCTTACACCAACGATGGAAGGGGGGTGTTGAATGAAGATACAAGCACCTCATTTTATGGATGAAGAAACTGACTTGGGTTAAGTAATTTGATCAGGTTCACAAGACGACAAAGATGAGATCTGCACTCATATCTCTGTGGTTCCAAACTCAGTTTATAAATTTTTAGAACACATTGTATCATTGATATGAAAGCCAGGGAAGATGGGAGTTTTAATAAAGATAGAATGGTCAACAATATCAACTGCTCCAACAAAAGTTGAAAGAAAGGACCCGAACAATGTCCAAGGGATTAGGCAGTAATAGATGGCCTTATAGGACAGTAATTTCCATACAGTGAGGAGGCTTGAGGTCAAATGGCAAAGGGAAGAAAAATGAATGAGAAGTGAGGGGTATGTAAACCTCTAGTCATTTAGCAATAAAGAAAATACAGTGATCCTAAATATTCTGTAGCTTCCCAATTGCTCTCTTCATGCCTGAAAATACTGAACTATTCAACATAAAGAAAACTTTACCCATGCCTGGAATAGTATCTGTCAAACAGCAGATGCTCTCTTGGTTGAAGGAATACACGTTCATCCTTAGCACTGAATCTAAGAGAAACTAGAAATATTTAAAGCCTGTGTTTTGGACACAGCTCTGTTGATGATGTCCAGCCCCAAAGGAGAAGTACCCAATCACTACTGCGCTTAAGGAATCTCTTATGTCCCTTTAAAAGTGAGAGAGAACGTCAGTAAGAGGGAAATAGGAAGTCAGATTCTCTGCCTGAGGTCACGTAACGCATGGAGGGGGAGGTTGGAGACAAAGGTGTCCTGGTTTCCACTCAAATGTGTCCGGGCACTGTGCTCCCACATCCTTCTGCTGTAGCAGTAAACGTCTTTTTCTTCCCTGATCTTTTCTTCTGCCCCACTCTTCCCTAATCCTGATCTCATGCTCCAGCTCTGTTAATAGTTTTTGCTGGCCTGCAGTTTCTTTCGTTCATCCCACGCGCAAACTGGAACTTAATTCGCAACGTTACCTGACATAACATACATTCATTCATTCATTCTACAAATACTAAGCACTTCTGTGCCAACAACATTGCTTTGGGCACTGTAAAAATAGCAGCGAATGGCAGCATGTTCCCTTCCCTCACAGAGGTGAGTCGACTTTTAAGGATTTCTCACCTATTTGGCATTACATTGAATTGATTTTACATCAACTTGACCTGACACCATACCTGCTTTGTATTTATAGTCTTTCTCCAAGTAGCTGACCAAATGCTCACTGGTCTATTTGTAGCTTGGCCCTAACTATTAAGCATCACTGAGGTGAAATGGTGGGAGTCATATTTTCCACTTAAGTTTAAGGGCCTCTTCCTTTCCTCTTTCAGATATCTCTTTTCTACGCTTCATTGGTTTTTTTTTTTGGTTGACAAATCAGACTTCTTTGCTTTGTCTCCAGTTCTCCTGCTCAGATATGTTTCAGACAACTTACCTGAGTAAATCTGACCCATTCTATTCTCTATTCCTCTTGTGGGAAGTGATGAAGTTTCCCTATGTCAATACCTCCTTCTCACCATTTGAGTTTCATAGGGGAGCCACTGACAACCTTGATCTTAGTTTGGTCCTCTAATTTTATATTTCATACCAAAGAAAACAGTCTCCATAGTCACATATGTACCAAAGTTAAATATAAGGAAAATGCTTTCTATCTGAAGAAATTAATACAAATATCATAAGTCATTTTCTTATTTAAGTTGGGTCTATGTACACATACCTTTCATTTGAATGAAACTATATGAAGTTTTTTGTTGTTTATTTTTGATACCTCTTTACCATGAAGCAAATACTCTGAATCTATTTGGAGAAATAGTCAGAAAGATTATAATTTGGTCTTCTGTTAATTCAAGCTTATCTTGAGAGACTGTATCATTACCATTGCAGGAGTGTAATAAAAACAAACTTTCCATAAACACAAGGAAAAAGATGGTCAAAAGCCTTAGAGCTGAAGGGACATAAGAGATTAGGAAATTCAAATGGCTTAATTTTAGAGATGAGGAAACTGAAGTTTGGAAGGATGCATCAGGCTATTATTTAAAGACTAGTTTTAGGGCGCAGTTTCTATTTCTTTTCTTTGTTCTATAATTGCTTACATTATGGGATCTTAATGCAGTGTCCCTATGTGTTTGTGTACATACTACTTATCAGATTCTTGAAGAAGATTAAAAACTATTGTTTGAGACTATTGATTTTAGAGTTCCACTTTGACTATAATACCTTCTTATGTGAAATCCTAAAATATATGTATGGATTTTGCTCACTGTGTACATGGAAAAATCACAAAAGCAGAAAGGCTATTTTGGAGGTAAAGTCAAATATGGCCACTAGCAACATTTTGGACCTTGTTAACTCTTATTTAATGCTATATAGGGTGGGAGTTATAAGTACTCTAAGTATTGAGAAGACTCTCTTGCTCAGAAATGGCCCCTCCAATCAACCTGCTCATTTGGGATTCATTTAGTTAACCAAACTTGTCTTTTAAATTGACTGTAATTAGTTCACCAGACTGCTTCTGTGCCCTTCAAATTTACTGCAATGAATAAACAGAAATTTGGTCTGGGGCAGGGAGGAATACTTTTGAGATTGGGCAGGCAGGAATTCAAGCTGTGGGTGTCTAGAGATCTAGGAGAGATGGGTAGAGAGAAAACTGAAAAAGTAACAAAAATCTCTAGTTTTCAATGCTGCTTTCAACCAAGTACCACTTATACCCAGACAGTGTGTACTCTTAGGCAGATCATGCTCCTAGCACGTAAGAAGGTCCAGCTTTGAACAAAGATACTGCAGGGTATTGGAAGGACAACAGGCTCGCTGAGGATCAGGGGGAAAGTTCATGGGCATATGGGCAAACGAACCTGAGAAATGGTTTTGTGGGATGGTAAAATATTTACTTCTCCTTGTCTATGAACAATGCCAACTCCTACTTCTCCCCAAATAAACAACCTATCTTGGAAATAACTGGAGCTCATTATGAACTTTAGAAAAGGCATTTGCAAGAAGTAATATTCAAGAGTACATTGGAGTTGTGTTTACAGTCAAAAGATAGATTATTAATTTTGACTGGGTTAGCTGGACTGATGATTTCCTATCCAAAACCTCAACCATACCTGCCATCTATTAGACTGGTTTGACTGGTGCTTTTTCTAATGGCTTTTTTCCCTCCTCAACCAACTGATCAGTACTGTGAATACAGTGACGCTGATTTGGGTGCCTATAGAAACACCCAAAGAATAAAAGTTGACTTCATACACATTTACTAGTTATGGCATTGAGCAAATTACTTGATGTCTTTAAGCCTCAGTTTTACCAACTGTAAAATGGTGATAATAATAGTCCTGTCTCATTGGGTTGCTGTTAGGATTAAACGAGATGTGCATGTACGACTCTTAGAATAGTATCTGGCACATAATAAGTACTCAATCAATGTTAGCCGTCACACTGTCAAAGGTTGTCTGTTCTTGCTCCCAGACTAGCATACTCACAGATTGGTTAACTTGAAAGTCAAGATCAGCTGGGGCAGGAGGAGACATTATTAAGGTTTCTCAGCCGTCTGGTCCTCTAGGTTTTCTCCTGCCTTTGACTGATCTGACTTCCACACTCCTCTGTGAGTCGGACCTGTGGGCTCTTCCTGCCTTGCCCTCCTTCCACTTTCAGTGTTCTGACAGTGATTAGCGTGACAAGGCCTGTTTCTGACCTCCATGACCCCTACTTTCATTCCTGTTTCTGTATTTTCATATAGCAACTCTGCCTTATGAGTTGAGGCACATTAAAAACTCCCACTCTCCTTTGCTTAGAGAAAATTATACAGTGAATTCTAAGTAGGTGAAGGTTTCAAAATTATTCAATCGCCACCTGATAACCTGACCTCATTTTTTCTCTTTGCTGTACAAAGAGAAATGTGTGAATTATACTCACAGACAAGTCTATTAGGTTTTTTTGAGGGCTTTCATTTTTTTACTTTATCTGTGCCTGTTTTTTCAAATGTTTTATGACAAGCATATGCCATGTTTGCACTTAAAAAAACCCCACATATGCAAATATGATATTACCCCCTGCTTAAAATTTGATTTGTCCTATGTGTTCTAGCTCCCACCCTATTGAAAACTGGATAAAAAAAGATGGGGCAATTTTACAAATATCCTATTGTCCCTTTATGGTAATGCAGTCGCTGACTGAATTCTTGGGAACCTAGGAAACAAGAGTATTGGATCCCCAAGATTATCTTTTCTCAGTTAACATCTGGGGCTTAATTGAGGGCAAAGATCAAATCTTAAAGAATTTTATGTTTATTGTTTATAAACCAGATTCTCATCCTATGTCGCTCTATGAGAATTTCCGCAAGGAAGGTTTCTGAATTCCTTCACAGATTTCCCTATGGGAATTCTCACAGAGTTATACAGAATGAGAATCTGGCCTTCCTAGACTTTATGATATGTTTGGAGAGGGGAGTGGGAGCTCAGCTATTTTTATTTTCTGCTGCATTCTTCTGGGGGAAGCTGTACTTTTTGAATCAAGATTTTATATGTTTTAAAATTTCCAGAGACTTTTCAACAGCAGAGTCTAAAGACCATAGTTTCATTTAGTATTCTCAAACTTGGATTTATACATGTGGTTTGAGAAGATACTTCCCAAACCTTTTAAATTTGGTGTTTCCTTTTATATGCTTCCTACAGTTAGAAAATCTTGGTATAAAATGCCATATTTAAGTTGGAATTTGGATTTAAAAATCTTTGATTAATGAAGTGGTTCTTTTTTAAATGACAAGAGTCTGCATTTATGGGGAATTTTTACCAGTAGAGCTTTACATAGAACAGCTGTAAATAGTCTACTATGTTAATTTGACAGGCAAATTAAAAAATGGTATAACAGTGTGAAAGATAATACAGTATGTTTCCCAAAAAGGTCAAAGTGCCAACAGTGCTGAATAAAATGGTACTCTTGTTCCCTGAGACCACTCGAAGGCCAGCTCCTGAAATATGAGCCACAGCCCTTTAAATGTCTATGTTGTTATGACAATGCCGAGGACTTCAGCCATAACTTCAACATCTAGTCTAGAGGAAGGGAACAAAGAGAGTGCATGAAAAATGTTCATTTTTATTTCATGAAATTTCAAGCTGAGGACGTCAACATGTTATTTTCTTCGGCATCTTTATGATTTTGGCTTTTTGCTGCCCATGTGTCATAATTTTATGTACCGTGGAAGCCGCCTTCTTAAGATACAGATACGAATACTGTTTTATGTGATAGTGTTGACATTCCTGCCTCACTTTATATTTATGTTGTAGAATTACTCACTTTCCCTTTTGGAATTAGTGATCTAAAATGGATTTCTATGGACTTTTAAAATACACAAAAATATCCACATAAAATGAAGCCAAGGCTTAGTAACCATCCAGTAAGTTCAGAATGAAAGCTTTTGTGGGCTTTTGCCATTTTTTTTTTTTTTAATTCCTTGGTGGAGATGCAGAAATAAGCAGCCATGTTCTCGCCTAGTTGAAGCTAAAGAGTCAACAGAATTTTTTTAATTGCATGCCTATACATATTAAATGCTTTCACATGCTATTTCATTTGCTTCTTGCAACAATTCTGGTAAGTATGGATAATTAATTCTGATTTACAGTTGAGGAAATAAAAGCTCAGAAATAAAATGTCTTTTCCCAGGTCACTCAGCTGTTGTGTGGCTTGTTTGGGACTTGAATTCAACTTTGACTCCTAACACTGGGCTCTGCTCATTATAACACAGCATAAAACTTAAGTAGAGTATATTAGATAGTTTAGGAAGCATGCATTGTTAATCCATCATATTGTGCTATACCTGTGAATGCTAATTTCGTTATAATGTTATTGAAAATAGCAATGTTACCTCAACTTTGGTCATCCAAAATGGCAGTGTCTGTTTCAACAAAGGCTTACAAAATCTGACCTTAGGAATCTCCTGAATTTATGGCTAAAAGAGCTCTCACTTGAGATAAGAATCAAACATACACTTTCCTTCTTCTGTCTCTATTAGCAGAGTCCTCATGGAATTGCACAAGCAGTTCAAGCAGTAGGATGTTCAATTGGCTAAACCTCCCCATTTACTAATACGTACTAAGCATTCTTGGGGTGTGTGTATACAATGAGGTATAAACTACACATGGTGTTTATGTTCCTGGGACAAGAAGTCTTTACAAATATTATGGAGAACCTAGGAGTTTCAAATCGAAACAGATAATCTGTGAGATCCCAGGGAAGGATCCAGTCCTTTATAAAAAGGACTGTGTTCTCAAGCATACTATGGACACCCCTTAAAAGCAATTTTCTAAATGTCTTTACTCTGAGAGGCTGGCCAACTCTTTCCTGCTCTCTCTTGCTGAGCCCTGAAGGCTGAGCCCCAACTTCAGCAGAGTTGCTTAACCACTCCATTGGCTAACCTCGAGGAACAGCATCAGGGTTAGGGAGTCCTAGATTCCTGAGGACTCCCTCCAAGGCTAACTACAGTACCTTAGATTGTTTGCTAAAGTGTACTGCAGGATCAGTGTGGCTCAAGGTGAGGTGCTGCAGCATCCTCTCATCCACAGACATACCATCAAAGTACAGTGCCTTTGCTATACAAATGGTACTTCAAGGAAGTCTCCTTGCTCTTTCTTCCAAGCAAACTGCTGCTTCTAAAGTCTGTAAACCCAGAACTCATTATGGCCAGTAGGAACCCAGGAACATAATGCAGAGGTCTGTGTTACAGATCATTCATATGGCCACTGCCAGCAGACACATGCAACTGGCCTGTTTGGGGCCACTATTCCAGGATCTGAGCACTCCTCTGTCCACCCAGATGTCCCTCAGACCTCTCCACAAAGGGGAGCAGAGGAAAACAAGACTGGCCCCGTGCTTTCTTCTTTTCAAGTCACTATCTTTATTTTCCAGATTTAATTCCTGTTTCTTCTTATTCTTTGCATTTTAAAAGATGTAGCAAGCAGAAGGGGAAAAAAAACCTATAAACATTCAGATGTCTTTTGAAAAAAAACCCATTTAAGTTAATTTCTTCATTTTCAAATTTTGAAGTGTGTTTTCGTCTTCCTTGTGATCACTTGCTGTTGCACATGTGCCTTAGCTCTAGCTAGCTAGCTAGGTATGTGGTTTTATTTTAATTGTTTCCCTTGGTCACTATTTCGTCATTTGTAAAATGGTGGTTTAAAACTATCTGATTGTTTTTTCTGAGCATTAAGTGAGATCATGTCTATTAAGACCCTGGTGGAGTGCCTAGTATAGAGTAGGTTCTTAGGTTATAAAGCCCATATTATTATTATTATACATAATATCATGTAAAGACCACATCTTTCTTTTTGATTGCTAGAGTGCCATATAAATTGTTAAGACTTATAGACCATTAAAAATAAAGCTGGGTGATGCTAATTGATTTTCAGCACAGCTATTTTAGTTTCTTAGGTCTGCTATACAAATTAACACAAACTTGATGGTTTAAAACAACAGAAATTTATTCTCTCACAGTTCTGGAAGCCAGAAGTCCAAAATCAAGGTGTTGGTAAGGCCATATTCCTTACAGAGGCTCTAGTGGAGAACCTGTTCCACGCCTTTTCTAGTTTCTGATGATTGCTGGCTCTCTTGGCTTGTAGCTACATCACTCAAATCTCTGCCTCTGTTATCACACTCTCTGTGTGTTTCTCATAAGAATACTCGTCATTATACTTAGAGCCCACCTAGATAATCCAGAATGATCTCCTCATCTCAGGACCCTTGACTTAATTATATCTGCAAAGACGATTTTTCCAAATATGGTAACACAAGTTCCAGAGATGAGGATGTGACCATATTTGGGGAGGGGGCATCATTCAACTTACTGCAATAGCAGTTTGAGTTTAGGCAATAATGCTATGTTTGAAATATAAGGGTGTGATTGGCTTTGGCTGTTTTGGAAAGTTACTTGTGCCTGAGTACTTCACCTGAAAGCCTGGTTACTCTTAATCAGATCAAGTCTATACTGGCAATCTCAAAATAGAGAGGGCTTAAAGGCCCCCTCTTGGGCAGTCTCATGCAAGGTCCTACATGTGGTCCAACCTGTTCCTGTGGCATGTGCTGAGACCACTGAGGAACGTGTCACTCCTCTTTCACTGGATGAGGAAGGTGTCAGTTTCCTGGGGGACCAAAGGCTGTAGGAACAAGCCCATCACTCTCTCCCAGCAAAATAACAGCTTGGAGAGGTAACAGAACCCTTAACTCCCCCTTTTGCCAAGGGTCCTCCCTTTTCTTCCTTACTAGGTTTCCACTGGAGAGGAAGTATTATTAATATTGCTGATGATATTTTACCCATATCTTATGGTTCTGTGTGCTCTGTCCTTTCTGTACAAAGCCCTACTCACAGAACAAAAATACACTGTTCTTCATTCACTTCTGGAAGAAAAAATATAGCCTTTAATCAGACTAGCAAACATTAACAACTAATCATCTGTGACACAGCTTGTCTCTCATGCAGTCACCGTGCAGGCAGTCCCACTGTCTTCAAAAAGCTTCTCATATGTGTCAATTTTCACTGCCATCTTGCTGGTCTGTGCTGTCCACACGTCTGGACTTGTGAAGTGGTCTCTTAATTAGATCATCTGCCTCTATAATCACTCTCCTTTCTAATCCATATTGTATTCCATTATTGGATTAATCTTCTAAAAGTACCCCTTTGCCCCATTACAGGTGTGATTAATCAAGAATCTCTGATGGTTGTCATATCACCTACAAAAGGAAATGCCAATCTCATAGCCTGGCATTTAAGGCTCCATATAACCTAGACATAACTTATTGTTCCTGCCTTTTGTCTGCTCCAGCCAGTCTGGTCCACTGTTATATCCCCACTGTATTTCCTCTGATCTTTGCTGCTGGTCATTTTTCTACCTAGAACATTCTTCATCTTCCACTCCTCCTCCTTTAAGAAGGTCCTCAGAAAAGCCCACCCATCATTGTTCTCTTTGCTGCTTATTATACAAGGTCATGCTGTATTGTAATCCATCTTTGATGTACATGTCTTGTCACCTCATCTTGAATTAGTTCCTCAAGGACAGGGTTTTTAAAGAAATCTCTTTCTGGGCCCAGCACTTCTACTATCCTTCTTCATAAACAGCTAACTCTCAATAAGGATAAAGCTTCTGGAGGGAAAAGCTCTACCTTTATTTCATTAACTTCTGCTCTTTTTGAAACAGTCACTTAAATATTAAATGATAGCTCCAAATACTAAGGTTAGTTATTTTACAGGAAGAATGAGAATGTATTATTCCCTGATATCTCATCTTGTTTTCTACTAACACTGTCTTATTCAATGCACTCATGTTTTTAAAACGGTTTTATATTGAAGGATGGGGGATATGAATTAGAAACCTGGAAGAATAAAGGAATTTCCAGGAGGTATATAATTTTACCATTTCAAAACTGATTTATGACATATAGCAAATCACTAAAAATATTTACATATTTCCTTTAAGGAATTAGAAATGGAATTTTTTGATGGCCTGGGTTTATTTCCTTTAATGGAACATCTGCTGTTGAAGTGTGCTGCTTCCTTATACTTTCTTCCAGGTACCTGGAAATTCTGAGGATTAACTAATTTAGGCTTCATCAGGGTGTTCTGTTCACTAATTGTGGCTAAGCCTCAGAACACGTATCTGATCTTTGGTTTGAAAGTGTTCCTATTTCATGATTTGGCTTTCCTTAAGTGATAAGCTTGACAGAAATCCCATAAAAGATAAGATTTTTAAAAAGACAGTGAAAGAAATTACTTTCTTTCTCTTTTGTCACTATTATGCAGTTATTGCCATTTTTCCAATTAGGTGGCTTTTATAAAGAAAACACTTTTCAAAATGCAATGAACCTTGGTGATGAATCCCAAATCACTGAATACTAGTTCTGTTTTAAGGTAAGGCATTCTATTCTCTTCATGCATCCAAACCATTCTGCATGAAATCTAATTTCCATTTTCAGTAATAGTATTGTTAATGACCCTGAGTTGTAAAAAGACAGCATGATTAGGCTTGCCTTGTGTTTGCATATATGCTATGCATATGCCAACACACGACCTGCCAGCATTTTTCATATCTCTTATATCATAAGGACAGACTGTATTTATTTGGACCCAGGAGTATTATTAATAGACACTGTAGTACAGCCAGTGCTCTTAACACTTCTTTAGAAACTAATTTCGTGGAAATGGACAAAGACTGACTTTGTTAGGTTAATTACTTAGTATTTGCCACATCTGAAGGAACACTGACTGAAAGCCTTGCTTTACTGCTCAAGGAGTGTGGTGCTGAGTTTATAGGTTTAAGAGTCTCCTGAAGTTAGCACTGCTTGTAATTGTAATAGATTTGTCAGACACAATAATTTCAAACTGAGGCTTTTATGTGAATGCTTACAAAGCCTACTGACTGAATAAAAAAATAGAGTTGACTGTACTGGCAATCTTGGCATTTATCTGTTAAACCTTGCTTGTTGGTTGGTCTGTTGTCAATCAACAGGACTATGCATTGGTATTGCAAATTCTCCTCAATTCCTTGGGTTCTCGCACTGTGTTAATTCTTATGGGGATTGCAGCACTGTCTACAGTAGGTGTGGACCCTTCCCCTGGAAATACACTCAGCTATCCATTATAGGATAGCATGGGGTTAAGAGCACAGCTCGGTGTAGTGGTGAGGAACTCTTGATCCTAGCGTCTGGGATTTGAATCTGGCTTTGCCACTCACTAAGTGTGTGACCTTGGGCCAGTTACTTGCCCCTTCCATGTCTCAGGTTTCTCATCTGTAATGTGAGGAATTGTCTCACCACCCCATTTCCCCCATTACTCTCTTACCTTGTTGTATTTTCCTTCCTAGCTCTTATTACCACCTGGTATGATGCAAGTTCGTCTACTGGTTTGTTCACTCTCTGACCCCCTCCACTGGAATTGAAGGACCATGAATGTTGCGACTTTGCTTGTTCCCCCAACACATACAATGGTGCCTGGCACATGGCACATACCAGGTGCATCTACATAAGCTGACAGAGGGATGGATGAACGAGGGAATGGAAAATGGAGACAGAGGCCAAATGTGATGCTTCTGGAAGGACTAACTGGATTAAGTAGAGAAAAACTGGAAGTTCAACACTGGAATAAAGAAAATCCAGGAATGTGAAGAAAAGGAGCTTGATAACTAGGAGAGAGGGCTAGGTGACTTGAAAGTAGTTTCATGGAAGTGCACGGACTGTGAGTCTGTCAGATGTAGAACATACGAAAAGCAGCACACCAAAATGAACTGCAGTGGAGGCTAGCTGGAGGAGATGGCTCTATGCCTAGATAATGACTTGGGGCAGCCCCCACCAATCCTAATGTGTTCTCTCATATCCTAAAACAAATGGGACATTATTCTCGTTTGTGGATATACAATCAAAGACAAATACCAATAGGGTGATGAGTAAAGGAAACTGCTGATCTAGCCTCCATGTAATGCTGACACATTACTCAGGTGGTAACATGCACACAATGAATAGATGTAAAAAATTTTAATGTAGGAATGCAGAGTAAGGAAAATGCATAGGACCAGATGCTCTTGGCCACTGGGGCAGAGGAACCATCCAGTATCAAGACAACCTTGGTCCTTGGCACAAGATCTGCTGTTATCTTGGCTGCTCTGAGATTTGGAGCAATGGTTGGTAATGCTTTTCCTTTCATCTGCATTTTAAAAAGACTCATTCACCAGAATTTAAAATATGTAACAAGAATTTATATGACCTTCCAGCATTCTGCTTATTTACAATTTTTTATACTGCTTTGGATTTGGTAGGTCCATATATTGTGATAATCAGGATACTCAAATATATTGCTGTACACTGTAAATTTGGGTAATATCCATGCCACAGTCATTAGCACCATGTTCCTGAAAGGTTTGAAGAGGAGGATGGGAACTGTGCATGTAACACTTCACCCCCGTCTACACCTTCCCCACGCTTCATCAGAACAGATGGCAAAGATGCATTAGTTGTCTCATGTTTTGTTTTGAAATGTTTCATTGTAAAATAAACAATTCTTCAGTAGAGTTCTCATTTGTTAGTGAATAAAACTAGACTTCAGAGTAAAGTTAAATGCCTTTGCCCTACTACCTCTGCCCCAAAGCACAATCAAACAAAAATAAAAAGATGCATCAAACCAAATAAAAACAAAGCACAGTCAAAAGGAACTAATAAAACTGAAACTCTACAGGCAACTTACACCTTTGTCCTCATGTGTTTTAGTACATGAAATCTTCCTATTTGTCCACAAATTAATGTTTTTATTGTTCTGCATTTAGTTTTATATTGCCTTGCAGTGTGTTTAAGGTGGTTTAGAGAAAATCACCCCATTAACAATTATTTATCAATTATTGCATCAAGTGTAAGGTACAAAACTAGGTGTAGAAGCATAAGACAAGGTCATTGCACTCAAGGGATTTATAATCTGGTTAAGTGTTTTTCTTGTAAAATGATGACTGAAATTACAAGACAGGACGTGTTAAGTGACAACTAATTGGTTTAGACAACAGCTGCTATAGAAGGTCAGAAGAAGGTGAAATGACTTAGAGTAGAGAAGGAAATGTTCATGCAAGGTGTGAGCTAAAGATTCAGGTAAGTAGGAAAGGAGGGAAAGACATTCCAGAAAGAAAGGATGGAACACACAAAGTGTGTTTGGGGTAGGAGAGCAATGAACTATGGCAGTAATGATAAAACTAGAGAGGTAGGAAGATCCAGAATAGGATGCATGAGAGTATCCCTGAAACTTAAAAGTTCCAGAATTATCCCAAAATGAACTTGGCATTTTAGTCTGTTTCTGGACAGCAGGCTAGAATACTATACTTTCAATGTGACTCCATTCATTCACTCACTCATTCAGTTATGTGGCAGTTTACTGAGTGTCACTGGGTATGTATTAATATTAGGTGCTGTAGATAAAATGAAGTTAGGATATGGTCCTTTGTGCTCAAGAAGATCACAGTCTAATGTGGAACACAGAGAAGTAAAACCCAGGTTGAAAGTCATAGGCAAAATTGGGGCACCTTTGTCAGTTCACTAAAATCCTGTTTCAATGAAGTAGGCTCATGCAAATAATGTGGAGGCACAAGATAGAAGTCCAGGAGGAACACTTCAGGAATCATATCTTCAATACTGCAACACAGGACAACTGTACTGACAACTTATGAGAACTGCATGTTGTACATAGATAACATTTTCCCCCATTTTATTT
This sequence comes from Daubentonia madagascariensis, assembly GCA_023783475.1. NCBI lineage: Eukaryota > Metazoa > Chordata > Mammalia > Primates > Daubentoniidae > Daubentonia > Daubentonia madagascariensis. The sequence goes on from JAKFHU010000585.1 coordinate 26,326,026, forward strand.
TTTTACTACTGGAAAAAAGAAAAGGAGGAGATCAAGGGAAAAAAAATTCTCCCAATAGGAAGTCAGGCCCCCTGAATAAACAGGTGCTTTCAGAAGAGAAATAAGTTAAATAAGTTTTGTTACTCCGAACTACTAGCATTTAATCATAGCTAGCACTCACAGATCACATATTACTTACCTGGCACCGTTCTGGGTTCTTTGCATGTATTAACTCAATTATCGCAACAACCCTACGAGACAGGTATTATCATTATCCCCTTTTAGAGGTATCTAGTTAAAGCTAGCCAAGGCATCAAAGTCAGTAAGAGAAGGAGCCAGAATTCAAACTCAGCCCTGTTCTTAACCAGCCTGCAACACAGCTTTCTACTATGTGGGAAGATCTTATGGGGTAATGGTGGTATAGGGGAAGGGGAAGCCTTCAGAAAGATTTCGATAAAGATCAGTTAAATCTAAGAAAAGTTAAAATGGGTAGAGCAAATTGATGAGAAGAGCCTTTTTTTTTTTTCATTTTATAACACTGTTGTTAGAACATAAACAGGAATGGTTTCTTTTAACTAATAAAAACTAATATTGATTGAACATCTATATGTGCCTGGTACTCCCCACAGGAACCATTATTATCTCCATTTTGCAAAAAGAAAATTGAAGAGACTCCTAGTTAAATAGAGAGAGGTTTGTTTAATCTTTATCACAATTCACATAGTTAGCACAGACTGGTGTGTCTGACTAATCTTTACCACTATACTGTATATTTATTACTTTAAGGTTGTTAGCCTGTGGATTCTCTGGGTTTGTCCTTCTCTTACTGATCTGTTAGGAAGTCAAAAGCTCTGCTGTGCTGGAGTGGAGTCAGGGCATGGTATTGAGGGGTAAGGCTATATTTCTTTGACAGGGTGGCTGGCTCTTTATAGCATTTCAGAACCAAAAGAACTATTTGGGATTTTTAGATAATCCATGCCTCTGCCTCCACCATATAAGCATGGACAATTGTTGATCGCTTTCTGCTTTCTCTTAAACCAGGATATTTTATCTACCCGACACATTTCAAGTTATAAATTCCAGAAGCAGTACCTAAAATCACATCTCTTTTCAAATTCCAAGAATAGAAAACCATAATCAACTGAAGTACAGGAGTTGGAGACTACATTATTCCTGTTAAATTTCTGATTGCCAAATAAAAACTTATTTACTGCTTGATCCAAATAAAGGAAACTGCATCAACAATTACATAGAACAGAGAGAAATTAGTCATATTCTTAAATTTATTAAGGAAAAAGATAAAAATGATGTTCACTAGATGTCTTCTATATGCCCTTTATTTTGCATATTTTATATTAACTTGTGGTTCTCAGAATGACCATGGATTATGACCTCGTTTCATGTATGAACCAACTGAACTCCAACATGGCTAAATCAATTCCCCCCAGGTCAAACAGCTAACAAGTGGCAGAGGCAGCTCAGATATGCCTATGCTTTCTTTGTACTATGTTGCCTCTACTAGGAGACAGTAGATAAACCAACTCCTTGTTTCTACCAGAATTGTTATGAAGACTAAACATACCCTGAACAATAGGAAAAGAATAGAGGTTTATAGACAGAAATAATGCAAAGCAAAAAGGGCAAAAATTTTGTTAGAATCAGACAAAAGATCTATATCTTTTGCACTTAAAGTATTTTACTTCCAATCATAGTTTCCCTAATCTCTTACTCCATTTCCACTTGTTGTGTTGATGTGCAAGTATGATGCTGAATTTATTTTCCAAGAAAAAGAACTAGGACTATTACTAATAAGAGAACACAGTTTTACATTTCTATAGATAGCTTTATAAAGTGTTCCTCCGCCCAAATGCTAAATGCTTGACCATAATGTGAAAGGCTCGCTTTCACTCATTTACCTTTCTCAAATATTGTCTTTTGCAATAAATGTGTGTGTCTAAATTTGCTTCTGTTAATGATGCTCCACTTAGGCTTATAAACCTGTGTCTAGGAGCACAATTAAAGAATAATCTGACTGAGACTGATAAGACTGTCCATGTGGTTTTGACCCTTCCAGAGGATAGTGGGAGGATATTCTCCTTTCTACTTTGTGCCATTCTCAGAGGACAGTCACAAATGTGTAAACAAATGTGAAAGAGAAATAAAGGGGACAGCCAGATTGCCAGAGATCCATTACTTTACCCCTGGGGTATGTGGCTATTACAGAACTGGAGCAAATGCCAAGAGCACTAAATTCAAAGGGAGGCTCCCTGAAGTGAGTCATCTATTTAGACAACATCAGAGGAATATCAGGTCAGATCCTACTGGGTGAAGAGGTTACACCATGGGCATCTGGTAGTCACCTTGGGAATTACATTAATTTACGGCAGCCTGAGTACAGAGTGGCAAAGTATCATTAAAGACTAAGGCAGAATTTATTTCTATTCAAGATGGAAAGGGTAGTTGGTCATGTATCTTTTCCCTTCAGTCACACTTGCAAACATGGATGGTAGCCATGATAGGTTTCAAACATAAAGGTTTCCTAAGGAATATCCTGGGGTCTTGAAATAGTTAATGTTGTCATTAATCTCGTCTAGTAAGAACTGGCTTTAAGAAGCTTCTTTTTAAAAATCAGGGAACAATGCACCATCCTGTGTAGAGAGGCAAAGTGAAATGTAGAAAAACATGCAGGTTCTGAGCTCAGACAACCTGTGTTGGGAGCTAGGCAGGCCCACCAATTTCTAGCAGTGTAATCTTGGGCAAGTAACTGAATCTTCTGAGCCTCAGTTTACTCATGTGTAACATAAAAAGCTTTAGAAAGCTGCTGTATAATTAAGAAGATATACAAAAAATTCATCTATAACTTGAACTCTGCTATACAAAGGTTAGTCATTATTGCTATATTTAAAAGTAAAAAAAAAAAAAAAGGATTCGCAGGCAATATAACTTAAATTTTAGTTTCCTGAACACAGATATTGAATAAATTTGGAGTGCAAGTTGATGTCTTCCAGGGTTTAGAAGGACAAGGGTGGCTGAAGTCATATTCTGAGCCTAAATCCAATTCTTCAATTTGTTCTTTAATGGATCATACTTTTGGTGTTATATCTAAGAAATCTTTGCCTAATCCCAAGCCATAAAACTTTTTCCTGTTTTATTTTAGAAATTTTATAATTTTAGGCTTTATTTAGGTCCACGATCCACTTTAACTTAATTTTTAAATGTTGTGAAACAAAGATCAGAGTTCAACTTTTTCTTTATTTCTATAATATTTTTCTTTCATATAGCCATCCAATTGTTCCAGCACAACTGTTGAAAAGACCATCTTTTCTCCACTGAACTGCTTTCGCATCTTTGTCAAAAATCAATTGTCTATATACATATGGAACAATTTCTATTTAGTTCCATTGATCTACTTGTCTGTCTTTATGCCAATACTACACAGTTTTATGGCACTCTTGAAATCAGGTCATGTTAGCTTTCCAACTTTGTTCTTTTTTGAAGTTGTTTTTCATATTCTAGGTCCTTTGCATTTGCACAAGAATTTTAGAATCAGTCTGTCAATTTCCAGAAAAAAACCTGTAGGGAATTTGATTGGGACTGCTTTGAATCTACAGATCAATGTGGGGAGAGTATTGAGCCTTCCAAGCCATGAAAAAGATACTTTCTTTTATTTGTTCTCCATTTACTTAGGTTTTCTTTATGTCTGTCAGCAATGTTTTATAGTTTTCACTATACGCGTCTTGCATATCTTTTGTCAGATGTATTCCTATGTTTCATTTTGTTAATCCTATTATATATGTATTATTAAAATTTTTCCTTCTGATTGTTCATTGCTATTGTACAGAAACACAGTTAAATTTTGCATATTAATCTAGTAGTCTGCAATCTTGCTAAACTCATTTATTAATTCTGCTAGCTGTTTTTGTAGATTTCATTGAATTTTCTATTCAGACACGTTGTCTGTGAATAAAGACAGCTTTACACCTTCCTCTCCAATGTGGATATTTTATATTTCTTTTTCTTGCCCAATTGCATTGGCTAAACCCTCTAATATAATGTTGAATAAAAGTAGTGACAGCAGCCATCCTTGTCTCGTACTTGATAGTAGCAGGAAAGCATTTGTTTATTTTACTATGAAGTATGGTGTTGGCTGTAGGTTTTTCACAGATGCCCATTATCAGACTGAGAAAGTTCCCTTCCATTCCTAGTTTTCTAAGAGTTTTAATCAGGAATGGATATTAGATTTTGTTAAATGCTTTTCCTGCATCTCTTGAGAAGATCATAGATATGGTGAACGACATTGAACTTTGAATGTTAGATGAACCTTGCATTCATGGGTTAAACCTCATTTTGTCATGGTCCTTTTTATAAGTTGTTAGATTCGATTTGCTATAATTTTTTTCAGAATTTTTATTTTTCAGTTCATAGGAATATTGATCTGTAGTTTTCTTTTCTTGTAATGTCTTTGTCAGGTATTTGAGTAATCCTGGCCTCATAAAATTAGTTGGGAAGTATAGCTTCTAGTCCTCTAATTTTCTGGAAGAATTATGTAGGATTGGTATTATTTATATCTTAAATGTTTGGCAGAATTTTCCCAATGAAGCTGTCTGGGTCTGGAGTTTTCTTTGTGGAAAGTTTTTAACTACAGATTCAATTTCTTTGGTAGGTCTAGAGATGTTTGGGTTATCTATTTTTTTCTTGGGTAAGCTTTGGTAGTTTGTGTTTTTCAAAAAATTTGTCCATTTCATCTAAGTTGTCACATTTACAGGCATAAACTGTTCATGATATTTCTTTATTATGTTTTTAATAGCTGTAGAATCTGTAATGATGTGACGCTTTCATTACTGATACTGGTAATTTGTCTTCTCTTATCTTCACAATCAGCCTCGCTAAAGGTTTATTGAAATCTTTCTTCTTTACCAGTATAGGTAATTAGTGCATAAATTTTCTCATAAATACTATCTTAGCAGTATCCCAGAAATTATGATATGCTGTATTTTTCAAGTTAATTCAGTTCAAAATATGTCCTAATTTCTCCTGCTAACTTTCCCCTTGACCCATGGACTATTCAGAAGTGTGTTATATAGTTTTCAAATATTTGGAGAGTTTTCAGAGATATTTGTCATTGATTTCAAACTTAATTTTACTATAATTACAGAATATACTTTGTATGACTTGAAATTTTTAAAATTTACTGACAATGTCTTTATGGCTCAGATATGATCTATAATGGTAAATTTTCCATGTATATTTGAAAAGAATGTATATTCTTCCCTTATTGGATGGAGTGTTCTATAAGTCAGTTAGGTCAAGTTTACTATCATCGATTTTATATCTTCTTGTTCTATACATTATTGACAGAGGGGCATTGATATCTCCAGCAATTATCATGTACTTGTCCATTTCTCCTTATGGCTTTATCAGATTTCTTTTTCTCATGTATTTTGAGTCTCCGTAATTAGGTATATATGTATTTAGGAATGTTTTGTCCTCTTGAATTGGCCCCTTTATCATTATGAAGTGACCTTCTTTATCCTTGTTAATATTCTTTGTTCTGAAATCTACTTTGTCTAATGTTTATATAGCCACTTCAGCTTTCTTTAGATTAGTGTTATCATTGTATACATATTTCATCCTTTTTACTTTTAATCTATTTGTGTCTTTATATTTAAAGTGTGTTTCTTATGGCAACATATAGTTATGTCCCTGATTTTAAAAATCTAATCTAAAAACCTCTGCCTTTTTATTAGGGCATTTAGACCATTTAATGTCATTATTGGTATGGTTAGGTTTAGGGTTGTCACTTACTATTGGTTTTCTATTTTTTCCCTATATTCTTTGTTCCATTTTCCCTCTTTTTTCCTTCTTCTTCTGGATTAACTGAGTATTTTTTATGGTTCCCATTTTATTTCCTTTGTTGGTTTATAAGCTATAATGCTTGGTTTTGTTATTTTAGTGCCTGGAAAGCAGTTTTTAAAGTCAAAGTTTTCAAATCAAATACCAAGGACAATATAAATCTGACCACTGTAAGACTCTATGGTTATATGTCTTGTCTTGAATTTTTGGAAGGGTACTAAACTGAATGGGTTGAAAAGATCAAGCTGAAATGAATGTTTGTAATTAATAATCCTTTAAATGGGCCAAACTGTCAGAATACACTTTATTGTTTTTTAACCAGATTCAATCAGCATAAAGAGCTGAAGTAAGATATTTGAACCAGGTGAAAATGATGTATAGCGCTTAGTGGTGGCATGCTGAATTTCTTAAGTTTTGAATATTAGAAACTGTGTTTACTCAGGCAAAATATTAATAATTGGCACTTAAAATAAATGACTAAAGGCTCATGCCTATAATCCTAGCACTTTGGGTAGCTGAGGCAGGAGGATCGCTTGAGGCCAGGAGTTTGAGAACAACCTGGGCAATACCAAGACCCTGTCTCTACAAAAAAAAAAATTAGCCGGGCATGGGGGTATGCATCTGTAGTCCCAGTTACTTGGGCGGCTGAGGCAAGAGGATTGCTTGAGCCTAGGAGTTTGAGGTTGCAGTGAGCTATGGTGATACCACTGCACTCTAGCCCAGGAGACAGTGAGACTCCTCTGTCTCAAAAAAAAAAAAAAAAAAAAAAAAAGTCATGTTAATCTGGAGGTCATAGGAAGGAAATTATTATTTCAGTAAAATAAGGAGAAACTCCAGATTGTTTTACATATCTCTGTGATTTTCTGCTGTATATACAGGTCTGATGGGTTGAGTTGGAGGGCAGAGCAGAGAAATTCCAAAAGTCTTATGGTGTTAGTGAATCCTAAGACCCAAATATTGACAAAGTGAAAATCCCCATCTGAGGAGTGGAAAAGCCAAGTGGTCAAGAGTTGTTGTTCTGAGCACTGCTGGGGAAGCAAGGCAGTGGTACAACCATTGGGATTTAGAGAGAGATAACTGGAACATGAGTTTTGGTTTTATCATTTGATCACCTGCACGCTGTGCTACCCAGAGTAAGTCACTTAACCTCTCAGAATATATTCCCTTATCTCACTTATTATCATAATGTAGACATTATCTAAATATATTTTATAATATTTTAATTGAAATTAACAGATGCAATTTTATAAAAAATTATTTATAATTAAGCAATATCAAATGTAAATTATTATTCCTATTATTTATTTCCTTTGCTTTTCATTAGTGCAACAATAGAAGTTAGGTAGTAGGGATGTAATTAATAGGACAGAATTCCCTTCTTGGAGCCCAGATATTCATCTCACTAACTCTGTGAACACATGGTGGTGGTTATTACTAGTATTATTAGCAATCGTAATGAAGGGGTTAAGTGAAGGCTTAGATCAAACCTCTATTTTCAGCAGAGGCAATGGCATTTCACTTCAGCCACACCCCTCAGTATTAATATCTAATTCTTTCTGCCTTCATACTTTTCCATGCAGAGTAAAATGACCAAGGTAAGAGTACCCAAATCAAAGTAATTTAATGCAATGTGGTTATAACTGTTTCATCACAGGCTTGCTATTTCTTTTCTGGTTGACAGTGGCAATTTTTTGGAAGTCTGCAGTGCAGTGTGGTTGCTTAAGAGAAGCTTGGTGTTACTTGAAGTGTCTAGTGGCAGCCTGGTCTACCATACTTCCCAGTTGATTAGATTCTTTAGTAAGCTTCTGATTTGTCAATGTTTTCTCTTTGATAAAGCTGGTTCTTTTTCTTTTATTTCTAAGCACATTGCAAAGCTACCTTAAAACAGAGATGCATAACTTTTGGAGCATTGAGGCCATATTGGAAATCTTTTGCAAACCTAAGGGCTAGTTTTTTGAAGTCTGCTTGCATGAAACATCAAAGCATTGTTGGATATAATTATATCAAAAACAAGCCAGGTCTTGACACTTGCAATCTCCCAACAGAGTGTGTGTGTGTTTGTGTGTGTGTATTAACAAGATGACTTTGAAAAAACAACAGGACTAAGGCCTAGTATAAAGATGCTTAGAATGGTTGAGATTTAGGAAACTTGAGTTCTACTTAGGGTTCTATGCTGTGAGTTCTTGGAGTGTGAGGTATAAGCTTTTCTTTTTATCCTCAATTCTTATTATGTGCCAAACATTATTTGCTGCATGTGTAGGAATATTTGCTATGTGACACCATTAGCTGTGAGTTCCTGGGCTAGCTGCTTAACATTTCTGAGTCTGTTTCCTTACCAATAAACCAGTGACAATAATCATAGTACTTTACAGGTTATATTGTGTGGATCAAATGAGTCATTGTTTGTCATTATATATAAACTGAAAAGCCTGTATTAAAAATTAGAATACATATTAGTTGGACACACATGCTCTGGCATCAGAGGACTTGGTTAGAATAGATAGAATCTCAAATTCTTGGGTACATTCTTTAAGCTAACTTATAGTTGTTTAATTTGTAAAACGGGAGTAAAGACTGCATCAAAATGGTTGATTGACTCCAGGAATCTCTGTCCCTTCCCTTTCAAAATTCTTTGAAATGACAGAAAAGGTATTTTAAAAAGTAATTATAAAACCACACAGCAGTAGAAAATAAGAATTTGTACCAATAAAGGGCTAAGAGATTTTGAATCATTCCTGAAAGTTACAAATCAGGTGGAGATGAAATCTGGAGGAAACCATGTCCCCAAATACAAGCAGGAGAGTATCTTGTGAAGGTGAGAGCAGTTAAAAATGTGCTCTGTGCTTAGTGTAAACCAATATTAGAAGCAGAAGCGTGTCTGTGACAAAATCCTGATCAGCTATCTTGTTACTTCCCTACTCTGACTTCTATATTTGCTGAAACAGTGACAAAGGGCCCTGGGACTTGGAAGACAGGTGCCACTCAGGCACACTAGAGACCCTTAGGAGGAGCAAGGCACCCTTAAACCTAGAAGGAAAGTTTCCAGCATACTGCAATGAGCATATATTTTTCCTTCTCCTTTCATTTCTGAGTACCTGTAATTAGAACTTGCATTCTCCCCCACAATCCACCCCCAAAAAGATTTTCAAACACTAAGTGAAGAAACAAGAATCAAATTATCAAATATTTGTGGTAAAAGAAAACAATATAAAAACATAAATAAAGTTCAACTAATAGTTAAAAAATAATAAAACAGAAATAATAGAACTAGTAGAATACTTCACATAAACACAACAGAGAATCTGGAGGATAGCAGAGCCATAGAATAAGAAGAGAATGTTACGAAGATGAAACAATTAAAGAATCTGGAATTTAAAATTTCCAGACAACACAAAAATCATCTCAGTAGTTGTCTACATAGCAGAAGGAACACAGCTGCAGTATAAAAAGAAAAGAATATAAAGGTACCAAGGGGATAATAACAGTGGCTCCTCATAGCGTTTAGTGGATTAAACAAGAGAAACCCTGTGAGATTGCCTAGTCCAGTGGCTACCACACAGCTAGCTTACAATAAAGAGCTATTTTATTACTGTTGTTATTGTTATAGCCGTATTCCATAATTCCCGGTTACTAATGTTACAATTGTTATTATAATATCAGTAAAATGAGAAGGTATCAACAGGTGATCTTTCCGCAAGGTCCTAGATCTAACACTGTAAGAGCTGAGGACATAAAGAGGGAGACAGAGGTGGGGAGGAGCCAGAGACATAGGTGACAAGGTCCTGGGGCAGGGGGTAGTATTCACTAGAGAGTATAGGAAAGGGACTGTAGGAAGCAAGGTATGAGGACAAGGCCGAAAGGGACATGGGAAAGTAAAAAGGAATTCTTCACCTGATATCAGAGAGGAGAAGCCACTGGGCTGATGTTGTGGGCTTATTCTGGGTTCTGATAAGGTGCTTTGCTAAGCAAAAGCGTGGTGAGACCCAGGGGCTGAACGGAGGCCCTGCACGTGCAGGACGCCACACAGAAGGTCAGGAGTAGACTCGTCCCACAGCCTCTCATTCTCTGTCTTCCAAGGATCCCTACTGCTCCTTTGGATCAGAGATAACCTTGGACCAGATGGTTCTCCCAGGACAGTTCTGAATTAGAACAAAAATTCCAAGGATTTTCCTTGCAAACCGAATTCAAATGTACATCAAAAAAATAATCCATCACGATCAGGTGGGCTTCATTCCCGAGATGCAGGGATGGTTCAACATACGCAAATCAATAAATGTAATTCACCATATAAATAAAAGCAAGAACAAAGATTATATGATTCTTTCAATAGATGCAGAAAAGGCTTTTGACAAAATCCAGCATCCTTTTATGATAAGAACTCTTAACAATATAGGCATAGATGGCTCATACCTTGAAACTATTAAAGCCATATACGATAAACCCACAGCCAATATCATACTGAATGGGAAAAAATTGAAAGCATTCCCCCTTAAAACTGGCACCAGACAAGGGTGCCCACTATCTCCACTTCTTTTCAACATAGTGCTGGAAGTCCTGGCCACAGCAATTAGACAAGACAGAGGAATCAGGGGCGTCCAGATAGGGGCAGAAGAGGTCAAACTTTCACTATTCGCAGACGATATGATATTATACATAGAAAACCCCAAAGATTCAACCAAGAGATTACTGGAATTGATCAATGAATTCAGCAAAGTCTCAGGATACAAAATTAATACACACAAATCCATAGCCTTCATATATACTAATAACAATCAAGCTGAGAAACAAATTAAAGATGCAATACCCTTCACAATAGCACCAAAGAAAATTAAATATTTAGGAACATATCTAACTAAGGAGGTCAAAGACCTATATAGAGAGAATTACGAAACACTGAGAAAAGAAATAGCAGAGGAGGTAAATAGATGGAAAACCCTACCATGCTCTTGGATAGGCAGAGTCAACATAGTAAAAATGGCTTTGCTACCTAAAGTGATTTACAGAATCAATGCAGTCCCTATCAAAATACCAACATCATTTTTTGCCGATCTAGAAAAAATAATTCTATGCTTCGTGTGGAACCAGAGAAGACCCTGTCTAGCCAAAGCAATCTTAAGCAAAAAGAACAAATTGGGAGGCATCTATCTACCAGACTTCAAACTATACTACAAGGCTATAGTAACCAAAACTGCATGGTATTGGCACAAGAACAGAGATGAAGCTATGGAACAGGACCGAGAACCCAAATATAAAACCAACCTCATACAGTCACCTGATCTTTGACAAATTCCAAAAAAACGTACACTGGGGAAAAGATTCCCTATTCAACAAATGGTGCTGGGAAAACTGGATGGCCATATGTAGAAGACTGAAACTGGACCCACACCTCTCACCTCTCACAAAAATCAACTCACAATGGATAACAGATCTAAACCTAAGACATGAAACCATAAGAATTCTCGAAGAAAACATTGGAAAAACTCTTATGGACATTGGCCTAGGCAAAGAATTTATGAAGAAAACCCCCAAAGCAATCACAGCAGCAACAAAAATAAATACATGGGACCTGATCAAATTAAAAAGCTTCTGCACAGCCAAGGAAACTATCACTAGAGTGAACAGACAACCTACAGAATGGGAGAAAATATTTGCATGTTACACCTCTGATAAAGGGCTGATAACCAGAATCTATACAGAACTTAGGAAAATCAACAAGAAAAAATCAAACAACCCTATTAAAAAATGGGCAAAGGACATGAACAGAAACTTTTCCAAAGAAGACAGAATAATGGCCAGCAAACATATAAAAAAGTGCTCAACTTCTCTAATCATCAGGGAAATGCAAATCAAAACCACAATGAGATATCACTTAACTCCAGTGAGATTGGCTCATATTAAAAAAATCCCCAAACAACAAATGTTGGCGGGGATGTGGACAGATAGGAACACTCATACACTGCTGGTGGGACTGCAAATTAGTACAACCTCTATGGAAAGTAATATGGAGATACCTCAAAGAATTAAAAGTAGAATTACCATTTGACCCAGCAATCCCACTACTGGGTATTTACCCAAAGGAAAAAAAGACATTTTATAATAAAGACATCTGCTTGCGAATGTTTATAGCAGCACAATTCACAATCGCAAAGTTATGGGAACAACCCAGGTGCCCGTCAATACACGAGTGGATTAATAAAATGTGGTATATGTATACCATGGAGTATTACTCAGCAATAAGGAACAATAGTGAATTAACACATCTGGTATTATCCTGGTTGGAGCTAGAACCCATTCTTCGAAGCTAAGTGTCACAGGAATGGAAAAACAAGCACCACTGGTACTCACCATCAAATTGGTACTAACTGATCAACACCTACATCACACAGGGCAATAATATTCATCAGGGGGCGGGCAGGAGGGAGCGGGGTGGAGGGGCTTGGAAAAACTCTGACTGAATGGATGTGGGGAGCACAGTTTGGGAGATGACCACGATTGTAGCTCTGACACGGGCAGTGCATGGGCAATATATATAACCAAAGTGTTGTACCCCCATAATATTCTCAAATAAAAAAATAAATTAAAAAAATAAATAAATAAATAAAATAAAAATAAAAAAACTCTTGGTTAAAAAGAAAAAAAAAATTCCAGCCTTCTGTCCTATGGCAAATCCACAGATTTAAGCAAGTTTTATATTTCATTTCTGTCAAGGTTGAAAAAGCCACTCACAATTATATTTCTCAATCAATACAAGCTTCTACCACTTAATATGATATTGGCAGAAAAGCATTTTCAGTTTGCTAGTGTGAAATGTTGCCAGGTTACAGACTGTTATGTGCATCCACAAAACCCTAAGTGCAGGCAAATCTCTAAGTGCCTTTTAACAGAGTTGCTTCTCCAAAACTATCCTTTGGGCTTCAAGTTGGTCTTTGTCCCTCAGAACTCTATCCTTTACCCCTACAGTCACATAAATGTCTTTATTTTTAAGAGAGGAATTCAGTAAAGCTTGGGACCCATTTCTAGATTTTTTATAAAGAAGTCATCCAACTAAATATTGTACTTTATCATCATTGAATGCCCAATAATAAAATCAGTCTGCGGATACCATCTAAATTTTCATATATTATTTATACAAGCTTGAGGTTTGTAATTTCAAGACCAAAAATGTTGGTAGAAATTTGCATATTATTGAAATGGCATAATTTATTGATGAAGCACACAAATAATAGAGGTGATGCTTACAGCAGTTTGGAGGCTAATGTATAATTTACAACACTAAACAACTTCATGAACAAGAGTGAAAATTGCACATTAGGCCCTGCCTGAGAAAATACTAGCTATAAAGCTAAGGCATTTTTAGCATTAATTTTTGTAACAAGGGTCTCTTGATGGGAAACTGATAGACTGTTGGCTTTCAATTGGTGAGTGGTATAAAGAAGCATCAATCTGCCTGAAGAGAGAAGGCAGGAAGTCATCTCCCTGCCTGCCTGCCTCTCCAGTCCTCTAGTTATACCAATCTTTCATTAACATTTGCACGCAGAAAGGATATCAATAAAGGATTGCATTTAAAGCCCCCAATAGATGGGGCTGAACTTTGTATCAACAATGTAACTCAAAATCAGACAAATTTATAGTTTAATTTATTTTAGATCCAAGATATTTATCTTATAATAATAATTATTACAATTATTGTATCCAAGGTTCATGTCTTAGGGGGAAATCCAATTCAAAGTTTACCCAATGGACTAGTTTTCTACAAAGAATTTCCAGATTCCAGGATAATGGACTGTGTTGGACACTGTTGGAAGCCTTCCCAGTTCTTATTCCCACACCCTGCTTTCTAATAAAACTTTGATTCCATTCAAGTATCCAGTTAACCCCCATGTGACTTCATCCCCATTTTCAGGGAATAGAGGGAAAATGCTATTTATTCTAAGCCTATCATGGTATTCTCATTCCTGGTGCTTATGGATGTTCCTGAGGTCCAGTCCTATCCAATGAGATGTGAGGGAAAGTCTGCTGGAGTGTTTCTGGGAAAGGTTTCTCCACTCCCAAGAAAGAAACTTGGGAAATGATGGTCTCATTCCCTCCCCAGACTTTGTCATACTTGGATATGATGCCTAGAAATGCTGCATCCATCTTGCAGCTATGAGGCAATCCAGCCAGAGGGTGAAATCAACACTTTGAAGATGGCAGAGAGAGAAGATGGAAAGAACCTGAAACTTGGTGACTTTATTGAGATGCTGATTCAACCCAACCTAACGACAGCCCCAACTCTGGACTTCTTGTTATTTAAACTAATACATTTCCTTCTTATTTAAGTAAATTTGAATAAAAAATGATGCTACTTGTAACTGAAGACATCGTATGGACCATTTGTCATTTTCTGGCTGCCCAACATCTATTTCCCCACCCTAATGCCACCTTTTGGGAATTTGTTTATTACTGATACATAAGAGGTAATCTTGGTGAGAGAGTATGCTTCCTAGTACAGAAGCAGAAGAGGTCAAATCCTTTCTTTCCCTCTTCCCTGGAATACCAGGGAATGGGTAGGTGATCTGAGTTTGGTTGAGTATATTTCACCCCTTGCCTTTAATCTTAAACTGCTGGTTTAAAAGTAAAAGGAATATAGATAGTAATATTTATTGCAACAGTGTGGGCTGACCAGAATCTACTGGAGACTTTGGCTGTTCCCCTCCTTCTTGGCTCATTGGAGGTCCCTTGGTCTTTACCCACTCCCAAGACCAATCCTTCAGTAGTCTTTTTATTCTTTGAGTTGCATTTGATATACACATCCATATTCTCACAATAAATTCCCTTTTGATTATGTTAACCAGAATTGATTTCTGTATTTTGCCAAGAACAACAATAACCAGCTGACCAACATCACCAAGGGGATCTTATTCTCAGCACTAACAGCCAAAAGCAAACTTGTACTGATATACACAGGTCAATCCAACATATTCTCATGTGCAACACAATAGTTTTGCTTCCTATTACATTTTGTTTTGTTTATTTCCAATTTCTCATATATCAAAACCTATTTCAACCTTAAAAGCACAACACCAACTCCAAACTCTTTTCAGTCATAGAAGAATAGGCAGTTATTGTTACTATGGCTGCTTAAAATAAATCTCAAAGGCCTACTAGTGGACACTCAGTAAGAACATGGAATCTTAAGCTCCAGATGTTGCTGGTGTCATTTAATTTAACCTTGTACTTATTGCTAGTATTATAAGTCCCAATAATTCCAGGTAAGTATATCAGATAGTAGAACACATACTAAATGTATTTCTGTTTTCCTCAGAGCAATTTTAGGCTCTGCAACCAAGAAAGGATGTCCTGCCACCATGCTTGTTAATTAGTGAAAACATTTTTGTGAGTTAGGATGCTTTCTAGGACATACTCAAGCAACACACACTTTAAAAAGGAATGCATAAGTACAACTAGGGTTAACTTTTGGCCAAAGAATATTGTGTTGAAGTTCATGGTGAAAAAAAAAGAAGTAGGTCGTGTATAGTATTGGCATATCTTGAGGCATTTGTTGAATCACGATGTCAGAGCTGGAAGATCCCTTACAGATGACCCACTCAAATCCTCAATTCACAAATAAGGAAATCCAGGTCTAGACTAGCGTGCAGTGATCTGCCCAAAGTGACAGAGGTGGAACTCAGACTCAGGTTTCCTAGCTCTGAGTACAGTAAAACACTCCATATCAAGGTCTTGTTTTACTGTTTCTTTGAAGTAAATTCACTGTCAATTTCAACTGTATGGAGTATCCTTTCCCCTTCTTGAAATCCTGTCTACCCAGATCCAGGTCAAATGTCATGTCCTGTCTGAAATTTTCTTCACTTCCTCCTATAAGAATTAATCAAGTCTGCTCTCAAGGCTGTCTATGCCACATTATTGATCCCTTCATGAACTGCTTGTTATATCACTGTGTGCATATCTGTCACCTCCACTAGATTATAAATTCTCTGAGGCAAGGACTGTGTCTTCTTCATCTTCAATTTTATTTTCTTTATAGGTCTTAATGGTATATATGTGATAAATATTTGTTGAATCTCACTGAAGTGTACTCCCACAAATGTTTGTGGGAATTCATGGCTTAAGATGTCAGTCCTCTTGACATCCTAACAAGTACCTCCATGGATACACAGTGTTTTAGACAAAAGTAGTCATTAACAGTCAGGATTTCAGGTCTGGTGTTGGACTGGTAGAAGAGATAATCTGTGGTTGGTCCTCCTCCAGTCAAAGCATGGAGGCAGCCACTGACTTCAATCACTTGCAGGGTCTTACCAGACATGAGTATAAAATGTTAATCATAAATATATCATTTGAGATACTTTCAGACACAAAGAAAGAAAAGTTCTCCTCACTTTGACTTAAAGAAAAATGAAATAAATTATCTCATACAATAGAAAAACCCCAATGTAGGTCATGTGACCAACATTAGACCAATTATAGTCACTTACAGGAGAGTCTGATCCTGCCTGGCTTAGTTATTCAGGACTGTCTCTGGAGCTAGTTTACCACCCCTTCAGTCTCCTGGGATACTTGGGAGAGGAGTGGAACCCAAACAAATTCAGGTTCTATTCAGAAGGAGGAAGGAGGAATAGATGCTGGGTAGGGAATCATCAGTGTACACTATCTAAAGATGACAATTCTTCAAACTGTAAATTAGCACAAATAACCCCTTTTATGGAATTTTGAGTTGACTCAAGAGAAAGAAAATCACTCTTTCTTTTTTTAAAAAAACCCTGTGTTATAAATAATAGAAATTTCAGTGTTATCTTTCCATTGGATTAAATGAGTTATATCCTGATGATTTATGAACTGACAGGTCAGGGGGAAATTCTTCTTTTTTATGCCTACTAATGCACTTTCGAGAACCCATGGCAATTTATAAACCCCTAAAGAATCTCTTTATCAGAAAATTCACTTCATTTTCCTTTCTGGTTCTTCTGAGTCCCTGTCTATGCAGCACTTATTTAGAGCGAGCTCTTCCTTCCCACCTACTTATACACAAGTTGAGGGTGATTCACTGAAATCGTGCTTTGCTGATCATGGTGATTAAGGAAGGAGAGGAGCACATTATTGTGCTGGGAAGTGGGCATTTTTCTCAAGATAAAAAAATTGATACTGAAAGACAAATTACTTATGGGTCTTAAAAGTCTCCCAGCATATTCACAGTGTTCAGTGCTATTCTCTCTGTATGGAGGAGGTAAATGCTAACTCTGTGATGCCTGGTGCTTCATGATTTGGGATATTTGAAATTGATTCTATTTCCCCAGTGAAGCATGGGTGTGCTCTCTTCAGTCACCAACTGCTTGGCAGGCACAGCAGTGAGGGCTGCCTTTCTATGGCATGTGAAATAATTCAGGGGGTATGTTTCTGGGGGAAGAAATTGTTCTCTAAGCATGAGAGAGATAATCAAACAAACATCTAAGATGTAACGGCTGCTCTCAAATGTTCCTGTGTTTATTTCAGGACTAATAAACATAGAAAGGAAGTGGAAAACTTTGACAGGTCTTAGTAGGGCTCCTGAGGAGGACAGCTCCCAGCTATAATGCATTCCCTTACCCACGCAGCCAACTTGAAGCTTCTTGTGTGCAAGGAAGAAAATAGCTCCTTTGAGGCAGAGGCGGCAGGGTTACCATACCCTATGGTGACACCCTCCCAAAAGCTTCTCTGAAACAGGAATGACAAGCTCATGCAACATGACAGGAGGCTGGGAATATTGTTTGGGAATTTGGAAATTGCTCAGAAGTCCTTCTGCAAAGACAGGGATCCTCATGGGTCCTCAACTCCATTATATATAAACTGAGAAGGGGTTATAATTATCTTATATGTAGGATAATATGTTTCTATGTAGAATTTCATTGTTGTTTTGCTTTTTCAGAAGGTAGAGAAAGCAAATTATTTACTTCTGTAGAACATTACTCTCTTAAGTATATTGTTTATATATTACACCAAAACATCATTCATTTAGGAAGGATGTCTCTATATGAAATACCAAAATGGGTTTTCCTTGTATTCACATGCCATGATCGGACATTCACTTGATTAAAACTTGGTTTTAATGCTCAGAATATGGCTTAAAAAGAAAAAAAATCCCATTGATTCAACACTTCCACTTTTCTTTCTTGTTAATCTAGAAAAAGCAGAACCCATTACCTATTCTCTCCTTATACCGCAGAGTTGAGATGATTTTAATCTTCACTTGCTCCTTCATTATTTTTCTGTCCTTATTTTACAGAGCTCTGCTGACCACACCTTTCTTACCTCTCTCATCCCTGGATTTTGTGCCCTATCCCCCTGGCACTCCTGCTTTCCTCCCAACAGTCCCTTCTTACTTGCCTCTGAGAATTCCTTTTCCTCATCCTGCACCATGTTCCATGGGATTCCGCTCTCTGCCTTTTACTTCTCCATGTTTCCACAAGCCTCCTGATTGATCACCTTGCCCACACGTCTGCTGTCAGCAGTAACTTTTATGTTCGCTCACACTAATACTCCCAGCTCCAACACTTGGCTGAGCCACAGATCTTAACATGAGGCTCTCCACCAGATCTCTCTATTTAATGTCCCTTGGGGATGTCAAATTTAATACAGCCACATCTGAACTTGGTATTTCCCCTCAAGTTTGCCCTTCCCTAATTCAGAGGTCAAAACTACTTTCACAATCATTCAATGACTTTAGAAACCCCAGCCTCATCTTTCCTCTTGTAAACTCCCACACCCATGGCCTGATGATTTGACCTGCTAAACATCTTCTACATCTTCCTCTTCTTTGTGTTTCATTGTCTTTATTTGGGTTCTTACCACTCCTTATCTGAATTTTGCAATAATTTCCTGACTTTTGTCCCTTCTAACTTGGGATCTCCCTAAAAATGCTATTCATTCTTTACATTTTCTACACTGTGGTCAGAGTGATTTTTCTGTAATGCATATTTTATATGACACTGCCCTCCTTAAAGTCCTTTTATGATTCTTCATAGTTTTCAAAGTTAAGTTCAAACTCCTAATAAGCATAAAAGGTCCTTCCTGATCTATTTATTGAATACTAATCTCATCTTTCCACTGAGTTCCTCTATGACCACCAAAGACTCACTACTTCTTCTGGGCACAATTAATACTTGTGACTTCCAAATACGCTTCCATTTATTCATACATGCAGGTCCCTAGAAATGGAATAAAACTCTCCTTCATGTGTTTAACTCAATGAACCTGCAAAACCCAGCTCAAATGTCACCTCCTTTAGGAAGGTGTTTTGGATTCCTCATTCTGATTTATATTATTATTCTCTGAGTTTCTTGGTTTACTTTCCACTGTCCTTAGGTTACCTAATAATAATTTTTATTAACTCACGAATTCATGAAGGGCAAGGACGGTTATTCATCTTTTTGTCAACAGCTCTTAGTATTCAATAAATGTTTGCCTAATGAATGAATGAATGAATCCAGGTGCTCTGAGGAATACAAAAGACTTCTCTGACTTGTTCTCTGCCCTAAAGAATCTTAAATTTTTAACACTAGAGTTAAGACATTAGAGGATAATAAAAAATGGAAGGTCATATAATTAAATATGGAAAATTGGCATGAGCTACATAGCAAAATAATATGAAATCAAATGTATTTTTATTTTTATTAATTTTTTTAAAAAAACTTTTTGTCTTTTCTAACATTAAACCAAAGAAGGCTGGAGCTTTTTGCTTCTGGGACACAAAAGAAGCATCAAGAACAAAAAGTCCAATTCTTGGCTTTGAGTTTCAAAATAGGTCCTTGAAATTCATGGCAGAGGCAACAGTTATGGAAGCCAAAAAGCTTTTGATTTGCTAGAGCTGGACCTTTTGAGAGAGAAAAGATTTGTAAGTTGCGGTAGAGTCTGGAAGACTTAACATGTGGAAGTTATGTAAGGATCATGGAGTAGGGAAAGCTACAGAACTTGATGCAAAAGGACATAGAGAGGAAATCAACACCCTTCTTGGGACAAGTGGTGGGACTTGGTGAGAGAAAGGCAAGAAATGGAGGAGAGGCTAGATATGGGCATAGGATGCTTGCTCTCTGTCCCCCACCCTAGGTTGAGCTCTTCGGAATTAGAAGACATAAAATTTCAGATAAATTGGAGAGGGATTTTAGAAGAGAATCACAGAGTACAGCCTGGGAGCCTGTGCTTATCAGAAAATTCCCACTCTGACATGACATCTGAGAGTTAGAGTCTGCGCAGAAGGATCTCAGGTCAGGCTCACAGGATTCTGCACACCCCAGTAGGGTATGGGGAGGGCAGCTGAGAGGTTTTCTGAGTCCTTTGTGGAAGGCCCATAAGTACTGAGAAGGTCGTCAGACTGGAAATCATGGGAGGAGCAGGAATATTAGAAGATACTAATATACAGTGGTACAGACCATGTGAAACTAGCATTGGTCGGTGGGGAAAGAGGGGGCCCTGCAGACCAATCCCCTTCCTGGAACTTAGATCATCATCCAAGAGAAAGAAAAGAAAAGGATGAGAGGGAATCTTGAATCAATACATGAAAAACTTTAAGTGGCCCTGGAAATGACATATTTGCCACAAATTGATAGGTTTAATGCTATCAACAAAAATGGAGGTTTAAGTGCAAAGATATATTCAATTTAAAATAACTAAAGGATATCATATCTTTGTACATCTGAGTTGTGAATGTAAATAACAGTAAATAGGAGAGGTTAGGATGGGGAGAGCTGTCAGAGAAGGGTTCATGGAGGAAACAGAATTTGAGAGGGCTGTAAAAAGGCAGGAAGAACTTGGCTCAGGAGGACGAAATGATGTGACAGGAAGGAGGAAGATGTCCAAAGGCCTAAAGCTGGGAATAGTAGGAGTCAGTAAGACTAATCTGAATGCAGAGGCCAGAATGTGAGACCCCAGTGTCAGATTACAAAAATCCTTGGGTGCTAAAATGAAGAGCATAGACCTTCAGGACTTAGGCTGAGTGGTGTTTGAGAAAAGACTTATTTGGTAGAATTATGCCAGCAGGAGGAAGGAGGATCTGTCTCTCAAATGGCAAATTTCCCTCTGCCTTCTGATATGCACAGTCCTCCCATATCATGAAGACTGAGACAGAGAGAGTTTTACTCACCAAAATTTGGGGTTGGGGATGGAAGTGGCTGAACAAGACAAAGTGGCTGGACCATTCCCTGTGAGAGGAGCACTCACTGCACAGTGCTGTGTAGCACGTGTCTAGAGCCTGGCTTTTGGAAGGAACTGGAACATGAAGAGCTAAGCCATGAGATGGAAATGTCAGACAGAGAGAGACGCCCCAGTGAGTGATGCAGCCAACGAAAGAATTTGGGGAAAAGTCAGATATCTTATGGAATCTTCTTAAGTTGTCTTCTGGGTGATATGCAATGTAAATTTTCTCATCTATCTTCCACAATATCTTCAATAAAACCTAGAATTCTTTAAAGTGAATGTAAGCAGTGCTGAGTGTACTTTCAAGGTCGGTGCTTCTGTGGAAGCTGCAGGTACCACAGGAACCAGGGGGTCCATTCTCCACGCCACCCCTCAACCCTCAACACAAACATGACACATAACTTGACTCCATTGCCCATCTGGCTTAAGAGCTAAACCTCACAGGAGTGATCTGCAACCACTACCTTCATTTATCCTTTCTTCTCTGATACTTTTCTCTGATGCTTGGCTCATGGACACCATGGAAACTGGTAGAGTAGAAAGAACGTACGGTTTGGAGTCAGGCTTTTGTTCAGTTCCCAGGTGGGCCACTTTCCAGGGTCATAAAAACTCAGTGCAAGTTGCCTAAATAGAAGGAGTCTCTGTTTCCTCATCTGGAAAATAGGAATAATACACATTTCACAATATCCTTGTGAGGATGAAGTAAGATTATGTGGAGACCAAGCGATACAGTGGAAAGGGCTTGAACTTTAGAGGTAAGTATGAATCTTGGTTCTCACAATTATTATGTTGTGTGACACTGGGCAAGTAGAGAACTCTCTTGAGACTCAGATTCTTCATATGCAAAATGTAGATTAAAAGGATCTCTTGACAAACTGGCACAAAGACCATATAAAGTGATCATCATGTTGTTAGGGCTTAAAAGTAGGAACTATGGCAACGTGCCCAGTACAAGTTCTGCCACATTGAAGGTGTGCCTAAATGGGATCTGCCACTGTGATGACCTACTGCGTGCTCCAGAAGTTGCTAGCCTGACAGAGTGACAAAACAGCCCATTGAAAGAACAGTTGAGTTATCAGTTTAGAGAGAATTCCCTGCAAGCAAGGGGTTCCATCCTTCAGGATGTAGTGTACAACTTAAATGAGTATGTCCCTAGTAGATATAAAACATGGTAACCAAGGGGTAGAAGTATAAGTGATCCCACTTATTACCACTCCCAAGTGACCCACAGTTGTTCCTGCAACTCTGGGCTCTGTGATTTAGAGATCCTGCTTTCCAAAGGGGAAATGCTTCCTGTAGTTGACACAGTAAGAGTCCCATTAAATCTCAAGGTATGGCTACTGCCCAGTCGCTTCACACTTCTTGAAATAAGACCCAGTAAGGGAGAAAGTTCAACATCCTTGCAGGTATAACTGGCCTTGATTATCAGGAAGAGGTAAGGCTGCTGCTACAGAATAGGGGCAGGGAATATGCCTGCCATTCAAGCACTCAACTCGGGTGCCTCTTGATACTCTCTTGCTCAATTTTGATGATAAAAGGACAAGGTCAGCATCCATGAGAAGAATGTGGTGATCATGGGGTTCAAAACTCTCAAAAATGAGCATCTAGATTATCCCACATGTAAACCATCTAGACAGGCAGAGGTGGTAGCTGCTGAGGGGAATTCTGGATGGATGGATAGTAGAGGAGAAGGATGGTGAGAATCAGTTATTCTGTGAGACCAGCTGCAGTGGCAGGTGCTGTAGCTTGTCCCACTGACCTAAGTGAAGGCCCAGAACTTATTATAAGCAGCAAATGGATATGAGTGGTGCAGGGAGTTTATTGTAATGAATACCACGGTATGCTACCCAAATTCATCCCTCCAAAACTAAAGTAAAACTAAAGTACACCCCTCGGCTGCAGGGAGTTTTGGAAACCCATAGCTTTTATAGCAGAGGCTCTCTCTGAGTCATACTCTCAGCTCAAGGAAACTGCCTTACCCAAAGTCATGCTCTTTCCCAGAAGTAGCCTACATACAATGATGACTGGTCGATAAGGAGTCTAAAGGCCTGCTCCTCTGGTTCCCATTTGGGGAACTCTGAGGGGCTCTTCCAGCTGCAGAGCTTTCACTGGAATCAGCGGAGGCTTTGCTGAGATTGAAAGACAATTCAAGTTCCCTTGGGCCCAATCCAGTTTCCTTCATTCCCTCCTAGGTATCCATCCAAGAGCACCCCTCCAGTCCCTTCCTACGTGCAAATCTTGGCCAGAGTCTGATTTCCATTCCCTGACCTGTGACAAACATATTAATTCTAATTGTCTGTAGATCATTCACATGGAGAAATTTGCTCTTTATTTAAGTACCCTCTGCTGGTATTACTCCCTCATCATCTTCTAACAATGCTCACCATTTTAGAGTCATCTGTAACATCCTTTCTTTCTATGTTCTTTCTCTAAATCTCCTGGTTTGATCTGAATTTCCTTATTCAGTGTTTCCAAAATATTCTCTTGGGTATCACCACATCACTCTGTTTACAAAATCTGTTTCTTAAAGGCAGGGACTCTTTATCTTTGGATCCCCACTATTTACTATCACACAGCAACTTGTCAATAGATATTTGTGAAATTAAAAAAACCTAAGAATATACCCATCTGGAATATGGATGGTGGTCTGGGTTGGTGATGTAGATTTCATGGAGTTGCTGGAATACGGACAGGAGTAGGAGCTATAGGACTGGATGAGACTGCTGACGCGTGCTGTGTGGAGTCAGAAGTGAAGATGGCTTATCACAGAACCCTGAGAAATGCCAGCCTCTGGGGAGCGAAGACATAAAGAAGAGTCCACGAAAGAACGGTTGGTGAGAGGAGGGACTAGGGGGAGGGTGGTACCCTGGGAGCCCTGGGTAGAGAGGAATTCAAGAAAGGAGTATTCAACGGAGCCAAATAATAATTGGGAATCAAATAAGACAAAGAAATGACTATTGGATTTGATAATTAGGAGGCCTTTGGTGACTTCTAGTTGCTTTTTGGTGGCATAGTGGGAGGAAACATATTGGGTCAATTTTGTAGATCCCACTTTTCCTATGGGTAGTTGCTGCATCGATGTCTAGAGAAGAAAGAGGAAGCACCAATTTCAGCTTCCTGTTTAAGCAGTGTTCTCACAACCCACTTCGGCAGCAGCTTTGTTCTTTAGGAGTCTATTGGAGTTCCATTAATAATGCTGTGGTGTCCACTTGGCTCTTTGTATCTGAATTTAGAGGGGTCAGGCATATGATTATAACCTATAAACCTCCCACAAAGTCAAATCCTTACTGAAAGTTATAAAGCCTAAACAAGAATTACTTAGAGCTCAAAAAAAAAAAACAAAAAAAAAAAAACCAGAGGTGGTTAAGTCACTCAGGGGAAACGTATTAAAGTCGATTACAACTCAATATGAGTAGGTTTATCAGATTTCTTTCCCCTGTGACCAAAGAGGCAAGCAAGAAGTAGAACTTGTTCCAAAGTGTGGGGATACAGGTGGGGGTGTACACAGGGCTGGCAGAGAACGCAGAAGCAAGGAGCAAAGATAATCTGTTCCTATTTCCCTGAGATTTAGTTAATCAAGTCTGGACATATTTCCTGCATTTGAACTGTCTGATCTATGTAAATACTCATTTTTATTCAATTCAACACATATTTATTGAGTACTGTTATACGTCAGGCACTATACTAGGAATGGGGAAAAAAGATTGAAAAAAATAAAAACAAACATAAAAATAAACAACATGGCTTCTGTCCTCAACAAGTTCACAAACTAGTAGCTACAGAAATACACAAATTACTATATAATTTCAAAGGCATCGTGAGAGTGGTATGTACGAAGTACTATGGAGAAACAAAGAAGGGGGAAATTCAGTTGGTCTTGAGAAGGGGGTGTAACCATGAATGCTACCAGTATGGAAGCAGCTCTTTAAGGTTGATTAGAATGATGGGCAATCAAAGCAGAGGGGAAAAAAATCTATTGCTTTCTAGAAAACCTGTAGAAATAAAAGTTCTGAACTTTCTAGAGCAACAAGTCCAGGTATTTTAAAACCTATGTAAGGCAGGAAATTAGTTCTGTAATTACCTCTATCTTCATGGCCTTATAATTAATTTTAAGCCCTCCCTTTTCTCATTTTCATCAGGAAAAAAACTCCTGAGAAGAGATAGTCAACACAGTATTTACATTTCTGTTAGAAAAAACTCCCAGTGACTTTATTTTTCCAGGAAACAAAACAAAATATAAAAACCTGAAATGGCTTTGTCCCAATGCACACCCATTCATCATTTAGTCTTTTTGTTTTAAAGTGAATACTAATCTACCTCCATTAGAAGCCTCCCAAGGGGCCTTAGCTTCCGTGAACACAGAACAGTTTTTACTGATGGGCTTAAGGGATGGAGGAAGCTGTATAAGATGCAAGAACATTCTTTGATAAAACCAGTGCTAAGCAGAATTCTTAAGATTTGGAAAGGAAATAATTTTGTCTTACTGCCAGGGGACTCTCTTATTTCCTGTGTCAACTAAGCAAATTAGGAACGGTTATTTCTGTGTTATTTCTCTCCACGCTGGGCACTAAAACTCAAGGTACTCCAAACTATGTTTCCAAGATCGTTGAATAAACACCCAAAGTTTTAGCAGAATTAAAGTTCTTATGGCTTTCCTCAGGCTTTCCGCATTTCCAGCTTGCTTTTGTTTCTAATACATCTTCCCTTGATGACATATATTTAATATATATACTTTTTTAATGTATATTTTTCTTACAACGTACTATATTGGTAATGACTATGAGAACCACACTCAAAAATTCCCAAATAATATTGAGAAAGGGTAAAAAATGAGTATGAGATAATTTTAGAAATTAAAGGGACCATAGATCTTATTTATAGATAAGGCAAACTGCCGAAGGTCAAGTAGCAATTTAATAGCAGAGCTGAGAATAGAATCTAGGTGGGGGAACCAGGTCCCATGTCAGCTACATCACAGGCAGGGCCACCCACAACACAACTCAAAGGGTAGCATTCACACAGAGTGGGCAACACACCCTGAGTGTATAGCAGGAACCAATGCTACTAGGGACTCTGGTGACTCCTAAAATACAACAGCCTCAGAGTCACCAGAAACCTATCAATTGTTTCATTATTCTTATGTTTGAGGTGTCTGACCCAGTCAAAAAAATTGAAGGTTGGAGGTGTACTCACAGTTTTGGTTCCTCCATAGGGTTGGTTTCCTTAAGAGAAATGGAGGCTCTGTGGTTTACCAGTGTACCTTGCCATAAGAATTCTTACGATTTAAAATGTTTTATTCACTGCCTTCTGGCACAGTATCAGTGGCTTTTGGGAGGATCCTATTGAGTCATACTTATAGGATTTATATAGCATAAACTTTCTAAACTGTTTGATAAAGCAGAATAGAAAATAAAGCCAGCCTCCCTCCTCCATCCACATTAAAAATAAATCCACAATTTTTAGGAAAGATTCCAGCTCTAGCTAAAAATCCTTGTGAAGCCTCAAGAGTTTTTCTTCCCCACGACCCAGGAATTTGCATTTGGTGGTGCAGCAGTGGCTTGAGGAATTTTAACTTGAAGCAGCTCTCCCCATTTACTCTATTGTTTGGGTGACATAGTTGATACTACACACCAAAGTTGCTGTACCCCCCCAAACAGAAACATATAACGGTTGTTTTTGTAAAGAGTTCAGGGATTTATGTGGCTAGAGGAGGTAATAAAGTATAACAAGATCATACTAAATGTTAGCTTATTATCTGAAGCATTGGTCTACCTCAATGAGAAAAACATCAGCAGGGAGTGGGAACAATGAAGATGAAGATGATGCAAATCATTAACGAAAACCATTTGCTGCCTCACCTGCATAATAAA
Organism: Daubentonia madagascariensis; assembly: GCA_023783475.1. NCBI lineage: Eukaryota > Metazoa > Chordata > Mammalia > Primates > Daubentoniidae > Daubentonia > Daubentonia madagascariensis. The sequence continues at coordinate 26,352,890 of JAKFHU010000585.1, forward strand.
CCCAATACAGCCTACTGTAGCCCCACATTCACGGTAAGCCTAACGGATTTTCTGCTGGATGAATGCAATGACATTCAAACCAATGCAATGCACAGTCTGTGGTGTGATGTACATTACAAGGAAAAGGATCCTGGGTCTACGATGTTTCTGTGGTTGATATTTTGTAATTTTTAGCAGAGCATTTGTGTTTTAACTTGGACCCAGGAAATGCATTTTATCAGATAGAATGTTTAATCCTTCCTAAAAGGCTTTGTAAAATTCCTCTCCCTCTATGTCTCACTATCCCTTATCAGTCTTCAGTACCTAGATGTCTCCATCAACAAAGCCTCCTGAACTCTCAGACAGAACCTTTTCTAGCAGCTGTGGATGTCTTGAAGCTAGATTTGACCTCACAGGCAGCAGGCAGCAGGGAGGAGACATGCTATCTGCTGGTGTTAAGAGTATCCTATGGTGGAAACACTGGAAATCAACATGCAGACCTTCCTTCCTGGAGAATATGCGGCAAGGCAGACTCCTTGAAAATAATGCCCCCTTTTATATGCACCATTCATCCTGAATGGTAACCTTTTGAGTATTTCTCCTGATTCCTCACCCAAATCCTTTTCCCCCTCAAGGAGGCTGTCCTCCCAGGACATCCATCACAGGGTAGATGTGAGAGGTAGCCTGTCCCTAGTCTGGGCTAGCTTTGCCTTCCAGCATGGCGTGTTAAGCAAGCAGATTTGAAATTGTTTTCATTGGTCATTCCCCACAATCCTCCAACTAGGTGCTGCCACATGCATTCTGCAGATGCAGGGCACGTGTGGCACAGGCATAGCAAGACCTGCCAAAGGCCGAGATTCCATTCTGCTGGGCAGATTCCACATAGAGCTTTCTTTTCATGAAGCAAAGACCCCGTGCACAATTCTTTCTTTCCCTGGTAATGTCTTCCCCCTCCTCTCTGCTTTCTCTCCATCCCTCCACCTCTAAACACTTCCGACATTTGCACCTGCCCAGCCCCTCTCAGGAGTTTGCACTGCCTCTTTCTCACTGCAACAACCTGCACGGTTCTTTTTTCATTCTCTGAATTCTTAGTAGCAATTGTGGCCCAACTGTCTTATGGTGAGGACATACTACTTGGTATGACTAGTTTTCTTTTTTCATATAGATAGCTTGAGTTCAGTGTGCTATAAACTCTGAAAAATGGGACCTTATCTAATTTGTCATTCTCTCTCCCTACAGAGTCTAGATGAATACTGCACACAAAGGTTCAAAGAAAGAATAGTATTTGTCTATGGATTATGGCGGAGAAAAAACTATAGTAACAGTTCTCCACCTGGCTTTGAAAAGAGCAAATGTGTTCCTCAATTCTAGTTTTGCCCTGGTTTATATTTTAGATGTGAACCTCTGGCTAGAAGTCAAAGGACTATTTCCCCGGGGAACACTAGAAAATGCTTACAAAAGTGGGCAGCAAAAACCATTTTCGAGTGAGGAGAGAAGGAAGGAAAGATGGGCAGACTACACGGTAGATAGGCCCTTAGAGCTACAACTTTCACTTAATGCTTCCAATATTTTTTCATAAACCAGAAATTCACTGTTCAGTAATAGTAATATATGGTAATATATGCTTTCTAGCATTCTAGCTTTCTTTCTTTCTTTTTTTATTTTTCTTTTTGGCATGGTAGAGAGGTCGTGAGAAGAGAGGATCTGGCAGTGGGGGTGGCAGGAAAAGGAGAAGGGGGACTGATTGTTTTCAAAAAGCTTCGGGGTGGGTGAGGGCTCCCCACCATTCATTTTTTTATTTTGCTATTAAAAAGATACATTTTATAGTTTCTAAATTTTCCAGCAGTTATGTCCTTTGATGGAAGCATGTTCTGGTATTTATAGTGATTAAGTCGGTCAGTGAGTGAATTCAGTGTTCAATCTAGAGACCATGCCACAAGGCTAAACCCACCACCTTTTATTGGAAATGTTGGGGATGAGAAAGAGGCAATTCATTAAGGCAAAGCCTATAGGAAGCAGTTTGCTCTTTTTGTCTGTTCTGTATTGTGTCATAGCAAAAATGTTGTGTGTACCTCGGCTACTAAAATAGTCCAAGCACCCAGGGAGCTTGCTAATCAATTTTGGTTAGAGTCAACACAGAGCCCCAGGACGCCGTTAAGATACTCAAGGTTTTCAGGGATAGTTGAAAAGGAAAACAAATAATTAGGCCTGCTCCTCTCTGTGTTTCCCTTCCACTGCTTGGCAGAGGACAGATAGTGTTCACTGGCGATGGACAACGTGATGCACCATTGACTCCTTTCCAGCACAGCTTAAGCTATCAGGTCAGCCCTCTGTTCACTGAAAGACATTTGTGTTCCCACATAACCGTGCTTGTGATTAAAGGGCACTGGATCACTCTAGACCTTTACCAGCACTAAATGGACTATTAGGCAAAATTGAAATTGAGGTGACCCCTACAATTCATAGCTGAGAAATACACGGCCACCAAATAATTACCTCATACGCCAGACACTTTATAGTGTCTTTTAGCCTGGTACTGGAAAAAGCAGGCAAAAAGGGAGTGAGCTAATACTGATGAAGCATTTGTTGAGTTCAGCATGGTGCTAGACAGTTTACTTATTTATTTAATCCTCACCAGATCCCTCTGAGGGGTAGGTTTTTATGATTCTTTTACAGAAGCGGAAACTAAGGCTCAGATAGGAAAAAGAACTTTGTCGCCAGTTCCAGCACAAAGTGAAGGCAGGCCAGTTCCGGGCAAGACGCTGGAAGAGAATCCCTCCATGGAAATCTGTGTATTAAGATCATTCTACTTTTCTGTTTTCTCACTCCCATTTTCTTGTTCGTTAAATGAAAAATAATGACATCTACTTCAAGCAGCTGTTACGAGATAGAAATAAAATAGTTACTGTTGTCTTTATATTTGCAGTTCCCTCTGCCTGACTTTTCCTGCCTACTCACCCTTCACATTTCAGCTTAAATGTCACTGCCTCCAAGAGGCCCTCCCAGATTACCCATCTAAAATCTCCTCAACCTCCTGACTTGCTCTAACATCCCATTATCACTTTATAGCACCTATCACAATCTAAGATTATCTCATTACTATCCTTCTTCCCCACCAGAATTCAGCCTCTATGAAAAAGAGATTATTTCTATTTTGCTTATGTTCCATGCCTAGTATCTAGCACAGTGACTGGCATATAGTTGCTACTCAAAAATACTAGTTAAGTGAATGCGTGAAAGACTAAAAGATCATGCACCTAGAAATTTAGAATGACTAAATAAATGGAAGTTCCCTTCTATTACTCCCTTTCCCTCTGGGTTTATTTCCACTTCACTTCATTTGTTCATCTTGGTCACCAGTGATCATGTATCATGTTACATTGAACTTCAGTTGATGCAGGACAGGAAAGCTGACTTTGCTCCTGCGCTGTAGCAGAAGGACTTAGGCTATTTTTCTTTAGTCTTAGGGAAGAGGCCTGTCTATACTGGGCCTGGGGGGAGGACATGTAAGTGGGTGGAGATCAAAGATCTGGTGACTCTCTGTGTCTGTGGAGAGGTGGAGATATTTAACAATGGGAGGGAAGAAATGGCTTCTGTGGACCAAAGAAACATCCCTCACCCACCTCAGAGAGCTTCTGAAAATGTTTCTCCATGGTGCCAATCTGCCCCTAGCTTCCGGGGTCATGGCCACGGTCAGTAGCCCTCCTTGGATCCTGGACTCCTAAATGCAGGTTCTGCCCTCAAGGCTCAGGATCTATCCAGAGCTCAAGCAGGAAGTAAAGGTTGCTGATTCTCAAGCTAAGAGAGTGGGAAGAGCCTTTGGGGGCTGTTTGTTGGGCCCTGCTCCCCCGGTATGAAATTGCTGACCATTCAACTGTCAATTCAAAGCCAAGTGGCGGTGAAAATGGATGGTCTGACCACCCTTTAAAGTCCACCAAATTTAAAGCATGCAGGCCTTATCGATGAAAGTCATTTTCTCTTTTACTTAGGTAACCTTTCAGTAATAATAGATCAGAGCCCACGTCAAATGTTTCTGTCCCTTGTGAAACTTTCTCTGTCTTCCTCAGGCATATAGGAGAGTTCTACACTTTCCTACACCACCATCTCTATGCCTCTATCTTGTGTAGTAGTCACATTCTTATGTATCTTGAACCATGTCCGGCTTGTGGTCCCATGGAGGCAATGTGTCTCATACATTTTTGGATCCTTCAATCAACGTGCTACTATCTTGCAAGATTCTAGGAATATATGAAGTATACAATACATAACTTTAGGCTATATATTTGAATAACAAGATTTTGGAGCTAAAAGGGACCCCAACAAGTGGTTTGATATTTTATAAAGCCCAACGTTATTGCCCAGTGCAGCTACAATGTAGCAGATAGGATCGACTCAAATAAATATTATTACTTGGAATTACATCATCATGATAAAGACTTTCCAAATGTTTTAAAATATAAAGTAATTTGAAATATTTTCTGTCAAATTGTAATGCTTAGACTTTATTTAAAATCTTTTACAGGGTTTCAAAGGACCATATGCTTTATTCCTCTGAAAATCTGTCAAATAATGATTGTCCTATAAATAAGTGTTGGTTCCTCTACTACCCTTGAAAATACTTGCTTGATGAATACTAATTTGGGATAATTATTTACCGCTTTATAATTGTGTATTTTGATTAACCATTGATAAGACACTAGGCATATAGACTATATTAGATAAAATTTGATATGAGACTTCTAGCAGTTCTAAAATAATCTGACTCTACGAACTCCTCTATGTTAATTCCATCTTTAATGAACTTTTATAGGATATTTAAAGTAGCCCAAGCATTATGTGCCAGACACTATGCCAGATACTGGGAAAATATAATAAATAACATACTGTCTTATAAATAAGATAGACAACCCTTGTTCTCAAGTTACTTACGGTCTAATGGAAGAGTCAGGCAAAAAAATAGAAATTATTTTAATGAATGCAAAATATGACAATGGAGGCATGTACTTAAGATTGTGGAAGCAAGAGAAGGGAATAATAATCTGCCTGGGGGGAGTTAAGAGAATGCTGCCTTCTAAATAACCTTTTAAATAAAGTGGAGATGGAAGTTGACTCATCAAAAATTCACTCAGAGTAAATGAAAATATTTATCCTGCTAAGGAGAAAAAAATAGACAACAGAAAATCCTGTAAAAAGCAAGTCAGTATCTCAAGGTGATGAAACAATTCATTATATTCTTAATCCCCAGGTAGTATGGTCTTGAATTATAAGGACTTTATTTAAAAGTACAGGATGGATTTGATGGTCATAAATGATTAATTTAAAGTAAATACTTGCCCCTTGCATTTTATTTTCCAGAAAGATGGGAAACCATATTGTCTATATTTAGGTTTTGCCTGTTTGATGTAGCTAAACAAAGAATTAACTTTTTCTTAAGTGGACTGTGTTATGGGTTGAGTCTATAGCCCCATTAGTTCATAACATGACCTTATTTGGAAATAGGGTCATTGCAGATGTAATTAGTTAAGGTGAGGTCACACTAGAGTAGGATGGGCCACTAATTCAATATAATTGGAGTCCTTATAAAAAGGGGACATTTGGACACAGACATGCTTATGGGGACAACGTTGTGTGAAGATGACTGCAGATATTGGGATGATTCTTCTATAAGGCCTGGAATGCCAAAGATTGCTAGCAAGCCACCACAAACTATGGGGAGAGGCATGGAACAGATTCTTCTTCACAATCCTCACAAAGAACTAACCCTGCTAATACCCTGATCTTGGACTTCTAGCCTCCAGAGCTGAGAGACAATAAATTTCTATTATTTAAGCCACCCAGTCCGTGTACTTTGTTATGGCAGCCCTGGCAAACTAATACAGATCGTAAATTCTTCTTGGGGACATGATGAAGGACCATAGGAATTTTAAACTAGATTTTACACAATATTGGAACATTTACTTCATTGAGAAAAACATATCTAAAGGAGTGGGGAGATTACTATTTTTAAAGTTCTCTATGTAGTAACTCTGTAAGAGCATTGAAAATATAATATATTACTTTTTTTTCAGCTTTAACTTCAGGTCAATCTAGTGTTTGGCTAGAAAATAAAATACAGTTTTTATATTTCTTTATGCTAGGTTCTTGGAAAGATATTCGTGTGTGTATATGAGAGAGAGAGAGAGAGAGAGAGAGATTCTTTGGGAACTTAAATCTATGATGACTTTGAGCTCTCAAAATAATTGGCTTTTCTCAAGTGAATTTTTCTTTAATTTCTCCTCCCAAGGTGTAATATTGACCATTATGTCAAACAAATACATTTTGAGGATGTAGAACAATAGAAAGATTGATAAACTAGATGTCTGGAGACCAGGAGTCTAGCCTCAGTTTTGGTCCTAATAAACTGTGTGGCCTTGCAAAAGTACTTAATTTTCAAATAGCTAATAGATCAAGAAAAACTTGGGCCAGAGTATCTTTTGATATTGGCCATGATCCACTGTTTGTAAAAATCACTAATATCCATGCTTCAATATGACAAAGAGCTCAGCAGAAAGCTTATATTGTAAGAACAGCACTGCAAATCAATACCATCAGCAAGGGAAAGAAGTGATGACGAGAAAAATATCCCTTTATTTTCTTCAATTTAACAAAAGAATCTCTGCTGATCATTTTCCTCTTCTCAGTGTACAAAAGGCAACTTTAAAATGTGAGTTAACAAAAGCAAATGATTCAGAGCTAATATTTTGTTGTCCTTAAAGTTATAGTAGCATCAAATGATTTTATAGCCCAGTGGGGCCAGAAAATCACTTGGAAGCAGAGTATACCTACATGAGCAAGTTGTACTACATAAAGTGACAAATGATCTTAGACAATTACGGAAACCTTTATATCTCCATCAGTACCCTGGAGACAGCCAATAACGTCTGCATGTACTGCTAAAACTGTCAGCAATAAGATGTGAGGAAAACTCAAACCAGAACTTTTAACAAATTATGAGGTTCTGAAAAAGAACAGAAACCTCTGTGGTAATGGCTTACATTAACAATACAGCTGCCTCTTCAAGCTCCCCAAGTCCCAAAACACTAACAGCAAAGAACTAAAAGAAAAATACATGCACACTACAAGGAAAAGGACATCAGAGAAAATGGACTTCACAAGGAGTACTGTGAAATCAGAGTCAACCATGACATGCTCCTAAGGAAGGGCCACAGTAGGCCTATTTATCTTATCCATAAAGGATGGTGCCTAAAGGTGGTTCACATTGGAATGGCTGGGTTGGAACCACTCTCTGTGCCTTGGGCAAACAGCTCAGTTTCTTTATCTCTAATATATGGATAAAAACAGTGCCCACCACATAAGCTGTTGTGAAGATTAGATGAGACAATACAGCTAAGACTGGGAATAGTGCCTGACAATTGTATACTCAATAAATGTTAACTATTCCTACTACTTCTATTACTGCTCCTACTAGGCAATGAGCACTTGTCAAATAAAACAAACCCATGTTTTTCCAAATATTTAATTAAAGCCAGAATGTATTATAGAATACCGGCAAATGAATTCAAGTGTAGTTATTGAGTCACAAATCCCTAAGTTTAAATTTTGTTGATTTATTCATTTTATCATTCATTTATACAATAAATAATTATTGAGTATGGTGCTAAGGCAGTGCCTTAGCACTAGGGTTCCAAAAATGAATAAGATATATAGTCTCTGTACCAAAGAGCTCATAGCCTAGGTGGTAGAGAACAGGTAGAAAATTCTGAGAGGCCATGTTTGAGCTATGTGGAGGGTATGATGCCAACACAAAGAGTGAGGAGGGTGGGGGGTGGTCAGGCATCATTCCCTAGAGATGATATGTAGACTAAAATTTGGAGTAATACTGTTTTAGTTAGAATAAAGAAGGCCACGTTGAGGGTAATAGACAGAACACCTTGGATCCCCTGGTATCATTGACAAAGAGCCTAAACGATGTTTTTAAAGTTAATGCCTACCTTTATTTTTTCTTCTATTGGTAGTAGCTTATGGATCCTTTATATGTCATGATTTTATATTATTATTTGCTCTTTCAAAGGAAATACTACTTTTAATGATTGCAGCATATATTTATAAATGATAAGTTGCTTGCATCACACTTATGTAAGGACTGGTGGTACACACAAAGTCCTAGAGCTTCTGGCTGAGCACTACCGACCAGTGATGAGGTTCTCTAGATTGGAACCCTGGGGCAGAGCTACTCTGGGGCACCAGTGTATAACTGAGGTTTAGTTATGCCACAGTCAGGTATGAGGGAAAAGTGATAACTTTTCCATCCATTGTCAAAAGGAGAAGGAAAAAATGGGGGAAAGGACACTCACTATGAGCAGATGGGATGCCATGGAGAGATACTAGGTAACTTATTGTGAGAAGTCATATCGTCCTGCCCAATATAGCTATTGGAGGAATAAGCTAAACCAGAGAAAGGCAACAGTTCCTTTCTGAATATGGGAAGAGGGTTATCTCTGACAAAGTCCCCACACCAATAAGCAGAAATCAAGACTGTCATGAAATTGATCAATGCTTATTTTAACATGTACTTATGACAGACACTTTAGAAACCCCTTGGAAATTTTCCAGTGAAAGCACGTAAATAGTGAACAGGCTTCCTACTGTTCAATTCAGCTTTTTTTCCTTTGTAGCTGCCCCACCAACCTTTTTAAAACTGAGCAACAGATTCAATATCTTCAAAGAACAGAATCCTGTTCCACCCTAGTTCTGCACATGAAAAATAGCAAAGAACAATCTCCCTCTTCTTATTTGAGTTGTGACCCTCAAAGTGCATTTCCTTAATTCAAAGAGTCCCCCAAACACTTGGTAATCTAAACATTTGGTTTAAAAATATGTGAACAAACTAGGTTTCATTTGTTAGAAATCAAGACCAATTGGGAAAAAATAGAGAGGGATGCAAAGAATGTTTCATTCCTTTTAAAACCACGCTTCATTTGCTCAATGAAAAAAATCTCCTTTTATTTTTAAAACCCCTTTCAAGATGAAATTGTCTACGGCCAAGCCATAGCCTAGAGCACAATTTTACAGCTGAGTAACAAACCTCTTAAATCTCGGATTTATAATGGAAATGCCGTCCGAGAGTTAATTACAGTGGGCTCCAGTAGGGTATAATTTTTTTCATCAGTTTGGACTTTGGAGAGAACACTAGCCTGATGTGACCATATTTATCTCAAACCTCAGACTCCACTATTTCATTTTGTTGGGCTGTAAGGCAAAGGCCAGTGAGCAGGTCCCTCCTGTCTTTACTTTATAGCCTCAGTTTGCCCAAAGGTTTCAGGAAAAGAAAAGTTCTTTCAAAAGAGGCCAGTATCAATTACAGGAGTTTTAAATTAGGACAGCCAAAGAGTAAGAAAGAAGTCCTGACTGCTTTTAGAGGAGAAAGCACAAACACACTCTTCAGAAAAACAAAACCAAAAAAAATTTTTAAATCTTAACCACTATCTTTAGACTTCTTTTAGGACTTTGACAGAGTAGGGTTTACTCTTCCTAGGAGGTGTTTTCTAAAAGAACACCTGGTACCACATCAATGACTGTAGAATTTAGCTTGTGACCTAAGAGACTAATTGAGACAATTTATCAACTTTTTCTCTAAGCCAGTGCTTCTCAAATATTGGAATCACCTGGGGGAATTTAAAAAACACTGCTGCCTGAGTCCCAACACCAGAGATTCAGGTTTAATTAGCTTGGGGTGTAGCTTGGGTGTCAGGAGATTTCAAAGCTCCCTAGTGGATTCTAACGGGCAGCCAAGAGTAAGAACCAGTGCTCTGGGCCCTTCTACTTAAAGTGGGGTCCATGGACCAGCATTGTCAGCATCACCTGGAAGTTTATTAGAAAGGTAGAATCTCAGGCCCCAAATGAGACCTGCTGAATCAGAATCTGTATTTTAACAAGATCTTCAGGAGAGATGCATGCGTATTAAAGTTTGGAAAGCACTGCCCTTTACTACAGCCATTTCACACAACTTCCTGACAGTCTTACAGGAGTTCCAAAATACTCACTGAAAATATGGTTTGCTTTACATTCCATGAAATAAAAATAGATAGGGAGTGTTCTTTAATCTGATTATAAGTTGGAAAAGAATAACAAGATGGGACTGATGGAAAAAGCTTGGCACATTTCAGGTAAAGGCTTTAACCTCAACCTCTTTAGAGAGCTAAACTGTAGAACTAGATTTCTTTTGCTTAGTACTCACTAAAAACCATCAAGAAAAAACTGCTCTGGGATGGGCCCAAAGAAATATGATTTTCAAAAACATTTAATGACTAAAATAACATGAACATTGATAAATCATAGCTCATTTCAGCCATTCTTCCTTCCTGTATCCCGTTTCACCCACTTGTCCTACTTCCTGGCTCTGTATTTGCCCTGGACCTCGAACACAGAATTTGACTTTCAGTTATCTGGTAACCTGATGAGGAAGTATGTCAACTATGTTGACAACTAGTCAACATGACTTATTGGAAAACTGACCCTGAATTGGTAAGTGGCATCTAGACTAGGAGAACTATTAATATATGTAACTGATAAGGTTTACTTATATTTTTGGACTTCCCTGAGTGTGGTGCTCTTGTAACTGGATGTATCCTTTGCAGGGACTTTGAAACCTATCCCTACAGAATTGGCATAAGAGATACTGGCTTCTTTGGGGGAAATAAACCAGGACAACTCCTGCATTGACCTGGTGTGCATCTTATCTTTTTGCAGATGAGCTGCTATGGGCCACTGCAAAAACTCCTATAGGAAAGGCATAACCACCCTTGCCCTTCTAGAAAGCCATGTTCCTGTTCTATACTCTTTGGGGTAGAATGGTGTAAAATGGTCATATGTATCGGAAAGCTGAGTTGAACCAAGAACTCCTAAGGCAGAATGTTCAACATAGACCTTTTTAAAATAGTAGAAACTGGGGACAAATGAAATACCTAACAATAAAGGAGTGGTTCAATAAAGTATGGTTCATTCATAAAATGGAATGTATACAGCTCTAAAAGCTCATGTTTCTGAAGAACATTTAATGTCAGTGGAAAATAAATGTTAATAATATATATACTAACCAAAAAGGCATATGAGAGTGGATACGTGGTACATATATACAATATTAGTTTTAGAAAACACACAAGGAGTTTCAACAAAAAAGTGCAGGAAAAAACAGGAAGGCAGCATATTAAGACATCTCACATATTGTCACCTTTTCCTGCTTCTCTTTTCCTTGCAGCAATTAATTTTCCTCACTCACATAGATAACATGATTTGTGCCATTCTGGTCATGACAAAGTTCAGTGCCTTGGCCATAGTACTCAGCCTGTGACCCAGGCTTATCAATCAGGGTATCTTATCCCTTTCTCCATAGTGACTGGGGTATGTGGCTCAGATAGAGCCAATCAGAGTCCCTCCTGGGGATCTTCACTGTACAAATACTGAGACAAATAAATCAACCCTCTTGATATATCTTTGGACAGAGAGGTAAGAAAATAGTTGCAGCCAGTGCCCAGGTTCCCATGATGAGGGAGGAAGCAATATCTATAGGCTGCCCAGGTACAGAGTCTGGTGGGAGAAGGGTTATACTGTCACACAATTTGAGAAATATTGAATTAAAGAAAGAGGTTTATTGCAGAGCTTCTTTAATATACATATCTGCACTAGAACGAGGAGAGGAAGCTTGTCAAAGTTATTTAAACAAAATCCTTCTTTTTTCTTTCTCTTTCTTTCTTTTTTTTTGAGAAAACTTGCTGGCATCTCTGCTGATACAATTTTTCTGCTCTAAGAAATGCTACTCTAAGGAAATAATGGATCAGTCAGTCTATGGGTCATTATTTTCTTCTTTGTGCTATGCTCCATTTTCTAAACTTTCAAGAGCTAAAATTATGTTTAATACTTATATACAAAGTGTGTGTGTATGTGTGTATGTGTATATATATATATAATATATATATATAGTATTTTATATATGTGTAATTATAGTCTGTTTCCACCTGTGAAAGGATCCAGATACTTTTTACTTTCATTAAGGTATTAGTTGTATTTCTAATATTTATTAATACTTTTTTGTTGCCCAAGGTTTAGGATCAAGAGTCCATCCCCTTTTACCAATGGATACATATAATTTCCATTTTTAATTTCAGATCTTCTGTCTTCCCTGTTTTATATTTCTTACATGTGGGCAGCCATGTTAATCATATAATCATCATTTAATATATTAGGAAAAAAGAAGTTACTTGTTACTTATTCTATAAATTAATAAATATTACTGCATTTTTGTTTCCTATGCAAATGTGTGTGTATGTGTGTGTATATATATATGGTTTCTGAAAAGGTAACATATACAAATGGTTCATAGCTTAATTTTAATTTTTAAACTTAATAATGTATGATAAGCATCTTTCCATGCCAGCATACAGAGATCTACTACTCTTTATTAACCACTGCCTGGTACTAATTGTATGAATGGAGTCATACAGATCTCAGCCATGCGATCTCATTTAACTTCTAGGTGCCTCAGTGTTTGTCTAAGTGGGGATAACCTTCCTACATGGAAGATGTGCTGTAAATTTAAGTGAAATATGTAAGTGAAGCATTTAGCACATGGCTGGAACAGGATATGCTCATTAAATTGGGTTTTGTTATTATTATTATTAAGGGATGACTATTCTATTAATATTGTCTTTAATGGATAATTGGGTTATTTCCAATTTTTGCTCCAATAAAAAGATAGCAACATACTAATTGTACCCTTGTGTGAGGATTTCTATAGAATAAACTCCAAAAAAATGGAACTGCTAGGTCAAAGGTATGCCCATTTTAATTTTTGCTAAGATGGCCAAATTTCTTTTCAGAAAGGCCTTTCCCGTGGGCACTGTCACCAGCAGAGGGTGCTGCTTGCTGGTGGGAGGGAAGGCAGTTAGCAGGCTCTTGAAGAATGTATAGGGTATTGTGAGGCAGAAAAGAGAGGGCTGTTCTGTAGGGATATGTCAGACTCACAGGCCTCAGAAATCTGTCATAGTCATAGGTTATGGGTTACGGCAGTGAAAGGATACAGATTAAAATCAGCAAAGGGAAAAGGTACATGGGCAGAAGTCCAGGAGAAGCCAGGTGCAAACTTCTCTGTATCTCCTCCCCATTAAGCTTGACAGGGATGCGCTTAATTCTCCCAGTGATGATGTATGGCAACACATGAGCAATGTTGCCAAGCAGGGAGGCTCGCCTGAGCCTTGGTATCCAAGGTTGTTATTGGGGATCAGTCATATAGGCATGCAGGACCTGCTTGACTGACCTCAGGCCCCTCTCCAAAAAAAAACCAAAAGAAAACCACAAACAAAAAAGGCCTTCCCCATAAATCACATTGTCAGGATAAACTTATCTGGTCAAACTGGTACAGCATGGCTTAAGGCCTCAGGCATATAAAAATATTCTTATCAGGAAGAATATTTCAAGGGCTCAGACGTTAATTCCCACGAGCTGAACAGGCAGGCATTTCTTTGGAATGTGCAGGGTTTGAATAACCCAGGCCTGCTGAGTTAACCCTTTCCTGCCCTGGGTGGGGGGAGAAAGAGAGGATGACATGAGTAAAGATGGGGACATGGAAATACATAAACCACAATACAGTTAGGGACAATAGTGTGATCCAGTATGTTTAAAGAGAAGAAGAGGAGAGGAAAATTAGGTGGAAAAGTAGGTTGGGTCAAATCATGAAGAGTGTTGAATGCAGATAAGCATGGGTTTGAGGAAGATTAATCTGGTAGTGGTTTTAAAGATGAGTTGAAGTAAAAAGAGTCTGGAGCTTGGGAAACTTGTTAACAAGCCATGGTACAGGAGGTTCTGGAGCAGCGTGATAGGTGTGAAAATGGAAAGAACCTGTCCACAATAAGACGTCAACAGTTGCTGAAAATAGATGGACAATGGTGAGGGGAAGGAAGAGGTAAAGAATCTTCTAGGATTGTAAGCTTGGTTATAGGTAAAAGCCTCTGTTGGCTGAAATAAAGGGGTTAGGACAGCCTCCAGAAACATTCATTTATTCAACTTCTATTTATTAAAGGCTTATTAAGTGCCAAAGTGTCTTCAAAGTGTGCTCCATGAAACACGTGCCCTCCATCACCTGGGGAAGCTTGTTGACAAAGCACATTATTCCCTCCAAGAGCTACTGAATTCCAGTCTCTAGTATAGGGTTTGGAATCTGCATTTTTAACAAGCACCCAGATATTCTTATCACCACTGAAGTCTGAGATTCTCTGTTATCTATGGGGCCCAGGAAATCATCTATGTTGGGAATTTAAATACAGTCATGCATAGCTTAACCATGAGGATAAGTTCTGAGAAAGGCATCGTTAGGCAATTTTGTTGTTGTGCAAACATCATAGAGTGCACTTACACAAACCTAGATGGTATAGCCTACTACACACCTAGGTTATGGGGTGCACCCTATTGCTCCTAGGCTACCAACCTGTACAGCATGTGACTGTACTGAATACTGCATGCAATTATAACACAATGGTAAGTATTTCTGTATCTAAACATATCTAAATATAGAAAAGGTACAGTAAAAGTATGGTATAAAATATTTTTTAAAATTAAAAAGTAAAAATACAGTATAATCTTATAAGACCACTATCATATATGTAGTATGGCATAGGCTGCAAGGCCAAAAATGTTGTCATGTGGTATGTGACTGCATATCTTAAGTGGTGAAAATAGGAAGGAGAAAAATGGTACAAGAAACAGACACTTTCTTCCTGGAGAAAATTCAGGATGAGAATTTCTCTTGCACGTGTGTTTCAAAGGTACGCGCTTGGGTGAGGCTGAAACTACTATTGCCTTTTTCTGGGTAGCAATAAATAAAAAAGGCACACAGGTCTTTATGTTAGGAAAGGATGGCTAATTTTGCAGACTCAGGGCACGTTCCAGTGTACAGTCCAGGTATGCAACTATGATTATGAAAAGTTTAACCATCCTTTACCAAGAGTGACAAGATTTTTGCCCAGCACAACCTATGACTACTACAAAAAATATATATTGCATTTGTTTTGGGAATAAGCACATTAAGGAGATGCCTTTAAATATAGAAAGTATAGAATCTTGTTTAAATTTGGGCAAACCTGTAGAGCCTAGAATGCTTATGAAGATGATTTTTAAAAATGAAGTTTCAGAAGAAGCAAACATTGCAATTGACAGCTCAGAGCTCAGTATATAAGACTAATTAAATATTAATAAAAAGTCAAGTATATTTTTTTCTTTCTCTCCTCCTCACCTAGCTCATCTTCCCTTTTTTCCCTTTCCTAAATCAGTCCTTTCCGCTCCTAGTTGTCAGTGCAGAAAACAGCATGTTCCAGAATATGCAGCTTTCTTTGTTTAATATAATGTTGATGGTTTCTTTCATTAAGTTTCAGCATCCTTCTGAAACTCTGGCAAATACTATAATACATGTTATCTCCGTTAAATATATTAAAAGAACATTCAATCAGAAAATTAGTTAACTATTCTCTAAATAAATTATATTTGAGATGTTGCATATAAAATATGATGATTCTGTGTGTAAATCAAATTATACATAATATTTTAATGTTCTGTTAGATGAAGCTGAATCAAGTGAAAAAAGCATAAACTTTAGAGCCAGACAGATCTCAGTTCGATTTATGACTCCAGATTCAGGGAAGTTATTTAGGCTTTCTGAATCCATTATTAGATTCTCATCCATTACCATTGTTTCTGAATGCGACATTATTGGCATTTGAGGCAGGATAATTCTTTGTTGTTTGAGATGGTTCTCTGCATTGCAGGACAGCTCCCACCCCTACATCCCTCCTTCTTCCAGCTATTAAATACCAGGAGCATTTCTACCTCCAGTATTCCCACAATCATACACCCCCACAAATTTGCAACGCCGCCTAGGAAGGTGGTGATGTTCCTAGTTCAGAGCAAACGCATTAAAGGGATTATAATAATACCTCTTCAAGTTGGAAGGCTTAAATGGGAACATTTCCCTGGCACTTTTGAATAAACACAAAAGGTAGTTAAGAGAATGTGTTGAGGTCAGTCAGACCTGGGCTCTATTCCAGCCCTGTCAATAGCATCTGTGTGTAGCAAATTGCTTAATCTAAACCTGAGCATCTCATCTATAAAATTACAATAGGCATAATACCTGACTCAGAGGATTATATTTGGGGATTCAATGAAGTAACGTGTGCCAAGCATCAAGCACCGATCCTGGTGCAGACTCAGCACTCAGCCAAGTCAGTCACAGTTGCTGCCATCATCATTATTGAAGCCAGACGCTTGGGACTGGGGAGAGCGGAGGTGGCAAGGAAACAGGGTACCTTGTTTAAGACATTTTGAAAAAATAGGAAAGGGGTAAATAAAAAGTAGCTGGAAAGAATAGAGTTGTTGGCTTCTCCCCCTCCCCACACCTCCTAAGATAGTGGACTGCTGTGTATATTTAAAGGTAGACGGGAGGTATACAATAAGGAAACCGAGGCTGAGATCCAAGAGGATAGAAAGGGTGATAATGTGAGATGTGATGAGCAAGTCAGGAGGCTTAGGCCCACAGCGGGGGAAGGAATCACTGGCATTTCACGGTGGCTTTTCTAGACAGGAAGCTGTGTTTACATGTTTCTAGAGTCTGCCCCATTTCATTGGGATTTTCACCTGCTGCACACTTTATCA
The DNA here is from genome assembly GCA_023783475.1 of Daubentonia madagascariensis. Classification (NCBI taxonomy): domain Eukaryota; kingdom Metazoa; phylum Chordata; class Mammalia; order Primates; family Daubentoniidae; genus Daubentonia; species Daubentonia madagascariensis. The sequence continues at coordinate 26,369,564 of JAKFHU010000585.1, forward strand.
GCACCTCACTCTAAAAGTGATGCCCGGCAACCAACAGAGCTGCTTTAACGTTACCAAACTCAAGAGAAAGGAATCTGGAATTGAGTGTGCTGGCTAAAAATAAGGGAAATCAATCTACTAGGGAATGAAGCAATCTCCTCCCTAAAACTCGTTCCTGGGACTAGATCTTGGTTTCAGAGTCCTGATATCTGATAGCATTTCAAGGACCAGTTTTTCATTTTCTTTAAGTACCTTTCCAATGATTTTTTTTAACCCTCAGTTGCCCCTTTTTCCCCCTACCTTTTATGAATAACACTAAAAAACCTTTTCATTTCAGATTCATTCCAATGTCCTTGCAGTCCCTAATTTTACCCTCCTATGTCAAGAAATATTTCCCCACAATTGTTTTCAGGCCATTCTTCACATAAACTCCAAGGTTCCCTCTACATTCTCTGTAACAGTCCAGAGACCATAGGAAAACACGGTCTCTGGCTTCCAGGAGGTAGAACATTGTCTCTTCTTGAGCACTTGGTGAGCTTTTTTTTTAAACTAAAAGATAAACAAATCCATGGAATTAGAAAAATGGTAACACGGACTACAAATGGTAACACTGTAGACCATGTTTCAAAAATTATAAAATAAGGGAAAAACCATGTTTTAAAAATGATAGTGCTGTACTGAAGCTGTATAAGAAGTGACTAAAAAGTTAAAAATATCTATAAAATACTCTTTTTGTAAAGTGTCCCCCACAGGACATTGCTCTTTGAAGATGCTCTACAAATCCAGTGGTTTATGAGTTCAAGACACTTTGCTTACCCGACCTTCACCTGGAGGTTCACAACACAGTCCCCAAGGAGTCCTGAAGACAAAAACTTATATGACTTATTTTATATCAGTTCCTCCCAAACTTATCTAAGGAAGAGATGTGCTTTTTATGGAATACCTATTAAAATCCCACAGAACTGGTGTTCTGTAAACCAATGTGGTGAAGGAACAGAATTTATTTTTTGTTTTTGTTTTAGTTGTTGTTATTGTATTTCTTTTTTTTTAACTTCCAATCCACTTATGACTAAGACTTTTGTTAAATACAAAAATCACATGTTTAGATGTCATAGCAATGTCAAATTACTATAAAAGTTTCTAAGAACTTCTCAATATCTGACTTATCATAAGTCAGTTTGCAGATGGGCACTGGTCCATGGACTGCATTGAGAAGCAGTTCTTTCATCCATTGGGTATACCCCTTAACCTCAGAGAAATGCTTATCACTGGGAAGGGGACAATGGAGGACATAAGTAAGTTTTTTCTCCCTAAAAAGAATAATAGGTACATGACACATTGAAAAGCAACAATTCCTTTATCTTGTTCATCAAAGCCACTTTCTAAATATACAATCTTGTAATATTTCAAAGCATAAGTAGGACAAAATATAAACTACCTCACTAAATCAGTGTTTAAAAAGAACACATCTTCAACATGAATCCCCAAAGATGTAGGTATTTAGCAATAATGAAAAGATGGTCAAATTCTTTCCATTATCTATGTTTTAAAAACCTGCATAGGAGGGTTGAGAGGTGGGTCAGAAAGGCCAGTTTGACATTTTTGGCTTGCCAGAGTGCTGATGTTTAAAGGACATGCAAACCCAAAGTATGGCTTAAAGCAAAGGCAATGCTGTTCCTTAAGTAGCAAGGTTGCTGAATTCAAATTTAACTAAATCTTTTTTGAACAGAGGATAGATCTCCGTAAATGCTTTATGCCGTGCACCTTTGCCATGAAAGGTAAGAAAAAACATAAAAGTATGTCGTTTTTTATTTTTGAGCAGTTGACCTGCTATATTATACATAAAACCCAAATTCTTGGATTAACCCAAAACAAGAATAATTCAAGGAAATTATATTTTTGATTCAACATCATTAAATGATAGATACTATCTATTATTAGAACAAGAACTGGAGAATGGTACAGTGTGATGTAAACTAACAGCCATTCAGGGAGTGTTCCATGTATAGATTTGTCCTATGGGGAAAGTGCAAAGTTGTGATATTCAGGATTTGTTCACAGAAAAACTGATTAATAGAACAACAAAGAAGGTGCCTATCACTTTGCAATATTTCCACCATGAAGACTGAACATCGCAGGGATGAGGAGGATGATGGCAATGACAGGGATGACAGTGATGGAGAGAAAGATGGTGAAGATAGGGATGATGATGGGTATGACAACTATTAATACAACGGGGATGAGGATGATGATGGTGACAATGGTGATGCTAGTGAAGCACTGACAACTGTGAAGATGGTGAAGACACGGATGATGGTGACAGTGGGGATGATGGTGATGATGTGTATGAAAACAACAATGAGGATGAAGATGATGATGGCAGTGCTAGTGAAAACAATGACAATTGTGATGATGGTAAAGGCAGGGATGAGGATGGGGATAATGGAGATTTGAAGATGATGAAAGACAACAATGGTGGCATCTAACACTTACTAGTCATCTTCTGTGTGCCTGACACCAAAGTAAAGGCTTCATGTGCATCATCTCACTTAATTTTCATGACCTTCTCATGAGGTGGGTCTACCATGATCTCTATTTCACAGCTGGGGAGCTTCAGGATCATAGAGGGTAAGTATCTTGCTGACTTCACATAACTCCCCGGTGCAGGAGTTGATATGATCCAAATTCTGCCCAAACCTAGAGCACACACTTACTGTTGCTTACTAAGCTATGCCACTATGCAATACTGGCTGGAGGTTCATAACACATGTCTGTGGAATGCATTCCTGCATGGGATCTTAGGAGGCCATGTGGTCCAGTGCCTGTGTCAGATATATTAATGTTTATTCTGGCTAGATTTTTATCTGGTCACTTCTTAAAAATCAATGATTATTAAAATTTGAGAATTAGTTATCCCAGGTCCTTTCTAGAGTAAGGACAACTGTCAATAAAGACTTCAAAATCCATTCCAAAATGGCTCTCCTATTATCTTTCAAACATTTAAAAAACATTTACTTTTTCCCACCTAAATGCATTCCTTGTGTCAGTTTCTTGGTGTCACCATTCTCCTAGTCTCCCAAGTTTCCTAGGCTTGAAAACAGGAGTCTATCTGACTCTTCACTCTCTCTTATTCCTTACATCCAATCAGTCCCTAATACTTGGTAATATAACTTCAGCACTTCTGTCAGATTCATCATTTCCTCTCTAGTTCCACTCCCAGTTTGCCAGTATTTCATCACCTCAGGGCCAATTGCTGATTTTAATTATAAGGCTGGGTTTAAACATGCTACATGTTTCCTCATTACCTACCACCTCAGGTTCAAATACCTCACCCTGTTATTAAAGATCCCTTTATATGTGGCCCCAGTTTATCCCAACCTTACCTGCCTCTAGTCATCAAAGCATGCCTGGGCAGGTTGGTGTACTTGAAGTCTCTCCACTGTCCCTCCAAATAAAAAATAAACCCACAATACACAGGGCTGATCCATCTTCAACTCACCTTTCCAGCTTCAAGTCCCTAACACCCTCCTAGCCCACAACTGCACTTCTGTCACTGAACCACATGACAGTTATTATGTGCTCTTCATATACTTCCTCTGCAGCCCCTTCTGACTGGTTCATTCCCACTTCTCCATTAAGACCCAGGAGAAACAGGCTGCCTCTGTGAACCTCAACCTACCCTCTGCACAACTAGCCCTTCCTCAACTCATCTTCTATAGCACTTATCACCCAGCATTGTCATTGTGTATGTTTGTCAAACTCTTACCTGCTGCTTTTTCATGTCCTAGCAGGTAGCACAGCACATGGTCTACAGAATGGTGTTAATAAATGCTTACTGAATGAGTGAATTAATGAGTAAAATATTCACTCCAAATATGCTCTGTTCATTCCTATACAACCCACTTATATTTCATTCCCTACCATTTTCTGGCTACCCAAGCCTATCACTGTAAGGATGCTGAAGCTACCTGTCCAAACTGGTTCAAATTGACTTCTCCCTTTTCCTGACTTTACTTAACTATTTTACCTTATACTATTCCTATCTATCTATCTATTTTGCTTCTTGAGGCATGGTGAGGAGCTGAGTGCCTAAGTTTGAATCCCAGTTCTGTCATCAACTAGCTTCTGTTTTTTCATCTGCAAAATGAGCATGATAGTAGCTACTGCATAGTTTGTTGTGAAGAGTAAATGAACACATAATAAGTGCCCGGTGAATGTTAGCTACAATTATTAGTAGTACATTAAATATGTTTGATTCTTTTTTTCTTTGTATATCCTATCATGACATCTAGAACCATGTTAACCTTACAGTAGGCATTCAACAACCTCTTGTTGGTTTAATACCAGAGGAAAAAGTCAATGGCCTTGTTTGGAGGCCAATTTTCCCTTACTCAGTTCTTAACAATCATGAACCATCCTCTAGAGAGAATTCCTACAATTTTGGTAAGACAAATAAATTTTGGCAGCTAGAGTGTTGCAGAGCACTTTCATATTTTCACCTGAAGCACCTGACATGTTTTAATAGCCCAGTTTTCACTTGAGGAAAATTATATTCAGTTTTCTACTCTGAAAAATGGAGCTAATTTGAATATTCACCTCATATAGCATGATTATGAAGGTTAAATCAAATAATCCATGTAAATGGCAAACATTAGCCCTCTAAAAATATCAGTGTCAACTTTAGAAATATTAGTATCATCATCATCATCATTGAACTTGTCTAAGCAAAGAAGAATTTGAACTAGAAATAAGAGCTATCAATTCTTGGGCTAGTTTTAAAAATTATGCTGCCATCTCTTAGACTTTCCCATTTTGGGAAAAGTAACACAAATTCCTTTTGTTTGCTGTTATGGAAGGAGCTATTTTCTATTCCTTATTTTTTCATATTGGCTATTCTTCTCTGTACATTCTTTTAATTTCTATTTTTTAAAGGTATAACAGAAAAAAATGGATGTGACATATGAATAAAAATTCATCAACAGATCATAATAAAAGGATTCTTCCTTAAAACTTATTTCTCACATACTTTTTAATAAATCCTTGCATTGTATTAGTTTTTACACAATCCTACCTTGACCATGTGTTCACTCATTAGTTTGAGCCCTTTTTCTGTTAAATTTACGCTTATTTGGTCTTTGTCCATCATATTCTTATATTACTGATTTTCTGCATTGTATTTGCCTTGTGAGAATTTCATCTAATTTGTGTAGGCCTATTTTCCTATTTAATAACATATTTTAAATTTTATTTCTACCTTTGAGAGCATTAGAAATGTCACCTTATATGGGACCTTTAAATTTGATAAGCATATTCTGAGTTCCTTCACCTAGGTAATCAATTAAGTACAAGTTCTTTGACATAATTTTGGGCTGAAATTTAGCTGAGAGTTTCTTCAATGTTGATACCTAACCACTGATAATTATCCTTTTGGGAAACCTTTATTCAAATTCATCCTTTCATAAGATTCTTGTAAGATTTTGGTCAAATTCCTACTTCCGTAAGATTCAGGGGAAACTTTAGTCAAATTCATACTTTCTAAGATTCATATGGGACCGAAATCAGTATAGTTTATTCCTACGTCTTTGTATTTGTGTGTGTATGTGGCATACATTATATATGAATTTATGTTGGGTGAGGATAATATTAATTTTACAAAGATATGATTAGTGACATCCAAATATTTTATGTTTCTTAGTTGATTGAAATTAATCAATTCAGTCGCATGATTTGTTCCGTTTCTCCTTTCTATTCTGTCAGTTTTTGCTTCATTTATTTTGGGGCTCTATTGCTAAATGTGTATATATTTTATAATCACTATATATTCCTGGTCTATTGACCTTTTATTACGAAATATCCCTCTTTCTCTGCAGCATATTTCTTGTCTTAAAGTCTATTTTGTCTGATATCAATATAGCCACTATAACTTTCTTATGGCTATTGTTTGCATGATATATCTTTTCCTATGTGTTTATTTTAAATTGATTTGTATCTTTCAATCCAAGTTTTGTCTCTAGAGTCAGCATATAGATCTTGCTCTTTTTTAAAAAATCCAGTTTGCCAATCTTTCTCTCTCTCTCTCTTTTTTTTTTTTTTGTAGAGACTGAGTCTTGCTCTTGCTCAGGCTGGTCTCGAACTCTTGGCCTCAAGTAGTCCTCCTGCCACGGCCTCCCAAAGTGCTAGGATTACAGGCGTGAGCCTCTGCGCCCAGCCTTAATCTGTCTTTTGACTAAGATGGTTAGACCATTCACATTTAATTAACATGGTTGGATTTACACTTTTCATTGTGCTATTTGTTTTCTATGTCTCCTGTCTTTTTTTTTTTTTTTTTTTGAGACAGAGTCTCGCTCTGTGGCCAGGGCTAGAGTGCCATGGTGTCAGTCTAGCTCACAGAAACCTCAAACTCCTGGGCTCAAGCGGTCCACGTACCTCAGCCTCCCAGGTAGCTGGGACTACAGGCATGCACCACCATGCCTGGCTGATTTTTCTATTTTTAGTAGAGACGGTCTCGCTCTTGCTCAGGCTGGTCTCGAACTCCTGACCTCAAGCAATCCTTCTGCCTTGGCCTCCCAGAGTGCTAGGATTACAGGTGTGAGCCACCACACCCAGCCTCTCCTGTCTTTTTTGTTCTTCTATTCCTCCTTCACTGCCTTTTTTGTGTTACGTATATTTTTAGAGTACCATTTTAATCCCTATGTTGATTTTTTAATGAATTCATTTGGAGTTATTTTTTTAATGTAGGCATTAACAATTAAAATATGCATCCTGACTTATCACAATCAGCTGCAGACTAATAATAAGTTAATTGCTGCAAAATATATAACATTGGTTCTTTTATAGTTCCATCCTCTTCCCATACTTTGCACTACTATTGTCCTATCTATTAAATATGTATATATGAAAACTCAACAATAAACTCAGCAATAATTATAATTCCTTCACAGAATCTTACATCTTTTTAAGAAGTTATGATATGAGAAAAAAATATACTTATAGAGGCTTTTATGTTAACCTACATATTTACCATTTCTAGTGCTTTTCTTTTTTTTTTGTCCTGTGAATTTGAGTTATCTTCTGGTGTCACTTCCTTTTAGCCTGAAAGATATGCTTTGGTGTTGTTTTAAGGTAGGTCCATTAGTAATGAATTCTCTCAGTCTTTTTTTAATTTGGGGATGTCTTTATTTCACCTTCACTTTTTGAAGGCTAGTTTTGCTGGATACGTAATTCTTAGTCTTTTTCTTTCAGCATCTTCAAGTGAGAATTCAGTCATTAATTGAATAAAGTCCTTTCCATGTCATGAGCTGTTTTTTTCTCTTGCTGTTTTCAAGATTTTCTCTTTTTCTTTGGCTTTCAATAGTTTCACTATCATGTGTCTAGGTATGGATGGATTTGTGTTTATTCTACTTAGGATTTATTGAGTTTCTTGTATCTGTAATGTTGGTTTTCAAACCTGGAAAGTTACTTCATCACACATTTTTTTTTCTCATTGCTTTCTCTCCTTTTGGGACTCCTATTACATCTATGTTGGTATGTTTAATGTTGTCCCACAGCTCTGCTAGGGTCTGCTCAGTTTTCTTCAATCTTTTTTCTTCTCTGTTCTTCAGATTGTATAATTTTTGTGACTGGTCTCAAGTTAACTGATTCTCTCTTACCATCTCAAATATGCTGTTGAGACACTAGTTAATATTTCACTTCAGGTGCTGTATTTTCAATTCCAGAGTTTTCATTTGATCCTTTTATAATTTATATCTCTCTGTTGAGATTTATTACTTGTTAAGTCATGTTGTCATAATTTCCTATAATTCTTTAAACCTGAATTCATTTACTTCATTGAACATGCTAATAAAAGCTGCTTTGGCCAGGAATGGTGGCTCATGCCTATAATCCCAGCTACTCAGGAAGCTGAGGTGAGAGGCTCACCTGAAGCCTGGAGTTTGAGACCAGCCTAGGCAACATAGGAAGACCGTATCTCTAAAAATAAAAAAGAGCCAGGCATGGTGGTGCATCCCTGTAGTCCCAGCTACTTAGGAGGGTAAGGCAGGAGGGTCTCTTGAGCCCAGGAGTTTGAGACTGCATTGAGCTATGGTCATGCCACTGCATTCCAGCTTGGGTGACAGAGGTGACAGAATGAGACCCTGTCTCTAAAAAAAAAAAAAAAAAGCTGCTTTGAAGTCTTTGTCTACTAAATCCAACATCTGGGGATCCTCAGAGGCAGTTTCTATTGACAGCTTTTTTCCTTAGTCACACTTTCTACTTTCTTTGCATGTCTTCTAACTTGTGTCAAAAATTGAACATTTTAGGTAATTTAGTGTAGCAACTCTAGATTCTGATTTTTCTCCCTAAGCTTGTTGTTGTTCTATTTTTGTTTGTTTAGTAACTTGCCTGGGCTAAATCTCTGAAATCTGTATCCCTGTGGACTATAGCCACTGATATCCCTGCCCAGTTTTCTTTTTTTATTCTTGTTTTAATTTTTAAACCTAGATTTCTAGGGGTCACCCTTGTGACTGGACAGTTTAACAGTCAGCCAATGATTGGACTGAGGTTGTGCTCAAACATCTTGAGCCAATAAAGCATCCATCCTCTGGAAGTTTTTGTAGATTCAAAATTCAACAATTTTTCAAGCATAAAGCTTCTCAAATTTTATATGCCTTTGGTTAATTCCATAGAACTTATATGGTTGTTTTTGTGACTTTTTGTCCTGCTTTATAATTCCTTTTTTGGAAAGAGTATTTCCAAGCCCCTCCCCCAGCCAAAGCTAGAAGTCCTTGAGATCAGGGTCTTGACTTTATACCTTCATATTCCAGGGCTCATCACACAGTAGGCTCTCAGCAAATGTTGGCAGAATTTCCCTTTTTTATTTCCTTTTCCTAAGATGGATAAATTTCCCAAAGAATAGTGGGCAAATTTTCCTGTCAACTGTGTTTTTTCAAACTGATGGCTACTGATTCTGTAATGACACTTAACAGATTTCCTAAGTATCATATGACGCATGTCATAGACTTTTCTTATTTGAATAAATTTAGTCTTTCTTGGTACTCTTAACTATTTCTTCTACTATTCCAGTTGTGTTTTTGTATTTCTGTTTCTCAAAGACCAAATACAATTTTTCTTAACAATTTCTGGGTTCCATTTCTTTACTTGCTGCTCTTTGTTCACTTCCTTCCAGAGAATCAATAACCTCATACCACATATTAAGAAAAAAAAACCCTTCATATTTTGTACTGTACAAGTAATTTTACTCTAAATTAAGTTACACGAGAACCTTACAATTTGGTAGTAATAACTGAAAGTCTTTTGCAGATGACTTAATTTTCAAAATTATCAAGTGAATATAATAAAGACAATTAGGGATATTGCATCATGATATGTATTTTCTTTATTTATTATACCCAGAGTAATAAAGTTTTAATTATATCTTATTGAAGATACTCTTATGAATGACATACAATTTATTATACCACACAATTCTGAAAAATCATGTCTTGGTAACATCTTCAGCTATAACTCATATCAACTCTGACAAGAAGAGATCCAAAACCAAATTTTCATAAAAATTATTAATCTTAAGGATGAAGTATGAATAACATAAAAGTTCATGAGGGTTTCAGCTTGTTTTAATCTCAACAGCTACCAAGCCAGCTTCATTAGATAATTTTACCAATTTCAAAATTCTAAGTCTTTATTATAATGGCAAATTCTTATTTCAAAAAGATAGGCTTCCTTTTTGAGAAATGAACTTCTCAAATGTTCTGAGAATTCACTGATAAAACACATTCACAGAGTTAGAAGGCAGCATTTGATATTTAAATGTGCATATTTGTACCTTCCCACTATTACCAATCCTCACTCATCTATAGCAATGAGAGACACAGAATGGGGACAGGAAGTACAAGTGAAATCCCTAAACACAGCATTCAATCTCTTTTTCCATAAAGGTTTTTAATAAAAAGGGAAAAAAGAATTTATGTGGTCAGTGTCATTTCTTCTCTCTACTACTATCTACTATAGAAGATGATAATGAGAAGTAAAAGTGCCAAAGGACAGAAAAAAATGGAAGAAGAGAAAAAACAAAGTGCCTGAATAATATATAGAGTAGCTAATGATTCCGTGAATAATTTATTTATAAACACTACTTTTCTAAATTTTCCATCTATCACTTTTTCATTAGTAACTGAAGGTACAGGCAACTAGCACACCTTTAAAGTTATCACATCTTCTTTAAAGTTGAACTGCTGGAAAGAGAGAAAAAAATACAAGGCAAATAAAGCATGGAAAAACTTAAAAATGGTCAGTTGAGGCATATATCTCCACATATTTAAGACATTAATTTTGTTCAGCAATGTTTTGTGGTTTCAGTGTATATATCTCACATATTTTGCCAGAATTCCCTAAGCATATTATTTGATGCTTGTTCAGAAGACTCAATATTGTTAAGATGTTAATTATCTCCAAACTGATCTACAGATTCAACATAATCCCAATCAAAATCTCAGCAGGTTTCTTTGTAGAAATTGAAAAGCTGATTCTAAAACTCATAAGGCAAGGCAAAGAACCTAGAATTGACAAAACTTCAAGAAGAAAGAACAAAGTTGGAGACATATCTGATTTCAAGATTTATAAAGCTACAGTAGTCAAGACAGTGTGGCACTGGTGTAAAGACAGACACTTAGGTCAGTGGAACAGAACAGAGAGTCCAGAAATATACCCACACATATATGGGCAATTGATTTTGACAAAGGTACAAAGGCAATTCAGTAGAAAAAGAATAGTCTGTTCAATAAGTTCTGGAACAACTATATATCTATATGCAAAATATGAACTTTGATCCATACCTCATACTATATATAAGAATTAACTCAAAATAGATCATACACTTAATGTAAAACCTAAAATCTATCAAACTTCCTGAAGAAAAGTTTGAGAAAATCCTCATGACATGAAAAATATGATCATAAAAGAACAAATTTGCGGGGTCCCATCACCTTTACTCCAACACTGCTATCCCAGGTCACTCTTCTCTTTAGTTGTGATAAGCACTGCAGATATTAGGCTAGGTAAACCTTCTATACAATTAAAACAAACAAACAAATATGAGCCATTTGTAATTAACATTAGAAATCATTGCTCTAATCACAGTATTCTTTTTCAGCTATAAGCCCATCTTGCAGGTTAATTCTGTCTAACTGTGTGAGAATAACTTGCATCTAAAAAATAGAGACATATTAATTTCTAAGTAAGTATGCACAGACTGAATGACATCAATGACTTCTCTCTTTCTAAATAAAAAAATGTACTACAAAATAAATAAAGTGGTACTTTATGAAATGTGGTGTGAAGTAACCTAGTCATTATCCAATAACATATTAATTTTGAAAAAAAGAACAAAGTCATAAATTGAATTTCTTCAAAATTAAAAATTTCAACTCTTTAAAATATACTGTTAAGGGAAGGGAAAGACAGCCATAGACTGAGAGAAAATGTTTGCAAAGTACACATCTAATGAAGGACTTGAATCTAGACTACCTATAAAGAGCTCTCCAAACTCAAAAATAAGAAGCAACTGCATAAAAAAATGCACAAAATATTTGAATAGACACTTTACCAAAGAAAACATATGGATGGCAAATAACACATGAAATGATACTCTACATCATCAGTCATTAGAGAAATGTAAATTAAAACTGTAATGAAATAACACTACACACGTAACAGAATGGCTAAAACAAAAAAGACTTATTAAACCATGTGTTGGCAGGAAGATGGAGGAACTGGAACTCTTATGAACTGCTGGTAGAAAAATGTAAAATGGTAAAACCATTTGGAAAATAAGTTGACAATTTTTTTAAAAAGTTTGGCATACATCTAACATATGATCCAGCCATTTCACCCCTAGGTATTTGCCCAAGACAAAAGAAAATACATATTCATACAAAGACCTGCCCACAAATGGTCACAGCAATTTATTATAGCCCCAAACTGGAAACAACCCCAATTTTCATGAACAGATGAATGAATAAACACACTGTTGCCTATCCATACAAAGGATACTAATCAGCAATAAAAAGGAATGAACTATTGATGCATGCAACCATGTAGATGATTCTCAAAATAATTATTCTGAGTGAAGAACGAAGACAAAAAGGAGTACATAATGTATGATTCCACTTATATTCAATTCTAGAAAATGCAAACCTATCTATAGATACAGGAAGCAGATCAGTGGTTGCCTGGGGATGCGAGGGCTGGGAGATGGGAGGAGGTAAGGATTACAGAGAATCATGAGGAGTTTAGGGTGTGATGGATACACTCTCTATCTTTTTTAATTTAGCACGTCAAAAAAAGCCTTATATTCTTGGTAAGGGGCAGGGGAGGAGGGGTAGGGAAACACTGAGGTATAAGACATTGATTACAGTGACAAATTCTAATATCTGAGAGTAAAATGTAACTACAGCCAGAACACGAATGCTATTGGAGATAAAAGGACCATATTCACTACCTTAAATGGTGTGACAGGTGTACACATATCTAAAACTTATCAAATTATACAATTTAAATATGTGTCGGTTATTATATATCAAATATACCTCAATGAATCTGTTAAAGAAAAAAAATGGCCAGATGTTACCTTTTAAAAACTTCCAAAAGATGAGTATAAAGAAAAGACCAATAGATAAATTAGTGAAAATAATATTAAAATGTGAGAAAGCAAAATGAAAAATTAAACAAATGTGAAAAAAGACAGGTTGAAGGCTAATAGAGCAAAAGCACCAGAAGCCAAATTTCCCAAGATTACAGTCAGAGCAATGAGTGTGCTACATCATTATGTTAAAGCAGAAAGAAAAGTAATTTGGCTTCAATTAAAATGTTTGAAGGAGGAATTTGGGTCATTCTTGTGAATGGCAAAGCTGCCAAAATTTAAAATGAAGTGTATGCATCTGAATATTTAAAAGACCTTAAAAAATTCTCTGTAGTCAGTTCAGACTGCATGGGCTCTTTTAAATTGCAATATGCTCTTCAGGACAGACAAGTGATTAAAAGTGAGGATCACTATCTGTAATAAGACATGCTGTACACAGTGTAGTCTTACCTTGAAATTCAAGAGTTCGAAGGCCTGGTCCCAATTCCATTTCGGACCTGAAGTCAGCATGAGAGCAAATGATTTACTTTTCTATATTTTCAATTTAAAAATGGAAAAAGAGAAGTCTGTGTTCCATATGTGGGAAGGTCAATTAAGGTTCCCAATACTTTTGGTCCCTGGAGATAGTCACTGCCCAAGTTATTAAGTAAATAGCATCTTTGCCTTTATCATTGCTGTTCTCATAAAGTAAATGGTAAGTGTCCTCTTCTGAGAGGACTGCTTTTGTCTGGTCAGAAAATGAAAGAGAAAAATCAATCCTCTGGTACACTGGCTGATTACCTATATATTTCAATGGCACTTTATCACCATGGTACCCAGGTATTCGGACCCCAGCAATAAATTGGAAACAAGAACATCAAAACCACAGCCCTGTGTGATGAGGCCGATATGAATACTAGGCCATGAGCCCTTTGAAGTTGTTCCCTTTGTGTAAACAAGAAAAAGGCCAAAATGGATGTGGAGCCTATGGTTCCCAAGGTGATCCAAATTATAACTTAATAGCAAAAACGTCATCAATTTGAGTTCCCCATTTTCTCACAAGAACAGATACCTCTTGCAGAGAGGGCCACAACAATGCATCAGTCCTGTCACAGAGTTATGCACGTCAGCTAATTCTACCAAACAGACATTTCTGTTGGATCTGTAAGGCTCAGTTCATCATTTGAGATTTACAGAGTGTTCTAACCATCAATTTGTATTCTAGAGCTTTTCCTACATTAGAGAAAGCAAAGCAGGCTGTAATTTTTTGCAAGGCAAGAAGAAAAATTCTAAACTCTGGCCTTGACAGAAACTCTAACTTTTTAATGAATTACTGATTTTCGATGTTGAGCAACTAGAGATGAGATATTGCTAGAAGGCTGGCCATTGTATGGTTAGAGGGACCAGCTGTATTGGCAAATTGACTATAATAACATGAAAAGGTTCTTAAAGCTCTTTTAAAAATAAATGTTCTATATGGATTTTTGGCTAGGTCTTATAGGGAAAAAATACACTGCAAAATGCTAATTTCAACTTGTTCACTTAATAGTTATCCAAATGACATGATTTAAGCTGATTTTGGAGCAAGCTGTAACAAAATATTTACATTTTAGAAACTGAATTAGTGAAGTTAATTTGCAGTGCCTCAAGGTAATTCTCTATTATATGATTTATAAGTTTATAAAATATCAAATACTCTCAGGTTATCTTAAAAAGAGAAAAATGTATGAAGTTACTTTAATTGTAGCTACCTTCTCTATTACATAATTTTCAACTGAAAGATTTTCTTTACTTTCATTTCTGAACTTTCTAAGCTCATGAGTGGGAGCTGCTACAATCTGAACATAAAAGAATGTGCACACACAAAGTGAACATTAGCCACAACTTTGACTATAAATTATTAAGTCAGATAATACAGAAAGTTGTCTATTTTTTTTAAGGTCATGAAGCCTGTTTATTGTTAGCAAATGTAAACCATACTTTTTACCGCAGTAATGTCTTCTAGCTTTCCTAAAAATAACTTTATGGACTGCAAGCTATAGTAACAACTCAATTTAAAAACATGATATACTTTTTTTCTTCCACTTTTTTAAATTTCAGAATATTACAGAGGTACAAATATTTTGGTTACATGCATTGCCTTTGTACTGCTTGAGTCAAAGTTATAAGTGTGCCCACTACCCAGATAGTGTACATTGTACCCTGTAGGTATGATTTCACCCATCCCCTCCTCCCCCATCCCACCTGCATGATTTCCATTGAGTTTTACTTCCATCTGTGCACATGAGTGCTGATTGGTTAGTTCCAATTCAATAGTAAGTACATGTGGTATTTGTTTTTCCATTCTTGTGATACTTCACTCAGGAGGATGGTCTCCAGTTCCATCCAGATTGTTGCAAAAGGTATTAATTCATTTTTTATGGCTGAGTAGTACTCCATGGTGTACATATACCACATTTTATTAGTCCACTCATGAATTGATGGACACTTGGGTTGATTCCACATCTTTGCAATTGTGAATTGTGCTGCAATAAACATTCTAGTGCAAGTGTCTTTTTGATAAAATGACTTCTCTTCCTTTGGGTAAGTACCCCATAGTGGGATTGCTGAATTAAATGATAGGTCTACTTTTAGTTCTCTGAGAAATCGCCATACTATTTTCCATAGAGGCTGCACTAGTTTTCAGTCCCACCAACAGTGTATAAGTGTTCCTTTCTCTCTGCATCCACACCAGCATCTATTGTTTTGGGACTTTTTGATAAAAGCTGTTCTCATTGGGGTTAGGTAATATCTCATTGTGGTTTTGCATTTCTCTGATGATTAGTGACATGGAGCAATTTTTCATATGTTTATTGGCCATTAGTCTATCTTCTTTTGAAAAGCTTCTGTTCATGTCTTTTGCCCACCTTTTAATGGGGTTGTTTGATTTTTTTCTTGCTGATTTGCTTGAGTTCTTTGTAGAATCTGGTTATTAGCCCTTTATCGGATATATAGCATATGAGTATTTTCTACCATTCTGTAGGTTGTCTATTTGCTCTGTTGATTGTTTTCTTGGCTGTGCAGAAGCGTTTTAATTTAATCAAGTCCCATTTATTCATTTTTCTTGTTGTTGTGATAGCCCTTGAGGTCTTCTTCATAAATTTCTTACCTAGGCCGACATCTACAAGAGTTTTTCCAACATTTTCTTCTAGAATTCTTATGGTTTCATGTCTCAGATTTAAGTCTGTTATCCATCTTGAATTAATTTTTGTGAGTGGTGAGAGATATGGATCCTGTTTCAATCTTCTACAAGAAGAAGCTATCCAATTTTCCCAGCACCAATTATTGAATAGGGATTCTTTTCCCCAGTGCATATTGCTATCTCCTTTGTCAAAGATCAGATGGCAATATGTGATGGTTTTATATCTGGGTTCTTTGTTCTGTTCCACTGGTCTATGTTTCTATTTTTGTGCCAGTACCATGCTGTTTTGGTTACTATAGCCTTGTAGTACAGCTTAAAGTCTGATAAAGTGATGTCTCCAGACTTGTTCCTTTTGCTTAAGGTTGCTTTGGTTATTTGGGCTCTTTTCTGGTTCCAAACGAAGCATAGAATTATTTTTTTCAGATCTGTGAAAAATGACATTAGTATTTTAATGGGGATTGCATTGAATCTGTAAATCACATTGAGTAGTATGGACATTTTAACAATGTTGATTCTGCTGATCCGTGAGCATGATATGTCTTTCCATCTGTTTCAATCACCTGCAATTTCCTTCCTCAGTGATTCATAGTTCTCTTTGTAGAGTTTTTTCACCTCTTTGGTTAAATATATTCCTAGGTATTTTATTTTCTTTGTAGCTATTATGAAAGGTACTGAGTCTTTGTTGTGATTCTCAACTTGACCGTTGTTGGTGTATAGATATAAATGCTAATGATTTGTGTACATTGATTTTGTAGCCTGAGACTTTGCTGAATTTATTTATCAATTCCAGGAGTCCCTTGGTGGAATCTTTGGGGTTTTCTAGATATAAGATCATATCATCAGCAAAGAGCGATAGCTTGACCTCCTCTTTCCCCATTTGGATACCCTTAATTTCTTTCTCTTGCCTGATTCCCCTGGCTAGGACTTCCAGCACTATGTTGGATAGAAATGATGACAGTGGGCATCCTTGTCTTGTTTCAGTTCCAAGTGGGAAAGCTTTCAACTTTTCCCCATTCAGTATGATGCTGACTGTGAGTTTGCCATATATGGCTTTTATAATTTTGAGACTGATCACATCTTAGGCCACAAGACATGGCTCAACAAATTCAGAAAAGTAGAAAGTATACCATGTATCTTCTCAGACCATAGTGAATCAAATTAGAAATCAACTCCAACAGAAACACTCAATTCTACACAAAGTCATGGAAATTAAACAAGCTACTGCTGAACAAGTATTGGGTCAAGGAGGAAAACAAGGTGGAAATCAAAATATTCCTTGAACTAAATGACAAAGAGGATACAAGTTATCAAAATCTGTGGGATTCAGCAAAAGCAGTCCTAAGGGGAAAATTCACAGCCTTAACTGCCTACATCAAAAAAACAGAAAGATCACAAATCAACAATCTAATGAATCATCTCAAAGAACTAGAAAAGGAAGAACAAACCAATCCCAAACCCAGCAGAAGAAAATAAATAACTAAGGTCAGAATGGAACTAAATGAAATCAAAAACAAATAATACAGAAGATTAATGAAACAAAGAGTTGGTACTTTGAAAAGATAAGCAAAATTGATAGACCTCTCACTAGATTAACCAGAAATAGAAATGAAAGGACCCAAATAAGCTCAATAAGAAATGAAAAAGGAGATATTACAACTTATACCACAAACATACAAAATATCATCTCTGAATACTATGAAAATCTCTATGCACATAAACTCGAAAATGTCCAGGAAATAGACAAATTCCTGGAAACAAACAACCTCCCAAGGCTCAATCAGGAAGAAACAGAACTCCTGAATGGACCAATAACAAGCAACAAAATTGAAGCAGCAATAAAAAATCTTCCAACAAAAAGTGTCTCGGACCAGATGGTTCACACATGAATTTTATCAGACAAAGAAGAATTGGTACCCATAGTGCAGAAATTATTTCATAACATCGAGAAAGAAGGAATCCTCCCCAACTCATTCTACGAAGCCAGTATCACCTTGATACCAAAGCTAGGAAAGGACACAACAAAAAAGAAAACTATAGACCAGTATCTTTTACGAATATAAATGGAAAAATCCTCAACACAATTCTAGCAAACTGAATTCAGCAACATATCAAAAAAATAATCCACCACAACAAAGTGGGCTTCATCCCAGGGATGCATGATGGTTCAACATACATAAATCAATAAATGTGATTCACCATGTAAACAGAAGCAAACCAAAGATCATATGATCATCTCAACAGATGCAGAAAAAGCATTCAACAAAATTCAGCACCCTTTTATGATAAAAATAGGCATAGAGGGAACATGATATCTTTTAAAATATTCATTCATTCACTCATTTTGATGTCAGCCTGTTCAGATTACACATTTCTAGGGCTGTATAATATAGCACCCAAACATCAATCTCTTCTTACCTAAAACTGGGATTTTCAAAATTTAAAATCTTGTTTTTCTTGTATTACTAAAATTTCCTAAAGTGACTAAAGCTACATGTGTAAGCCACAACATACAAACCTAGGAGTTGTAACATATTAAATTCTAAAACAGGAGTGAAAACAACCAAAACCCTGAGGCATTTCAAAACCTTATCAAAAATATTTCTCTTTGTTGTGGACCAAAAAATAGATTGTAATATATCCTATTCTATCAGTTTACATAAAATGAAATAATAATAGAATGGCTGATCTTTGTAAAAAGATTTTAACTTTATCCAAGGCACTGTAATAACTCTGTCTTCATCTTCATAGTATCCTTGTAAATTGTGTGATAAGAGCCATGTCATGTTAAATTTTTGTATATCTAAAAAAGAGCATAATGCCCTATACATTGTGGGGCTTAGAAAATGACTTGTGGGCATGGCAAATGTGGTTGACAAGTCTCATTATCTCCCTTTTTTGAGGAAACTAAGGCAGAGAGGAACAACCAATCTGCTTTAGAAAACACTGCTAGTGCTAGTGGTTCATATTTAGCACCTCGCACTCTAGGTTTCTTTCCAGGATTCTCAGGCCCACTCTACTCTGATTTACTGCAAAACACACCAAAAAGTCACAAGATTTAGACTTCCCCGTAAGATGCACACATATTTCAGGGTAAGACTGTCCTACCTGCACCTGCTTCTCATCTGGCCCTGTTAGGAGAGTGGACCTGATCCATGGCCCTTAATGGATGGGATTACGGTATAGGAAAGGTGTATACAAAAGAGCTTCTGAATGTCTGGCTTTTCAGGAAGCTATAAAGCTATAAAAACTAGGCCTAAAAATATCCAGGGCTGATGGCAGGGATATATTTCTGAGTGCCACAAAAACTCCTTCAGAATGCAGAACTGAGATGGAAGAAGTTTCCACTTTCTACTGAATATGTAAAAGCTAACAAACTAACCAACTATTCTCAGAAAACCTATTTAGTACTCTGGCCTATATTTCAAAACTGTATTAAATGTATAACTAAGTTCTTATTAGCCTACTATATTATTTATTAAGATTTCCTCATCATAACCAAACAGCGCTGAGAGTACTCTATTCACATTCTCATGCATGTGTGGAATATGTGGAAGGAGAGGTAGAATTACCTGTTACAGTGACCACTGATAAGAGCATTGTGGATCTTGATGAGGTAGTGATGATGTGAAAGGAGGTAATGAGGGACCATTAAGGTGAAGGGTAAAGTCTCCAACCCAACATTTCCTAAAGTGAGAATAATAAATCAAACAACCCCATTAAAAAGTGGGCAAAGGACATGAACAGAAACTTTTCAAAAGACGTTCTCATTATATGTTAAATGGTGTTAGGGTTAAAAAGAACTTTTTTAAAAGGGTAAAATAAAATAAGTAGCAGAAAAGGTTAAAAGGGTTAAAAAGAAAAATCAAAACTAGGCTTGAGAAAAGCTGGGATAAACAAAGTGAAATAATATGCATTGTATATTTCAAGAGGAAAACATGCTGTAAGAACCTCCCAAACTGATTTTACCAGCCACTTGACCTCCAGTCCCATTGCCTCCCCACTTCACAAAGCATTTCCTAGGACACACTCTGGGAAAAGACGCTCCACTGTGTTCTAGAAAGTAATGTTTGGGATAGCATTTAGACTTCTTAAGAAACATCAGAGAAAGTCCAGTAGGTGGGTATTGGAGGCAGCTCTGGAAAATGGCATGCAAGCTGCTAATGTAGGAATAAAATATAAATTATCAGCCTGCTTTTTAATTTTTTAACATGCTTTTCCTCCCCAGTTTTGTGTGTGCAGTTACCCAATTATTTTCAACCTCATCATCCCCAAATATTAACTAGAAGACAATTTATAGATGGTTCTTGAAAGTGGGGAAGCAGAATGACCAAAGTTAGAGGTATATTTTCTCTTCTCTCCCAATGTTTAAATGGCAGCCAACTTTCCACCCAGGATAAAGTTCTGAGTATGAGATTTTTAATATTTGAAAGTGAAGAAATGTATGAAACTATTTAAGTATATTTTACTACTCAAAACATCTGTGGACAAGTGTTACCTACACTAACTGACATACTAGCCAACTTTTTGTTACATAAGAAATTAAATTAGTGTAATGTACTCTTATTTCTTACTACTACAGCATCTCTGGCTCTGGCATGTGTCTATTTGTAAACAAGCTTTAAATGAACCATTATGATAATCTGGTGTATAGTTAGAATAGATGATAACCGGATATTTAATAGGGGTTACATGTATTATAATTTTTTTCCATCAGTGATGGATATTCTGATATCCTAGCAAAGTAGATAGTAAATGTAGTAAATGGATTTTTAATAGGGGCTTAAGCAGATTATAATCTTGTTTCTCCCCATCTCATGCACAGCATCTTCTGATGTTAACAGAAATTATATACAAGAACAGAGGAAAGCATGTAAGTTGAGCATCAGCTATTGGTCAATGAATAGCCACAATATAACATCAGTTATCCTGTGGATTTTTTTAAATCACTCAGCAAATTGTCCTCTCCTAGATCACTTTCTAATGTGAAAGTTTCTCATTTTTTCCTAAGCATTTATTTTTAAAAGATGACTGATCTATTTGTTCTTGTCATTTGACAAACCAGCTCAAGACCACTGTCTTATATTATTGCAAGGATATATCTACGAATTTAGGGTTTCTTTTATTGTGGGATAATACAGTCCCCCTTCTTTTTCTTTCTCTCCTTCTTATGTTTTCTTCTCTACCCTCCCTTTGCACTGTAAGGTCACCAACTCGAGAGGCATAAATCTCAAATATTATGATTGTTTCCTTAGATGTAATGGGGGATGGGAAGTCATCCAAAGCTGCACTTATCAATGTCGCTTTTTACCACCGCTGGCAACCGGGTTATAAAAACAATCCTGAACAATCCGAACACTGGCAGACCATGGGTGAGATGGAGAACACTGGAAGACATTCAAATGACAACGTCTTGACTTCTGACTTTAAAATTAAACTAAAAGAAAACTGATTATCCTCTGTCATGATAGCATAAGATGAATGCCAAGATCCAAGCATGATATGCACAGTAGACACACACAAAAAAATGAGGTAATAAAAATAAGGAACATATGGATTCTGTTAAAACACATGCATTGACAGTGACACATTTTGAAAGGAACAGAGGGAAAGCAGAAGTCGGGGATGTTCAGATTTTGAACAGCACTGCAATTAGCTTCCGAAGAGAAAGTTCCACAATAGGAAGTTACATGGCAAAATGTTAAAGACTGTAAAGAGGTAAAAATATGAAAAAGCTTAGTGGTTTCACATGTTTAATATTCAGCATATAAATGGAATATCTGTTCATCTATCCCTTCAGTAAAACATTTCCTTCAGTCGTGCTGTGAACAGGCTCTCTTCTGGACCAGTGGGGGACAGAGGGTAAGTAAAGAGTTTAAACACAAAAGAGTAAAATTAATAAAAGATTCTGCAGTGTAATGGAACCATATTTATTATTTCCTTTGCATTCCATTAAAGTATTTATTTGGAGCTCTACTCGCTTTCCAAAAATATTCATCGCATTTCTAAGGTGACTCAAGATTATCCAGAAATTCTGTGTTAAGTCTATCTTTCTGAATATGAGTGGTGCGTATTCAAAAACCAGCCAGGCAAAGGAACTATTTTCTTTCTTTCTTTCTTTTCTTTTCTTTTCTTTTCTTTTCTCCCTTCCTTCCTTCCTTCCTTCCTTCCTTCCTTCCTCCCTCCCTCCCTCCCTCCCTCCCTCCCTCCCTCTCTTTCTTTCTTTCTTTCTTTCTTTCTTTCTTTCTTTTTTTTAAGAGACAGGGTCTTACTCTGTACCCAGGCTGGAGTGTGCAGTGGTGTGACCATAGTTCACTGTAGCCTCAAACTCCTGGACTCAAGGGATCCTCCCACCTCAGTCTCTGGAGTAGCTGGGACTACAGGCATGCACCATCCTTCCCGGCTAATTTTTTTATTTTTTGTAGAGACAGGGTCTTAATATGTTACCCAGGCTGGTCTCAAACTGCTGGCTGCAACCCATCCTCCCACCTCAGCCTCCCAAAGTGCTGGGATTACAGGCATGAGCCACTGCGCCTGGCCAGGAACTATTTTCAAAGGGTAATATTGCCAGTGATGGTGGAGATATATCAGAAGAGCATTAGATATGGGCCTGGAGACCTTGACCAAGTTGTGGTCTCACTGCTTTGCCGGTTGTGTGATTTGGGGCAACTCTGACAGGTGCCTACCAAAATCAGTGGTGAACCCTTTATCTAGGCCAGACTTAGATTTTGGTTCTTTTTAATTAAACAGTTAAGTAGAGATTTCAGGACACCAAGACACCAGTTAAAGAGTTCCTCTGGTGTCCTTGTATTCTCTACTCAAGAGAAAAATAAACAACTTTCAAATATTGCCACTTTCTTTCTATGTCTGAAAAATTCTGGACACCCACTCCCTCAACTTTTTGCAGGCTAGACACTGAGATTTGCCTCCAATTCAGCATATGCTTTGAAGGAGAAAGATGTCCTATGTAATAACCTCTCCTACAACAGATATAATTCCTAGTGATGACAGCAAATCTTATTTCCATTACCTAATTTTAGATATGTTAAAGCATCCCACTCTGTTTTTAGGAAGCACTGTTAAATAATAAACTGGTACAACTTCTGGACAAAGATTTTGTACAGGGACTTTAAGCACTGCATGTTTTACTTGTTGCAAAAATGTGAAATTTATCTTTCTGAGAAAGGTTTACACAGATGCTGGTATGACTTGAGAAAAACAGTCAATAGAATCAATTTTTTATCTTCATCTTTAGTTCCAAGAGGGGGGAATCATTGGATAAATTGAGGATGACAAGGGGGCTTTGGGTCTATAATTCTTATGGCAAGTGGTTATGTTATGGTGGACAAGTAAGACAAACTTTGCAAGCTTCAGTTATTATCTTTGTGAAATAGAGTATGTAATACATCTGCTCTCACTGCCTCATAGGGATTGTGTCAAAATAAATAATCACCATTTCAGTGAGTGGAGCATAATGAAAAGAAGGGAACTCAAAAGGGGCTGCCAGTAGGGGATGAGAGAGGAGAGAAATTTGGGGGAAAAGGAGAAAATGTAGAAATGCAAATGAGAAAGAACAGTGTATGGCTAGAAGGGGGTATAGAAAGCAAGAAAGAAGGTGGGGGGCAGGAATGGGGGGAGAAAGGAAGGGTATAGAAACCTGGTTTGGTCTATCTAGGACAAAACCTAACTGACCAGAAATCCAAGGCTAAGGGCAACAGGAGTGGAAATGAGAGAATTTAGGTATGTGTATCTCAGCATTTTTCTTTGGGTTCAGGATTTGGTTAAGTGTCAGGTGTTGGCTTTAAGTGAGAATTATGGAAGAAGGAAAGACAGAACATATTTGAAAAACTGGGGCGGGATAGAGGAAGGCAGCTTTAAAAAGTCATGGTGGGGGATGCAGAAGACAAAAAGGGAAATAAGGCAAACATTTTTAACTTGTCTATTTTGCCTTCCATATGGGTTGCAGAAGGCAAAGGGGACAGAAGGAAGAGGGGAGAGAACATTTATGCAGCTTCTGGAAGGGGAGAAATACCCCAGAAAAGCACTTTCAAGGGAAAACCATTTGAAATCATCTATCTATGAAAAGAGGACAGGACTTTCCCAATAAACAGAGTGATTATGGACAAGATTATATGAATCCGAGTAAGTAATTAAAATCCCTTGAATTAAAGAACCTTAAGATTTTAAACTGTAAAACTGGGTTCCTTTGGGGGATTATATTATGAGAAAAGGATCCAAAACTTCCAAGAGAACTATTTAGAATTTCATTAACCTGACAAAGGCTAAACCCAGCACAAACTTCAGGAACGGCAGAGCAGAAGGAAGACTCTATGGCCTGATGATTTACTTCTTCAGACACTGAAATGCAGGAAAAGTAGCCCGGTTGGCTTTTGGACTGGAGAATATGAACTTGAACCAGAATTTTAGAAAGGTAGGCAGGATGCTTTTGAGAATCTGATGAAACTATTAACCCTCTCCCAAAAGAAATGCACAGAGGGCTGCACAAAATTTCAAAGACTTCAGGAGCTATCTGTGGTCATGAACCCCTTCAGTTCCCCACATGCAACAAACAACACACAGGATTCCTTGTAAAGAACACTTGATTTCATGGAGGAGAAGGGTTAAAGCTTGGATAGGCAAATACATGCTATACAGCTAAGAGATGGTAGATGCAATTTAAGAAAGCATCTTTGTATTATGTACAGCCAAGGAAGCTTTCAAGTTTGAAAACTATGACTTACCTAGTGTTTCTTATGAGGGAAATTATGTGGAACTTTTATGGGATATAGACATAGCTATGGAGATGGTTAAAGAGCAGGTCATTCCAAAAGGGAGGAAAGAACAGGCATACTAAAGTTTGAGAACCTCTAATTGAATGTATTGCTACCCTGAAAAACATATCAAAATTAAGATGAAAGGAAAGAGAAAAGTGAACACACTATGTAACAGGTCCCAGTAAGAATGAACCCGATTGCTAGCAGCAACAGAGGTGGGGGGAGGATATGAAGTCTAAGGTAAATAGAAAATGAGTACATTAATTGTTTAAAAATATGTTCAAAGTTGTTTTGGGAAACAAACTAAAATTGTTGAAAATATTGGAGAAGGACAACTTAAAGAAAAAACAGTAATACAAGTAACAACACAAATCCATTCCCTGGAAGTAGAGGGGCTAGATAGGAACAGTGCAGAATTAGCTTATTCTAATTTTTAATTCTAAGTGTTAATGTTTTACTGTTGTAAGAAAAAAGAAGATGGCAACCACTGGGAAGCAGGCTTCAAATTACAGCAGTCCACAATGAAAGATTTAAAAGGGCTTGATTTTGGTGAGTAGGTTGACCAAATAAATAAATAAAAGTAAATAATGGCTTGATGAAGTGATTTTCAAAAACTAAAAAGGGAAAGATATAAAAAGGAGAGATACAATAAAGAAAAGGGCAGATTTGGAGAATAAAAGCCATGGATTTAAAACAACAACAAAAATGGAAAAGTCTTTTTTACAAAGAGAGATGTCAAAGTCCTAAACTTAAGAAATAGAAATAGATGGACTGGAGAACATGGGCATTAAAAAGAAAAGATTTTTGTTTAAAACCAGGAACAGGCAAGAGAAAAACTAGGACAAAGCAGAAATGTCATGTGAAATATCTTACGTAACAAACTGATGGCTTAAGCCAATAAAAGTTCTGGGAGAGAACAAGCACCTGTCCAAAGGGAAGGTGTGAGGAAGAAGAGACACAACAACAACTGGTCTCTGAATATACCATAGAAAAATGTTTTGAGCCAACTAGCTATAATTTTGGAAGAAACTTGGAGTAAAGCAGAGCTATAAAATAGTGTTTATGAGGTCATTTAAGAGAGGGAAAAAAAGGCAAAAAGTCCTAGTCAACAGTTTAACATTTATCTGAATATGTTTCAGGCAAGAATCATCATTGGATGCTAAAAACTAGTGGGGGAAAGTTTGATGAGAAACAGGGCATTTATATAGTCTCAAAGTACCTCAAAGTAACAAATTACTTATTAATTACAAAGGGAAAAATAGTAGCTTAACAGTGGAGAAACCTGACAAACATCATCTCAACCAAGTAATCACCACCAGTTAACATCACCAAGTTAACATTATCAGTGATGGGATAAATCAACACTATGTGCCTCCTGACATAACATACTGAGAAGGAAACAATTTCACATCTGCCAAAAAAAAAAAAGTAAAACCCTAATCCAATCATGAGGAAACATCAGACAAACCCAAATCAAGGACCACTTTGCATTGTAATTGTCCAGTACTCTTCAACTTTTCAAAAATATCAAGGTCATGAAAGAAAAAGACAGGGAATTGTTCCAGATTTTTTAAAAACCAAGAAACATGACAACTAAATGTAACATGTGATCCTGGATGGAATCTTGGAGCAGAAAAAATAATTTTTTTCTGTTGTTTATAAAGAGCAATTTGAATAAGGTCTATAGATTAGATAATAATATTGTATTTATATTAATTTCCTGATTTTGATCATTGTAATATGTATGGTTATATAAGAGAACATCCTTGTTTTAAGGAAATACATGATATATATAAAGATATGAGGCGTCACTTCTGCAAATTACCCTCAGTTCAGAAAGAAATAATAATATGCACATATATAGATAGAGATTGATAAAACACATGCAGTAATTGTTAATATTTGGGGACTCTGGGTGAAAGATATATAGGAATTCTTTGTAAATATTTTTCTAAGTCTAAAATTATTTCAAAATTATGAATTAAAAAATATCTGGAAAAAGCACACTAAAACAAATTCATAAACTTTGATTGGATCTTGGTTCAGGAACAAAACAGCTGTGAGAGACATTTTGAGAGAACTGAGGAAGTCTGATTATAGATGAAATATTAGATGAAATTATGGAATTGTAATTTTTCTCCAGTTTCAAAGTGGTAGTGTGCTTACGCAGGAGAATGTCCTTAGTCTTAGGAGACCAGTGCTGAAGTGCTGAAAGGTAAAAGCATTATGCGCATGGAGGATTCCACTGTTGCCCACAAAGTATGGCAGTAGCAGCCAGGCACTTCCTCACTCTGCATTGCTCCGTTGGGCACAGTATTTTCTATGTTCCTTAGGTGGGCACAACATTTCTCTGCTGATGACTGTCTTGATCCCTCAGAGTGCAAAGCCTCCCATTTGTTTAACATTGTTAGAAGGATTTTAAAGCAGAATATCTTGGTTCTAGTGAGTTTCAAAATTTAGTGAAAATGGTCTCTCAGCATTTCCTTATAGTTCTTTCTCTCCCTCCAGGACTCAGGCCTATGTATGTAACAGCTAATGTCAGAAGCTCTTACAGAAATTATTTGTTACAGTGGCTGCTTTATCAGATCTGGCTTTTTTTTTTGTGAGGGTGGGGTGAGGTACAGGATGCATTCTCCCCCTCTCTCACCCTCTCATAGGAGGTTTCTCAGCTGCTCTGTAAATAGATTTGTTTGGACTACCCCCACAGTAACCAGATAGACATGAACCCCAGAAGTGAACACAGCCTGAGTTATTTCTCAAGAAGCTTTTCAGCTCTTCTCCCTACCCTACCACCTCAGCATCAACTTCAGGCAGCCCTGATCCTGCACATCTATCTTCATATGCCTGTGCCCCAGCGGTGGTACCAGTTTGTCATCCAGCTGAAATCCCGAGAAGTACATATACAAAATAGGCAGACAAGCAAGGATACACTGCAGTCTAAAGGCACGTGTCAAACAGATAAAAAGAGGGTAAGCAGTACCTTTTGCATATATTTATAAGCTATGCAGGTTTTTAGAAATTCTCCTATGGGCAGATGAGGTACGGAGAAAGAATTTTAAACATGTATGATCATAAATATCCTTTACAATGAACCTGTAAAGGTTTAATGAGAGCAAAGCTCTGCTTATAGTTAGTATACAATTTTAACAGTGTTTTCTAAGCAGCCATTTCTGTTGATGCACCAAACAGAACTTCTGACTAATGGGACATAAAATTTGAGAGCTTATTCTCAAATAACTTAGCTATATGTTAGCTCCTGATGTGTCTGGACAGGAGGTCATTGATTCATCATTTCATCAGATAAATCGTCTCCCACACTAATTTCACTAGAGATATCGAGGAGAGCCACACGCTTCATTTAGAACACTGGGATTAAGACAAAAGACATAATTTGTTCCAGCTAAATGAACTCATCTGCATTTGAGGGATCTGTATTTTCTAAACTAGAAGTAAACCTTCCGCTATGATGATTTTAGACTAAATTAGAGTTAGTTCTGGACTAATTTTGAGGAACATGTGATAGGTTGTTAATGTTCCTCTTACCACCTGGGTTTTTTAACTGCATTTCAACTCTTATATCTTTGTTTTATTTCACTCAAGACAAAAGGAGTTCTTTAAAACTGCAGATTCAAACTAAGGCAAGCAAATCATGCTATTTAGTGTTGATATTTCTCTGAAAATGAGAAGAATATTACTCTCAATCATCAGTGTTTAATTCAAAGACTCATTTTAAACCATCATCCCCTCCAAAATGTTTGGCTTGGCTGTTAAATTTTTCCTCTGATCTTACCCCTTTAAGAGATTACTCACAAGTAATGTAGTAGTAGTAGATATGCAACAGAAGTGTAATTTGTTCTAGCAATTGGATAAATTGGATTTACTTTCCCTTACCCTAAATAAACAGCCAATTATACGATGAGATCACTATTAATTTAGAAGGTGACATAGGATGCATGGTATATTTTACTAAACACTATACCTAATTCATAAGTGCTCAATAAAAGTTAGCTACTATTATGTTGATGCTGCCGAACTAGGAGTAGCTTTCTCTTGCTTGACTATTATTAGAAAAACTTAACATCAAAAATATTAATTTTATTTTATACAAAAACGAAACTCACTTGATCACTTGAGGATCTATTGTACATGATTGTATATGAATTAGCTGCAAAAGTCATTACCTTGAAATCTGTAATGGGCATAATACCTACCTCATAATTTGGGTGCGAAGATTTCACAGCAGACATTCAACTAAATGTTAGTGCTCCCCCTAAACACTATGCCCTCCACAGCAATGCTATTCACAAAATAGATTCTAACTGATCAATAAGGCAACCAAATGGTAACACCTGCATTCTCAATAGCCTGGGTTCTTAAAATTCCATCAGTGTTCCTGAACAGATCTGAAGAATTAAAATAATGGTTTTGCCCACTACATTCCTGAGCTCCCCTAAGGTCTACCATGACATTTAAGTAAGTTGATCTTCTGAATTGCAATGTGTTAGTTCTTAAACTATCTTTGTCATTTGCACATTTTGTGTTCAAAGTATGTGGATTCCTCTTTACTTTATAACCTAGAACACCGGCACTCATCAGAGATGTCATCTACCAAATGACCAGTTTTCAGCACTTGCCAGGACTAGCTTGAAACATCTGATTCCTTAGAAAAGCAAACAATTATATATTCCTCTATATTTTCAAAGCTCTCTCACATTCTGCTCATCCAGACAAGAAAATTTTTCCATATGATCTTCAATCCCTGCTGAGAGCTGGTAGAATAATAGGGAAACAGCCCAATCCTATTTACTCCAATTGTAACACTTATTGCATGTCTGTCTCCTCTATTAGTTTACAAGTTTCTGGAGTAAATAGAGCATAATACAGGAACATCACATTCATCTTTGTATCTGTCATACTGCTTTATTTGTATGAGTACCCTCTCTGTAAATCTGTATAACAATATATATCAAATTGGGTTCCATCTACCATTGGGATCAGAAACACCAGGGATATTTGCTTAAAATGAAGACTTCTTTATTCTATCCAGATTTTCTAAATTGGTATAATAGCTGTGCCATGGTTTGAATATGGTTTGTCTCTACCAAAATTCATGTTGAAATTTGATCCCCAATGTGGCAGTGTTGGGAGGGTGGGGTCTAGTGGGAGATATTTGAGTCATGGGGGAGGATCCTTCATTAACAAATTAATGCCCCTCAGTGAGGGTGGAGTGGGGTTGAGTGAGTTTTCTCTGGGCAGGGGTGGCAGGGGTGGGGAGAAATGGATTACTTCCCAGAGAGCACAGAGCAGGTTGGAGTCTGGCTTCTTTGGTTTCTCTCTTGCTTCCTCTCTTGCCATGTGATCTTTGTGCACAGACCCACCCCACCTGCCACTTTCTGCCATGACTAGAGGCAGCATGAGGTCCTCACCAGATGCAGGTGCCCAGTCTTGGACTTTTCAGTCAACAGAATCATGAGCCAAACAAACCTCTTCTCATTATAAATGATCCAACTGCTATTTGTTATAGCAACACAAAACAGACTAAGATAGGCTGGTATTGGGAACTGGGGACATCTTATCAAGCTCTTTAGGTGATTCTTGCGCACAATAGTTTTGGAACCAGTCACAGATGAAGGGTGACACATTAGGAACCTAGGGCTCCTTGTGATGACCCAGAAAACTTGACGGTTCTCAGAATAACTAGTCTGTTTTATTTTTCAATGATAAAAAGTACTTATATTCTCTTACCACAATAATCTTTAAAGACAGAAAATGAAAATAAAAAGAGAAAAAAGGGTATTTTCTTTTCCTTTTTTTTCTTTTTATACCAGAAAACTTAAAGCAATACATAGAAGTATATTGACTAGTACAGTGAGTCTCCAAATACTGGCCCATTACCCAGCTTCAACAATCATCAACTTATAGCTAATCTTTTTTTGTTTATTGCTCTACCCAATTTCTCCCACTCTCAACAGCCTTTACTTTTTAAACCATTGTCCTCAAAGCATTTAAACAAAAGCCAAGATACTGAATAGCAGAGATGTGTAAGACAATCTACTGAAATTTGTTTTAATATTGGGTCTAATCATACAAATTGATTTGTAGCCTGAAACCATCATTAGAACTACAAAGTTGCAATTTGATAGATAGTTCTACTTTGGAGCAAGTACAAGATGGTTATTAGGACCCAATGAGATAATATTTGTGACAGTCTCCAGTACAGGTGCTTTCATACATAGAACAAGTGTTGTTGAGCTTAAGGACTCTGAATTAGACAACGTGGTACTTTTGAAAATATGTTCACACACTTTTTGACACTTCTCAAGAGGTAGAGCTTATTCCCTCCCCCTTCCTTGAGTGTGGACTGGACTTAGTGACTTACTTATAGTTTAATAAAATATAGCAGATGTGATTGGATGTCACTTCTAATATTACGTTATAAAATGAGCATTGTTCCTGCCTTGGATGTGTGCCTGGGTAGATGCATATGCTTTCTCTCTCATCGCTCATTCTGGAGGAAGATAGCTATCATGTCAGAAAGTAGCCCCTGGGAGAGGGAAGCCCACTGCCATATCTTGAAGATACTCAAGCAGCTTATAGAGAGGCCCAAGTGGTAAGAAACAAAGGCCTATCAGCAACCATGTGTGTGAGTTAGGAAGCAGATTCTCCAGCCCAAACTGAACCTTAGGATAACTGGCCCATAGCTTCATGAGAGACCCTCAACCAAGCCAGCTAAGCTGCTTATGTTACTTGTAACAGCAAAACTTTGGTAACAATCTGAACACCCATCCCTAAGAAACCGATTGAATTTCCTATGGTGTATGTACAATGGGATATATGTACCTGTGAGAAAGAATGAGAAAGATCTTTATGAGTTGATACTAGGGTGATTTCAGGATATGTTGTTAAGTGAAAAAATTTTTAAAAATGCCAAAGAATGTGTACTGTATAAGTATGCTCCTTTAGTATAAGAAAGAAGGGTAATGTGTGTGTGTGGACAGATAGAAAGATAGATAGATAGATTCGTTTTCTTTTGTCAAAAGAAATACAGGAAAATAAACCTGAAATTAATAAATATAAATGAGATTGAAACTTTTCAATTTTTATGTAATTTTGACTTTGACCATGTCAATATTTTACATATTCAAAACAAAATTAAATCAAAATTGTTGGAAAAAGAAAATCCTAAAATGGAAATAAAAACAGATATAACTGCAATAAACTACATATCAAATTGGTAACACAAACAAAAATAATAATTTAGGGAACTTTTAAATATAGCACTCAGACTGTATAACTGTACTAAATTCTAAGGACAAAAAATTGTAGGAAAGGCTATAGTAACCAAAACTGCATGGTATTGGCACAAGAACAGACATGTAGACCAATGGAACAGGACTGAGAACCCAGATATAAAACCAACCTCATACAGTCACCTGATCTTTGACAAATTCCAGAAAAACGTACACTGGGGAAAAGAATCCCTATTCAACAAATGGTGCTGGGAAAATTGGATGGCCATATGTAGAAGACTGAAACTGGACCCACACCTCTCACCTCTCACAAAAATCAATTCACAATGGATAACAGATCTAAACCTAAGACATGAAACCATAAGAATTCTCGAAGAAAATGTTGGAAAAACTCTCATGGACATTGGCCTAGGCAAAGAATTTATGAAGAAGACCCCCAAAGCAATCATAGCAGCAACAAAAATAAATACATGGGACCTGATCAAATTGAAAAGCTTCTGCACAGCCAAGGAAACTATCACTAGAGTGAACAGACAACCTACAGAATGGGAGAAAATATTTGCATGCTACACCTCTGATAAAGGGCTGATAACCAGAATCTATACAGAACTTAGGAAAATCAACAAGAAAAAATCAAACAACCCTATTAAAAAATGGGCAAAGGCCATGAACAAAAACTTTTCCAAAGAAGACAGAATGATGGCCAGCAAACATATAAAAAAGTGCTCAACTTCTCTAATCATCAGGGAAATGCAAATCAAAACCACAGTGAGATATCACTTAACTCCAGTGAGATTGGCTCATATCAAAAAATCCCCAAATAACAAATGTTGGTGGGGATGTGGACAGATAGGAACACTCATACACTGCTGGTGGGACTGCAAATTAGTACAACCTCTATGGAAAAGAATATGGAGATACCTCAAAGAATTAAAAGTAGAATTACCACTTGACCCAGCAATCCCACTACTGGGTATTTATCCAAAAGAAAAAAAGACATTTTATAATAAAGACATCTGCTCTCGACTGTTCATAGCAGCACAATTCACAATTGCAAAGTTGTGGAAACAACCCAGGTGCCCATCAATACACGAGTGGATCAATAAAATGTGGTATATGTATACCATGGAGTATTACTCAGCAATAAGGAACAACAGTGAATTAACACATCTGGTATTATCCTGGTTGGAGCTAGAACCCATTCTTCGAAGCGAAGTGTCACAGGATTGGAAAAACAAGCACCACTGGTACTCACCATCAAACTGGTACTAACTGATCAACACTTACATCACACAGGGCAATAACATTCATCTGAGGGCGGGCGGGCGGGAGGGGGGTGGAGGGGATGGGAAAAACTCTCACTGAATGGATGTGGGGAGCACAGTTTGGGAGATGACCACGATCGTGGCTCTGACACGGGCAGAACAGGGGCATTGTGTATGGCCAAAGTGTTGTACCCCCATGATATTCTGAAATTAAAAAAATAAATTAAAAAAAAAATTGTAGGAAAATCTAATTTTCACAGTAGCTTTGTTATTGTTGGTTGAAGTATTACTGCTATAATTCTGAATCTATTTTGTATATATTGGAATGAATGAGTGAGAGTGTGTGTGTGTGTGTGTGTGTGTGTATGCGCGCGTGCGCATTTATTTATTTATTTATTTATTCCAGAATCAAATTTTTCACTGTAGATGAATGTGGACGCCAGTGGAGTATGGAGGGAGGTGAGGGAGAACCCTGTGGTGCTGCATCTGAACTGGAGGTATCAGCATGATCTCAATACTTCTTAAAAAATTTAAATCTTAGGTCCGTCCTCTGAAGAGGCTATAGCAATGACACTCCAGTAGCAAGCAGAACGCCCAGCACCCATATATTGGCTTCTAAATAACATTCCCCACTAAAAGAAAACAGTTCTCCTTAGAGGAATGGCTGATTCCAGATCTAGGGCAGAAAAAGTACAAGTGAGATTTAAATACCTTTTGCCAGAAAACAAGGATGTGCTTAAGAATATTAATGGCATTGTCTCAACAGGACCCAGGAAGGGTTCTCACTGAATAAATCTGGGAAAATGTGAATTTGGGAGCTTCAAAAAGAATAACAGTGGGAATAAGTTGTAACATATTGAATTAAAAAAAGAAATTTGATCCAAAGTGAAACTCAGAAGGGGGGTGAGTGGGAGGGAAAGAGAGGGAACAAGGAGGAGAGAAGGGTGGGGCGGGGGGGGGAGAGAAGGGAGGAGAGAGAAGGGAAGTAAGTGAGGGAGAGAGAAAAGGGAAGAGGACCCAGGCAAGAGAAAGGAGAGGATGGGAGAGAAGGAGGAAGAATAACAAGACAAGTTCTTCAAAGAATCGTGACGATGTAGTCAAGGATCATCGCTGGATACTAAAACCTGGTTGTTAAGGAACAAAAATTTGTATTGTCTTCTCCCAGTAGACTACTTATTACTTTCATAGAGTTACCCCACAGATAACTTATTAATTACAGAGGAGACAAAGAATCTTTACAATGAAGCCATCGAGCAGTAACCACCTCAGCCAAATAATCAAACTTGACATCAGTAGTACAAGCTGCCACCACGTGCCCTTGATGTGATACAGGAAGAAGTACACGCATTTTATATGTCAAAAATGTTTAACCCAGTGGTTCTCAAAGTGCGGTTCCTGGACAGCAGCATCAGCATTATCTGGGAAATTGTTAGAAATTCAAATGACTGGGCTCCAAGGAGGATACAGACCTACTAAATCAGAAACTCTGGGTGAGGGTTCAAGCAATCTATGTTTAACAACCTCTCTAGATGGTTCTGAAGTACTCTAAAGTTTCAGAAGCACTGGTTTAACCTGAATTTAATGAAGAAACAACAGGACAAATTCAAATCTTCAGATATTCTACTGGCCTGAACTCTTCAAAAAAGTCAAAGTCACAAAGAACAAAAAAGTGGGGTCAGGGAGGAATTGAGGAAGGAAACTTTTAGATTAAAATAAAGAGACATAAACCAATGCAATGAGTGAATTTTAATTCAATTCTGAATTTAAAAGAAAACAAAAGCTATGAAGTTATTTTTGAGACAATTGAGAA
This sequence comes from Daubentonia madagascariensis, assembly GCA_023783475.1. Classification (NCBI taxonomy): domain Eukaryota; kingdom Metazoa; phylum Chordata; class Mammalia; order Primates; family Daubentoniidae; genus Daubentonia; species Daubentonia madagascariensis. Next base: position 26,404,433 of record JAKFHU010000585.1, read on the forward strand.
AATTTTTAAATGGACTGTAAGTTAGATGACAGTATGCATTTATCATTACTTATCTTAGGTATAACAATGTATTTTGATTATAAAACAGAATATCCTTATTTTTAGGTGTCAACTAAAGAAATAATGAGGCTCATAAATTGAAAAGGAGAGCTTTATTTCTCACAAAGAATTGCAGTCTGCAGGGTGGCCATTCTGGCAGGCTGGGAAGCATAGCCTAAGGCAGAAGTCCAGAGCTTATACTTCTAGGGAGGAACCATAAGAACAGGAATTTATGCTGAGCTGGGGGGCCAAATAACCCAGTGGCTATAGGAGGAGTCATGAATATTTATGTAAAGAGAAATAGAAGACTGAGTAATTGAGCTTTATATTCCTTCATAGGTCTCATGTACAAAAAATGGCAGCGTTAGCATGATCCGAGGGTAGAGTTTTCTGCCTCTGATGTCAAAAGGTGAAGCAGAGGACATGAGAACCCTTACTGCGCATAGCGGGTAGTCTGGTAAGAACGATTCCATGGCTGGTGGCCCTTTATCAGGAAAGAATGCCGGTCAGTTGTTGGGCCAAAACTGCAAAAAGGGAGGAGCAACATTAGGTCATCAATTGAAATCAGTGGTGGAGCAAGTCGTTCCAAAGACTAGTTCTGTTTAGCACTTAGGAAAGAAAGCCTAATGGTGATTAACTAAGGAAGGGGTATAACAAGGCACATCTGACCTCCTGTCCTGTCATGGCTCGGAATTCAGTTTCAAGGTTTCTTTGGGGTCTCCTTGGCCAAGAGGGGGTCCATTTAGTCTGCAGCGGACTTAGGTGATGCATGCTGAAGTACTTAGGAATAAAATATCATTATGTGTGCAACTTAGCACCGTACTTTCAAATGATTCAGGAAAAATAAAAAAAAAAGCAAAAATAAATGAATAAAAATAAATAAATAAAATGTATACATTTATATCTAACATATCAAGAGAAAATAAGTCTGAAACAATGGTAACAATTGATACATTTAGGTAAATGATATAGAGATGTCTTTTTTTTTTTTTTTTTTAGCTTTGCAACAAACTTTTTTTAATTAGAGCATCAATGATTTCCAAAGATTTTTAAAAAGCACCAAAGACAAATAATAATTATCTGGCGGGGTTGCCTGGTCTTATTGCTGTGTGGGGCTGAGGCTGTGGTTTGGGAAAGTTATCTTGTGCTCTGCTGCTTAGGTGCTGGGTTCTTCTCCTAATTCAACTGCCTTATTGTTTTTTTTTTCCTTTCTTTTTAATATCCAACCAGCTTTTTATTTTTTTATTTGTACAAATGTATGGGGCACATGTGCAATTTTGTTGCATACATAGATTTTGTAGTGGTCAAGTAAGGGCTTTGAGGGTATCCATCGGCTGAGTAATGTACATTGTACACATCAAGTAATTTCTCATCATTCACCCATCTCTCATGCCCTCGCCCTTCTGGGTCTCCACTATCTATCATTCCACTGTCTATGTCCACATGTGCACACTTCTTAGCACCCACTTATGAGTGAAAACGTGATATCTGACTTTCTACGCCTGGTTTGTTTTACTTCAGATAATAACCTCCAATTCCATCTTTGTTGCTGCAAAAGAAATGATTTCATTCTTTTTTATGGTTAAATAGTATTCCATTGTATACATATATCACATTTTCTTTATCCATTCATCCATCGATGGACACAGGTTGATTCTGTATCTTTGCTATTGTGAATAGTGCTGTGATAAACACACAATTGCAGGTATCTTTTTTTATATATTGAGGTATTTGACGTTGGGTAGATACCCAGTAGTGGGATTGCTGGATCATATGATAGTTCTATTTTTAGTTCTTTGAGAAATCTCCATACTGTTTTTCATAGAGGTTATATTAATTTATTATACATTCCTACCAATAGTGTCTAAGAGTTCTCTTTGCTCCATATCCTCACCAACATGTTATTTTTGGGTTTTTTAATAATAGCCATTCTGATTGGTGTAAGATGTTATCTCATTGTGGTTTTAATTTGCGTTTCTCTGATGATTAGTGATGTTGAGCATTTTTTCATATGTTTGTTGGCCATTTGTATATCCTCTTTTGAAAAAAATGTCTATTCATGTCCTTTGCCCACTTTTTTAATGGGGTTATGTGTTTTGTTGTTGGTGGTGTTGAGTTGCTTGAATTCTCTCTATGTTCTGGATACAAATATTAAATATACCCTGTCTCCTGTCAGATGTATAGTTTGCAAATATTTTCTCCCATTCTGCCAGTTGTCTTTTCACTCTGTTGATTATTTGTTTTGCTGTGCAAAAGCTTTTTAATTTAATTAAGTACCATTTGTCTATTTTTGTTCTTGTTGCCTGTGCTTTTGAGGTCTTACTCATAAATTCCTTGCCTATACCAATATCCTGAAGAGTTTTTCCTAGGTTTCCTTCTAGTATTTTTAGAGTTTCAGGTCTTATGTCTAAGTCTTTAATCCATCTGGAGTTGATTTTTGCATATGGTGAGAGATAGGAATCCAGTTTAATTCCTCCACATATGGCAATCCAATTTTCCCAGCACCATTTATTAAAAAGGGTGTCCTTTCCCCAGTGTATGTTTTTGTCAGCTTTGTCAAAGATTAGTTGGCTGTAAATATGTGGCTTTACTTCTGGGTTCTCTATTCTGTTCCATTGATCTATGTGTCTATTTTTACACTGGTACCATGCTGTTTTGGTTACTATAGCCTTGTAATGTAATTTGAAGTCAGTTAATGTGATGCCTCCACCTTGGTTGTTTTTGCTTAACGTTGCTTTGGCTACTCGGGTTCTTTTTTGATTCCATATAAATTTCAGGATTGTTTTTTCTAATTCTGTGAAAAATGATGTTGGTATTTTGATAGAGATTGCATTGAATCTGTAGATTGCTTTGGGTAGTATGGTCATTTTAACAATATTAGTTCTTCTGATCCATCAGCATGGGATGTTTTTCCATTTGTTTGTGTCATCTATAATTTCTTTAATCAGTGATTTGTAGTTTTCCTTGTAGGAATTTTTCACCTCCTCGGGTAAACTTATTCCTAGGTGTTTATTTATTTAGGTAGCTATTGTAAATGGGATTGTCCTCTTCATTTCTTTCTCAGCTAGGTCACTATTGGTGTAATTTTGTTCCAACTTTTTTCGACTTTTCTGTAATGTTAAACATTTTCATAATACGAAGGTGAATGAAATTGAATGCAACAAACATGTCTAGAAACTGAAAAAAGGTGAGTATTTTTAAAAACCAAATAAGTCAACAAATAAAACAAGCCTATAAATTCATTTTTGCAAAGTGAAAGACTAAAGTATCCTGAAGCAACTAAAATATTCGATGATTGAAGTGGCAGAGTTAAAATAAGTGGGTTAGTCACTTACTGAGCTCTGACAGAGTTTTCACCCTGTATTTTATAGCCACCCACACGTGGACTATATTAAAAAGTGCTGCACTTCTAGTTTTCCCTTTACTACAGAGGAAATGCAGAGAGTTAATAACATCATCAACCATAAGCTTTTAAGGTTCAGCATCCTAATAAAACTGATGAATCTTGACTTGCAGCCTCAGCAGTTAAATTACTGCTATGAAAATCACTGCCAATGGCCAAGTTGCATGAAAGAATAATTATACATGTTTACTGTTAACCATCAGTCAAATCCAAGAGCTATGAGATGAAATATGAAATGTAATTAAATGTAAATGAACAGTCTGAGGGCCTACCTGCCCCGAAGACACACACACACACATACACACACACACACACAGACACTCACACACACTATAATAATTTTCTTTGAATATTTTTCCTGGCAAAAATATCTATTGAAAAATACAAAACAGTAAGTCCTAAATGACATCCTTAAAAAAGGGGGTCCAATCAGCTGTAAACAAATTGATACGAAAATGCCATGATAGGTTAATGTAAATAGAAGTATTAAACCTTTCCTTTTACAATTATCTGTTCTTGAGCAACTGTACTAGCCATAGTAAGACACATTCCCCATATTTAAGTGCATGATTTATGGCTCACTTTCTTCCACAGCTTTTATGAGAAGGCATTTTTTAGATGTCCCATGTGAGTTGCTAACATCTGCACTGATGAAAGAATTGTAAAGAGCAAAATTCACAAAGGATTAGCACTATCAGATTTTTAAAAAGAGAAGCAATACATTATAATTTGATGTACTGATAGTTTTTGAAGTATTTTCCAATGTAAACTTCAAAAGATCATAATGAATATTTAATTTCAATCACAGCACACATTGAGGGTTCAAAATTATTGGCCACTAGGAAACTAAATCCACTGATAAAAGAATGTAACCACTTATTACATCCACAGGCATGATTTTGAGCTATGATTATATGTAAATCTAATGTCTCTACTATTGATAATTGTGAGATTAACTGGATATTTCTGCAACCTTAAAATAGGGTAAACAGTCAATAGCAAGAAGAGTTAATCAGTTAATGGTTAGCAGTTGCAGCTGCAAAATGAATCACCATTCTTTGAAAATCTGAATTTTAATCTTGAATGGTCTCTATGTTACAAGTAAGCACTATTCTGAAGCCTTTTATTATTAAGTCTTATCCTGTCTTCAGTTGCCAGCTGTGTATGTATTAGACTTGGGGAAATAACAAATTCCAGTTGATGAACAGCTTGAAATTGAGGGTTCTTGAGGGAGGCAAAAGGTCAGGGATTCTAGAGAGGAATAACAGGTTTATGGTTATGATTGTGTCCTATGCAGATAGACAGAGCTGTATTTGAATAACTCCACCACTTACATGCTGTGTAACCTAATCAAAGTTATATAACTTTCCCATGCCTTTATTTCTTCATCTGTGAGATGAGGATATTAATAGTTATCTACTACATGGGTATGTTGGGATGATTCAATGAGGTAATATATGTTAAAGTCTCTGCTATAGTGTCTGGCACATAGTAAGTGCTCAGTAAATATGGTTAGTATTAATGCTGCTGTTGTTATTTAGCATTAGTGTTTGGTATAATTCTAATGACCTTTACTAGTGTTTTCCTATCAGTAGCTTTGAGTTGTTGTTGGTGATGGTGGTGGGAGAGGCTGTACCAGCTGACAATGGGAATATTTATTACTGGTGCCAACGTTTCTTTAAATTTCTGCATAGTTTGGTGGAAAGTTAAAAGACCACAGCCTTGTCTTTTGGTGGAGGTCTAGTTCCCATAATTCCCCTCTACCGTTTTCCTAATATCCTACGCCATTTAGGAATGCCCATTGAGATGCTGTTTATATAGAGGAAAACTATGCAGAAATTTAAAGAAACATTAGTACCAACAATGTCAAATGTTCCCATTGTTAGCTTAATCTCTAAATATAACTGTCAGTTTCCTGATTTCTTATCACTCTCTACCCATTCTCAAAGGCACTACACATTTCCCCCTGGGTCTTGGAATGCAATCGTTTTAGAGTGACTACTTTTCCTTTGGCAAGACACTTACTTTTTTTTTTTTGGCTGGTTCTTAACCCCTTTCTGAGGTTGCCTGTGGAGTTCTCCTCCTGCATTCCTGAACTTATTTCCTCTGTGGGTCTTTTTCAGCTCATAGTGGAGTGATGTTGAACAAAATGCAAAACTTTGAAGTTCAATGATATGACACTAATGAGTACCTAGATGGACCCATCACTTCTTTTTAAATTTGTATGATCATGATTTTGTGACGGGCTGGTCTTTGGCACTGGCAAACAAAGACAGGTGACTGCTGCACATTATTTGTCTCTGAACTCCATATAAAAATGGACCACAAGTGTCTTATTCCCCATTGCATTCCAAATACCTCGCATATTGGCTGATGTGGGTAGGCCGAATGATAGAATGAATGGAAGAAAGAAAGAGAGACAGAGAGTGTGAGTGAGACAAATAGGGAGGAAAGAGGGAAAGAAAGAAAAAAGGGCAGTTCTAATCTCAGTTCTGAACTCAGAATAATATATATAAAACATTTGATTGTTTTTTGAAAAATGCAAGAAAATGGTTAATTTGAAATTAAATTAAAAATCATTTAAAAATGAAGGATTAGGAGAAAACTCAAAAATAAATGCAAAAAGTTATTAAATAGGTGAACTGTTTTCTACCAAGGACACAATAAAAAAAAGGGGGAAGGAATGGTTAAATAGTAACACCTATAAGAAAAGATTTCCTTACAGCTACGATTATTAAATACTAAAATAAGATACCAATTGGTCATATAATCTTTCTTCCTCAAATATCTTTCAAAGCAATAAGAGTGGTACCTATCTGCCTGGAACAGTTTAGGACTGTTTCTGCCAAGATGACTTATCAAGCCCTATTCTAATGCTGATATATTTTTCATGGTTTCCTTTCTGGCTATGTCCAAATGACCACTGTAAGTAATCCCCCAGGATATTAACATTTGGAGTACATATGCCTACTGAGGCTTTTAATATAAATGAACATTTAGAAAATAATTTAGGTTCGGAAGTCTCAACCATTTCACATTTCATGAAAGTAGGTCAAATTTATGTTAGACATTTAGATGGAGGGCTATGTTTTCCCCAATAGAATAGCATAGTATATATGTAAATTGAATGCATACTTGGGATAATATGCAACTGCTTGTGTAACAGAAGAGAGGACTCCACATTTTAAAAAAATAAAGTAAAACAAAAACATTTGGGCAGATAATTCTAACCATACTTGTAACAAAATAGCACAGAAAACTACAAAAGATCAATTTTTTAAGTTCGTCAAACTAGCAAGAAATTATTTTATATGTTAATTAAAAATCACACTGACTCACATCACATAGCAGCTTCAGAGTAAAGCTTTTGTTGAACTTCTCATATCTCTGAAATGCTTCACTCACAGTAGTGATCAATTTATAGCAATATTTCTATTAAAAAGAGGATATATTTGTATCACCCAAGACCAAAATAAATAACAGATAAGCAATACTTAACATTTATTAGAGGCTTATTATGTGTCAGCACTATGTTAATTAGCACCTTACCTAGATTTTAAAATTCAATCCACATAAAAAGACTACATGAGGTCCATGCAATTATTATGCCCATTTTACAAATGAAAAAACCTGAGGTTTTGAATGAAAACAACAGGGGACATGATAATGTGGATTAGGAGGAGCAAGGCCAAGATGGCAGACTAGAAGCAGCCTGCACACACCACTCTCATGGCAAGAATTGAAGGTGGCAAGTGGATATACACCTTCAGATAGATCGTCTAAGAGAGAGCACTGTGAATCAAAAGAGATGTGACAGGAGGCACTCAAAGTGAAGGAGAAGAAAGAGAGATGACTTGCTTTGTGGATTGGAGGCACACAGGGAAGATGAGCACATGTGAAGAAGGCACAAAGGGGAGAGTCCCAGGGCTCCACATTCCCCCTGCAATCACTGCTATCTGAGCTGTGGAAGGGACCCTCCACTGCAGAAGGCTGCAGGACGGACATAGGGAGCTATCTGGAGACTATATAGTGGCATTGCTACAGAGAGAGGGCACCGTGGTGACCCATTGGCTCAAGAAACTGGGTGCTGTGGCTGGAGCCATTTTAAAATCCTAGGACTCAGAGCCCTGCCTCTGCCCAGGGGTCAGATCCATTGCTGCTGTCTCCCCATCACCCATGCCAGTTGGTGGAGGGGGAAGGAATGGACAGGCTGGGCATTCTTGTGAGTCCCGTGGGCAGGAGACAAGCACCCCCACTGCCACTGGGGGACCTGGGCAGACCGACAATCGCTGCCGCCTTTCAATGTGGCTGGGGCTGTGTGTAAGCCAGTGCCCAGCCGACAAACACCACCACCCAAGGATCTGAACAGGGCAGGTCTTTAGCTGGCACTGCCTTACAATCACCCTTGCCCACAGGCATGGGAGAAGTTGCACTCAAACTGGCACCCAGCCAACAAACCCTGCCATCTGCAAACCCGAGTAGGGCAGCCCTCAAGGAGTTGCAGGGTGTCAGTCACCACTGCTCATGGGTGTGGGTGGGGCTACACTAAAGCTGTAAGGGCTGAAAAATGCCACTGCCCACAAATCTAACCTGGACAGCTCTCAAGCCAGCGTGAGCTGACAGTCATCACCGACTGTGGGCATTGGTGGAGATGTGCTCAAGCTGGTGCATAGCCGACAAATGCTGCCATCTGCAGATCTGAGTGGGGCAGCCTACAAGCCAGCACAAGTCATTAATCACCGCCACCAGAGGGCACCAGTGGGACTACGCTTAAGCCATGGGGGGGGGGCAACAAATGATGCCGCCTGTGGATCTGAGCCCGGCAGCTCCCCAACCAGCATGGGCAGCCCCTCCTAAGCCTCAAGGAATGAAAAAAAGAAGAGCAAACCAAACCCAAAGCCAGAAAAGAAAAGAAATGGCAAAGCTCAGAGCAGAACTTAACAAAATGGAAACCAAAAAAAAATACAGAAGATCGACAAAACAAAAAGTTGGTTCTTTGAAAAGATAAACAAAATCAATAGACCACTAGCTAGATTAACCAGTAATAGAAGAGAAAGGACTCAAATAAGCTCAATCAGAAATGAAAAAGGAGAAATTACAACTGATACCACAGAAATACAAAATATCATCTGTGAATACTATGGAAACCTCTACACACACAGACTAGAAACATAGAGGAAATGGATAAATTCCTGGAAACATACAACCTCCCAAGCCTGAGTCAGGAAGAAATAGAAATCCTGAACAGACCAATAACCAGCAGCGAGATTCAAGCAGTAATAAAAAATCTCCCAACGACAACAAAAAAAAGCCCTAGTGCAGATGGATTCACAGCTGAATTCTACCAGTCCTACAAAGAAGAACTGGTATCTATCCTACAGAAATTATTCCATAACATTGAGAAGGAGGGAATCCTTCCTAACTTATTCTATGAAGCCAATATCACCTTGAGACCAAAGTCAGAAAAGGACACACACACAAAATAAATCTACAGACCAGTGTACCTTATGAACATAGATACAAAAATCATCAACAAAATACTAGCAAACTGAATTCAACAGCATATCAAAAAGATAATTCACCATGATCAAGTGGGTTTCATCCCAGGGATGCAAGGATGATTTAACATATGCAAATCAATAAACATGATTCACCAAATAAACAGAAACAAAAACAAAGACCACATGATCATCTCAATAGATGCAGAAAAAGCATTTGATAAAATCCAGCACCTTTCATGGGATAAAAACCTAAAACAAGCTAGGCATAGTAGGAACATTCCTCAAAAGTATAAAAGCCATATATGACAAACCTATAGCCAACATCATACTGAATGGAGAAAAGTTGAAAGAATTCCCCCTAAGAACTGGAACAAGACAAGCTTGTCCACTGTCACCACTTCTGTTCAACATAGTGCTGGAAGTCCTAGCCAGAGCAATCAGGAAGAGAAAGAAATAAAGGGTATCCAAATTGAGAAAGAAGAGGTCAAAATATCCCTGTTTGCTGACAACATGATCTTATATGTAGAAAACCCTAAAGCTTCCATCAAAAGACACTTAGAATTGGTAAATAAATTAAGCAAAGTCTCAGGTTACAAAATGAATGTACAAAAATCAGTAGCATTTCTATATACTAATAATAGTCAAGCCGAGAGTAAAATCAAGGACTCAATACCATTTACAATAGCTGGAAAGAAAATAAAATACCTGGAATATATTTAACCAAGGAAGTGAAAGATCTCTGTAAGGAGAACTACAAAACACTGATGAAAGAAATCATAGATGACACAAACAAATGGAAAAAAATCACCCTTCACCATGCTCATCAACTGGTAGAATCAACATCATTAAAATGTCCATACTGCACAAAGTGATTTACAGATTCAGTGCAATCCCCATCCAAATACCAATGTCATATTTCACTGATCTAAAAAATATTCCTAAAAAAATTAATCCTAAACTTCATTTGGAACCAGAAAAAAGACCAAATAGCCAAAGCAATCTTAAGCAAGCAAAAAGAACAAATCTGTAGATATCACATTACCTGACTTCAAATCTTACTACAAGGCTATAGTAACTGAAACAGCATGGTACTGGTATAAAAGTAGAGATGTAGACCAATGGAACAGAATAGAGAAACCATAAATAAAACCATCTACCTACAACCAACTGATCTTTGACAAAGACGACAAAAACATACTGGGGAAAGGAAGCCCTGTTCAATAAATGGTGCTGGAAAGACTGGAGAGCCACATGCAGAAGAATGAAACAGGACTCCTATCTCTCATACAAAAATTAATTAAAGATGGATAAAAGACTTAAATGTAAAGCATGACACCACAAAATTCTAGAAGAAAATGTATGCAAAACTCTTCTAGACCTCAGCCTAGGCAAAAAATTTATGAATACGACCCCAAAGGCAAATATAGCAACAAAAAAAAAATAAATAAATGGGACTTAATTAAATTAAAAAGCTTCTGCACAGCCAAGGAAACAATCAACAGAGTAATTAGACAACCTACAGAATGAGAGAACATATTCGCAAACTATACATCCAGTAAAGGGCTAATATCCAGAACTGACAAAGAACTCAAACAAATCAGCAAGAAAAAAACTAACAACCCCATTAAAAAGTGGGCAAAAGACATGAACAGAAGTTTTTCAAAAGACAATAGACAAATGGCCAATATATATATAAAAAAATGTTCAACATCACCAATCATCAGGGAAATGTAAATTAAAACCACAATGACATACCACCTTACACCTGTCAGAATGGCCATTGTTAACAAATCAAAAAGCAATACATGCTGGCATGGATGCAAAGAGAAAGGGACACTTATACACTGTTGGTGGGACTGCAAATAAGTACAACCTCTATGGAAACAGTATGGAGATTCCTCAAAGAAATAAAGGTAGACTTACCATTTGATCCAGCAATCCCACTACTGGGTATCTACACAAAGGAAAACAAGTTGCTTTATTAAAAGACACCTGCACTCGAATGTTTATTGCAGCACAATTCACAATTGCAAAGATGTGGAATCAACCTAAGTGCCCATCAATTCATGGGTGGAGAAAGTAAATGTGGTGTATATACCACGTTTTATACCATATATATACCATGGGGTACTACTCAGCCATAAAAAGGAATGAAATAATGTCTTTTGCAGCAACTTGGATGGAACTGGAGACCATTATCCTAAGTGAAGTATCTCTGGAATGGAAAAACAAACACCACGTTTTCACTAATAAGTGGGAGGTAAGCGATGGGTGCACATGGGCACAAAGAGATGTAAAGGACATTGGAAACCAAGAAGAGGGGAGGGTGGGTGGGGGCGGAGGGTAAAAACTTACCTATTGGGTACAATGAACACTATTCTGGTGATGGGCACACTAAAATACCCGACTTAAGCATTATATGAGGTATCCATGTAAAAAAAAAACCATTTGTATCCCCTTAATATTTTGAAAAAACAATGGGGAAAGAAAAGAATATGGATTAGGGTGAGGGAGAAATCTACTCCAAAATGTGGATTCAATGGGGCCACAGGTGACTGCAGAAGCTCCCTCACTTCCTAGGTGACCGAGGTGTGGGGTGTGAAAGAGGAGAGTCAGGAATATTGCCATTCAATAACATTCATCTGAGGGCGGGCGGGCGGGAGCGGGGTGGAAGGGATGGGAAAAACTCTCACTGACTGGATGTGGGGAGCACAGTTTGGGAGATGACCACGATTGTGGCTCTGACACGGGCAGAACAGGGGCAATGTGTATGGCCAAAATGTATCCCCATGATATTCTGAAATTAAAAAAATTAATTAAAAAAAAAAAAGAATAATGCCATTGTTTTTGCCCTGAGCAACTGGAGTCAGAGAGAATTACCATTTTCTGAGATGGGGAAGACTGTCAAAAGAACACATTTATAAAGGAAGAAATCAGAAATTGATCTTGCACAAGTTCAGTTTGGGGTGTTTATCTGACATGCAGGTGGAGTCCCTGAGTAGACTGGAGTTCAGGGGAGAGACCCAAGCTGAAGATGGACATTTGGGACTTAATGTCCTAAAAGTGGAAGAGGAGGGTATAGATTGGGAAGGGTAGAGGAAACTGGATTGAGTCTTGGGACACCCCAACATTTTTAGAGGTCCAGAGAAGTAAGAAGTATAAGAGGGAGTGGTGTCCCAGAAGCCAAGCGAAGACAATAGTTCACGAAGGAGAGAGCGATGGTGATCTTTGCTCAAGTACCCAGGTGAGTAAAGTATGATGAGGGCTGAGGATTGATAGTTGGATTTAGCAAACTAGAGGTCAGTAATGTCCTTGATAAAGTAATACCTATGCTGTAGATATAATATTAAAAACTCTTTGAAATCCTATTTTTAATATCTGCATAATAGCCCATAATATAAATGTAGAATAATTTATTTAACCAAATTGCTATTGTGGATATTTGGATTGTTTCCAATTTTTTACTTTTATAAATAACAATGTAAAATAATTCTTGAATGTAAATCGATAATTCTATATTTAAATGATTTCAAGTAAGCGTTACACCATGCACTAAAATGCAAGGGAAATTTTGCCACTAAATAGCATGCATTTATACTAAATTTTGTAACAAAGAAGTAGGGAAAACTCTGATACATAGTAATCCCTATGTGCCAACTATTTTTATTATTTTATTTTTAGAAGGAGGATGAGAGTTAGAGAAAAAAGTGAGAAGCAGTCCGTTTGCACCCTCTTATGTCAGGAACAAGTGTCCTTTGAACATAATTCTCTCTATAGAAAATTATCTGTGGATAGTTCTATCGGGCAGGTTTCTATTATACACAAGTAGGGTCTTCTTTGTGGGTGCATATAAAATGCAAACATGACAATTTATAATGAAATGTGCTTTGCAGTTCATAAAACATTTCCCATCCATTACTCACTGATGCTCAGAAAACCATATATGGATAACAGAGGCTCCCCATGAAAGCTAGTTGCTAAAACTTGTCATTTTTTATTCCTGCCTATCCTTCACATGATCAAGAAGTAATGAAAAAATATTTATTTAACATCATCCATGGGTCTTAAGTGTCTGTAAGAGAGAGTACACATTTCATAATGCAGCATCTATGTCTTCCTTACAGTCTGGTCTGCAGTTTCCATCTTCATTCTCTCTCATTACTCTCCACAGTGCATTCTACATTCCAGCTACTCTACACTGCTCACAGTTGCCCAGTGAGCACTTCACTTTCCCACTTTTATGCCTTTTGCTCAGGCTTTCTCCTCTGCTTGGAATGCAGCACTCCTGTCACTATTGGCAGTGCAAAGGTTTTGGAATTAGACAGACATCTGTCCCAACTGTGCCTTTTTCCTTTGTTAGTTGTATGGTGTTGGGCAAATCATTGAGCTTCTCCAAAACCTTTCTTTTTCTTATGTGCAAATGGCAATAATAATACCTACCCCGCAGGCTAGCAGTGAGAACCACATAAAGTAAGACATCAAAAGTATCTGGACAAATAAATATCTATTATGTTTTTAAACTTTACTTTTGAGTAGATAGTAAACAAACATGATTCAAAATTCAAAATATACAAAAGAATAGATGTCCCTTCCACTCCATCCTGCAGATTAAGTTCCCCTAACAGAAGCTAATTTTTTTTCCAATTTTTTGCACATCCTTTTAGAGATATTACATACAAATGGTGGTATACATACCACACAGTATTGGACATCTTTCTTATTTCACTTTGCAATATATCTTGCAGGACCTTCCCTATCTGTACATTAACATTTGTCTCATTCTTTTTTAAACAGCAGTAGTGTTCCACGATATGGATGCACTATCATTAAGTAAACCACTAGCCTAAGGTTAGACTTTAAGATTAGCAATATTTTCTCCCAAAATTTTATTACAAAAGATTTCAAATATATACAAAAGTTGAAAGAATTTTACACTAAAACACTCATATACCAAATAGCTAGTTTCTATAAATAATATTTTATTATATACTTGCTGTATTATATATTTATCCCTTCACTCTTCTATCAATCCATCGTATGCTTTTATTTATTTCAGAACAAGTTGCAGATATCATTACACCTCCCTGGAAATACTTAATGCATCTTATTTATTGTTAGATATTAAATATTTGCCAACATCAAAGGTGAAAAAGTATCTTGTAGGATTATTCTGCATTTATTTTGAGTCAAGTTCTACATTTTTTTCATGTTTAAGAACCACTTGCTTTTTTTTTTCAGGTGCAATGTTCTATCCATAATACCTTCTATTTATTTATTTTATTATGGTAAGAATATTTAACATGAGAAAAAATTTTAAATGTACAATACAGTATTGTTAATTATAGGCACAATGTTGTACAGCAGATCTTTGGAACTTATTCATCTTACAAAACTGAAATTTTAACCCACTGAACATCAACCATCATTTCTCCCAGTCCCCAATCCCTGGCAACCACTATGCTACTCTCTGTTTCTATGAGTTTGACTATTTTAAACACCTCATGGGATCAAGCAGTATATGTCCTTCTGCAAATGGCTTATTTCACTTAGCATAATGTCCTCCAGGTTCACCCATGTAGTAGCATAAGGCAGGATTTCCTTGTGCCAAATAATATTCCATTGACGCATATTCCACACTTTCTTTATCCATTCATCCACTGATGGACATTTAGGTTGTTTCCACATCTTGGCTGTCGTGAATAATGCTGCAATGAACATGGGCGTGCAGCTATCTCTTTGAGATCCCGATTTCAACTTTTTAGGATATACGCATATACCCAGAAATGGGATTGAAAGATCATATGGTAATTCCATCTTAATATTTGGAGGAACATACATATTATTTTCTATAGTGGCTGCACCATTTCACATCCCCACTAACAGTGTACAAGGTTTCAATTTCTGCATATCTTCACCAATACTTGCTATTATTGTTATTTTTATAGTAGCTGTATTTCCTTTTCTTTCAACTCTATTCTGTTACGTATTTTTCTATTAAATTACTGGCCTTTTCACATTGATTTGTAGAACTCTTTATATATATACGAAACTAGCTAATAAGTTGCTAATATTTTTTCCAAATTTATCATTTCTATCTTGACTTTAATATGACTTATTTTTCCAGGCATAAATTTATTTTTATGTAAATTTTTTCCCAAGCAGTACTAAATACTGACTTAGTATTCCTAATTACTGCTCCGGTCTCAGTCCTCAAAAGTGCTACACTCAAATCCTACTGAATTATTTTTAAGGTCCAATTATGCCATGTCATTCCCATCTATGGGCTCTTATATATGTTGCTGCTTCTTTGTGGAACATTCTCTCAGTACTCTTTTCCTGGCTGATTACTACTGGTCATTCAAGACTTTCCTAAAAAGCTGCTTCTATAGCAAAAGTTTCCCTTAATTCCCCAAAGCTGGTTTCAATGGTCTTGCCCTATTCTTTCATAAAATCTTATGTGCACTCTGTTCAGAACATTACCCTTCTGTAATGTAATTAAATATTTCCTTGCTTTGTCCCCCAAATCTTTAAAGGGAAGGACTATATTTTATTCATTCATCATGGTATCTTCAGCCTCTAGCCTAGTAGCTGGCATACAAGCTGGTGCCCAATAAATGTTTAAGACAAAAAAGTAAGGAAACAAGAGAAAAAGAAAAGGAGGAAGAGAGAGTGGGAGCGAAACACAGAGGGTGTTATGGGCTGAACTATGTGCCACCCCCAATTTCATGTGTTGAATCTCTAACCCCCAATACCTCAGAATGTGACTGTATTTGCAGATAGGGCCTTTAAAGATGTAATTAAGGTATATAGGGCCATTAGGATGGGCCCTAATCCAAACTGACTGGTGACCTTATAAGAAAGGGAAATTTGGACACACACCACAAAAACACCAGGAATGGACACACAGAGAAAAGACCATGTGAGGACACAGCAAGAAGGCGGTCATCTGCAAGTCACAGAGAGTAGCCTCAGAAGAAACTAAACCTCACCAACACCTTGACCTTGGACATCTAGCTCCAGAACTGTGGGGAAATAAATTTCTGTTGTTTAAGCCACCCAGGTGGGGTGTGCTGGCTCACACCTGTAATCCTAGCACTCTGGGAGGACAAGGTGGGTGGATTGCTTGGGCTCAGGAGTTCAAGACCCCTTCTCTACTAAAAATAGAAAAATTAGCTGGGCACGGTGGTGCACACCTGTAGTCCCAGCTGCTTGGGAGGCTGAGGCAGGAGGATCACTTGCATCCAAGAATTTGAGGTTACAGTGAACTATGATGCCTCTGCACTCTACCCGGGGTGACAGAGCGAGACTCTGCCTCAAAAAATAAATAAATAAATAAATAATGAAAAAATAAATAAGCCACCCAGACTGTGGTATTTTGTTATGGCAGCCTTAGCAAACTAATACAGAGGGTTAGAAGATATAGAAGGAAAGATGGCTGGATTAGGGAATGCTTAACTGTGGGCCACTACAGGGATATGGAAGCATTCATGTGTCCTGGAAAGTATGTCACAACTGAGGAAAAAAATGATTCTTTATTTTCCATTCAGGACAAAGAGATAAAGCTGATTTTAAACTAAAATCTTTGTTCTCTAGATTATAATGTGAACATATGTTAAATTTTATTTTGATTGAGTAAGCCTCTCTCAGTCATAATTCTCATGGATTTAAATCATAAATTACAATGGGGTTACATGGTGTGAGAATTTAGTCTGATTATAATAAGCCACTCAAGCTTAAGAAGGCACATGCATTCATAGCAATATTTCATTGTTGGGACTATAAGAAGTCCCTATAATTTTTAGTCTGTCTATAAAGTTGGTATTTTTCTGATTTAGTATTTCCCTCTTTACTACCAGGTTGGTTTGTTTCAAAGAGATGCTTTCCTTAGAAAATAAAATTTGACTCAATGGCATTATAAAATAAGAAAAATTAATCATTGGATGTGAAGTTCTTGAGTGTACTTTTGTGGTCCTATGTTTCATCTCTGTTGATGGTTGTATTTTTGTACAGTATTAAAAACTATATACTGTCTTTAACAAACCATTCATTTCCCTTCAGATTTTGGGGAAGTCAATATATCTATGACAATACATCAACCATTAAGTGAAATCAAGTGATATCTGGTTTTCATTTCAAAATATGATTGAACTGTGTGAAATTATATTCTATCTATATTATGATAGCTATGATCTGGAGGTGACATGGTTAATTTCCCTGACAGACTATAAAATCACCCAGCTAGGAATGGTGAAAGCTGTTAATCAGGAAGATAACCTTTGAAAGCCTTACTGCTTTCATAATGGTTGCTAGTTAAATATGAACATTTGGGAAATCATTATGAATTCATTGTGCATAAATCTATTGCCCTATGTACAGAGCTCCTTTTTATTACAAGCAGACTTTACATAATAAGGAAAGAATAAATGTATCAATTTTATTTTTTACCATGCACTTATTTGATGCACCATTTATTAACAAAATCAACATTGCCCTTGGATGTCCATAACACTGGCTATAAAATGGGGATAATACTATTTAGCTGAGAATATATCTAAAAGGTTTGTTTTAGCATTAGCATTGTTTTAGCAATTGTTTTAGCAAAGCATTGTTTTAGCAATGCTTTGAAAATTCAAATGGTTTGAATGTGCTAATTTTTATAATGTTGTCTCAGAGGTTCACTTTGATACTTACTTTACATGGTATATAATGTAAACTGACAGAAATGACCTTTTGTTTTATATATACATACATACACAGACAGATACATAAAGGTTAATAAGTTAAAAAAGTGATTTCCACAAGCTATTCTTTATTCATCTAATATTTTTTACTGGTAATCTAAAAATAATATTTCAACATGGTCACCCACACCATTCAATTAAGAGATTTCTTCTAGATTTCTTACAGACACAAATGCCTGAAGGCCTAAGTTACTTATAAAAAAGTGAAAAGCCAAAGACAGTAGTATAATTTTTAACTGAATAAATATTTTTCCACCTAACCAAACCTGAATGCCAACACCCAAAGATTTTGAGAGGAACTCTCATGCCACTTGAAATGGAACACCGAATTTTATAAAATGGGAAAAAATAAACAGATTACAGCTCTGCCTAACACTGTTAAACCACTAAGATTCTTCTGTTATAAATCTTAATTTTCTGAAGTATGTAACTAGGACAGACCCTAATCCCAAATGAAATTTAATTGAAAGTTGTTTTTAAAAACATGGTAAGAGAGAGTTCTCTTTTTAGTGTTGCCAAATAGAGCTGACTCTGGATGCTTCTTCATTGTCACTTTAGCCAAGTTAGACCATAATGAGAACAAGTTTTTTGTCTTTAATCCAACAGCTTAAATATAATTTAAGCTCTAGATTTTTTATTAAAATACATGGAAAAGGGCTTTCAAAAAGCTTGGCTTTAATGGTATACATATTTACCCATAACAGTAAGTAACATGCATATGTATAATGTAACTCACAGGCAAAATATAGTATGCATCTGTTCATTTATACTTGTGGATAAGAGATTTCTATTCTTTACACTAAGCTTTTCTGCATTAACATTGGAGAAAAAAATTATTTCAATATATCAATATGAGAAAGTATAGCTAAAACAGAAGGCTAAAATACTATACAAAGTAGATTAGAAAATCTAGTTAGAGACCCTCATAACATGTCACTTACATTTGTGACACTTAACAAAATTGTAATTGTATAAATATCAATGTAATTGGTTTGTTGTTTGTCTCTCCCATTCAACTGTGAACTATAAAAGCTTTATCTTGAGTACCTAGCAAGACAGGCACATAGTAGATACTCAACAAATATATGTAGGAGGAAAGCTAAGGTTCAGGGTAAACCTGGGGTACTGAAGCACTTGTGAAGAATCACCATTTACCTAGAGAAGCGGGGAAAGGAAGAGTAAGAGGAAGTAACAGTTATTGTCTACCTACACAGATCAGCTCCTATGGATGCATTATTTCTTTTAATACTCAGAACAGCTCTGGACTGAAAGTATCAGAGTCTCCATTAGGCAGCTGGGAAACTGACATTAAAGAGATTAAGTGACCTTCCCCATTAGCAGAGCTAAGTCCAGGACTAGATCCCAGCCCAGTATTTTTTCTATTTGACCCTGGTACATCCCCCAACAGAAAAGATAGCCCTTTGGCTTTTGTTTTCATATAAAGATGTTTCTCCATCTTCTACATCAGTGATTTGAAAGCTTGCTCATCAGAATCATCTGAGGAACGTTTAAAAAATATCTGAGTCCTCCAGCCTGAGATCCTAATTCAGAAGTCTTGTATCCTCCCAGCATTTCTGAATTTCAAAATCTCCACAGGTGAACTGATGTGTATTCAGGCTTGAAGTGCTGTTCTTTTCCAAGCCTATTGAGTGTTCTATCCCTACTCCTCTCTGAATTATAAACATCTTCCCGGTTGAAATGGGAATATTAGAAGTGTATGCACACTGATATTTACTGAACATCTATTTAAGTTCCAGGTATTATGTAAAAGGGTTTCATATTTATTGCCTCCCACATGTATTCTCATTTAGTAGGCAGTAGACATCAGTTCAATGCTTAAATAAACCCAGTTATCATTACTTTATTCTTATAAAAAACAACAAATATATACCTTATTTTTAAAACATACCTTGTATCTCTCTTAGAAACATCAAATATCATTGTTCATTTCAAGATTTCTTTAACGATGAAATTAAAAACAAAAACAAAAAACAGGAAAAAGCCTTCCTCTTAGCCCAAGAAACTAAAGAATTCAGTTTGTGCCGTCTCCCAGCCCTATCTGTTAAAATGCAGTATCCCTAATGTCCTGAAAATCCCTTCACAAATGTTTAGGGATCTTTGAGGGTTATTTCACATGTGCTCTTTAACAAGCACTGTCAGCCACTACATGGTACCTGACATTTTCCTCTTCTCCTGCTCTAGATATCCCCTACAGCCATGATGTCTGGAATTCAGCTTCCGAGGTCTTCAGTGATGTCTAAATGTGTTTAGCAGCTGCCTCTGGCTGACAGATCACTGATTTACTACTATAACTTGCTGGATACTGCTGCCTTTGCCAAACATTCTGCCCATTTCATATGGATCCCACCACCTCCCATTGCTTTCCTGCCAATGAACCAGAGTCCCCAAAGAGCTAAAGCTGCTTTGGGTTCTCTGAAATTCACAATACGTACAAGTTACTCAGTGTTGCAAGAAAAGTGGCTAGGTGGCTGAGAATGCCTCATTTCCTGATTCAGTGTTATATTTTTCATACCATTACTGAAGCAGTATTTCTCCAAAGACTTCCAGCACTTTAGTAAGGAGCTCTTTTTTGTCTCTATAGTTCCCGCCTGCCTATCTCTCTATAAGATTCACATGGTATTTTAAGGGAGCATGGCTGGTAGACAAATCAAATGATGGGCATCATGATATCTGCAGGAGGATCACTCCCCAAAATTATTACATTTTTGTTTCTAGATCAACTTTGTCTAACTTCATCTTCCCTGTGAAGGAGTTTTCTCCTCAAATATGCTATCTAGTTTCTCTTAGGAATTGTCTTCTGGCAGGGCAGTTCCACCAGTTCAACAGACATGGCCATATATAGGAACTTTGGTGATGGTCCTGACTTAAGGCTCAAGCTAGGGACCAGCATGATATCTACATAAATGTGAAACTGCTTCCTGAAATATGAGTTAAGAAAAGAAAGAGATGTTTGAGGTGATAGGGGAAGGTATTCTTACACTTTGTCTCCTTGCCTTCTTCAATATCTCACACACATGGCATAGACATCTCTGAATAAGTATTTTACTCAACATATGCAGAAAAACCTCCACGTGGAAGAAAAGTTCTAAATCAAGAATAGAATCATATCCTCGGAATAATGGCCCATTGAAACAAACCTGGAAGATTTGTAGGAAAGGGTAAATTAGCAGATGCCAAGATTCTATGTAAACACTAGTTTATCTAACTTATCAGATATCCCAGGGTTTCTGCTTTTTTTTTTTTTTTCTTCTATGAATCTCTTCTTCACTCTGCCTCCTTCTCTCCCCAGCCATCATGGCCTTGGCTAGGCTTCTTGTTCTCCTTAATGGGATATCTTATTTCTTGGTCACTTATGTTGTCTTCTTCGGGCCTTGTTGGGAAATGTGCTTAAAATCTCTTCTATCCAGTCATCTTATTTCTGAGTCAGTTTTTTCTGGTTCAGATACTAACCTTGGGTATCCTATTTCCTTGTCCCAACTTTCACAGATAATCGCCTCTTAAGGAGTTTCTGAAAGTCTTAAGTTTCCATGAAGTTAGAAGCTTCCAACAAGATGGAATGGACAGTGATTTCATCAGGTCCTGTGATGTCTACACCTGTATCACTCTGATTCTTTTACAAACCACACCTGAACCACATCTATTTCACTGATAAAGCCTATGCTTTGACAGAATTAATTGGATAGTATTGGAGGGAGGTGGGAGCAGTGGCAAAAGCAAGGCTCTAGAATAATTGTGTTTAATATTCTGACCCCATTTTGTTCCCAGGTTTGTGAGGCCTAGTATGTTGGGACTTTATCCTGTAGATGATGCGGAACTACTGGAAGTTTTGGAGCAGGGTGATATGGTGAAATTCAGCCTGTCCCTAATGGGCAATATCAATTAATGAAGGGAGGCACCAACACAGGTGATTATTAGGACACAACAGAAGAAAAGGGCAACAGAATTAAAAAAAAAATGAATGAGATTTTAGGTGAAGAATGTATGTGTCAACTATGGAAATGCAGCCATCATAACTGGCAAAACTTTGAAAGAGAATAAAATGTACTGAATTTGGGATAAAATGCATTTCAGATAATGGTGTTTGAGGTAGCTGATGACACAGAACTGGGGCTTGCAGAGACAAAGTATAAACATAAGTAAAGAGAAAAAGAGTTAAAATTGTGGCACAGGATCATATTTCCAAAGGAAAGAACAGAGAGAACAGAACTCCAAGGACTAAGTAAACCCTGGGAACATGCATAGTTACCAGACTACAAGAAGAGAAAAGTGAGGCTCATATTTTAGTTAATAATTGGACATTAAAGGCTGATTTCCATCATAACTCTTGTTAAATGGTATTATCCAAGAAACAGTAACTCTTGCTTCACTTTTATCCTGGAGCAAATACTCAAACAAGCTCTGGCAGGCTCAGTTCACTGGCTGGTACTATACCCGAACATCACACTAATACTGTCTTTGAAAACTTGCCTTCTAATGAGGACTTTTTCATAGTTCATTAACTATAATTCCCTGAAATGGGCCAACAGACATTTGCCTTGGGCTGAATAAGCTTATAGTGTGATTCCAAAGTATTTATCAATACATTAATGATTCACATGGTAGGACAGGCAGTGCCTGAATTATAGGGGTTTAATAAACATATGTTGAAGGAATAAATGACTAATTGTGCACAAATTTAATCCTATACAAACTGGATACGGGTATTGGAATACTGAATAAAAGTTCTTAATGGAAATGATATTATAGGAGGTGGCAAATAGGTAAAACAGTAAAGATTCACTAATGTAGATTTTCCTAAGTAAAACCATTCTGAACCAATAAAGATTTAGCAGACCTGGTATTGAGTGTCCATGATAAAAAACTTGAGCTCCTGTGAAAATCACAAGTTAATACAAGCCAGTGATGTTATGCTATAATTTAAAAACCAAGGTTTGTACAAAAATATGTTCAGTATGCTGCTGATACAGGGCAGGGAAATACAGGGCAGTCATCCCTTTAGGCTCAGCACTGGCCAAGCCTTTATAAATGTACTTATTAGCTTCAGTTTTAGGCCCACAAACTAAAAATACCTATAGAGGATTTGGAAGGAATCTCAAGGAGACTAATCAGAGAAAATAAAGGAAAAATAATGATAAGAAAATTGGCCCCAAAGAGAAAGACAAAAGAAACACCATTTATTTAACCTAAGAAGGAGAAGCTGATAAGCAAATAATAATCTTCAAATATTTTGCCAATGTGGCCAGCAGCTGTTCTGTTTCACTGTAGGCAGGACACAAGAAAATGAGCTGCCAGAGCAAAAGCAGCAAAGCCCAGATGCACCACTGGTTTTTCCCCAAAGAACTTCCTGGCTGCAGGGGTTGAGGTCCTGTTTGATAGGACCTGAAGAGACAGCAGCATTCTCCTCTCTGTTGGACCTTCCTTAGCATTAGTACACAGCTATACGCCTAAAAAGCTGTCCAGGGAAGAAGGAGAAATTCTATAAACAAAAATATCCTTTTCTATCTCTGTAGTTGTCAAAATCCTTACACACAGTTAAGCAGCAAAGATGTGAGAAAGAACTTTTTCAGAAGAGTCATTTTTCTTGATTCCTAAAAGCAGGAATTCTGAACCTTCATCATAGAAATATTTACTTTTAAAAAGAAAATAATGCTATGGATTAGCTACAGGTCTCCTTTGCACATGCCCCACCGTGCCATTCAGAAAATAATTTGGTTCTGTTATCTATATTTCTAGCCAAGTATAAAAGGACGTTCTACTTCCTATTATTCCACAAAGCTGAATTTTTTGAAAATAAGTTATAGACTTTTCAAAAATAAGTTAAAACTTTTCTGAAAGGAATTATTCAAATGTCAGTTTAAGCCTTTAAAGCAAAATAACTAAATGGTGGCATTTTTATTATTCTGTTTCACTTCCTTTCTCCTTTAAGAGCAAGGGATCACTTTACATCAGGTTCCAAGCTTAGGAGCATCTGGCTACAGTCCTTCCTTCCCTTGGAGTTTAGAAATTACAAAGAACAAAATAAAAGATGACTCTCTGCCATCTCTTTCATGGATTCCAAATTCTCATTGGAATATAGGAAAGAGT
Source organism: Daubentonia madagascariensis (assembly GCA_023783475.1). Classification (NCBI taxonomy): domain Eukaryota; kingdom Metazoa; phylum Chordata; class Mammalia; order Primates; family Daubentoniidae; genus Daubentonia; species Daubentonia madagascariensis. The sequence continues at coordinate 26,428,222 of JAKFHU010000585.1, forward strand.
CATTATAGTTGTTTGGTCAGAGATTCAGTTTAAAAAAGAAGCCAAGGAAAGTCCTTTGTAGATACTGTACACAAATGCAGAATCTAGCTGGGATTCTCAAGGCTAGAGTGGTTTCAGAATTACCTGCATAATAGCAAAATTACTGCTCAAATGATAAATTCACTCCTTCCTCCCTTACCATTGAGCCAGGACAACACACAAGAAAAATGACTGGCAGGCCCATACCTCCGCTGACCTATATTGGCTTGCTAGGTGGGTTTTCTCTAGAGGTCGCTGTCACTCAGCTGTAATATGAAACAATACCATACCCTAGTTGAATAGCAGCTTCCAGAATGTGCTGTTCACTATCCTAAACTTGCAATAATTTCTGCTTGGCTTTGGGCCTTGTTTCTGTTATAGCTTTTTGAACTCTTCTGGTAATTTTTAACCACATATCGTTCCTTCAAGCTGATTAGTTACAAAAAAAAAAATTAATTAGGTTTCCTGGCTTGGTCTTCTTTCTATGGCCATAGGCAGGATCTCTGATGGCTTCCTGGGCCCTGTGGTACTGTCCTGTTCTGTAACAGCCACAAAACCATTTGCCCCTCTAACCTCAATTGGTCAGCTTCACATATATGTTGTGACCTTAAAAAGGTTTTCATTTATTTGGAGACCAATTCAGCAACAGAAAATTTGTTTACAACATAATATATGCTGTAAGTATAGTATGGTATCGTACATACTAAGTACTTAATATTTCTTGAATAGATGTGTGAATGAATAAAAGAAATCCTGACCTGTGCCATAATGAAGCTACTAGTAATTTTGTTTTATAAACTAGACCTGCTGTGCAAAATAATTTATTTCTATTACCTATACTCCCAGGCAACTGCAAAACAGCACCCTATTTTCTATTATCTACTTAAATTTAAGGTAATTTAAATTACTTAATTTAAATTTAAATTAAATTTTGTTTAAGTTAAACAAAATTTAAAATTCAGTTCTTCAGGTATACTAGCCATATTTCAAAAGTTCAATAGCTTCATGTGAATATGCCTACCACATCAGACAGTACAGATATAGAACACGTCCAGCATCACAGAAAGTTCTATTGGACAGTACTGAATTAGACCATATTTCTATTTATCAATACAAACAGTGGCCCTATATATGGTATTGTCTCAAATACTGGCTATATCTACTTTTCAGTATACTTCCCGCACTAAAAATCCTTGCCCTAGTCTAAAAGCAAATCATCCTACAGCTTATTTTCCCAATTTGGCAAGCCAATGGCAAGGAACATCCAAACTCCACATAATAACTGCAGCAAGAAGAAACTTTAGTTGCCCAAGTTACCTGGGGAGTAAAATACATTGTTGTGTTGTTTGTGTGTGTGCATGTGTGTATAAGAGCCTTGAACAAGACTTAATGACATAATTAATCCTTTTATTCTATACTTCATCCCATAAAAATATTGTTGATTATACCTAACATGAAATTTATTCTATGGAACTTAGGGGAACCTGTAAATCTCTACTTTTTCAACAATATAAACTTTTTCATATTTATAAAGGCTCTAGGAAAGCCTTACATAACTGCATGTAGAGTTACCTAAGTAATGAAATAGTTCAGATGGCTGAATCTATAGTAATGCAGAAGAGCATTCAAAGCTAAGGGGAGGATGTGTTCTCTAAGCAGGTTTTTAGTAGGCCCAATTTTTATTTTTAAAAATAAATAAAATGTATCGTAAACACAGAATTGTGTTTACAAATAATGCTCCATAAGTGTGCAATCATAGTGTAGATATGTAGTTACTACACACGCAAATATTTATTGGTATTCAAACTGATCCTGTGCTGAAGGGAGAGATCCTCAGATCTTCCACATCAAGTATCTAACTAAATTAGATATTCAGGCTTGTTATTAAGGTCTTGCAACTAGATATTCACCCACAAAGAAGAATAATTCAAGTCAAGTGGGTGGTAAGGAATATTACTTTTTATTCAATTGACTAGAGTATTGCTGTGGAGTACAACTAGGCCAGTAAAAACATTATTGGTCTGGTCCATTTCTATATTTCTTTATAACATTAAATTACATTTTTAGCAGACACTAGAGATTATAATACCTCCCAGGAATAGTACAAATATGCATTAGCGGCCCAGGTCTCTCCTTAACCCCTTAGGAAATCACAATCTGACTCACTAAAAGAACCGGCCCAATGCCCACAGAAGACGATTTGCGCGATGATGTGAAGTCCAAGTGAAGTTGCTTACCAAGGTGCAATGAATCCAGCAAAGGCTGCAATTTAACTCTTGTTTTAATCTACTTCATATTCACAATCTTACAATGGCCCATAGCATCTCAACTACTGCAAATGAAAATCGAAAACAGATTCTGTCGAGGAGGTCTTTTGATTACATAAAAAAGGTAAAAAAAAGTAAGAGCAATCAATACAACTGCCACCTTGAGCAAAATAAAGCAAATCCTTAACTACCACATTTAGAAGTCATATTAGGATGAATTTATGTAAAAATTCAGGAATCCAGAACCTCTGCCCCAAATGATAAAGAAGTTATAAACTTTCAATTAAAAATGAAGAATTGAGCATTGTGTTTATTTCTGCTTCCTTATTACTTCTCACTAAAATGACAATACATACATAAAAACTGAATAAACACAAAAGGACAAAGAAAACTTGAGAAGAGACAATAGCAGATGAGACAGCAACAAAATTTTGGAAGCTGTTTAGTAGATGGATGAAGGGTGATTGCCCTTCATTAGAGATAGCTCAGTTCTAAGTTTGCAAAGCAGGTTAGCAGAGGAAGCCAGCAGAGCTGCAGCATCCCAGAAAGGTTCAGGAACTGGAGGCACCAGGTGTCTCTGAAGGCAGAGATGAAGGGTAGAAAAGAAAATAAGAGGGCAGTTTTAAGTAGTTGGATTCCAGGGATGCCCGTATTTCTTCCATCCTTTGTAACCAGACTTCTCCACCTCATCGTGGCAGAAGGCTGGAAGCTTACTCTCTGAAGATGCAGAATCAGATAGGCTTGGGAATCTGGGTATGGGTCACTCTCCTCAGTGAAACCAGGGAATTAAAATGAAAGCCCATTACTTAATGGTGAGACACTCTTCCCTCCCCAGCTTCCTTCCTCTACCTGGCTTCCAGAACTCCAGCAGCCAGACCTGTAGCCTCTCCCCACCCCCAGCACACGATCCCACCCCCAGGCAGAACATTAAAGGGCTCTCTCTGAGAAACGGGCCTGCTTAAGATAAAGGCCTAAAGATATTAACGTCTAGGAGCAGGCTCTCACATACTTTCTCAGGTTTTCATCTTTACCAGGGACACTGACTGAGGGTATGAGTGAGGGAAAAAAATCCAACCCATGCTCTACCTACCAAGCCATGTGCCCTGGGGAGGGGCTATGTTAACCCAGAGGGAGGGGCTACCTTTTTCTAATGAGCATAAAGGTACCAACTGGTACCTGCCTCAGGGGATACTTTTTTCTAATTCATACAAAGGTGTTATGTAGGTTATAACCCCAACCCTATAACAATATTTTTACAAATCTAAGGGAAGATTGTATCTAGAGTTCTTTGCCTAGTCAAATTATAACTCAAGTAGGAGAAAGATGTCTTCAGACAGGCATGTTTGAAAAATTTATCTCCCACATACCTGTTATTGGGAAGCTACTAAAGGATGTTCTCTACCCAAACAAGGGGGTAAAGCAAGAAAGCAGGAAACAGGATATAACACCGGGGAGAGGTGATGAGAATGTCCTGTATGATGGTGAAGGATGTGAGCTGTGAGGCAGATTTAGAGAGCAACTAGTCCAGAGTGAAGTAGGAGAAAGGACAGAACTAAGGAAGAATGTCTCCAAGGAAATCAATCAATCAATCAGCACAATATTTGATGTGGTTGAATGGACTGAGAGAATGTTTTCAGTTGTGCCAACAATGTGGCTATAAATTAATGCTAGAAATGTCCTCAAAATTCCTAATAGTCCATGAATCTGCAAGGGATAGAAGGTGCCGTTGTTTGAGTGTATTGGGGGAGGTTGTGGAAACATTTCTTCCTTCCTCTTCAGACTTCCACTAGGATAATTTTCTCTAAAAACTCTGTCTCTCCTCCCACTCCTCAGTCCTCTACAGATGTGTATAGAGGCTAGAGCGACTGGAGGGGAAGAAATGCGTTTGCAAAGCTAAGCTCTTTCCTTTCTCAGGAAATCTGAAGTCTAGTCTGCTCCTCCCTGCTATGAATTTTATAGGGGCAGGTCCTACCCTATATAAGTCTTTAATTCTCTAGTGCTGTCTCCAATTGGGTGGGCAGGTCTGTTCAGTACTAAAAGCCTCCTTTTGCCATACCCCCAATCACATTCTCCAAGATGCCTTATCACCAACAAAGGTGGTTTGACTTGCATTTGCCTGATTTCTTTGTCTCTCGTGCTCTCTCAGTTCCAAATTTGAGTAAAGACAACGGCTGTTACTTATTGCTCTCCCAAATGCCAACATTGTTATAGTTTTATATGTGTGTGATCTCAGTATGTAAAAAGGGTGATTACTCATATTTAAAATTCAGGATTAAATGACTAATTTCCGAAGGTGGAAAAGGGAGCAAAATCTACTTCCTATTATTGTTTCTTTGCTTTAAGAAATGATACTTTAATTGTGAAATGTTCCAAATATATGAAAAGAACAGAAAATACTATAAAAACACTCATAGAGCATCATCCAGCCTTAAATCTTAACATTTTTCCTGTTAAGAAAAACTAGCCACAAAACAGATCTGAAGCCCTCTGAAATTGCTTACTTGTTTCATCTTCCTCTCTAAAAGTAACCACTATCCTGAAATTGGTAAGTATTATTCTGTTATTCTGATGAATGTGTTTTTCCAATACTTTTGCTATACACATAGTTATATACCATATAGTATTGTTTTATTTATTTTAGCATTTAAATAAGTGGTATCATATTATACTTAGAATTCTGCAGCTTGTGTTTCCCAGCCAACATTACCAATAAAAACATGATTCTGGTGGACAGTAGTCAGCTCAGGAGAGCCTGATCTGGATCAAATCATGGCTCTGAGACCTTTAAGCTTTGTGACTTTGGACAAGTGACTTAATGTCCTGTACATCAATTTCCTCATTTACAAAATGGGGATCATAACTGTCTCTTCTTCATGGGACTGTTATTAAGAATAAATGAGTAAACATGACTTTAGCAATTAGAACAGCACCTGGCACATACCAAAATATCTGCAATGGATCTCGTTTCTAAATGGTGACTTTGATCAGTTTACAAGATGTTGATAACTAACACATTGAATTTATTTCTGTCACCTTATATTGTGTTTTCTGTTTCTTTTGTTTTTTTCTCTTTTTGAAACTTTTATTGAACAGACATTTCCTAAATACCATGTTTTTTTCCTTCTGTCAGTTTAGGAGTTATAATTTTATTTAGTTATTTTTTTGTGGTACTACAAATTTAACTACCCACTGAACATATGTACACACAACCTATTTGTTGTTGTTTAGCATTATAGTTTAATGTTTATAAAAAATTGTTATTGTTTACTGGCAACAGTAATTACATTTACAAATCTCTTTTTGTGCTCACCATTGCTTCTCATGTCTTACTTTTTTCCTTTGGTTTTGCTTTTCTTAAGTACATCCTTTGAAAATTCTTACAGTGATTGTATGTAAATGATGATAATCCTTTAGTCTTTTTATAACTGAAAATGTACTATTTTTCTCACAAAATATGGCTTTGGTTCTGGCTGGATATAATGCCATGCTCAGAAAAAGCTTTCTCTTAATAAGTGTGTGCCATGTGAACGAATAAATGAATTATATGAATCCACAGGAAACAAAAGGGGAGCACCAAGGCAGGATCATCAAAGAAGGCTAAGATAACATATGGTTTCCAGAAATGCATGTTGGTTCACTTCTACTAAATACAAAATGAGGATTTGCTTAAAGAAAAGCTAGATGAGAAGAAAAGTTTGAATTTAGTATTATTTAACAGAAGTTAAACTGAGCAAATGTTCTCAATAAGTATCCCTAAAGCCACTAGTCTCAATACCTGACCCAGAATATAAGAAATGTTTATGAAAGTAGAGGAACCAATGCACTGAGGACCAGAGAACTGCATCAGATTTTAGTTGTCATGATTACATGGAGGGATAGAGAAGTACATCGGAGGTCAGCTTTCCTTTAACAATGTCCATGCAAGTTTATAGGCATTGCTAGGCAACAAGGAGAAACACAAAAGCAGAAGGACATGTTCAAGTACTGAAAAGAAAGGCAAGTATAAGCGAATGATTTCTAAAAACTCATCTTTTGGATAAGTTGTGTGTATTTTATCTCCAGTACAAATTGAGTTTATCAGAGTGTTTGAAAAACCCACGTTAGATTAGGTACACTACAATGCCACTGAGTCAGAAAGAGCAAGAACATTCAAGTTCTGAAGGCAAAATTTTTTTTTCCTAGTTAGATGTTAGTAATGTAGGCAGTCTCCACCCCAAGCCACTTCACAGATCTCAGTGCCACTCGCTCATAGCTGCATATTTCCCATTTCTGGATTTTTGCCACCTTTATTCATTCAGTAATTTTCATATAATAGCACATACTAAGACATGGCTCCGTCTTCTGCCAAAAATGCCCTTTAAAAAGCCCATTCCAATGTCCTAGTGATAGTTTTTATGGCTTTCTTATGATGTGTGAAGTATCCTCATGACGAAGTATCAGACAGAATGATGTAACTACTTTTTGCTCTTGTGTAGAATTTATTTGTTGAGACTCATTGGCTTTAAGTTGAACAAAGAGAAAGTGAGTGGGGAAAATTTTAGATCATTTCTTTAGTGGCAGAACCAAAAACACCAAGTATTGAGTAATCCCTACAATAAAATGAGGCAGATCTAAGGTCCATGGAATTGTTTGCTTTCCCCAACCTCCATCTTCACTTGGGAGTAAAAGGAAGTATTAACTCAAGACTTATTTGAGAAAGCCTTTTTAAAGAATTAGGTTATTAAAATAATTCTCCAAAGCCCCTTCTAAATGTTAGAAGAAGAGAATTTGTTGTCAATTAGAATCTTAATCGATGTTTACGACAGCCTTTACATTTATGTTAAAGGTATAGCCTAATTTGTACCTTTACATTTTATGTACAAGTTGTAATACACACATAATCATTGTACATGATACACTGATAAACATTTTACAATACTTGGAATATGGAATATGTTTTGTTACTTTAAGTTATCTTAGAAGATTTTAGTTATTATAACTTTTATTTTATGATACACTATTGGTTATATCAGAAATTGAGTCTCTGATTAAGAATGCAAATATTTATTAGTATGCTGCTCCTTTGGGAAAAATAAATGACTGATTTTTCAATAATCTAGTTTTATGGTATTGTTTCTAATGATGAAACGTAACAAAAAAGCAAAGATTGGTTCTGTTGGGGAACCAATCAACAATAGAACTCAGCAAATATGTATTAAGCTTTTACTATGTATAAGTTATTTCCATGAATTCTGTGGAGGGTACAAAAAGAACAAAGTATGAATATAATTCTTGCCTCAAGAAACTTAAAACCTGGTAGAACAAATATGTATTCAAATACTTAGATGATGGTAAAGACTATAGAAAACCTAAGGATAAAGTGTTAGGTAATCACAGAGGATCCTGTAGATTATTTAACGATTACAATACCAATGCTAATCTACTGCAAAGAGAAATTGTAGATATTGAAAAATCTGCATGTTTGCATAAAATCAATGAAAGTAGAGATAATGGGGGAGAACCACTCAAATCACATGCAAGGTCACTCACAAAGGAGAATCTGGAAGACAGAAACCAGTTAACTGAAGAAGAGACAAAGGACTGACACGATACTTTTAAAATCAAATAATTAAAAGGTGCTATGTAAAACTGAGTTTCTAGAATTTTTTTCAAAAAAAATTTATGTTTATGCTGCAAAAGTCAAAATCATGTGATTAAACTGTTATATCATAAAATTGTTAGAAAATTATGCCAAAAACCGAATAAACACTTGAATTGTTCTTTGTAAATTTCAAGAATTAGTACATAATTTCAATTATAACCTAAACTTTATTTATTATAGTAAATAAACTTATGTTTATATTCTTTAGTTTCATTTTTCAAATTAAAGTTCCAATCAATCCTTTCATTCTTAGTTATTATGAAATGTTGGCCACTGTTTTAAGTACATTCTCTTTGCCCAGGCTTTTCTTTAGTACCAATCAATTATCATTGGTTAAAGAGGACTACACAGTATTACTTCTGGCTGAGAATACAAGGAGGTGGCCTTGAAGGATGAACTGAGTCTTAATAGAAATATGGAAACACTTTCTAAAGAAAGAAATAGTTTTAGAAAAAAGATACAGAAATGGGAAAGTATAGACATGTCATGAAGAAAAGAAATAGGTTAATGTTACCTGAAAATTCACTTGAAATTAGATTTTAAAAAGGGCTACAAATGCTCAATTTTAATTGGTAAGCACTGGAGAACCCCTCAAAGTTCATTTGCACAGGAGAGCGAAATAACCTAAGGTACCCTTAAGAAGATTACTTTGGGTTCAGTTAAGAGGATGGCGTGATGTACAATTTGACTTGTGATAGGTAGATCCCTTAAGGGGCTTCTATAAAAGAGCAGGCAGGAGGTAAGGGAGCATGAGGTCCTGACAGCGAGAATGGCAAGCCAGTGTGGGAGGATAGCACACTGAACATGAAAGGAGAAATAGGTTTGGTGAGGAGGGTAGATGTCAAAAAGCCTCATAAATATTTGTTGGCTGAATGAATAAATCTTAGCTCATATTCTCAGAGAGGACCAAAAACAGGATAAACTCATGCAAGGAAGAGCCATTTGGTGGAGGTAAGACCTTGAAATAAACATTACATAAAATGTGGGGGTTGTAGAGAAGCGTTTATAGGGACACTAAAGGAGATTCAAATAATGGCTGGGTTCAAATATTAGCTCTGTCACTTACCAGTAGTGCGATGTGAGCAAGTCACCTAATTCTAAACCTTGGGGACAGAAAAAAATGAAGCAAAAATTGCAAACTCTTTACATAGGAAAAAAAAGAGACAGGTCCATGAATGTCAGTTATATTGTTCTTAGTGGTTTTTGTTTATTTGTAACATTTCATAATTAAAAGTTTTTGATCAATTGGGACAATAATATCCATACAACATGAGGATTATATGAGGATTAAATAACATACAAAATATCATAATGTGTTTTTCACATGGTGCTCAATAAATGGTTGCTGCTGCTATACACCTATAAGCATTATATTATTATTGTCCCATTTAAGGATGTGAAGGCAAAGGATGAGACAGACGTAAAGGCAAAGAACGAGGGCGTAAGCATAAGTGTATGATGTATATGTGAGTATGTCGGCTGATAGGAGAGCAGTGTGAAGGGCAGAGATAAAACCAGCTTGTTTGGAACTAAGAGGCAGGCTGAGTAGCAGCTGTGGAGGTTGGGAGTGGGCGGGGAAGCGGGTTCTATTATACAGAGGGCTTTAAAAGCTAGGTAGTGGGACTCATGACTGATAAAACAGGCAATAATGAGTCCCTAACAAAATGAAAGTTCATTTCGTTATGCCTTAAGATTCAAAATATAGAAGATTTAAGATTTAATATGCTTTAAGATTCAAAATAAAGAAATGAAAAAGAAGGAACCAGAGTGGAGGAAGGTGCTGAGAAACTGTTTCAGTAACCCAGTCGAAGGGGACCAGAGCTGGGACTCTGGGGAGGGTTGAAAGTGGAGATGGCATAGCTCAGATGACCCTGAGAGTGTTAAGAAATCTGCAAGGAAACAAGATAAGTTGATGGCAATTTAAGAAATAAAGAGAAAGTAGAGAGGAGACTCAAAGATACTGCTAAGATTTTGAAGATATAATATCCTCCATCTCAGTAAAAGAAAAGAGACTTGAGATATATACTACGTGGCATCGAGAGGTGGTTAGAACACGGACTTTCCAATCACACAAACCTGAGTGTGAGGCCTGGCTCTAGCACCTAACAGCAGGCACAATGTCAAACAAGTGCTATAACTTCTCTAGGCCTGTTTCCTTGGGCGGAAGTATGTTGGGTGTAAAAGTGGTACCTCCCTCACAGAAGTGTTGTGAGAAAGGCCTAATGTTTGGAAAGGTATTAACACAGTTACAGTCACCCTTATGCTCCTGGTTCTCACATCAGACATCCAATCTCTCTGAACATCCCGTTGGGACTACCTTAGAAAACAAAAAGCAACCCTCAACTCTCACCCCGCTTTCACTTTGGTGCAAGCTAGCGTTATTTCTCCCTTGAACCACTGCAATCTTCGGGGTTGCAGCTCCAACCCCCGATCTATGCTCCCCACGGCAGTCAGAAGGAGCCTTTGAAACATAGATCAAATGATATCACCTCAATTCTCCAAATCCTTCAGTGACTTCTCATCTGATAATGTCCTACAAGATCCTTCACACTCTAACTCCTGTCTACAACACCAGCATCATCCTCTCCTACTATTCTGTCCCTCACTCAGTCTGCTCTGTCACACTGCTTCCCTGCTGACTCTCAAGTACTTCACATATGTTCCTGTCTCAGGGTCCTTGCACTTGTTCACTCTGTCTGGGACATTCTTCCCCACATATCCACATGAACTCCTTCCTCAAGTCTCTGCTCCAATGTAACCTCTTCAGAGAGACTATGCTTCACTACCCTATCCTGCACAGAAGCACCCTCACCCCCAACCAAGCTGTCCTCTTTTCCTTGACTTTGCCTTGTTTTAAATCCAAAACACCTGACATTATAGTCAATTATCAGTTAGTTTGTTGATTTTCTGTTTTCCATTAGCCTTTATTCAATTTGTTTACTGTTGTATCCTCGGCTCAAGGTGAGTTCTTGACAAATATTGGTTAAATAAGTGAATGAATGAATGAATGAGTAGCATATTATTGATTTGATTTTTTTTCAAGGAAGGTGGATTATTAACTAATGTAGAAAAGAATAAATATAAAGCAGTTGTTCTCCAGCTGGGGCTCCTGAACTCTTAGAGATCTTGGAAGGCAGTCATTAGAAATCCTGGAGCTATTTTCTGAGTTCCTAAAGGTCCAGTTAGTAAATCCTCACTCATAAGAAGGATTCAAAAGATAGCTAAAATGTTAAGTTTCTATGCTGTAGAAAAAATCATATCAACTCAGTACAGTAACTCTGGTTGATTCATGCTGATCAGAAATTATTCACAGTTCTATAAGTGCTTCATTAATAAAATTGAAAATTAAAATATGTTGAGGATCTCCTATACCCAAGTATACACCCAACAGAAATGTTTACAAATTGTTCACCAAGAGAAATGTGCAAGAATGCTCACAGGAGCACCATTCGTAATACCACCAATGGGAAAACTACCCAAATGCCCACCAACAGTGAAATGGCTAAAGTATGCTATATCCACACAGCGTGATACTGCATAGCTGTAAGAATGAACAATATTCAACTACATGAAACAATAAGATAATTCTCACAAATAACGCTGAGTGAAAGAAACTAAACATACGAGAGCACATACTGTTTGATTCCATTTAAACGAAGCACAACAACAGGCAAAAACTCATTTATACTGTTAGAAGTCAGGGTAATGGCTACTTAGGATGAAAGGATGAGAGCTTTAGTTAGTGACTGGAAGGGAGCTCGGGGGGCCCTTGGATGTGGGTACGTTCTCTTTCTTGATTAGGATCCTGGTTGTATGGGTGTTTGTTCACTTTGTAAAAATTCATTAAGATGTCTACTTAGTATATGTGCACTTTTCTATATGAATATTATATTTCAATAAAAAGCAAAAAAAAAAAAAAGAAAAAAGGCAGTGAAAAAGATGGTGTTGATGATAAGAACTTTGTAAGGCAGCTCTTTCCAAATCAAGGGTCCTAAGGGGACCTTGGAGGAGAAACAAAGAATGATGCCTCTTAAAAACTTTTGTACTCGTCAAACCACTGGAAAGTTTCAGCAGTGGAAAAATACAATTGGTGTTCAGAGATGGTTAATGCAGGACAACTATGTGGAAATAAAGAATTTATATAAGAATTCAAAACAAGCCACAGATGTAGAGAGCCAGACAGGGCCTTTATTTATTCATATGTGATTCTGAATGAAAGAAATCTATCTTTGGAGATTAACCTGTGACTCCCACAAATATACGAAAGTGTCTGGTACGTACATGGGGGAAGATTCACTGTCAGCCCAGAAGTTTGCTGATTTTGAAATGCATGTGTTAAGAAAGAACTAAATTTTAAAGAGTTCACTAGAACAGCTGTACTTTGGCATCAGAATCAAAATCCACAAATATTCGAAGACTTTGAAAAATATAACAATGTGACCTCATTAACCCTTTCTGCCATGGTTGTACTCGATCACCATTTATCTCTCCTCAAAATCTCTTGCAATGCCTGTCTTCAGAAATTCTTCCAGAAAAGTGTAAAAAGAAGTAGAACTTAAAAGAAATAACAAAATACTTCTTCATTCCTAGTAATAAACAACACTAGTGAAATTTGATTTTTTAAATTTTATTTTTCTTTTGTTAAGTTCTGAGCATGTTTAGTTGCAGTTTAATCTTAAGAGGGTTTACTGATGAATTGAGGCACTTAAAAAGGAAACAATAGAAAATTTAAGCAAGGTTTAGGGGGTGGTTTTAGACTTTTTCTATCATTTCCTTTCTTCCAGTTTTCCCCACTAAGGAACCTATTTAATAAAATATATGATTGCTGACTTAGGTTACTGAAGGAAGTTATAACATCTCCTTGATGAAAAATGTTTAAGAAAAAAGTTAACTGACCCTATTTAATTATTTGGAATTACTTTTCCCCAAAAGGAGGTGGCCAAATAGAGTGTCTTCCAGATTTATGACTTCATTTTGTTCTCTGCTTCCATAAACAATAGTGAGAATCTCTCTTTAATGGGGTGACACAGTCTGTGCCCACCAGAAAATATAAGCTCTAAACCATAGTGAACATAAACTGTAGTTGCAAGGGATCTAGAAATTGTTTCTACAAAGACTAAGTGAGATGGACAGTTGATATATTAACCAGCAAATTGAGGCAAAAATATCTCGTTTTTGAGGAAGAGGATAAAAGACTTTCAGATTAGCCGTTTTCTTACAGCTCAAATGTCTTCTTGTTGGGTAACAATACTGCCTTAGAGTTAAAAGACTTTACAGTTCACAAATTAATTTCACATATTGTACTCACATATGGTATCACATATTGAAAATAATAATTTAGGGGGTAGACCTACATCAATTAAGATGACAAAGAAGAATTAAGGAAATCATAGCATGAATTCTGATTTGGAAGGACTTTAGAGACAGAGTCCCAAATCATCATACTTTAAAGAACAGAACCCAGATATTTGGAATTAAAGCTTTTCCATGGAACACAGAGCTGCTACAAAGACTCCTAGTTTGGTCTACTCTCTCTGGAGTCCCCTAGTCACTAGAGTATAAGCTCCATGTCACAAAGGATGCTACCTGTTTTTCCACCACATTATCCTCAGCATCTAATACAGCATCTGGAACCATAGTAATCAGTATAATTTGTGTTATGAATTAATTTTTGTAAATATCTGGCTTGGTTTTAAACATGGAGACACCTCATACTTTCCTGAATCTGATTTCAGGTACATGATTTTAGGGTCAATGTAACATATTCAAAAAGTAAATCGTTCAAAATAAAGATTTATAAATGTAAACCTGTGTTTACGTTTAAATACCCATCAAGATATTGTAATGTATCAAATATCATTCATGATCTAATTTTTCAATATTTATATTCATTCATACCATCAATAGATTTTTAGCCACAATCTATAAATAAGAAACTGCCCTATCACTTTAATAATACAATCTGCAAATGAACAAAGATGAGTTAAATTATATACCACCTTCACTAGAATCATGTCAACATAATTTCAAATATAAAAGTTATATTGTGATAAAAAGTATTTCAAGTAATTATCTGATCTTCAAAATACAGGTATGTTTTCTGTTTTGTGAAGTCCTACCTTGTTAACACACTTTTACTACTAAAGGATATAGTTTTTAAAAAATGCCTGTGGAACAACTATGATATGCTATGCTATGCTCTCATGCAAAATTATAAGATCACATATTCCTCCAAAGGTCAAAGACAAGCATTTCATAAGCTACTATGGAGGCTACTATAACAGCAATTGTATTCAGGTGCAAGAAAGTAAAAATTTTCTAAAACAAAGCACACACTACCTTACCCTTGGAGGTGTGACTATGAAAGTATTATATTTTTTCAACAAACATGTAAAGACTAGCACATCCAGATGATTGTTTCAAAAGTGATGCTGTTATACCAAAGTTGTTACTATTATTATAATCATTTTGAAAAGTCCTCTTCTGAAATTGCTCTTAGAGAATACAGCTTATTCTTTTGAATATCTGCAAGCGTAGCAAATCTTTTCTCTTTGAAAGTAGAAAATAGTTTTATAAGAATAAAAAATTATTCAGGCCATGACAAGTGAAGTAGGTGTGTATCTCAAAGAATGTGTGACTACAACAGCAATTTGAAGAATTTTTCCAGAGTGTCCACAAATTCCCAAATCCATTCTTACGTAGTCTAAGAAGTTTCAACAAAAATATTTTGAGAATTATGGAATAAGTGCAAATTTCCAGAGGCACTCTCAAGGACAAACAACACATATTTTTAATAAATTAGCTATAAATAATTTTAAAACTAAGTCTCATTACTTTACAGGCATGCCATATATAGCTTCTTCACGTGGCAAATCTAGATTAAGCAATGTATATGGTAATTTGGTACAAAGAAGGATAATTTGCTACCCTGAATCAGAAACTGAGTTTTGGAAATGCGAGGTTTCTATCTCACCACAATCAGGAGTCACATTTTGATATAATGAAGTCACTATAAGTCTCTTCCTACCGCTAAAAAATGTGCATTTCTAACTAGCTTGAAACTGAAATTCTAGAATATGGTTTATATAAAAAATGCCAACTTCTACCAGTTCTCACCCATGATAAGACTGCTAACCGTGAAAACTGTAGCCTGAACATTTCTTATAATATATAGAGAGGAAATATTTAAACTTTGTGAGCAGTTTCAGAATGAAATATAAGTCAATAAAAAACTGCATTATTTAACTAAAAGTTTTCTAAGTTCTAATTAAATGTTTAATGCTTTTTTAAAAAACACTACTTAGATAACAACTGAAAGGAACAACATGTCTTTGTACATGTCTTAACTTAATTCATTGCCATATAATTCATTTACTTCATGTTGATTTTGGCGGATTCTAGCTTTTCTCAATGAAAACAGATACTTGGCTGATCTGAAATTAAATGTTGAAACAGGATGAAACATACCCTTGAATTTCCACATATTCTTTTGTATTAATATGTAGTATGTCATACAAATGACCAACAGTGTCTGACACATTCAACCCCTTTGGCCTTCAACAAGTAGCAACAAAATAAGAAGCACATGAACCTTTCTAGACTGTTCCAAGAATTAGTCTTGAGAACACATTGTACCATATTGCACTAGAAATCAGGAAATCAGGGCAAGAAGATTATGTTTTTAAAAGAAAATAATTGTAAACGTCTTTAGCTTTAGAAGATAATTGACTCTACCCACAGCTCCTTCTTTAGCCTTAAAATTTAAATATCTAAATCTTGTCAAATCTGGGTCTGGGTCTAATTGACCCTTGAGGCAAAGAGAAAATATCCTTGTTGTGTCCCTCTGAGTCAATGTAAGGTACAAACAAGGACATCCTGCCTTTGATGTTTATTTGAGGATTCCTTACAGAGAAGGAAGCCTCAGTAACTGAGGTGCCTCTCTAACAAGGATAGGGTATGGGGAACAGGGGGCCTGGAAGGGATGGGGATATTAAATAGAGCCCTCCACAGCCCACTCCAAGGACATGATGAGGCATTTCTGAGAGGGGTAGGGCTAAAGAGGGAAAAGACACTTTTGCATTTTGCTTGGAGACCAGTTATGTGCCTCTCAGATTCCCTTTCCACTGAGTTTCTGCTTAATTACATGCCTTGATTAAAGATGGATCCCTGTGATATAAAAATTCCAGGTTACAGTGAATGGAGAGCTATCACATCAGAATAATGCAGGCCCCTCTCTAAGTCCTTCAACCTACCACCTTGGAATCAGTTCTGAGAGCCTAAGTGTGAATCTAGATTCAAGCATGATTATTCTACGCTGCAGACACGGGAGTTTTGGTGAGAAGACAATGAAGCCCAAGGAGCCAAGCTTGTGACTGGGAGCGAGGAATACAGATTTCCCTTTGTGGTTCTGTTGTGGACTCATCAAGTGCACTTGAAAAAATAGGCTCTTGTTTGCCTTTGTTTCATCCAAAAAGACAATGTGTACATCTTCTAGAGGGCGTGCACATTCACAATTCCAGCACAGACTTTTTTCTGTCAATGTGAACCCACACTTGGTATGATATCAATGACCTCACAGTGGGGCCTGTGCACGGGGCAAAAGAAGTTAAATGATTAATTTGCCCAATTCAATTGCTAGGAAGAGATGGGACAATTCCAGTCAGTATAAATCAGCTAAGCATTTAGAAACTATTATCAGAAGCACTAGACAGCACTGCATCATGGTCTGCAAACCACAAGTGATGTCAAAGCTGTGAGGCTACTGAACTGCCAGGGCTCAAGCACCGATAATAGATGCTAAAATTACTGCTGAAGAAGCATATTTGATTAAGAAGGGCCCCAAGAGCAGTAAAGCCCTTGGAAGACTTCTCTCTGAGTTTTACAAGAAATAAGATAAGCAGCATCGCCAACTGTAATCACAAAATAGAATAAAAATGCTCTGGGTTCTCATGGGACTTGCAAGTGTATCTCCCTTGAATGATAAAAAACCATTCCTTTGCTAACACTCAATGATGAGGACAAAGTTACCACCAAATTGAGGTAACATCTAGCTGTTAACACAACCAACTCCATAAAAAGCCTTTTTTAAAAGTGTGCTTTAAAAAGAGGTTGACTTATTTAAATTGACCCCAACCTGGGCATTTCCACCTCTCTTCTCTTTCCCTTGGCTCTCATGCCTCAGTTATACAATCCTTTTGCTCCGTGTCTCCAGCCTAATTCCTCACGCTATTTGCTGACCTGATGTTGCTATGCCTCAACATCCCCACATCCCTCCCTCTTCTACCCATGCCCCATTCTCATTAACAGCTCTCAGTATTCCCAGTCCTGCGCAGGTCTCTCTCGTATCATCTTTTTTTTTTTTTTTTTATAATTTATTTTTTTAATTTCAGAATATCATGGGGGTACAACATTTTGGCCATACACATTGCCCCTGTTCTGCCCATGTCAGAGCCACAATCGTGGTCGTCTCCCAAACTGTGCTCCCCACATCCATTCAGTGAGAGTTTTTCCCATCCCCTCCACCCCCCTCCCGCCCGCCCGCCCTCAGATGAATGTTATTGCCCTGTGTGATGTAAGTGTTCATCAGTTAGTACCAGTTTGATGGTGAGTACCAGTGGTGCTTGTTTTTCCAATCCTGTGACACTTCGCTTCGAAGAATGGGTTCTAGCTCCAACCAGGATAATACCAGATGTGTTAATTCACTGTTGTTCCTTATTGCTGAGTAATACTCCATGGTATACATATACCACATTTTATTGATCCACTCGTGTATTGATGGGCACCTGGGTTGTTTCCACAACTTTGCAATTGTGAATTGTGCTTCTATGAACAGTCGAGAGCAGATGTCTTTATTATAAAATGTCTTTTTTTCTTTTGGATAAATACCCAGTAGTGGGATTGCTGGGTCAAATGGTAATTCTACTTTTAATTCTTTGAGGTATCTCCATATTCTTTTCCATAGAGGTTGTACTAATTTGCAGTCCCACCAGCAGTGTATGAGTGTTCCTACCTGTCCACATCCCCGCCAACATTTGTTATTTGGGGATTTTTTGATATGAGCCAATCTCACTGGAGTTAAGTGATATCTCATTGTGGTTTTGATTTGCATTTCCCTGATGATTAGAGAAGTTGAGCACTTTTTTATATGTTTGCTGGCCATCATTCTGTCTTCTTTGGAAAAGTTTTTGTTCATGTCCTTTGCCCATTTTTAATAGGGTTGTTTGATTTTTCTTGTTGATTTTCCTAAGTTCTGTATAGATTCTGGTTATCAGCCCTTTATCAGAGGTGTAGCATGCAAATATTTTCTCCCATTCTGTAGGTTGTCTGTTCACTCTAGTGATAGTTTCCTTGGCTGTGCAGAAGCTTTTCAATTTGATCAGGTCCCATGTATTTATTTTGGTTGCTGCTGTGATTGCTTTGGGGGTCTTCTTCATAAATTCTTTGCCTAGGCCAATGTCCATAAGAGTTTTTCCAACATTTTCTTCGAGAATTCTTATGGTTTCATGTCTTAGGTTTAGATCTGTTATCCATCGTGAATTGATTTTTGTGAGAGGTGAGAGGTGTGGGTCCACTTTCAGTCTTCTACATATGGCCATCCAATTTTCCCAGCACCATTTGTTGAATAGGGAATCTTTTCCCCAGTGTACGTTTTTCTGGAATTTGTCAAAGATCAGGTGACTGTATGAGGTTGGTTTTATATTTGGGTTCTCAGTCCTGTTCCATTGGTCTACGTGTCTGTTCTTGTGCCAATACCATGCAGTTTTGGTTACTATAACCTTGTAGTATAGTTTGAAGTCTGGTAGACAGATGCCTCCCAATTTGTTCTTTTTGCTTAAGATTGCTTTGGCTAGACGGGGTCTTCTCTGGTTCCACACGAAGCGTAGAATTATTTTTTCTAGATCGGCAAAAAATGATGTTGGTATTTTGATAGGGATTGCATTGATTCTGTAAATTAATTTAGGTAGCAAAGCCATTTTTACTATGTTGACTCTGCCTATCCAAGAGCATGGTAAGGTTTTCCATCTATTACATCCTCTGCAATTTCCTTTCTCAGTGTTTCATAATTCTCTCTATATAGGTCTTTGATCTCCTTAGTTAGATATATTCCTAAATATTTAATTTTCTTTGTTGCTATTGCAAAAGGTATAGCATCTTTAATTTGTTTCTCGGCTTGATTGTTATTAGCATATATGAAGGCTATGGATTTGTGTGTATTAATTTTGTATCCTGAGACTTTGCTGAATTCATTTATCAATTCCAGTAATCTCTTGGTTGAATCCTTGGGGTTTTCTATGTATAATATCATATCGTCTGCGAATAGTGAAAGTTTGACCTCTTCTGCCCCTATCTGGACGCCCCTGATTCCTCTGTCTTGTCTAATTGCTGTGGCCAGGACTTCCAGCACTATGTTGAAAAGAAGTGGAGATAGTGGACACCCTTGTCTGGTGCCAGTTTTAAGGGGGAATGCCTTCAATTTTTCCCCATTCAGTATGATATTGGCTGTGGGTTTATCATATATGGCTTTAATAGTTTCTAGGAATGAGCCATCTATGCCTATATTGTTAAGAGTTCTTATCATAAAAGGGTGTTGGATTTTGTCAAAAGCCTTTTCTGCATCTATTGAAAGGATCATATAATCTTTGTTCTTGCTTTTATTTATATGGTGAATTACATTTATAGATTTGCGTACGTTGAACCATCCCTGCATCTCAGGAATAAAGCCCACCTGATCATGATGGATTATTTTTTTGATGTACATTTGAATTCGGTTTGCAAGGATTTTATTGAGAATTTTTGCATCTATATTCATAAGGGATATTGGTCTGTAGTTTTCTTTTTTTGTTGTGTCCTTTCCTGGCTTTGGTATCAAGGTGATATTGGCTTCGTAGAATGAGTTTGGGAGGATTCCATCCTTCTGGATATTTTCAAATAATTTCTGCAGTATAGGCACCAGTTCTTCTTTGTAGGCTTGGTAGAATTCAGGTGTGAACCCATCTGGTCCGGGACTTTTTTTTGTGGGTAGATTTTTAATTACTGCTTCAATTTCGGTGCTTGATATTGGTCTGTTTAGAAATTCAGTTTCTTCCTGGTTGAGCCTAGGGAGGTAGTGTGTTTCTAAGAATTTGTCCATTTCCTCCACGTTTTCGTGTTTGTGGGCATAGAGATTTTTGTAGTATTCAAAGATGATGTTTTGTATTTCCATGGTATCAGTTGTGACTTCTCCTTTTTCATTTCTAATTGAGCTTATTAGAGTCCTTTCCTTTCTGCTTCTGGTCAACCTGGCAAGTGGCCTGTCTATTTTGTTATCTTTTCAAAGAACCAGCTTTTCGTTTCATTGATCTTCTGTATTGTTCTTTTGTTCTCGATTTCATTTAATTCTGCTCTAATTTTGGTTATTTCTTTTCTTCTGCTGGTTTTAGGATTGCTTTGCTCTTCCTTTTCCATTTCCTTAAGATGATTCATTAGTTTACTGATTTGTGACTTTTCTGTCTTTTGGATGTGGGAATTTAGGGCGATAAGTTTTCCTCTCAGGACTGCTTTTGCTGTATCCCACAGATTTTGATAACTTGTGTCCCCATTATCGTTTAGTTCAAAGAATCTTTTGATTTCATTTTGAATCTCCTCTTTGACCCAATAATCATTCATCAAAAGATTGTTTAGTTTCCAAGTTTTTGGAGGAAGATGTGAGTTTCTGTTGGAATTGATATCTAATTTTACCGCTGTGGTCTGAAAAGATACATGGTATGATTTCTATTTTTTGAATTTGTTTAGATCTGTTTTGTGGCCTAGGATGTGGTCAATTTTAGAGAAAGTTCCATGAGCTGATGAGAAGAATGTATATTCAGTGTTATTTGGGTGGAGTGTTCTGTAGATATCTGTTAGGCCCAAATGTTCTAGAGTCCTGTTTAGGTCTTTTATTTCTCTATTTAATTTTTGTTTGGAGGATCTGTCCAGTTCCGTCAGTGGGGTGTTGAAGTCCCCTGCAATTATGGCATTCCTGCTTATTATGTTGTCTAGATCTAGCAGCATTTGCTTTATGTACCTGGGTGCTCCTGTGTTGGGTGCATAAATGTTTAGGATTGTTAAATCCTCTTGTGAAATTTTTCCCTTCACCACTATATAGTGTCCATTTTTGTCCTTCTTTACTTTTATTGCTTTAAAGTTGATGTCATCTGAAATGAGGATGGCTACTCCAGATTTCTTTTGGTTTCCATTAGCCTGAAAAATTGTATTCCATCCTTTTACCTTGAGTCTGAATGCGTCTTTGTGTGTAAGGTGTGTTTCCTGAAGACAACAGATACTTGGCTTGTATTTTTTAATCCATTCAGCCAGCCTATGTCTCTTCAATGGGCAGTTCAGGCCATTTACATTTATTGAGAGAATTGATATTTGGGGTAAATTTCTGTGTATTCTATTGGGTATTATCTTTTGTTTTACCTCTTACGTCATTGTGGAATCTGGTTTCTGGGGTTTTAGCCTTTGCATAGTTTTACATAGGTGGGTGTCTGTTGCTCTGTTTAGTGTATAATGCAGGTCTAAGCATTTCTTGCAAGGCCGGTCTGGATTTTGCAAATTCTATCAGTGATTGCTTATCTGGAAAGGTCTTTATTTCTCCCTCATATAAGAAGCTTAGTTTGGCAGGATACAGAATTCTGGGTTGACCTTTGTTTTGTTTTAGGAGATTGATGATGTCTCCCCATTCCCTTCTGGCTTGTAAGGTTTCAGCTGAGAAATCTGCAGTTAATCTGATGGGTTTCCCTTTGTAGGTTACCTCCTTTTTTTGTCTTACAGCTCTGAGGAGTGCCTCTTTTGTGTTTACCTTGGTCAGTCTAATAATTATGTGGCGTGGTGAATGCCTTTTCACATTGACTCTCCCAGGAGTCCTGTGTGCTTCTTGTACTTGGATGTCGAGATTTCTGGCTAAGCCATGGAAATTTTCCTCTATTATTCCTTCAAATAAATTTTCCAGCCCATGCAAATTTTCTTCCTCTCCCTCAGGGATACCTATGATCCTTATGTTTGGCCTCTTTACATAATCCCACATTTCTTGTATGCTTTTTTCCTGTCTCTTGTTTTTGTGTTCTTTCTCTTCAGCTGAT
Organism: Daubentonia madagascariensis; assembly: GCA_023783475.1. Classification (NCBI taxonomy): domain Eukaryota; kingdom Metazoa; phylum Chordata; class Mammalia; order Primates; family Daubentoniidae; genus Daubentonia; species Daubentonia madagascariensis. The sequence goes on from JAKFHU010000585.1 coordinate 26,450,247, forward strand.
TTATTTAGCGCATAGGAGCTGTCTTCTAGCTCTGAAATTCTTTCCTCTGCATGGTCCAGACTATTCTTAAGGCTTTCCACTGTGTTTTGTAGATCCTTGAATGCTTCTTTCATTTCTAGGATTTCTATTTGCTTTTTCCGTAATATTTCTATTTCTTTGGAGAATTTTTCATTCATTTCTTGCATTTTTCTTGTGGTTTCTTTGTGCTGGGATTCAATTTTCTCTTGAATTTCATTGAGCTTTCTTATAATCCATAAACGAAATTCCTCTTCTGTCATTCTACCCATTTCATTGGTTGGTATCCATTGCTGAGGAACTGATAATTTCTTTTGGGGGTGACTTTTCACTCTGATTTTTCATGTTCCCTGAGTTCTTTCGCTGGTTTTTTCTCATCTGGCCTCTTGGTCGAGAGCTGGGGGTGTTAGAGCTAGTTTATGGTCCTGTCACCAGGCCCACAATTATTTTTCCTTGGCAAAGCCAGGGAGAGAAGTACTGGCCTGTATTGCCTTAGGTGTATTTTAGCAAGTTTGTTGGATCTTGAGTTAACTCTGACCTGTGGTCTTCTCCTCTTCCCAGTGGAGTGTGGTGAGAATGACCTCCCAGCTTGGGCTCTGAGCTAATGGATTGTACTTGAGAATATGAGTCCTCCGCTCCCTATTAGCTAGGTATTCTGTTATGTCCGTGGCAGACTCTGATTCCCCAGTTGGGGTATGCGAAAGCCCTGTGCTTTGGGAGGGGTCTTGTAGCTCCTAGGGGTTACTTTGACCCTGCTTTTCCTGAGGTTCTGGTAGAAACACAATTTCCTTTGGCTGCAGTGTGAGAGCTGAGTTGGGAAAATTCTACACAGCTCAGAGGTTGCTCATCTAGCCACGTGTGGCTGCCCTTCTGATATGTGTCTCCGCGTGAAACTGGTTGATAGGGGGATCTCCAATTGTGCACTCCTTTTCCACCACTAGACCTCAAGGCGAGGCAGGTGGCCGTCTCTATCCCCAGCAGTCTCCACCGGGGGGATGTTCCCACGGGGAGGGGGGAGTAGTGGCAGCTGGAAGCACTGTTGGGTGGCGCGAAATTCCCTATTGAAGTGGGCAGGATTATGGGGAGCTGCTCTGGTTCAGCCTGTGGCTCTTGAGGTATTTGGTTGTCATGGGAACCAGCAGTTATACCAAATGAGTCACTATGGCCAGCAACCTTCAAAATGAGCGATCTCTGGGGTACAGGAGGGCTGGGACCTGAGGGGCGGGCACTAGGACTGGCACGGAGCGGAGTTGTCGGAGGCCAGAGCCGGGGTAGCAGAACCAGATGGACGAGCTGCAAACTGTTTCCAATACACCAAGGTCCTGCCCCTACAGTTCCGGGATCTCGTCCCAGCTGGAACCCACGGATGCCACTGTCCCTGGCCACCACAGGCAAAGCCTGTCTCGCCCCAGCGGATGAGCCTTGGGCTGGGGCGGGGCGGAGCTAGAGACGCGGCTCACAGCTCCGCGCGGGCGGCTGTAAAGATGGCGGCCGCCGCCAGCCTGGCGCACAGCCGGGCTCCGATCGCGCCGGGAGCGCAGTTTTTCTCCGCCGGTAGTTGTTAGCAACCTCTAAGGGCGCGTCCCGCTCTCCGATAAACTCCTGGGCCCAGTCCCGCTGACTTCTAGTGGCGCAGTGCTGGCCTGCGGGTTCCCGCGCACTGTCCCGGGAAGCTGAATCTCGGTCCCCACCCAGTTCCTCCCCAGACCTCGGCAGTCTCTGTATATTGCAGCTGCGAGTTGTGTCTGGCTCTGGCTACTTCCTCCTCCTCTCCACAGGGCTCGCCGGCCCGAGCAACCGCTCTGTCCCAACTCTGGGCTTGTCCCTGACTGCGTGTATGGGGAGGCGCGTAACCGCTTGGGGGGCAGGTCGCGCTGCGCCGACCTGGTGAGCGCGTCCTTCCCGCGCTCTGGGCTCTATTGTGCTCCGTGCGCCCTCCGATCTTTGTGAAAATTTTGTACCTGTTTTCTTGGGCTGGGCGTTCGGCGTTGTCTCTCTGTCATTCGCAATGCTGTTTTCGGAGTGAGCGGTCCGTGCTCGCAGGCAGCTGCTGGCGTTCTTCACCTCCTTTCCTGGGAGCGGTACGGTGGGAGGACCCTATCACACCGCCATTTTTTTGGCCCTCTCTCGTATCATCTTTGAAGTAGAAAATTCAGGCACTGATAACTGTCAGAAACAACCAACCTGCATGTGAGGAAATTCACTCTAATATTTAAAAAAAAAATCAGTTCCAAAATTGGTTATCAAGGACTTCTCTTCTTCTGAGGCTTCTTAAATACCACTTCATACTTGCTTGTTATATATTTTGCAACTTAGATCAACTGATGGGCTGTCTAGTGCTTAAAGTCACAATTCAAATTACCTTTTTAAGAAATTATACCTGGTTCAGAAAGACACATAGGAGATGAATAAGTTTAGATAAAATGTTTCAGGGAAAGCAAACCTTAAAATACACAAAGACATTTATTTAACAGAAACAATCCATTAAAAGATACTAAATACACACAAAAATATTTTATATGCCTTGTAAAATATTTGTAAATTAATCATAAATAAAAAAAATAAAATAAAATGCATGGCATACCAAATGAAAAGATTTTTGAATGCATTGAAATGACAACAGAAGGCATCTTTGACCAGTAGGTTCCAACAAGCTAGTCTACTGAGAACCAGCTCGTAAAATAGATCTTAGTGGCCAACTGACGATATGAAATCTGAATGACCAAAAAGAGATTTGAACCCTTAAATAAAATATTATTTGCTTTGTTTGAGACACCATGAGAGTTTTGCTGCTAATTGGATGAAGCTGTGAGACCTTAATAATGTGGCTATAGAGACATTATATTCAAAATAGAAAATCTATTTTCTATTAAGTCTGGAAAATTGAAAGCACAGCAGTACAGCGAGGTCTGTAGCCAGATGGTCTGAGTGGGAATCCTTGCTCAGGCTCAGTCATTTACAAGCTCTGTGACCTTGGGCAAAAGCTACTTAACGTTTCCGTACTTCAGTTTCATAACATAAATGGGGACGCTAATGTGAGGGTTGGTGTGAGAATTAAATTAGTTAATATGCTTAAAACACCTTGAAGAGTATCTGGTGGATAGTAAACACAATTTAATTGTTAGCTATTCTTTTCGTTTTCCTTTCTCCTTTTTATTCAGAGAGAGAGGACTTCTCAGGTAAAAATATCCAAATATATACGCTTTAATTGCAAATTTTAAATAAACATATTTTCTTTACCAATAGCACCAATGGATAATAACAATTAGCTAAGATGACCATTCTGAAGTATTTTAAGACCTAAATTACCTATTCATTCAGTCAATAAATAATTATCAAATTAAAAAATTATGTGTATGGCCATGTACAATTAAGTGTCCTAAATTGGGGGGGAATGGTGTTGAGAAAAAAATATATATGACAAATATAGTGCCTCTGAGAAGTAATTATGAGGAATATAAAATATATTCAATATTTATATTTTTAATGGCAGCAAAATTCTGCAATTACTTTTACAACAAGAGTTAAAATTAAAATTTAAACACTACATAATTCTCCAAGTATCATAAGTATATTTTACGTCCTATGGCTTATTCATATTAATAGATATAACTCCATATTCAATTTTTTATATCCATCTGATTGTACCGTCATTTGTAAATGCAAGAGAGTATTTTGGCACTGTTGTCTATTTAGAACATTTAAATTATAACAAAAAGAAAAAATGCTTTGCTGATCTTTTCACCTACTTGAACCAGAAATCAAAAGTATAAAACTCTAAAATAAATAATGGTGACTTTTGAAAAGTCTAAACAATTAAAATAAAGACAGAGTTTACTGATTTATGTTAAGAGCAATTAAGTCACAGAATTAAGCTTTGCCCTTTGTGCTTATTTCAAATAGATATTGTTTTTTTTCCTACTTTTACATCAGAGAATGAGTAAGTCAATGAAAACACTACCAGTGAAGAAACTTCTAATAATGATACTGGTTAAAAATAGTCCTGACTATTGGCTTCATGCAAGGGAAAAATTAAAATTTTGTAATCTAATTCATGCTTCAGAAAACTTGTGTCATATGTCAATGATTAAGCAAGAAATTATTTAGGCAAGAAATGTTAAAATCTTTCTCAACTAGCCATAACTTTATTATTGAGCAGGCTAAATAAAGTTTCCAGATAATAAGTGTTAGAAAATTCAACAATACTACTTCAAAGGCAACAAGAAGTATCAAGTACTAAATTGATCTCTTACCAAGAAACCAAAACAATGGTTAGACAACAGACTGTACCATGTAAATGACAAGGAAAGAATTACGGAAGGACTATGGTGCAACCAGAGCAGATATCCAAAATACTGATTGAACTAAATTGATGGTATGTGTTTGTGTGCTTTGTTGTGTTTGGAAGGAAAAGTTAAAGAGGAGTGAGTGTGAGCTTTTTCATTCCATTCTTCTGAAGCAACGGTCCTAAAGTGGATATTAACCCCTTGAGATAATCTTCAGTGATGTTATGTCCTAAGTTCAAGCCTTCCTTCTCTTATTTACTTTTAAATTGTTTTCCCTCTTTGTATATTGATTTATGATAGCACTAATCCAAGAAACACACTCAAAGTCCATGATCATTGAGCTCAAAGTGCAAATAGATGTGAAAGTGCTTCCGTCTGCCTGTCCTGGCATGTGTATGTTTGCACTGGTATGCTACCTTGAAATTTGTGAATTTGAAAAGCAAATCTCTCTTCAAATATTCTAAATTAGTAAGTTTTTACAAAATCTACTAACATACACATCCTTGCAACATCCTAAGTAAAACTAAATACAGATAAAATAGACATTACATCTTCTAAACATCAGCATTCTGAAACTTCGGAGCAATTTTGGTTTCTCGAATTATGGGTAGGATATAAACAATCTATAAAGAAGCAGACCTTTTTCACTAGATAATAAAGAGAATTATCTCATTAAATGGTCTATGATTAAATAAGTTCCTAGTCATTTCCAAGTGTATTGCTCAAAACTCCCTTAGAACTAGCTAGACTATCAGTAATTGGCTCAGCAAAACCATAAGGATGTAAAGATTCTTTCAAAACCTCAGCGAAAGCAGTCAACTGGAAACATTTACAAGAGAGAAGAGAGGTAAATTCATCACAAAGGATTACTACATAGAGTATTCAGTTAGAAGTGGTTACAACGTTCAATATGATATCATTCTCACCTGAGAACAAGCTAGTTTCATTAAAAACATTATTGCTAATGAAAAGAATTACTGGGTTTATTAGTTTTCTATTACATCTATAACAAATTGCCATAAACACAGTGGCTTAAAATAATACAAACTTATTATCCTACAGTTCTGGAGGTGAGAAGTCTGAAATAGGTCTTAATGGGGCTAAAATCATGGTGTCTACAGGGCTATGTTTCTTCAGGAGGCTCTATAGGAGAATGCATTCCTCATCTTTTGTGGCTTCTAAAGGCTGCCTACATTCCTTGGTTTGTGGCCCCCTTTCATCGCCAAAGCCAGCAATTGCATCGCTCTCAACTTTGGTCTGGTCATCACATTTCCTTCTCTAATTCTGACAATCTTCCCTCCTGTGTTCACTTACAAAGACCTTTGAAATTTTATTAAGCCCAGTGGATAATCCAGGATAATCTTTCCATCTCAAATTCCTTAACTTAATCATATCCACAAAGTCCCTTTTGCCATGTATGGCAACATACTCACAGGTTCCTGGGATTGGGACATAGACACCTTTGAGGCACCATTATTCTGCCTACCACACTAGGCATCAAAACATGGAGAGTAAAAGGTTGTCCATCTTGCCCCTCCACCGTGGTTCTACTATAGCTGCAAACCCACGGTTCATTCATTTAGTATGAGAAGCAGCATAAATTGTGAGAAGTAGTGTGGTATAGTGGTTAAGGCCTGGCCCCTGGATTCACACTGCCTATGTTCCAATTTCAGCTCACTTATTAGCTGTGTGACCTTAGGCAAGTTACTTAGCCCTCAATTTCCTCATCTTTAAAGCAGGAATAACAGCTGAACCTACCTCTTCATGTTGTTGTAAGAACTAAATTACTTGCCATAAATGAAACACTATCACATATATTAATTAGCTTGATAGTGGTAATCATTTCACAATGTATACATATGTGAAAACATCATGTTGTACAGCTTAAATATATACAATTTTTACTTTTTGATTATACCTCAATAAAGCAGGGGGAAAAAAAAAGAAAAATCCTTACAGTGAATTAGTAAATCTAAAAAATAAGAAACACTATCATATCAAAAGTATATAATATCAAAATACCTGTCTATATTAGCTTTTATTATTAAATATACGTAGATATTTTTTTCAGGGTTCCAGATCAGAGAAGTTGTTGCAATGATTTGGGATTTTTGCTCATGTTGAAGCTGTGCAATCCTTTGAGAGTTACCTAGATAGGACATCACAGTTTTACCAGCCATAATCTCAGATTTTAGTTCAAATTCCAAATAACCATCATACTCTTTGGTAGTAGCCCGAGAAACTAAGAATTGCAACATTAATGTGACAGTGAAAATTTAACAGAAAAACTGAATCAGAGAGTAAGGTTCCTTTTCTTACTTAAATTTTAAAGTATCCCCAAATCCCTTCAAACAGACCATGTTGGTTCACAGTCTCCTGATACTTAAATAAAGCAGAATGGCTGGTGAGGGACTGTAGGTTCCGAGGCCTGATAAATTAACACAGTTGTAGACATTTGTTTCTTGTTGCTCATCGCTCATTTGTCTTCTCATGTCTTTACTGAGCTGTTTTTAAGGGCAGAGACTATATCTAAATAAACGGCATATAATATGTGCTACTTAAGATACAGACATTGAATAAATGTTAAATATCACGTCAGTTTTCCTCCACCCAAATAATTTATGTAGTAGATTTCATTAGAAGTTTTAGAAACTCTATAAGTAAGCTACTATGAGCAACATTGTGGAAATGAAAAACACAGCCTTGAGAGAAATATCTCCCAAAGCTAGAGAAGTACATTCAATTCACCCAGTCAACACACTCCCTAATTCCAGCATCAAGAAATTTCTGAAATTTCTTGGCACAACCTCCATTTCAATTTTTGAGACATCAAACAAAATTATTCTCATTATTCTCCAATTATATTTCATTTATGACCCAAAACCAGTTTTCCCCTGTTTGGTCACTCACTTTATTTAGTCATCAGTCACGAGTCTGAATGGCTGTCTCCAAACATCAAGGGGTGATGTCCTGAAATCTTATAAGGCAGTCATATAAGTAGGCAAAACTACAATTGCGGAAAAAGCATTCCAGATCAAAATGTTTTGAGGAGGTAGCATCACTACAACAAGGCCTAAATGAACTAATTTAAAAGACAAACTAAGTAGTAAATTTTTAAAAATTACTTTAGGTATACTACATGAGATAACTAGTTGTATTACACTTTTACATCATTATAAATATATCTCTCTATATTTATGAAATATGTATTTTTAAAAATCCAGATCAGAAAATTATAAAAGAAGCATTCATTTAACAAACATAATATCTAGCATTCTGCTAGTCCTCTGGAATGCAAAAATGAAGGCATACTCCCTGCTGTCAAAAAGTGTCATATTGCAATCCAAGGGTTTGTCTCTTCACTCTGTTCATTGTTTCCTTTGCTGTGCCGAAGCTTTTTAGTTTGATGTAATCCCATTTGTCTATTTTTGCTTTGCTTGTCTGTGCTTCTAGAGTCCTATCCAAGAAATCATTGCCTAGACCAATGTCATGAAGCTTTTCTACTATGTTTTCTTCTACTAGATTTACATTCGCAGGTTTTACATTTATGTTTCTTACCCATTTTGAGTTAATTTTTTATATGGTATGAGATAAAGTCCAATTTCATTCTTCTGCATGTGGATATCTGGTTTTCCCAGCACTATTTATTCAAGAGACTGTCCTTTCCACATTGTATGTTCTTGGCCCCTCTGTCAAAAACCAGTTGACCATAAATACTTGGGTTTATTTCTGGGCTTTCTATCCTGTTCCATCAGTCAATGTGTCCGTTTTTATGCCAGCACCATGCTGTTTTGATTACAATAGGTTTACAATATATTTTGAAGTCAGGGAGTATGATGCCTCCAGCTTTGTTCTTTTTGCTCAAAAATGCCTGTACACTGTTTATGGGAATGTAAATTAGTACAGCCATTTTGGAAAATAGTATGGCATTTCCTCAAAAAACTAAAAATAGAATTACCATATAATCCAGCATTCCCACTTCTGGTATGTATCCAAAGGAATTAAAATCAGTATATCAAAGAGATATTTGCACTTTCATGTTCATTTCAGCATTATTCACCATAGCCAAGATATGGAAGCAACCTTAAGTATCCACCAGCAGATAAATGGATAAAGAAAATGTGGTGTGTATATATAGTACACAATGGAACACTATACAGCCTTTTAAAAGAAGGAAATTCTGTCATTTGAGACAACATGGACGGAACTACAGGAGATTAAGCTAAGTGAAATAAGCCAGGCACAGAAAGACAAATATTGTATGATCTCTCTTATATGTGGAATCTAAAAAAGTGATCTCATAGAACAGTGGGTAGAAAGATGGTTACCAGAGGCTGGGGGTGAGGAGGAGAGACAGGGAAAGGGGAGATGTTGATCAAAGGGTATATAATTTCAGTAAGACTGGAGGATTAAGTTTTAGTGATCTATTTTGCTGCATGGTGACCACAGTTAATAATAATGTGTTGTATATTTCAAAATTGCTCAAGGAATGGATTTTTAACATTCTCACCACAAAAAAATGGTAAGTTGGTGAGGTGACAGATATGTTAATTAGCTTGATTGAATCTTTCCACAGTGTATACATAGATCAAATCATAACATTGTACCCCATAAATATACATCATTATTGTCAATTAAAAATAAATCAATAAAAAAGAAAAAAGAATCTAGACTGAAGGAGTAGAATGCAAAAAAAAACCAGAATAAGTGATTTAAAAACTGTCAAATCATAGAATCATATGTAAAAATATTGCTTTCTACAATTCTGAATTAATCTGTGTCTTGAAAAAAATAAAAATATAGCATATACACACAAAACCGCCATATTATAATAGCATCAACATGCATTTCAATATGCTGACTCAGAGTCATTAATAAGGACAGTGGACTGATACATATGAATTTATGGCATAACAGCTTAGGTAAGGTCTCATTTCACTTTAGTGGTGTGACACTGGCATCACTAAATGGTTAGAAGGTAGTAGATTGTATTCAATGTGAAAAATCCCAATGAATGCCTCAAGGAATATTGGGTCACAGGAACAAGGCTAGAGCTTTTGTCAAATAGTTGCAGCCATCCATATGCTATCTCATCTCCTAAAACTTTGTTCCATGTTTCAAAATTTTAAAAATTGCCCATATATGTAAAATTATTATTTGAAAAATGTCCAATTTGCTTATTGTTTTTAATTTTTTTCATAATACCAACTACAAAAAGTAAAACAAAAAATATTCTTGTCTAGAGGAGATAAATAGGGAGTATAAAAGCAGTGTAGGAGAGATACATTTTAAAAAGTGGAGAAATACCACGCTAGAATGAAGGTGAAAAGCCAGTGTTACAGCTGACTGACCAGGTGATTTACAAAATGAGCAATTGCTTGGTGCTGAAGGAACCTGCATTTGCCCCAATCCTCTGAGTTATAGTGAAGGAGACTAAGGCCCAGAAAATGAAGTAGTTTGATTTTTTGAATATTCAAAAGTTGAAATCTAGTTTTTAAACTCCATGTATAAAACATTATCAAATGTAAAACCATTAATATTGAAACTTACTGTTAGACTTGGTACTAAACTCGTGAGTTGCTTCAGAAAATACACAAATAACTACGTCTTTAAATACAATATCCACACTCACACCCACACCACACAGACAATCTTTAAACTTTTTTTTTGGTTGTTGTTATATTTTTTGGGGTGGGGTTGCTTTAGATATGCCTTTTTAAAGCAAATTGGGAGAAAAGCCCTACCCAAATTTCTGCTATATTTCATTTGGTGGTTTTATTGTACAAGTGGAACTGCCTAATAGAAATTAAGATTATTTATGTTTCTAAAACTTCAAAAAATTATTCTACCCATCAAAAATATAATAGTTTGCTTTTCTTAATGAAAGGTCAGTGAAGGGACAGGATAAGAGGAATTTTTTTTTCCTTTGGTAACTGATTTTTTTTCCTTTAATATAGGTTAGATAGGTATGTGATGGAGTAGTTGAAGCCAAAGAAAGTGCAAATTAAGGGAGTCTTACTTTCTCCTAGTCATCCACAACATGTAGTCAAGTACACTGGGGATTCTGTCATTCAGTTAATAATTCATTAATTTAAGAAATATTTACTTGGGGCAGTGCAAGGTGGTAGAGATAGAGAAAGACTCAAGGAACTCAAGTTTAGTGAATGAAAGAGACAAATAAACTAACCATCATTTTTTTTTAAAAGAAACCCTAATTGAATCCTCATTTGAATATGAGTGTTTTTGTTTCTTCCTCCAGGAAACAAAATGTATTCAGGAAAGGTGTAAACTTGTTAACCAAGGTGTTTGTAAACAATAAAATATTTCTCTCTCACTCACCCACATTAACATTTTATAAACACATGTTCTGACATCTACATCCCATGAACTTATGTTCAAATAACTCACACTTCAAACAACAATTACATACACAAACACACACATAACACATATACATACACCTGCCTCTTTAGAGAATCTTTTTAGATTGGATTTAGATTGAGAAAGGATCTTAGAGATCTAGGTGTCAATGGTCTCATGTTACAGAAGAGGGAGATGAAGTCCAGACAGATTGTCATTTTGCCCAAGGTAACCAGTTAGAAGCTGATATTCAGAATTCTATAAAGAATTATAATGATCCTAATTCCATTTTATATCTTGTTCAGTTTTTCCACAGAAAATACACACCTACACATCCACAGATTCCTCTGTCTCAAATCAGGAATTCTTGCTACATTAAACCCAGAAGGCATGGCTCAGCACTTGAGCCACATGCATCAGCTGTCCATCTCCTTAATGTATCATCACCACTTTGTGCCTGATGTCCGCAGGCTACTAGGGACCAAGAAATAGAAAAAAAGACAAAAAACTACTCTATCAAAGACAGCACAGATTTTCAAAGTTTACCACATATGATTAAAGTCAAAATATCAAAACAGAAAACTCTTAGGAAAAATCAAAGTGATAAACTTTCATCAAAATTTTAAAAATATTTACAAGTCTAAAGAAGGAAAGCACCACTCCCCACTTAAAAAGAATTTTACTTCCAGCTGATACAGAGAAATCAATTGATGCAAATGGCAAGATCTGGGAACTAATTGGGAACTTTGGTCTGTCCATGGACTAACAGTCACACTTATTTATAAAAATGCAGATCTCTATATTTTTAGCTTGTTAATGACATCTTTGGGCATCCAGATTTTGAGTTTGTGCTCAAGCGAAAACTTGTACTGCTTCAACTTTTGAGTTTGTGCTCAAATGAAAACATCTACTACTTGTGATCATAATACACACTCATGTTTCAAAAAAAATTTTAAAGCATTTTAGAGCTGGAAGAGACCTTGGAGAAAATGCCTGGTAGTAAAAAGAAGACAGGCTTTGGAGTCAATATTTTGGCTCTTCTAGTCTAGTTTTCTAGGCTTAGAAAGTCACTTTTATTTCCCCAGTCTTCCCCTATTTAGTGGGGTTAATAATAACATTGGGTTGTGTTAGGGATTATTGATAAGATATGTAAAATATCTAGCACATAATAGATGTTCACAAATTAGAGCTATTGTTATTTACTCTAGTTCTAAATTCCCATCTGACCATAAGTTTGAAAATGTATAGCAGCAAGGGAATGAAAAGGAACTAAAGTTTGTTTCTTAACAATTAAGTGCCAGGCACATAACAAATACATGTTAAATAGCAGCAACAGTTTCTTTCATTGACCACTCATCATGTGCCAGCAATTTACTAGATGCTTTAATACATTATCTTATTTCATCTTCCCACATGCCCTGATAAGGTAGAGATTATCCCCTCAATTGCACAGAAGAGGAATCAGAGACTCAGAGAGGTTAAGTAAATGTGCACAAGGTTACACAGCTAATAAGCAGCAGAACCAGGACTAGTAAGAAGGGCAGAAGAAATGACCAGAGGCCGCCCTAAGACTCTCTCAGAAGCAACTGGAAGAGAAGTGCAACAGACAAGTTTTCCCACTATGAGCTCCTTAAGAACCAAACTAGGGCTTATTAAGGATATAAGCCCAGACTCTGGGACAATTCCTGGAATACAGTGAGTGCTCAATAGATGTATATGTATTATAATGAACTGGGATGCAACTGGCAATGTGGGCAATCACACTCACTGAAAGCAAAGTCTTCATGATGACAGCAAACATAAAAGGTAGAAGAGTAGTAAGAACGTTCATGGATAAGGATGATAATAACAGATTAAAAATATCTCTATATATCTATTATCTGATAACGATTACTGTGTTCGTAGAGTTTTTTCCTGTTGTGTTATTATATAAAGATTTCAATCACTGTAAGTGATAGCACTTTAAAAGGTGGAGGGCAATGATGAGGATACAAATACACACACACACACACACACACACATATCTACATTTAGGCCTTAAAATTCATTTTATTATATACGTATGTGGAAAAAAAAACCTACATGAAAGAAAATTCTCTGTGAAAGTTGTAAGAATGAGTCAAAAGCTTAGTTCCCTTTCATTCCAATAACACCTATGACTTAAAATCATGTATGTCAAAACCAATTCACAATTTATTAAGTTAGATATGTGCAACTACATTAATACAAGTGAAATCTCAGTAATTTGATAGCTTGCTCCTTTTTTTTTTTTTTTGGAGGGAAGGCTATTATGAAAACAAAGAGAAGCTTGCTCTATCAGAATTTTTTAAAAAAATAACTTTGGTCAAACTAAAATTCCCCACAGCAAAAACCTACATATATAGCCACATCCAGTGACTAAATTGTGTTTATGCTTTTCTTAAGCAATGGAGTTCATTCTGACAATTTGTCTACTAAAAATTGCACCAGAAAACTGCCTATTCATTTTCTATATTCTGTTTGGCAAACAAAGCATGACACATAGCAATATAAAAGAAAAATATAATCCCAGGATGCATTTGCAATCATTTCAGAGAACTGCTCTAAATTATCTTAGGCCTGTGGCACTGGCTTTTAGAAGAACATTTAAACACTGCCACATGCTGTTCATCTGTGTGTCCTGCAGTCTGAGAGTACCCGGTCTTCCCTCAGCCTCAATAGAAGGCCGAATCACAAGTATTGTCGTCAGGCTTATGAAGCTGTTAACTCCTCAAAAGCACCAACTGGTCTTGAAAAAGGGAATTAGACGAATTTAAAAATACAATTTTTAACAAAAAATTGCTACAAAAATAGCAATTTTTAACTAAGATTTTACAAAGCACACAATTGTAGTCAGGACAAAGCAGTCTCCATGAGCACAACTGTTTTCTAATAAAGGAGCAGAGACCTTACGAGAAAGATATGTATAATGTATTGAATTTATTAATGTGTTTGAATTTTTTATTTTACAAATTTCATAACATTCTTTATTAGCACTAATTCTACATGGTGGCACACAGAAACCTAGTTCTCTAAATATATTAGTTTGAGTATATCTTTATGTACTCCAAAGACAAGTATACATACCTCATCTAAAAATAGTGTAACATCCAGATGCCTATAATATACTTCAGGGTAGAAATCATGTTTTATGCAGCTTTTTCCTTCCTGTGACTGGTAAGAGAAGAGATGCTAAGAAAATGCTTGTTGGATGAACAAAAGGATGCATGAATGATTAAGCACAGTTCCAAATTTTAGAAATTTCTAAAGAATGAATAACACATCCTCAAAGAAACTACCATTTACTTTTAGTTTCCTTTTTAATGAAAATAATATACATATATGGAAAGATTCAAAACTAGTTGTCAGTTTTACGTCCTCCTCCTATGAGGAGCAACATCGCCAACCAAAATAAAGGCACTGAATCATTGTTGCATTTAATTACTTTGACCAAAAAAAGATGAACTAGGGTGTGTTATTCTATGTTCTTATCTGAAGCGCTTAGTTTTGAAATCTATTTTATAAAGCATTCCAATTGAAAACATGTAAGTAGTAAACTGAAAAAATCTTATGTGCATGCAGCATAAATAGTAGTAACTCACTTTTTGACGCATTTATTCGTTCACTCAAATATTTAAAATCTCTAATGTGGCTAGAGAAGATTAAGTGCTGGAGGGAAAAATGTTGACTGGTTTCATTTTAAACTCACTATTACTAACTTCAAGTGGGTCTTAGTGCTCCCAAGCTATCCTACTACATGCTACTCGACTTGCTCCACTAGATGACAATGTAACACCTCTCCTCCCTCTACAAGCCTTCAATATCTTCAGCCCCTCCTCAATCTCAGCTGATGATTTTGCTTCATGTTTCACTGGGAAAATAAATCAACCAGAAGAGGCTTTCCACAGGCTCTCACCTCCAGAGGTATCATCCACCTGTGTTCCTGTGCTCTGCCATCCCTCATGTTATTTTGGATGAACTGTCTGGCTCACACCTGAGGCCCCAACCTCTGTCTCCTACTCACGACCACAGCTCTTGTCTTGTTCCTACATAACCAATCATCCCCTTTCTACTAGATTCTTTCTATCAGCACACAAACATATTATAATACATACCATCTTAAAAATACAATACAAAACAACAAAAACTTGATCCAACCTCACCCTCTACCTACCAGTCTAATTCTTTGCCCCCTTCACAGAAAAACTGCTCTCAAGAATCGTCTAAACCATGCCATTCTTAATAAAAGGGATATCACCCCAAAAGGGCCAATGTTGATTCTTACAGGCAAAAAATTCTTATTCTTTTTATATATAAAGCATAGGTATACATACAACATGTAACAGAAGTATATCTGCGATATTAGAATTTCATGGAGGGGGAAGGATTAGGAAAAAATGTCTAATAAAGCTCTTTAGGGAGGTGACAATGAAAAAAGGTTAAGAAACACTGGTCTCAACACACTATCTCAGTGTCCTCTCTTCCCATTTGTTTCTCGAGCCTTCTCCAATCGGGCTTCTGTTACCATTACCCCATAGAAATTGCTATTGTCAACGTCACCTTTGCTAAATCCAATGTCTCCACATTGCTAAATCCAATGGCCAACTCTTAGATGAAACTATAGGCATAGCTGATCCAACACTTGCTTGGCCTCTAGGACAACGTGGATGCTTGGTTTCCCCCTCACTTACTGGCCTCTCCTCCTCAATCTTCTTTGCTGGTTCCCCTTAACTTCCATCTAGTCTCCAAACACTGCAGTTTCTGTGGGTTCAATCTTGGTCCTCATCCAGTTCCATGGCATTAAATACCATCTCTCCACTGATGATTTTCAAACACATATCTGCAGCCTAGACGTCGCTCCTGAAACCTCCTATATTCAACCACCTAAGCATTTCCACCTGAATCCCTACTGGGCATCTCAAACCCAATCCAAGTCCAAATCCCTGCTCTTGATTCCCAGTGCACTGCCTGTCCCACAAACCCACTTCTCCCTCGGTCTTCTTCCTTTGGTAAAAGGCAACTCTGTCTTTCCAATTGCTCAATCCAAAAACAGTGGTGTCATTCTTGGCTCCTGGTTCTGTCATGCTTCACATCTAATCCATCAGCAAATCCTGGCAGCTCTACCTTTGAAATCAAGGATCTCTGGCCATCAGAACCCTTGAGAATTGATGAAAACACAAGGGATTCTTGTGCATCTGGACTGCAACCACTTCTCAACATACCATCAGCACTGCTGCGGTCCAAGCCACCATCATTTCTGGCTTCTACTTTTACAATATAAGATCATCTGGTCAGGTCAGCCTTCTTATAGTCTAATTTCTACACAACAGGAAGAGGACTTCTTCTCACATCTAAGTCAGATCATGTCATTCCTTAAATGGCTTTCCATCTGATGGAGAATAAAATCCAATGTCTTTATCATAGCCCACAAAGCCCTACTGCTCCTCTTTATACACTGTACGCCAGCCACACTGGCCTCCTGGTGAAACTGCTCATTCCTTGGGGCTTTTCTACTTTCAGCTCCTTCTATTTGGATATCCCTCCAGAGATTCTCATGGCTCACACCTTCATTACTCTCAGGTGTCTGCTGCTTAAAAATCACCTTGTCACAGACCTGCTCACACTATATACAACAGCGCTCCTTGTCATTTTTTATTTCCCCATCTGGCTTCATTTCCACTCCTTTCCCCAGCACTTATTATCATCTCACAAAGATATTTATTTATTTCTCCTCCTCCCACTGGAATAAAAAATGGTGCAGCATTACGCCTCCTCCCACTGGAACAGAAGTTCCTTGGCGCTTTTATTGTTTGTTTCACTGCTGTACCCAGGGTGTCTAGAATAGTGTCTAGCACATAGTAGATGTTCAATAAATATTTGTACAATAAAAAAAGAGAATTCAACATCTGAATAAAAGATGACAACTACTATTTTTTAAAATAAAACTGGATTTTAATTTTTCTTCTTGGAGTAAAATCTCATATTCTCATATGTGTTTGGCAAGTAAAATTATAAGATGCGAAAAAATATCTAACAAGTCACAGAAATGGAAAGGAAACTCCGCTTTGGCTATAGTGATTTTCTTTGGCTATTTCATGTAGCATATTTTAGGAGAGACCAACATTTAAATAGCATCCTCAAACCAACAGAGACTTCTACACTGGTAAAGATTATAAAAGTGTTCTGTGCTGGCTACTCAAATACTTTTTAGATTTTCTCTTTTCTAAAACTAAACATTCAAGTCAGAATGAGAAAATGTTAGACTCAGGAAACAGGACTTCAGAAGAACTATAAATGGTCAGGATATCCAGTCAGCATATAGCCATCTTTCATAAATCTAGTGCAAGTGAATACAAAACTTCTTAAATAAGATACATTAGTGGGGGAAAAAACAAATTTGGACAAAAGCTTATCCAGTGAACAATGCTGGCATCTCTCCCATTCTTTTCTTTTATTTCCCTTCCTCTCTTTTAATCCCGATGTTTAAAACTCTCTACTTTAAAATTAGTAGTTGATCGTGGTAATACGTTCTTATTTGGATTTAGCACATTTTATTTGAATCTTTAGAGATTTCTGCCAGAAAGCTAAAATCTTAGTTCTCAAATTTCCTCTCTCTTTGAAATGTCTTTGCCAGCTCAGATGGGAAAAAGTTTAATTCAATTCAGTTGATGACTCAGTTGGTGACAATGACGCAATTCAATAAATTATAGCTCTCTGCTCTTTCATCTTACCCCCATCTCTTGTATTGACATTTCTTTTTAAAGCCTTTCTGTTATCGAAGAATTCTAAATGAAAAATAGAGCTCTAAGTTCTGAGGGAAGTACACAGTCAGTAAGGCAGCATCAAGAAGGAATCTTTTCTTCTGTTTGGGTAGCAACCTGATGTCCTAATTTAAAACATCATGCGTCTACTAACAGCACGTGTATAAGAACAGAAATGTGAAAATATTTACATCATGATGCATTTATACCAAGCATGGGGAGTGCACACACGTTGGTCAAAGGGTAAATTGCAGGACAATGGGGCAAAAAAGTACACTGCTCCAGTTACTGTAGCCTGGAGAAGATGTGGATTCCATAATTGGCTGTGCCACTCAACAGCTATGTGACCTTAGGCAAGTTAACGAAATTTCTCTGAGCCTCACTTTCCTCCTCTATAAAATGGGGATAATACTTCCCATAAGGTGGTTGTGAAGAGTAAATGCTATAATGTAGGTAAGTGCTTAAGATAAGTATTCACAAAATGGTGTCTGATGTTGGAATTATCATCTTCCAGTTATCATCATCTTTGTGTTACTTTTTTTCCAATACAACTAATTAGTTCCCCAGAGGGACACTTAAGTAGGGAAACTCCCTCTGTCCTTCCAGGACCAGGAGTGAGTAGTAAGCACAATAGTAGTGCCAGATCACCCTAAATTCCAAGATGATGGAAGTCTGACCCCCATATTTTAGGAAGGTGGTAGAGAAGCAAAGATTAGCTTGGGCTATCTTTCAGATACTTAGAGAAAGAAAATTAAGTAGAACCAACTCCCAATCTGCTATTTTGCAAATAATAAATTTAAAAAGACAAGAGGATGAGGAAATATAAAAGGTGAAGATCAAGACAATAAATTAATTAGTTAAAAATAAATTAATAAATAAAAAATTTAATGGTAATAATTGTTTCTTCTAAAATTGAGAACTCAGTTCATAAGCTTACAGATAGCCCCCAAAACCAACTCATGTCAGAAGAAGTTTAAAAACTGAATTATTTCTCCTCCTATCGTGATGGGCTGCCAAAAAAAGCAATGAAGCATGTTGCTTGATGAATAAAGGACTTTTGTTTCCTCTGCTTTCAATCAAAATCTTTTTGGAAAACTGTCAAAGAAAAATCAAGAATCTAAATTTTGTTTAGTAAAAAGATTTGGTTCTCATTTTTCCATCAAGGACTATGAGAGATTCTAGAAGTTGTAGAAAGAAAGTTGAAGGTATCCACATCTTTCTCTAAAGCATTCCCTTCCCTTCCCTCTGAACGTCCTTCAAGATGTATTTCAGATTCTGTTTCATTCCTTCATTCATTAAATACAGACTGCAGGCCTACCGTCTGTGAGGCGCTCACAAGGGAATCCCCAGAAAACAGGAACAGGTAAGTCAGAGCAAGTTCCTGTCTTAGTGTACTTGATATTCTACCAGGAAAGACACACATTGCACAATGGATTCAACTGTCAATTAATTACAATCCTGGTAAGTGTCAAAAAAGATGAGGCACAGGAACCTAGGATAATACGTAATGGGAGAAATGGCCTGGTCTTGGGGGTTAGACAGACTTTCTTTTTTTGTTTTTTTTAATTGATATAACTGTACATATTTTGGGAGATGTGATATTTTGGTACATACATACAATGGAATAATCAAATCAGGGTAAGTGAGATAGACATCTCTCAAACATTTATCTTTTCTTTGTGTTAGGGACATAATAATTCTTCTCTTCTAGCTATCAGGAAGACTTTCTTGAGGAAGTGGTTTTGCCCTGAGTTTCAAGAATGAACAGGGGTCTAAAGTGGGCAGAAGGAGGGCAATAAGCAAATTTTCTTGATGGGGTCATGCTTATTATAAATTTATGATATATTAATAATACGGTAAGGAAATTCTTGCCTTCCAGACATTAAAACTTACTGCAACAGTATTTCTCCCTATTATCCTTGCTCTCTGTAAAGCTGGAGACAAAAAGCAATAATGACCCTACATTGAAAAGTGCTAGCCCACTGCCCTCAAGGAGTTCTGAGAAATGACCAGTCAGAACTAGCTTCACTACTCTGAGCCCCACTGCCCAGGCGATACAGGAAGAAGACTCAAAGGGATATGAAAGCTCAGACTTGCAGACAGTGCCACGACCCTGGAGGGAAGCTTTATCCTCCAAACCCTGTAAGTAGAGAGGGGGTAATTTCCCTTCTCAGGAGCCTACCAGAGAATGATTCAGAAACACACCCTGGGGCGGGGGAGCTCCCAGAAGGAGTAACCATGACCTTGTTTCCTGCCTAGGTACTTGCCGAATTAGCAGAACGCTCAGGGGCTAGGCTAAAGCTCTGCTGGTAGGGCTGCCTAAAAAGAAGCATCATTAATAGCAACAGAAACGTTTGTGTGAGGCTAAATACTGCCCGCCAGGCCAGGAAAACACACCACACACTGTCTACACACAGACTAACTATCACCAAGTGACAGACAAGAGGAATGAACTTTAGTGAAGCCAAGGCCACCACCCTACCGCCAACAAGCAGCCAGTCACAGAGGCAATCGATGGCTCTGTGAGCATACAGAGTCTGTAGACATTCAAGGAGAGACCAAAGGGGTATGTATATAAAAACAGACCTCGTAATCCACTCTGCCACAAGCCCCTGGAGCCACAGACAGGTCTAGCTGGAGTTAGGGGTAGAGAGAATGAGCTCTAAATTGAGACTGAAGTTTAAACATAAACACAACTGAGACTTAAAAAACAAAGTGAGACTGTTCTAACAGCCGACAGTGACTAGGCAGTTGTAGCAAATGACCAAGATGTCATTAAGACACCCTCTCTAGGCTGGGCATGGTGGCTCACGCCTGTAATCCTAGCACTTCAGGAGGCCCAGGCGGGAGGATCACTTGAGGTCAGGAGTTCAAGACCAGCCTGAGCAAGAGCAAGACCCCTGTCTCTACAAAAAATAAAAAAATTAGTCAGGTATATTGCTGTACCTGTGGTCCCAGGTACTTGGCAGGCTGAGGCAGGAGGATCACTTTGAGTTCAGGAGTGTGAGGTTGCAGTGAGCTATAATGATGCCACTGCACTCTATCCCAGGCAACAGAGTGAGACCCTGTCTCCAAAAAAAAGAAAAAGACAATCAACCCTCTCTAGAAAGACATGGAGTTCAAAATAGGGAAGTTTGAGGGCAGTTCTCGGGAAAATAAAGCTGTCTCATGTTTACACCCCACATAGTTCAGACTCCTTAAAAATGCGTTACAACCACAAAGTGACTACAAAGAAAACGATGGTATTAGCACAGGAACAAAAAAATGGAACAGAATAGATATCCAGAAACAGACTCATTTATATATGGAATTTAACATATGGCAAATGAGAAATTTCAATTTAGTGGGAAAAGAATCTCTTACTAAATAAATGGTGCTGATATAATGGTTATCACTATGGAAGAAAAAAAAAACAAAGCTATATACCTATCTCATACTTTACATAAAGATGGTAAAGATTTTAATGTAAAGTAAAAAAATTAAAATTGTTAAAAATATAATTCAGAATGTTTATATGACTTTAGAGTGAGGGAGATGGTGTCAGGAAATCCACCATATATGAAAGAAAAAGACACACTTGAATAAATAAAAATCTTAAGAAATTATTATGGCAAATGACATAAACAAAAGCAAAACACAAATAAACAACAGTTTGGGAAATATTTATAATACTGATGACAAACATTAATATCCCTTATGTGTGAAATGCTCCTAAAAAACAAATAAACCACTAGAAAAGTAAGCATAGGTGACTGGGGCATTCACAGAAGAGGAAACCTAAATGACCAATATAAACTTATGAAAAGAAGCTCAATTTTACTTTCAGTCAAGGGAAATGTAAATTAAAGCAAGAATGATACACTTGTTTTTACTTATCACTTTGGCAGAAATTTAAAAAATAATAATAAAAATTAAAAATATCCAGTCCTGATGAATAAACAGGCATTCTCAAACATTAAGAATGAGAATCACTATAAACTTTTGGGAAAGCAATATGGCAATACCTACTAAAACACACAGATCTTTTGACCCAGAAATTTCACTTTGGGGATGTGATCACCCACTATAGCATTAAAAGCACCAAAACATAAGAATATATAAACAAAGATGTTTATTGAGGCATAGTTTTTAGTAGGAAAAGAAACCTGGAAACCACATGAATGTCCATTAATAAACAATAAGAGATGAAAGACTAAATTCCAGTACTTCCAAACCAAAAAATTTTATACAGCTGTAAAATAAAAATAAATTAGGTGTCTATTTATCTGAAAGAATGTTGAATAGAAATGCAAATTGCAAAACAATAATTTTAAAAGGCACTCATAGTCATCCAAATCTATATATGCTTGGAGCAAGGTGTGGAACTATACTCACTAAACTGTTACCATCAGTTACCTCTGGGGCCTGGGAGAGGAGGGCAGAGTCAGGGAGTGGATTATTAGTTCATCTCTGGATGGCTTCATTTGTTTTAAGATTATATATATATCAGCTTTGTCATGAAAAGTAATAAAAATATTTGGGGAGGGGAGGTGAAGGACTACTTAATTTTTTTAACCTACTGAACAACATCTAATACAGTAAGCATTCAATAAACATTTATAGAACGAGGGAGGAAGAGGCAGGAGGAAGATGAAGTAGGTTATAAATAGATTTCTAAGGGGTAAAAGGATAACTGGATAACTATGAATGGAATGACAATTCACTGAACATTCTATAAATAAACATTGTGAAAGAAGTCAAAAAGATACTTGATAAAGCTGTCAAAAATAACAAAAATGGAAAAAAGTTTTTAAAAAAGTAAAATAAATAGTATACACCAATGAAAAGGATTAAAAACAACATAGTAGTTACCCCCAATAAATACAAAAAAAATTGAAATTTCCTGTCAAAACAAACAGATTTTTCATGTTGGATTTAAAAACTCAGCTAGGTGGTATTCTCTGGAAACATCAAAAACAAAGTAAAAATGAATCAACAAAAGTGATCCTATTCACAATCTCCAAAAAATCATAAAATATTTATTAATATGCCTAATAAGAAATGTGTACAATCTTATGATAAAAGTTATAAAAATACATAAGTAAATGGAAAAATGTTTCATTTTCTTGGATGGGAAGATGAACTGTTGGAAAGATGCCAATTCTCCCTAAAGTAACACTTAAATTCAGTGTAATTCAAGTCATTATTCCAACAGGAGTTTTTAATGAAACCTGATTCTAAAGTACACTCAGAGAAATAAAACATAGATTAGCCAAGAAAAATTGGAACAAAAATCAAGAGGGCTTTATTCTACCCTGTATCAAAATAACTGTTTCCATGAGGAAAGGAGTCTAGTGGAAAGAATCTTTATTGCAGATTTGCACTATCAAAGCAACACTCTGTAAAACTGGAATCCTTCTAAATGTCCATCAAACTGGTTTAACGCATCAAGGTAAATCCAAAGAATAGAACACTATGCAGTAAAACTCTTGAGGCACATAAACATTCATTGCCATTGGAAAGATATTTCTAATAATTATAAAGTAAAAAACAAGATACATAAAAAATGGTAAATTTCTACCTAGAAAAAATATCTAGAAGTGTGTATTAACTATTAACCAGGTTAGTATTTATGGGGGCTGGAATTGTGAGTGGACTGTATTTTATCTTCATTCTCAAATTTTTCATCAACAAAATATAATAACTATAAAATAAAATGAAAAATCATACATAATATATTTTTAAAAAGACACTGAACAATTTTATGTACCTTAAGTACAGCATTAAGGTTCAATCTGATGATAGGATAGCTGAAGCCAGCATATGTAGCCAGAGGCTGGAAAGATGGCAAAAGAGTGAGGGGAGGGAACAGGGAGCTTTGTTTTGCTTACCTGAGTCTTTTGTGAGTAAAGGAGCTGGGTGGTACATGGGTCGCCACTGAGAAAGCAGTTATCAACTAGTAAATCCTTAGAACATTAGAAATGTACCCCCACAATCTTTATTTTAATAGTTCATTAATAAACCTACCATCTGTAAATTTACTGAAACTTCTAAACTATTATACCAGGTGAACAAGCATTATAATTTCGAAATGTAGGCAAAATTATTCAGTCAAATAAATATCTTATGGATTTAAAACTTCTCTACACTGAAATAAAGGAGCATTTCCTTAATCTAAAACTATCTACTTTAACGCTTAATGGTTGCTGCCCCTTTGGTGGTTGTATTTTGGAATTTTATTTTATCTTATTCTATTTTATTTTATTTTATTTTATTTATTTATTTATTCTTAAGACTGAGTCTCAATCTTTTGCCTGGACTAGAGTGCAGTGGCATCATAGCTCACTGCAACCTCCAGTGTTGGGCACAAGTGATCGTCGTGCCTCAGCCTCCTAAGTAGTTGGGACTACAGGCATGAGCCACCACACCCAGCTAATTTTTAAAAAAATTTTTTGTAGAGACAGGGTCAGGCTGATCTGGAACTGCTGGCCTCAAGTGATCCTCCCACCTCCACCTGCCAAAGTACTAAGATTACAGGTGTGAGCTACCACACCTGGCCTGTATTCTAGAATTCCAGGTTTCCCTAAGTTATAATTAAATATATATGTGTATACATATCTATTCCATATCTGCATCTTTTGCCATTGTAGATCTTCACTGTAGAGCTGAGAAGCTCTATATTTCTAGATAGAGAAGTTTTCATTTCTGTTAGCCTATATCCACATATGGATGTGATCCTTTGGTTATAATAGTTTGCCTTCTTGAGACCTTCTCCACTTTCATCACATCTTCGCTATCACATAGCAACCAGGATGAGTTATTTAGGGAAAACCAACTCTCCTTTCCCCACCTTCCAATCTAGGAAAGAGAAGCTCAGCATTGTGTTTCTAAAGCCTGGGATGACTACACACACACACACACACACACACACACACACACACACAAGGGAGAAAGTAAAACATCTTTCTCTTGCAGGATCTTAAGGTGGATTAAAGTGGTGGATCCCTAAAAATTGGAGGGTAAGGGGTTGTGCTTCTGGAGGGGAGATGGAGGATTACTGGAGGGCAGATGGGGGATTACTAACTCTAATATTTAAGGCACAGGGTATAGGGGCTTGAGGGATTTCCGTGCATGGTAGAAAGCTCGCTTCCACTTGCCCAGGCGGGATCTTGCTGCAGAATGCCTGCGGAATGTGCTTCTCAGCCAGGATCTCAGTGGTTAGTTCAGTGCTATCCCATGAGAGGCATCCCTGAGTGCAGGCAAAGCAAAGCACCTAAGCAATGTCAGAGGACCAGGCCTGGGCCCAAGCACTGCATAGCAAAAGAGCTGCAGTAATGACCACAATCTTATGGACTTAGGCCCCACATTTCCTCATTTTTCTCGCACTATAAATGCCTGGAATTTCTATGAGATTTCAAAGGGCCGGGAAGAAGCTCTAATGATGAGCTTTCTTATAGCAGGTGAAGAGATGCTCAGCACAGACAGTTTGTAAACTTTAAAGAAATAAAGCAATAGACGTTCCTTGTACCCTAATGTTGTAGATTCTAACTCAAGTTGACCACAGTGTTCTATATACAATACAGCACTGTTTTACATAAGAGCAAAGTAATGTTTTCCACTTTGTTCCCGATACACTTATAATTGATATCCAGGATTCTTCTGGCTGCTTTTTCTTTAGGAATGCATTGGACTGATATTCTGAACCATGTACTGAGACTCTCATTACCATTTTCTTATTCATAACCTAAAGTTCAGACCGCCCCATCTTATAAGAATGGTTTCACATGAGTTTCTCCTAACACATCACTTTTACACTTGTCAAAAGTGAAGCTCATTTGTTATTTTTCTACCCATTCACACAGCTTCATGAGAACACCTGGCAAATGGGCATTGCATCTTCTAAATTTACTTAAGTTATCATCTAGAAAAAAGTTAGGGACACAAGGACACCTAAGAAATAGTCCCATCATGGTGCTTCCTCAGAGACAGGAATGATCCTGTGGACAAGGGGCAAGGCAGGGCACATGGTGGGCGTAGACATCTGTGACAACATTTTCTTTCCCTCTACTCTGGCACGTGCTTGGGGACAAAGGGTGAAGAAAGAGCAGGTGACAAGTGAGGTTGTACCTCCTTCCAAGAAAGGTGGCATTCAGAAAAACATCACTGTTGACTTGCAAAAACCTCAGATACTGACTAACTCCTTTTATAAAAGTGATCAGTTCATTAAGTAAAAGTTAATTAACATAGAGTTTTGAAGGCAATTATCATGCTTTTTTTTACAACAATGAATACGTCTCGAATGAATCCTATTTGTAAATCCCTGGAAATGAAATAGTCACTTTTGTGTAATCCCCAACGCCAAGCATACTATACTTTAAACAGACATTTCAGACCTATTCCTTGACGATAAAGAAGTCATAAATATTAAAAAGTTATTGGGATTAATAATAGCTATGTGCTTATTATGTGGCGATGCACCTATAAATTCTCTACTCAGATTATCATTTATTCCTCTCTATAATTTTATGCATGGTAGAGAATGTAATTTATCTTCATTGTCTAGATGTGGAAACTAGAGTTCCAAGGGTTAAGTAGCTTCCTCCAGGTCACCCAGACTATAAGAGGCAGGGCTGGGTTACAAAACTTGGCACTCTGGATCCATGCTCTTAACTACCTCCTATAAAGCAGTCGATGCTGGAAGTTAATGAGTAGCACAAAAAACAAGTGTTAGAAGAGCCTCTGAGGTGCTTTTCCTGAGGACTGGGGCAGTCAGAGATGCCTTTGAACTCACAGGCTCTGAAGGAGGGAGAGCATAGAGCATGTATCAGTACTCCTGGCCAGGGGAGATTGTGAGCAAATGCACAGCAGGAGAATGTATTAGTTCATTCAAGGAACCCAGGATAGACTAGGATTTCTGAAGAAAAGAGACCAACTCCCTAACTCTACTAGCCTCTCTCAACTTTCCTCTTGGGAACTTTTCTGATCTGTGGCCACATGCTCTGCAAAGACCTGACTTTTGTTTTCATTCATCTGCTTCCTGAAGTGGTATTAGGTGGCTTGAGGCAACTACAACATGAGACACTTGGTCCAAAATTAGCAGTGTTTTGGCAGAGTAAGTTCAGAACAGGACTAGTGCATTTCTTCTCCCCATCCCTCACCAGAGATATACTACTGACACATTTCTGCTCACATGAATATGGTTCTCACCTCTACAGAATCATCTGGTAGGAGCAAGAGTGCATGAGAGTGCACACAGGCATAGAAGAAGAGGCACTCACAGGGAGATTTGAGCATCAGACCTATTTTCTTTCTTTCTTCAGCAAGAAAAAAATAAAAAATAACATTCTGGTGTTAAGGATATGCAATAGCACACCGCACTGTTAAGGATGCATATTAATTAGGAAACCTTTAAAAACATGCATTCCTTTCATCTAAAGGTGTGGGGTAAAACCTGAGGAGCCCCACGTGGGAGGCAACATGGTATAGGGGAAAGAAACCTTCCAGACTCCTCATTCCTCATAATCACTCACCACATCCCACCTATTTTATTTTACAATGCCTATCCTACTTCTTTTTCACTGCCTCTGCCACTCACTTAGAAGGAGAATGGAAGAACTATGGCAGGGAAGGCAGGCATGTAGATTTTAAGCCATTTAAGCTTGATGAAGAGCTCTACTTAAGTGTGTACAAAACATGAAGTCAAGACAATAACGGTCTTTGAAATGTGCCTCCTTTTTCTTGACCACACCCTCTCCTGCCCAACCCCTAATAAACTGTGTGGTCTTGTACAGGGCAGGTCATGTCTTAAATACCTGATCAGAGTGAAAGAAGCAATGAGCTCCAAGTTTCTTTCTAGTCCTAAAATTCTATGATCCATCTTAGGTTCACCCTTTTATCCTAGGACTGTGAACCAGGTACCAAAAAGGAACCAGAATATTCTGAGACTCTCTCGCCCCTAGAAGCTTATAATCAAGTTGGGAAATAAAACAGATTCATTCTACAGGTATTGACTGAACAACTACTAGTGGTGTCAGGTCTGTGCGTGACGCGGTGCTTGATGCTGGGTGGGGAGAGAGTGGATACAGGACTCCTTTCCTTGTGAATTTTATGGTTTAGTGGGGAAGACACTGAAAAATGAGGATCACAATAAAACTTGATGAATGTTATGAAAGAGCAGAATATCTCAAACAGGGCTAATTGAGGGGGGAGAAATCCCGTGGGATGCTTGTTAAAGATACAGATTCCTGGGCCCTAGCCAAACCTTGGGAATCAAAATCTTCAGAAAAGTGCCCCTTAAATTTTTTAACTAGTGATTTTCATTAGTCAACTATGGAAAACATGGTGATCAAGAATGAGCAGGACACTATGAGAACTCACACCCAAATGAAACAATCAGTAATAGGATAGTCTAAGATAAAGTACATATGGGAGAGTCATATATAACAGTGGTTCAGAGTACAAGCTCTGGAGTCACACTACTGAACTGCACATCTCAGCTTTACCACCAAGAATGGAGATGATAATAATGCTAGGATTGCTTTGAGGATTAAGTGAGTTAATCTTTGCAATACTAACATACAGAGAGTAGCACAATTATAGAACCAGAAGGTAAATCACAAGAGGTTCATAATATGATACATGAGCCTTCTCTATTCTCCCAGCTGGGAGAATGTGATAAATGTAATAAATATAATAATTGCCCAAAGAAAAAAGTCGTTCTGTTTCTTTCATGAAAAGCAAAATAAAGAGAGAGTTGGATAATGAAAAATCAGATATAATCAAAAGGGAAATGTTTGATATAAGAAATGGTACTTATGTTGATACTAAAGGCTAGATATGATTTAAAGAGAGGAAGAGAATGAGAAGAAAAACAGAGAGAAAACTAAAGACATGGGGCAGTTCATAGGCTATACAAGTGTGAGACCTGTAGCTTATCCCTAGTGCTGTCACTAATTAACTATGCATTTTTGATTAAGTTAGTAATTCTCATGGGCCTAAATTTATTTCCCTGTGATATGCGGTTTTGTGAATCATATAGTTGTAGGGTTATTCATCTTCACAGTCCAGTTTAAAGATTCTAAAGGGCACTGCTATATATATTTAACCCACTAGATGGCAATATATGGCTTTGTAACCGATGTCATTTTCATAGACTCTTTTAAGATGTCTAATAATCAAATGAGCATATTTTTAAGGTTCTCCAGAAAACAGATGGGGAGACATTAACTAATTCCTCATACTGAGGTCATTACTGAGATTTATAAAATAAAGAGAAAGCAGATGTTTTAATCCCTTTGATTTAGACCCACAGATGTAAAAGGATCTTTGTGAGGACATTCTAGTTTAACCCTTTACTGCCAGAGAGAGTTATTTCATGACAAAGAAGTAAACACAGAATGATCTGCATGGGGTCCAATGCTGAATTGAATCAATAGAACATCCCAAAGACTCTCACCCTCAGTCAAATATACCAAGTCAATTATTCTTAAACATTTTCATCATAAAGAGCCTACATATCCCACAATACTCCTCCACTAAATAAGAAAAGGAAAAAAGATCTATTTCCTTTTTAGCATGACACATTTTTAAAAAACAGTGTCAAAGTTATTATTTTTTATAATAAGAGTAAACTATTCTTACTTTTAAGTTATGGCTATTCAAAAATTATAAAGAAAAAATTGAAAATCATATCTGAGCAATAACCAATGTTAATATATTTATCAAACTATTTTTGATAGATGGAAAAGAAATATTAATACATATTTTTTTTTCAAATTAAAAATATTTTTAGATCTTTACATCCATGTTAATATTTTATTATATTAATATCACTAGCATTCTATTATTCACAGGTAAGTATTTACAAAATGTACATAGAAAATGTTCTGAGAAAACATACCTTAACTGAAAGGTCTGGTCTTGCCCCACAACACCTTTTCACAAAATTGATAGAGTTGCCCCCATTCAAAGTTGAGTAATGATTGGAGAGGGGCCTATGCAGAGAAAAGGAGGAAGACAACAGAACAGAACCTAACAAATGAGCTGATGAAAAATACATATCAGAAAAATTTTGCCAGGAAGCAAATCAGTTCAGCAAACACTCAGATGTTAACTCAATAACAGTAAAAGAATATATGACCTCTTTGAAACAATACCTCAAAGGGGGAAAAGGAATTCTTTTGAAAATTACATGGGTGACATGGAAAGAAGGCTAGAAAAAAAAGTAAAAAGTAATGCAAAGATCAAAGGTGAAAGTGAGTTGAAAGAAAATGGCAGTTATAAGAAGGAGATACTATATGTGTTTGTAGATACTCTGAGACGGTAATAAATAGAGCAGAAATAAATCTTCAAATAAGTATTAGAAAGAAACTTACCTGGAAATAAGGGAAAAGCTGAATCTTCAAGGTAAAAGTGGACAACATGCCCCATGAAAAGCTGACACAAAATTAATAACAATAAGATACATGTTTATGAAATTACTCAAAGATGAACAAATATAAAAGAGATGTCTCTAAAATAAAGTATCCCTGAAAGGTTTGAAGTAAAAAGGATGCACCAGACAAATGAAAAGAAAAGAAAGAGCATCTCATTTATCAGTCAAGGTTGATTTGAAAGCAAAATAAAATTAAAATGAGACTAAAGAGAGAACTTTCTTAAGTCAAAGGGTATAATTGTAATGAGAGTCTATTATGAATCAAATAAAATCATACAGTAAAAATTGCCACAAAAAAAGCCCAGGAAAGATAGGAAAAAAAGCAATGAGAGTAGATGAATTAAGTTATCTTTCTCAGCCCAACACAGTTAAGTACACACAAAAAAATAAGATGTAAAAGATCTAAATAAAATTATTAATTAGCAGGCCCTTAAACACATCTTAGGAGTCAGTCTATGCCATGGTGTTCTGTTTCAGATGTCACCAATACAAATATTGAGGAATACTTTCAAAATGCAATGTTGAAGGGTGTCTCTGGATATATAAAATTATGTAGCTTTTAAATATCAGAATATGTAATTTATGGCACAACCAAAAGCACTGACTGATAGCTGTACTGTATTTTAATAAAATGTTATAGTATGTTATTAAAACAATCTCAAAACCAATGCAATTATTGCAGACCTCCATGGCAATAAATTATCCTACTTTAAATGACTCTGGCAACAGACAAGGTAGATTCATGAAAGAGATCTTTGTTTTTACTTTGCCTACAGTCATCTAATAAATATTCTAATTCCTTCTATATTATCATACACTGTACTAGAAAAGAAGCTATATTTTTGCTGCATAGTGAAACTGATACTCACGGGAAAAATTGCTTTTGAGCTATAATAGCAGTTATATTCATCCTCAAAGAACAATTTCTACTATGGTTCTAAATCTAAGATCTATATACCATACTTATTACCAGTTTTCTTTCTAATAGCGGCATAAAAGGCCATTTCTCTATGAAATCTAGTGTCAATTTTAGCTGTGCAACAACATCAAAAGCTACAGGTATATCAACATCCACTGCCACCCCACAGCCCTGAAGCCTGGTCCACTATTACCAGACTCTCCTTTGCTATAACTCATGGGCTTCAAGGCAAGATGAGATATCCTCTAAGGTATCAGTGACTTCACGGGTCAGGCTCAGACAGACAAGATGAAAGCAGGAGAAAATCAGTGAAATCTGTTACAGGTAGCAGCAAAGCAGAGCCCCAGAAAAACTTTTCATAAGGATTCAGATAAGAGGGAAATCTGTGGAGACAGACAGTAGATTAGTGGTTGCTTAGGGCTGGGGACAGGGATGGGAAGGGAGGGATAGGGGTCACAGCTAAAGGGTACAAGGTTTCTTTCTGAGGTGATGAAAATATTCTAAAATTGACTAATTTTAGACGTTAGTAATGGCTGCATATATCAGTGAATATACTAAAAACCACTGAATTTCACACTTCAAACAGGTGAATTACATGGTATGTGAATTATATTTTAAAGTTGTTTAAAAATAAAAGAGGTGGGCCAGGCATGGTGGCTCATGCCTGTAATCCTAGCACTCTGGGAGGTAGAGGTGGGAGGATTGCTTGAGGTCAGGAGTTCAAGACCAGCCTGAGCAAGAATGAGATCTCGTCTCTACCAAAAAATAGAAAAAATTAGCCAGGCGTGGTGGGGCACACTGTAGTCCCAGCTACTCAGGAGGAGGAGGCAGGAGGATCGCTTGAGCCCACGAGTTTGAGGTTGCAGTGAGCTATAATGATGCCACTGCACTCTAGCCAGGGCGACAGAGTGAGACTCTGTCTCAAAAAATAAATAAATAAATAAAAATAAATAAAAAATAAAGGAGGTGTGTGTTGTGGGGTTGAGAGGGCAAAGTCAGGTAAGACGTGAGCCAACAAGTCCCAAGCAGAGGAGAGCGTGAGATTCAGCTCAGCAATGCAAGGTGAGGTCTGCCAGGGCTTCACGTAATCGAGATGTGCAAAACAAGGATGCAAATGTGAGAAAAGGAGACACAAATTGTGTGGCTAGGCTGATGCTTTATGACAACAGTTCTCAACCCTGGCTGCACTTAGAATTACCTGTCTGAAGGTGAGTCCCTTTCTGAAGATCTACTGCTCTGTTCCAGAGACTAGTTGATTCTCTAAGGCAAGGGAATGATTCTTACATTATTGGCCTTGGACTGGCAACTTCAGCATCACCTGGAAACTTGTAAGGAATGCAAAATGTCCACACACACCCCCCATTCAACCAGAAACTCAGAGTGTGGCCCAGTAATCTGTTTTAACAAGACCTTCCAGTGATTTGGATGCATGCCTATCTCCTGCTAGGTTAAAAACAAAACAAAACAACAGCAACAAAAATCCACCATAGGCAGGCAGACCATTCTGTACCCAAATACCTTAATGTGGACATAGTATGTGCACCATTCTAGTTCTTTTCTCAGGCCTGGGGATGTCTATCACCAAGCATTTTTTTAACCTTTGTTTTAACCTTTGTTAAGGGAAACAAGACCCAGCTTTTAGCTACACATGAAAAAGTATCAAAATAGATGTTTTAAATATTTGAGGTTTTAACAGAAAAGTATTGCAATTTAAAAACCAAAGTGTCAATTTTTTTCTTATAGCAATATTGTGAGAAATCTTAAGTTCTCTCAGAGATGTAGGATTTCAATTCTAGGGCCTACAGATATTAGATTGGACTTTTCAGACACACAAGATTAAGAGGAGAGAGAGCAGCTGAGGTACCAAAGAGGATGTCAATTCATATTCCGGGGCATGATTTAAGACACCCTTCTTACCTCTCAATGGAACCTCACACTGACCAACATACTATTTGAAAATTAATAAATTGATAAAAAGTAAATGAATTAAAACCAACATACAGAACTAATGAAATGAATGAAAGTTAAAGCAATTTATATAAACATAATTTCCAGATCTCGACTTAAACATGTTAAATAACCAGTATTTTAAAGAAATAAGGCCCACTGTCAGTATAAAGTTTCTCTTTCCTTCTTCATACAAATCCATATTTAAAGAAAATAGGATATGAAATGAGTAAGAAAACAAGTCTATTATGGAATTATATTAATGAGAATTTTACAGAGAATGTGGAAAAGCAATTTGGACAAGAGAAATACAAGTAGCTCCTCAGGTCTTTTGGAAACACATTCATTCAGTCAGTATATCAGTCATTCACTCATTTTACAAATATTACAGAACATCTATGCAGTGAACACTCATTGTTTTTGATTACTCAGCACGTAAATTTTCTTCCTGACAGTTCCTATATTTATTTTGGGGTATTACTTTTTCCCCATTGATTACATGCAATGCAATAGAATTATAATCAAGGACATTGCAATGCCCTGGGCCATGGGGTGGGAATAAGATGCAGGCCAGGTCAGTAGGATGCTTTTTTCCTGAAATTTAATTCTTGGGCAGAGATACAATGAGAGTGATGGGGTGCATCACTTTCTAAAGGTAGTGTTCTCACCAGATTATTGCTATCTAGGACTTTTTCTGTAGTTCTTGTTCCAGAGGCTTCAGGGAAGAAAAAAGGGAAGCTTTAGTTAAAGGGTACAAAGTTTCAATTATACAGGATAAATAAATCCTAGAGATCTACTGTACTGCATAGTGCCTATAGTTAACAATACTATATTGTATACTTAAAAATTTGCTAAGGAGGTAGATCTTACATGCTGTGTTCTTATTATAAAAGAAAAATATAACAAATAAAGAAGGGAGATGAAACATTTGGAGGTGATAAATATGTTTATGGCATAGATTGTGGTAATGGTTTCATGAATGTATACGTATCTCCAAACTCATCAAGTTGTATACAGTATGTACAGCTTTTCATGTAACAATCATACCTCAATAAAGTGGTTTTTAAAAAAAACTCATGCAAGGGCTAAAAGATAAGACCAGATGCTCTCTAAGACTCCCTCCAATTCTGAGTTTTCTATGATTAGAATGAACATTGTCGGCTAGAATTGCAACATCAGTAAGGAAAACTGGCCTGATAATACAGAAGCTAAGTGAGCAAGTGTACCTAGTTGGAGAAATGTATCCTCCCTACCATACCACTTGATACCTTTATTCCCTTTGTTTCTCGTATCTGAATCCCTCCTAGCACTTAGTATAGGAATTTTAGCTTTCAGACTCTCCACACTACCTTTTGCTGACACTACTGTCCTACTCATCTCTGGATCTCAGAGTTCACTTATAATACACCCAAAGTCTGCTATGTTCACATGTATACTATAAATTCTAATTTGGGCACTGGCATGTCTTCTTCTCCTTCCTCCTATGCCCAGAATCGCTGGCAGTAAAAGTACAAAATTTCCACCACCCTAATCTCACCTGTGTTGAGCCACAGTGGCAGGAAAGATATGTCTGTGGACTTATCAGAAGTATCTGGTGACGGTGCACCAGGAACCATCAGGGGTTGTGCAGAAAATCTTAGGTATCCAACTTCCCATTCACCCCCAAATGAATAGCATTTGTCAACCAGGAAAGATATTTGCATGTAAATGACATTTCTAAATTGGCTATTTATAGATTAGAGTCTATTTCGGAGAAGGATAGGAAATCAGACCCTCCACACACACTCTCTTCAGCACACATTTTATATTAAAAGGAAATTAAACAAAAGTTACTATCTAAAGATTATTAAAGATAAAGTGAATAATGCTAAACCAAGTGCAGTATCTAAAGATTAGAAAGGATTTAAAAATAACACCAATTAAAATGATAAAAACAAAAGATCATAATACTAAAGGCTTGTCAGTATCTTATGGAAAATTTTGAATAGCACTATAATTAGAAATAACAAATCAAATTAGAAGTACAGGTCAAAGTAGTCTTTATGATCCTAAAAAAACTACAGATCTACATCACAAGTTACCAGCTTTCTTCACTAGTTTTTTCCAACTCCATATCGATTTACTACCTCTATATACTATTTAGGCTGAACCACATGAAATTACCAATACATGACCATTTTTAACATA
This sequence comes from Daubentonia madagascariensis, assembly GCA_023783475.1. Taxonomy (NCBI): domain Eukaryota; kingdom Metazoa; phylum Chordata; class Mammalia; order Primates; family Daubentoniidae; genus Daubentonia; species Daubentonia madagascariensis. Next base: position 26,485,152 of record JAKFHU010000585.1, read on the forward strand.
TAAAACCACAATTTTATACAGATAAACCTAGTAATAGTCACTAGTAATAGTCACAATATTTAAATATTGTTTTCTGTTACCTAGATGTTTATGAAATGAAATATTGCCAATAAAAATATCCTATTTTAAAATATTTCTAAAACATACAAACCACATATACATATAAAACATATTAAGCATATAAACACATAGTGTGCAATTGGAGAGTAACTTTTAAAGATACCCTGCCTTAATTTGCAAATTCTAATCAGCATATTAAATGTACTTAATAACAATCTTCACTACTCAATAATATTCCCTAGTTAGTAAGTGATTAGGAATAAATACCAATCAATGCCTCTTGGTGGCTCTACAAAATTTGATTATAAAATCAAATTTGATGGTAACTCATCACCTATTATCACCATATGTGACAATAATTTCACCAGCTGCAAATGAACTGTTATCTAAAATTTAAAAGGGTTAATCCATTAAGTACAATCTTATTAAAAAGAATAGAAAACTCATGTCAGGTTCTTTCTGTGTTGTAATAGAACCGTAGCTGATATGTAGAGGAGTTATATGGCAAAGTCAAACTTAGATAATATAAAGAAACCACTTGGTGACGAGGTCATTCCATCCTAGTTTCCTTACACTCTCTTTTCTCATATTCTAGTTTTCTTTGTGAGCAACTGAGTCTTTGTCCAACCCCTTCCTATGCCCCAATCCAGTGAAATTTGAAACCTAAAATCAATGCTCCCTGGCATCCTAAGGACAAGATCAAACTGCACAGGGGAGCCTGTTTCTTTGGAGACCTGCCACTTATCATTTCTCAAGTTAATAAAAACAAAATTGGTTTCTAAGCTAGATAAATCAAAATTTCTCAGGTTGATGAGTCAAAAATTTTTGCTTTCTTAAAAAAATACTCTACAATGGTTTAAGTTTCTCTCCAGATGAAAACTGATTCCGTATCATAAAATAGTGACAGCTGATTGGCTAAATAAGATATGTCATTCTACTTATCAATAGCCCATCACATTTCTCCTTAAAATGTACTTGTGTTATCTTTAGCAAGAAAATATGCTTTTTTGTCTTTATAATTTCAGACAGAGGAATTTTCTTTGAATTTTAGTTACTTTATTATAATTTTGGCTCTTTTAGCATAATTTTAGCTCCTTTAGCCTAATTTACTCATCCCCTTCCCATCCATCCCTTCTCTTATGACTCTCTTTCACAAAATGGCTAGGCAATTGCCTCAAACAGAAGTAAACACCTAGAGGGCAAACCAGAGAGCAAAAACACGGGAAATGAGGCAACCCAAGCAAGTGCTCGTATTATAAAAACCTTCTTTTCTCCAAAATGGCCACAAAGAGACTGTTCTTTCAGGCCAAACCACTGTATATCCATCAACAATACTGACTTATTGAAGGCAAGGGCAGTAAGAAAAATGTTCTACTTTTAATTAGTTGAAAAAAAAAATTGGATGGGTTTCACTTTGGCCTAGACTAATATCATGAACTGGGCCATAAGTATCAGTTTTTACACATGCAAATCAATAGAATTTATAATCTATCCTTCGCCAAGAGACTGAAACCAAATTCATGCTGTCAAAGAAATCTCATTCCCTGAAGCAGGTAAAGAACAAAGGCAGACTCACAGTTGGTGATGTCCCCTTGAAGCTGCAGAAGCTGAGGAACTGGCATCGTGAGGATAACAAGCTCAAACTGCTCAGGGGAGCCTGTTTCTCTGGAGACTTCCCATTTGTCATTTCTCAGGTTGATCTGGGTCACACACTGTCTGAAGTAGACTTCTGCACCTGCTCCAAGAGTAAAATCATGTTCCCATTATCAGGATTTTCTATATGAAAAGAGGATCCTAAAGAGGATGTGCATAGTCACAAATGGATCCAGTCAAGTAAACACGGCGATGAAGTTTATCTTTCTACAGTCCCCTGGTTCTCCTTCTTTACTTACTTTCTAATTTAGTGGGAATTCATCCTCCTCTGGCACCCTGGACCTCCCTATCAAAGCCTGCTCTGGAGAAAAAAAGACTACTATAATTAATAATAATAATAAAAACAATAACCATAGCTACCTTTCATTAAGCATCTACTATATGCTGACCACTTGATACACATTATATTAATACCAATTTATTTCACAGATAAGAACACAGATTGAGCAAGGTCATGCCATGATTTAAAATTACATCCATCTGACTCTAAAGCTCATCCTCTTTGCAGAGCAAGTATACATTTCAGTAAAGATGTTAGCAATTAATTCTTTCTAGTAATAGTGAGAAGAGCAATATTCCCTATTAAAGGAATTAATATTCTTTATTAAAGGATCTGTAAGAGGTCTCTGTAAGAGAAATGCGAGTTCTTATCAACAGATCAATTACCTTCATTGAGAACAGTAAGAATTTAGAGAAACATAATCTAGAGTACCCTCCCATCACATTTTCCTTCTTGGCACTTAACACAAGGGTATTTTAATAATTATTTGCCTAATTATTTGTTTAACATTGTCTTCTCTTTTAATCTGTAAGTCCCACGAGCCACAAATTATGCCTGTTTTGTTTCCACGTATAGCATATAGCATATATGGCATGGAACTTGGCACATACTAGGTATTTAATAAATATTTGTTTAAAAGAATGAATTACGAACTATAAACTGAAAGATAAGAATGTACAATTGGGTCCTTAAGTCTCCTTGATACACTAGTACTCACCTCACAGTCCAGCTTTTGGAAAATTTTTATTTAAAAACAAATTCAATTTTATTCAGCCTCATGTAATCAAGAGAAATGAAGATGGAATAAGAAACAAAAAATCACATTGAAAGATCCTGTTCATCATTACGTGGGACATCCCAAGTTCCTAGTCACAAAATCCAGCAAAGTCCAACCTCGTCTACCAGGCTTCCTTCCTGTAGCCGCTCCAGCTCATCGCGATCCTTCCTGTCCATAACGTCCTTCAGCCGTCACTGCCTTTACCACTCATTTTGACATTGATTCAAAATATCTGCATGCTTTCGTTATATCTTATCTATCCAATAACACTCTAGGCTCCTCCATGTCAGGTCTTCAGATCTCTTATACCTTTACCTCTTTCATTGTCCCTTGAATAAGCCTACACTACAGTAAGCATTCAAATTTTTTTAAGTCAAACGCAAATGATTTAAAGAAAGAACATGGTAACTAACTAGGCCAAGAGATCAATCTGTTTGAGGCAGTGAGAAACATTCTGTTCAAAGTTTAAAGCAAGGGCTTGTATACAGAGCTCCAACTTGCCTGAGGGCTTTTCTAAGGCCCCTGCTTGGGGAAGGTGCAGATATCTGCACTTTCAACACACATCCACCATCTCCTGTACTCCAACCAGAGCAGCTCTGCTTCACCCTGTTTTATTTATTTAGGATGTCTCACCCCACTTGCCTCACTTGGTCCATGGCCCTGTCCCAGACCTCAACTAAGACAACCAATTCTATATATTTTATTTGTTTATGTTTTCACATATTATTCATTTGAAAAGAGCAATATGTTGTTATTGTAAGTGGTGTGTGATTGTGTTTAAGGGAACTGAAGTCCACTGGCCTAGAAAATTCTCCATGCCCCAGATGCATGTTTTGGAATTGTATCCTAATGGCCACAAGGTGTTTTGCAAGGTGTATGTCAATGGTTCTCTAAGTGTGGACCCCAGACCAGTAGCACCAGCAGCACCTAGGAACTAGAAAGGCTTTATAAAGACATATATTTATAACCATTTATTTTGTTTGTTACAAAGTAAAGATACTATGCTAGAAAGAATAAGCTAACATTTTTAAGGGATCTCTTAACAGATTTCTCTGAAATTAAAAGCTTAATAATGTGAAAGATTAAAATATTTCTCTGAAATTAAAACATAGAAATGCAAATTCTTAGGCCCCAACCATACTGAATCATAAACTCTAGGAATTAGGCCCAGCAATCCGTGTTTAACAAGCCCCCTAAACTTGTTACGATGCACACTCAAGTGTGAGAACCACTGGGGTAGACAGGCCCTAACTATGTCACAAAATGGACTTATTGTTGATTTATATATTATAATGACATTTTTCCTGCTATTTTTCTGTATTTTCCAAGTTTTCTATAAAGAGAATATAATTCTTTATTAAAAAGTTACTTTTTGAAATAAATAATAGTAATGTTTTACGTAATGAGAAAATCTACAGAATTCATTATCTCAAGAGGCTTTAAAAATTGAAAATATGAATATGTTTTTACAAAGAATTGGTTAAATTAGAACTGATAGTCATCTAATATATATAAACTATATATAGAAACTGTTTAGATATATTAGAAATTTATATCACTATACCTACTATGTACAAGCTACTACTAGGTTCTGTGTGAGCTGAAAAGCATTAAAAATGATCTCTTCTCCCAAAACCTTCCAAAGCAAAATTGGAAGATAAAACATATATATTCCCCTAAACACATATAAAATAAGGAGGTAGATGCGAAATAGTCAATGAATGTTCATTCCTCTGCCAGAACATCAGATCCATGAGGGCAGGGACTTTGGTTCTTGTATCATGGGTACCTAAAACAGTGTCTGGCATATAGTAAGCACTCAATAAATATTTACTGAATAAAAGGATATATGTACGTATGTACGCATATATAGGGGCAAAGGGAAAACTTCCCCTTTGCCCTCTAAAGGTTTGCTGAAAATCAACTGACAAAAGGCAGATTAAGGCATACTAATTTATTTGATCATAGTTTTATGTGACATGAGAGCCTTCAGAATGAAGACCCAAAGATATAGGGGCAACTGTCCATTTTTATGCTTAGGTTCAACAAAGTATGGACAGCTATGTAGAAATATGATTGTACAAAAAGTATATGATCTAATGTTAATTGATTGGGGAAACTCAGCAGGTAGGTCACATAATTTCTTCACCACCAGTTTTTACAAGGGAGGGGGGGAAGTTAAAGTAATATTTTTAGGTTTTATGGCTGGCTTTGGGGAAAAGAGGTTCTGGTTTCTACTATGTGCCTTGGGGAAAAGGGATTCTAGTTTCTATGGCTAGCCTCTAGGGAGAATGAGAGGTCAGAGACAGGACAGGGGAAGGTCAGAGAGAGTTGCTTCTGAGGCCTTCATTTTGGAGTATCATTTTCTAAGCCCCTATATATGCATACATGGATATATAATACAGTTAGTAAGTACTTGAGGATTTCAGTAAGTATACACATCAAACTTGGGTCAAGTTAAAATCATGATGGAAATGAGATTTTTAAAAGTGATATGGTGGCACTATATGAAGTTAATGAGGCATGTAGCTCAATAGACAGATATGCATAAACCTTTTTCTGGAAGCATACACTGGAAACTGTTATCAGTGATTATTTTGGGGGAAGAAACACTAGCTATTGAGTGGCAAATAGAAGAACATCTACTTCTTATAACTTTCTATATAGTGTTAATATTTAATTATGCATATAACTTTTATTTTAAAATGCTAATTTTAAAAGAGGGCATAGAAAATCTTAGTCCTACCTGATTCTTTCAAGTAATGCTTAATAATTGAAGAAACTCCTCGCGGTGCCACAAAGTTACAGTCTCCTTCTTTCATCACCATTCCTTCAATAGGAGAGGTGAGGGGTTTCAAAATGCCGTGAGCAAGCAGTTCATCATAAAAGCTTAAATAAAATAAATCAATATATATACAATGTAAGTAAATACCATGATTAGCTCTAAAATACCATATTCTCTTCCAAAAATTCTCAGAGACTATAATTCTAAATAACTAGAAATCTTCATATGATCAACTCAATGTATATTTTGTGTTAAATAAAACTTATAATTCAGGTGAAGAACAGAAACGTTTTGAGAATCCACAGATCTTTTGCTGGCATTAGCCAAAGTCCTATTTCTCCATATTTCAAAATTAAGATCAATGAAAACAAACAGACATGTATTTAGCACATCAATTTTAAATTTGGTTAAGAAGACTGACTCCCATTGCAGCTATTTATTTGCCCTCTTCCTCAACACCAACATCGTAATTGACATATATTGAGCCCTTACTATGTTCCATATATCATCTCATCTAATCTTCTCAACAACTCTATGAGGTAGATGTTATAGTTTCCTACTTAGGTTTACCCCTACCGCTAACATCATCAACAAGGCTAATATCATAATAATTTCACTATGCTACGGGAGGCAAAGTTTAACCACGTTAAATATTGATGATTTGTATCTTTTTACATCATACAGCTACTAAGATTGATTCCATTGCTTGCAACTAACTCACCTTTGGTGTTTTTTGGCATAATGAGGAGTGCAGGTGATGTACTGAGCACCCAAGTCAGCTGTGCACTGTGAGTTGTGAGGACTGCTGGCTGTGCTCATTCTTCCCCCTTGAATTAATTAATCCACAGGGAAATGTCTTAGTGCCTTAAAATGAGCCTTTGCAATTAATGCAATTCACCCCAGGTTACCTCAAATGGATTACTTTTAAAATATACCAACAAACATTATTACAAACATTATTTTTTAAGTTGAAGTCTTTGTCATCTAACATTGTCATCGGTAGTTAACGGAGACAATGTGACACTGATTGTGAAATTAAAAAAAAAAGGAGTAATGAATAATGCAGCAGTGTCCAGCACTGTTACTATGCACATATTTAGTAAAATAAATGAATGGATAAAATAACAAAATGATGAATGAAATGTCAGAATGAATGAATAAACTAACGTTCTTTCATTCATGCAGTCAAGTTTCATCAGAATGACAGGATTTTGTAAACTAGATCTTCAGAAAGTCTTGGTCTATGAGAACTTTGGGATCCTCATAATTTAGAGAAAGCTCCAAAGGCACAGACGGACCACGACAAAAATCCATTTATTAGGGACAGAGGTAGGCCTAAGCGTTGCAAACTTGGGTCAGGCCCTCGCCCCCTGCGCTAGCTGCGGCCTCCCGCGGAAGAGCCCGCGGTGCCCCGGCCCCGCCCCCAGCACAGCCGGGCCGCCTCAGCCTCGCTCTTCTGGGGCCTGTTCCCGGGCCGCGGCCGTCTCCGGTCACGTGAGGAGGTGCGCAGTGCGCATGAGCCGCTCAGGAGGTGGATTTGTCTGCTGAGGCTTAAACGCGGGAGACGGCCCGCGCCACCTACCAAGCCGCGGTCGGCCGCTGGACAACCCACCTGCGTCTCCAGCCTTGTCCCACACCGTGAGGAACAACGGGCCGGACGTCTCCTTCCTCAGCAGCGCGGCGCACAGGCTTCCTGTCAGGCCGGCGCCCACGATCAGCACCCGCGCCATGGCGGGAGGGCGCCGCGATGAGCACGCACAGCCTCTCTGCGGCCGGGCCGCCGGCCTTGGGTGTGCGAACAGCGGCCGAACCCGCGCTGGGCTCCCTGGGCTCCGCGCGCCCGCCCCGCCCCGAGCCCTGGGCGGTCCCGCCCGCGGGCCTGCAGGGGGCGGTCGGGAGGCGGCCGGAGCCCAGCGGCCCGTAGGCCCTGAAGACCAGCAAACTCCGGGCTTGGAGAACCTGGCTTTCCCTCGCTTTGAGGGCCGGGACCTGGCTTCTGAGACTCCGGCGCCACCAGATAATTTCTAAACTCCGGCCTGCCCCTCGCCCAGAAAACCTGGAAATCGTGTAGGTTGTAGGGAGAACCCGCTTCGCCACAGGGCTGGTGTTGAATACAGCAGAGCACCAGCCTAACCTGACTACTAGGTTACCTGCCTATGCCTGTTGGGATCTTTGCTGTTGTAATATTCTGGGTTGGAAAGTGGGACGGAGAAGGGATATACCGGTGATGCTAGGGCAAGCCTTCCTCTGATACTTGAATGGCTACTATTAGCATAATAGAAAAATCGTTTGGAATCTGGATATATTTAAGGGATGTAAAGACTAATAAGAAGGATTCATGCCATTACCACTATTTTTTTTCCCCTCCTACCATTGGCCTGGAAGTTCTCAATGAAACAACAAAAATCAATGAGAAGTCTGAACTATTAAAGAATCAAGTTGCACTTATTTGCAGATAAATTATTGCCTGGAAAACTCTAGAGAAACCGAGTAACTATCAGAATTAATTAGAAAGTTGACAAATGGTAGCCAGTTATAATGAAAACATCTAAAAATTGCAAGTTTTACTTTATGTACTTATAAAAAAATCACCATGTGTCAAATTGGTGATGAATTAATATTACATATATCTAATAAAAAAACTAGAAGAAAATGTAGATGAGCATATATATCCTAAGAAGACATTTTAAGCATAAAAATACAAGATATGTTTGAATAGAAAAACATTGAAAACATAAGCATTTACAACTTGTACGTTACAAAATACACAAGACAAAATTTACAAATATCGAACAAGTTTTTGTAACACGTATGAAAAATGGACGTTTATATTAAGACAAAGACAAATGACAAAAGCCAAAATGAAAATGTGTATAAACCATGATTGTGGCTCTGACACGGGCAGAACAGGGGCAATGTGTATGGCCAAAGTGTTGTACCCCCATGATATTCTGAAATTAAAAAAATAAATTAAAAAAAATAATAAAATAAAACAAAATGTGAAAAAAAACAAAACAAACACAAAAAAAGAAAATGTGTATAAATGAATACAATTCTAGAATGAAAAGAAATAAGTACAATAAGCATGTTTAACTTTCCTATATTTAAATACAAATTAAAATGTACCATTTTTCATTTGTTAGGAATTACTTTTTAGAATACTAAAATGTCTACATTTGCAAGGATACAGTAAATTACTCACTGATATATTACTGAGGAGTGTAATGGCCAAATTTTCTAGAGTACAAGTTGGTTATCAAAAGCCTTAAAACCATGCCCTTTAAATCAGACATTTATCTTGGGAAAATAATGTGCAGATATACGTTAAAGTTTATGTATAAATTCATTTAATTCAATGTTATTAGAAACACTGAAATACATAATTATTAGAAGATTGATTAGGTTGTGGCTATCCATACATCTATATAAAGCTACTAAAGAATGTGGTTACATAAGGATGTATGGGAAATGACTTACTATAAAATGCTGAAAAACACAGGCTATAAAACAGTGTAATTCCAGACTTTCATAGATACACACACAAATGTATATGTAGTATTACAGAAACATGAGAGGAAGAAGGTGTACTTATGTTTTTTCTATTAATTTCAAATTTTTTGTAAAGACCATATATTTATAACTATTATTTTGTGAGCTACAAAGTAAACCTAATACGCTAGAAAGAATAAGCTAATATTCTTAAGAGAGTTCTCTTAAGAGAAAGGTTTCTTTCTCTTAAGGCAGTTCTCTGAAATTAAAAGCTTAACTAATGTGATTCACAGCCATAGAAATGCCTCAAAATTGCAAAATTGTCTAGCTGGAAATGACATTTGAGGTCATCTATTTCAACTGCACTCTGCCACCACCGTTTTACATGTTAATACAGATTTGTAAGTTTAAGTGAGTTTGCCCAAGGTTACACACAATCTCAACAATGAGGCCAGGACAAGTCTTCATGGTCTTCTGAGTCTGCTCTCCTGCTCTTTTCCATCATCTCCTCCTTCCTGATTTCTGTTAATAGTCAGATCATCTTGGGTAACCAGGCTTGAAACTTCATGATCATCTTCTATACCTTCTCTTTCCTCATCCTTGAAATCTATCAGTCTTCTGGTCTTTTTGACCATTTCCCCATTGTCTCTTAAATCCGATCACATCAGATTGCACAAGAGAAAAGGTGTTCAAATTACACATTCACCAAGCAATGTAGTAAAGCACCTGGGAACTTTTTTTTTCACTGCATTCTGCTAACTTTGGACATTTAGTATTTTGAAAAGTAATTGCCAACAGATTAATAATTCATTACTGGATTTCAAGCAATCATTATTTCTTACCTGAATTATTACAGTAGCTTTCTAACTAGTCTTCCTACTCCCCAGTTTCTGCTCTGCACCCAGCTTCTAGATCAGTCACTACCATCTTCAGAAACTCTGTAGCTTTCAGTTTCATACAGAATTAAGTTCCATTGCATTAACTTGGCATAAAAAGTATTCAGTGATATTTCCCCAATTTGTGTTTATATCTTATGTAGGTGTCTTCATATGTCCTGTACTATAGCTAAACTGAATTACCTTCTGCTCCCTGAATACATCCTCAGATTTTCCACTCACCTGTGGCAGAGGAAAACTTTTGCTTATGCTGTTCTCTGAGTAAAAAGCATACTTTTTTGACTTGTGTTTCCTGTAGTTATAGATTTGCATTAATCGTCCACTCTCTTTTTTCTTATGATCAACAGTATGCTCTTTCAAATCAGTTATCCAGAATTTGGGATTATTATGGCCATCGAATAGAGGTAGTCATGGTGGTTTGTGATTTCTCATCCCTCTCCCTGACCTCCAGCCTCCAGAATTGGTTACATCTTATGTCAGTTACAACCCCAGGGTGGTAGGTCCACTGTTGGCTACGGGTACTAATGCATCTTTCTGGAATGACTAGATGACCTAGAGAGAAGTAAGATTGTGAAATAGCTGGCACAACTTTCTGTTCTTTTTTTTATTATTATTTCAGAATATTAAGGGAGTACACATGTTTTTGATACATGGCTTGAGTCAGGGCTGTGAATGTGTCCATCACCTGAATAGTGTTCATTGTACCCGTTAGGTGGTTTTTGCCCCTCCTCTCATTCCCCCTCCCCCTGCTTGATTTCCTATGACTTTTACTTCCCTCTGTACACTTCGGTGCCCATCGGTTAGTTCCAAGTTACTAGAGAGTACCTGTGGTGTTTGTTTTTCTTGAGATACTTCACTTAGGACAATGGTCTCCAGTTCCTCCCAAATTGCTGCAGAAGGCATTAATTCATCCTTTTTATGGCTGAGTAGTACTCCATGGTAAACATATACCACATTTTCTGTTCTAATATTTACTCTTCCTAGTCACAACCTTTTCCCTGGATTTCTTTCCTACTGGTCTTTGCAAGGCTGGCTCCTTGAATGACTTCATTCAAATCCAGCTTAAAAGTCACCTAAAAGAGGCTTTCTCTAAGCACTTGGCCTAAAATAGTCACCCAGTGACTATTCCATAAACCTGTTTTATTTTTTTTTTCATACCACTAAATCATTTTTAGAAGTTATTTTGCTTTTTTACCTACTTACTTACTTATTGTTTATTTATTGTCTTTCCCCTACTAGAATTTAAGCACCAAGAGGGTAGAAACTTTGTCATATTCAATACAGTATCCCTGGCAACTAGAATCAAAGTCAGAATTCTCAGAGACTATGAGGGTTCAGTAACTATTTGCTTAGAAGATATACAAGACTTTGAGGATAATACCTTTAAAGCAAGATAGGCTGGATGGTAATTCAGTTGGATGATTTCAATATTAAATATCCTTTCCCAGAGAGTACTTTTCTTAAGGTATAACATGACTGTAATAATATGAAAATATGTCCATCAGCAAATGGTATTCTTTTCATGAATAATTATGGACATAAAATTTCTGTGGTATTTATTTAGATTTAGATTATTTAGATTACATTGAATATATTTAAAGAAGCAATGAACCTTTTATTTTACAATGTTAATATTTACAATATACCAGGAATTATATCTATTGTAAGTAAAATCATGATGGAAAATTTTAGATGTCAACTTAAATGTATGAGGAGATACCTAATTTAAGAAAAACTCTTTTGGGAGTTCTATAAGCAAAAATGTTTAGATGGCATTGGATAAAGAACTTTTAATGTCCTGTACAGTATATCTAGTCATCCAATCTAGGAATAAAATGTAATGGTTTCCTAGATTTCCCCTTTATAGCCAAGTATTGTGGTGTTTCACATCTGCCACCTTTCTTGTCTGTCATCTCCTGGCTACCCAGTCCAAGGCCAAGCTTTTATTATTTTTTACTTAAGGTATTATTGTAGCCTCCTGATGGTTTCCCAAATCAACTCATTCCCCTCCAATACACTGTGCTAGATAAAATTCTCATAGAACAACTCCAATCTGGTCTACTTCATATCCAAAAACTTTGAGTGGCTTTTTTTTGCCTAACAAATGAAATATAAATTCTTCAGTCAGATAACAAGACCCTGCATTAGGGTTCAGTACAAATATACGATGACTTTGCTAAACTCCCTGTATAATGTCTGTTTTGCCACCTGTTTCCTCTTCCCTCTTCCTAGAATACCCTCCCTTGTATTTGTGCTAGTTCAAATATCATAGATCCACTTCCAAAATCTCTTCTTGATGATGAGGAAATGCTATATTTTGTACTGTGAACTCCCATAATGTTTTGTTTTGGGTTTGTTTTTGTTTTCTGCAGCACATATTCTAGTTTACATTAGAGTGATTTATGTATTTATAATATCTTTTCCTTATCAGACTATAAAATATTGTGTATAATTATAATTGTTTATTGCTTTTTGTTTTCTTCAATGCCTAAGCATAGTTCTTGTACAAGATAGGTGTTCAGTAACTACATCTTCAAACTGAGTTAAGTTCCTTTACTGAAGTGGCACTTATGTGTTGTAGATAAAGGAGTAGTCACTTAACTTTAGATGTTAGAAATTGGCATTCTGTTGTAAACATTTACCAGAAGTAACTTGTCACTTCTGCTTAGAGGTGGGCCACACCAATGAGGCGAAAACTTTCCCCAAATTAAATTTAGAATCTCTTTAACCATAGAGCAAACACTGGGTTCAATAATAATAATCCTAATTATAAAAGCAACATTTTATTTAATAGTATTTTCCAGGAACAATTCTAAGCACTTTACTTATATATATTAACTCTTAAAACCCAAGAGTAGACCAATTATTGTCAGAAATCAGGTTCGTATAAATGATGCTAAAATGTCTGTGTCTGACTATCAATATTTACATGCGTTATATCCAGTAACCCCAACAGGTCTATTCCTTTAGCTATGGAGTTACAAATTTCAGGGAAGGAAATATGTTTGATAGTAAACATTTAGTCCAGCTTCTTCATTTTGTAGATGAACAAAATAAAGTCCAAAACTGCAAGCTTCCTTAAAAATTTAGTAGTAGATTAAATCTCAAATATACTAGCTTTTTCAATCTATTCTATACCCCCAGGGATGTTTGCAGGTTTGTATTTTCAAGGGTTTTTAAATTCTAGTGAGATCATCAATGGTGGTTTTATTTACACCTTCTCCTTTTTTGAACATTGTACCTTACATAATTTCAAACTGACAGAAAGATTAAATGACTAATACAAAGACTTCCTATGTACTTTTTACAGAGTCACCAATTATATAAATTTTTCACCATTTGCTCTTATTCACTGTACAGATGTGTGGAGTTGTTTTTTTTTTCTGTACTATTTGAGAATAATTTACCCCTAAATATTTTATTGTGCGTTTCCTAAGAACAAGGGCATTTTCTTACATAACCACAGTATAATTATCAGGAAACTTAACATTGATATAATGCTTTTATCTAATTCGCAGCTCATATTAAAATTTTATTAATAATTCCAATAATGTTATTCATAGCCATTTTCTGTTTCCTAGGTGAAGGTAACACATTGAGCTTAATTATGTCTTTTTTTTTTTTAATTTATTTTTTTAATTTCAGAATATCATGGGGGTACAACATTTTGGCCATACACATTGCCCCTGTTCTGCCCGTGTCAGAGCCACAATCGTGGTCGTCTCCCAAACTGTGCTCCCCACATCCATTCAGTGAGAGTTTTTCCCATCCCTTCCACCCCCCTCCCGCCCGCCCGCCTTCTGATGAATGTTATTGCCCTGTGTGATGTAAGTGTTCATCAGTTAGTACCAGTTTGATGGTGAGTACCAGTGATGCTTGTTTTTCCAATCCTGTGACACTTCGCTTCGAAGAATGGGTTCTAGCTCCAACCAGGATAATACCAGATGTGTTAATTCACTGTTGTTCCTTATTGCTGAGTAATACTCCATGGTATACATATACCACATTTTATTGATCCACTCGTGTATTGATGGGCACCTGGGTTGTTTCCACAACTTTGCAGTTGTGAATTGTGCTGCTATGAACAGTCGAGAGCAGATCTCTTTATTATAAAATGTCTTTTTTTCTTTTGGATAAATACCCAGTAGTGGGATTGCTGGGTCAAATGGTAATTCTACTTTTAATTCTTTGAGGTATCTCCATATTCTTTTCCATAGAGGTTGTACTAATTTGCAGTCCCACCAGCAGTGTATGAGTGTTCCTACCTGTCCACATCCCCGCCAACATTTGTTATTTGGGGATTTTTTGATATGAGCCAATCTCCCTGGAGTTAAGTGATATCTCATTGTGGTTTTGATTTGCATTTCCCTGATGATTAGAGAAGTTGAGCACTTTTTTATATGTTTGCTGGCCATCATTCTGTCTTCTTTGGAAAAGTTTTTGTTCATGTCCTTTGCCCATTTTTTAATAGGGTTGTTTGATTTTTTCTTGTTGATTTTCCTAAGTTCTGTATAGATTCTGGTTATAAGCCCTTTATCAGAGGTGTAGCATGCAAATATTTTCTCCCATTCTGTAGGTTGTCTGTTCACTCTAGTGATAGTTTCCTTGGCTGTGCAGAAGCTTTTCAATTTGATCAGGTCCCATGTATTTATTTTTGTTGCTGCTGTGATTGCTTTGGGGGTCTTCTTCATAAATTCTTTGCCTAGGCCAATGTCCATAAGAGTTTTTCCAACGTTTTCTTCGAGAATTCTTATGGTTTCATGTCTTAGGTTTAGATCTGTTATCCATCGTGAATTGATTTTTGTGAGAGGTGAGAGGTGTGGGTCCACTTTCAGTCTTCTACATATGGCCATCCAATTTTCCCAGCACCATTTGTTGAATAGGGAATCTTTTCCCCAGTGTACGTTTTTCTGGAATTTGTCAAAGATCAGGTGACTGTATGAGGTTGGTTTTATATTTGGGTTCCCAGTCCTGTTCCATTGGTCTACGTGTCTGTTCTTGTGCCAATACCATGCAGTTTTGGTTACTATAGCCTTGTAGTATAGTTTGAAGTCTGGTAGACAGATGCCTCCCAATTTGTTCTTTTTGCTTAAGATTGCTTTGGCTAGATGGGGTCTTCTCTGGTTCCACACGAAGCGTAGAATTATTTTTTCTAGATCGGCAAAAAATGATGTTGGTATTTTGATAGGGATTGCATTGATTCTGTAAATTAATTTAGGTAGCAAAGCCATTTTTACTATGTTGACTCTGCCTATCCAAGAGCATGGTAAGGCTTTCCATCTATTTACATCCTCTGCAATTTCCTTTCTCAGTGTTTCATAATTTTCTCTATATAGGTCTTTGACCTCCTTATTTAGATATATTCCTAAATATTTAATTTTCTTTGTTGCTATTGCAAAAGGTATAGCATCTTTAATTTGTTTCTCAGCTTGATTGTTATTAGTATATATGAAGGCTATGGATTTGTGTGTATTAATTTTGTATCCTGAGACTTTGCTGAATTCATTTATCAATTCCAGTAATCTCTTGGTTGAATCCTTGGGGTTTTCTATGTATAATATCATATCGTCTGCGAATAGTGAAAGTTTGACCTCTTCTGCCCCTATTTGGACGCCCCTGATTCCTCTGTCTTGTCTAATTGCTGTGGCCAGGACTTCCAGCACTATGTTGAAAAGAAGTGAAGATAGTGGACATCCTTGTCTGGTGCCAGTTTTAAGGGGGAATGCCTTCAATTTTTCCCCATTCAGTATGATATTGGCTGTGGGTTTATCGTATATGGCTTTAATAGTTTCTAGGAATGAGCCATCTATGCCTATATTGTTAAGAGTTCTTATCATAAAAGGGTGTTGGATTTTGTCAAAAGCCTTTTCTGCATCTATTGAAAGGATCATATAATCTTTGTTCTTGCTTTTATTTATATGGTGAATTACATATATAGATTTGCGTATGTTGAACCATCCCTGCATCTCGGGAATGAAGCCCACCTGATCATGATGGATTATTTTTTTGATGTACATTTGAATTCGGTTTGCAAGGATTTTATTGAGAATTTTTGCATCTATATTCATAAGGGATATTGGTCTGTAGTTTTCTTTGGCTTTGGTATCAAGGTGATATTGGCTTCGTAGAATGAGTTTGGGAGGATTCCATCCTTCTGGATATTTTCAAATAATTTCTGCAGTATAGGCACCAGTTCTTCTTTGTAGGCTTGGTAGAATTCAGGTGTGAACCCATCTGGTCCGGGACTTTTTTTTGTGGGTAGATTTTTAATTACTACTTCAATTTCGGTGCTTGATATTGGTCTGTTTAGAAATTCAGTTTCTTCCTGGTTGAGCCTAGGGAGGTAGTGTGTTTCTAAGAATTTGTCCATTTCCTCCACGTTTTCGTGTTTGTGGGCATAGAGATTTTTGTAGTATTCAAAGATGATGTTTTGTATTTCCATGGTATCAGTTGTGACTTCTCCTCTCTCATTTCTAATTGAGCTTATTAGAGTCCTTTCCTTTCTGCTTCTGGTCAATCTGGCAAGTGGCCTGTCTATTTTGTTTATCTTTTCAAAGAACCAGCTTTTCGTTTCATTGATCTTCTGTATTGTTCTTTTGTTCTCGATTTCATTTAATTCTGCTCTAATTTTGGTTATTTCTTTTCTTCTGCTGGTTTTAGGATTGCTTTGCTCTTCCTTTTCCATTTCCTTAAGATGATTCATTAGTTTACTGATTTGTGACTTTTCTGTCTTTTGGATGTGGGAATTTAGGGCGATAAGTTTTCCTCTCAGGACTGCTTTTGCTGTATCCCACAGATTTTGATAACTTGTGTCCCCATTATCGTTTAGTTCGAAGAATCTTTTGATTTCATTTTGACCCAATAATCATTCATCAATAGATTGTTTAGTTTCCAAGTTTTTGGAGGAAGATGTGAGTTTCTGTTGGAATTGATATCTAATTTTATTCCGCTGTGGTCTGAAAAGATACATGGTATGATTTCTATTTTTTTGAATTTGTTTAGATCTGTTTTGTGGCCTAGGATGTGGTCAATTTTAGAGAAAGTTCCATGAGCTGATGAGAAGAATGTATATTCAGTGTTATTTGGGTGGAGTGTTCTGTAGATATCTGTTAGGCCCAAATGTTCTAGAGTCCTGTTTAGGTCTTTTATTTCTCTATTTAATTTTTGTTTGGAGGATCTGTCCAGTTCCGTCAGTGGGGTGTTGAAGTCCCCTGCAATTATGGCATTCCTGCTTATTATGTTGTCTAGATCTAGCAGCATTTGCTTTATGTACCTGGGTGCTCCTGTGTTGGGTGCATAAATGTTTAGGATTGTTAAATCCTCTTGTGAAATTTTTCCCTTCACCACTATATAGTGTCCATTTTTGTCCTTCTTTACTTTTATTGCTTTAAAGTTTATGTCATCTGAAATGAGGATGGCTACTCCAGATTTCTTTTGGTTTCCATTAGCCTGAAAAATTGTATTCCATCCTTTCACCTTGAGTCTGAATGCGTCTTTGTGTGTAAGGTGTGTTTCCTGAAGACAACAGATACTTGGTTTGTATTTTTTAATCCACTCAGCCAGCCTATGTCTCTTCAATGGGCAGTTCAAGCCATTTACATTTATTGAGAGAATTGATTTTTGGGGTAAATTTCTGATTATTCTGTTGGGTGGTATCTTTTGTTTTACCTCTTGCGTCATTGTGGAATCTGGTTTCTGGGGTTTTAGCCTTTGCATAGTTTTACATAGGTGGGTGTCTGTTGCTCTGTTTAGTGTATAATGCAGGTCTAAGCATTTCTTGCAAGGCCGGTCTGGATTTTGCAAATTCTATCAGTGATTGCTTATCTGGAAAGGTCTTTATTTCTCCCTCATATAAGAAGCTTAGTTTGGCAGGATACAGAATTCTGGGTTGACCTTTGTTTTGTTTTAGGAGATTGATGATGTCTCCCCATTCCCTTCTGGCTTGTAAGGTTTCAGCTGAGAAATCTGCAGTTAATCTGATGGTTTTCCCTTTGTAGGTTACCTCCTTTTTTTGTTTTACAGCTCTGAGGAGTGCCTCTTTTGTGTTTACTTTGGTCAGTCTAATAATTATGTGGCGTGGTGAATGCCTTTTCACGTTGACTCTCCCAGGAGTCCTGTGTGCTTCTTGTACTTGGATGTCGAGATTTCTGGCTAAGCCATGGAAATTTTCCTCTATTATTCCTTCAAATAAATTTTCTAGCCCATGCAAATTTTCTTCCTCTCCCTCAGGGATACCTATTATCCTTATGTTTGGCCTCTTTACATAATCCCACATTTCTTGTATGCTTTTTTCCTACCTCTTGTTTTTGTGTTCTTTCTCTTCAGCTGATTTATTTAGCGCATAGGAGCTGTCTTCTAGCTCTGAAATTCTTTCCTCTGCATGGTCCAGCCTATTCTTAAGGCTTTCCACTGTGTTTTGTAGATCCTTGAATGCTTCTTTCATTTCTAGGATTTCTATTTGATTTTTCCGTAATATTTCTATTTCTTTGGAGAATTTTTCATTCATTTCTTGCATTTTTCTTGTGGTTTCTTTGTGCTGGGATTCAATTTTCTCTTGAATTTCATTGAGCTTTCTTATAATCCATAAACGAAATTCCTCTTCTGTCATTCTACGCATTTCATTTGGGTTGGTATCCATTGCTGAGGAACTGATAATTTCTTTTGGGGGTGACTTTTCACTCTGATTTTTCATGTTCCCTGAGTTCTTTCGCTGGTTTTTTCTCATCTGGCCTCTTGGTCGAGAGCTGGGGGTGTTAGAGCTAGTTTATGGTCCTGTCAGCAGGCCCACAATTATTTTTCCTTGGCAAAGCCAGGGAGAAAAGTAGTGGCCTGTATTGCCTTAGGTGTATTTTAGCAAGTTTGTTGGATCTTGAGTTAACTCTGACCTGTGGTCTTCTCCTCTTCCCAGTGGAGTGTGGTGAGAATGACCTCCCAGCTTGGGCTCTGAGCTAATGGATTGTATTTGAGAATATGAGTCCTCCGCTCCCTATTAGCTAGGTATTCTGTTATGTCCGTGGCAGACTCTGATTCCCCAGTTGGGGTATGCGAAAGCCCTGTGCTTTGGGAGGGGTCTTGTAGCTCCTAGGGGTTACTTTGGCCCTGCTCTTCCTGAGGTTCTGGTAGAAACACAATTTCCTTTGGCTGCAGTGTGAGAGCTGAGTTGGGAAAATTCTACACAGCTCAGAGGTTGCTCATCTAGCCACGTGTGGCTGCCCTTCTGATGTGTGTCTCCGCGTGATACTGGTTGATAGGGGGATCTCCAATTGTGCACCCCTTTTCCACCACTAGACCTCAAGGCGAGGCAGGTGGCCATCTCTATCCCCAGCAGTCTCCACCGGGGGGATGTTCCCACGGGGAGGGGGGAGTAGTGGCAGCTGGAAGCACTCTTGGATGGCGCGAAATTCCCTATTGAAGTGGGCAGGATTATAGGGAGCTGCTCTGGTTCAGCCTGTGGCTCTTGAGGTATTTGGTTGTCAGGGAACCAGCAGTTATACCAAATGAGTCACTATGGCCAGCAACCTTCAAAATGAGCGATCTCTGGGGTACAGGAGGGCTGGGACCTGAGGGGCGGGCACTAGGACCGGCACGGAGCGGAGTTGTCGGAGGCCAGAGCCGGGCTAGCAGAACTAGATGGACGAGCTGCAAACTGTTTCCAATACTCAAAGGTCCCACCGCTACAGTTCCGGGATCTCGTCCCACCTGGAACCCACGGATGCCGCTGTCCCTGGCCACCACAGGCAAAGCCTGTCTCGCCCCAGCGGAAGAGCCCCGGGGCGGGGCGGGGGGAGCTAGAGACGCGGCTCACGGCTCCGCGCGGGCGGTTGTAAAGATGGCGGCCGCCGCCAGCCTGGCGTACAACCGGGCTCCGATCGCCGGGAGCGCAGTTTTTCTCCGCCGGTAGTTGTTAGCAACCTCTAAGGGCGCGTCCCGCTCTCCGATAAACTCCTGGGCCCAGTCCCGCTGACTTCTAGTGGCGCAGTGCTGGCCTGCGGGTTCCCGCGCACTGTCCCGGGAAGCTGAATCTCGGTCCCCGCCCAGTTCCTCCCCAGCCCTCAGCAGTCTCTGTATATTGCAGCTGCGAGTTGTGTCTGGCTCTGGCTACTTCCTCCTCCTCTCCACAGGGCTCGCAGGCCCAAGCAACCGCTCTGTCCCAACTCTGGGCTTGTCCCTGACTGCGTGTATGGGGAGGCGTGTAACCGCTTGGGGGGCAGGTCACGCAGCGCCGACCTGGCGAGCGCGTCCTTCCCGCGCTCTGGGCTCTATTGTGCTCCGTGCGCCCTCCGATCTTTGTGAAAATTTTGTACCTGTTTTCTTGGGCTGGGCGTTCGGCGTTGTTTCTCTGTAATTCGCAATGCTGTTTTCGGAGTGAGCGGTCCGTGCTCGCAGGCAGCTGCTGGCGTTCTTCACCTCCTTTCCAGGGAGCGGTGCGGTGGTAGGACCCTATCACACCGCCATTTTTGTAGAAGCCTTAATTATGTCTTTAATCTGGAAGTGTTCCTCAACCTTTCTTTGGATACCATGACTGTAACATTTTTGAATAATACAGGAGAGTTATTTTGTAAAATGTCTCTCAATGTGAATTTGAATCTAATCTCATGATTATATTCAAGTTACACATTTTTAACAAGAATACTACACAAGTCATACTCTGTGTACTTCTCAGTGCTTTATTTCAGAAAGCATATGGTATCAGTTTGTTCCAATATTGATGACATAAATTTTGATCATTTGGTTCAGATAGTGTCCACCAGGTTTAGCCACTTTTCCCTTTGTAATTCATAAAAAATTTATGAAGACATTTTTGAGACTATGTAAATATTCTGTTCCTCATCAAATTTTTACCCACTGGTTTTAGCATCTATTCATGAATTTTTTTAACTCTATTGTTCCTTCTCATCTATTAGTCGGCATTGTTGATCTAAAAGGAAGAAGCTAAGGCAAATTAATATAATTAGAAAGTTTATTTGTCCCAAGATTGAGAATTACGACCTGGGAGCATAGATTCAATTTTCCCAGAATATACACTCCGAGTAGCAGCAGTTACAAGTGGATTTTTAAAGGCAAAAAAGGGGGACAGGGAGTGAGCTGATAGAAAGTTGTTTGTCAGGAATTCTCATTGGTTTACAGGAATAACATTGATTAGTGATTAGCTATACATTGTTAAGCTATAGGGTGTGGGTTATAGTGTCCAGTGTGGCATTGTTAGGTTAATTTATAGCTACTTGTGGCAATAGCAAAAAGTTTCAAGAGATGAATACATGGCTAAGGGGAGGAGTACAATGTAATTGCCATTTCATTTTAATGTCTCTCTGGACCTGATAATTAAAAGGACTTGCATTCTTCAGATAAAAGTTCTTTTCTCAGCATTTACTGTAAGGAAGTATTCTTCCTGTTTTTTATTTATTTATTTGGACTTAAGGATCCCCATTTTATTCAATAGGTTATAATCAATTATTATGATTACTTGTCACTATATAAATTGTCTCTAATTCTCAGTGGAAGCCCCTTCAAGCTGACTCCTGTAGTCTTTTGATACAACCTTGAGATTCTTTGAGCACGTTCTTACTTTTTGGAGCAACAAGATTTTCACAGCTCATTTTATACTTTCTCTTCCCCTACCTGGCATCTGCCATTTCTCCAAAAAGTCCTGATTTCTTTTAGAAGTGAATGGCATTTGGAAACAAAGATTTGGGTGTGTTCTTTGAGACCTAGTAGCTATTGCTTCTAGACCATCATGGCAGACAGATCTAGGAGACACACACACACACAAAAACACACATGAGTGCGCACATGCACACATACACCCCATGTCTGTTTATATATGTATCTGTATTTTAAAAACATAAGTTCAAACTGAAACCTCCAATTCCAATTCAATATTTCAGGGTTCAAAACCAGTTTACATGTATGAATAAATAAATATGTTCAATATTTGATGATAATTCAAATTAAAATAATGTTTCTGAAAAATGACCTTGCCTTGCCTTGAATTCCTCTATTTGCATTTAAAACTATCTGCAGTAATTTACATATTTAAATATTTGTTTGACTTTGAACACCCACATTGGAACTAGGAAAACCTTTTGTCTGTGGAGGTGTGGCTTGCAGGAATCTGTAAATTACTGCAATGTATTTATTAGTATTATATTACTTATATTCTCTCAGTCACAAAAAAACCATAGTGATATAAAGACTGCTTCTTGCATTGAAAAGGAAGCAGAAATTCATTTAAATATACATACATGAGAATTCCTTACCCTCATTTAGAATAGGGAAGAAAACAGTTTTTGAAGATTTTTCATTTTTGTCTTTCCTGCTTAAAATGTATTTTGTCACCATGGTGGAACTTTTTTTTAATATTTGTTTAATGAGTCTTAATTGTGATCTGATGACAGATACATTTGTTGAAAACTAAAACTAAGATATCTATTAAAATTGATCTACAAAGCTACAAAGCATAATTTGTTTCAAGGACGCAGTCTCTCCTCCCCAAAAGAGATATTTTAAACCTTCTTCATAAGTGATATAGTCTTGACTTGAAAAGTTGTCCTGTTATGCTTTAAATAACCCAATATTTTCAGGCTATAATCTAACTCATTTGTTGATTTTAAATTTCCTCACAGGACATCAAATGTGAATCAAATGACTACTTCAAGATTTATAATAAAATAAGATAAAATATAGGTATATCAAGACCATGTAAATTTAAATGTAGATCTATTTGGAACTCTATTCTCATTCATTTTTCTGTGATACCAATCTCACACTGTCTTAATTAATTTAGCTTTATAATAAATAAGTACTGAAGTCAGATAGTGTAAGGCTTCCAATTTTGTTCTTCTTTTTCAAAGTTATCTTGATTATTCTGGGTATTGATCATTCTCATAGAACATTTAAAAGCAGCTTGTTACTTTCTACAAAAATGCCTGCTGGGATTTTGATTAGGATTTTCTATATCCTTACTAATTTTCTGTGCTCTATCAATTACAGAGAGAGGGTTGTTGAAATCTCCAAATGTAATTGTTGATTTGTCTGTTTCTCCTTGAAGCTCTATCAGTTTTTGCTTCTTGTATTTTGAAGCTCTGTTAGTAGGTACATAAATATTTAGAATTGATAAAGTTTTGCTAAATTGAACCCTTTATCATTATGAAATGGCATTTTTTGTCTCTGGTTATATTTTTCCACTAAAATGTACACTGTACGATACATCTGATATTAATATAACTTTATTTTGCTTAAGATTAGCATGCTATATTATTTTCCAAACTTTTAGTTTTAATGTATTTGTGCCTCTATACTTAAAGTGGATTTCTTTCTTTTTTTAATTTCAAAATATTAAGGGGGTACAAATGTTTTAGAGTAAATGGATCATTTTTGTCATGCTTGAGTCCTGGCTCTAGGCGTGCCCGTCACCCAAATAGTGTTCATAGTACCCATTAGGTTGGTTTTTTTCCCCTCCCCTACTCCCCCCTCACCCCGGTTGTTTTCCACCGAGTTTTGCTTCCCACTGTGCACTTGTGTGCTCATCAGTTAGTTCCAATTTATTAGTAAGTACATGTGGTGTTTCTTTTTCCATTCTTGTGATACTTCACTTAGGAGAATGATCTCCAGTTCCATCCAGATTATTGCAAAAAGTATTAATTCATCTTTTTTTATGGCTGAGTAGTACTCCATGGTGTACATATACCACATTTTATTAGTTCACTCATGAATTGATGGGCACTTGGGTTGATTCCACATCTTTGCAGTTGTGAAATGTGCTGCAATAAACATTCAAGTGCAGTTGTCTTTTTGATAAAATGACCTCTTTTCCTTTGGGTAAATACCCAGTAGTGGAATTGCTAGAACAAATGGTAGGTCTACTTTTAGTTGTTTGAGGAATCTCTATACTGTTTTCCACAGAGGTTGTACTAATTTTCAGTCCCACCAACAGTGCATAAGCATTTGTTTCTCTCTGCATCCATGCCAGCAGGCATTGTTTTTGAACTTTTTAATAAAAGCCTTTCTAACTGGGGTAAGGTGATATCTCATTGTGGTTTTAATTTGCATTTCCCTGATGATTAGTGACATTGAGAATTTTTTCATATGTTTCTTGGCCATTTGTCTTTCTTCTATTGAGAAGCATCTGTTCATGTCTTTTGCCCACTTTTTAATAGGGCTGTTTGGTTTTTTTCTTGCTGATTTGCTTGAGTTCTTTGTAAATTCTGGTTATTAGCCCTTTGTCGGATACGTAGCTTGCAAATATTTTCTCCCATTCTGTAGGTTGTCTATTCATTCTGTTGATTGTTTCCTTAGCTGTGCAGAAGCTTTTAGTTTAATCAAATCCCATTTATTAATTCATATTGTTGCCATGATTGCCATTGGGGTCTTTTTCATAAATTCTTTGCCTAGTCCAATATCTAAAACAGTTTTTCCTATATTTTCCTCTAGAATTCTTATGGTTTCCTGCCTTAGATCTAAGTCTTTTATCCACCTTGATTTAATTTTTGTGAATGGTGAGAGGTAGGGGTCCTGTTTCATTCTTCTGCATGTAGCTATCCAATTTTCCCAACACCATTTATTGAATGTGGCTTCTTTTCCCCAGTGTGCAGTGTTGTCTGCTTTGTCAAAGATCAGTTGGTTGTAGGCAAATGCTTTTACATCTGGATTCTCTGTTCTGTTCCATGATTCTATGTCTCTATTTTTGTACCAATACCATGCTGTTTTGGTTACTATAGCCTTGTAGTATAGTTTGAAGTCTGGTAATGTGATGCCTCCAGTTTTGTTCTTTTTGCTTAAGATTGCTTATATAACCGTAAAGAGATTCCTCAAAGAACTAAAAGTAGACCTACCATTTGTTCTAGAAATTCTACCACTGGGTATTTACCCAAAGGAAAAGATTGCTTAAGATTGCTATTCAGGGTCTTTTCTGGTTCCAAACTAAGTATAGAATTATTTTTTCTAGATCTGTGAAGTATTACTTTGGTAACTTGATGGGGATTGCGTTGAATTTGTAAATCACTTTGGGTAGTATAGACATTTTAACAATGTTGATTCTACCTATCCATTAACATGCTATGTTTTTCCATTTATTTGTATCCTCTACAATTTCTTTCCTCAAAGTTTTGTAGTTCTTCTTGTAGATATATTTCATCTCCTTGATTAAGTACATTCCTAGCTATTTTATTTTCTTTGTAGCTATGGTGAATGGTATTGAGTCTTTGATTTGACTCTTAGCTTGACTGTTATTAGTATATAGAAATGCTACTGATTTGTGTACATTGATTTTGTAACCTGAGGCTTTGTTGAATTTATTTATCAATTCCAGGAGACTCGTGGTGGAATCAGTGGGGTTTTCTAGATATAAGATCATATTGTCAGCAAACAGCGATAGTTTGACCTCCTCTTTCCCAATTTGGATACCCTTAATATTCTTCTCTTGCCTGATTGCCCTGGCTAGGACTTCCAGCACTATGTTGAATAGGAGTGGTGACAGTGGGCATCCTTGTCTTGTTCCAGCTCTTAGGGGGAAGGCATTCAACTTTTACCCATTCAGTATGATGTTGGCTGTGGATTTGTCATGTATGGTTTTTATAATTCTGAGATATGTTCTTTCTATGCCTAGTTTGTTGAGGGTTTTTATCATGAAAGGGTGCTGGATTCCATCAAATGCTTTTTCTGCATCTAGTGAGATAATCATATGGTCTTTGTTTTTGCTTTTGTTTGTATGATGAATCACATTTATTGATTTAAGTATGTTGAACCATCCTTGT
This sequence comes from Daubentonia madagascariensis, assembly GCA_023783475.1. Lineage (NCBI taxonomy): Eukaryota > Metazoa > Chordata > Mammalia > Primates > Daubentoniidae > Daubentonia > Daubentonia madagascariensis. Next base: position 26,510,845 of record JAKFHU010000585.1, read on the forward strand.
ATCCCTGGAATGAAGCCCACTTGGTCCTGGTAGATTACTTTTTTGATGTGCTGTTGAATCCAGTTTGCCAGTATTTTAATGAGGATTTTTGCATCTATATTCATAAGGAATATCAGTCTGTAGTTTTCTTTTTTTGTTGTGTCCTTTCAAGGTTTTGGTATCAAGGTGATACTGGCTTCATAGAATGAGTTGGGGAGGATTCCATCCTTCTCAATACTATGGAATGATTTCTATATTATGAGTAACAGGTCTTCTTTGTAGGTCTGATAGAATTTGGATGTGAATCCATCTGATCCAGGGCTTTTTATTATTGGGAGGTATTTTATTACTGATTCGATCTCACTGATCATTATTTGTCTGTTCAGGAGATCTGTTTCTTCCTGGTTGAGTCTTTGGAGGTTATTTGTTTCCAGGAACTTGTCCATTTCCTCTATGTTCTCTAGTTTATGCATGTAGAGATTTACGTAGTATTCATGGATGATGTTTTATATTTCTGTGGTATCAATTGTAATGTCACCTTTTCACTTCTGACTGAGCTTATTTTGGTCCTTTCTCTTTTGTTTTTGGTTAATGTAGCAAGAGGTCTGTCAATTTTGTTTATCTTTTCAAATAACCAACTTTTTGTTTCATTAGTTCTTTGTATTGGTTTTTATTGTTGTTGTTGTTCTCCAGTTCATTTGGTTCTGCTCTGACCTTCATTATTTCTTTTCTTCCACTGGCTTTGGGTTTGGTTTGTTCTTCCTTTTCTAGTTCCTTGAGGTGTGATATAAGATTATCAATTTGTGATCTTTCTGTCTTTTTGATGTAGGTATTTAAAGCTATGAATTTTCTCCTGAGGAATGCTTTTGCTGTGTCCCAAAGATTTTGATAACCTGTGTCCCCTTTGTCATTCAGCTCAAAGGATTTTTTTAATTTCCATTTTAATTTCATTCTTGACCCAATAATCATTCATCATCAGGTTGTTTTTATAGTGGATTTCTTGAGAGTAGCATATATCTGGTTCTTCCTTTTTTTATGCAATCTGACAATTTCTGTCTTTTAATTGGCCTGTTAGGTTTGGACACATAAGTACTTAATTTCGATGAGGAGGAAAGTTTATGGTAAATGGTATGTTTTAAATTTCAAATTCCAAGTTTGTAGAACAATTTTTCCTATGTCAATCTTATAGCCTGCAACTTTGCTAAACTCAATTATTAGTTGTAGGAGCTTCTTTTGTAGATTCTCTGGGATTTTCTACATAAATAATCAGGTATGATTTTAATTTTTTTTTTGGCTTAATTACATTGGCTGTAACTTCTAGTACAATGTTCAATAGGAGTGGTGACAGAAGATATCCTTGCCTTGTTCCCAGTCTTAAAGAGAAAGCACTTAATATATCACCAAGTAGGACTAGAATTGTAGGTTTTTTGTAGACGGCTTTTATTAGATTAAGAATGTCCTTTCTATACTTAGTTTTTTGAGAGTTTTTATCATGAATGGATGATTAATTAATTTAGTCAAACAATTTTTCTGTAGGTATTATCTTTTTTCTTTTCTTATTTAGCCTGTTAGAGTGGTAAATTACATTAATTGATACATGCATGTTGAATAAGCCTGTGTTTCTGGGATGAACTTCACTAGATCATGATGTATTATCTTTTTTATGTATTGTTGAATTTAATTTGCCAATATTTTGGTAAGAATTTTGGCATCTATGTTCATTAGGGATATTGATCTGTAGTTTTCTTCTCTTATAATATGACTTCATAAAATTAACTGGGAAGGGCTCCTTCCTCTTCTATTTTCTGGAAGAGATTATACAAAATTAGCATTATGTCTTTTTTAATGTTTGTGAAATTTGGCAGTGAAATGATGCTTATCCTAGAGTTTTCTTTTTTGGATGATTTTGTACTATAAATTTAGTTTTTCGAATAGACATAGTACTATTCAATTATTTTTTTCTGAGTGAGTTTTGATAGTTTGTATCTTTCAAAGAATTGGTCTATTTCATTTAAGTTTTTGAATTTATGGACATAAAACTTAAGTTACTAATTTTTCTTATCTTTCTTATTTTCTCACAGAAGCAGTTATTGCTATAAATTTCCTCATAAGTACTAACTAACTCCATCCCACAAATTTTGATATTTTGTACTAATATTTTCATTTCAGCTAGTTCAAAATGTTTTTTAGTTTCTCACTTTTCTGACACATAGGCTATTTAGAAATGCATTGTTTAATTTTCAAATATTTGAAGACTTTTTAGATATCTTTTTATTATTGATTTCTAGTTTAATTTTGTTATGGCCCAAGAACATACTCTATATGAATGTTTTTTAATTTAATCAAGTTGGTTGTTAGAATTATTCAGATCATCTATATCATTATTGATTTCCTGTCTACTTATTCTATCAATTACTAAAATAGAAATGGTAAAATCTCCCAATATAATTGTATATTTATTTCTCCTTTCAGAGCTATCAGTTTTTGCCTTACATATTTAAGTCTCTGTTATTAGGTACATACACATTTAGGATTATTATGTCTTCTTGGAGAATTAATCTCATACATTATGTTATATCATTCTTAATCCATGATAACAGTCCTTATTCTGGGCATACTTTGTTTGAAATTAACATTGTTAGTCCAATTTTCTTTTGGTTAGAGTTTTAATAGTATATCTTGCCCCATCTTTTTACTTTTTAACTTATTTGTGTATCTATATTTAACATGGATTTCCTGTAGACAGCACATAGTTGGGTCTTGCTTTTTTTAATATCCAATCTGACAATCTGTCTTTAACAAGTATGTTTAGACCATTCACATATAAAGTAATTAATGATATTGTTGATTAAAATCTACTATGTTAATTTGTTCTTTCTCTTATTTTAAGTCTCTTTTTGACTTCTCTGGGTTTATTTGAGCATTTTTCGTTATTCCATTTTACTTCTTTTATTGCAATTATTTATACTTAAATTTTTTTAGTGGTTTCCCTAGTGTTTGCAATATGCATGTTTAAATAATCTGAGTTCACCTTGAAAAAATATTGTATTTTCTATCATATGGCTCTGGGGAACAAATTGAGCAATTGCTCATGATTTCCATAGGAAGAAATCTTCAAAACTTTATAATACTTTTAAGACTTTTGCTTCTATATTTGAACTGCTTTAAACCATTACATTAATAGATTTTGTATGGACTCCTCAGTACTTTTATTACAGTAACTGCCAGATAGAACAAATCTATTTCAGTCTTTTAAGAAAGTTTCATGTCTCAATAATTTTAACTTTTTAAACTAACACTAGTGGAAAAATACCACTGACTACCTCTGTGGTTGTGTTCTCATTTTTGCAAATGTGTCAATGCATTTGCAGTAGCATTTGGAAAAGTGCCATGAAAAAAAATAGGAAGCTGGATTTGATTTTTGCATTGAGGTTAAATGTTCTCATTTTACTTTGTCTTTCAGTATCATCTCTTTTTTTTCTAGCTTCTCTGTGACTCTATTTAGTAACTTTTTCTAAAAGAAACACAATTTATTATCAACTGCCTTGAAAACACATACATTGGACACCTAATTTCTACAAGAGCAGAGAGGTATAACATAATATTTTTTATTGTTGTGTATTATACCTAGAGCCAAACTGATCATTTTAATGGCAGAAATTAATGAGAAATGATTCTCAAGTCAAGTTTTAGGAAATTTTATTGTAGTTATAGATGAATGTTATTAATAATATAGTTATTTGATAGCTTCATATTTTGCTTAAGTACTTTTGCTGAGTGATAACCTTTAAAAATGATTATTTAAAATTTTGGCTACCTTGAATTTTAGTGCTCTGATACAAAACTACAATTTTGGTCCCACTTTTATCTTTGATTGCTTTAGGAAAGTTTGTCTCTAAACAGAGCAAAGCACCAGTGGTTGGTCAGTCCATGGAATAATATTTCAACAGGTAGCCTGCATGGATGGAAAATTATGGTGAGTGACTTAAATTGAAGTAATAATGATTACCCACTGCATTGCTCTATTAGATAAAAAGTTGATAGAACAAGGTAATATTTTAATTTAAAAGCAGTCATTAATTCTATGTTATCTTGTATAAACTTAATAAATAGCAACCCATTATATCCAAATTATCATTTCCACATGCAAGCATTAGAAAAATTATTAATGAGATAGTTTACTTTTTTTCTGGTAAGCCTTCAAAATCAAGTGTGTGTTTTAAACTTATAAAACATCTCAATTCTGGAGCTAAATTCCTACTAGACATACTTGACCTGTTTTAGGTTTCATAACATGTACACTTACAAGAGTAGTTTTACATACCTAAGTTGTTTCAAACATATTTAGAAGTTTTTCCATAACTGAATTGGCTATAAATAAATAATTTTTCTCAAATATTTGCATCTACTTTGACAAACTTCTTCATCTTTTTAGGAAAAATTGATTAGACTTTGAAGCAAAAGCATATCAATTTTGTTTATCTTTTCAAAGAACCAACTTTTGTTTTGTTAATCTTCTTTATAGTTCTTTTGTTACTGATTTCATTTAGTTCTGCTCTGATCTTGGTTATTACTTTTCTTCTGCTGGATTTGGGATTGGTTTGCTCATCCTTTTCCAGTTCCTTGAGATGATTCATTAGATTGTGATCTTTCTGTCTTTTGGATGTAGGCATTTATGGCTATGAATTTTCCTCTCAGGACTGCTCCAGCTGTATACCACAGATTTAGATAACTTGTGTACCCTTTATCATTTAGTTCAAACAAAATTAACAGGCCTTTTGCTAGATTAGCCAGAGAAGTAAGGACTCTAATAAGCTCAATGAGAAATTAAAAAGGAGAAATTACAGCTCATACCACAGAAATACAAAATATCATATATGAATATTATAAAAATCTCTATACGCATAAACTTGAAAACATGGAGGAACTGGACAAATTCTTAGATACACACAGCCTCTGTAGGCTCAACCAAGAAGAAATAGAATTCCTGAGCAGACCAATATCAAGTACCAAAATTGAAGCAGCAATGAAAAATCTTCCAAAAAAAAGTCCCAGACCAGATGATTTCACACCCGAATTTTGCCAGACTTTCAAACAAGAACTGGTACCTGTCCTGCAGAAGTTATTCCATGACATCAAGAAGGAAGGAATCCTCCTGAACACGTTTTACAAAGCAAACATCACCTTGATACCAAAGCCAGGAAAGGACTCAACAAAAAAAGAAAACTACAGACCAATATCCCTTATGAATATGGATGCAAAAATTCTCAATAAAGTCCTAGCAAACCAAATTCAGATGCTTATCAAAAAAATAACCCATCATGACCAAGTGGGCTTCATCCCAGAGAGGCAGGGTTGGTTCAACATACGCAAATCTATAAATGTAATTCACCACACAAATAGAAGTAAAAACAAAGACCATATGATACTCTCAATAGATGCAGAAAAAGTATTTAATCAAATTCTGTACCATTTCATTATCAGAACACTGAACAAAATAGTCACAGATGGGACAATGATAAAAGCCATATACAACAAACCCACAGCCAACATCATACTGAACAGGGAAAAATTGAAAGCATTCCTGCTTAGAACTGGAACCAGACAAGGTTGCCCTCTATCACCACTTCTATTCAACATAGTGCTGGAATTCCTAGCCAGAGCAATGAGACAAGAGAAGGAAATCAAGGGTATCCAAATGGGGACAGAAGAGGTCAAACTATAGCTCTTTGCTGACGATATGATCTTATATCTAGAAAACTCCAAAGAATCTGCCAAGAGACTACTGGAACTGATAAATAAATTCAGCAAAGTCTCAGGTTACAAAATCAATGTGCACAAATCAGTAGCATTCATATATGCCAACAACAGTCAAGCTGAGGACCAAATCAAAGACTCAATACATTTTGCAATAGCAACAAAGAAAATAAAATAATCTAGGAATATATTTAACTAAGGAGGTGAAAGATATGTACAGGAAGAACGATGAAATACTGAGGAAGGAAATATCAGAGGACATAAACAGATGGAAAACCATACCATGCTCATGGATTGGCAGAATCAACATTGCTAAAATGTCTATACTACCTAAAGTGATCTATAGATTCAACGCAATCCCTATTAAAATACCAACATCATTCTTCACAGATCTAGAAAAAATAAGAGCCAGAGAAGACCCCGTATAGCCAAAGCAACCTTAAGCAAAAAGAACAAATTAGGAGGCATCAATTTACCAGACTTCAAACTATACTACAAAGCTATAGTCACCAAAACAGCATGGTACTGGCACAAGAACAGAGACATAGACCAATGGAACAGAACAGAGAACCCAGACATAAAACCATCCTCATGTTGCCATCTGATCTTTAACAAAGCAGACAAAAACATACACTGGAGAAAAGAATCCCTGTTCAATAAATGGTGCTGGGAAAATTGGATAGCCACATATAGAGGACTGAAACAGGATCTGCACCTCGCACTTTTCACAAAAATCAACTCATGATGGATAACAGACTTAAACCTAAGGCATGAAACCATAACAATTCTAAAAAAAATGTTGGAAACACTCTTATAGACATCAGCCAAAGGCAAAGAATTTATCAACAAGACCCCAAAAGCAATCAAAGCAACAACAAAAATAAATAAATGGGACCTGACCAAATTAAAAAGCTTCTGCAGAGCCAAAGAAACAATCATTAGAGTGAATAGACAACCTACAGAATGGGAGAAAATATGTGCATTCTGTACATCCAATAAAGGGCTGATAACTAGAATCTATAAAGAATTCAGGAAAATCAGCATGAAAAAAAATTAAACAACCCCATTAAAAAATGAGCAAAGGACATGAACAGAAAATTCTCAAAAGAAGATAGACTAATGGCCAAAAAAAGTATGAAAAATTGCTCAACATTTCTAATCATCAGGGAAATGCAAATCAAAACCACAATGAAATATCATTTAATTCCAGTGAGAATGGCTTTTATCAAAAAGTCCCAAAACAACAAATGTTGGCATGGATGTGGAGAGATAGGAACACTCATTCACTGATGGTGGGACTGCAAACTAGTACATTCTCTACGGTGATACCTCAAAGAACTAAAAGTAGAACTACCATTTGATCCAGCAATCCGACTACTGGGTATTTACCCAAAGGAGAAAAAGACATTGTATGAAAAAGATATCTGCACTTGAATATTTATAGCAGCAAAATTCACAATTGCAAAGATGTGGAAACAACCCAACTGCCCATCAATACATGAGTGGATTAATAAAATATGATATATGTATACCATGGAGTACTACTCAACCATAAAGAAGGTGAACTTATACCCCTTGTATTAACCTGGATGGAACTGGAGACCATTATTCTAAGTGAAGTATCACAAGAATGGAAAAACAAACACCACATGGTACTCAGCATTCAATTGGTACTAATCTACCAACACTTATGTACACATATGGAAGTAATATTCATTGGGGATCATGCAAGTGGGAGGGGGATGAGTAAATTCACACCTAATGGGTGTGGTGCCTCACTGTCTGGGGGATTGGCATGCTTGTAGCTTTGACTTGGGTGGTGCAAAGGGAATTTATGTGACTAAAGTGTTTGTATCCCCATAATATTCTAAAATTTAAAAAAAAAATTTAAAAAGAAGCATATCAACTCTAAAACTACATCTGTCCAAGTTAAATATGTTTAGTAGCTCATGTCAACTTAGAATTATTAATATCAAGTTCAAATTGGAGTTGAAAAGCAAATCCAAATTTATCAATATCAACAAAGGACTTTTAAATTTTTCTTGTAGTTTTGTAGCCAATTTATATTACGCTATTGATTAGAATTAAAATCTGCATATTGATTCATGTTAGAAAAATGTATAAATTATTATTATTGAGTTATATTATGAAATGTTTCAATTTCAACATAAATTCTAGTACCTGTTTAGTAAGGTAATAAATGAGCCTTTCCTTTCAGCATGATATTGGTGGATAAACATAAGTCATCTTGCCATTTTTGTTTTTGATTATGGGATATTTGGCAAGTATTGTTTTTGTTTCAAGACAATCTTGAATTTGGATTAACAATACAGTAAATATTTAAAAAATTTAAAGTGTTTAACAGAAAAATATTTTACACTGCTTTAGTTTTTAAATTAAAATTAATTTAAGTAAAATTAAATTTTTAGTTCCTCACTAGCCACATTTCAAGTGCTCAATGGCTAAATATTAAATGGCACCAATCCACATTTTAGTGAACTTTTTCACTTGTTGCTTTGTATGGTTGATAAGTCACTGCAAATAATAAAGTTAATAATTTCACTCAGTTTAAACATTTCCTACTGGTGGTTATTGGGAGTACTATATGTCAAAGGTTCATCCTTCTCTATTTTCTTGGTATAAAAATATCAAAATTTGTGGAAATGATTAAGGATATAAATTAGGTAGTCATAGCCTACATGCCTAGGACAATCCAGTTGATGCCTGGTTTCCCAAGTTATTTATCAATAGCATTTCATTTTCAAAATCGTTTTGTTTTGGATGATAGTCTACACACTCATTTTAGATATAAAGTACTTTAAAACCTCAGCTAGGAAACAAGTACTGTGTAGTAAACTATAATATCTGTTAATATACATAGAGACAGAAGAAATATCCCTTCCTATGCTATTTCCATGTACCTATCTGAGACAATCCACAAGGACAGAGGGCTGAGTAGATTTCTGTCTGACTAGAACTTTTCAAAAAACACAACAAAAAAGGAGTATCTAGAATGTGATTGCAAGTGTTATAACGTTTTCCTTTATGTACTTAAATTAGCAGCTCTTGCTTTCCTCTTCGGTGGAAAATTATAGTAATATTGTTTTAAAATGTGCTTGTTGCCTTCAATGAAAACTACAGGTGTTATACCAAATATAATATACACCTATACCAAAGGAGAGAAATCCAACCTCCATAAATTAAAGCTTTAAGTTAGAAAGTGTATTTTAAAACATAAATTCTGTTTAAAACTTTCAGATCCACATAATTTGTACCAAGCTATTAAAATATTGTACTGGAGACTAGCCTAATAAATATACAATAAAGACATATCAATTATGTGCTTGTAAATTATGTTCCTATATTGCTAGTAGTTTGTTCTCTTTAGTGAGAACTAATATATATTAATTTCAATTGTGTGATGGGTATTAATGTTTACAATGTGATGGATAAAGCATCATATCACATGTATCAAATTGAAGTTTTATAACAACCCTGAGAAGTAGGTATTATGTGTATTCTATAGGTAGAGAAACATGCTCAGAGGTTAAGTAACCTGCTTTAAGTCACCTAGCTAGTGAGTGGTGGAGCTAGAGGTATTATGATCTCTGTATAATGTCCTTCCAGGTATAGTGTTTGGCTTATTGTACAAGGTTCTTGAGATCTGCAAGTCATACTTTTTGGGTGAGAATCTGGGTGGTGGCCTCTGTAGGTCCCTTCCTGGTTTCTTATTTTTCTAGAAAGAACTTAAGTGTTCTGGCTTTCCAGAATTTAGGAGACTCAAAACTCACATTTTTGTAAACAAAATAAAATCTAGACCCTGAGAGGCTGAATGAAAGTTATGCAAATTTCCAAATCTACCCCTTTATTCCCCTCCACCCCCCTAAGAAAACCAAGTAAACATACTTTAGATAAATGTTAGTCTGGTAGGAATACTATTGCCTCATTAGTGCAGACATCAATTAACTTGCAATGTGTGATAAAATTCTCAGAGTTGAGCTGAATAATACTATAATGGATACTTCAAAGAGAGAATTTATGCTACAAAATAGGGTAATTGGATAAGCATGGACTTTGAAATTAAGCAGTCCCAAATCTGAATTCCGACTACCAATTATACATTGTGTATCTTTAGCCAAGTTATTTATTAATAATTCTTCAGAGCCTCAGTTTTCTCATTTGAAAATAGTAGTATTCCCTACCTCACATAATTATTTGCTGCAATTTTAATAGTATAAACATCTTCCTTTTATACATAGGTCTCAAATGTGGTGTCTTTTCACGGTGATATATTTCATCCTAATTCTTGGAACTACTCACAGTGTCTTTCGAAAACAAAGATCTGTGAACCCTGAAGCAGATATGAATATTGTAAGTTGTTAGGAAATAAATCTAAGCTGCTGAAATAACAGAGAATGCTACTTCAAAGTTTGAAGTTTTAAGTTAATAGATTCATAGTCAAATGCGTATGTCTGCATTTATATATTTTGATATGGGTCAACCAATGTTCCTCATTTGCTATTCTATAGCTTACAGTTCCCCCTTCAGATGTATTCTCTCTCCATGATGAAATTATATATAAATATATTCATACCTTCATGGAGGACCTATAAATTCTCTCTTCTATACACTCACATATATACAAATTTCAGATATAAGATTAGACATATACATAGATATGTAAACATTTATAGATATACATATATTTTAAAATTGTATATGGGGGAGGTAAAAGTATGAGTGACTAGTAGAAAAGAAAATATTGCTGGACTAGTTCTTGAGATATCTATTTGAGGTCAGGTTTTTAAAAATTTTTTTTGTTTGTTTTATTTATCCTTCAATCCCTAGTGTATAAGATTGATGCTTAGTAGGTATTCTATAAATATTTATTACCTGAATGAATCAGTAAATTAGGGAAAATAAAAATAGATAGGTGTGAAAGAGAATACCAAGGTTCATTATTACATAATGGGTTATAAATGGCAAACTATCCAACTTAATTGGCTAACAATTTCATGCTAAAAGGTTTGCTTTTCCAGAGATTAATAAAGGATGTTCCTCTTTGGGCAACTGAAGCCTAAAAAAGGACACATAGAATCTCTATCCATCCTTTCCCTCACCATCATCCCACTCTGAGTTTTTAAAAATTATACACTATACCCATTGTATCAGTCAGAGTTCAATTTGGAAAACCTCCAGGTTTCCAAATAGGAAAGATTTTAATATAAGAAATTAGACACTTAACTACTGGAAAGACTTGAGGAGCAAAGATCAGGGTAGCAGCTGATCTTCATGAAATCAATGAGTGACCAGAGCAGGGATATGGCTGCCAACAACCTCTGCTGCTCACAGCTCAAAGCAAGTGACTCCCAGAAATAGCAGGGAAGCTACAATCTCAGCAACCTGCAGAACTGAAGCAGATGGTTCACAGGAACTCACCAGAAAGCTCTGTAAACCTCACCTTTGCCCCCCTTCCTATCTGTCCACAATTGCTGTCAGAGAATAATGATTTCTGCTCTGCCACCCTTCAACTTTCGCAGAAGTTTACAGAATCTCACCCAGAACCATCCTGGAAAGGAATTCTGGGAAATATAACTGCAGACATCTCTGCAATGATGATGTAATGACAATGATGTAGAAGGAGGTAGAAAAGATGCTGAGTTAACTGTGTGCAGACAATCTGGTACACCCATTGAGAATGGAGGTCTTGTGATTTTTTTAATCTTTGGTGTGTGATTTGTAGATTTGAAGTTTGTTATTGATTCTGTATTGAGTATATTTCCTTTCACAGGCTTACACTGAGTGTTTGCAAAATGGTAACAGATTGCCAGCTGATTTATTCACTTCTTCCCTGAATATTTGCTGAGCTCCTACTATGTAGCAAGTGCTGGGGATGTACTAGTGAACAAGACAGACAAGATCCCTGCCCTCATAGGCTTGCACTCTGACCAAAGAGTATAAGACACTAAGAAAGTGAACAAATTGAACAGGGTAATTTTTTTTATTAACAGCTTTATTGAGGTATATTTTACATGTCATAAAATTCACCCATTTTTGATGTAAAAAAATAAGAAAAATAAAAGGTTTGCTTTTCCTTTATCTAGAGCCAAATTATTTCCTACTGGGGCTACCCTGATGAAGAGTATAATATTGTAACTGAAGATGGTTATATCCTTGGTCTTTATAGAATTCCTTATGGGAAGATAAACAATAATAACAATTCAGGTAATATTCAATGGAAGATAGACTGGTGACTATCTGAGGCCTAAATTTCTTAACTTTTCCAATTCTTCTCAGTGAATTTAGGACAGGGAAGGAATCTTAAGATTAAGTAAACAGTTAACTTCTCATGTATCTTCCTACACGCCTCAAGAAGAGAATTTGATTCTCCACTGGCTTTCTGTTCATACAGTGGTTGTGGTGGAACACAAGTTGTTCCTCCCCGGTTTATTTTGTGTATAGCTTTGCTCATACATGTTGATTCTCTAGAATTTTCTTTGTTTAATGGGGGGTTAGAAATGCTCTGAAATGCGGTAACATTATTATTCTGTAGGTTTAAAGAAAAACTGGTAAAAATTTCCTTCTGTGTCTTTACAATTCTCTCCTCTAGTAATAGCAGAGGGATCAGGTTGGTAGCATCCTTGTGGTTTTTTTTTTTTCCAACTGTAAGTATACTGATATCAGCGGGGTGTGTACAAAATAGACTAGAATTTGTCAGAAGACCTGGGTTGTAATCCTCAATCTGCCACTTACTGGTAGAATATGTAATGGATTACTTTTGCTTATTCATATAATTGCCCAAATAAAAGCCAAATATTTCTTTCTTTTCTCCTCAGATTTTTTCCCTGAAAAAAATATTTCACATGTTATAGGGCACCCTCTCAAGTTCTTTTGGATATTAAAGTACACTTCAGAGAAGACATTAATTTGAAACAACCTAAATCCATGTAATTTTGGATACTTATAAAGGTCACATCTAGTAGGCAGAAAATTTAACATAGATTTAACAAAATAACTGTAATTATCCCTCAGGGTAACAGTAATTATGACCTCATTTTGCAAGTACTATAATAAAAGATTTAAAGATAATTTTAAAATACTCTAAACAAGTGCCTTAGAGTGCTCTAGAAGCAGAGCCTAAGAGAGGGATTCAGGAGTATCTGATTTATTGATGGAATACTGTCAGGAGAAAGTAATGTGGAAATTAGGATAGGGTAGAGAAGGAGCTAAGGAAGCATTTGACTCAGCTGGGCTCTAGTTACAAAGTGATCTTGGAGGAGCTGAATTGTACTACAGAGATGGTCCCACCTTGAAGTTAGGGAGCTAGCTTTCTGTATTCCCGTATCAGTTAATTATTGCCTGAAGGCTACTCCTAAAAGAAGATGTAATCTTCTGGGTGAGGAAATTCCCATTTGTCCAAGGGCAATTTATAGAGAAAGGAGCAATAGTGAACCCTCAGAAAGCAACATTAAGGCCACGACTAGTACTCATGAATTCCCCCCTCCACGATCCACTCTAGATTTCTCTAGCTCTAAGCTAGCTTGCCTAATGTAGTAAGCTGGGCCCTCATCCCTAAGGGCTACCATATCTATATCAGTTCACAGTTTTTGTACTTGTTTATGTACAGTTAAAATAGGGCATGGGAGTAGCAAAAGATGACTCAGTGGATCACCTTAATACCAAGTATATTTCTCCATTTCAGCATTTTGTATCAGCAGCCCTACTTTTTTAATGATAATCAGGGTAAATTACCCCTGCCAATATAGTGACTCCCTCTCTGCTTCCCTAGTAATGAGGAGCCCAAAGTGACCAGTCAGTGATCATAGCTTTAAGTTTATTAGGATACTTACAGTGCCTTGGTGGAAACATTTTCTTTTTGGGAACCAGGGCCTCTAGATCTATAGGGCCTAAAATTGAGGGGACAGGAAGCATTATTGGGAGTGATGGTCAGTGGGACCACTCCAAATCCCTCCTCTTGTTTCTCAGAACCATGTATTGTACTTACTGGGGAATCAGCAATATGTTATAGACATTTGTTTAAGGTGTATAACAAATCCTGAAGGATAGCACCCATACTTACAGGTTGTCATCTCCCAGATGGCATCTCCATTGAGCCTTCAAGGGGTTGTTTCATTGCTCCTCAGGTTGGCAACGTCTTGATGTGAGTTTTATGATAGGACCAGTGGATACCATAGCCGTGTGCCAATGGATGCATCTTCTTTGACACAAAATGGGCCCCTTATTTTAAATGTATTATTTAAAATGTGTATGAATCCCCTTATTACCATAAGATTTTTTATAATTCTGTATCCCTAAAATGTATATATTTAAGTGGGACATGATGTAATTGCCCACTTGTTTACTTGAAAGAAATCCATTTGTGAACTATATGATGGGATTAAACATTAGTAACTTACCTCACTTACACAAACAATTATAAAAAATCTTCAAACTATCATATATTAAGAGTTTGGATTTCAGATAATAAATTTTCATGTATATACTACAAAATTTTTTTAAAAATCTGCATTTTTTTTTCCAGTTCAGAGGCTTGTTGTATACTTACAACATGGTTTGCTCACATCTGCCAGTGACTGGATTTCTAATCTTCCCAACAATAGTCTTGGCTTCATTCTGGCAGATGCTGGTTATGATGTGTGGATGGGAAATAGCAGAGGAAATACATGGTCCAGGAAACATTTGTATCTAGAAACAAATTCCAAAGAATTCTGGGCTTTCAGGTACAAATAAAATGAAGTAACATTTCATTTTATTTTATAAATGTACTAAACTTTTTTTCTCTTTGAATGAAATAAAATAAAATATAGATCTGACTCTTTTCTCATGTCAGGACTTTCCGTAGACCATTAAAATTTGTTTAAATTTTGGCTTGCAAATTAAAGAGTGCTTGTTTGATTTTGAGTTTCTCATTTTCAGCAGTAACCTTTGTTTCTTACTTAGTACCTTATTGACTGACCCCCATCCTTGCTTTAACTACTCTTCCACTATATAACTCATATATTTTGTCTACCTCACTGTATTTAAAATATATAAACACCCTCTTTATAAGACTGCCCTGTAGGTGTTTTATTTCCTTGACTTTGGGTTCCCCACAGAAGTCTCTATTCAGTAGGTACATTATACCACATAACTTGTTGATTAATATCCAAAGAGGGTTGAAAACTGCCTTTATTCATTTCCCTATTCATTATCTTCAAATTTTAATATAACATCAGAAGAAAGTGCTATATTTATTTTCCTCTTTCTTTTGTAGTTTTGATGAGATGGCAAAATATGACCTTCCAGCCTCCATTGATTTCATTGTGAAGCAAACTGGACAAGAGGAAATATTTTATGTAGGCCATTCACAGGGCACTACTATTGGTATGCCAAGAAAGATTATTGCTAATATCTCTCAATTACTTTTTTGGTTGTAGATAAGCTTCTATACCTCTAAGTGAAACAAAGCAAAACTGTGAGACAAACAGCATAGCAGCATGCCCTGGAAGTTTACTTGCTGCTTTGATTCCACATGGAGTCTTCTCTAGTCACAAAGAATTGATTGTAAACACAAGGTTGTTTGTGGTTTTGGTTGTTTCAAATTGTATGAAAATTAAATATCCATGTTGTTTAAGATCAAAGTGAGCTATAACTATCATTTGTTCCACAAATATAACTTTCACATTATTTTTCCTTTTAAAAATGTAGCATAGGGTTTTATGAGTGGGAAAGACTTGAAAAGGCTACTTATGTGTTTGCATTTAGGACAGATCAAACTTAAGAAATGTACAAAAATGAGGAAAGTTTTGATATTTAAAGATGACTAGAAAAGAACTTTAATCGGAACTCTAATGCCTGTCTAATGTATAGTAACTTTACATTCAGAAACAAATTCCCCAAGACCTAACATAAGTCTCTTATGTGGTACTATAAATTTCTTTACTCTGATTCTTTCTACTTTGCAGGTAGAAAAAGGCCATTTTATAACAGAAGCTAATATTTTAAAAGTCTTTTCTAGGCTAAAGAGTATAATTTTCTTATAGGAATAATCCACTTCCTACTAGAGAAAGCATGTTGAGTAACAATCTAATCCCATTTTCTACGGATCTTTTCTCTGACATATATTAACCACATGTATGACTTTTAGTCCAAATTCTCATCAGCTGTTCAATTATCTGAAACCAGGAATGCCTGAAAACTTAGTAATAAGAAAAAAAAAGGTAATGTGCCAGAATTTGTTAACTTATAATGTGATATATAATTCTTTGGTTATTTGAACTCAGAACCCAACAAAAGTTAAATAAATAACCAATCAGAATAGAGACGTGTAAGTAGACATCTTAATAAGATAGCAAAAGGGAAAATTACTATTTTCATATTAATCACTCTAAACTATCATTAAAATATAATGTTTAGTATCTGCCCTATAATAAAGCAAGGAGTTTTAAAATATATTAAAAATAAATATTAAAATAATTTGACATTTATTGAATCTCTCACCTAAAGTATAAGATTCATGTGTCTGAAAATTTCACTCATCTCATTCTCGCCATGGCCAGTTATACAAATGTTCAATATTATTCCTGATTTTTAAACTATGGTGTTACAAGTCTGATTTCTTGCTAAATTATCTTCCTTTGTGGTATAGATACTTTTAAAATCCTAATTATTGGCATTATGTTCTGATCAATATAATGTCACATACTGGGTGATCAAAAATGTTTGACAAGTGAGTTAAGAAATGAATGACTAAATTAATTGTTCAGAGACTATATTTCAACTTACTCATATTGTCCATGTTGTCATCTCTTACATGCTAATATTTGCTTAAGAATAGCTTACTAATTTATATCTTATTTTCTTTCAGGTTTCATAACATTTTCCACAATACCAAAGATAGCTGAAAGAATCAAAATATTTTTTGCCTTAGCACCAGTTTTTTCAGTTAAATACTTAAAAAGCCCTTTAATTAAAATGACATACAAATGGAAGTCATTATTCAAGGTATATTTTACCTTTCTTTTGTATCGTTGATAACCCAAAGTGACAATGATGCTGTACTTTCAAAATAAGAGATCTTGGCTATGTTTTCACAGCCACATGTATGAATTGAGACTTTTAGTTTCAATTCTGGATTCTTGCCTTTGTTTCTACGAAGGAATAGAATTTTACTTATACCTTTACATACCTCATTGTGAGAGAAAATCCAGTGGTCAAACTATCTCTATACCCTGCTTCCGAATTTTTTCCTTAATTTAAAAATTTAAAGCTACTGTTAGTTTAATTAATTTGGTCGTGTTCATAGTGAACTCACCACATCATTTCTTGATTAATTATTGTGGTCTTCCAAATATGGATAAAGTAAATTTATTTTACAGGCTTTTTCTGGCCACAAAGACTTCTTACCTAAAACCTCAATTAGCAAATTTGTTGGTTCAAAGCTGTGTCCACTACGTATTTTTGATAAGATTTGCCTCGACATCTTGTTTGCAGTGTTTGGACATGACCAAAAGAACTTAAATATGGTGAGAACAAATTGTATTCAAAACGATTTGAAATGTATTTTTGCCAATATTTGAAAAGCAGCTCTTTTTTTTTCTTTTTTTTTCCTTTTTTTTTTTTTTATTTCAGAATATCATGGGTTTACAACACTTTGGCCATACACATAGCCCCTGCACTGCCCGTGTAAGAGCCACAATCGTGGTCATCCCCCAAACTGTGCTCCCCGCATCCATTCAGTGAGAGTTTTTCCCATCCCTTCCACCCCCCTCCCGCCTGCCCGCCCCCTGATTAATATTATTGCCCTGTGTGATGTAATTGTTGATCAGTTAGTACCAATTTGATGGTGAGTACCAGTGGTGCTTGTTTTTCCATTCCTGTGACACTTTGCTTCAAAGAATGGGTTCTAGCTCCAACCAGGATAATACCAGATGTGTTAATTCACTATTGTTTTTTATTGCTGAGTAATACTCCATGGTATACATATACCACATTTTATTAATCCACTCATGTATTGATGGGCACCTGGGTTGTTTCCACATCTTTGCAATTGTGAATTTTGCTGCTATGAACATTCGTGAGCAGATGTCTTTATTATAAAATGTCTCTTTTTCCTTTGGGTAAATACCCAGTAATGGGATTGCTGGGTCAAATGGCAATTCTACTTTTAATCCTTTGAGGTATCTCCATATTACTTTCCATAGAGGTTGTACTAATTTGCAGTCCCACCAGCAGTGTATGAGTGTCCCTATCTGTCCACATCCCCGCCAACATTTGTTATTTGGGGATTTTTTGATATGAGCCAATCTCACTGGAGTTAAGTGATATCTCATTGTGGTTTTGATTTGCATTTCCCTGATGATTAGAGACGTTGAGCACTTTTTTATATGTTTGCTGGCCGTTATTCTGTCTTCTTTTGAGAAGTTTCTGTTCATGTCTTTTGCCCATTTTTTAATAGGGTTATTTGATTTTTTCTTGTTGATTTTCCTGAGTTCTGTATAGATTCTGGTTATCAGCCCTTTATCAGAGGTGTAGCATGCAAATATTTTCTCCCATTCTGTAGGTTGTCTGTTCACTCTAGTGATAGTTTCCTTGGCTGTGCAGAAGCTTTTTAATTTGATCAGGTCCCATGTATTTATTTTTGTTGTTGCTGTGATTGCTTTGGGGGTCTTCTTCATAAATTCTTTGCCTAGGCCAATGTCCATAAGAGTTTTTCCAATGTTTTCTTCAAGAATTCTTATGGTTTCATGTCTTAGATTTAGATCTGTTATCCATTGTGAGTTGATTTTTGTGAGAGGTGAGAGGTGTGGGTCCACTTTCAGTCTTCTACATATGGCCATCCAGTTTTCCCAGCACCATTTGTTGAATAGGGATTCTTTTCCCCAGTGTATGTTTTTCTGGAATTTGTCAAAGATCAGGTGACTGTATGAGGTTGGTTTTATATGTGGGTTCTCAGTCCTGTTCCATTGGTCTACGTGTCTGTTCTTGTGCCAATACCATGCAGTTTTGGTAACTATAGCCTTGTAGTATAGTTTGAAGTCTGGTAGATAGATGCCTCCCAATTTGTTCTTTTTGCTTAAGATTGCTTTGGCTAGACGGAATCTTCTCTGGTTCCACACGAAGCGTAGAATTATTTTTTCTAGATCGGCAAAAAATGATGTTGGTATTTTGATAGGGACTGTGTTGATTCTGTAAATCAATTTAGGTAGCAAAGCCATTTTTACTATGTTGACTCTGCCTTTCCAAGAGCATGGTAGGGCTTTCCATCTATTTACATCCTCTGCAATTTCTTTTCTCAGTGTTTCATAATTCTCTCTATATAGGTCTTTGACCTCCTTAGTTAGATATGTTCCTAAATATTTAATTTTCTTTGGTGCTATTGTGAAAGGTATTGCATCTTTAATTTGTTTCTCAGCTTGATTGTTATTACTATATATGAAGGCTATGGATTTGTGTGTATTAATTTTGTATCCTGAAACTTTGCTGAATTCATTGATCAATTCCAGTAATCTCTTGGTTGAATCTTTGGGGTTTTCTATGTATAATATCATATCGTCTGCGAATAGTGAAAGTTTGACCTCTTCAGCCCCCATCTGGACGCCCCTGATTCCTCTGTCTTGTCTAATTGCTGTGGCCAGGACTTCCAGCACTATGTTGAAAAGAAGTGGAGATAGTGGGCACCCTTGTCTGGTGCCAGTTTTAAGGGGGAATGCCTTCAATTTTTCCCCATTCAGTATGATATTGGCTGTGGGTTTATTGTATATGGCTTTAATAGTTTTGAGGTATGAGCCATCTATGCCTATATTGTTAAGAGTTCTTATCATAAAAGGATGCTGGATTTTGTCAAAAGCCTTTTCTGCATCTATTGAAAGGATCATATAATCTTTGTTGTTGCTTTTATTTATATGGTGAATTACATTTATAGATTTGCATATGTTGAACCATCCCTGCATCTCAGGAATAAAGCCCACCTGATCGTGATGAATTATTTTTTTGATGTACATTTGAATTCGGTTTGCAAGGATTTTATTGAGAATTTTTGCATCTATATTCATAAGGGATATTGGTCTGTAGTTTTCTTTTTTTGTTGTGTCCTTTTCCTGGCTTTGGTATCAGGGTGATATTGGCTTCGTAGAATGAGTTTGGGAGGATTCCATCCTTCTGGATATTTTCAAATAATTTCTGCAGTATAGGCACCAGTTCTTCTTTGTAGGCTTGGTAGAATTCAGGTGTGAACCCATCTGGTCCAGGACTTTTTTTTGTGGGAAAATTTTTTATTACTGCTTCGATTTCGGTGCTTGATATTGGTCTGTTTAGAAATTCTGTTTCTTCCTGGTTGAGCCTAGGGAGGTAGTATGTTTCTAGGAATTTGTCTATTTCCTCCATGTTTTCATATTTGTGGGCATAGAGATTTTTGTAGTATTTGAAGATGATGTTTTGTATTTCCATGGTATCAGTTGTGACTTCTCCTTTTTCATTTATAATTGAGCTTATTAGAGTCCTTTCCTTTCTGCTTCTGGTCAACCTGGCAAGTGGCCTGTCTATTTTGTTTATCTCTTCAAAGAACCAATTTTTTGTTTCATTGATCTTCTGTATTGTTCTTTTGTTCTTGATTTCATTTAATTCTGCTCTGATCTTTGTTATTTCTTTTCTTCTGCTGGCTTTAGGATTGCTTTGCTCTTCCTTTTCCATTTCCTTAAGATGATTCATTAGTTTACTGATTTGTGACCTTTCTGTCTTTTGGATGTGGGCATTTAAGGCGATAAGTTTTCCTCTCGGGACTGCTTTTGCTGTATCCCACAGATTTTGATAACTTGTGTCCCCATTATTGTTTAGTTCGAAGAATCTTTTGATTTCCATTTGAATCTCCTCCTTGACCCAATAGTCATTCATCAACAGATTGTTTAGTTTCCAAGTTTTTGGATGGAGATGTGAGTTTCTGTTGGAATTGATTTCTAATTTTATTCCACTGTGGTCTGAAAAGATACATGGTATGATTTCTATTTTTTTGAATTTGTTTAGATCTGTTTTGTGGCCTAGGATGTGGTCAATTTTAATGAAAGTTCCATGAGCTGATGAGAAGAATGTATATTCAGTGTTATTTGGGTGGAGTGTTCTGTAGATATCTGTTAGGCCCAAATGTTCTAGAGTCCTGTTTAGGTCTTTTGTTTCTCTATTTATTTTTTGTTTGGAGGATCTGTCCAGTTCTGTCAGTGGGGTGTTGAAGTCCCCTGCTATTATGGCATTGCTGTTTATTGTGTTGTCTAGATCTAGCAGTATTTGCTTTATGTACCTGGGCGCTCCTGTGTTGGGTGCATAAATGTTCAGGATTGTTAAATCCTCTTGTAAGATTTTTCCCTTCACCACTATATAGTGTCCATTTTTGTCCTTCTTTACTTTTGTTACTTTAAAGTTTATATCATCTGAAATAAGGATGGCTACTCCGGATTTCTTTTGGTTTCCATTAGCCTGGAAAATTGTATTCCATCCTTTCACCTTGAGTCTGAATGCGTCTTTGTGTGTAAGGTGTGTTTCCTGAAGACAACAGATACTTGGTTTGTATTTTTTAATCCAATCAGCCAGCCTATGTCTCTTCAATGGGCAGTTCCAGCCATTTACATTTATGATAGTTGGGGTAAATTTCTGATTATTCTATTGGGTGGTGTCTTTTGTTTTACCTCTTGCGTCATTGTGGAATCTGGTTTCTGGAGTTTTAGCTTTTGCGTAGTTTTACATAGGTGGGTGTCTGTTGCTCTGGTTAGTGTATAATGCAGGTCTAATCACTTCTTGCAAGGCCAGTCTGGATTTCGCAAATTCTATCAGTGATTGCTTATCTGGAAACGTCTTTATTTCTCCTGCATATAAGAAGTTTAGTTTGGCAGGATACAGAATTCTGGGTTGACCTTTGTTTTGTTTTAGGAGATTGATGATGGCTCCCCATTCCCTCTGGCTTCTAAGGTTTCAGCTGAGAAATCTGCAGTTAATCTGATCGGTTTCCCTTTGTAAGTTACGTGTTCTTTTCCTCTTACAGCTCTGAGGAGTGCCTCTTTTGTGTTTACTTTGGTCAGTCTAATAATTATGTGGCATGGTGAATGCCTTTTCACGTTGACTCTCCCCGGAGTCCTGTGTGCTTCTTGTACTTGGATATCGAGATTTCTGGCTAAGCCATGGAAATTTTGCTCTATTATTCCTTCAAATAGATTTTCCAGCCCATGCGAATTTTCTTCCTGTCCCTCAGGGATGCCTATGATCCTTATGTTTGGCCTCTTTACATAATCCCACATTTCTTGTATGCTTTTTTCCTGTCCCTTGTTTTTGTGTTCTTTCTCTTTGGCTGATTTATTTAGCACATAGGAGTTGTCTTCTAGCTCTGAAATTCTTTCCTCTGCATGGTCCAGCCTATTCTTAAGGCTTTCCACTGTGTTTTGTAGATCCTTGAATGCTTCTTTCATTTCTAGGATTTCTATTTGATTTTTCCATAATATTTCTATTTCTTTGGAGAATTTTTCATTCATTTCTTGCATTTTCTTGTGGTTTCTTTGTGCTGGGATTCAATTTTCTCTTGAATTTCATTGAGCTTTCTTATAATCCATAAACGAAATTCCTCTTCTGTCATTCTACCCATTTCATTTGAGTTGGTATCCATTGCTGAGGAACTGATGGTTTCTTTTGCAGGTGACTTTTCACTCTGATTTTTCATGTTCCCTGAGTTCTCTCACTGGTTTTTTCTCATCTAGCCTCTTGGTCGAGAGCTGGGGGTGTTAGAGCTAGTTTATGGCCCTGTCTCCAGGCCCACAATTTTTGTTCCTTGGCAAAGCCAGGGAGAGAAGTAGTGGCCTGTATTGCCTTAGATGTATTTTAGCAAGTTTGGTGGATCTTGAGTTATGTCTGGCCTGTTGTCTTCTCCTCTTCCCGGTGGAGTGTGGTGAGAATGACCTCCCAGCTTGGGCTCTAAGCTAGTGAATTTTACTTGAGGATATGAATCCACAGCTCCCTATTAGCTAGGTATTCTGTTATGTCTGTGGCAGACTCTGATTCCCCAGTTGGGGTATGCGAAAGCCCCGTGCTTTGGGAGGGGCCTTATAGCTCCCAGGGGTTACTTTGACCCTGCTCCTCCTGAGGTGCAGGTAGAAACACAATTTCTTTTGGCTGCAGTGTGAGAGCTGAGTTGGGAAAATTCTACACAGCTCAGAGGTTGCTCATCTAGCCACGTGTGTCTGCCCTTGTGATGTGCGTCTCCACATGATACTGGTTGATAGGGGGATCTCCAATTGTGCACCCCTTTTCCACCACTAGACCCCAAGGCGAGGCGGATGGCCGTCTCTATCCCCAGTAGCCTCCACTGGGAGGATGTTCCCACGGGGGGAGGGAGTAGTGGCCACTGGAAGCGTTCCTGGATGGCACGAAATTCCCTAATGAAGTGGGCAGGATTATGGGGAGCAGCTCTGGTTCAGCCTGTGGCTCTTGAGGTATTTGGTTGTTATGAGAACCAGCAGTTATACCAAATGAGTCACTATAGCCGGCAACCTTCAAAATGAGCGATCTCTGGGGTACAGGAGGGCTGGGACCTGAAGGGCGGGCACTAGGACCAGCACGTAGCAGACTTGTCGGAGGCCAGAGCCGGGTTAGCAGGACCAGATGGACGAGCTGCAAACTGTTTACAATACACAAAGGTCCTGCCCCTACAGTTCCGGGATCTTGTCCCACCTGGAACCCACGGATACAGCTGACCCTGGCCACCAAAGGCAAAGCCTGTCTCGCCCCAGCGGAAGAGCCCCGGGCCGGGGCGGGGCGGAGCTAGAGACGCGGCTCACAGCTCCGCGGGCGGCTTTAAAGATGGCGGCTGCCGCCAGCCTGGCGCACAGCTGGGCTCCGGTTGCGCCCGGGAGCGCAGCTTTTCTCTGCCAGCCACAGCGGCAGCTGCTAGCAACCTCTAAGGGTGTGTCCCGCTCTCCGTTAATCTCCTGGGCCCACTCCCGCTGACTTCTAATGGCGCAGTGCCGGCCTGCGGGTTCCCGCGCACCGTCCCGGGAAGCTGTATCTCCGCCCAGTCCCTACCGGTCCCTCCCTAGCCCTGCGTGGTCTCTGTATATTGCAGCCGAGAGTTGTGTTTGGCTCTCGCAATTGCTTCCTCTCCACAGGGTCTGCTTTGCCCCAACTCTGGGCTTGTCCCTGACTGAGTGGATGGGGAGGTGCGTAACCGCTAGGGGGTCGCGCCGCACAGACCTGGTGAGCGCGTCCTTCCCGTGCTCTGGGCTCTATTGTGCTCCGTGCGCTTTCCGATCTTTGTGAAAATTTTGTACCTGTTTTCTTGGGCTGGGCGTTCCGCGTTGTTTCTCTGTAATTCACAATGCTGTTTTCAGAGTGAGCGGCCCGTGCTCGCAGGTAGCCGCTGGCATTTTTCACCTCCTTCCCTGGGAGCGGTGCAGTGGGAGGACTCTATCAGACTGCCATTTTTCCAGCCCCCTGAAAAGCAGCTCTTAATAGTGCTTATGTTATACCTTGTGTGTCATTTTGTGATTCATCCACATACACTACCAGTTAGATTCTTAGACTATCTGATTTTATGACTATACTAACATTGTGCAACTAATTTGCATTAGCTGGGATTATATTGCTTCTATATTTGTCTTGCTCTCTGTAAAGATTAGAGAGCAGGTGATATGATGGGTATCTTTATTAGTCTTTGCTACTAGGTACTAGTTTCCTGATACTTCTCATATTTAGATCCTTTTCTACTCACTTGTTTCTCATAACTCCTCCTCCTATACCCAGGTTCTTAACACTCCTTTCCTTCCTTGCTGATCCTTTCATAATTAGAATTAGTGCTTGCCAATTATCTTTAAGCTGTTAGCATTGATCAATAGTCCTGGAGTGGGAAACTGTTATGGTGCTTAAGGTACTATTACAAGACCCTTTGAATTGATTGTGTATAGGTTCTTTTAAAGATATATGCTTTCATTCTAAGGCCTTTTCATCTCATTAAATTAAAAATACAGATTTGCAGAAGCAATCATGGCATTTGTACTAGTGGCTGGTTCTTATACCTGGGCCTTTTAAGAACTTCTTATTGAGAACCAACTTATACATTTAAAGAAAGAGTTTCTCCTAATTCCCAAACACATTTTCATGCCTTAAGGATGTGTTGATTTTTTCAACCTCAAGAAGGTCTTGCCTTATTCTCAGAAGGCTATATAGACAATTACCTAAATATGAAAGAAATGTTTCACAATACAAGAAATGAACTCAGTTCTCACCTTTTTTGCCCATAAAGGTGTGAGCAATGTACCTTCTGCCATAGAAGGCAAAAAAGACTATATTCATATCCTTCTGTCCATCTAGTGTTTTACACCTACTATGAGGCCTGGAAAAAAATAAATATGATCTTTATTTTTGCTTGCCTTATTCATTCATTCTATGTCTTGAGTAATATATTTGGCCCATACTATATTTTTTGTAACTATACTGTGGTGTCTCTGAAAATTCCTTTTCTGTGAATTATTACAACAGCTTATATATACTATGGTTTCCTAGCCTTCAAATTTGTGGACATCCCTTCTGGGACAGAAGTTGACAGTGTTATAAGTTGTAATATGGCTGTGTGCTAAGTTAACTGCCAGTGTAGAAAGTTGGAAGTAGAAAATTTTTATACATAATGTGTTTGGGAACAGTAAGTATGATGCTATAGTGCAGCTTGAATCAGTCCTCTTGAGCCTATTAGGATTTGTGGAGAAAGTAGGGTCTGGATTGGAATTGCTTTCCTAGAGCCAGTATGAAAAAGCAAAAGAGAATCTTGTAGTTTGTAAAAAGGCAGTGAGTGGAATCAGACCAGTGTCACTCAGGTATGGGAAACAAATCAAGGAGAATTGAAAGCAAGCCATGATGCAATGGAGAACAGGTGGTAAAAACTCTCACCAATGTAACTTGGAAAATACATCAAACAACTCAGAATTTGACTTTGTCCAGTTATTACAATTCTTTAATGGTGGTTTAGAAAAAGAAATTCTAATACTTATAAACATAGAGCCTGAGCTATCAGAGTGCAGTTATCAAGGGTGTGTGGTTATGAAGTGGGTCCCTTTGAGGGAGTAGAGTTCTTTTTTATCTTTCTGATAAAGTTGAAGCAAAAACTCAGGTAAACATTTCAGATTACTCGTGAACAGGTATGATGGACATTTATGAAAGCTACTTGTAAGCTTCTTCATCCAGAAGGAAGAATAGAACAATGTGCTTTGGGTTGTATAAGCCTCTGAGCCACATTAAGGTGAATAGTAATGACCCATGATGGAAGGAATGCCTGGAATGTACCATATTGCTTCATTATATTCAACATTTGTTGAAAAGACTCTTTGCTTCATTGTATTTATGTGAGTCTATTTCTATGCTTTCTATTCTGTTCCATTGATTTATTTGTCTATAGTTGGGTTTTGTTTTTTGATCCATTCCAACAATCTCTGTCTTTTAATTGTTATATATAGACTATTGATATTTAAAGTGAATTTTTGGTATAGTTGTTTAATATTTATGATAGTAGTTTTGTTGTATATTCATTATCTTTGTTTTTTGTTCTTATTGTTGTCTTCAACTCTTTTTCTGCCATTATGGGGTTTTTATTTTTGGGGGGATTTTATATGATTAAATTTTCTCTCTTTTTTTAACATACAGTTATAATTTAAAAAAACTTTTCCTACATTTTGCAATATACATTTTCAACTAAGCTATGTTTACTTTCTAATAGTACTATACTGCTTCATAGGTAGTACAAGTACCTTGTAATAATAAAGTATTCCTAATTCCTACCTCCCAGCCCTTGTATTATTCTTGTCATTCATTTCCCTTATTCATTAGCTATAATCACCAAATACATTGTTACTGTTATTATTTTGAACAAACTGTTTTCTGTTAGATCAATTAAGAATAAGAAAAATAAGAGTGCCTAGTCTACACAGGGGTCGGCTCCACTGCAGCCACCTCCCCATTGTCCCTGCCAGGCCAGGGAGGGAGCAGAGAGGACAGGTGCTTTAAATGTGCACCAAGACTGGAAATCATGCACCCCTCGACCACTGGTGGATCTGAGCAGAGCAGGCACCTACGGTCCCCAGCATCTGCTGCTGCCATCTGCAAAGCATTGCTGCCACCACCTGAGTAGCACTGTAGCAGCTACCGTAGGCAGTCTTAGGCAGAGAGACAGCCCCAGCTGTTGTGACTCACCTGTGACATGTCACCTGCCTACTAGGCCTGGCCCAACCCCAGCAGCCCAGCCCACACCTTGCCCGGCCCAGGCGTCCCTGCCCATACCGCCAAGCCCTGGTGTCTCCTCATGTGCCATGTGCAGCCTGACTGCCATTGCACTGCCCCCTGCACACCACTGCAGAATTGCTCACCATGAGCCACCCCCTGCCATGTGCTGTCACTGCTGCTAGATGTGAGCAGAGCAAATGCACATAGACCAGGCCACTATCTCAATAGCCTCTCCCAGCCACCACTGCCACCACTGTAGGGAAGTACAGACAGAGCAAACTCCCATACCACCACTTCCATGGAAAAGGACTCACCCAGCTCCCTACCTGAGCTTCCGACGCAAGCCTGGGGACCAACACATCATGCCACATATATCCCCCAGAATTGGCTTGGATTGTGACAACCATAGGGGAATGGACAGCACAGGAGAACAGCTGCATTACAGGCTCTCAATGTACCCACACCTCTCCTGCCAGGTTAATTCTCCAGAGTAGGATACAAGTGTACCATCCAGGGACCTCTCCTTCTTTTCACTAAATAGGAGAGTTCCCAGCAGAGGAGAACAGATGCAGCACAACTTAGCTGCCTATAGCTGAGAGAAAAGGTTTCATATAAGAAGGCACCAGCATAAGAATTCTGGCAACATGAAAAAACAAGCTGTTTTGACACCCCCAAAGGATCACAATAGGTCTCTAGCAATGGACCCCAATCTAAAGTACATTGTTGAAATGTCAGATATGGAATTCACAATAGGGATGGCAAATAAGATGAATGGGACTGATGAGAAAGTTGTAAACCAGCACAAAGAAACAAAAAATAATAATTCAGGACATCAAAGAAAAATTCTCTAAAGAGATGATAACATAAGAAAAGATATAACAGAATTAAAGAAATGAAAGATTCATTTTGGGAATTTCAAAATACAGCAGAAAGTTTTGACAACAAACTAGACCAAGCAGAAGAAAGAATTTCAGAGCTTGAAGACAAGGCTTTAAATTAATCCAGTCAGTCAAAAATGTAGAGAAAAGAATAAAGAAGAATGAACAAGCACTCAGAGAAACATGGGACTATGTAAAATGAGCTAATATAAGAATCATAGGTATCCCTAAGGGAGAAGAAAAAAAAGCATGGAAAAACCTATTTGAGGGAATGATTGAGGAAAGCTTCCCTGGTATCACCAGAGACTTAGATATCCAGAAACAAGATGGTCACTGAACACCTGGAAGATTCATAGCAAATAGGACATCACCAAGACACATAGTCATCGGTCTGGCCAAAGTCAAAATGAAGGGGAAAATCCTACATGCTGCAAGATGAAAGCAACAACTAACTTACAAAGGAAAACCCACCAGGCTGACAGCAGACTTCTCAGCAGAGACTTTACAAGCCAGAGGGACAGAGGGTCAATTTTTAGCCTTCTTAAACAGAAAAACTCCCAGCAAAGAATTTTGTGTTATGGAAAACAAAGTTTTATAGATGACGGAGAAATAATGTCTTTCTGAGACAACCAAACACTAAGGGAATTTGTCACCACTAGACCTGCCCTACAGGAAATGCTCAAGAGTTCTCTATATATCAAACAGAACAATCCATACCCACCAGTGTAAAAACACCTGAAAGTTAAAGCTCACAGCTCTTATAAAACAAAAGCACTCAAGGGGGAAAACAAAACAACAAGTTATGATTCAACATGATGAACGGAACAGTATCTCACATATCAATACAAACATTGACTATAAACAGGCTTAATGCTCCACTCAAAAGATATAGATTGGCTGAATGGATGAAAAAACATTGTACATACAACTGAAGTATGTGCTGTTTCCAAGAAACCCATTTAACTTTCAAGGACTCTCATAGACTCAAGGTAAAGGGATGGAAAAAAATATTCCACACAAATGGGAACCAAAAGCGAGTAGGAGTAGCTGTTCTCATATCAAATAAAATAGACTTTAAATCAAAGACAAAGGCAGTCATTATATAATGATAAAGGGAACAATTCAGCAAGAAGATATAACAATCCTACTTATGTTTACCTAACACAGGAGCTCCCAGATTCATTAAACAAATTCTACAAGATCTAAGCAAAGAAATAAAAAACATCATAATAGTTGAGAAATTCAACACTCCGCTGACACAAATGGACAGATCAACTAGGCAAAATATCAGCAAGGCAACACTGGACTTATATGGGACTCTAGAACAAATGGACCTAACAGATATTTACAGAACAGAACATTCTACCCCAAAACTACAGAATATCTATTTTTCTCATCAGCACATGGTACATCTTCCAAGATAGGTCATTTGTAAGGCCCCAAAACAAGTCTCAGCAAATTCAGAAAAATCAAAGTCATACATGTATTGTCTTAGACCATAGTGGAACAAACTAGAAATCAATTCCAAGAGTAACTCTCAAATCTACACAAAATGAAGGAAATTAAACAACCTTCTGCTGAATGATCCGTGGGTCAATGACAAAATTAAGATGGAAATCAAAAGATATTTCCAGCTGAATGACTCTTTAAAGAGCGCACAAGCTTCCAAAATCTGTGGGACACAAAAAAAGCAGTGCTAAGCAAGAAGTTTATAGCCTTAAATGCTTATATCAAAAATACAGAAAGGTCACAAATTAACCACCTTATGTCATCCTCAAGAAACTAGAAAAAGACAACAAAGCATACCCAAAGCCAGCAGAATATAAGAAATTACAAAGCTCAGAGCATAACTAAATGAAATGGAAACCAAAACCATAATACAAAGGATCAACAAAACAAAAAATTGGTTCTTTGAAAAGATAAACAAAATTGATAGACCACTAGCTAGATTGACCAGAAATAGAAGAGAAAGAACACAAATAAGCTCAATCAGAAATGAAAAAGGACACATTACAACTAATACCACAGAAATATTAATATAAAATATCAACCATGACTACTATGAAAATCTTTACACAAACAAACCAGAAAACCTAGAGGAAATGGATGCATTCTTGGAAACACGCAAACTCTCAAGCCTGAATCAGGAAGAAAAAGAAATCTTGAACAGGCCAATAATGTGTAGCAAGATTGAAACAGTAATAAAAAATTTCCCAACAACAAAAAAAAGACCTGGACCATATGGATTTACAGCTGAATTCTAACAGACCTACAAAGAACTGGCACTTAGGCTACTGAAACTGTTCCAAAACATTGAGAAGGAGGGAATTCTCCCTAACTCATTCTACGAAACCCATATTAACTTGAAACCAAAGTCAGGAAAGGACACAACAAAAAAAGAAGACTACAAACCAATATCCCTATGGACATGGTTGCAAAAATCCTAAACAAAATGCTAGCAAACCAATGTCAACAACACATCAAAAAGATAATACACCATTATTAAGTGGGTTTCATCTCAGGGGTACAAAGGATGTTTCAATATACTCAAATCAGTAAATGTGATTCCTCACATAAACAGAAGTAGAACAAAGATAATATGATCATCTCAATAAATGCAGAAAAACAATTTGATAAAATCTAGTACCCCTTCATGATAAAAACCCTCAACAAACTAAGCATGGGAGGACTATACCTCAGAATAATAAAAGCCATATATGATAAACCCACAGCCAACATTATACTGAATGGGGAAAAGTTGAAAACATTCCCTCTAAGAAATGGACCAAGACTAGGGTGCCCACTGTCACCACTTCTATTCAGCATAGTACTGGAAGTCCTAGCCACAGTAATCAGGCAAGAAAAAGAAATAAAGGGCATCCAAATTGGGAAAGAAGAGATCAAACTTTTCGTGTTTGCTAATGAAATGATCTTGTATTTGGAAAATCTTAAAGTCCCCACCAAAAGACTCCTACAATTTATAAATAAATTCAGCAAAGTCTCAGGTTACAAAATCAATGTACACAAATTCTTATACAAATAACAGTCAAGCTGAGAGTCAAATCAAGAACTGAATACCATTTACTATAGCTGGAAAGAAGATAAAATACCTAGGAATATTCTTAACCAAAGAGATGAAGGATCTCTACAAGAAGAGATGCAAAATGCTGACAAAAGAAATTGTTGATGACATAAACAAATGGAAAAACATCCCGTGCTCATGGGTTGGAAGAATCAAAATTGTTAAAATATCTGTACTGCCTAAAGTGATTTGCAGATTCAGTGCAATTCCTGTCAAAATACCAACATCAGTTTTCACAGATATAGAAAAATAATCCTAAACTTCATATGGAACAACAACAAAATGCCCAAATAGCCAAACAATCTTAAACAAAAAGAACAAATCTGGAGACATCACATTACCTGACTTCAAATTATAATACAAGGCTATAGTAACCAATACAGTTTGGTACTGGTGTAAAGGTAGAGACATAGACCAATGAAATAGAATAGATAACCCAGAAATAAAACCGTATAGCTACTACCAGCTGATTTTTGACAAAGCAGACAAAATATACACTGGGAAAAGGACCACCTATTCAATAAATGGTGCTGGGAAAAATGGATAGCCTCACGCAGAAGAATGAAACAGGACCCCTATCTCTCTCTTGCCATATACAAAAATTAACTCAAGATGGATTAAAGACTTAAATTTAAGACCTGATACCATAAAAATTCTAAAAGAAAATATAGGATAAACTCTTCTAGACATCAGCCTAGGCAAAGAATCTATGACTAAGACCCCAAAGGCATATACATCAACAAAAAACTAAATGAATGGGACTTAATTAAATTAAAAAGTTTCTGCGCAGTGACAGAAATAATCAACAAAGTGCACAAAAAACCTACAGAATGGGAGAAAATGTTTGCAAACTATACATTTGACAAAGGACCAATATCTAACTTGTACAAAGAACTCAAACAAATCAGCAAGAAAA
Organism: Daubentonia madagascariensis; assembly: GCA_023783475.1. Classification (NCBI taxonomy): domain Eukaryota; kingdom Metazoa; phylum Chordata; class Mammalia; order Primates; family Daubentoniidae; genus Daubentonia; species Daubentonia madagascariensis. The sequence continues at coordinate 26,542,697 of JAKFHU010000585.1, forward strand.
AAACCAAATAAATCCATTAAAAAGTGGTGAAAAGACATGAAGAGTGTTTTCAAAAGAAGATACACAATTGGCCAACAAATATGAAAAAAATGTGTAACCTGAATTTCCCTAATCATCAGGGAAATTCAAATTAAAACCATAGTGAGATAACACCTTACCCCTATCAAAATTGCCATGATTAAAAAATAAAACAAACTATAGATGTTGGCATGGGTGTGATAAAAAAAGAAATGCTTATACACTGTTGGTGAGACTGCAGATTGTACAACCTTTATGGAAAACAGTATGAAGATTCCTCAAAAAACTAAAAGTATACCTACTATTCGATCTAGCAATGCTACTACTGGGTATCTACCCAAAGAAAAAGACATCACTGTATCAAAAAGATACCTGCACCCAAATATTTATCACAGCATAGTTCACAATTGCAAAGATATGGAATCAGCGAAAGTGCTCATCAGTTGATGAGTGGATAAAGAAAATGTAGCATACATATACCATGGAGCACTACTCAGCCATAAAAAGGAATGAAATAATATCTTTTGCAGCATCTTGCATGGAACTGGAGACCCTTATCTTGGGTGAAGTACCTCAGGAATGTAAAAACAAACACCACATGTTGTCACTAATAAGTGGGAGCTAAACAATGGGTACACACAGCCATATCGTGGTATAAAGGACATTGGAAACGAAGAAGGGGGGAGAGTGGGAGAGGGATGAGGTATAAAAACTTACCTATGAGGTACAATGTACACTACTGTGTTGACGGGCACACTAAAAGCCCTGACTTCAGCATTATACAATTCATCCATGTAACAAAAACCCTTATATGCCCTTAATGTTTTGAAACTAAAAGAATTAGAAAAGGAAGTTTTCATTTTACCTCACTTATTCTTTCTCTATGTGCTTCCTTTCTTTATGTAGATCTGAGTTTCTTACCCATATCATTTTTCTTTCCTCTGAATAACTTCTTTTAAAATTTTTTCAAGGTAGGTCTACTGATAAAAAATTTCCTTAATTTTTGTTTGTCTGAGAAAGTCTTTATTTCTCCTTCACTTTTGAAAGACAATTTCACAACATACAGATTTCTAAGTTGGTGGATATTTTTCTCTCAACATTGTAAATATTTCAGTCTACTCCCTTCATGTTTGCATGGTTTCCGAAGAAAAGTCATATGTAATTCTTATCTTTGCTTCTCTACGGGTAAGCTATTTTATCCTCTGGATTCTATCAGGATTTTTTCTTTATCTTTGATTTTCTATAGCTTGGAAATGATATGCATGTGGTTGTTTTTTGGCATTTATCCTGCTTTGTGTTCTCTGAGCTTCCTGGGTCTCTGGTTTGGTGTCTGACATTTAGGGGAAATTCTTAGTCATTATTGTTTCAAATATTTCTTCTGTTCCTTTCTCTCTTTCTTATCCTGGTATTCCCATTTTGCATATGTTACAGTCCTTGGATATTCTGGAGTTTTTAAATGTATTTTTTCTCTTTGCTTTTCAGTTTTGGAAGTTTCTCTTGGCTGTCTTCAAGCTCAGAGATTTTTTTTCCTCAGCAATGTCCAGACTATTCATGAGCCCTTCGTAGGTGTTCTTAATTTGTTTGATCTTTAGCATTTCTTTTTTATTTTTTTCATCTGTTTGTTTACATTATCATCTATTTTGCATGTTTTCTTTTTTCCATTAGTTTTTGTAGCATATTAATTATCATTATTTAAAATTTCTAATAATTCTAACAACTCTGGTTCCGATGTTTGCTCTCTCTTTTCAAACTGTATTTTTTGCCTTTTAGTATGCTTGTAATTTCTGGTTAAAAAGCCAGACATGGATAAAAGAATGGTGGTAAAGAGTCTTTTAGTAATGTAGTGGTAAGATGTCTGTGGAGGGAAAACATTCTGCAGTCCCAGGATTAGGTCTCAGTCTTTTAGCGAGCCTGTGCTCTTGGATTATGAACTTCACAAATGTTTCTCAGTCTCCCACCCCACCTTAGGTGGAACAGGATGTTTAAAGGCGGATGGAGTTGGGTATTCCCTTTCCCTGGTTGGTTAGCGTCTAATAAAACCTTAGGCTCTGGTAAAATAGTTTTTGTTTAGGGTGGACATTGTTGCAAAAAAACCAGAATGCTTTGGTGTATTTCCAAATGGTTACTTTTCTCCTCCCCCTACTGGAAGCATCAGTGGATTTTTCTATATTCCTTCTGAGAACCTGGTAAAGCTCCCAGAATCATAACTCACAAAAGTATAGTAAAGACCCCCTAAGACTGGGCCCTTCTGAAGTTCCCAGCTCCCAAAATTTTCCACACTGAATCTAGAATTCTTCAATTACAGCTCAGGTTTTCCTGTGCCCATACCGGTTCTCACTAAGATTTCTGCTTGTAATAATTTGTGATTCTCTGTATTTATCTGTCTCTCCAATTTTGTGGACAGTTTTCTGCTCTGTGACCTTAGTTCTCTGATGGACCTAAGAAGAGCTGTTGATTTTCAGGCTGTTTAGGATTGGAGCTCCTTTCATACTGGATCACAAACCAGAATTCCTCTATGTTCCTCTCAGTTTTGAAGGATATTTTACTTATCGTAGTACTCTTGGTTAATTTTTTTCCTGTTAGTACTTTAAAGACATTATTCTGTCTTCTGGCTTCCACAGTTTCAATGGGAAGTCAGTGATAGGTTTTATTGTTATTTCCCTGAAGGTTGTGTGTTTCAATTTATTGTTTTTCTCTGACTGGTTTAAAATTTTTTTCTCTTATCTTTGTTTTTTTAGCTGTTTATTATGATGTGCTAGGAGTAGATGTTTGTATACTGTTTGGAGTTCACTGAGCTTCTTTTGTCAGATTTGGAAAATTCTTAGTCATTAGTCCTTCAATTTTTTCTCTTCTTTCATTTCAAGTCTTCAATTATAAAAACACTGGACCATCTGACAGTGGCCAACATCTTTCTTTGCTCTATTTTTATTTTCTTTTGTGTGTGTGTGTGTGTGTGTGTGTGCTTAAGTTTAAATATTATGTATGGGCTCAAATTTGAGTTCAATAACCCTTTATTTTTCTGTGTTTGGCCTGCTTTTAAATTTATCCAATACATTTTTAATTTTATATATTATTTTTTATTTTTAGAGTATCTATTTGACTATAAAATAAATTCTAATTCTCTGTTGAACTACTCCATCTTTTAGACCATTTTAAGCTTCTTTTTTATGTTTATTTAACATATTAATCATACTTATTTTAAAGCATTTGCTAACTCCAATGTCTGTATCATCTCTGCATCTGCTTTTGCTGATTTTTTCATGTCTTTATTGCTGGCTATATTTCCCTATTTCGTTTTACGGCTAGTAAATTATTATTGTATGCAGAGCACTGTGAATGATATGCTGCAGATTCTCTTGGTTAAGTTATTGTCTTAGTCCATTTTGTGCTGCTATAATAGAATACCTGAGACTGGGTCATTTATAATGAACAGAAATTTATTGACTCAAAGTTCTGGAGGCTGAGAAGTCCAAGAGGTATTGGTATCTAGCAAGCCTTTATGTAGCATCATTACATAGTGAAAGGCAGAAAGGCAAAGAAGTCAAAGGGGACCAAACTTGCCTTTTGAAATGACATTAATCCCACCCATGAGGGCTTGACCCTCATGGCCCAATCATCTCCCAAATGTCCCACTTCCCAACACTGGTACAATGGCAAACAAATGGCAACCAAATTTCACACCCATTTTGGAGGGGACAAACATTCAAACCATAGCACTTACCTTCTTAAGAGTTTTGACTTATTTAGCCAGTTGTCAAAGCTCATTTTTAGGCGTTCTAGGGTGTGTATACTTCCCTTCAATTCTCTTTAATTTGGGGGGCTACTTATCTTAGTAACCTACTGCCTAAAATCCAACTCTGTAGCAGCCATACACATACTGATTTCTGTTGCTTCTGCCCAGAAAGACTGCCACTCTCTGTTTGGCACTATTTCTCTACACTTACTTTGGAAAGTGCTCTCAGGGTAAAAGTTGAGATTAATGTAAGGTTTGCTTCTTGTGGTTTTTTTCTCTCAAGGTTCATATCCTGTGGTGGTTGCCTTCCAATTTCTGTAAAACTGCATAATTGTTCTATAGTTTGCATCTGATAACATCTAAAATATTTGAGAGATTTTTTAAAACTTTTTTTCATTTTTGTTCATTCTTATATAGTACCTGTCTCTTCATATGCTTGCTTTTCTTTGACTGAGTGGGGTTTATTGATTTTGAAAAATCACTTTTATTAATGGTTTGAGTAATAAGACAGGTCTTTTTTCTTCTTCCATACAAGAATATTGTTTCTTTTTCAAGACACCCGAGGTCACTTTGAGATCATGACCACTGTATGTCTGGTTCACTGATCGAGTTTCCCAGGGACTACTTAGGCAATGAAAACTTAGATTACAGATTGATACTATGGCTTTACCTTGAGCACTATAGAATCTGGGATACTAGTTTATCATGGAGAGTGTTTCTTTTTTAACTCTTTCAAATTTTGGCAGGTCCTGGGCTCTGATTTTTGTTTTCTTCAACAAGCTAAGCCCTCAAAGTGAAACTTCAAATTCTCTGGGATTGGCAAATAACCTTAGGGACAAAGTGGCTTTGGTGCTTTGCTGCTTTTTTGGGGGGGTCCTTCATTTGTTTTTCCCTTCAATTTATCCTGGTAATTTCTTTCTATCTTGTCAGTTCTTTAATGCTTTCAAAAGATGTTTATGTGTATGTAGGTGACATGCACGTGTGTGGGGGTGTAGTTCATTACTTTTGATTGTTGTCAGTGGAGAGGGTGATGGACCAAATAACTTAGAAATCCAATGATAGCTTCTACATTAATGTAAAAATTGTACAACTTAATGAGTACATTTGTATATTGAATTAAAATATAATTTGATTTATTTTCATTAGTATTATTTATTTAAATTTGACTTTCAATTTTCTTGAAATAATTTAGTTCAATAAATATCAAAGAATAAGCTTTCTCTGAACTAAGTATAAAAATGCTTTTTTTTAACCCCTCAGAGTCGTTTGGATATGTATTTTTCACAAACCCCAGCAGGTACATCTGTTCAAAATATGCTCCATTGGAGTCAGGTATAACTTAAAGTTCATTTCAATACAGTTTAATTTACAATACTCATAGTTTACCTCATCATTCTAGGGATCATGCCATCACCATCGAATGTTAAATTTAGAAAGATAAAATAAAATTTTTACATATTTGTATAATTCTTTATAGTTTAAATATATATTGATATCATAATGTATTAGATCCTCTAAACCTAACCAATGATCAGAACAATATAAATATCTATGTTTTACAAATGAGAAAATGTTAAAACCTTAGACTAGGGATCATCTGCCCCTCAACTGACTTATCCAAAGAGTCAAAGCTATTCCTTTAAGGAAAAAAGTGAGACTAGAACACAGTTTTCCTGATGCCTAGTCTGAAGCACTTTCACTAGACTACATTTTCTCTTCCGGTTAAGTCATGAGCTCCTTGAGGACCATAAACAAGTTTTTTTTCACTTTTGTATTTCCAAAGCCAAAAGTTCATGACATATAATAGATACTCAACTAATATTTGTTCAATAAATGATAAAGAAAATATCCAGTGTGAATGTAATCTTAATGTTGAAATCCAGGATAACATAGTAGAAAGAACACTTTCCTGAGATCAAAAGACCAAACATCAAATATTTTCTCTGAACCTTAGTGGCAGTGTGACATTGAGCAGCTCATTTAACCTTTCTGATTGAGTTTCCTCAATTTAAAATGAAATTAATAATAATTCTCTGACCTAAGAAAAATATTATGAGAATTAAATAGAATAATGATTATGAATGTTAATTAAAGTTAATAAACACTAGATAAATTTAAGGTATCATTAAAATATTGGATAAGACTTTCTTGTTTACAAAATGTTTGTCTACAAAGTAACTGTTTTGATGTAAATTATTAAAAATCTTTATTATCACTTATCTTTAGGTGAGATAAGTTATCCTTCCTTCTCTGGCGATGGCTAGAACAGGAGAATCTAAGTAACCTTTTCATTTATTCATCATTGTAACAATATTTATTGAGCACCTACTATGTGCCTGGTACTATTCTATGCTCATGTGATACGTCAGTGAACAAAAGAAAGGCTCCTGTCTGCCTTAAGCTTACATTCTAGTAGTAGGTATATGGATAATAAATAATAAGTATATCAAATATATAAGCTATTACAGTATGTTAGAAGGGGATGGAAACTATAGAAAAATTGAGGTTAAAGAGTGGAGAAAGGGGATTAGGCATGCTGGGGAGTAGGATGTACTCTATTAGAGGTCAGACTTCAGTGAAATGATGACATTTGTGAACAGATTTGAAGGAGGGTGAGGGAATTAGCAATGTGGCTATCTGGGGTGTCTTAGTTCATTCAGGTTGCTATAATGAAATACGATAAATTGGGTGGCTTATAAACAGAAATTTATTTCTCTCAGTTCTGGAGGCTTGATCTTAGAAAGTCCAAGATCAAGGTACTGGCAGACTTGGTGTCTGGTGAGGGCCTGCTTTCTCATTCATAGATGGCACCTTCTTGCTGTATCCTCACATGGTGGAAGAGGCAAAAGAGTTCCCTTGAACCTCTTTTATAATGGCACTAATCCCATTCATGAGGGCTCTGCAGGGATTGCAGTCATGAAGGTTTATGATATGATAAAATGGTGAATGGTTGGTGTAGGGTAGAGGACAAGATCATTGAAGAAGAGTTCAAGAAACTTAGAGGCCAAATTGTTGGAATGATTAAATCACTAAAATCAAGGCGGGAATAGTTTTAGAAAGAGTAGCAGTGAGCAGGAACAGCAAAGAATAGTGGGTGATGTAATTGAATGTTATAAGATTCAGAGCTTAGAGTTTTAGGGAGGAGGAAGTGAGAATTGTCTATAAGAGGGAATAATGAGCAAAGAGGATTAATCCATGATATCTGATATATGGGAGAAAAAAAGTAGTACCACTTGAAAGAGCTGCAGGGGAAGAAGTGTTCTCAGAGAAAACCAGATTACCAATAGAGCAAGAAGGTAAAGGGGCTGTTTAGAAAAGAGATTTAAGATATAGGGCTGATGATGGAATTCCAGATGGTAGCATTTTAGGAGTTGGGGAGAGTTGGAAGGAGATAGAATAGGGAATATATGGAGCCACATAAGGTCTAGAGTACCAAAGAAGATGGGTACCCTGAGAGTCAGACCTTCTTGTGATTAAAACATAATCAAGGGGAAAATGGGCATAATCACATTAGATCTAATAGAAACAAAGCAGAGTGTGGCGGTGAGTGTTAAGCAATAAAGCATGGGATAGCTTCTGGGACACATGCTTGAACGCTGTTGTTTGAGGCAAGGCTGTTTAGAGGTGTGTTATCTTAATCCCAGTGTAAGATACTCACTCTTGACTTCTGTTGATGAAGCTGGAGATTTCTAAGGAAGTCTGAGACAAACATATAGGCCCTTTGGGGTAGTGAAAGGCCTTGGGAATATGTACATTTGTATGAAGATGATAGAGTCATGTTCTTTAGATTCTCCTGTCCCCACCTCCCATCCTTTCCATTTCTTAGCCTATCCAAAAGAAAGGAAGGACAAAGAAGCCCACCTGTGTAAATACTAGTAGACCCAGTACAAAGGAGGCATATGTATAATGCATACCTAACTTGCATCAGCTGCCACTGTAATGAACAAATGATATGGTCTTATTTTTTGTGTCTCTTTCAGCTTTTAAATTCTACTCACTTAAAAGCTTTTGACTGGGGCAGTCCTGATCTAAACTTGGTTCATTTTAATCAGGTACATAAGTATGTATGAACTAAAAACTCCCTCCCTTCTTGATTGCTTCAGATGACTTTGCTATAGATCAGGGATCATCTGTAAATCCCCAGAGTACAATAACACAGTGAGAAGGACCAGTAGTTGAAGATAATGTTGATTTGGATCCATATTGTCACATTCAACCAAAGTAGCTTTTCCACGTTTTCTATGTATTTTAACAACAAACATCCTGGAAAAGTCTAGAAAATTTGACAAGCAGTAGGAATTCATCATCCCTCAAGAGGAAAAATATTGTGTTTGTAATATGCATAACTCTGTACTTAGTTAAATAAGAAATAAAAAGCATAATATATTTCTTGACTCTAAAACCAGTTATTCTGTTTGGGAAGGTAAGACAAACACATATAACAACTAGGAAAAACTTAGAAGTCAATGATAATGTAGTAAAATTGTATGATTATAATGACAAAATTCACCAAGTATTAGAACCCAAGTCTGTCTGATTTCAAAATATGTTTTTCCACCATAGTTTTCTGCCTCAGCTAAACTCCAGGCCTGATGTGGTCTGGTCATGTAAAAGTCTGAACTAAAATTTGAAGATCAAATTAAATGAGATCAGAGTTGACCTTGATTGCCAATATTTATAATTTATTGATAAACATATTGACAGTAATACAGCCACAGGAAGTACTTTCATGTTTTATAAGTAGTACTGAAATTACATCTGTGAAATGTTTGAATACTTGGAATTAGAACAAACTATCTAATTTTTACTTATGTATGAGTTATTTCCAAGTAAAATCTGTAATATCTATTCATTTTTTCATACTTGAAAAACAGTATTTTTAAACAGTTTATTTAAAACAGTATTTTAATTCATCACTTAAAAATTAGTAAATAGAATCTTCTAATATATCATTTCCTATGAAAACTTCTTTTACTCATTTATTTTTAGACAACATCTCCATCGTACAATGTGACAAATATGAATGTGGCAATTGCAACTTGGAATGGTGAAAGTGACTTCTTGGCTGACCCTGAAGATGTTAAAATTTTACATTCTAAAATCAAAAACCACATTTACCATAAAACTATTTCTTACTACAATCATATAGACTTTTTGTTTGGATTAGATGTCTATGATCAAGTTTACCATGAAATCATTGATATTATCCAAAACAATCTGTAAAGAACCATGGCACTCTATGTTTAAGGATCTATATTACTGCTATTAAAATCCAATTATTTTCCTTATTATGTATGTTTTTTCACTTTTAAAATAAAGTATGTAATTTTCACCTTTACTTTCTCATTGCCCCTAGGCCCACCCTTCGTTAAATCAGCGGCATTTAACATCTCAGGGGAAATAGCAGATTATAAATCAGTCAAAAGAAGACTACTGAGTTTCAAAATAGGATTTAAATAACTAATATCAGAAGCAATAATCTTTAATGTTTTCAATAGCAAGAGATAGATTTTTAAGAAATTTTTTTCTTTAAAAGAACATGAGCTTACAATATATCATAAAAAATAGAGTTTGATGGTATGAAAGTTAATTTTTCTCTATGCTTAATGAAGAATAGAACACTTTTTGATATATGTAAAGAGTTTGAGATGAAAAAGAGAAGAAAGCTAGCCTGGATACCAGTGTAATGTTGCTGCCTTGTGATGACTTCAGGCGAAGTCCCAGAGGTAGGGAGATCATAGAACCCATAGAGGGACTGTGCCTCACTTCCCAGAGTGTATAGCCCAGGGTGACTGATGTTTGCTTTACAGCCTACTGTGTGTTAAGAGTAGCGATGGTTGAGTTATATTTCTAGGTAAATAGATCTGAGGGTGGCCTAACAAAATATTATGCACTATAGTTTAGTGCCTGAAAGACCCAAGAATTTCCTATACATCAGAGAAGTGTAGATATGTTCAAGAGAGCAATGGAAGATGGGACGAGGCCTAAGTTGGAATGAAAGAATACTCTCAATAAATGCAACTGACCAATATTTATGTGCATATGTGGAAATAATATTCATCAGGGTTTGGGCAAGTGGGAGGGGGTGGAGGGGATGGGAAAACTCACACCTAATGGGTGCGGGGCACACTTTCTGGGGGAGGTTCACTATTGTAGCTCTGACGTGGGCAGTGCATAGGCAATATATGTAACCAAAGTGTGTGTACCCCCATAATATTCTGAAATAAAAAATAAAAAATAAAACTTCATTAAAAAAAAACATATAATAAGAGCCACAGAGGGGGGCAAGACAATGGGCATCAGCAGCAGATGTATGCTGAGCCTTTCTCAAAATCACAGGTAGACTTCCAGTTTCCAGTTCTGCGTGTAAGGAGCTTAGAAGTGACCACTCAGTCCAAACAACAAATGAAAAGTTGAACAGACTGAAAAATCAACAACTCTTCTTGTCAGCCTTCTTGATCCTTAATGCTTTGTTAAGTGTTACCTCTAGGAGCTTGACTAGGTTCTCACAATAAATATTAGAGAAAAATCCCCCTATGCTTCCAGCAGAGGGAGAGGAAAAGAAACAATTTTGAAATACACTACATCACTTTGTACTTCTTAACAAGACCTGCCCTCAGGAGAAACTAGTTAATCAGAGCCTAACATGCAGGGTTTTATCAAAGCCTAATGGATCTGGGGAAAGGGGAACACCTAACTCCTGCCTACTCTAGCCATCTTGTTGAGGTGGAACTAAGAAGCACTTTGAAGTTCACAGTCCAGAGGCATAGGCTCACTAAAAACTGAGACCTAATCATAGGACTACAGAATGCTTCCCCTCCCCCATGCCTTAGTACTACTGGTGGGGGATGTTGTTAATGGTGGAAGCTATGCATGAGTGGAGGCAGGAGATATATGGTAAATCCCTGTATTTTCCTCATAATTTTGCTGTGAACCTCAAAGTGATCTAAAAAGTAAATACTTAAAAAAATTGCATGCAAGGATTTATGCTTCAAGGGAAAACAAAACCTTCTTCCTTCCAATTCCTAAATAATGCACAATTTCTTGGGACATTTGTAGTCCCTGGGGAGACCAAGATGGGATGGGGGAAAGTCTAGAATTAAGTGTGACTTTACCACATAAAGACTGACAAAAACAATCTGTAATTTACTGAATTGGAGAATTAAGTTTTCTGCTTTAAGCAAAATGGAGGTTGAAAGCCAAGTTAAGTTCAGCTAGTTTTGAGGTTGATAAATTTGTAGTTAACACATGATTATGGACTTCTGAAATTGCCATACAAATATAAATTAAACATATATAGATAGTAGGAGATAATAAAATGCATGCATAGATTCATATGAATGCAGCTAAGGAAGGCAAATGATAACTTTAAAGATCATAGTTAAGGCTAAAGAGAAGTTCTTCCTTTCTTTGGTAACCCTTGGTACTAAAATAGTAGAGAACTGAGAATAAATATATATTTAGAGATACCTTTTCAAAGAGTTCAAGAATGTTAATATAGCATATGTGTTAGTTCAAAGTTTTCAAATGATCTTTCAAAGACAGCAAATGTAATAGGATAATAATTCAGAAGAATTATGAATGTTGATATTTAAAGGATGAATTGGGGGTTATGGTCAATACGGTGGACTAGAAACAGCCTGCACATGCTGCTTTCAAGGAGAGGATTGAATGTTGCAAGTAGATGTTCAGCTATGGATGGATCATCTTAGAGAAAGCATTGGGAATCATCAGGGAAGCAACTGGAGACACCAAAAGTACAGGAGAGGGAAGGGGGTCAACTGCTTGGCAGGATCAGAAGGTACTTGGGGAAGGCACCCACACATGTGGAAAGGTCAGAAGAGAGAACCCCAGGGCTACACCCTCCCCCCACAGATAATGCAAGCCAAGCTGTGGGAGTGTCCCCCACACCACAACAGGCCTCCAGACTGATCAGGGAACTGCTTGGAGACAGTGCAGCAGCATTGCACCCGAGAGCAGGCACAGAGAGGTTACGTTGATTTCAGATCCTAGGTTGCTGCAACTGATGCCACTCTGAGCTCTCAGTCCCAGAGCGCCTGGTCTACAGAGGGGTCAGCTCCACTGCAGCCGCCTCCCCATTGCTCCTACCAGGCTGGGGAGGGAACAGGGAGAGCATAATTTTGTGTGCCCCATGACTGGGTGCTGTGTGCACCCCCTGCTACTGGGGAATCCAAGCAGACCAGGTGCCCATGGTCCCCAGCATCTGTCACCGCCATCTGGATAGTGCCACCACCACTGCCACCTGAGTAGCACCACAACAGCTGCCACCACCAATCCTGGGCAGAGAGAACACCCCAGCCATTGTGACTTGTCCATAGCACACTGGGCAACTCTGGCCCCACCAGGCATGAGCTGCCCACTTGCAGTGGACCCACCCCCGGGGAGCTGCCACAGCCCAGCACACGACACACCTCAGTGGCTCCACCCCCCATTTGTTGTCCTGATTCTGTGGTCACACCCCACTGCACACACCTCAGTGGCTCCACCCCCCATTTGTTGTCCTGATGCTGTGGTCACACCCCACTGCAAGCCTTCACAGCATCACCTGCCAGGCATGGCTGCTCTGCCAGGTTTCACTGCAGCAAACTATGTGCCTCCACAGCCCTGTTCAATCCAGTGGGCTCACATACCTTAGATGCCGCATCGGTGCGTGCCGTCACTGCACCTGGACCTGGATGGAGCCAATGCCCACACCACTGGCACCTGCACAGTCATCTAAACAACCTCGCCAGGTCACCACTGCCACTCCGATGGGGAGACCTGGGCAAACTCCCAAGCCACTGGCCTCTGTGGACAGGGACATGACAAGCCCCTCACCTGAGCTTCCAGCAAGGCTGGGAGACCAACCCACCACTTTGCACAAATAGCCCCTAGCGCCGGCTTGGACTGTGACAGCCACAGGGGAATGGGACAACAGCTGCATCATAGGCTTTCAGTGCACCTGCCTCTCTCCTGGCAGGTTAATTTTCTGGAGTAGAACACGAGGGTACCATCCAGGGACCCCTCCTTCTTATCTCTAAGAAGGAGAGTTCCTAGCAGTGCGGAAGAGGTGCACCACAAAATTGTTTGGCCTGAGCTGAGAGAAGAGGTTTCAGATGAGAAAGAACCAGTGTAAGAATTCTGGCAACATGAAAAAACAAGCTGTTTTGACACCCCCAAAGGATCACAGTAGGTCTCCAGTGATGGATCTCAACCTAAATTGTCAAACTGTCAGACATGTAATTCACAATATGGATGGCAAATAAGATGAATGGGATTGATGAGAAAGTTATAAACCAACACAAAGAAACAAACAAAAAAAAAATTCAGGATGTGAATGAAAACTTTTCTCTGAAGAGATAGATAACGTAAGTAAAGATATAACAGGATTTAAAGAAATGAAAAAGTCATTTAGGGAATTTCAAAATACCGCAGAAAGTTTTAACAACATATTAGACCAAGAAGAAGAAAGAATTTCAGAGCTTGAAGACAAGACTTTCAAATTAACCGAGTCAGTCAAAAATGTAGAAAAAATAATAAAGAAGAATGAACAATTACTCAGAAAAATATGGAACTATGTAAAATGAGCTAATATAAGAATCATAGGTATCCCTGAGAGAGAAAGAGAAAAACTCAAAATCAAGGAAAGCCTATTTGAGGGAATAACTGAGAAAAACTTCCCTGGTATTGACAGAGATTTAGATATCCAGAAACAAGATGGTCACTGAACACCTGGAAGATTCACAGCAAATAGGACATTACCAAGGCACATAGTCATCAGTCTGTCCAAAGTCAAAATGCAGGAGAAAATCCTACAAGCTGCAATACAAAAGCAAAAACTAACTTACAAAGGAAAACCCATCAGACTGACAGCAGACTTCTCAGCAGAGACTTTACGGGCCAGAAGGGACAGAGGTTCAATTTTTAGCCTTCTTAAACAGAATAACTCCCAGCCAAGAATTTTGTATTATGGAAAACTAAGTTTCATAAATGAAGGAGAAATAATGTCTTTCCCAGACAACTAAACACTAAGGGAATTTGTCACCACTTGACCTGCCCTATAGGAAATTCTCAAAAGTGCTCTATACGTTGAACTGAACAATAGATACCCACCAGTGTAAAAACACCTGAAAGTTGAAGCTCACGGCTCTTATAAAACAAAAGCACTAAAGGGGGAAAACAAAACAACAAGTTGTGATTCAACATGATGAACAGAACAGTATCTTACATAGCAATACTAACATTGACTATAAACAGGCTTAATGCTCCACTCAAAAGATATAGATTGGCTGAATGGATGAAAAAACATAACCTGAGTGTGTGCTGTCTCCAAGAAACCCATCTGACTTGTAAGGACTTTCATAGACTCAAGGTAAAGAAATGGAAAAAAATATTCCATGCAAATGGGAACCAAAAGTGAGCAGAAGTAGCTATTCTCATATCAGATAAAATAGAGTTTAAATCAAAATAGTCAAAAAAGACAAAGACAGTCATTATGTGATAAAAGGAGCAATTCAGCAAGAAGATATAACAATCCTAAATATATATTCACCTAACACAGGAGTTCCCAGATTCATTAAACAAATTCTATGAGATCTAAGCAAAAAAATAAACAATAGCATCATAATAGCCAAAGACTTCAACACTCAACTGACAGAACTGAAAAGACCATCAAAGCAGAAAATAAGCAAAGAAACACTGGACTTAAATGGGCCTCTAGAACAAATGGACCTAGCAGACATTTATAGAACACTCAACCCAGAAACTACAGAACATACATTCTTCTCAGCTCATGGGACATCTTCCAAGATAGATCATTTGTTGGGCCCCAAAACAAGTCTCAGAAAATTCAGAAAAATCAAAGTCATACCATGTATCTTCTCAGACCATAGTGGAACAAAACTAGAAATCAATTCAATGAGGAACTTTTAAATCTACACAAAATGAAGGAAATTAAACAACCTTCTGCTGAATGATCTGTGGGTCATTGATGAAATTAAGACGGAAAACAAAAAATTTTTCCCATTGAATGACAAAGAGGACACAAGCTTCCAAAATCTGTGGGATACATAAAAAGGAGTGCTAAAAGAGAAGTTCATAGCTTAAATTCTTACATCAAAAACAAAGATCACAAATTAAGAACCTCATGTTACACTTCAAGGAGATAGAAAAAGCACAAACTAAACCCAAAGCCAGCTGAAAAAAAGAAATAACAAAGCTCAAATCATATAACCAAAACTTTTGTACCCTCCTAATATTCTGAAATAAAAAAAAAAAAACACAGCTCAGACAAAAACTAAATGAAATGGAAACAAACAAAGAAACAAACAAAGGATCAACTTGGATAGAACAGGAGACCATTATCCTAAGTGAAGTATTTTAGGAATGGAAAACCAAACACCATATGTTCTCAATGATAAGTGGGAGCTAATAGATGTGTATATGTGGGCACAAAATGATATAAAGGACAGGATAAAGCAAGAAGAGAGAAGGGTGGGAGGGGATGGAATAAAAACTCACCTGTGGGGTACAGTGAACACTATTCTGTTGGTGGGCACACCAAAAGCCCTGACTTAAACATTATACAAGATATCCATATAACAAAAACACTTGTACCCTCTTAATTAATATTTTGAAATAAAAAAATTAAGAAAAGACATTATTTACTCCTTTTTATGGCTGAGTACTACTCCATGGTGTGTGTGTATTTATATTTATATTTATATTTATACCTATATCTACATATATATATGCCACATTTTCTTTATCTACTCATGTATTTATGGGCACTTAGGTTGATTCCACATCTTTGTAGTTGTAAATTGTGCTGTGATAAACATTCAAGTGCAAATGTCTTTTGATAAAATGACTTCATTTCCACTGGGTAGTAACCCAGCAGTGGGATTGCTGGATCGAATGGTAGATCTACATTTAATTCTTTGAGGACTATCCACACTATTTTCCATATAGGTTGTACTAATTTTCAGTTCTACCAAAAGTGTATAAGTGTTTCTTTCTCTCTGCATCCATATCAGCACCTATTATTTTTTGACTTTTTAATAATAGCCATTCTGATAGAGGTAAAGTAACATCTCACTGTGATTTTAACTTGCATTTCCCTGATAATTAGTGATGTTGAGCATTTACTCATATGTTTCTTGGCCATTTGACTATCTTCTTTTGGAAAATTTCTTTTCATTTCTTTTACCCACTTTTTTTGAGGTTGTTTGTTTTTTTCCTGCTGATTTATTTGAGTTCTTTCTAGATTCTGGATATTAGTCCTTTGTCAGATGTATAGTGTGTAAATATTTTCTCCCATTCTGTAGGTTATCTATTCACTCTATTGATTATTTCCTTTTCTGTACAGAAGTTTTTCAAATTTAATTAAGTCTCATTTATTTATTTTTGTTGTTGCTATATTTGCCTTTGTGGTCTAGTCATAGATTCTTTGCCTAGGCTGATGTCTAGAAGAGTTTTTCCTACATTTTATTCTAGAATTTTTATAGTTTCATGCCTTACATTTAAGTCGTTAATCCATCTTGAATTACTTCTTCTATATGATGAAATATAGGGGCCCTGTTTCATTCTTCTGCATGTGGCTATCCAATTTTCCCAGCACCATTTATTGAATAGGGATTCCTTTCCCCAGTGTATTTTGTTGTCTGCTTTGTTGAAGATAAGTTGGTTGTAGGTAGATCGTTTTATTTCTGGGCTCCCTATTCTGTTCCATTGGTCTATGTCTCTACTTTTATACCAGTATCATGCTGTTTTCATTACTATAGCCTTGAAGTACAATTTGAAGTCAAGTAACATAATACCTCCAGATTTGTTCTTTTTGCTTAAAATTGCTTTGACTATTTGGGCTCTTTTTTGGTTCTATATGAAGTTCAGGATTATTTTTTCTAGATATGTGAAATATAACATTGGTATTTTGATGGGGATTGCATTGAATCTGTAAATCACGTTGGACAGTATGGACATTTTAACAATGGTGATTCTACCAATCCATAAGCAGGGGATATTTTTCCATTTGTTTGCGTCATCTGAAATTTCTATCATAGTTCTCCTTGTAGAGATCTTTTACCTCCTTCATTAAGTATTTTCTTAGGTATTTTATTGTCTTTGTAGCTACTGAGAATGGTATTGATTCCTTGATTTGACTCTCGACTATTATTTATATATAGAAATACTACTGATTTGTGTACATTGATTTTGTAACCTGAGACTTTGCTGAATTTATCAATTCTACAGGTCTTTTGGTGGAGTTTTTGGGGTTTTCTAGATATAAGACCATATCATCAACAAACAGATAATGTGACCTTCTCTTTCCCAATTTGGATGCCCTTCATTTCTGTCTCTTGCCTGATTGCTTTGGGTAAGTCTTCCAATACTATGTTGAATAGAAGTGATGACAGTGGCACCTTTGTCTTGTTCCAATTCTCGGAGAGAATGCTTTCAACTTTTCCCCGTTGAGTACAATGTTTGTTATGGGTTTGTTATATATGACTTTTATAATTTTCAGGTACAGATCACCATAGCAGACATAATAATAGTGAAAAAGTTTGAAATATTGCAAAAATTTCCAAAATGTGACACAGAGACAGGAAGTGAGCACATACTGTTGGAAAAAATGGCACCAATAAACTTGCTTGACCCAGGGTTGCCATAAATCTTTAATTTGTAAAAAACACAATATCTGCAAAGTGCAATAAAGTGAAGTGCAACAAAATAAGATATACCTGTATTTTACCTCAGAGTAGTCAAGAAGGATTCAGAACTCTCTGCTGCCATAGTGGGGGGTGTGTGTGTATGTAATTTTGTTAAATTCCATAAGCAGGAGGCCATTAGCCTGAGTTTGTCTCCTATTTTGCATTTGTACCTAACAACCCAAAACCTAACTTAGAAGTATAACAGACAGCCAAGTTTCAGACAATCACAAGCAGTGGCGTTTCAGCCAGTCACAGGCAGTCACCTTATCACACTGTGCCCAAATAAGGCAGATGCCTAGAGTAGCCTTTGGGGTGATTTCTCTACTTTGCTTCTGTATGCAGCCTATAAAAGCTCACTGCTCACACTACTGGGTGTATCTTTCTGAACCTCTTCTGCTCTAAGTGCTGCTTTGCTCAAATAAACTGTGCTGAATTTAGTTTGTCAAAATTTTTTCTTTTGAGTTTAAAATAATATCTGTTTTGAAATTTTATTTTCATAAATTTTATTTATTTACCAAGAAGTCTTGCCACAGATCATTTTAAATTGGATTATTGGCACAAAGTTGCATAACATTTTTATTACTGATGGTATCTGTGGCAAAATCGACTTTGCTCTGCTTGGATTTGGCCCAAAAAGTCTAAACATGCTATGCACATATAGTAGGATTGTTTTTCTGAAAACTTTTCAAATAATATGATTACTTGAATATTATTATTGATGTTTTGAATTTTATTCCAGGAATTCAGTCACACTTCATCAATACTTTTGATTTTCAAGCAACTAGAGGGTCACTTTACCAAGAGTACAAACTACAAAGAATATACAATTATCATGAAAGTTTATGCATCAAATAACATGGAATTAGTGTATGCTAAGTAAAAACCAATGATATTTAATGAAATTTTTAGTGTTTGAAATGATAAAGTACAGAAAATTTAAGTAGGACAGAAATTTCTAAGAATTATATACAGATGGTCCCACCTTATGATGGCTTGACTTACCATTTTTCAACTTTATGATGGTGAGAAAGCAATACACATTCAGCAGAAACCACACTTGTTGATGCTAAACCATCAGCAAGTGTCAATTCCCCAGGGCCTTCTACCAGCTATTCTTGAGCCTCACCGGGAGAGAGAGAAATTGATGACCCTGTTGCTGCAGCATCCCATCCTCCAGCAATTAATTAAAATTGAATGCTTCAAACATTCTTAAGGCCCAGTGGTCTTTCAGCTGTGTACATTAATAGTGAGTACCCATACAATCATTCTGTTTTTCACTTTCAGTACAGTAGTCAATAACTTACATGAGATAGTCAATACTTTATTATAAAACAGGCTTAGTGTTAAATAATTTTGCCCAACTGTAGGCTAATCTAAGCGTTCCGAGCATGATTAAGGTAGGCTAGCCTAGGCTATTCTATGATGTTCTGTAGGTTAGGTGCATTAAATGCATTTTTGACAGTATATTTTCAACTATGATGGGCTTATCAGGACATAATTTCATCATAAATTGATGATTATCTGTAATTATATCCTACATTAATAATAGGATAAATTCATGTATGCAATAAATATCAGCATTCTTTACCATGCATCAAGTAAATTTTGAATTTATGCTCCCCCAACTTTACTGCCTGGTAGGAGTTTGAGCCCTATTTATTCTCACAGTCTGCTACCATGTTGCCAATTAGATCCAAAAGTTTTTATTCATTCTTCCTTTCACTCATTTTTCTCAGTTATTTCAGAATTTGTTGGGCCAAAATAATATATAAGGTACTGTCTTAGGTGCTGGGGATACAATGTTAAACCAAACAGACATATCATCATAGAGCTTGTAGGTAATACAGTAAGACTGATGTTGAATAAGTAATTATTGTCATAAAAGTTTCATGGAGGGACTGTTCTGATAATAAGTTAAATATGTAGGGAAGTTTGCTCATCATGAAGTTGAAACATCATGAGAGAACATAGTGGAAGGGTAAGGTTTGAAATGGAGGAGGAATCGGAATTCAGTTCAGTGTGACATATAGAGAGAAATATGTGAATGAGAGTTTGAGAACTGACACAAGATCAGACACAAACAGGAGTGACTTTTGTGATCAGGGAGGAATGGCAAGCAGGATGTCATTTAAAAGAGAATGGGCACCTGGCCTTAATTATAGTCAGTTTTGGATATATTCAGGTTCCATAAGAGAGCAGGTGACCTCTTTAAAATTTTCATAACATGATACAGTTAGTATCTGAAATCATCATTTGTACTAAATTAAATCTTTTTCGAAAGCATATTCTCGCTCTGCTTCTTTAAGAACATATTATGCTCATTCATAAATTATAGAATAGAAAGATAGAAAAAGAAAAACACAAAACAAACAAATTCTATAAAAAATTCTGTAGCTTGTAGATATGTGCATGGATTTTACTTGGTCTTAGTTGTTTGTCCACATTTTCATAGGTAGAAACCTTCTCTTGCAATTAAAATGGAAAGGTAGTTTGATTAACCTAACCCCCAACCATAAGTAAATGTCTAGCGTGGCGGGTTTGGATTACCGTTCAGCAAATAATCACTCCCCTCTCATTGTAGGTAGAGTATAATTTCCCACCCTTTTGGGTCTAGACTTGGCCATGAGACTTAGTTTGGTGAATGGAATATAGGTAGCTGCGATTTGAGCAGAAGGCTTAAATGCTTTTGGTTTGGCCCTTGTGCTATGGTAATCTGCCATAAGAAGAACACACCCCAGCTGGCCTCTGCTTCTTTGGTCCCTCCTAAACAACCTTAATCCAAACATGGACCCAACCTACAGCTTGGAGCCCAGCCAGCTAACCTGCAGCACTACTTAGATGAGCCATGAGAATCAGTGTTTGTTGTTGAGTTTGGGGTTACTTTGTTTTGCAGTGTTATTGTGGTGGTAAACTAATTCATCTAGCAATGATTAATTTGTTGACATCTGTTGAAATGCGGAATAGTTTCCTCTTGGCTGTTTTTTTTTTTTTAATTTAACACCAACTTGAACCAGAGTCTCCTCTTGTTGAAATGGATAATGGTCTTCTAATGTTAAGGAGAGAATTATTCCAGGGTCTTACTTATAAATTGATTAGCACCTAGTATAAGCTCCAAAAATGGGGATTGTTTTTATTATTTGGAGTTGAGAAGTTGAATCCTATACTAAGTATTAGTGTGGACACAGTATCTTTCTGCAGTCAGTTATTTGGTGACAATTGAGCAACCTCACCTAGACATCAAGGGAGGCAATAGTTCAGGAAAAAAAAAAAACCCTGACTTTAGAATGAGATAGATTTGGATATTTAAATTTAAAATTAATAAATTAGATAAATAAATACATAAATAGTAATTAGATAAATAAATTTCCCTAGGGATAATGGTAGTGTACAAAACACTGCCCTCAATTTGATAGAGCTCATCACATACATTAAATATGAATTCTTAAAGAAGTCATTTATCTTCTCTTTGCTTCAATTTCCTCATTTATGAAATGGGCACAGTAATATTTGCCTTTCAAGGTAGTTGTAATAACTAAATGAAATGATTTAGCAAAGGCATTAGCTAGACACGTTTATGTAACAAATACTTCTATTACCCTTAATATGTGCCAGGCAATTCTAAGTATGTTACATTATAACTATTCACTCTATTCATCCTCTTGAAAGTCCTCCATAGTGAGCTATTGCCTTCCCCATCCTATTTTATAAATGAGGCCTAGAATCATATCAAGAAATTTACCCATTGTCACATGACTAGGAAATAGCAGATCAAATAGATTTTGATCTGGCTGCAGAAACCAAGCTTTTAACCTGTACAAGCTCATAATTAAGTGCTCTGTGAAAGGCAGCTGTTCTTATCTAATTAGTTTGATGAGATCACCATGCTCCAGACTCAAGAATTATACTATTTTGCCCATACTACACATAAAAAATTGTATTTTATTTATTATTTTCTTGTATTTTAACTGTTTTTCCCAAACTAGAATGTAAGCCCCATGAAGGAAAACCCAGTAGTGTATTCCCAATACCTAAACTAGTTCACGATCCAAAATGTCCAATAACTTTAAACACGGGAAAGTGAGGGTAGTGTTTCCATGGCTTTCTGTTGGTGATTATGGCCAATTTCACATCCCAGGACATTGAAAGCCATCAGCTCTCATCCTTATACCCTTTTTGTGAGGCTCTGTGGGGGAGAGGTAGTTCCCACTGGATTTAGCAAAGCAGGTAATAATGAGGATCGCAGAGTGGTTATCTGATGTTCATGTTCTATGAAATTGCCTATGTTTAATAGGAAAGCACACAGAGAGCATGAAGGAATCTCTTTTTTCTTTTGTCATAATGTGCAAAGATCTATAGGCATCTGACCATTTTCCTCCCAGCGTACAGGTCAACACATCATCACAGAATTGTTCTTTGAAGTCAGATGCCTGGATTTGGATGTTAGCTTCACTATTTACTAGCTCTATGACCTTGGGCAAGTTACTTAACTTTTTTGAGCCTCTAATTCCTTGTCTTTAATGGAGGTAATAAGATAGCCTACTTCAAATGCTTTTGGTGAGGATTAAAAGAGAAACCAGGTGAAAGCACTGTGAACCATAGGAAGTGCCATATATGCATTAAGTGTTATTATTTGTGCCTCTGCTCTCTTCTGCTTAAATGCTGTGGAGCCTGAGTTAGAATATAATCATACAGGGAAGTTAGAGAGCATTTAGTCAGCCCAGACACTTTCTACAGGGTACCATGTATATCTTAGAGCTGGCCTAAACACAAGACAATCAACACCAGGAAAACTGAAGGATGGCCTACCACAGGAAGGCTTTGTTAATCTTCAGGTGTATTTTTATCTAATTTGTACCTGAACAGTGATTGGAACAAATGATTAGGAATAAAATGAGATAAGAAATTTGAATTCTCTGTTACTGATGTTTCTTTCTGGTTATTAGTTTTCATATTAGTTTTTCCATTTTAGAAGATTTATTGTAATTTCTTTGTGTGTCTGCCTCAAGTAAGTGAGAAATTTTAAACATATAGGTTATCTATTTTAGGCATCTCAGGAAGCTAACAAAGTACTATGAGCTTATGACTTTGGAAGACTTGCTCAGAAGATGAAACACTGTAAGCAGGTAAATTCTTTAATGAAAAAAAAAGAAAACTAATATTTTTTAAAGGATGCAGAAAGTTTCCACTAAATATTTATACTTAAACCACTTCACACTTTGTTGCGTTTTCCTTTCTATGTGGAACTATGTGTAGAGTCCAGCAGGTATCATTTCCAGACTAACAAGCTGGACACTCGAATGGGCTTGTCAGGCAGGCAAGATGACAGCTCCCTCTGATTCCCTAGAGTACTTTTGTGTTTGCAGGGATGGAAAATTCTATCTTCAAAACATTAGCTTATCACATTATCTAATGCTGCTTTTAAAGTGGACTTAAGTGTCATATTCTTTTCCCTTGTCACTTTCACTTAGCCCGTTCCTCCCTGGTACAGTGTGAAGAATATGAAAGCGAGGACTGCAGCATGGCACAATCTAAATGGCAACCTGGCTGACCCCAAGGATGTTACAATTCTACTCTCTCAAGTGCCTAATCTCATTCACCGCAGCACACTGTCCATGTACAATCATTTAGATTTTGTCTTGGCATATACAGCAACTTGGGATATTTATTATAAAATCATTGATAGCATGAGGAATACTCCATAAGGATACAAGCGTTCTGGATTTTATTCTTAGTAAATTTTTTTTCAAGAAATCAGTAATCATACTGATTTCTTCTCTTTTATGGCAGAATTAATAAAGATTACCATAATTTTTCCATTCTTTGAAATCAATCCAGTGGAATAAATCATTATTTTCTTAACCATGCCACTTGTATGATTTTTAGGACCCATCATATATGTTCTCTGCAAATTGTTTTTTTGTCAAAACCAATCTATCAATCAAATCATGTTCATTCTACTTTCTAAATACTTTCAATTTGTTCACTTCCTCCACTATCAATGCACTTGTCTCATCCAAGCCAGCTCATATATTGCCCAAGTGATTGTAGAAACCCCCAAATTTCTCTCTCCATATCTATTTTTAGAGCTTCCTATTCAATTTCTTACGGCTACTTAGGTAATTTTAATAAAACACCAATCTAATAATGCCATCCAATTATTTAAAACCATTTTCTGACTTATCATTACACTTAGGATGGAAAACACATTCTGTATATAACCTGGAGGTCCTCAAATTTGTCAGAATCTTGTGGTCATCAACGTGTATGTACACATACACACACACACAAAAGCATATATAACTTGAGACCCCCATCTTATAAACCTGCAAAAATGTCTACCAATCTCTCTAATATTCTAAGTTTTATGGAAATTGGGGGCAGAAGCACATTGTGGGGAGAACATTATTTTTTTAATTACTTATTCTCAATTCCTCTGTCTTGTGTCTTTGCCTTATACCCACAGTTTGTGTATTTCTCTGCATTTCTTTGACTCAGGTGTAGCACAGGCTGTGCTACTTCTTTCCACAAAATGCCAGCAACATAAAGCTGTTTGTGTTATAGAATTTCAATAAAATGTTGTGGTTTGCAGGAGATAATTACTGTAAAAAAGGGGGGAAATATCTCAACTTGAAAATCGAACATTACTTTTTTACCAGCCATTGCCTGCTCAGGAAACAATCTACCAGCCTCTCTTCCCTGTTAAGAGCACTTGCCCACCTCACCTTCCCTCTGAATCCAGCAGGCATTTCATCCTATTGTCACTACCAGGAATAAAACTAGTTTTATTTTATTACATAAGGTAATTTATTTTCCTTTAATCTAAATATTCCCTATCTAGACTGACCACTAACTCTCTGCCACTTTTTTTCATATGTTTTCCCCTAAAAACAAGGAACTATCTACCATTGAACAGAATTTTATTTTTGACCCATAACATGTGGAACAGAATTAGTCACTTCTTTGTTAACAGCCTTATTGAGCTAAATTGTCATATGATAAACTGCATATATATAAAGTATAGAATTTAATAAGTTTTGACATAAGAATGCACATGTAAGACCATCACCACAATCAAGATAACAAATGTATCCACCCTGAAAAAAATAGTCTTCATGCCCCTTTGTGACACTTTGTCCCGGCTATCCATATCCTCACTATTACCAGGCAACTACTGAGCTGTTTTCTGTCAGCATGAATTAGTTTGCCTTTTCTAGAATTTTAAATAAATGGAATCATACAGCATATATTCTTTTTTATCTGATTTTTTTCATCCAGCATAATCATTTTGAGATTCATCCATGTAGTATCATGTATCAATAATTCATCCCTTTTTATTTGCCCAGTAGTGGGCCATTGTATGGTTATACCACAATTTGTTCATATATTTACCTGTTGATGGACATTTGAGTAACTTCTAGTTTGGGTCTGTTGCAAATAAAGCTATGATTAACATTTGTTTATGTGTCTTTTTTATAAACCTAGGCTTTCATTTCTGTTGGGTAAAAATCTAGGAGTGAAATTTCTGGGTTATATAATAGACATATCTTTAACTTTTTAACCAAGTCACTTTCCAAATTGGTTGTACCAGTTTTCATATCCACCAGTAATATATGAGGATTCCATTGCCTCTACATTGTCACTAGTAATTGGTATGCTCATTGTTTTAATTTTGGTCATTCTAATTGGTGTGTTGTAGTATCTCATTAGGGTTTTAATTCACATTTTTCTAATGATGCTGATCATGTTTTCATGGGTATACTTGTCATCCATCCATCTTCTTTGGTGAAGTGTCTATTTAGATCATTTTCCCTTTTTCTAATTAAGTTACTTGCTTTCTTTTAATTGAGTTTTGAGGGTTCCTTATATATTCTGGATTAAAGTTCTATAACAGATTTTTGTGCAAATACTTGTGTAAATATTTCCTCCCAGTCTTTGGTTTGTCTTTTCATTTTCTTAGCAGTGTCATTCAAAGAACGGGTTTAAAATTTGAGACGGTCTAATTTATGTCTTTTTATGGAGTCTGCTTTTGGTGTAATATCTAAGGATTCTTGGATCAATCCACAACAATAAAAATTTTCCTCTATTTTTTTTTCTGTAAGTTTTATAGTTCTAGCTGTTACATTTATGTCTATGTTTCATTTAAAAAATGTTTTTGTACAGCATGGGGTATGAATGAAAGTCAATTTTTTTGCTTATGGATATCTGAAGATTATCCTTTCTTCATGAATTTTTCTTTGGATATTTGCCAAAAATCAGTTGTCCATTTGTGTGTGGATCTATCTCTCAATTTACTTTTCTGTTCCATTTATCAATTTATCTATCCCTACACCAACACTACACTTTGAGTTCTGTAACTTTATAATAAGCTTTGGAATGAGGTAGTTTTAGTCTTTTGAACTTGTTCTTCTTTTTAAACATTGGTATGGTTAATCTGGGTCCCTTGCATTTCCACAGGACTTTTAGAATCAGTTTGCAAATTACTACTAAAAAATTCTGCTGGAATTTTGATTGAGATTGCTTTAAATCTATAGATCATTTTGGAGAGATTGACATTTTAAAAATATTGAGTCTTCCGACCCATGAATGCAGTATATTTCTCTGTTCATTTAGGAATTCTTTATTCTCTCAGCAAGGCTTTGTACTTTCCAGTGTACAGGTCTTTCACATCTTTTGTCAGATTTATACTTAAGTATTTCATGTATTGTAATGCTATTGTAATGGTATTGACTTTTAAATTTCAACTTCTAATTGTTTATTGCTGGTATATAGAAGTACAATTGGTAATTCAATATCAATTTTTATATCTTGAAATTTTGCTATACTTACTTTTTAGTTCTACTAGCTTTTTTATAAATTTCAATGGGTTTTCTACATAGATCAGGGGTTGGCACACTTTTGTTTTGTAAGTGATAAGCCAACACAGTTCTCTCACAGATCCAGCAGCCGAGAAGTCCAAGATCAAAGCATCAGCAGATTCAGTGTTCTGTAAGGGCCTGCTTCCTAGATGGCCGTCTTTTGGCTGTAGCCCCACGTAGTAGAAAGGTCAAACAAACTCTCTCCAGCTTCTTTTACAAGGGAGCTAATCCCATTCATAAGGGCTCTGACCTCATGATCTAATTACCTCCCAAAGCCCCACCTTCTAACACAATCCCCTCAGGGTTTGGGATTTCAACATATGAATTTTCAAAAGGGGGGCTTCCAGATCAAAGCAAAAGCAAAAATTAAAAGTACTTATTTTCATATTCAATAAAAAGTAGTTCTTTGATCAAAGTCCTAACTTGTGAAGAAGTAACTACCATTAATTAGCAAAAGGATGATGATGGTAATTAACACATATTGATCAACTTGACCATATGTCATGTAAAGTTTAAAGTGCTTTATATGTATTAGTTCATCACACAACTTTGAAGAAAAGAAGGAATCTACAAGAATAACTACAAGCCTACCTGCAAAACTTGAGAAGAGTTGCACCACCAGAGTTTTGAAGTAGCAAAAGAAAACTCCGTATATAAGGGCCAAACTTTGAGCGATTATAAACAGAGAACATGAGAACCCTCCGCTGGATCATCTTAAAAGAATGGGGTTCAAGACTTTGAAAATAGCATAAAGCATGTCAGCCTAATCATCACTTCAAGCTTAAGCAGAGACTGCCAAAAATAGCAGAATTGAGCTTGGAAAACCTTGCTTTAGTCATTGATTTCTGATGTGACTGATTGATTTCTGCAAGACTGAATATATAAAATTTTGGGGGAAATGTACTCGTGTTGGCCTCTTTTCTTCTACTGTGATGATCTTGTTGGGACCACAGAGCAAATAAACCCACCTATGGGTGGGAGAGGGTTTACTCTGAAAAGAATGGATATTTCCAATGTCAATCATCCTGTTAGTGGTAAATCCTAAAACAAGACCCCGAAAGGGGAGCTGAGAGGCTAGTCTTAGACAAAAGATTGGAAAAAAATTCATTCTTTTTTCTGGATCCTCTGGAACTATTGTTACAGTGGAGTCTGTACTGGAAAGACTTGCTCAAAGATGTTCATATCCTGGCCTCCACAAGATGGTACAAACAGTGAAATAAAGGGGTGTGCCTAAGTTACCTGTCAGCCTCTTTCTGTAAAAGTTTTAAATTATTATCTGGTAAGTACTACCAGAAAGTACTCCTCTTAAACTTACAGGAAGGCCATATCAAAAGTTGGCACTTACACTTCATTATCATTACAAGAAATTACAGGATGATGTTCATGTTACTGGGGACTAAAAAAAATAAAAGAAAGAAAAGAAAAAACAAAAAAAAAACTATAGGAAAAATCTTATCCCATTCTAGAGATAAAATCCTTGGAGAGAAAAGGCAATCTGAATCAGCAATTGCAGGATTGATGATAGGTAGGGGGATGAGCAGGGGACAAAGTAATAGTTAATGATTTAGGTTAGAGGTCAACAAACTTTTTCTATAAATAGTCATAATAAGTATTTTAGGTTTTTCAGGCCATATGGTCACTGTTGCAACTATTCAACTCCCATTAGTTCAAAAGCAGCAATACATAAACAAATGAGAATGGCTATATTTCATTAACACTTTATTTACTAAAATTTGTATGTCATATAAATTTTTTATGTCACAGAATATGATTCTTCTTTTTACTTTTTTAACCACTGGAAAACATATAAGACATTCTTAACTCATAGGCCATACAGATACAGGCTGTGGGCCACATTTGACCCGTAGGCTACAGTTTGCCAATGCCTTGCCTAGAGCCAAATGGCTGGTTAAAGTGAAAGCAATAGCTCTGATTAACCTTTGAAATATATAAGTCTTCCTTAAGGAGTCCCCAAATCCTTCCTTTCGTAAGATTCTCTAGGTATTGCTACCTCCTGAATCTGCATACATGGGCTTATAGGGAGAAGGGAGGAGGATAATAAAGGAGAAAAAAAGACAAGTGTCGTGGAAGACAAGAGAGGACAAAGCAGTGGAACTGACGATTTCTGAGAGAGGAATCTGGGCACAGCTTTTCCACTTCTGGCAAGACTGTATTTGTATTTTATTTCTCCCTTTTTGCAGAAATTCCCGCAAGATAATTCAGAATGTTCCTTTGGGTGTTATGAATGTTAGATCACATTAAATAAAAATTTTATTTAGTATTAAAAAACACATAAGAAACAAAAGATAGTAAAAACTCTTATCTGTTTTTAAAGTTCAAACAATAAGTCTTTTATTTTCTCTATGCACCCTTTTATTTACCCTGCAAGTGAAATGTAATGAATTTCAAAGGTAAAATTCTCCACCCAAGATTATCTTATCTTCATCCTCCAGTCAATAACCCTCAGGAATGCACGTTGATTTTTTACCGTAAGTTTAAGGAAAAGGCTAGGGTTATGTTAACTGTACCAAGTTGACCTTATCCATATTGTACACTTAGATATTTTTGAACTGAATATACTCAAACCGTTGTTTGTTGTTCTCCTTTCAGCAATTTCCACACTTCAGGCAAAAACTTTATAATGCTTTATTTTTGGTGATGTTATATTTATCCTGGACTATACGGTATAATAGAAAGTTCACAGGACTGTGTTCTAGTCACGACCCCGCTACTAACCAACAGCGTGCCTTTTGGAACAAATCACCTCATATCTCTAAGTCTCCCTCTGAAATAGGAGGTTTGGGTAGATGATTCTAAAGGTAATTTAATTTCTGTCCTAAAACGTTTTTGATGGGTCAATACCACTAAAATTAAATCTGATTTTTCAAGGTGAAGTTTCTAGACTAAAAAACATACATGGAGGCCCAAGCCCTATTTTTCTGGGTTCTAGAAAAATAGAAAGCTTCATTTCAATGGTACATGTGGGTGCTCCTTGCACATAGCAAAAGAAAAGCAGAAGAGAGAGTTGAGATATGACTAAACAGATTATTATCTTCCCCAAGAAGCACTTTTGCTTTCTGCTTCTTGGTCTTGGATGTTCAATCATTATCTAGTAAGCATTATGAGTTCTGTTTTTTTTTTTCCTTTTTAAACTTTGCAGGACCCTCTGGTGCCTACTAAGCGGTTGTGGATAATAGAGGGCAGCATGAAGAGAAATAGGAAAAAGAAAGAAAGTTAAGAGAAAATAGATATTTTCCAACTTAATAATCAAGGCAAATGTTTATACTCCTATTATCTACCTCACTCTTCAGAATATGCTTGTATATATGGTGTTTCCTATTTCCTATGCCCTTTAAATTTCAAGAAGAGAGATTGTCTAGTTAGATCCTGGTACCAAGGAGCCAGCAATGAACTTGGAATAAGAGTGGAAAGTTTCTTTCATTTATAGAACTTTTTCTGGGGTCAGCAGGTAGGCTGGAATGTGAGGATGTGAAAGGAGACTTTCATCCCCATGGAAGCTTTGAGTAATTCATACTTTACAGTTACAGAGCCAGGAAGTAACAAATATTATCTAGATGTCTGGGCTAAGGCCAAGATGGAGGTGATTAAGGTGATTAAGATGATCAAAGACATGAATTTGATTTTCTATAGCTTGGATACAAAGGTATGTTCAGTCCCCTGAGGCTAAGTGACCCAGGGTTAATCATAGACTCATTTATCAGAATCAATTTTACACTAAGAGACAAGAAAATTTACGTCCAAAGAGATTGAGACATGTTCCCCAAACAGTTGATTAGAGTTTGGTTCTTAGCTCAGTACTTTTTGTCCTGAGTTTTGTCTACCATCATTCTCTGACCAAAATCTTCACTAGTTACTAATCTCAAAATGACTAATTATATTCACTCTATGTTTCACGGTTATGTTCAAATCAAAAGGGTGATATGCTTAAAAAAGGAGTCTTAAAACTTTTAGATTGCTATGTGATATAAACATTCTTAGTCTCCTCACAAACTTTAGTAAAATTCATATTACTGCTTTCAGAGTTAAAGGTTGTTTGTTTTATAAGAAACTTGCAGGAACTGGCCATTGAGGATGTCCACCTATACTTGACTGTTGCCTAGCATTTGCACCCAACAGAATCAGCAGCATGTCAAATTAACTGCTCACACTAAAGCTGAGTCAAGAGTGCGTGCTTGAGAAGACTTTAGGGACTTAAAGGGACTGGAAACTAAATATGTGTGCTCATTTTGGTTTCTGGTATACTACTTCAGAGTCAAAGAGAATCTGTGAAAATTTCTCTAAGATGGCAATCATGGCCTTTGAGGGGATGCACTATTTTTAAAAAGACATTTCCTATACAGAACCAGGTATAAGCAGAATTATATGAGGAAATAAGATTGAAGAAAAATCTAAACCCTTTTAACATTAAGCTGAAAATTCAGGTTTAATTCACTCATAAGTTTAACTCACGATTTCTTATGAAGTTGAATCTCTTCTGAAAATGATAAGAATGGCTTCACTTGGTTCATGTTTTTATTCCTTGCTTCATCATGTTATAAATGAGTCTGAAAAGACTTTGGAACCACTGGTAAAGACCATGTGACACCAGTAATTAGGGGAATTGAAGAGGAAATCAGTACCATGGACAAAGGAAGAAAAATATGAGACACAGGTAATAAGGTAATACACCACAGATAATAGTAAGATTCAGGTGTGGAGATGTTTTAGCAATTAAGTGGGAGAAGAGTTTGAATTACCTATGAATTCAAAACTGCAAAAATTCCTGTCTCCATATTGGAATGCTTAGCTTTACTGGAAAGAGTATATGCTAAGGTGTGGAGTTGCCAGGACTCATACATCAAGTTTGTAATTTCATGTCATCAGTAAGCAGAAACCTATTCGACATATATGTGCTGGTGCCATTAAATAAAATAGCCATGGAGCACTAATTCTGGAACCAAGACCAAATGAACAAATTTAGCATGGATGTAATATATAGCAAAGCATTGGTCAGCAAATTGGACCTCAAAAGAAACCAAAATGGTCATATAAATCTTGACTGTGCATGGGCAATATATATAGCCAAAGTGTTGTACCCCCATAATATTCTGAAATAAAAATAAATAAATCTTGGCTGTTAGTACAGCTAATTTGGGAGGGGGGAGAGAAGGAAAATACTGTGGCTGCACTCAAAGAAAAAGACCAAAAGTGGTTTCAGTGGTTAAGCCAGACCAGATTTGGGGAGCTGGAAGTAAAGCATATCTGACTCATTTCCCTCAGGTAAATCCCTCAAACAAAAAATTTCAGAGTAAATTTTGACCCCTATTCAAAGGATTTCTCATGGCCAGCTCCAGATTCAGGTTGGAAACATCACCTCTTGAGTAACTATCAATGTGTCGTAGTTGGTTACAAATAGGATCTCTGTAGTTAATCGGGCTCCAGCTCCCAGCAAGCATGAGAAAGATTTTTAAATAACCCCAAGTGTGCCACAAAAGGCTTACCACAGAAATCTTGTGAAGTCATTGTCGATAATCTTTTTCCCTTTGTTTCTGCACTCACTCACTGAAAGAACCGTCTTGCTAACAGGCTAACAAGAACATAAATTTCTAACTGGCAGCCACTTAGAGTAGCATAAACCCTGCCTCTAAGGTTAGTAACATGAATCTCTCTCCTACAGAGCTGTTTACCTAGCAATTAAAAGAAGCTGAGCAGACAAATGAAGGTATAAATCCTCATTAAGTTAGTCACAGCGGGTCAATTCACATTCCAAAAGGAAAGAAAGTTTCTGGGAGAGGAAAGGAAAGGGTAAACTATCTGGAGGACTGTCATCAAAAAGTCACTGCCTGTAAAAAGGTTTTTTTGAGTATTGTTTAAGCAGCCTTGAAAAAGTTCCTGAGCAGACAGTAGGAGTGCGAACTTCCCCTGCTTCCTCAAGAAGAGACAGTACCAGGTGCCTCCCGCTATCAAGAAGAAAGAAGAAACTAATTTCTGCTATCAACCTGCTACCTGAGAAACAGAAAAAGCCAACACAGCAGCTTCACAGCCACTTTTGTTATCAGTCCACCGAAGCAGAGAAAAAAAAAAGCCATTTTTACCCTTTAAAAGCACCAAGCAACTTTCCTTGCTGGCCAACATTTCTTTCCTCCCTCTGTGTGTTGTGGCCTCTCTCTCTCTCTCTCTCTGTCTTTCTTTCTTCCTCAGGAAAATAAATAAACTTTTACTTCGGTGTGTACTAGTCACCGTCTGAGAACTCTTTCTCCCCCCCATATGGACTTCGCACCCTGACACGCACTGAGACTGTTTTTTATGGGTATGTCTCTGTGAGTAGCCTGGGCTATAAAACACCTAATAAGGTGTGCTTCCTGTATCCAATTCTACAGAGTTTTTGGAGAAAAGACATTTCAACACAATATAATAGAAGTTATACAGAAAGTAGAGTCAAAGAAAAATGACAGTGCAAAGGAGCAAATGACCAGTTGTGCTTATGAACATAGAAGATTCCATAGCAGAAATATATGAAGTTGATCTCAAAGAAAGACCAGAAGTTTCCCACCTGGAAAATGGGATTGAGGTCATTTTAGGACAGGAAGCCAAGGAAACAAAAATAACAAACTGAAGAAGTGAACAAGAACATAGTATTCTCCAGAATCTATTAGTGGTTCTGTGCAGAGTCATGATTCTCAAGCTAGGGATCTCCCAGGGGTACACATAGATGTCAGGGACAGGGGGCAAGCAATGTGAAACTGAAAACCTGGAAAGAATGAAGGGGGATAATGGTAGCAGGGTGGGTGATGGAGAGGTGGAGGAGAGGTGGTCATTTCAAACTTAACTCGTCCAAGTCCAAACTTTGGATGTCCCTTTACTGACCTGATAATTTCCTAGTCTTTCCCAACCCATTAAATGGCATAACTTCATTGGGCAGGCCAGAAATCTGTCCATGTCTAAAGCATCTCCAAGTCTAGCCCATTCTTTCTCCTAAATTTATGTCAAATCTGTCTATACCCGGGCCACCACTCTTGTTCAAGCCACTGTTGGCTGTGATCTGAGTCTCTGCCCTTGCCCTGTGTTTACGCCACACCCTCTAATCCATCTTTCTCACAGCAGAGTAAACTACCAACAAGGTAACTTGTTTATCCTCATTCCAGTCATCTCACACAAACAACTCTCATCCTCGATCTCAGTTCTTCGGTCATTTGGCCTATGCCTCAAACCACAAGTGTCTTCCAAGCTGAGTTTTAAGATCTGTTCCCTGAAATAATTTCCTCACACTCTTCACCCTGTGTGAGTGTCTCATACTCATCTTTCGGTTCTCATACTTAAATGCCACTCTCTCAAGTCATTCTCTGACTGTGAAAGCATTTTGACCTTTTTTTTACCACTACAGTCTAGGCTTTTTTATTCCCGTACTCATCATATTGTTGCCCTTATGTAAGTATCTGTGTGCTAACTTGTTTAGTGTCTGTCATAAGCCACTACCTTGTAAACTTTATGAGGACAGGAAACATACCTGTTTGGGCATGACTTGCTCAACATAATGTCTCAAAAATAGCAGATCCCTAATGGATCAATCAATGATAAAATTTGTGTTTTGGCCAAACTATTGGCAGCAATATGGAGGAAGGGTTGGAGTTGGCAAGGCTGGAAAAAATGGAGAACAATTATTACAGTTAATGTGCATATGAATCACCTGGAGTGCTTATTTATATAAATTCCAGGCCCCATTCCAAGAAATTTTGATTCAGCAGGCCTGGTGTGGAGTGCAGGAATCTGTATTTTTAACAAGCACCTCAAGTGACTCAGATACATGTAACCCACAGAGCACTCTTAAGAGAGACACTGAGTTTGGAGTCTGATGCCATAATGAAGGCAAAATAACGAGGTCCTGATCTCAGCTGGAGGAGTAGTAACGGAAAGAGGCCAATGGAGCAACAGCCCCCAACTCACTGAGATGTAAGAATGCTACTGCTTACGTATCGTGACATTATGGGTCTCAGAAGATACTCTCCAAATACATTTCCCCCATCCATTTTTCTGAATTCTTCCTTTTTGCCTACACCTCTTTAGAGGTAAATTTTTGTTTTTTTATAGACAGTAGCGAGGCAAAAACCAGTGTGTACATCAGATAAAATGCATTCACGTGATTAAACCACATTAGCCACTAATACCCAATAGACTGCAAACCAAAAAAGCAGAAAGTGTCAAAGGCCCAAAGTATATAAATACATGCAGGATGCAGAGGGAGGTAGCGTTTGTTCTATGGGACAGTGGATGAGATGCTACAGAGAGGGAGATGATGGAGACAGATTCTCCAGAGGTCAGTGTGAATACATGGACAAGGCGGTAAGGAAAAGCAAACAAGAGAGAGAAACTCAGACGATAAACTCTGCCTCCTTTATGTTTTCCTGAGATCTGCAGAAGGGAAGATATGCAAAAAAGAGGATGTTGGAGATGTACTCAGAGATTCAGTCAGGGAACATATAACATATATTTTCTTTTCTCTCTCCCTTTTAATACTCTGATGTTTATGTTATATTTTGATGTCAAATAGGTAACAAATTGTCAAATTGACAACGGATTCACCTCTACAAGTATTGTTTATGGAGCCTTGGGTTTAACAACTCAGACCATTCAGTGGGTGGTGGAGGCTCAGATGAGAAAGCCCATCTTCCTCCTCGCCACTGTCCATCCCTCAAAAAAAAAAAAACCCTCCTTCTCAGCCATGTCATCTTTACTTCAAATCCTTTCTACTTATCAATGTTGAATTGTTTACCTGCAGCATAACTTCAATTCAGTTATAAATGTAGTCTGAGACAATTCACCAAAGTCACCATACTGAATTATGACCTATAAAAACAGGGTATTGCTTTCAAGGAGCATAGAAAAATAAATGACTAAATTTACACGCTAAGTTTAAATATAAATACTGAAAAACTATACTCTTTGGGGATTAGATCAATAATTTAGAGCCACAGAATTGCTTTCAAAGTAAAACTGTTAATCAAGCTTAAATCAAGTATTTATAAGATAAAAGATGACCTATGTGTGAAAAATAAAACAAAAATATTCAAACACTTTGCACCATTTGAAAGAGGACCCTGGTATAATGAAGACAGCAGTGACCTAAGAGTCTACCTTGTCTCTATAAGTAACAAGCTTTGTGACATTTCACAACTCTGTCAATCCCATAGAGCCTTAGTTTCCTAGTTTATAATTCTTGGGCATCTGAGGCAAACCTGATAATTCTTCTCTACGCTTAATATTTAATTCTAGATCTTGTGAAAAAAAATGAAGTTGATGTACTGCTTTCTTTTGAAGCAGCGGTCCCCAACCTTTTTGGCACCAGGGACCGGTTTCATGAAAGACAATTTTTCCATGGAGCGGGATGGGTGGGGGGAATAGTGAGCAATGCGGAGCAGCCGTAAATACAGATAAAGCTTTGCTCGATGGCCTGCCCTTCACCTCCTGCTGTGCGGCCCAGTTCCTAACAGGCCACCGACTGGTACTGGTCCATGGCCCGGGGCTTGGGGACTGCAGCTTTGAAGGTCTCACAGTCTGGTTTGGGAAATCACAGAAAACAAACCACTCCATTTATGATTGTTATTTGTTCTTAATCATAATGATTAAACTTATCTAATCAGTTGGAACTGTTCATCTATGTGTCTGCGTCTCTCACCTGATTATGAGTGCCTCAATGCAGAGACTGTGATTCATTCAGTCCCAGTGATGTGAGCCTGGGACAGTTGGAACAGCTTAGATGCTCAGTGAATCTATGTACAAATGAAGAACGTAAAAGAAGACTCAAAACAAACAAACAAACAAAAACCAGGAAGATTGCCATGAAATCCCAGAAAAAATGAGTATGTTCTTCTTGAACCTGATGCTTAATCGTCTCTACGTTCCTCCCTTTTTGGGTCCTGCCATTCTGTCTACAATAACACACACACATACGCAAGCACACACACTGCAAACAAGGAAGCCTGTCAATCATTACACCTGCCCTGAAGATGAGGGATCTGTGGAGGCCTGAGGTCAGCTGAAAGGCGGAAGCTGCTGAGGGCACCTGGACCAAAACTCCCAGGTCGTGAGGCAGTAGGGAAAGGATTTTCTCCAATAGTCCTCTATGGTCCTTAGGAGGAAAATCACTCATTTGTCTCTATTTATGTACTGTGCCAATAGAAGAAAAAATAAAAGAAATCATCAACCAGACTTAGATTCTTTCAGTACTGTGTACCCACTGTTACCCATAAACTTGAATTGTTAAAGTCTCACACTTGCTATGGAACTTCCTGTTGAGATGTCCAAGAGCATAAAAGCATTTGAACCGGGGCTGCTTGGAACATTTTAATTGATTTTTTTTTTTACCTTGAGTTAAGATTGAGGCTAAAGGATTTCCTCACTCCTTCACACCACCTCTCCCAAGTCCAAAAACTTGCTATTTTCAAATTTTGTGCATTTCTTCAGACATTGGCATTGAATTGTCAGGTATTGAGGGAAGGAAGAAGAAAGGGGAACTTTTGAAGGAGTTAAAGTATGTGTTTATCTCAGACATACATAACTTTTAAAAATTCAAATGACTGGAAATGTAAAATTGTGTGGGTCCTTTAGAAAATCGTTTGGCAGTTTCTCAAAAAGTTAAACAAACTTACCATATGACATAGAAATTTTACTCCTACATATTTATCCAAAAGAATAAAAGCATATGTCATTATAAAGACCTATACATAAATGTTCATAGCAGCTTTAATACTAATAGCAAAATAACTGGAAACAACCAAAATATCGATTAGAAGTAAATAGATAAGCAAATTGTGGCATATTCAGGCAATAAAATACTACTCAGCAATAAAAAGGAACAAAGTATTGATATACCAACAGCATAGATGAATCTCACAGCTACAATGCTGAATGGAAAAAAGTACACACTGTATGATTTATATAGATTATAGGAAAACAATCCATAGAAATAGAAATCAGGTTACTGTTTGCCTGGGGAAGGGGATGGAGAATGATTGACTATAAAGAAGGATCATGAGGGAGCATTCCAGGGATATGGCAAAATTCTCAACTTTTGCTGGCTGGTGGTTACATGGGTATATAGGTTGTCAAACTCATTTGAATGTTCACTTAAATTGTATGACTTGTATCATACATAAGTTAGACCTCAATAAAATTAATGTTAACAAAATTCAAAGTACTCTGAAGCTGAAGTGTTTATGGTATCTTTTATGTGTATCAGAAATAAAAAGAAAGAACTAGATCCACATAGTAAATCACCACCCCCACCAGCTCTCCCTAACTCTAATTATATACATAAATCCCAGGGAAAAACTGGTGATTAAAATATGTAAAGCTGAAGATAAAAGGAGAGAAATAGATTATACTGTATAGAACAGTTAGACATATATTTATTTAAACAAAAATAGTACTGAAATAAAACTTAGAGGAATAAAGTGATCACTTGATGAGAGCATCAGTATGAAAATTGTTAAATAATCCAGCAAGAAGGCAGCTAATGTTATTTGTTATGTATCTTCATGCAGTAAGAAAAGCTTAATAATGATTATAATAGTTACCATTAACTGAATGCTTACTATATTCAGGTGCTTTACACACGCTATTTCACTAAATACTCTGAACTAAGTATTAGTCCTATTTTAGAGATGAAGAAATGAGTTTATAGTAATTAACTAACTTGCCAAGGATCCTACAAATAATAAACAACAGAACCAAGATTAGAACCCAAACTGATAGCTGTATGGATATGTGGTAATGGAGTTTAGAAGAGAGATTGGGTTACAGACATTGGAAGTCATTTGCATACAAATTGTTCTAGTCAAAGGATGAGAAAAGCAAGAGGACCAACAGGATGACAATAGGATGATACAGTACCAAACTTGAGTATACATATAATACATATAGGTATTATATATGTATACACGTGTTACACATATGTGAAATATGGCACACACATATAAAGTAGCTATTCGTTTATTATTTTCTCTCTAAAGAAAAGGCTTTCTGCATCTAGCAACTGTGAAAAGAGTATAGAAGTGGGGCTTGCATGGATTTCTAGTCCTCTTCCTTGTATTAATATCTATGAGCAACTTTTAGAAAATCTTGTTACAGAGTTCCTTCCTTCTTTAATGGCTTAGCACCTGTGATTCTTTAATTCTAAATAGCGAAAACTTTAGAAAGTAATAACTATTTTATCTTTTTATAGTATAAAATATATTTTTAAGGAGAAAATAGTTATAAAATAATTATTATATTATATATTTTATTGTCTTAATTTTACCTCTTCAATATGAAGGAAACAAACAAATAAAACTACCAATTTTATACTAATTAAATGATTTTCCCACAAGAATTGAGCTGTATGTATCAGTTTGGTTAGAATAAAGAAGACACTCTAAGTATTTCAAGCAGAAAGTGTTCTTATACATGGGATTAGATGTGTACACAACTAATGAGATGTTTTAAGCAATGAAGGTCAGGGAAGTCAATGCTGGAAATGAGTGATTTATAGAAACTTGCCTGGGAGCTGCTGCAAATGGAAGCTTAGGAATTAAAGGGGAGCTATAATTTCAGATCTCAGCTGCCTGCAGCACTGTGTGGGTGATTCACAGGAATTTGCCCAGAAACCATTGCAAACTTCCATCACCTGCTTGGGTACGTGCTCACAGCTGCCCCTTAGAATGAAAACACTCCTACTGAGACAAAAACAGAAAGGCATTCTAGGAAAGAGAATACCAAGCTGCTCCCCTTTTAAGCAGAGGAGAATGTAGAAAGTGTTAGTGTTGTAACAGAGGGAATGGTCTGGAAAAAAATGGCAAAAATATTTTCTGTCTCTTTAAAACATCCTCCACTCCTTTTTGAGAACTAAAACCCACATCCCTGCCTCAGGCCAGTGGTTGGGAGGGGCAGGGTCAGTATTTTGTTATTTGTGCTAAAGGAGATGGCTCAGCCCTGACCTGGTAAAGGGAGGTCCTGGGTGGAGGTCGGGAGATTGTCTTCAGTGGAGATGGGATGATCAGAATCATCAACTGTAGGTGAATAGTAATTGCCTGAAGCTGAGAACCCATCCTTTAAAAGCTCTGTATTTCTGCTTATTAGGAGGGATGATGGCCTTTCAGACAGGGGTCTCCATCCTCCTCCTTTGCCAGCAAAGTAATAAAAATTCTCTTTCCTTCCTCTCAAACCACTTTTTCTCGTTCTTCTGATGCTGCCTTGAGGACAAGTGGCCGAGCTCTCGGTAACAGTGGTGATGCCAAACTTATACCAGATGCAGCACCAGAAATTATCAGTTTTTCTATTTCACTCCAGGTAGCTGTATATAAATCAACTCTATAATTCCCAACAAACATTAATATATGGATGCATTCATGGAGACACAACAGGCCAGTTAGACTAATTCTGTGATGTATATATTGAATTATTTAATTGGTAATGAAGATTTATAATAAAGTATAACTAAAAATTTCATAATAATGCAAATACATTATTTGTCTTTTATTACTCTTATTGTGTCATTAGTGTACAGTGGAGTTTGTGATGAGGCTACATGACACATGATATTGCAGTAGATTGAATGCAGACACAAACAGGAAAATCCAACTGCTTTTTGTTAAGCCAGACATTAAAGAGATTTGCAAAACTATAAAGCATCATCATTTGTCTCACTATATTTTAATTACATGTATAGAAAGAGAGAGAGAGAGAGAGAGAGAGAGAGAGAGAGAGAGAGAGAGAAGCCACATAAACAAAAGCTTTTGAAGGTCCTCAAGGAGCTCAGGAAATTTCACCCCAAAATATGACTCTTTGGTATAAAGGATATTTTGAATTAAAGGCCCTTATAGATCAACAGGCCCTTGGAAGAGACTTTACCTCCCTAACCAGAAGGACCCATCAAAAGAACAATGGACTTCCCATCCCCTCCCTGTTATCTCAGTATATTTCAGGAAAAAAGGATCAAGAACACAACCAGACCTGGCCCAAATCATTTTAAACATAATACCTGTCTCTCAGGTTAATTTACAAGTCAGTCTGTTTCCCCCCATCCATTCATTCTCCCAAGTATCTATTCATCCTCCCTAGCAACCATTTATTGCCCCTGAGCCAAATTGCCTATACTCCTCATCTCCCCCGCCCCTCTAAAAGACAGGTATAAAAATATCTGGATCCCATTGGGATATTGAGTAATCACTCTGTGATTCTCCCCATGCACATGGTAAATGAACCTCTCTCTCTCTTATTAATCTGACTTAATTGTGAGTTGATCTTTCAGTGAACTTTGGGGGAAAGGGCAAGTTTCCTCTCACTCCTACAGTCCCAATAATTTTAAGAGTATAAAGGTTCTCAAAAACAAAACGTTTGAGAACTACTAAATTAGAAAAGTGAATCCTCAATTGAATTTCTTTTTTAAAATTTTTATTTATTTATTAATTATTATTATTATTACTTTAATTTCAGAATATTATGGGGGTACAAAAGTTTTGGTTACATAAATTGTTTTTGTGCTGTTTGAATCAAAGTTATAGGTGTGCCCATCCCCCAGATAGTGTGCATTGTACCCGTTAGGTGTGAATTTACCCATCCCCTTCTCCCCCATCTCACCTGCTTGATTTCCAATGAGTGTTATTTCCATATGTGCACATAAGTGTTGATCAATTAGTTCCAATTTAGTGGTGAGTACATGTGGTGTTTGTTTTTCCATTCTTGTGATACTTCACTTAGAAGATTGGTCTCCAGTCCTATCCAGGTTAACACAAGAGGTATTAGTTCACCATTTTTTTTTTTACCACTGAGTGGTACTCCATGGTATCCATACACAACATTTTATTAATCCACTCATGTATTGATGGGCAGTTGGGTTGTTTTCACATCTTTGCAATTGTGAATTGTGCTGCTATAAACATTTGAGTGCAGGTATCTTTTTAATAAAATGACTTCTTTTCCTCTGGCTAGATACCCAGTAGTGGGATTGCTGGATTGAATGGTAGGTCTACCTTTATTTCTTTGAGGAATCTCCATACTGTTTTCCATTGAAGTTGCACTAGTTTGCAGTCCCACCAACAGTGTATGAGTGTTCCTATCTCTCCGCATCCACACCAGCATTTGTTGTTCTGGGATTTTTGATAAAAGCCATTCTCACTGGAGTTAAAAGGTATCTCATTGTGGTTTTGATTTGCATTTTCCTGATGATTAGAGATGTTGAACATTTTTTCATATGTTTGTTGGCCATTAGTCTATCTTCTTTTGAAAAGTTTCTTTTCATGTCTTTTGCCCACTTTTTAGTGGATAGGCATATTTTCCTGGAGCATATCTTCAAACCACAAGTTAACTGCCATTTTATCTTACACTAAACTTTTTAATCTTATTTGATTAGAAAAGTTTGCATAGACTGTAGCATTTGCCAAAGAGCTTCATGAATCACTGTTCACGATAGCTTACACATGAGAAATTCAGGAGGCCAAGAGACCAGCTGGTAGGTAATGAAGGACCTTGTGCACCTTGAGCCTCCTTTAGGAGAATACTTCCAAGAAAAGTGATTTAGGGAACAAAATCCAAATGAGATAGCCTCAGTTTTTCAAAAGATAGAAGTAGAATATAATCAGGGCTTTGACTAACTCTACATTTTATGCTCTAATTTATCTAAAACATTAGCTTTTGGACTGAGAATCATTACTTTTTCTTGGACACCTTCACTTTTTCTTTATCCATCCCTGACATTAGAGACTGATTGTCTTTCTGGAGCCAGAGTACAAAGTACAGATGAAAAGCAGGAAGCAAAATTAGAAGGTAGGATTTGCGGGTAAGAACCACCAGGTCAAATTAGGAAAGCACCTAAAAGCAAGATAAGATTTCAGTACCAGAAATGAATTTGTTCAGATAAGGTTCTTCAAGCGTTAAAAAAATTTGGCAGGACTTTATACATGAAAATATTTATCTAAAATGACCATAAACTCTGGAACAAGAATTCTATAAAGCTCACTACACATTAAGCATATTTATATACAATTATATTTTGAAATTCTTATATCAATATTCAGTTCTGTCTGTCTAAGAGAGTCCTTAATATCAGTGATCAAAAATAGTATTTTCTTTCTGTGTTCAATCAGGATTACTCTCTTTCTAGGCTTTATTAGATGTTCTTCCCTTCTTGTCCCTTGCTACTTGTGCTGGGATGATGATATACATTTCAAGGTTGTTAGTGCTGTTGAAAGATTATTCTCAGTCTCCTCATGTTCAAATTTTATTTAAATATCAATTTTTTAAAATTTTTCCCAATGCACTCTGAAAAACGCTTGGTACTATTAATTTATTAATCCATGAATTGCTTCTAGATTTTCAATTCCAAATCTTTCTCCCTTTCTCTAACTTCCTGTTTTCCTCTGTTGTTCTTCTCCTTCAGAATGGGAAATCCTAATTCTTTCCCTTTGGCAGTAACTTCCCATTTTGGATAAGAGTAAAAAACTGATTTCCTGATTGGTAGAAATATACATTCTATCACACATCCCTGGAAAAATCATCAAACATCCCTGCTGGTTACTTTAGATCAAGCTTTTAACTGTTTGTTAATTTTAATCCCAGTGTTAAAGCTATATTGAAAATAGTTTACTCAGTAAAAGATACAAAAAGGGATAAATTGGGGAGGGGGAAAGATACAGAAAGGAAAATATTGGAGGCAATGAAGGTCAGGGAGGTGAAGTGATCTAGGCTGGGAAATACCTTCTGTTTGATGGTTTTCTTCATTCTTTCTGCATTTAGCTCTCTTCCAATGAGAACTTGAAATTTTGAAGCTGATTCTAATCAGGGTGGATCTGATAAAATCATTTATTTTTGAAGAGCAAATAAAGATGACTAGTGGGATTGTTTCCAAAAGTATGTTCACCACCAACTTGTAGATTTTAACCCAAATGTAGTATCCTTTAAAGGAATATGGAACAGTGAGAAGGGGGGACAGGGAGATGGTCAAAGGAAGGTAACTTGTCACACTTTTCATACGGATCAGATCCCCAAATAGGATTGACTATGGCACACAGCTGTTTTGCAGCCTTTGAAGAGACATCGGCTCTTAGTCTTCTCTTAGCTTTGCAAGTATTGTCTGCTGAGACAAATCAAATTAATATCATCCTTTAGAGAGAATGTGGTTTGGCTTAAAGGAAAAAAGGCTAAAAGTTGTTCAAATTTTGAAGTTTTGTAACTTCACAGCTATGAGAGCTTTTTTTTTTTTTACTTCAGAACTCCTTGTAGTTGTAGAGTACAGGTAAGGTTAACTAGGTCAACAAAAATGACATGTGGGCATAGCTGCCTCAAAAGACTCAAATACTGGAAGATCCTTAGTTAAATTAAATTGTGGTTTATTCACACCTATATCTAAAATGTAGAAATACTTGTAAATAAAAGTTTTTTAAAGTTTTTAACTTTTAGCCATATCAAGTAAACCTAGCATTAACTATTTACTTGAAAACTTTACAGGTAGAATGTCTTGATAGAAATAGTGTTTTCCCCAAGGTACCAAACCAGATCATTATACAGTACTAAAATTTGACTAATGGATGATATAATTTGATTAAATAATTAAACTTTACCTGACTACTAATTTTATTTTTTAAATAAGATGTATTTTAATAAAATATTAAAATAAGGTACATTTTATTTTATTTTTATTTGTTTAAATAGTGTCCCATGCTATAGTATGATTCATTTTGCAAATGTATTTG
Source organism: Daubentonia madagascariensis (assembly GCA_023783475.1). Taxonomy (NCBI): domain Eukaryota; kingdom Metazoa; phylum Chordata; class Mammalia; order Primates; family Daubentoniidae; genus Daubentonia; species Daubentonia madagascariensis. The sequence goes on from JAKFHU010000585.1 coordinate 26,586,735, forward strand.
GAATGACTGGCTTTCCCTATTCTTAAGTACATTGGTCTACACAAGAGGTAAGTGTGGAGATTTCTAATGTTCCCAGAAGACATCTAAGTTTCAGTGGAGCTTTATTCTTCTCAGTATATATAGAAGAGAAAGTTGAGATTCTCTCTATAGTGGATAATAATCTCTGAATTTTCTATTTTGGTTAATTTAATGTCATTTCTTTTGTGACACTTTCCAGGGAAGGATATAATTTTTGAATTCATAAAGAATAATTATTTATCTTACTCCTTTAAAACTAGCAGGCAATTTCTAAGTATTTTGATCACAAAATACTTGAGTGCATAACTAAAGGAGTAGAACACTAAATATCAAACTCTATAATCAAATAATTTCCAAGAAATAAAAACTAGAATTGTCTGACAACAAAGAAATTAATAAATATTTCACTAAATGCGGGCTCTGAATGTGTTTATTTGGCATTCCACTGGTTCTTGGAAAATATTTCAGACAGAAAATTTCCCAAGTCTTCAGAATTGTGCCAGTTAAACATCAAATTACCCCAGTGCATATAGCAACCCTTGGCTTCCCTAAATATCTCTCTGGATATGTGAAGATTCTAAACTTCTGATTTCCTCCAGAGCATAAACTTCCCAATCAAGTTGTTATTCACCAACTAATTTAAGAAGTCTAAACTCTTGAACTGCAGCCCTTCTACAGCCAAACATTTTACATATCTTTTGTAGATTTGAATATCTGAGCCAGCACTTCTGAAGCCTCATGGACGTTGCATTGGGTCATAAGAAGAAGCAAGTCGTAGGCAGAGTTTGGAGACTGGTCTCTCATTTGCTTTCCCTTGGAAAATTTCTCAGGAGTCATGGGCTGGCAGGTGAATTATGTACACCTACTAGGTTTATAGCATCATGGAATTGCCCCTGATTCCTAGTTTTCTAAGCTAATGTTGTCAAAAATTTCTTAACAAAGGTGACTTTAATGAAACAAAGGTCCTGAGCTCCTCTGTCTCATCTATTTCTGCTCACAACCAGGAAAAGGAGCAAAAGAAAAAAATGTGAAGTTTGGCATGACTAAATATTGTTCTCATTGAAGGTATAAAATATTCATTTTTATTTTTAACATTCAAGTTTATATCAGAAAAAAATGCTTCAGGTTCTACAAGTTTCATTTTGATTATAAAACACATGATTTATAAATACTAAGAGAATGAAGACATGATTTTGTTATTTATGACTGTTATGGCCTGAACCATATCATCCCAAAATTCATATGTTGAAGTCCTAACTCTCAGTACCTCAGAATACGACTATATTTGGATCCAGAGTCTTTAAAGAGGTAATTAGGTTAAATGAGGTCATTAGGATGGGCTCTAATCCAGTATGTTTGGTAAGCCTACAAAAAGAGGAAATTTGAATGCGGACAGGTACAGAGGGACAATGATGTAAAGACAGAGGGAGAAAACAGCCATCTACGAGTCAAGAAGAGAGGCTTCTTGGAAGAAACAAATCCGGCCAACACCTTGATGATGAACCTCTAGCCTCCAGGACTGTGAGAAAATAAATTTCTGTTGTTTAAACCATCTAGTCTATGGTACTTTGTTATGGCAGCCCTAGCAAACTAATACTGTGACTTTCAATGGATGCTCCAGAGAACCCCAGGGTAGACCAGAAGGTTCTATGTCCATGAGCAGAGACTCTGCTCCTAGCTCCTCCAATCGCCAACTACACACCCTTAGCCAAGTATATCTACCTCAGCTGGTTTTCTCACTTGTAAACTGAAGATGATATTTACTGGCTACCTCACAGTTTGGCTGTAAACATTGCCCATAATAATGCAAGTAAAAGCACATATAATGTACAAAGTGTTGTTTAAAACTAATGGAATCATATGACTCAGCAGTGGATAAAAAATGAAAATAAAATAAAACTAATGGAATCTTAATACTCTTGAATCTGTTTGACCTACTCTAGTCATTATATGACATAGCCAAAGACAATTTTGTTCTCATGTTCCTGTCATATACTTGGGTATTGACTGGGGCAGCAGTCAATAAATTCTTAGGACATCCAAGGGTTTCTCTCCCCAAAGTAGTTTTCCATAATCCTATCCCAAGACCTCTCTGTCTCTTGGCCAAAACTTCCTCAACTTCTTTCCTTGACTCTCCACTTGCTTTCTTTGTGTCAGGGACTCCTTCAAAACTTTTCTTACCCAAGTGGTGATGGGGGTGGTGGGAGAGGCAGACCTCAGTAGGATTAGGGTTGCTGGAACTTGTTGACTCTAAGGAGGGATCAACACCCTTATCCCTAGACCTAAGGGATTAATTCAGGACAAATTGGCCAGACTAAAGAGTAGCCAGCAATCCATGCTAATCTTTGTTTAGAAATTCTAAAACACACCTATTTTTGTCCCTTCAGAAAAGTCAACAGAGCAGATCTGATTGGACTTTAAGTCTATTTTACAGTTGCCTTAAAGATTAGGAATAAAAATATCTTCCGTCTTCTAATCTCAGTCTGAGTGTAGAAGGGCACCAAATAACTTGCCAGGTATAGTTGGGCTATTCTGGTATGGACCTTTTACATTTTGCTAATATGCAAGTGGTCTTTCTTGTAGAAGCTATTTTACATTTTAAAACCAACTCACTTTTACTAATACTAACATAAATAAAATACAGATTATCTTCTAGTAAAGCATGGTTTTACAAAGATCTACTGTTGATTTTGAGTGTGATTATTTGTGAAACTCCTTTTCTTTCTATGTATTCATTTAGCCTACTCCTCTACAATCCCATGGGACCACTGGGAAAATCCCAGCTGTACTGTGAATAGGAAAAGGTCTTATTGTTTCACCCTAAGGATGCCCACAACTTACTCTATGAAATCCCTAACCTCATTATCTTCTGTCTTGGTCTTTCTACAATCAACTGGATTTGATCTAACAACATGGTGCACTTCAGGATATTTACTGTTAAATTGTTGAAACAATAAATAAAATCTTACTAGATGCAAAGCTCCGGTTTTTTGTTCGTTTGTTTGTTTTCCTATCTGTATTGCTACCGCTATATTTTTTAAAACCCCAGATTTTATTGACAATGGAATTTCTTTTACTTGATCCTATTATTTATCTTTTATATTCTTTCACAGTATTCCTTAAGTTTCACTGTAATACTTTAGTTCTCTGAAATAGAGTTATAGAAATCATTACCACATTTATGGCTTATATTTTTTCAATGCTGACATTGACTTCATAATGGATATAAAATAACCTTTTGCATGATATTTTTTACCTATAGGAAATCCTTTATCATCACAAATATTCTTCCTTCAGCTTTTCATTGCCATTGAGTCTCACTAATGCATTTATTGAACATTTTGTAATTGTTATATGAAGGATTGTTACATTCTTCTTACCAGTCTTAACAATTCTTAACCTTTTTATTGGTCAAAGATGATTTGAGAATCTAATGGAAGCCATGAAACTACTCACCGTAGAAATGCACAGGCATAAATACACACAAATTTACATGAGCTTTAGATTACAAGCATCTGCCCTATTCAGAGTAAAAGGGCTGCTGTAGGTTTCTAAGAGCAGTTGTAATAATTATGTAATCAATTTCCCCCAAGTGATAAATTTTGGAATTTAATGAAGACAATCAAATAAATTTATTTGCTAAGCACCAAGAGTTGTCACATGTATTTGTGACATGATGTAGGAAACAAGCTAGTTTAATATCTAAAATACTAAGTACCTGCTGAGTGAAAAGTCCTGCATTGTGCTATATAGTGACATAAACATGTTCTAATGAAGCTCATTTTTTGAACTAATAGGGCATGCTCTGAAGTCATTAAAAATAAATACCAAACAATAAAAATTTAAGGACCAAAATGAATTTTATAGTCACCAAAGTGCAATAGGAAGTCATAGGAAAAAGAAAAATCAGTTGGGTTCAGAATTTTAGGAACACTCCATTCCCTGGAAAACAGGGGATTCTCTAAAAATGCCTATTTACTGAATGAAATACATTCTTTGCTATTTGAACTCTATTCATAGGACAGTGGGATCCATTGCAAGTTTTCAAGACAAAAGTGATATAATTGGATTTACACTTCAGGATTAAACTGAGCAACAGTTTGGCGATACATTGAATAATGGAAGACTAGCTAGAATACCAGTTGAGAGTGACAGCTAACATCCTACAGGAGGCATAGTAAAAGCCTAGAATACAATAAGAGAATTAGAAATGGAGTTAAATTAAAAAAAAGTGATACCTCAAACACATAAAGAGTAGGACTTGGGAACAGATTGAATGTAAAGATAAAAGATTAGTAAGTTTTTAAAAATGATTCTAATGTTTTGAACTTACACAACTATGAAAATAGTTCTACACACTGTTGACTTAGAGAAAATAACATGACAAGCTACGTTATAAATAGTTTGACTCCTAAGAGATGGTAGTTCAGCTAGAATAGATATTCTCAACATGTGTGGACTTCAGGGAATCTGTACAAACCCTCAGAAATTATAGACAACATTTATGTGCATTAGTATACATGCATTGCTGGGAAGGCCTAAAAATAAAAGGTAAAACAAGAAAGTTTCTAGAGAAAAACATAACTTCATGACTTTGACAAGGACAAAGATTTCTTTTATATATAACATAAAAAGCACCATAAAAGAATTGAGAAAATGGACTTCATTAAAACTAATGTTCTTTTCCTCAAAAGATACCATTAAAAACTGTAAAAGCAAGCCAGTGAGAAACTAGGAGAAAATTCATCTAACAACACATGCATCTAACAAATTATTGATATCTAACTTATATAAAGTATCCCTGCAAATCAACAATTTTTTAAAATGTCAAAATTGGCCAAAGCATTTGAACAGAAACTTCACAAAGAGGATATCTAAATGTCTAATAAGTATATGAAAATGTCTCTCTTTATTCTTCAGGAAAGGCAAATTAAAACCACAGTAAAAAATCACTTCACACCTAAGAGAATGGCTAAAGTTTAAAAAATGACAATACTAAATATTAGTGAGTATATGGAACAGTTGGAATGCTCATTTATTGCTGGAGGGGGTGTAAGTTTGTACAACCACTTTGGAAAACTGTGTAGTAGGATCTACTAAGGTTAAATGTATACTTATCCTAGGGACCTAGCAATTCTATCCCTAGGAGTATACCCAGTAGAAAAGTAAACATATGTCCATCAAAAGTCATGTATAAAATGGCCATAACAGCTTTATTCATAAGTGCCAATAAACTGGAAGTAACCCCAATATCTATCAACAGGAAGCTAGATGAATTGTATTCAATACATTTATACAATTGAAAAATTATGGAGCTATAAAAAGAACAAAGAATTGATATATAATACAACATGAATGGAGCTCACAGAAATAAAGTTGAGCAAATGAAGCCAGAGACAAAATTACATATTGCATGACTCCATTTTATAAGAAGTTTAAGATGGGCAAAACTAATTCATGACTATATTATCAGAAAATAGGTTTCCTCCTGGAGGTGAGAAAGATATGAACTGGGAAGGAGAACAAAAGATCCTGTTTCAGCGTGTTGGAAGTGTTTCATATCTTAACCTGGATGGAGGTTACTCCGGTGTGTACATGTACACAAAGTCAGTTAATCACACTTTTGAAAACACTTTCCTCTCGAGGTTACCCCAGTCGTCTGTTTCCAGTTTTCCTGGATGCTCTTTGTCAGTTCTCTTTACTAAGGATCTTAGGTCTGTAAGCATTGCAGTGCCTCAGAGCTCAATCTTGGACCACTTTCTCTTCTCTATCTACAATCTTTTCCTGGGTCAGTTGTTCTCAGCTGTCATAAATGCTTCAGAATTGACATGAAGGTTTTTTTTTAAAAAAATATTGATGTACAGCTACCAGTCTAGAGCTTCTGATTCAATCAGGTCTGGGATCCAGTCATCTGTATTTAAAAGTTCCTCAGGGGATTCTAATACATAGCCAAAATTGCGAGCTACTTTCCTAAGTGATCTTATCCCATCCCAAGGTTTAGATACCATCTGTATACTAATCACACCCACACTTATGTTTCCAATACAGTTTTCTTGAACTCCAGACTCATGTGAAAAACTGCCTACTCTATATTGCCATTGCTGGGTAAAATATATTCAAAATGGATTTCTTGACTTCCTACCTTCCACCTCCATCCATTCCTTCCTTAGACTTCTCCGTGTAGTTGGCACCACCATCCACCCAGTCAATGCAAAAACCATTGAGTCATCTTTGTTTCTCCTTTTTTCCCTCACCCTGACTTCTCCTGAATCTAATATGTTAGCAAATTATAACAGACTAATGTCCAGACCATATCTTGAATCAGTTCTCCTTATCTTCTCTACTACCATTCTGATCAAAGGCTTTATCATCTTTCAACTGGAATATCGCGAAAGCTCCAAATCGGTATTCCTTTCTCGTTCTTTTCCTTTGTTGGGGCTCGGAAAACAGTACCCCAAAATGAAGGACTCAGAGGCAAAAGTTTTTCTCTGACCTTTTCCTGTCCTTCTGCCAGTCAGTCCCGTCCTTCCCTGAGGCTGGCCGTAGAAGCTAGAATCCCTCTTTCCCAAGGCAGGTCACAAAAGCCAAAAGCCCCTTTTCCTGAGAGCCAGCCATAAAACCTAAAATTATTCTGTGTAAAAACTGGTCACAAATAAATTATCTGACCTACCTTGTTTGATGGCAGGCCATAAGCCCCCCATTCCAGAGAGGGTCCTGCCCCACACCCAAAAGGAAGGAATGCATGCTCAGAGATGCCAACAAGAATAGACAGACAGGCCTTGCTGGTTTTCCCCAATCAGTCTATTTAGCATTAGGTCTATTTTGTCCAATCATATTTCTACATGGCTGTCCATACTTTGTTAAAACTAAGCATAAAAACAGACAATTTTTTCTGTATCTTTGGGTCTTCATTCTGAAGGCTTCCATGTATATTCCTATTAAATAAATTTGTATGCCTTTTCTTCTATTAATCAATTGCCTCATGTTAATGATTTTTCAGTGAACCTTTAGGGGGCCAAGGGCTTTGATCCCTACAGTTTGGAGTAGTTGTGGCAGGATCAACAAAGCTGCTCTGCTCTTCTAGAAGCCACAGTGAAGAGAAACCAGGACCTGATCTGCTGGCAAAAAGAGTAAGAATTTCTCACCAGCCAGGCTCCCGGCCCCTCTTTCTGCAATCTTGTTGAGCAGATCACTGTCTCTTCTGCAAGGTTTTGATTTGTGGGAGAAAATCGATTTGTATGACTAGTCTTGGTGCAATGACTCTGGTGTACTTCTGGTACTTTGTGGTGTGAATATTCATATCCTTTGACCCCTTTCCTTCCAGAAAGTCTTTTCCTTTGCTTTGTCTTTCTGTGTTGTTCTGTCATAAAGAGGGGTACCAGATAAAATTCCATCTCATCTTGTTTTATGTCCTTGAGAGCTTGTATTGTGACCAAGTGGGAACACTCTCTCTAGGTTTCCACCATCTGGGGGATGTAATTTTCAGGTTACGTCAGGTGACCAGTGTGAATATGGTGGGAACTCAAGACTTTTTTGTTCAGAACTTGTCAAGTTCTTAGGAATGTTTGTCGTAAGAAGTTCCATCAATAAGGGGCTTTTGTCATCTCAACCCTTGTTACCTGGTTAGTGCTGTGGTAGTAAGAGTCTTTTGTCTCAGCCTATTTCTGGGGGAATGTAGGAATCTTTAAGATTGCTTATTCTCTGAAGAGTCTATCAGATTGGGTTGGTCATTGAAAATTACTGGTCAAAAGATGGATTCTTTAAATTAGAAAGACTCCTAAATTTAAAAAATAGATTTTAGAGATCTTTCATTCTAAATAATTACCTTATTTGTATTAAAATAAAACTACTTTTTCCTGAGGCCCTGCAAGCTGAAGCTAGACAACTTGACAAAACCTTTGGGGAACATCACTACCTCAACTTAATATATGAACAGTCTTCATACTTGTCAATATACAGACAACTCAGAAAGTTCACTGGAACACCTGATGCAAACTGCAAACCAGGAAGAATTTGTCTGATTGCCACTATCTGACCTCACTTCATCTGAAAATGCTTTGAGCCCAACATCTAAAAATATTCTCAAATGGCTGCCCTCTGGGCCTAAAAGTTTATAGTTTGTTCTAACCATTAACATTTGTTTTTATTTTATTTCCATAGAAATGCCTCTTACTAAATATCTGATTGCTCAAATCATTTAGAGGCCTGACTTTGGTGGCCTCTATACCACCACTGCCCGAAATTTAGTTTAATCAGACTGGCCTATTGTCAACACTAAGAGACTGGTTCAGTGGCTTATAAAACAATCTGCCAATGCAACTTCTGGACTGTGAAACCTCTTGGGGAAGTTTCATACTGGGGAATGTTGGGGCTCAGAAAACTACCCCAAAAAGGACTCACAAGTAAAAGTTTTTCTCTGACTTTTCCCGTCCTCCTGCCTCTTGGTTTCATCCTTCCCTGAGGCTAGCCATAGAAACTAGAACCCTCTTTCCTAAGACAAGTCATAAAAGCCAGAACCCTTTTCCCAAAAGCCAGCCATAAAACTTAAAATTATTCTGTGTAAAAACTGGTCATAAAAAATTATCTGACCTACCTTGATTGACTGTAGGTCATAAGACCCCCATTCCAGACAGAGTCCTGCCCCACACCCCCAAAAGAATGAATGCATGCTCAGAGATGCCAAGATGAATCTAGACAGACAGGCCTTGCTAAATTTCCCCATTCAGTCTTATCAGGATTAGATCATACCCTTTTTGTCCAATCGTATTTATACACAGCTATCCATACTTTGTTAAACCTAAGCATAAAAATGGATAATTTCTCCTGTATCTTTGGGTCTTCATTCTGAAGGCTTCCGTGTATACACATTAAATAAATTTGTATTGCCTTTTCTCCTATTAATTAATCTGCCTCATGTCAATGATTCTTCAGCAAGTCTCAGGGGGCTAAGGGCCTTGGTCCCTTCATCCTCTTTCTCCATTTTGTACACAGCCTCCAGGTTGATTTTTAAAAACGTACAGCAGGTTACTTGCCTGATTCAAACCCTTTGATGCTTTCTAAACCCTTTAAAATGAAATTGAAGTTCCTTATCGTGGATTAGGAATGAGCCATATGATCTTGTCCTGTCTGCTTTTCCAACATTACCTTACATCGTTCTCACCCGTGTCCCCTGTGCCTCAACCACACACTGCCTCTTTTCTATACATTGAACATTATAAGCCATTTCCCACTTCCTGGTGTTTGAACTTGCTCTTACCTCTTCCTGCAATGCTAGTTCCTTCTTGCCATTCAGGTCTCACCTCCTGAGGGAAGCCTTCCCTAGCTACCTAAGTGATGTACTCTGCTTATTCTCTTTTACATTACTCTGTGTTTCTTCACAGTACTTTTCACAATCTGTTAAGACTTTCATCCATTTCTTCATTGTTTGTCTCTCTGTACCTTACAATGTAAGCTCCCATAGGGCAGGAATCTGGTTTACCATTTTAAAGATTATTTCTAGCTCCTGAGATAGTGTCGAGCACATAATAGACACTCAATAAATATTTTGCTCAATGGATGAAAGTGGTCTTAAGAAATTAGTCAATTTATTCATCATAAAAATAAAAAGTGTCATTTACTGAGTGTCTATGCCATGCCTTATGCTAAGTACTTTGTAAAAATTATCTCATTTAATTTGTAATGACAACCATCTGAGAGGTAGGCGTGGTTATTCTGATTTTACAAATGAAGGAAATGAGAGACTGAAATTGATATAAATTCAGACAGGCAGTAGGTGGTAGTGCAAAAATTTAAGCTTAATCAGTTTGACCCCAAAACCCATGCTTTTGTACAGATGCTATTCTTCTCCCTGTCATTATAGATATAATGCCCTTGCACATGACATAAAGGGTAGCACCATCTACCTATGAACAGGCTGGGGCACCCTTGCGGATCTTGCTGTAGTTCTTCAGTAAAGCCAACACAAAGCACTATTGGCAATGCTATTTTATATTTATTTCCAACTCTTTAAATTTTCCAAAGTATTTTCTAGTGTATTATCTCCTTTGATCTCTATTCATATGTTAATTTATTCACCCATTCATACTTTCATTCATCGTACACAATGTAGGCGGGAAAACAGCCTATATTTAAAACAGAAATTGCTAGTAGCATGGTTCAGATGGAGACCTAGGACAATCAGGGAAAGAATGGACTAAATCCGCTGAGCAATTCAGAGAAGTCCTCACCATGGAGGTGACATTTGAAGTGAATCTTGAATCTTGAGGGAAAAAGTACCAAGTAACAGAAGGAAATAAAGTCATTTATGTGACAAACCTATCAGGTAGTTGGGCAGATAGTGTTATGATTATATAGTTTATTACATAAAGCAAAGTCCAGTGAGTAAATGAGATTTGCCTAGAATCACACAACATATGGCTCTATAGGTACAATCATTCTGCTGCCCTTGGCCTCTTACCACAACAGCCTGATTTAAACATGGTTTCCACAGTGGATTCATGTTCATTTGTGGTAATTAAAGCCTCAAACATTAAATGCCCCAGTGGTGTTTGTTACTGTCTGTCCCAAATAACTTGAAATCAAGGCGGTTTCTATGGGACGGTTTGTAAAAGTCTTAAATTACATCTTTTCTTACAGCAACTTATAAATTTTAAAATATTTTTATTATTGTTGCCAAATTTCTTATCATTAGCATCAGAAATAAAGAGATAGTAATACCCTATTACATATATGTTTTCTCATCTATATTCAAATATCCTCCTTCATGTTATACTTCCATTTAATCACACAATTTTTTAATATTCATCAGATAGTTTACTGCTACAAAGATATTTGGTGCACCTACACACAAGTGTATATAAATGGTTTTGCAATTCTTTTTCTTTCTTTAATAATTTTTTCATCAAATATTTACTGATCATATATTTTGTTCCAGGCAAGTTCTACACATTGAAGATATAATAGTCAGTGAACAAATTGCAATCCTTACACTTAAGAGTTTGTGTGTGTGTGTGTGTCCAAGTGAAGAGACATAATGGCCTATCAAGTAATATGTCATATAATAAAGGTAACTATAGGGTTTCATGGGAATGTATGAAAAGAATCCCCATCCCAGTACTGATGGATGAAGAACAGTGTCAGAATGATCTTCCTCAGGGAAATAATGGCTAAGCTGAGACCTAAAGATGGAGAGTGGAGCAGAGAAAGCATCATGTTTTGTTTTGTTTTGTTTTGTTTTTAATGCCAGAAAATAAGAAAGTACTTCAATTTAATTTAATTTAATATAATATAATTTTATTTTATTATATTATTTTAATAGATTTAGGAGTATAAGTGGTTTTTGGTTACATGGATGAATTATATAGTGATAATGTCCAGGTTTTTAGTATACCCGTCACCCTAATAGTGTACATTATACCCAATAGGTAATATTTCTTCCCTCATGCCTCTCCCACCCTCCCCTCTTCTGAGTCTCCAATGTCCATTGTACCATGCTGTGTGCCTCTGTGTACTTGCAGCTTAACTCCCACTTAGAATTGAGAACATGTGGTATTTAGTTTTCCATTCCTGAGTCACTTCACTTAGGATAATGGTTTCCAGTTCCATCCAAGTTGCTGCAAAAGACATGATTTCATCCTTTTTTATGGCTGAGTGGTATTCCATGGTACATATACACCACATTTTCTTTTTCCATTCTTCAGTTGATGGGCACTCAGGTTGATTCCACATATTTGCAATTGTGAATCTTGCTGCCATAAACATATGATTGCAGGTGTCTTTCTGATACAATGACTTCTTTTCCTTTGGGTGGATACCCAGTAGTGGGATTGCTGGATTGAATGGTAGATCTACCTTTATTTCTTTGATGAATCTCCATGCTGTTTTCCATAGAGGTTTTACTAATATGCATTCCCACCAATAGTGTATAAGCATTCCTTTTTCACTGCATCTATGTCAACATCTATTTTTTTTTTTTTTACTTTTTAATAATGGCCATTCTGACAGGGGTAAGATGGTATCTCACTGTGGTTTTAATTTGCATTTCCTTGATGATTAGTGATGTTGAGCATTTTTTCACATGTTGTTGGCCATTTATATCTCTTCTTTTGAAAAATGTCTGTTTATGTCTTTTGCCCACTTTTTAATGGGGTTATTTGGTTTTTTCTTACTGAGTTGAGTTCCTTGTAGATTCTCAATATTAGCACTGTGTTGGATGTATAGTTTGTGAATATTTTTTCCCAATTTTGTAGGTTGTTTATGTACTGTTTTGATTATTTCTTTTACTGTACAGAAGCTTTTTAGTTTAATTAGGTCCAATTATTTATTTTTTGTTTCTGTTGCATTTGCCTTTGGGGTCATAGTCATAAGTTCTTTGCCTAGGCTGATGCCTAGGACAGTTTTTCCTAGATTTTGTTCTAGAATTTTTACTATTTTAGGTCTTACATTTAGGTCTTTAGCCTATCTTGAGTTAATTTTTGTATGTGGTGAGAGATAGGGATCTAGTTTCATTCTTCTGCATGTGGCTATCCAAAGTATCACATATTCTCATGGACCTTAGCATATGTTGCAAATTGGAAACAAATTCCCTTTAGTACTTGATGTGAACACCTGAATTACTGCTAGCAAATCAGAATTTAAGGTATTTATAAAGAAGCATAAGCATATTGGGCTGTTTAGCTGTATTATTCCTTAATAAGGATCATAGATCCCGTTTAAAGACTACTAGTATTTTAATTTTTCTAAAGACTCTGATTCCAAATCTTCTTCAATTGCAGTAAAAAGCTAAAGGAACACATCCTGCATTCTCTTGCTTAAATCTATGCAAACAATGACATGAAGAAACATGGTTAGTCTGCCTCCTACCTGGTAGTGAAGTTAATTCAAATTGCATTAGGATACCAAAGCTCTTCCTCTCCATGTCGATCTTTATGAGGATGCATTATTATTTTTTCCTTTCAAAATTTGCTCTTGTCAATGACAATCAACTAGAGTTGAATGAAGGTGGGACATTAGTATATAAAAATATGTAAATACACAGGTATTTTATATATCCTGACTTTTTCCTAGTTTATTCAAACAACACAAGTCCAATTAGTTGTATTGTGGGGCTTGGTGGGAAAGTATCAATTTATAGCTAGACATTTTGTTCTTTTCAACACTAATCATGTCTTCACTATTTCTGCTAGGTATATAAGTAATATTAAGCAAAAAAGATTTCTAAAAATAAATTGTAAACAATTTTAACAAATCAAAATATAATTCTACTTTTCTTTCATCATGAGCTACAGATGTTCATGGTGGTTGTAAGGGATCAACTGTATTTTTAAATGTAAATTTTTAATTTCAAAATTCATTTATAAACACATTAACATTGTTCAAACTCTAGCAAATAGATTTCACATTAGAAAAAAGAACACCAGTCATATGTTATTAAAGATCAGGGGCTGAGTTTTGTATATTAGCTAGACCATTATCTGCAGGATTAGAGATCCTGGTCAAAGACCATAATAAAACACTAATCTTTCTGAACACACTCACTTATCTAACCATCAGTCAGAATGGCTTTAGGTGCTACATTTTTAAAGAATAAGAGTTGGCCTTCTGTTATCTTAGGCCTCTTTATCTCAGCCAAACTGTATTATCATTTGCATTATACCTTTGGCTGAACAGGTTTTTTTAATGTTTAAGCTATCAAGAATCATTTTTAATGTTTCCAAAATCATTTTAATCACCAGAACTCCTTTGGCCAATATTTGTGTTTGTTAAAAGTTAAAGGTGAGAACTCAATACTACGTGAAAATGAATGCAATATTTGATTTTTAGTTTTGTCCTTTTAACATTAGATGATTTCCAGATATTAAATCTTTTTTGGTAATTTAATCAGCAGATAAGTAATTTGGGCCATTGTTGAAGGTTTTGTATATAGGAAGTAAATGCAACATTAACCAAAATACTGAACATCCAGAGAAACATAATCCTAAATATTTCTGAGGAAACTGTAAGTACAATTTCTGCTGAACAAAATTGTTATTTAAATTATTAGATTCATTTTTTTCAACTGTTGCATTTTTTATTGGCTTAGATATTTGTTTTATATTCACCTACATGAATGTGCCTATTTGAATTATGGTTTACTCCTCTATAATTTGATTTATTTTTTCTTCTTTTATATGTACATGAAATTCTTAATTATTGAATGACAGATTTGTTTATTAGTGTAATGAGTGTCTAATGTGAAAGGCTAGTCTCTCTGATTCTCCCTTTTTGAGAAGCAATAAGCCAGTCCTCTAGCATCATATGAATTGGCTGTATTGATATGGCATGTTGAATAATTTAATATCATCCAAATCATCTGCTGTTGAATTAACCATTATTAATACCATTGTATTAGTACTGTTGGCTACTAATACACATTTCTTTAAATTATAAACCTCTCAAAACAATTTTAGACCAAATTATATAAATCTCTCTGGGGATGTCCCAAGTGGTTCCCTATAGAAGCTGGCCTCGGGTCATACTAAAGAAGCATTATAGTGGAGAAGAACATAGTCTTTGGAAGAAGACTATCTAGTTTTAAATATGGCCTCAGCTGCATTCTACATCCTTGTTAGGCAAGTCCTCTCAGCCTTGCGTTGCCTATCTGTAAAATGGGTAATATAATGCTACTTCCTTCATAAGGTTGTTATGAGAATCAAACAAGATGATAATAATAATAAGTGTATTTATCTAGTGTTTACTAGATGCCTGACATGTTAAGAATTTTACTTTTGTTATCATAATGAATTCTTATAACAACATTGAGAAATGCACTATTACTGGCCCTATTTTATAGAAGAGGAAACCTTCTTAGCAAAGATAACTCACTTGTACACATAACATGTTGAGCACACTGTCCAGCACATAGTGAGCCATAGGTTAAGTGTCCTCACTTTACAATGACAAATTACTTAATGGAGGGAATGGAGGGTATAAAATCGTGGGTTACTGAATGTTTGGTGAAAGCCTTATGGTTTCAATGTTGAAACACTTCTGGTTAGTCTTTATATGCTAGTTTTTCTCTTCCTAAAATATCATTGTAAAGATAAGGTTTAGTTAAAAACCCATTTTTAAGAAACACCATTAAATCTAATTGTGTACAAACAAGTGCCAAATTATTAGACCAGAGGGTCAGATTTTGGTCTTGAGAGTTCTAGTCTGGCTTTACTGTGAGTTAGGAACTATGCTATGTAGTCTGCATGAATTATGATAAATGGTTATGCAGCCTGTGTTGAAATATCATCAACAACAGAGAAGTCACTAATTTTCAAAGAATTCTACTGGAATCCAATGATTCAAATATTACAAATTCCTCACTGTATACAATTCAAATCTTTCTATATGTGACCTCCAAATATTGCTCCTAACATGCAGTAGTTTCTCAGTAAATATTTATTGAATGATTTATTTCTGACACACTAAAAATGAATTGATTTAAAACTATCCTCCACATGGCATCTCTTCAAATATTTGAGGACAATATCACATTTCCCTTGAGGCTTTTTAACCAGCTTAATAACTGAAGATTCTCAAACTTATAGTTGGTGATTACAACATAGAAGGAAGTTTAGGTGGTGTGAGTCTAATGCCAAATATTGTCTGTACTAAGGAACAAGTGATAATTTCCATGATAAGATCAGAAAGGTAGAGTCCTATAGAAATGGTCCTTTGGAAAAAGAAAGTTTAAAAGTTGAAATTTTAATAAAACTGTAAAAATTGAAAAGAGCATAAGTTCAATTCTAATAAGTTTTAAGTGTATGTGGAATTCCTAGTTATTGTCCAAGAGAAAATGCTCACCAGTTGTCCCAAGGGCTACATGTTGACAAGCAATGCTCATAAATTTTAAGATGGGCAAACTAGTTTAAGCTGGAACCTACTCAATTTGTATGAGGAGTTAGATCTAGTAGGCTCATCAATTAGGCTATTTTCAATCTAAAAAAATTCATTTATTTTATAATAAGCACATTTTGTCACTGACCTGTGTTGCTTTTGTCCTGTATTGCTTTACAACTACACAAAACCTAACAATTTTGATAGAGCAATTACGTGAAAGATTGATCATTCAAACAGTAACACTAATTCAATCTACTTAAAATTATTGCTGTTATCTAAGAAGTGGGTTTCCATTTCTCGCCTGTAAAATATGAGAGGGTTGAATTAGAAAATCCCTTGGATCTTTCTCAAATCATGATACTGATTTTCCTTTTTTTGCTAAACATTTGCAAAAAAAGATATTGGACCATCCAAGACATGGCTGATTTTTAGTTTTCAAGGCCTACCTAAGTAATTTCGATGAGATAATACCTCATCAAAAATTTAAAAGAGCAATAACTTTCCTAAAATTATATTCACACATTATTCTAGTTTTGGTAGCATTTTGAGAAGGTGATGGTAGCTTTTAAATCCACATGATAATCTCAAATCAATAAATATTTATGGAGTGGATATTATAAACAATATTTTAAAATATGATAAATTTTAATGCATGTTATATTGAGATTGAATCTAGGAATCAAATGCCCCACACAACCACCTCCCAACTTTGAGCTCTCAGAATAAGCTGGCAAAGTCTTAAACATGAAGCATGATAAGAATATGTCGTTATGTTAGAAGACATTTTTTGCCAATTAATATTCATTCAATATAACTTGAAAACCAAGTGGGAAATGTTTGTAAACAAAAGGAATCCAACAGTGAAAACATGTTAAGCATTAAAATGCCTGTGTTGACATCCACATGTCCCAGTTTACTGCCCGACGGAAAGAACATAATCAAATCCAAGCATTTCTCTACTTTGCATGAAGGTAAAATTGGCACAAAATATGAGTATGATGAAAGTATAATGGCTTAACCATGGCACGGGTTATTCTTTTGTTTCAGGAAGGCCCAAAATGTGGTCGCTTTTAACAGTGGCAAGTTTGATATCTACACTTGGAACTACACATGGTTTCTTTGGAAAATTAAACCCTATAAGCCCTGAAGTGACTATGAATATTGTAAGTGACTAGGGGGGAAAACTATAAAATTAAGATATATTATTGTGATTTAGAATCATATGGGTTTAAGCTTTTATGTGACCAGCAATATTTATTACATGCGTTTAAAAAATCAACTAAAACTTAAACTTTTGCGTTTTCCTCGTCAGAGTCAGATGATTTCTTACTGGGGATATCCAAGTGAAGAATATGAAGTTGTGACTGAAGACGGCTATATCCTTGGGGTCAACAGAATTCCTTATGGGAAGAAAAACTCAGAGAATAGAGGTATATATAACCTTCTTCCCTTCCTCCCTTTCCCTCTCTCTCCCTTTCCCTCTGTCTTCCTCCCTTCTTTGCTCTCTCCTTTTCTTCCTCGATTCCTTCCTTCATCTTTTCCTTCTTTTTTTCCCCTCCCTTTTTCCTCCTTTTATTTCTTCCTAAGGACTTATTAATAATAAGTCTTGCTCATTCTGGAAATGCAACAATGATTAAGCTATATCCGGTCTTCAAGGACAAACAGGTCATTATAATAATATGTGATGATGTCAGTGCTACACCTGTGCACGGAATATTAAACTGGAGGTCCTAATGAAAGCACCTAAGCCATACAGGGGAAGCTGAGGAAAGCTTGCTCTTAGAAATAATAGCCGAGCGGAGACTTAAAGGATCAGGAAGAGTTAGCCGGGGTGTGTGTTGCAGAGGGGAGGATGGAAAGGCAATTCGAGGTCCATTTCCTAAACAGAGAAAGGCCATTTTTCACTAGTACTATTAAAAATTTATTTTTTTCTCATTGTTGAAAAATAGAGAAGTATAAAAAGAATAAAAATTTTAAAAGACTATCCAAACTTTACCACTCAGAATCCACTTAAATTAATATTGTGCTGAATTTCTTTAGAATATAATTTTTGCAATAGCTTTATTGAGGTATAATTGGCATACAATAAACTGCTCTATTTAAAGTGTGCAATTTGATAAGTATCAGCATCTGGGAAACCAATCACTTGAGAAATCATCACCACAATTAAGATAAGATACTGAAAAATATTCAAGTCAAGCAAATGTATTTATTTCTAGTCATACGAAAGACTTTCTATCTTCATGTTTACTTAGAATAAGGAATAAGTTTATAAAGTCTTTAAACAATTTTTTTCTTTAGGCCAGAGACCTGTTGTGTTTTTGCAGCATGGTTTGCTCGCATCGGCCACAAACTGGATTTCAAACCTGCCCAACAACAGCCTGGGCTTCATTCTGGCAGACGCTGGTTATGACGTGTGGCTGGGAAACAGCAGAGGAAATACCTGGGCCAGGAGGAATCTGTACTATTCACCAGACTCAGTTGAATTCTGGGCTTTCAGGTAAAGAAAAGGGACAATTAAAAGTAAATATTAGGCTTTAAAAGCATGGACATTCTCCCCTTCCAATCTAGCCCCATTTTAACAAATTATACTCCAAAGAAAAGGAGAAGGAATTCATTTTTATTCTAATCCCTTCTTGGATTCTTCCATATACCTCATTCCAAGGGTTGCTTTTCCTTCAAACTTTCTGTGATCTCAGTACCCACTATTAGGGATCCCTTGAATATGCTTTTCCAAGTGTAATGAACAATATGGCTGAAGCAAGGAAATTCATTGCCCCAGGCAAATTTCAAAAGGAATGTCCATATGGATTCAAGAGCAATGTTAAAACCCAGTTGGGAGTGGTAGACAGCAACTTGAGTCATCATGTACAGGAGGGGTGGGGAGAATGAAATTCAGACACCATGGAGAGATTATCAAAGGCTTCCCATCACTGGCCCCCTTCAGCCTTATTCGTGGAAATTCCTGACGGAGGTGGAGAACAGGAGAGAATCTGGCTGATGATGATGCTGGGGCACAAAAGTGTTCCTGGAGTTCTAGGAAGTGAAAGGAAACCTGTTTGTCCTGAATGTGGTGAGGAAGAGGGAGAGAGACAGGAGAGCAGACTGAGGTACTGACAACAGCCAATTTGGGCAGCAGGGCTGTGTGGATGATGGTGAAGGCCTTGGAGCTCATTCTAAGTGCAATAAGAAGCCACTGAAAAGTTTGAAACAGGGGAATGGTGTACTTTAGTTGTCATTTTCAAAATATCATTCTGGTTGATTTGTGAAGTATAAAATAGAGAAGGATGGAATTCATACCAAGTGGTACTAGAACACAGCATATAAATGATTATTAAACCCGACATTCCATTTTGGGGATAGAAATAGTTCCCACCTACTGGTACTATCTTGTTTAGATTAAATCACAGCTGCAATACTGTACTTCAGAAATTATATCAGTTGTTTATAAGATGCCACCCCAAAGGGCACCTGATACCTGCTAATGGTTTATAAGCAGAAATTTTACAGAATCTAGTTTTCTATTTCCCAAAGGGAGCATTGGCTATAAATGCTTGAATTTTAGAAACTATAGCAAGGAGATATATTCAGTTTTATCTTATCTTTTATTCTTGCAGCTTTGATGAAATGGCTAAATATGACCTTCCATCCACAATTGACTTCATTGTAAATAAAACTGGACAGAAGAAGCTACACTATGTTGGCCATTCTCAGGGCACCACCATTGGTAGGTAGAGGCAGTCAATGCCAGGTAGGTTAGTTCTCACAGGCCCCTTCCCGGTGGTTACGGCAGGCATGCTGGCAACCACACTAATTGATTTCCATTCATTCAATGCCTACAACAACCCAATGACATAGGAACAATTATCATTCCTCTTAGGTGGGGAAACAAAGCAAGGGGATAACTAACTTCAGAGTAACACAGAGTTGCTCAAATACCAGGTCAGGGAATCTAACTCCCAAGCCCATGCTCTGAAACATGGCACCATACGGCCGCTGGACTGAATGTATTCTATTCATTTGATTATATTTATGGGGCACCTATGATGTGCCCAAAGAATACAGCAATAGATAAAATAGATTAAAATCTCTGCTTTCGTACCGCTTATACTCCAATGGGGGAAGGCAGAGAAAAATAACAAAGATTAAAAAGTAAAATATAAAATATATTAGATAAAGTAATACTGTGGAGAGGAAATAACTCAGGGAATGATATTAGGGAGCATCCGAGGGCTTCCCAGCAATTTTAGATAGGCGGCACAAATACTCTCTAGGCAAAGCCATAAAGGAGGCGGGGTGGGTGAGTCACGTACATGCCTGGCAGACCAATGTTCCAGGAAGAAAGAACAGCAAGTGTGAAAAATCTGAAGCCGGAGCACAGCTCGTTTGTTCAAGGAGCAGCAGTGAGGCTGTGTGGGTGAACCAGACTGAGAGGGAGGAGAGACCGAGGGAGCGAGAGATGACATCACAGGGTGGGCAGGGCAGTCTGTTCAGGGCTCTTGGGCTGCTGTGGGGATTTTGGCTCTCACTGCGTGAAAAAGAAAACCACAGAAGAATTTTGAATAGAAGAGTAACAGGGTCCCCCCATCATTGAGGGGAAAAGCAGGAGCAGAGAACCAGCTTGAGAACTCGGCTCCTCCAGTAACCCATGCAGGAAATGGTGCTGACCTGGGTGACGGGTGAAGGAGCTGTGGGGATACGTGGGCAGGTTCTAGATACAGTTTTTAGCTATATTTTGGAGGTGGACCCAACGGCATTTGCTGACATACTGGTTATGAGGTATAAGAGATAAATAGGAGTTGAGGATGATGCCAGGGTTTGTGGCCTGAGCACATGGGATGATGGAGATGTCACTTACCAAGCTGGAGAAGACTGGGGGAAGAGCTGATGTGGTCAGGAGAGCGGGAGCTCGGTTTGGGACCACCAAGTGTTAGGTCCCTATTGAAAATTCAAGTGGAAGTGTCAGGCGGTCAAATCTGGAGTTCAAGGGAGAGAAGTGGGCTGAAAATACGAAACAGGAGTCATCAGTACACGAGACAGGATGTAATGACCAAAGGAGTGAGTTCAGACAGAAAAGAGGAGAAGAGGGGGTCCAAGGACTGAGCCCTGGGCCACTCCTTAATTTAGAAGATGAGGAAGAATCAAGAAAAGAAACTGGGAATTAATGGTGACTGAGGTATAACATGAGCCAGGAGTGTCTGGTGTTCTGGAAGTCAAGAGGAGAAAGTGTTTTAAGAAAAAGAATCTGAGCAACTGTGGAAAAGGCTTATTGATAATGAAGTCAGAAAACTGACCATTGGATTTAGCTGCCTGGAAGTTATAGGAGACTTTTGTAACAGCCACTTTGGTGGAGTGGTTGGGGTAAAAGCATAATCAAGTGAGTTCGAGAGAGCATGAGAGATGCTGTAAAGGGAAGAATAGGATGGAAGTGGAGCGGAAATGGAGGGTCACTTGGGAGAAAGCATCATTATGTTTTTATGCTGATCCTCACTCTCAGCTGATGACCTTGCTTTGGACCACAGTTCCAAGCAATCAGAATGTTCATATATGAACACATATGCAGGAAAGTGTTTGAAATTGGTGATGGGAGCTTGTGAAAGCTCTCTTCTGAGAACTGCTTGTTCATCCTAAAGCACAGAGCTCAACTGTAGAATTTTAGACTGAGAAAAACATCTTCCTAATGTCCTTGTCATTGTGTTATATAGGTCAGGTTCCCAAGGTGAGAAGTAGCACTCAGGTTGTCTTTGAGAGAAACACTTTTAGGGGAAAGGGCAAAAAGCAGGACTGGCAGAGGGACAAGCTGGACTTCGAAGCAGTTCCCAAAAGGCCTCAGCTGACCCTATGATATGGCTGTCCAGAGTCTTCCCTAGAGGGGGTGGGGAGCCGGGTCTCTTTGCCCACTTGTTGACCAGGCATTAGATGCAAGCCGCCTCGGGAAGGAAACATAACCCTGGGTGAAGCACTTCTCTTTAGCAGAAGCAAGATCAGAGAGCTCACAGCTGAGGGCTGTCAGCCACAACCTTCCCTGCAGCTGGGGTTTGAGTAAATGCCTCAAGCCTTGAAGGGGGATCTGGGCGGCGCAGCATCACTGACACATGGTCAGCATTGACTCACAATCCTTTGTTAAAAAGTGGCAAATTTTCTAGACTACCAGAATTTCCTCCTTTAATTTCTAAAATTATGCAAAAATTCAGGCATTTTTGGATGGAAATCTGTATCAACCTATGACATATTCCCATGACTTTTTAAATGGCACATACTGAACATAGTTCAATCTTTTCTTGATGATCTAAGGTTATAAAAGTATTGCATTGAGGTGCAATACAACAGTTTCCTTAGGATTTATTGAGGTGAGTAGACTGCTTGTCCTGAAACCTAATAACTCCAACTACTACACTACTCTTTTGAGTTATTTGCATTTTGAACATTTCCATTCTGCTTTCTCACTCGTAGACATTTTCTCATTGCTCATAAATATCCAGAAGTCATTTCTGCTTTTGAATATACATCTTCCAATCTTCCATGTGCTGGGAAGTTAGATAAGTACTCTTGTTAGAATTATGTCTGAAATAGGATTAAGTTGATTCTGAGAAACACCTGAGAAGTCACCTGTCCTGACAATGCATGGACCTACTGATACACGCTCAGGCCACTCATGTGTGGGTTCTGCTTACTCTGGGTTACCTGCTGGCTATAATCTTAGGGCAAGTAGATTTAAAAAACCCTTGATAAATATAGTGATCTTGGAAAAATCCTCCTTCCTCAAATTCTATTTGAGGCTATATGTTATATAGATGTCTAGATCTGAAAGGTTTTTTTCAGGCCCTTCTTGAGTCTCATCAATATGTCATTATTAATAATGGGAGGGCTTGTCCTATGTAATTAGACTGTAGAGAGTTTAACTTAATAACTACTTCATCACATCCCAGTCTGTTAATATGCTACTCTTCATAAAATCAGTTAATTACAGACAAGGGCTGAGTGTATTTACTGTACATAGATGTTTTAATTCCCTTGGGTCCTCATTCATTAAGCATTTACTATGTGCCAAGTATCATGGTAAATTCTTTATAAGATTCACCTCCTTTAGTTCCTAAACAACCTCATGAAGCACTCACTATTATCCTATTATTTCAGATAAGGAAAAGTCTCTTAGAGTTTAGGTGACTTCTTAGGTCGCAAAACTAATAAACCATAGAGCCAGGATTCACATCCAGTTTGCACATATTTTGAACTCCTGCCTTTAACCTTTCCACTTATATACTCTACTCATATTAAGTGTTACTTATCTCATTGTAATTCATCAAAACCTTTATGTAGTATAAATCACAATTTTGTAACCATATGATTATCTTAAATTAGGCCTATTTTCTAAGGTCATATAAAATTTTATTATGACTTTTTAAAAGTTCTAGCCTTATGTCCCATGGAGAAACTCTGAAAATAAAGCAAATATACTAAAATCTGATCACTTTAAACCAGCAGAAGTGCAAGTTTCTCAATTTGTCTCAGATGCCACCCTTACTAAGTCCAAGATAATGTTACACTTGTAAAAACAAAACAAAACACACACATACACACACGCACCCCTTCTTCACCGGTTCCTTGTTCTATTTCAGGTTTTATCGCCTTTTCTACCAATCCCAAGCTGGCTGAAAGAATCAAAACCTTTTATGCATTAGCTCCAGTTGCCACTGTAAAGTATACAAAAAGCCTTTTAAACAAACTTACACTTATTCCTACATTCCTCTTCAAGGTATGTGATTTTCTTTAATTAATTGAATCTAAGATACCCAATTGCCCATGTATTTCAAAGTGATGGAAAGAGGGAAAAAGAACACCCGTGGACAATCAAAATTGGAATCCAAAAATGGAACTGTACGTGTTTGTATTATTTCTTCAATAGCAGTGACCATGTTTAAATCCCCTCTGCAGCCTTCGAGATCCCCATTTATTTCTTTGTTCTTGACTAGGTTTCTGTGGGTTAGCAATGCCGGGGAGTGATTTTGCCCCTTCATAGACACTTCATTTAGCAAGCACTCTACCTAGCTGTGTCAAGGCTGTGATTCCACTCCTGGAGCAGGGAAGGGGAAATAAAAACAAAACAAAAAAGTCAAATAAGAAGCATAATTTACCAGGGCCATGAAAACTGGAAAAAGGAGGGAAAGGAAAGAAAAGAAAGGAAGGGAAGAGGAGAAAAGAGGGAAAAGAAATCAATGGTTTAGTGAAGCAAACACTTCGAGATCTCTCATCAAATACTCTTGGCTTTCCTAAGAGCTCCTTCCTCTTTAAATGGGGGTTTCATAGGACAGAGGCATGGATTTCAGTAAACCATAAATATTAAGTGCCTTATACAGTAGGCATACATAGTGGGGAATTAATAATCTTTACTTTTTCTAATGCTTAATACCCTACTTCTCCCACTCACTGAAACCAACACACACACAAACACATACGTGATTTCCTTCAGGAGAATGGTTTAGTCTCAGGCTGTAACATGTAATGATGTTATTTCCTTCTATGCTTTTGTATTCTTCATTTCTTTCCACTCTGTACTGACATGTATGCCTAAAGCCTAAGAGACCTTACCAATAGTCAAACTACATTTGTAAAACTTTTATTCAAAATCTGAAATTTTGTGATGACCTTGAGTGTATTTACTGGTTGCATGGATCCAGAACTTATTTCCTACTTGTACCCAGATTTTCTGATAAGCAATGGGGAGAGTGGTTTAAAAAAAAAAAGCACTAGACCTTAAGTCAGGTTTGGGTCAGGATTCCAGGTATAATGCAGTTATAATTAGCTCAACACCCTGACTCATTTAACCTCATGTTTCCTCATGTATAAAATGGAGATAACAAAATGTCTGCCTTCTTCAAAATGAGTTGGGGAAAATCCTTTCAATTCTTCAGTTGCGCCTCATTGCCACTTTAAAGGCTTTGCTGAAAATATGGCTTAGAGTCATTATTTCCCCTCTTGATCTTTTCACAATTTATTACCAAAATCACACATCTTGGCACTTAATTATGACAATCTGCCATGTTGTTTTGTGATTTTATTCCATAACTCTTATCAGCACAACTAGATTATAACTCTTTGTGTCTTATCTTTCCTCTCAGCAGCCACTGCAGTTCTCAGTGCAACAATGATACCCAGTATTGATGTCTGCCCTGTCCATTTCACAACTTTATTGGGGGAATTAAATGAAAGAAAGTATTGGGAATTCCTAAAACAATGTATAAAAATAAAAATATATCATCAGCCTAATCACCTCTGTACAAGTAGACGAAATAAATTCATGAGGCTTTTCTACAGTTTAATTAATGCAACTCTCTAATGATGCTTTTATATTTCAGATCATATTTGGTAACAAAATATTCTACCCACACAACTACTTTGATCAATTTCTTGCTACTGAAGTGTGCTCCCGTCAGACACTGGATCTCCTTTGCAGCAATGCCTTATTTATCATTTGTGGATTTGACCATAAAAACTTGAATATGGTTTGTATGCTTTTAGATTTCTGTATTTTCAGCAACATCTTTGATTACTTGTTTCATCATCACTTAGAAATGGTACTTTGTAAGAACTAGCAGTAGTTTCGGAATGGTGTCCATGATATCCTGATAAACCCAAAAGAAATAACACTTAATCATTGCTCCCAATTTTGTCACCCCCGCTCCCTTTCCTCACCCCAATTGCTCCTAAAGTAAATAAACAGCATGTAGGGGAAAAAACAAGTCACTACTCACTTGTGACCCCCTAAATAATTGGTGTAACATTTATATTCTGTGAGATAAGGGACTGAACCATATATTTGGCAGGCTTCTCTGTGGGAAAAATGTGTAGGCATTGAATAAATGTTCTTATAAATATTTTTAATGCTGATAATCATTCCCATAATTTTATAAAGCATATTTCAGAGTGACTATTTATGTAGGACCTTGTCTGTTTTCTTTATCTGCCTTTTTGCTTGCTTTGCATTAAGTTGGGGTTTTAAAACATATGTGACAACATGCAATATCATAAAGTAGTTAAGAGTATGTACTCAGGCCAGCCTAAATTCAAATCCTACATTTGCAACTGACTTGAACTCCTCTGTCTTGGTTTTCTCATCCACAAAATGGGTTATTGTGAAGATCTAAGGAGCTAATATATGTAAAGTGCATAGAAGAGTGCAAAGCATATAGTGCATAGTAATATGTTTGCTACTGTTATTACTATTATACATAGACAACGATCCTTACTCAAAATAATCAGTTTAGTTACATACCCTTGAACATCCAAGAAAATCAAGTTCATGGATAAGAAGGCATAATTGTACAAAGCATTGCAGTTATTGGGAACACAGGGGTGAAGAACATAGATATGGCTCCTGGCTCCATGGAGATCAGAGAGATTCATTTCTCTTTCTCAATGCTGGTGATCATCTCTGTGCAGATATATAGATAGATAGATAGATAGGAATATGAATATATAAAGGACACTTTTCTTTGTCCCCACGTAGGATGATAAATGAGGGCCCTTCTTCCTCTCTTGGAAGGTAGTCCCTCTCCAAGATTCTGGGGATGTTTGTCATCCATATATGGAGTCCAACAGAGTAGCCTGTCCTCAACATACTAAGAAATGGCAGTACAGATTACTATATTTAATCAATAAGTCTTGTTTTAAAAATAATAGTAAAATAGGAATACAGAGAACAAAGGAAATCAAAGATTTTATTTTCTGCAGAAGAGAAACTTCATTCTACTATGAAGATGGTCAGTTTGTTTGACTCTGGCCATAGTCTTTTGTATTAGTGGCATTATGACCCACTACAATCGGAAAAGAAGACTTCAGTTTACTCTCTGGGGTCTGAGCAAGGTGGATTGTGGTCCTGATAAAATAGCATAATTGGAAAATATTTATAATGACTATATATGACATTACTATCTCATATATATTACAGCTCTGCAAAGCAAGAGGCCTGTGTGTGAATATTTAATTTACTGCACTCTGGCATTGGGTAGAGAAAAATGAAAGCTGAGAATTTAGACTCAGTGACCTAAGGTCTCTGGCTCCATCTGTGTGACACTGGAAATTTCTATAAATTTCTTTGTGCCCCAATTTTAATTTTGATAAAATGGAAATAATAAGCTCTCTTCATTGAATGGCTACAAATTAAATGAGTTAATACATGCAACTACACTTTGCAAACTCTAAAATGAAATACAAATGTATTGCTCATATCTTTCCAGTAAATCCTGCCCTTAAACATTTGATCTGAATCAGAAAACTTAGATCTTAGCTGTTTTTGAGAAACCAAATATGTGTCTAAATACGCATGTGTATGTGTGTGTGTTTTATTTCTAGAGTCGTTTGGATGTGTATCTATCACATAATCCAGCAGGAACTTCTGTTCAAAACATCCTCCACTGGACACAGGTATCATTTTTCAGATGCTGTTAAACTTATTTGTGGGCTTGATCCCTTTGCATTTTACCTGAAGCATGTTCTTAAAATATTCTGTCAAATACACCTGGCAGGTAATTTCTCTGGCATATGACTACCATATGAAAATAACTGTGAATCTATGTAAATGAAAATTTTATAAAAACAGGTGCTTTGGGAAGCAAAGAAACGAATAC
Organism: Daubentonia madagascariensis; assembly: GCA_023783475.1. Taxonomy (NCBI): domain Eukaryota; kingdom Metazoa; phylum Chordata; class Mammalia; order Primates; family Daubentoniidae; genus Daubentonia; species Daubentonia madagascariensis. The sequence continues at coordinate 26,614,247 of JAKFHU010000585.1, forward strand.
TTTTTATGACTTAGCATGCAAGAAAAATTATTTCAAGCAAAGCTTCATTTAAATTTACATAAATACCTTGTCCTAGATGATTAATAATGTTTTTTGGAATGAAAAATATATTTTTTGAAAATTGTTTAAATTGAAAATAAACTTCAAGGAAATGTTGGAATTTTATTGTTCACATAATAAGAATTTTTATTTCTTTGTGTTTTTAATTACTCCACAATAGGCTGTTGAATCTGGAAAATTCCAAGCTTTTAACTGGGGAAGCCCTGTTCAGAACATGATGCACTATGATCAGGTAAGCTTCTAAAAGTTGAAATCATTCACATTTCGAAAGACAAAGATATAAAAGGCTAAAGAAGAAATTATTTTAACCATGCATCTACTTTCCAAAGGAATGTTGATATCCAGTCTCCCATTCTCCCACATGACTATGCATTCATGCTCCAGCAGCTGTGCTTGTTCAAGCTGCCCTCAAAGTACCACACCTCCCCATGTGAGAAACTTCCCAGAACTTATCACCAGCCATTGCCGTTACATAGACCTGCCCTGTATCCCAGTTCCCAGCACTCTGTTCTCTCCTTTCTAAAGTAAAATTGACTGATATAGTAAACTAATATTTCTATCTATTCATGAGATAGAGGTGGAATTTCTGGGGTTCTTAAACAATATCCTCTCCTCTGTTGACAGCCGAGGGAGTGATTTCACTGGAATACATTCCTATATAGAAGAAAAAGACAGTGTGCTTGCAGATCAAGGCTGGAAATACTTTTCAGTAGGCAGGAGCCTTGTGGCATAGGCAGACATACTGAGCAATCCTCACACTTGTTGTTGTACAAAGCACTTAGACTTCAGAGTTCATCTTGTCTATAGTCAATATGAGTTTGTATAATAATTTCTTCATATCTCTACCCAGACTCAGGGTGTTATTGGTAGGATTTAATGAGATAATATCTATAAGCTTTTAGCTGAGGGTAAACTCTCAGGTTACCACTGACTAACTTTGAGCAAGTGAAGTACACTACATTATTCTGTAACGACTCTTCTTCCACTTTACCCACATTCAATTTTTCCATCCAAGTAATAGCTGAACAATTCTACTAATTTTCATCTGTTTCCATGATGCAAAATTTAGAAGGAATTTATATGTTTTGATAACAATGTCCAATGTGTAGAGAAGATGCTCCCATTTATTCTGCATTTTTGATGTCTTTAAAGAAGTTTTCAGAATACCATTTCAAACTTTTTTTGAAAACAACTTTCCTCAACCTTCACCTTCTCCCCAAAACACAGGCTTGCTTTGAACCTATCTTTCTACTGGACTCTAATACTAGTAATCAGAGAACTTCATCTCAGAGGGCCAAGTGAGATCTGGAATACCCAGTCCCCAAGTCCACCCTCCTTCCAACCAAGCCAATGACAGTTCAGGGTGATCTTTGACTAAATGAAGCAATGACACTAATTTAAAAGCATCTAGGAAACTCTTTCAACAATAGGATATAAGTAAAAGAAAGTGGGTTTATAATTATGGATATTCCCCACATTATTCCATTTTTTCCAATACATAGGGAATATAATAGAAAGTATTAAAATAGTAGGGAAAATTACATATGGTAAAATATTTTGCTATGGCAAGTTGACTATTAGATAAGGTAAGAATAGAGAAACTTTTAGTATATTGAATTACTATTTTTGAAAGTATGATCTAAAAAAAACTAACAAAATTCTCTCTGGGCAGCCAGAAAATTGGAGGTGATTCTTTTGTTCCCTTTCCTGTTTTATGAACTTCTTTAAAATGTATATGTGAATGGTGATTTTGTAGAAATAGGAAATGGGCTGATAATACCTTTTCTGAGAATTTGAAGAAACATTTTGTAAAATCAGGTAAGTATTTGACAAATACAGCTCCTTAACTGAACTGACTGACCTGTCCACTAACCATCCTTGGTAGTCAATACAAAGCCAAAATAAATGACTCAGGATATTTTGAGGCGATCCTACTTTAGAGTGTTCGGGTAGAAACATCTATTACAGTTAGAACCTAATCAAATCCACTTCCTTCAGCTTGAGTTGAAATCTAAGTGTTTACACAATTCTAAGAGTTGTTATCTAAAGCCTTGCTATGGAGCATGTTTGGGACCACCAACATGGGCTTCATCTATGAGTGCAGAATCTTGAGCTCTTCCTAATCTTCATTTTTACAAGATCCCCAGGCCCATTACAGCCTGAGAAGCACTGATTTAAAACATATTGCATCCACTTTGCTCTGTGGATAAAGAGAGCTTTCTCTGAGCAATTTCTCTGAGCAATCATTGTTAGAATTTACTCATAAAACTGTCAGTTAATGTTACACAATCTACCTAAAGAATAAGTATTGGGTTTAAAGTGTGGTTACCTAAACTCTGGTTCTTTCTCTTGTATTTTTTAGCCCACACCTCCCTACTACAATCTGACAGCCATGAATGTGCCCATTGCGGTGTGGAGCGGTGGTAATGACTGGTTGGCTGACCCCCAAGATGTTGACAATTTGCTTCCCAAACTCTCGAATCTCATTTATCACAAGAAGATATCTTTTTACAATCACTTGGACTTTATCTGGGCAATGGATGCCCCTCAAGAAGTTTACAGTGAAATTGTTTCTATGATGGAAAAAAAAATAGTTCTGGATTTAAAGAATTATCCATTTATTTTTCCAAAATACCTTCTTCTCTTATATGTAGTTTTCTGTAGTGTTTAAAATGCAGGGCTTTTTTCTATGATTTTTGACTTTAGAAATATACTGGCATCAATAAACTTCCTATTTGCAATTTTGAATTTTTTAAACCGTAAAGAAATTTCATTTTTCCCTTGGAAATTTATCTAGAGACACCTGAGAGAACACATTCTTAGGCTGGTAAAACTTCCTTCTAATCTTCCCATTTAGTTTCTCTTCTAAACTCAACTTAGCTTATGAGCCATGAACCATGAGTGTTGCCAAAAGACAGTGCTGGGGTTGAGTATTAACTCCTCTTATGTTTGCTTGATACTGAATATATTGCACTTCATTATCTATCCATCTGTACAGTGGGGATATCACTTGTTCTTTTGCATGTTTAACCCCATGAAAGGCCAATCGGGAGGTATAAACCAAATTGAGGTCAGCTTACTTTCACCTCCCAGGGACAGGAGAGCAAGGGTAGTTTGGGAAGCACCAGGCAACCCCAACCCCAATTTAGGAAGTTGGGAGGTAAAGGGTGTGCTCTACTACTACTACTATTATTCTGCCTTTATCTTCTTGGGCCTCAGCCACAAAACAGGAGCCAACTAACCAAACTATTTTTGAAATCACTGTTACTGTCCTGGCAACAACAGGATCCAGAAACAATCCCATTGATATAAAAATCAGAATGTACAACTGTCACCAGTTGGTGGCAAAAAAAAAAAAAGACTCTTCCAGACTTTCAAAATTTCCAGAAAGCACAGCCTTACGTAGGAAATTTTATTAACCCCACAAAATTATGACCTAATATTTTATGCAATTAAGCTTTTTCAATCCATTTACTATATGCTATTGTAGGGTTGAATACATAAATTATATATGAGATAAAGAGTATCTTGTACCCAGTATAGTGTATTGAACATAGTGAGTATTCACAAAACTCTGGTAACAATTTTTATTATGATGTCATGTCCCTCAACCTTTGCTAGGAAGCCTGAAGCTTTCTTATTTTAAACTCTCCCCTTTATTTTTAAAATGGAAATAAGAAATTGCTAAAAGAAGATTATTTGGGAGACTTTATTTTAATATTTCGAGAAAGTTTGTTGGCAGACTTTTCTAAACTGACATGAGAATCTCTGTCTAGTGAGTGACAAATATTCATGGTGGTGTAACCAGCTAAAAAGGACCCAGATGTTTCATCACCTCTACCTTCTCAAGAAAAGAACAATCATTATATTCTTACAATCTCCTATACTTTTCTGGCTAACTGCCTTTCTTTTAGTCTGTATTTGGCAAATACAGGCAGTTTTAGTTTTGGTCTTGAATACAAGTAAATACTATCTTATTGCTTCCACACCAGCTTTGCTGGTGTCTCTCATTAGTCAATCTGAACTGTCAACAAATCAGCTGCTCTTGAAGAGTTTATTTCCACCTGCCTTCTGTAGTCACTCTTTCGAGCTGTCTGCACTGCATGGGTTCCAAGACGGAACTCATATGAGAAAATAACATGAATTTTTGACTTATCCATGGTTTCATAAAAATTGCTCTAAAAATTTTTTGAAAGGTAATCACGAGACAAAATGTGCGTTTGAAAGAATGAGGATGTACCTTCACAATAAAACTAAAACAAGAAGTGTCAAAGTGAAATGTCAGAGATATCAACTGTCAAACTTAGTACTTAAGGAAATCAGACACTCTATACCTAATAACCTGATATTTACCTGTGATTCATACGGCTAATGCCTCCTTTGGGAATATATGCTTGAATTCATCAGATTGACAAAAATTAAAGACTGATAACATTCAGTATTGGTGAAGATGCTGAAAACAGTATAACTCACACATTGCTGGTGGAAATAATGAATTCCTTTTTAACACCTAGACAAGTCAACTCTTTTCCATTACCTAAAAGCTTTACTCGTTATTTAAAACATTTCCATATTTTTAAGGATTCTAGTAAATTCTAGGTTTCCTTAATCAATAATTAGAAGATATATTATGTAGTTTTGTTCATGTTTTTAAGCTCCAACTTAGGTAAGCTGTTTCACTAAACCCAAAAATGTACAGACAAGTTTGAGTTTTTAATGCAATATTTGAGGACATATTAGTGAGTTTAATTTAAAAATGACAAAGAGGAAAATGTGTGCTCAGTGGTTTATAGCTCTTATTTCATTGTGTCTCTGCTCTGTAATATCTGTAAATCAAAAGCAGAGTATAAGTAAGCTCATTTCTTTGAGATATCCAGGATTCTGGAAAGGTAACAGAAAGACTTCCCCAAAATTTAAATTAGATTAAATCTGTGTAAACACTTTGGGGGCAATTTTCAGGATTCGAGAAGGGTCTCAGGAATTTCCAGGTTCAGGGTGGAAATTACTGTTTATTTTAAAATTTTATCCAATTCAGAAATAACACAGATTTGGACCCATCGTGTTTCCAAAACAGACGAGATGTGAACCCAGGCCCTGAGGTAGAGACATATCATTCCTGTTCCACAGCCTCCTTTTCAATCGCAGCCTGCAGGACACCAAAGAGGAGAAGCAGACCCGTTTGTGATTTGGTTCCACAAGCTTCCAACAAATCCTGTCTCTGGTCTCTTCTCTAAGTCCTGTATCTAAAGCAGCTGAAGGGAGGCCCCATGTAGAGCTGAGAAGGCCTTTCTTATAGCTGAGCACACTTAGCTGCACCTAAGGATTTTAGTCAGTTTCTCTCTTTGCAGCCTCCCAAGAAGGGGTAGATAACCAGCAATGAGGCCGCTATGCTGCAAATCATAAGGGAAATGTCTTACATATTAGTCTAAGTTAGTCCCTTCCCCAAAATACGCTATGTGGGAAATGGCGGAGGAAAGGAAAAAACAGAAACGTGGTCTCTGGCTGCAACCCACAGTCCCCAGGTGGGTGTTCAAGGTTGACTGTGCCTGGTGGGGATCCTGACACAAGGCTTATCTGTGTTATGATCAGGCTTCTAACACTTCCAGCCTTAAGTGTGGCCTTTAGACTGAATCCAAACTTTACAGAACAAATCCTTTTACTAAAAGGAGTGCAGCAGAGAAAGATGAAGCTTTTCTTGCCTCTTTGGTGCTTAATAAAGAACAATCTTGAAATCAGAAGGCTGCAGGCTTTGTGAATCCTTGTCTCCTTATCTCAAATATGTTGGATAAGGTTACGGGACACTAAAGAATATATGTGCTCATTGTGTAATTGTGTATATATGTGTGCATGCATGTGTATACACTATATATTTTTAAATATATTTACAAATACATATTTATATGTGTATAAATATATATTTTATACATAATATACATATACAATTATGTATATTTATACACACATACTTTTTACTGAGAATGTGTGTACACACACATAGGCACACAGTCAGAAAAAGAATTACATTTCCTTTGATACATATTCTGCCAAAAAATTTCAATCATCTAAGCATTAATATACCTTTTCAGAGAGCTTCAAAATGTGCATTCTAGTGAATTTAGAATTATGTACTTCACACCTTCATTTTGAAGCACCTCATAGCATATATTTACTATTCTTCAGATTTCTAAAGACTGCTTGAATTCAAAACAGATCAAATTGACAAAGGAGATTAAAATATTAGAGGATCTGCAAATGGTTTGGCATTAAAGCAAGTTCAAACCAAAAGCAAGGTGAGAAGTCATTGGAAAGTATACTCCAGGGCTATTTAATACATCTTTTGCCATATGTATGTCAAAGCAATGATACAAAATGTGGCTGAACTTAGTAATAAAACAGTCCAAAAACTAGTCTGATTGAATTTTTTAAAAAAAGTTTCTTGATCTATGAAATCTGCACTGCTTGGGAAAAATATGTATATTCATTTAATATATTTAAATCATATGTATTATATTGCTATTAACATAAATATTTAACAAGCCAGATGCTCTTCTAGGTGCAGGGATAAAAGCTAAACCTCTTGTCCAGACAGAGCTTACATTTTTGTGGTAAAGATTGATAATGAAATATCAACAGATATATATGAGGATATCAGGTAAGAATAGTTGATGATAAAATAAAGCAGGTAAGGGAATAGGAATGATACAAGGCACTATTTTAAATAGAGTAGCCAGGATAGGCTCCCCTGAGAAATGACACCCAAGCAGAGAAGTAACTAAAGTGAGAGACCCATTTTAATTGAGTTCTGGTTCAGTAGCTTTAAACCATGAAGGACTGTGAAGAGTCTTGCAACCTAGTAAGTCTTGCAACCCGCAATTTCATGGATACTGGCAGAAGACAAGAAACTTCTCAGGTCAAAGACAAAGGACTCTATTACTTATAGCACAGCAGACCTCATGACCTTCACATTCTCCTTGTTCCCTAGGTCCCACAGGGCAGACGCAGAAGCAGACCCAGGTAAAAACATTGCACCTGCAATGGGTCTACGTCACAGTGAGGAACCCCAAGTTTAGGAAACTTCCAGTCTCACAAAGGGGCTGCCAGAAAACCTGTCTAATCTTTGCCCCAGATGGAGACATCTTCTTTATTATATTGATCAGGAAAAAACCTGTCCTCTACCCTGGAGGGAGACACTATGTCTGTCTTTCAAGGGTGTTGACTATACAAACATCCTTGAAAAGATAGTCTGGGACAAAAATTGATCTGAAAAGTGAAGAAATGCCCTAGGGAGTAGTCTTCCAAAATCAATCTTTACTGTACATAAAAATCACCCAGAGGGCTTGTTCAAATGCGAATTGCTGTAGCCAACCTCCAGTGTTCCTGATTCTGTAGGTCTGGGACTAGTCTAACAATGTGTATTTCAAACAAGCTCCTGAGTGATACTGATGCTGCTGGTCAGGAACCTCCACTTTTGAGAATCACTCTTTTGAGTCTGTTAAACAAAACACGTTTTGTTGTGCTGTTGATTTGCTTTCATTTGACTATGTTTTATAATCAGCAGCACAATTCTAGATTACTTATGCCTATTGTTATCTTTTATTTCATTAAAGCTAGTAAATAACATCTCTTATTATAGACAATTCTCCTATCTTACAATTCAGTTGAGCCTATTGACTTTTATATTTCTACTCCAGACAAACCTTAGCTATTATCAACTTCAGATTATCCAGAAATGAAACAAAGGAGGAGATAATTGAAATAATAGAGAAAAAACTGTGCTTCTGATAATATCTTAATAATCGTAACGGTAACCTCATATCTAATGTTAGTGTTAATGACATTCCAGTCTACAGCTACAAAATGCACTGATTGAAGCACAGATGTCTGTTATAATTTAAAGAGTGTTGATGATTTTCTTTTTTTTCTTTCTTTCTCTTTATTTTATTTTTTTCTGTCTACTATAACATAGTCAGTTTCTTCAGCTGTAAAAAGCTTTTGAAGTCAACTTGAGTTTAAATAACCAAATAGTATTTAAATCTTTAAGATTACACACAGGTCCAGAAGTCTATACCATTATTAAGGAAATTTGCTTTGTGATTATATCAGCATTGCTGCAAATCTAGCAGTGTTTTGTTTTTACATCTCTGAAATTTAACTGTTTTATGAAATTAATTCCATAAGTGGCCAGGCCAGACAGGAGCATGTAGCTAATAACTGTATGAGAAAAATACTTACTGTTATATATTATAAAATAACATTTTCATATTCACAATAGATTTTAACCAAATTTCATAGGAACGATGCAATTATACAAATTTGCCACTAGAGGGTAGGGTAGATTTGGAGACTGTGTGTTTTTCCTCTTGGTCTGGGGGCACTTTAGTTAATCAATAGATGGTGTTTGTGTTCATTTTACTTAGCATGTTAGCACCTGTATTAAAAATTGTGAAAAAAAATCTAAAAAACTAAACACAACCAGGAATTAAATCTTAGAGTAGTTCACAGATGGAAGGTAGGAAAAACTAGCACTCCACTAAATACTTTATATATGGGGTAACCCATAATACCCACAAAAATACTATGTAATTGGTAGTATTAAAGCAATTTTATGAAGTAAGGATACTGAGGATAAATTATGCATGCAAAGTCTCATGGAAAATAGTGGAATCAGGATTTGAATTCAGGTCTGCCTCACTCTAAAACCCAAGTTTGTCCAATATTCCCCATCAACAGATGAAATCAAGCCTTCATACGAATAAATCTCTCACATGACCTCGTGCTACATAGTACATTACCTGTATTATCACTCTTACCTCTTTGTTTTCTACAGCAGGTATGTGTGATATGTTTTTATCACTACTTCTAGATTTGTAAACTCTGTAAACTCAGGGAACCCATGTTCCTTCTCATATTTCCTCTACTACATGACACAAGCCATACACATGAGAGCTCCTGTGTTATTACTGAAGCTTATTATTATGAGCCTATATAATTAATGCCTTATTAACAAATAACAAAAAAAAACCCAACTAGTTTTTCTCCCTAGTGAATAATCTGTCCATTTCTTTAATGTGCCAAGTTCTTTAAAAAAATCACATTTAAATAACAAACATACTTGGGATTGGCTTAATCATTACAAAATGTGTTCCCAAACTTGATACAAAACTTTCAATTCCCCAAGTTTGATTTACTTCATCATCTTAATAGTTATTTCTTTGTAGATTCATTTAAGTTTTTAAACATGCAAACTGAATTAATCCAAGCCATCTTAGCTCGTATTACAGCCTATGGTCAATTTCATTTCACTGATACCCCACCACAACTGGTAATAAATTATTTTAAAGCAAACTTCCAGACACATATCATTTCATTTGGAAATATTTTATTACAGCTAGTTTTAAAACATAAGAGATTTTTTAAAACAATCACAATACACCAATACCATGCCTAAAAACCAAGCAAATCAAAAAATCTTTAATATTATCAAATATCTAGGCAGTGTTCAAATTTCCATGATTATCTCATAAATGTGTGGGGTTTTTTTACAATTAGTTGGTCCAAATCAGGACATAAATACTACCATGCGTTGTATTTGATTTATAAGTATCTTAAGACTCAGTCTATACTAACTCTTTCTTCCTTTTTTTCCTTACCATTTATTTATTGATGATATTCCTCAGTTCTGATAATGTAATCCATCTTTGAGAATACTTTCTACTGATTCTTTTTTGCCAAGTGCAATTCTTTTGCTCTAAGACTATCAGGTCTATCTAATTTTATATTTCCACTTTAGCTTTCAACATTTACCTTTTTTCCCAAAATGGCCACATTAAACTCAATCTATGCAAGTACTCCTATCCTCAATAAAATTCCACTCCCCACTCCCTCCTTCCACCGTCTCCTCCCACATAACATCAAAACTATAAGGCTCCCATCCTCAACTTCATACATGAGAGCTGGGATGTCTAAGCCTTAGTTTTGTTGCTCCATCTCTCCTGATCAAATCCAACACAAGGAGCCTCTCACACTTGTAGCTTTTGATTTAATCAACAGGGGGCTTAATGCCTAAATAGTATCAAGTTTGTTTCTGAGTTTCTCTTAAAAAGTCTTTTTCCATCATGATATGATAGGCCTGTAATACTATTAATATCCTTATATTTTTAAGAAGGTGTTACCATTTCCTGAATTTCCACCCTCCTATCAAAGTATCAAGGTATGCCTTCAAGAATTATTAGTATGTGATGGGGAGATTTTTCTTCCTGTACTTGTTTGGTTTCTCTATTCTCCATGTCAGGATTTGATCTTACTTACGTCACCTCCAAATGAGCTAACTATACTCATTAACAAATAAAAGCTCTTTCTGGAATCTCTATTATATCCTATGAATAAACAACATTGGTGGAATCAGGAAGACATTTGGGTCCAGAGGAGCTCTGATTATCAAGAGCACAGTAAGGTCGTTGCTTGAGAAGTATAATGCCTGCCACATGTTCAGCACAAAGACATCAGCACAAAGTCATTCTTACTTGTTCCCAAGCTGTTAAGGTAAATCTCCTCATTCAAAAGTATGTCTAGGACCCTAGTTGCAAATGGTTCAAAATATAGCTCTTCCTGTATTAGAAAGCCAAACTCAATACATAGCACAATTAGGGAATTCATTTAGGCTGATTACTGAGCAATTAATTTAGATAATTGCACTGTCAGTCTGAAGTAATGGAGATGGGAAATTTTTTTTTAACTCCTATTAGCACAGCTAAAGATCTGAGCTCTTAAAAGAATCTTGACCATTAAAATATTTAAAATACTTGTTGATCTTAAAGTCTTGGTTTGTTTATATAGGAGATATAAACATGGACCGATTAAAGTATTTTTCCCCTTCTGCTTGTTCCCTGTCTTTCTTTTCCTCCTTTTTTATTCCAGAGTAATAGAACATAGACTTTAAACAGAGCTGGACCTAATTCCAGGTTGCAGTTCATGACTAATGGTGTCAATTTTGAAAATATTTTTTATTATCTCAAAATTTAAGAATGTTCTTTACTTATTCTTTCTTGCTAAGGGCAACACTTTTGTTCTAAGACCACAAAACCTATCCAATTTATTTTCCCATTTTAGCTTTTAACATTTATCTTTTTTCCTCCACTGATGTGCACTATCTTTATTATATATTATGTAATGTATTATATTTTATAATTGTTTTTAATCTTTCTGTTCTGCCTTGTAGGTCTGTGGTCAATTCTTACTCTTTTTAAAATTTTTAGCTTTAAAATTCATTTAAAAATATAGTTAGGTGAATACTATCTTGTTAAACTGCTTTGAATCAATATTCTTAAATACTTTTGTCCTTTTATTATTCTTGATAAAATTATGTTTTCAGCAAGTTTGCAAAAAAAAAATCACTAGGACTTTGATTGAAATTTCATTAAGCCTTTTTAATAATTTAAGAATTGAGCAATTTTTAAAAGCTTATTCTTATTCAAAACATTGAATGTCTTAACTTTTATTCAAGTTATATGTGTTCCTTAGTAAAACTTCATATAGATTTCTCTCTATTTTTTATTCAAGGTATTCTTAGGAATTTTGTGATATCATTGTTAGCATAAATTAGATATTTTTTTCTAGTATATATCCTAACTAGTTATTGATTGTTTATAGCTCTGATTATCAACAGAGGAATTTTAAAATCACCAGTGGGGTTTTTCCAAACTGTACTCACATCATCCTCTGGGATTCTCATATATTTTCTTGGAGAAAGCTCCTCTTACCCCTTACTGATGAATATGTACGTTGCCCCTTATGACTGGAGAGGAAAACAATGTTAAGTTGCACCAAAATAAAACAAAGTATTTGGCTTCAATTTTTTTATAGAATAACTTTATCATTTTTCTTATTATTTTTAAGAGTTTTTCTTTAACGTAAAGCTATTTGTTTTCTAAGATAAAACTCAAGCATTTCTTTGAATCAATCAGCACTGAATCTAATATGTGCAAAAAACTGTGCCAAAAGCTACCAGAATATACAGACCTAAAAATCTGAAATTTGCCTTTGGTCGATCAGGTTTGGGTAGGAAGTAGCACTTGATGGTCAGGTTAATTGAGCTAAACTGAACAACATCCATAAGAATGTGTATTTTTACTAAGCTTATTAACAGTCTGTCCATCTGAATACAGGCATCATGTAAGTGAAAATACAATTGCCAAGGTAGGGTGTTGGGGCAGGAATAAAGCTAAATTCTGAAAAACACAGCCAAACTTCAGCTTTTCTGCCTATCTGCACCTTTTTCTGTCTTCACAAATCAAGTGCATGTGGAAACCTTATGTTGGCCAAGGATGTGCAGATAAATCGTTGGAGAGAGGTTTTACTATCTGATCTGCTCCTTGGAGACAGCATCGATAACCCCATACTGAAATGAAGGGGATTGTCTCTTTTCTCATTTTCATAAAGTTAGTCATGCTGCACTTAATAATGGGTTGTCTCTAAATGTTAATTTATAAATTGTTTATTTGAAACTTGCAACACATTTTCTTATGAAAATGATGCCCTAGATCAGAGCTTCTCAGACTTTAGCATGCACAGCAATCTCCTGGTGAGCTTGGTAAAACAAGAGATCCAAATCTAGAGATTCTCATTCAGTATATCTACAGTGTGACCCTAGGAAATTGCATTTTAACAAGCATCCAGGGATGTTGGTGCTCGTTCATCCACAGACCACAACCTGAGTGGTACTGTTCTCTATGATGGCTGAATTCCTACATCAGCTCATCTGTTTAAGTCATCATCTACTACAACATAATATTAGTAGAACTCTAACAGAAAATTTCAGGATCTCTTCCAACTGCAGTCCCGGTGATGATAATCCCCAACACAAACAAAACCAAAAACACATACTCACACACTGTCACATGAAGCGTCTCCTCCTTCCACACGGCTTCATGCAACCATCAAAAGAGGAAACAAAGACCCTGACAGTGAAGGTTACTGGGGCCTGAGTAGCAAAAATCGATTTTGGCAATGGGAGAGGACTAAGAAATGCCGATTAGGTGGAGGAGGTGTCAGCAGTTATCCTACTGAAGGATTAGGTAGGAAAGGGAAAGCTCTGGGATTAGGGCTTCTTTGAGTGACTATCAGGTTGTGTGGGAACAGGACAGTGAGGAAATGTGGCCACGAATCACAATGACCCCCTGGGCAAATGGAGTGGACCTAAAGGGAAGGAGAAATACGGGATTTCAGGATATCATTGGCTTCCCAGAGTGCCTCTTCTCCCAATGTCTTCTCCCAATGCTTGTCAACTCAGCACGATGTCATCTCTTCTGACCTCAGTTAAATATGTAATCTAGACCCTGCCAAGAAAGGGAAAGGACATTTATTTAACACCTCCTAAATATCAAACACTGTGATAGACACATTGCATGTACTATCATATTTTTGTCCTCATCCTACAAATGACAGCCTACTGTGGAAAGAACATTTGCACGGCTCCCATACCCACCTGGATGAGTGACTTTCAATGAATTACTCAACCTCTCCAAGCACAGTTTCTTCATTTGTAAGTGAGGACAATCATTCATACTTTGTAGGATTGTGGTGAAGATTAAAATATATAGGTCAAAAAACTTAGCTCAGTGCCTGGCCTATAGTTGGTATTCAATAAATGGTAGCTATATTGTTATAACTAACATAATTGTCCTTATTATCAAAAAACACCAGAGGAGATTGCAAAACCTCAACCACTTTGTAAGCAACAGAGTCAAAATTCAAAGCCAGGCACTTTTTTCCAAACCTCATGGCTCCCACCCTAGCCTTGCTACTCAAAGTCTGGTCCAAGTTCCAGTAGTACTTTTGTATCCTGTGGGAGCTTCTTAGAAATAAAGAATCTGAGACTCCACCCAGACTAACTAATCAGAATATGCATTTTTAGAAAAAGCAACTGAATCAGAATCTGCATTTTAAAAAGACCCCAAGGTGACTTGTTTGCACATTAAAATTTGAGAAGTACAACTGTACAGTATTTGTGCTTTCATTTACTTGTCTGATAGGGATATGCTTGGTTAAATTGATGGTGAATATTAGCCACACGCCCACTAGCTGTCCAGAATGCAAATTCAACAAGGGATTTTTATTTTTTTGCTTATGGCTGGATCTCCACTGCTTGGAAAAATGCCTGGCATATCGTAGAAGCTCAGTAAATATCTATTGAATATGTAAATCTAAGACAAAAGTTGGGAGTTACCTTTTAGAAATATTTTTAATACTGAGGCATGAGGAAGCACTGCTTCAGAGGCATAATTCATTATCAATCAAGGTCCTGATAAGACAGTGCTCCCATTGTACTTACCCCAAATACCGGAGGAGAGAAGGAAAGAACTGGTTATTCTTGCTGCCCTTGCATGTTACCTTTTGTGCAAATTAATCTCATAACCTCAAAGCCCAGGATTGTCAGTGCACTTCTTTGTTCATGACACCCTTTTTGGAGCACTTGGTTTCTATTACCAACATTCAGCTAGTCTATTAATGAAGGTTTTAAAGCTTACACATCAAAATCACTTTTCAAATGAAAATCTTAGTCCTGAAAATGCCTAAATTTAAATAATGCAATTAATTCATCACCAATATTCACGAAATGAATCTCTGCCTCAAAGGTTAGTTTTTCATTATCAAATGGGCCAAAATGTTTTTAATAGATTCCTTTTCATTGAGCCACCACAGTACTTATCTGAACCTAAAAAAAAGGTCACTTTCTGCAGTTTGTTAAAGTTATTTGTGTACATTTCAAACATCTACCATTAAACTAAAGTCTCACAAAGGGTAAATCCCTTTTAAAAAATTTTGTCATGAAATATTTGAAATATTTAAAAGAATACATGGAACATGTTTAAGTTATACAACATAACAACATATTGAACATCCTAAACGCAGACCCATATAAGAAGAAAACATTACCAATTCTATAGCAGCCATTTCTGTGCTTCTGTGCTGGGGCAAAAAAATGCCCCCCCAAATATATATTCACTTTGTAATCTTCAGAATCTGTGAATAATCTGTTTATGTATGTGTATGCACACAGTTATATATGTGTGTCTGTACATATATACATGCAATGTTCTTTTTGACATTTTTTTTTTGAGTATCACTTGTATGTGATGTTCTTTGTGACTTTTGGTTAAAGAAGATAGTAATGTATAAAATTAATACTGGACAGTAAATCAGTTCTAACCTTAGTTCTGCTACACACCTTCAGTCATCCTAACTTCTTAAGTTGAAAGTTTCCTTTAAATAAAGAAACATGAATACATAATCTCTAAGGATCCTAGGAGCTCTAAAATTCCATGATTCTATGAAAAAAATTTTATGAAGCAACTGAAGAGAGACAGAGAAAGAAGGGATAAGTGAAAGTTTAATATGACTATCAACTGAATTCATTGCTTTTGAAGGTTCCTTATGGCACTTACAGGAATGTAGAACTATTGAAATTTTTCATGTAGTTTAATCTATTAATGATTTATTGTCATGATTTTTGTCTCTGGTATCATATTTAGAAAATCCTTCCTCACTCAAATATAAAAATATTTACCTACACTTTCTTCAGATTTTATATTATTTTGTTTGATATTTAAATCCTTAATGCACTTGGAATTTCTTCTGGTATTTATTTGGTATTTGGAATAAGGTATGTATTTAGCTTTATGTGGTTCCAAACATTCAGTCAATTGTTCTAATGCTATCTGGGAAATAATCCATCCATTATCCACAAATCTTAAACTTTATTGTGTTCTAAGGTCATAACATTAAAATGCATTTTTGTATTGAAAGATTTAATTATATTATTCTACCTTTGCATACCTAGAATGAACCCTACTTAGTGAATTATATTTGCTAATATTTATGTAACATTAATGCATCACAATTTATAAGTAAGCATGGTCTGTAGTTGTCTTTAACTTTTTTATTTTTTTAGTATCAGGTTTACTCTGGCCTGTCAGACACATTAGAAAAATTTCATTTTCTATGCTCTGTAACAGTTTAGATAGCCTAAGAATTATCTATTCTTTAATGAGTTGATAGAACTATAATCTATAACTCCTTTAAGCATGATGTCTTTTTCATGAAGGGATCTTTTATTACCTTTTAAATTTCTTCCACAATCTATTCAGGTTTTCTGTTGCTTCTGGAGTTAATAATGATCATTTATATTTCACCATAAAGTTTTCCATTTAATCCAGAAACATCTGTAAAGCTAATAAGCATCAAGAATCTCTAAGAGTACAATGTAAGGTTTTTTTTAACGTTTTTGTCCATAAACATGTTGTTGTTGCTTAACTCATCCTTCGCAGGATTATTGTTCTAAGTTACACACTTTGGAAAATGTTGACACAATGTCTTAAAGGATTTCTTTAAATTTGTTTTCAAATTCTTTCTTACAAAGAATTATATTCTCTTTTTTATTCTGAATCATGTATATTGCTTTTTCTCTGTTTATTTTATATAATTATTTTTACCTAAAGAATTAGCTCTTGAATATATGTATTAATTCTTTTATTTTTGTATAGGTTTTTTCCTTTAAAAATATTAATTCCTAGGTTATCTATAAAGACAGGAACCATAGGCAATCAGTAGGGAAAATATTTTGAGGAGAGGAGGGATTTTTTTTTGCCTACTTCCACTTTATAGAAGGAACAGATTTGTACTCTGTACGTATAACTCCTTGGATAATACCATAAACAGATAACATTGGCTTAGAAACCTCATTTGTATTGAATTATAAACCATATTTCTTATTCTATAAGAAATGGAATATAATTTCAAAACATGTGCACTGTGTCTACAGATGGCCATTTGGACTATAAGCCCTATAACAAAATATCAAATATTTACATAGTAGGGCCATTCAGGCATTTGATGCTCTATGACTTAAAGCTCACAATGAAGGGTTAAATATTATATTATTTATCCTCTATCTGCCAGTTTTCTAAGCATGTTATAACTTCCCTGAATTTCAGTTTCTTCACCTGTAAAATGAATATTATAATATCTACCGTGCAGGGTTTGGGTGACAGTCTATTATAGTTAATAGCTTACCTGTCTTAGGACCCTCTTCCCAATAGCTGTGGCCTCTTAAAGCCAAATTTAAAGAGGAAAGAGATCTTTGAGGCTTGCAGAATCCTAGGCAGTTTTACTTTACAATATGCCAAGGTATGTGAAGGAATGTTTTAACTCATATAAAAATCTGAATCATAAAGCAAATTTTTACAAAGATTTTATGGTCCCGGCATTGTTATAAACTATATTTCATTGATTTTCAAAGTGAATATTTTTATAGTTTCATATCTCTGTACTCAAAATGCTTCTTACAATTGTTTTTGTCTTACAAATATAATTGACATTGTTTTTCTCTCCTAAGAGTACATAATATAATGGTACATTTTACAAATGAGGACAGAGTTTAGAGTCAAAAAAATACTGTAACACCTTCCTCAGTCTTTTTCCAATTTAATATCCCCTCCCCAGGAAAATTCACATGCCCTAATGAATTACTACAGTCATTAGCAAAGGGAGTAAGTTTTGATGTTTGTCTTGTCCATGGGCTTTGTTTCTCTCTGACTCATAATCTCTGGTGTATTCCAGCCATTCAAGATACCAGGTGCGCGTATACATATGCACTTACGAAAGGTCCTCATTGCACACCATTGGAAAATTACATACCCTAAATTAGAGATGTTAAACCTCAGACCACAGATAGCCTAGGTTCCTACCAACAGGCTCAATAAAAAGGCAAACCTCAGGGAATGGTACTCCAAAGCCATTAACCAAAACAAGAGAACTCCTTATGCAAACATCAAGGCATTTAACCTCCTTGAGAAAACAATACCCAGTTGCTGGTTTAAACCTAAAGTCACAGATTTTAAAATGTGTTCAGACTGGGGACCCAGCTCAGCTCCACTTTAAATGATGCATTCTCTTTAAAACCTCCCCAAAACCCGGAAACACAAGCAGCTGGGTAAATACACCAGCCTCGCACTATTGTATGGGTAGCATGAATCAAGCAGGGAGCAAGGTTCTTTCCCTTGCTCCACCCAAATACCCTGGAGGTCTTAGAAACCTTGATAAATGTGGGAGAGGAAGTGTTCCATGGAAGGATACCTTCAGCATGATAAGGCGGGGAGGGGGAGTAAAAGATAAATCAACAAGAAAAAAACCAAACAACCCCATTAAAAAGTGGGCAAAAGATATGAACAGAAGCTTTTCAAAAGAAGATAGACAAATGGCCAAAAAACATGAAAAAATGCTGAACATCACTAATCATCAGGGAAATGCAAATTAAAACCACAATGAGATATCACTTTACCAGTTAGAATGGCTTTTATTAAAAAGTCCAAAAACAATAGATGCTGGTGTGGATGCAGAGAGAAAGGAATGCTTATACACTGTTGGTAGGACTGCAAATTAGTACAAACTCTATGGAAAACAGCATGGAGATTCCTTAAAGAAATAAAGGTAACCTACCCTTTTATCCAGCAATCCCACTACTGGGTATCTACGCAAAGAAAAAGAAGTTGTTTTATCAAAAAGACACCTGCACTCGAATGTTCATTGCAGCACAATTCACAATTGTAAAGATGTGGAATCAACCTAAGTGCCCATCAATTCACGAGTAGATTAACAAAATGTGGTGTATCTATACCATGGAGTACTACTCGGCAATAAGAATAAATTAATGTCTTTTGCAGCAATTTGGATGGAACTGAAGACCATTTTCCTAAGTGAAGTATCTCAGGAATGGAAAAACAAACACCACATGTTCTCTCTAATAATTTGGAATGAATTGATGGGCACACATGGGCACAGAGAGAAATAAAAAATCACTGTAAATAAGAAGGGGGCGGAGGGAGGAGGGGTGGGGTAAAAACCTACCTAACGGGTACAATGAACACTATTCGGGTGATGGGCACACTTATAGCCCTGACCAAAACATTATAAAAGCTATCCATGTAACATTTGTACCCCTGTTAGGTAGATAGTCAGGATCTCCAGCTCTTCTAGGGACAAGGGTGCTGCTTTGGTGCTGTCTCTAGCAATTGCTCCACCTGGGAAGAAGGATAAGGGTGGGCACTACGTTTTGGTGTTGCCCACCCTTAATCCTATCCCAAGCAAGTGCTATACCTGCGGAAGGAGGGAATGCTTTATCAATCTGGGAATTCCCCAGCCCAGGCATGATAGGATTTGGAAAGTGACCTAGAGTAACCTAAGTGTAATTATTATGTCATTAGCTTAAATCTGCATTGTGGTTCACCCCCATGTGGGCTTTCAGAGAGGGAGCTCATATACGCAGATGGAATTTTGAGGACACCTGTTGATCATTTGGTAACATCCCACACCTCCTGAAAACTCTCCCCCAGATTGGGCTAATAAAAGGAAACAATCCGAGAATTTAGAAAGTCAATGGTGAGTGAGTGAGTTGGTCTGTCTGTCCACTTGAAGAGACAGACCCATTTTGTTCTACAATAAAGAGCTGCTCATGTGAAACTGCTTCCTGCCTGGGGTTGCTCTGTCATATTGGCCCTGCTGGTGATTTTTCCAAGATAATAGTCTGGACTTGACACTTTGGTGTGCAGCCAAGAACACACCAAGAACCAAAGCCAGACTGCCACTCTGACACCCCCTTAATATTTAGAAATAAAAAAATAATAATTAAAAAAAAGAGAAGATGGGCCCCACTCTTCTGCAGAGCCCTAAAACCACTACTAAGATAGGGGAAGGGAAAGCACCTTTCCCCTTTTATTTTGTGATCTAGGCATGGGGAAATAATTTTTTAAAGACCCCCAAATCACAAATATTAAGGTAAAAGTAGTTATGAAGAGATGAATTTCTGTTCAGTGAATTAGATCACAGGTGAAATGGATAGAGAAACCAGATCAACAGAAATACTTACAACATCACAACTAGCAAACTGAATAGGAATTGAAATGGGTACTCTAAGCACTGTTGATGGGACTGCACAGCCTATTCTGGAACAATCTGGCAGCACACAGTAAAATCGAGCAACCATATGACTTACAACCAAAAAATCTCATTCCTAGATGTATGTCTCAAAGAAATACTCGCACACACATTTCCATAATGTAACATAAAAATGCTGGAGTTTGTAATGGTGGGAAATTTGAGCAAATGAAATTATCTATCACTGGGGGGTGGGATAGTTAAAAGGTGGATGCTTTAGAAGTCTATGAGATAGTAAGAAGTAACAACTCACATATACTTACTGCAACAGGTATTCTCACAAGCAGGGACTGCTTTATAGGTGTGTGAAATATGCAACTGCACAGGGCTAGAAGGTGTGGTTGGAAGGGCCTCATGCTTTGCTTACTACTTTGCTGTCATCATCTTGACATTCTTAGTAATTTTTAACAAGGGGCCCCACATTTTCATTTTGTACTGGGCCCCACAAATTATCAAGCCAATCCTGCTCATAAGCATAGTGTAGAGAAAGAAAAGTAGGACACGTGATGAGATTTATGATAAAATAACATATAAAAGCCTTATGTACTCCATACTTCACAAAGATATGTTCATACTTTAGGATAAAATAAAGGTTGAATGGAAGTGTGGATCAGGAACAAAGGTTAAAATTAAATGAGATTAAACAAAGCAGTAATGGGCCCTTGTGTGAATGAATAACTCATTCAGTATAAGAGTGCCCTAAACTACAGTGATTTGAATTTCCTTTAGGTAAGGAATGCACTGCAGAAAATTTTTGGTAAAATAGTAAATATCAACTATGTAATACTTGAAAACTCCCATCTTTTTCTTTCTTTCTTTTTTTTTGCCCAAGAATATCTGTATTTTCTAACATAGAAATGTCTGTATTTTCTAGCATAGATGACATTCCAGTTGTTTATATATTGCCAACACATGATCTATCTTTTCAGTTGGTTTTGTTTTCTTTCAGAGACTCAAAATGGCACACTAGTATTAATAGAATGCATTTCCTTGTAAGTGGAATTGTATGCTAAAAATATAGGGATATAAAACTTTTCTAATAAATCAAATAAATCTATAAACAATTTTAATTAAACTGTTAAAACTATTATAGTAGCAGAAGCAAAGCCAATTCCAACTTCAATTTCCAATCAGACTGACTCCAATCTAATTACTAATTGGCACAAGCCAAAGAAACTTGAAGGCATTTAAACCATGCCAAGTCCTGGTTGCCTGGCTAAAATGCAAGTTCTAACACAGTGTGTAGTCCTCTCCTTTGTTCTGAGTATACGTAGACATGTCTGAACTAATGATGAAAATTCAGGAACTAAGACAGCAACGCTCTTCCTCTTCGGATGACTTTTTAAGCATGTAAAATGTTAGTTTTGGAACCATTTTAGAAATTTGGTTGGCTTAATTTAACCAAAGTATAATAGATCTATACCCTTGTAATTTTTCATAATATAAAAAAATAGTAACTTTACTAAAAATAGTAACTTACACAGTTTTGAAATTCCTTATAGGTTATCTAATATAAAATCTTTACCCAGTGCAGACACAGGAGCTGTTTACATGGCAAGATAGAACCTAGTTGGAGAGTAGGAAAAAGCCTGGTTTTTTTTTTGTCTTTGGCTAGCCAGAGATCTTGAAAGAATTGGATACAATATTTCCTGCCAGTTCTAATACCCAATTTATGTAAAAAGGTAATGGAAATGTATAAAAGCCAAAGCAATAATTGGGAATGTGGTAGCATTAGGGGTGTTGCAGTTGGATGGGACAGGGGGGTTAGTCACTTTATAGAGCTGCTTATATGACTGGGGTCACTTCATCTGCCCTTGGGTGGAAGTTATTTTCTAGGTAGAGAGTCTATATTCTGCTAAGAAACTTCTAATGCATCTGAGCCTTGAGGCACAGAATTTAGGGACTGGCTTGGCAAGAGCAATGGGAGTGTTAGTCCCATTAATAGTCTCTTTTTCATCACTGGCTAAGAGCTCACCCAACGAGATTGCCCTGGTGGTATCTGCCATATTTGAAACCGTGATTAATCTGTCTCCAGTTGAGAAATTTCTGATTGCAACATCTTCTGTGCTGTTTAGAACACTGATAGCTGCCTCTGGAAGGAGCTGGAATCCATCTGAAGCTCCCAGGACTTGAAGACAGATACCCAGAGACTTAGACCTGGTAATGACTATTACGTATTTGCAGAGCCTGGGTCATGCTATAGCAGTGAGACATGGGAAACTTTTGGAGGTACAGAACTTTAAATGTTGGGGAGGAATGTTGTGTTTTGATTCTGTCAGATTAAGCAAGAGATAGCGAAAGTATAATGGAGAGTTTTTTAGGCATGTTATGACAAGTTTTTTCTTTCAGAAAGCTGTAGCATTTAGACAGAAGACATCACTATATTTGAATGTCAATGAGAAGAGGTATCACAAGCCTACACCTGAAAAGGCTACCAATAGGTATTTTTTATGGACCTTTCTTTCGGGTTGTGCATCTAGGAGTTTGAGAAATAACGTTTAGGTAGTGTTTTCAAAACTGTTTTGATTCAAAGGTATTCAGCATTTTAAAAAAGCTCTTTATGTTCTCATATGTATTCATACTCAAGGATTGAGCATGAACATTCTTTTGTATGACCAGGGTCGTCTGCAGGGAATGTGTGGCCAAGTGACTGGCGATAGTGACATCCCTGCTTATGGAGGTTAGTAATTTGTGAAGGACATGCCATTCTCCTTTTCTGTTGCTTTGTAATAAGTAGTCTTACTGGGTGAGGAGTAAAACCATGGTTCACATTAACGTAGAGGATATTTAATAGTAACATGCTCTTGTAACCCTCCTAATTGCAGACTTGCATTCAAAGCTAGAAAGATGAGGATGAGCCAGCCTGATGGACTAATATCCCTTCTAGACCTAAAGAGATTAAACAATTGTTCTTTAATTCTATATATGTCAAAGCCAAACAGTTATTATTTTTGTTTGTTTTTTTACAAAATATCCTTTATCTTTTATTTTCTGTTTCTAGAAATAAGAAAGCAATTCTTACCAGACTTTCTTTATGTCTGAAAAATGAAAGTTCAAATATATAGCACTTTGGCACGCTTGGCACTTTAGACGGGAAATATGAGAGTGTGGAACTAAATCTGTGGGTAGGAATATGGGGTTAAGTGTGCCATTTTACTCAAATATGACTTGGTTTCGTATTCCTTCAGTGGTATGTCCTAAGTCTCCTTTACTTTGTAAAGAAATTGAAGGAAAAATGATTTCCTCTACAGCTCCTCTTTTGTTATCCCTTTTGTTTGATTTTTTTAAATTTTGAAGCAACAATCTTTCAGAGCCTATTTTGCCTGAAAAATAGGAATTTTGTTCTTCATATTATAGAAGAGATGTGAAATATAGAGCCCTCTAGGTGTTTACCATTCATTTTTCTTTCTCACCTAGCATTTTATTCCACATTCATTCTAAAGCTCTTCTCTTCTGCTGCCTCTATTCTTGGAGCACAGAGCTACTGGCCTCTCGATCTGTCTGAAGATCCTATCAAAGTTGCCTAGTTCTTCCTTTGATTCAAAGGTGCTTCCTCCTCAAATCTGACATTTCTAGGACTGGATATCCTATTGCGTAAAGATTTCCTTTCATTCACTTGTTGGTAGCTTCCTCACTTCCTGATTCATCACATCTCTCACTCTAGGGGTGGGGGAAAACAGAAGCAATTTAGATCTAGTTTCTAGTGAACTTTACCACTAATAGTTGTGTAAGGTGTGAGTCACTGTTTCTTGGTAAGAGATTAAGAATACCACAGCTTTGTGAAGGATGCTGAGGTCGGGGAAAGACAGAACCTAAATTTGTGTAAACATCCAATAGGTTTTAGATTAAAAATGTCAGATAAAAAGAAACAATGTGGCAGATATAAAAACGTTCTAATTGACAGACAATAGTCTTCTGACAAACAATCGTTTGTATTGCTGCCAAGAATCCTGTAATAAACAAAAACTTTGGGAAACTGCTGAAATGGTTATTACAAGATGGAAATACTAAAACTTGTGTACTTTTCCCCATAAGATATCTAGGGCCTTTACTCAGAGGTCATTGAGTTTACATTTATACCTAGTTATTTCTAAGTGTTGTAAACCATATTTTTATTATAAGAGTAATTCAAGATAGTAAAGTCATTGAGGAAAATATATAACCAATAAGTAAATTAGTGGAAGAAGGAAAATTTTTATTCCTAGTAAGCAAATACAACCATTATCATTTTGAAGCAATTCTTCTAGTCTTTTTAAAGATCATACTTTTTAAAAATTTGTTTTAGAAATTAAAAAATAAGATTTTAATAATATATAACAAGTGTTTAAAAATTGTTTTTGCTTTTATAGCCCAAACAAATTTTGCAAAACTCTGTACTTTTTAAGTTAACATATAAAATTTTTGAAAAAATTTTTAAAAGTTGCTAAGGATACACTGTATGGCACATTGTAAATATTGATTAGTTTAAAATAAAATTGTCACACGATTTTTTGAATGAATCCAATAGAATAATGATTTGATACCTAATATTATCCATTGGAAAAAATACTCTTATTTAATGGATTGAAGTTTTATTCTTTTATTTTTCTCCTTCTATTCATATTCTCATTCCACTTTTGTCTGTAGGTGTTTTGTATACTTATACAAACATATACTCTAATGTAATATTTTTTATGTTTATAAGTCTTTTATTGATCAATAGACAATTCTCTGCAACTAAAAAGTGAATATACATTAAAATTTAAATTGTTTTCATTTCCTGGGACCATAAGGTTATATTTTCTTTCAATTTTTTAATGATGTTATTTTAATTTTTATTAGTATATAATTGGTCAAAGGACAATAAACATATTAAAAGCTTAAGGAATAATGATAAAGCATTAAAAGTAAAATTTTATTAGCAATGCATCTCTTAATGACATGAATGGACCTTTTCCTTTTAATTTATGCATCCATTAATTATTATTATTTATTGATAGGTGAGACAAAATTCATCATCAATTCTTTTTTGTTTTTTTTTAATATCTATGAGTGCTAAGTAACCATGTTTAAATAATGCCATTCAATTCTTTGAACTCTTTCTGAAGCTCTGTATCACAAATCACAGTGATGCATCAACAAAAATTAGTTTTTATGATTTATCTGCTAATGACTCAAGTAGATCCTTTTTCAATTTTTTTAAAGGAAAGAATTGGAAACTGATTTGCAGAGGTTAAATGCCCTTGGAAAAGGATTGTTACTTTCCTAAAGTCACTTCCTTTCCCAATACCAATGTCAATATTGTCAATTGTTCCTTTGTTAGGGAGTCTCAGATGTTTTTACAGCCTAGGGCAATTTGTCAGGGTGGCAGTCTGCCCTTGGTTCTTGGTGTGCTCTTGGCTGAAGAATGACCAGACACCAAGTTTTAAGTCCAGACTATTATCTTGGAAAAATCTCCAGCAGGGCCAATGAAACAGAGTAACCTCAGGCAGGAAGCAGTTTCACATGAGCAGCTTTTTACTGTAGAACAGAAGGGGTCTGATTCTGTGAGTAGAGAGAGACAGACTGACTCACCGACTCACTGACTCACCAACTTCTCAGATTGTTTCCATTTATTGGCCCAGTTTAAGGGAGGGCTCTCGGGAGGTGTGGGATATTACCAAATGATAAACAGGTGTCCTCAAAATTCCATCTGTGTATAAGAGCTCCCTCTCTGGAAGCCCATGGCGGGGGGAGGTGAACCACAATGTAGATTTAAGCTAGTGATATAATAATTACCCTAGGTTACTATAGGTCACTTTCCAAATCCCATCATGCCTAGGCTGGGGAATTCCCAGATTGATAAAGCATTCCTTCCTTCCCCAGGTATAGCACTTGCTTAGGATAGGATTAAGGGTGGGGCAATACCAAAATGGACTGCCTGCCCTTATCCTTCTTCCGGGTGGAGCAATTGCTGGATTGCACGAAAGCAGCTTACCTTTGTCCCTAGAAGAGCTGGAGATCCTAACTGTCTACCTAACAAATTCATCATAGTAAGATCCAGGAAAGGAGAGCATTAGGCTTTTCCTTTGCAGAGTAGAGTTAGAAAAGGAGAACCTGATTGAAGCCAGAAATTCTCAGGCCATATTAATATTACAAAAGAGTGTATATGGGAGTCAAATGTCTAGAATTTGATTCCTTAAAAACTATTTATGTGCCTATGTATTCCTTGAAAGTCATTGTGTACCCTAGTAGTATGTAGACAACTGGTATATGCAATTTTTTCTCCTAACAACTTTTTTCTCCTATTTAGCACAATATTATAAGTATGTTTTCAGTTATTATATAGCCTTTATAAACATTTAATAGCTTTATCTACAAGATTAAATTAACACATTATAGTTTATATGACTCCTTTTATAATTGAAAATATTTTAAATGTTTATTTATTACAAATAATAAGAAAAAAGCAATCTTCTACAAAAAGATCCCTCCCCCAACTTTCAAATTGAGAATTTATATTAGTATAAATTTATTGAGTGGAACTTCTGTGACGTAAGATATGGATGTTCTTCAAACCTTCTAGTAAATATAGCAATATGCCAAATAAGTTGCACTAATTTATGCTAGGACTAGTCATCATTGGAAACACCTGCTTTGCAATGTAGTTTACAGTTTCCTTTTAATTGGGGTTATAACTATATTTAGTAAAATGCACAGATCTTAATCATACAGTTTGATGAGTCTTGGCAATTACCCCAATCTAGATCACTACCCTAGAAGTTTCTTCGTGTACCTTTACAGTCAACCCCATCACCAAGCAAACACCATTGTGATGTCTATTCCTATGGTTTTGTCTGTTCTTGATCTTCACAAAATGGAATTATAGAGGATGTGTTCTTTGGGTCTGCCTTCCTTTGTTCACGTAATGTTTGTGAGATTTATCTATGCTGTTGAATGTGTCAATGAGTAGTATTCCAGAGCATAAATGTAACACAATTGTGTCTATTCTACTATTGATAAACATTTGGCTTATTTCCAACAATTTGCTATTGTGAATAAAGCTTCAGTGAACAATCTTGCTAACAAGCCTTTATGTGGACCAATATTTTCTTTCATTTTGAGCAACTACCTAAAAGTGGAATTGCTGTCTCACAGAGTTTTAAGAGACTGTCAGAGTTTTTAACACTTGTTGTAATATTATAAATTATAACCTTATATCCCATCAACAATATATGATGAGAAATCCAGTAGCTTCTCATCTTCTCCAACATTTGTTGGAGTTGATGGGGTTGTTCTTTTTAATGTTAGCCAATCTAGTGGGTATGCAGTAGTATCTCATTAGGGTTTAAGTTTGCATTTTTCTGGTAACTAACAATGTTGAACATCTTTTCATGTGTTTATTGCTCTTTATATATTCTCTTTTGTGAAGTGTCTGTCCAACTATTTTGTCCATTTTTTAAATTTACTGGTTTTGGTTTGTTTTCTATTTATGGAGTTCTTAAAATTTCTTAGAGTTATTTATCAGGTATCTATTGCAAATATTTTCTTTTTTTCTGTGAAGTGCCTTTTTAAAAATTGTATATATTTAAGGTGAACAACATAATGTTTTGATATACATATACACAGTGAAATGGTTACTATAGTCAAGCAAATTAACATATCCATCATCTTATGTAGTTAACCTTACACATGTGGCAAGAACACCTAAAATCTACTCTTTTAGACCAAATCCCAAATAAAATATTATTAACTATAGCTTATGTTGTACTTAGCCTTTTTATTTTCTTAATAGTGTTTTTGATGATCAGAAGTTTTTTATTTTAATAGTTTTATCATTTTTTCGGTTATAGTTAGTTGTCTATTCCAACTTTGTAAAAATACTATCCTTTGTTATCTTCTAAGAGCTTTATAGTTTAGCTTTTACTTTTAGATTTGCAATGCACTTCAAGTATATTTTTATATCTGGTTTGAGAAATGTATCAGAGTTATTTTTTTCAAAATTGATATCCAATTGTTCCAGCGGAAATAATCGTTGAAAAGACTTTTCTTTTCTCTCTGAAATACATTGAAACCTATGTCAAAAGTTATTAGACTAATATAATTTGACCTATTTCTGTATGCTACTCTTTTCACGAATCTTTTTCAGTCTTTTTGCCAATGCCACATTGTCTGAATTACAGCTTTATAATAAATCTCAAAATCATGAAATGCTAGTCCTCCAACTTCATTATTCTTTTTCAAGATGGTTTAGACTATTACAGGGCTTTATAATTCTATATAAATTTTGGAATCAGTTTGTCAGGTTTTACAAAAAAAAAACCTTCTAAGATTTTCAGTATAACTTAATCAATCTGCAGTTCAATTGATTAAATTGGGAAGAAGTGATAGCTTAACAATATAGAGTCTTGATGTGTAAACAAAGTATGTCTGTCCATGTATTTAGGTTTCTTTACGTTTTGTAATTTTCAGTGTGAAGGTCTAGCAGATCTTTTGTTCAATTTACCTTTAATTATTTTGTTTTTATGCTATTTAACTCATTTAAAAATTTTTATTTTTGAGGCATTTTTTTTGTTAGCATAACAAATGTAGTGTAATGACAACCCTGAACTCTTCTCAGTTGAAATCATATTTTTGCCACTTTTTAAATATATAGGAAATGTATAATCTTTCAGGAATATTTTTTAGCTAAAAAGAGCTAAAACCAGCAATGACAACAACAATAAATGTTTGGTAACAAAGGAAGTAAGCTTCATTTACCTAATTACCATTCACACACGTATTCAGCAAATCCATATTGTGGACCTACGATAATGTGGACCTAACAATCACATGTTAATGGCCTAAATTCCTACACATGGTGAACAGATAAGGTGTTTATAGTAACTAAATAAATGCAGTACTGCTTTCTCACATATCTTTGTAGCAGATATATCCTGATTATTCCAGACAGTGTTTTTATTATTCCAGGCTCCATACTATGAGTCATCTGAACCAAAGCTTTCTTTCCATTTTTCATTAATACACAGCACCAGCTCAGCCTAATTACAGTCTTTTGCAGGGATTTATCTGTGCTGTTTCCATTTACTCTTCTGTTTATTTTCTTCAGAAAGACCAATCCTATTCAGAAGCCCTTTAAAATCAAAATGGTGATGTGATTCTTACTGCTACAGAGGGAAGAATTGAGAAAGAAAGAGAGAGAGAGAGAGAGAGAGAGAGAGAGAGAGACTCTGAGATGGTGCGCTGCCACGGTCAGTAATTTCTCTTTCTCTTGAACGAAGAATTTTATCCTGTTTTTCACCAGAGGCCAAGAACGAGGAAGCTGAAAAGATGATCAACTTCTTTTGAATAAGATTTTCAACCCATAATCTTCACATTAATATTCGCTTTATATTACGAAAATTCCATGAAACCTAGTCATGCTGACAGTCATTAAAAGAAATGAAATTATATACGAAATGCTCTACCAACACACAGGAGAGGCAGTAAAGAGTAGTGGTTCCATCTGTAGACTCGTGGCTCAAACCACCTAGGTACAAATCTCAGTAAAGCAATCACTAGCTATGTGAATTTAGCTAACTTATTTATCTTTTCTATGAATTAGTTTCACTTCTGCTTTCTCACTTTTTTCGTTATTTTCTTTTTTCTTTTTCACTTTATTTTATTTAACAGCACTTTCAGTATCATGCTGAATGGAAGTGACGAGTTAGACACGCTTTCTCTTGTCCCGTTCTTAAGGTAAAAATATTCAATATATGATCATTAATTTCAATTCTGTTTTTCATACAATTCCTTCATCGGAGGAATTTCCTTTCTATTTTGACACAAATTTTTTATTATGAAGAGCTGTTATGTTTTGCCAAATGTATTTTCCAATTTTAAGACTAATCATTTTTATTATTTGCTAATTTGATTAATTTCCATATTATTCTAGTAACCTTGACTCCAATTTATCCACCAGAACATTAAGAACAGCTTATCAGGAGGGGTTGTACACCAATAGCTTCAGGGACGAAGGAACAACTTCAGTGTTACAGCTCAGTAAAACTGTTGGTGAGTGTAATAACTTCTGCCTTAAATTAGACAGGATATTCACCAATGAAACCATTTGGGCCTGGAATTTTTGTTCATGTATGTGGAAATATTTTGTAAACAAATGAAATTTTTAAAGTAGATATAGAGTTAATCAAATGATTTATTTCTCCTTAAAATGGCTTCTAAAGTGTTTTTCAAGAAATTTGTCCAATCTAATTTGTCAAATTTATTATCATAAAGTTTTTAAAATATTCATTTATTATCATTTTATTGTTTATATTATCTTTAATAATATTCACCCTTTCATTTCTGATATTGGTGCACTTTATAGCTCTATTTTTTTCTTGACTATGTTTATCAGTGTTAATCAATTTTATTAATCTTTTCAAAAGACCTACTTTTGGCTTTATTAATTTTTCTAATATTCTGTGTTATTTTATTGATTATTTTCTTGTATTTTTCTTACTCCTTTCTTACTCCTACTTACTTTAGGCTTAATTTGATTTTCTTTTTCTACCTTATTAAGGCAGAAGCTCAGATCATTGATTATAAACTTTTCTTTTTCCTAATATAGGCAGTTAAATAGCTAAATTTCTTTCTAAGTACTACTTGGGCTATATCCCAAATTTTGATATGTAATGATTTTATTATTATTTGGTTGCAAATATTTTCTAATTTCCCTTTATATTGTTTCAATTCCTGTAGGTTCTTTAGACATGTTCTGCAAATGTCAATTATAACAACTTGGTTGATAGTGTTGTTCAGATTTTCTACATTCTTAATGATTTCTGGACACTTCTGTCAATTAGTGAAAGAGAAATGTTGAAATCTCCAACTATGAAATTGAATTCCCTTTAGTCCTGTGAGGTTTTTCTTCATGTATTCTGAAATTCTATTATTAGGTGCCTACACATTTAGGGTTGTTTTTGTCTTCATGATGAATTGACTTTTGTCTTCCAGATGAATTAACATTATGAAATATCCCTCTTTATCTCTGATAATGCTCTTTGTTTTGAAGCTACTTTGTCTGACATAAATATGCCAGCTTTCTTAAGCTTACTGTTTATATAGTATACTTCTTTTTTTATTTTACTTTTAACCTATTTTTCTTTATATTTAAGGTATATCTTTTGTTGAAAGCCTATAGTTGGGCCTTGCTTTTTTATATATAGTCTGGCAATTTTGCCTTTTAGTTGGAGTATTTTGTGCATTAGCATTTAATGTAATTTTTTATATAATTGGGTTTAAGTTTGCCCTCTTGACCTCTTGTTATTTGTTTTCCACTTGTTCGTTCTTTCTTTCTTTTTCTTTCCTTACTTCTTTCCTTCCTTCTCTCTCTCTCTTTCTTTCCTCTGTTGCCCCTTTTCTGTCTATTTGGATAATCAAATTTTTTTTAGCATTCTATCTTGATTCCTCTATTAGCTTTTTTAAAATACACCTCTCTCAGGATTGTAGTATTGTACCCTGTTGTCTAATGCCTGAAAACAATTTACTTGTATATTTTATCAGTGAGAGAGCTAGTCTTGTATGAGTTACACCACCATGGTTAGAAGTGGAAGTTTTTCATTATGGTTTCTCAAATGGATATTTGACATGATGAAATGATCTGGTAAAACTTAAACTGTCATATTTACATTATACATGTAAACATGTATAATGATTTGAGTCATAAAGACTAGAAAATGAAAGACTAGCCAGGAGCCCAGTATAATGTTATAGGTACCAGGGATGAGATACTGGACTGAAGAGGTAGTGGTAATAACTGAAAACATTTTTTAAAGACTGACACAGAAAAGAGAAAATTTGAGCAAAATTTTGAAAAGAAGCTTGAAGAAATTTGAAAGAAGAATATCATTATTTAGCAATAGAGTGGTGATAGGGTTTGAGAAAATCAGAAAATATAAGAAAATTTCTGTTTCCAGCTTTCAAGATTAGGGAAAAGGAATAGAGACTTGAGAAGATAAAAGAGGAGTTGAGAAGGGAAAAGAGGACAATTTTATTTGGGGGCATGTAAGGTTAAAGCTTTGAAAAAGAACTCAAAGTGGCTATGTCCTGAAGGTTCAGGGGAATATGGGATTCGAGCTCAGATGACTTGTCAGGGCAGGGCGTATGGGTTTGGATTTTTTTCTCAGCTAAGGAATGTATGAAAGCATGTGACTGGTGAGAGACACCTGACAGAATGAGTACGGGGAAAAGCAAGAGTGAGCAGTGGACAGAATACATGACACTGTTGGATCAAGGAGAGAGGCGAAGGGGACCAGTGGGTGTGGCTAGTGAATGGTGGAGCTGAGCACCAGAACTCCAGAGGTAAAGAAGGGGATGGGTGACCAGGAGCCAGCAAGAGAGATCCCACATCTTTGATTGTGGGATTTGTCTATTTTTTCATCCACTTCAATTTAAATAGTAAACACAAGGACAAGCTCTCAAAGGCTCTGCTAAGTACCTGGTTGTGAATAGCAGATTCCTTTCGAATGTCTCTCTACCTGCTTCTAGATCTTTTCATTCAAGGGATGTCAAAGGAAAGGTGGGGCTTGGTCTTTAACTCCATTTGAATGAATTTGGAAACACAGCAAAAGGCATTCATTCACCTTCTGCTCTTGGGTCTCTCTATAAAGAAGATGCACGCTGCCTTATATTCTTAGATTTTATAATTCTTTATGATTTAGATATGCTGTCTTTAACATAAGCTCTTTGGAATTTTGCAACAACCTTATAAGGTAGGCTGCACAGGGCATGTATTTTTAGCCCCATGTGTTATCCCAGATAGAAAAAGAAAGGCCCACACTACAGGTTTTCTATCTTCCTACTCTTTCTCTGGAGTTCTTTCATTAACCTCTGGTAACTCTCCTAATTTGACATTGTGACAGGGAAGAGGATAATAAACTTTCCCTCCTCTATGCACAGTTTGGGAAATAATGATGTACTTTATTATCTGATCTGCAGAACAAAAATAAGCTGAATACATAATTGACATAAAATTTCTGCTAATATTTCATCTGGAAATACATAGAAATACATTGCTGAAGTCTAACCATATGTGTCTACTGGGAGCATTGTTTACTAACAACTGAATATGGGGAAATTGGTCAAACATAGCTAACTAGCCAGGAAGTAAAGAAATAGCACCCCAATTTTCTAAACTTGTATTATTTAATTTGTAACTATTTCTTTCTGCTTTCTTTGTTTTTTGTCTCTCTCTTCCTGACTTCCTGCCTTTTTTCTTTAACTTTTCTTACTTACTGTCTCTCTCTTGGGGTAGGGAGAAACCTCTTTCAGTTTGTTGTTTAGCCTGGTTACAATCATACAGGTAACATCAATTCCTTATAAATTTCGATCTTTTATCCTTTTGTCCAAGTAATTATCTATTACATAATTGCTTTCTTCCTCCCACATACTTCTTTTTTTTACATTTCTTTTCTCTATCTTTCTGAGCCCATTAATCAAGAAAAGATGAAACAAAAAAGTATACTATCACTGATGACAGGGAAGATATGATTATATGCCTTTTATTTATATTCTACTTGGTTTCCTTATATATATATATGTGTGTGTGTATATAAGGAATTATATATATTATATATATTTTTATATATGTGTGTATATATATATAATTTTAATCCCAATTGTCACATATTCCTTGGGTTGTGAGACTATCATACATTTTACTTACATTTTTATTATGCATGTTCACACCAGCTTTGTCTTGTGTCTTTTATTTGGTTGCCAGGTAACCTGCATACACAGGATAATTCCTATTTTCACATTTCTGGGCCCTGTCCTATTTTTTCTTTTGTCACTGATAAGAATTTTATACCCAAATCTGTTAAGGCAAAATTGTTCCTCTGTTCTAATCTTTAAATGATTTATACTGTACCCAAACTCTTTCTAACATCTATTAATACTTTGAAAATAACTTTATAAGAGGGAAAATAATCAGTGAAAAGAAATTGAGCAAAATAGATCTTGTTCAAATTCTAAATTGACTTTTGCTAGCAGTGGAAAAATAATAATTACAATGATCAAGCATATGCTTAATCCATGGTATAAAAATTGTAATTTAAATAGGTAAGGGACTCTATATAGTCAAAATGAAAATTATAAGTAGAAATAATAAGAAAACAGGCTGGGCATGGTGGCTCATGTCTGTAATCCCAGCACTTTGGGAGGCCAAGGTGGGAGGATTGCTTGAGGCCAGAAGTTCAAGACCAGCCTGGGCAACATACAGAGACCCCGTCTCTACAAAATTAAAAAAAGAAAAAATAGCCGGGTGTGGTGGCACGTGCCTGTAGTCCTAGCTACTCAGGAGGCTGAGGTGGGAGGATCACTTGAGCCCAGGAATTAGAGGCTGCAGTGAGCTATGATCGCACCACTACACTCCAGCCTGGGTGACAGAGTGAAACCCTTTCTCTAAAAGCATAAAATAAAATAAGAAAACAGAAATTCTTGGTTGCTCTTAAATGATCCTATTTGACAAGTGGTGTTGGTACAAAATATGCTGTTATTTTTCATAATTTAATTGAAATAATTGTGCCGTATTCAGTATGAGCAAGGCTAGAGACACAAAAGATGAGAAAGTTATAAATATAGGCAAAGTATAACATGTGGTTCTTGACTTTAAGAAGCTTATTTGTGAACTAGTTGGAGAACCAAGACATATACATCTGAAACAACCACTGAATAATAGAAAATATGTTATAATAATAGCTACCTTCTATTGACAGCCAAGCATTGTTAGATGTTTTATAGACATTATTTATCATCTGATTTATCACATCATTTTTTATCAGCTTAAACTAACCCTGAAAGTAGGTGTTATTAATATTATCCCCATGATACAGATAAGGACACTAAGTTTCAAGGAAGTTAAACTGACTAGCAAGAGTCACACAACTAATAGCAGTGATAGCCAACGCTTAGGAAGTGCCTACAATGTGCAGCTTCAGCAGGAACATAGTGATGGATTTGAGGCACAGGAGCTG
Organism: Daubentonia madagascariensis; assembly: GCA_023783475.1. NCBI lineage: Eukaryota > Metazoa > Chordata > Mammalia > Primates > Daubentoniidae > Daubentonia > Daubentonia madagascariensis. The sequence continues at coordinate 26,649,268 of JAKFHU010000585.1, forward strand.
TGGCTGGTGGCCAGTCCTGCTCCCACAGTTGAAGATCTGAGAGCTGCATTCTCATAGCTGCCATTTCCTTTGAAGGATAGAGCCTGAATTTTAACTCAGAATTTTTCACGAAGTATTCAGGGATTCATCATTAGCTTTATTTTGCCATTGAGACACTGAGATTCATCATAGAGCCATATGTAGAAACTGGACTTCATGTGTTTTTCAAACCAAAGCATGCTTAGAGCTCCCTGTAGGGTCCTTGTACCTGCATATTCTGGCTAATTCTCACCTCCATTTCCAAACATGGTGAAGAATTAGGGTGTGGATTAACTAAGAATGCTGTCCAAGCAACACCCTAAGTTCTCGTAAAGTGTCTGCTGGATGAGCCTGACAGTTCCTATTGTGGGGCAATGAGAAAAGTGGAATGAAGGTCTCTATTATTTCTGATAGTCTTTTGCTGAGAGAGTGGTATCCTTGATCTCATCAACAATGTATCTGTCAGTGCAAAATGCATTACTTATGAGAGCTGCCTACGTATAATCCGCAAGCATTTGATGTAAAATATTTAAACCCAATGTGAAACCAAAAATGCATCAAGGCAATATTCTCTTAAAAGTCTCATATTTCCCCCCGGCTGCAGTAGCTAAACAAAAGCAACTATTAGAGAAGGGAGACTTTTGAGCAACAGAAGAGAGTCTTACAAGTGGTGACATTCCTGATGTTGTCTTTTTCCAATCAAATTAGGGTAAATCTAACAGCTGTCTTCACAGTCATGGAGGGCATCTGCCTGAAGAAAGTTTTGAAAGATACATTTTTAATTTTTGGCTACTTGCATCTTTTTTAGCCTTCCCTTTATTATACAGATTTTTTTGTATGTTAAATAGAGAAAGAAATAAATATTAAAGCAGCATTTCTTCACCGTATTCATTAGAAAATTTAGGTCATAGTATGCTTAAATGGTGTTATTCATACAATAAAATTCCAAGGACAAATAAGACTGCTGAAAAGAAGATTAAACAAAGTTAAAGAGTCCTGATTGCAGGACTATACTGAGCTTTAATTATGATATTGTAATTTAAGACTCTTCCAAATAAGTCATGTTTATAGCATTTATATATGCATATATGTTTTAATATATACAGTCTATGACTCTCCAAGCAAGTTATATATATACATACTTGCACGCATATGTGGTCCATGACTCTCCAAGAAAGCCATATATATAATACATATATACACGTATATATAGTTTAACATATATTTATTTACCCATGAGCTCTTTTTATAAATAGCATCTTATGGGAATCATGTTTTGCAGAACAGCAGTGTAAAATGCTGATTTAGAGTGATAAATCAATATAATCTATACAGTACATATAATCTATATTGATTTAATCTGAGTACTTGAGACCAAAGGTCTCATATTTTGTTTTTTTTTTTTTTTTAAGACAGGGTCTTGCTCTGTTGCCCAGGCTGGAGTGCAGTGGCACAATCATAGCCAGCTGCAGCCTCAAACTCCTGGGCTCAAGCAATCCTCCTGCCTCAGCCTCCCAAGTAGCTGGGACTATAGGCCTGCACCACCACTCCCAGCTAATTTTTTTAGCAGGGTCTTGTTATGTTGCCCCCACAGGTTGGTCTCTCAAACTCCTGGCCTCAAGTGATCCTCCCACCTCAGCCTCCCAAACTGCTGGGATTACAGGTGTGAGCCACCATACCCAGTAAGTCTCATCTTTAAAGATTGAGAATCTCCTGGAATTAATAATGTCTGCTCTTTTCTTAGTCTAGTACCCTTATGCATTAATATGAATCAGCATAATGTCCATGTGGGACACATGAGAAGGCAATATTCGTCAGGGGAGCTGACATAGAAACAGGTCACAGAAATAAAAGAACTCTTAGAGGATCATTAAGAGAGGTTCCCGAATCAGGCAGACTTACCCAACAATTATAGTTAATAGTATGAGGCTTGAATAAGGCAAAGCAGGTAAGCACAGCCCTGTGAAAAGTTCCTGAAGGGAGGCTGTTTGGATTGGACTTGCCACTCCTTATGAAATGGAACACATAGAGACTCCTCTTGCCTGGGTGTGTCACCCTTCTACACCCAGATTCATAACACAGGGGAATGAAACAAAGGCAGCTGATGGGCTCTATGTCATGGCTGCAAAAGACAACCTGTCATGACTAGTACGTTCTTGTGCTATCCCTTGGGGCTAGACTCTAGCTCTTCCTATAAGCAACATACTGTGCTAGCCATATAGCTGTCTTCCCCTGCACCATTACAGGACCCCCCAGGCTGTCTGGCTTGGCCATTTCACAAGAGAGCTGGATGTGTTCCAATGCAGGGGCCCCAGACTCACCTGCCAGTGATTGTGACTCAGAGGCCTCAAGATGCCAATCACTCAGCATAAACCGGAGCATTTAAACTGTTAATGCCTCAAGAAAGAAGACCAATTTTTTAAAAAAAATTTCCCTGCTACTTTGCCATGAGATACAGTTCTGAATTAAGGATGTAATAAACTCTCACAATTTACTTTCAGAGAGGAAACATAAGGCAGGATGAAATGAAACCAGTGCAGAAAGATAGCTACAAAATAGTGAGTCAATTTGGCATGGTCATTAAGATTAAATAACGTACTCATTTACTCCTTCATCCATCCATTTATTTGATAAACAATTATAACAACCTCCATGCTAGGTCTCGGGAGAGAGAAATGACAATTAAACAGTCTCTCTTTTTAAGGAGTTCAGTCTAGCTGTTTTTCAAACTTTGGAATGCATACGAACCACTTATAGTGATGGTTTAAAATGCAAATGCCTAGGCCACCCCCCCTCCAATAGATTCTCATTCAACTGGGCCTGGGCAGAGGTGGAATCTAAGAGTCTTCATTGGTTTTTTGATGATTGTGATGCCTGTGGTCTGTGCACCATACTTAGAAAAACACTATTCAGGCACATAGCAGCTAGAGGGCCCTAGTAAATCTAGTCTCAATGGACTGAGTGGTTAAGAGCATAATACTTACCAGCATTTCCTTTAGAGTCAGGCAACCTGAGTTTAGATTCTGCTTCCATGACTATCTGTTTGACCTTGGGCAAACTACTTGACCTCTGTAAGACCCAGTTTCATTTTAAATAAAACAAAGATAATCTTTCCCTATCCCTTGGGATTATTTTGAGAATCAAATGAGATAATGTAAATCTGGCACATTAGTTGGCACATAATAGGTGTTCAATACATAGTCATAACAGCAATGATAATTATTGCTTTTGTTGGTGGTATTATTATCACTGTCATGATAATGTACCAGAATTAAGCTTTATTAATCTATATTAATTTATACGTCAATATATTATATTAATATACAATTATATATTAATATATAATTCATATATTATTAATTACATTTATATACATTAACACATATAGTCAATAGAGATTGTGACTTTGACAAAAGCCAAGGGAGAAAGTCATGGAACTTTATACGGAACAGTGAAGGCATTGTATGAAAAATCCTTCCTATGGGACGAGCTTTAGCATCTCTCTCATATTGGGAAGAAAGCAGAACAGATTAGCAGATAGAGTGTGTTTCCTAACACAATTTGAAGATCTGCATTTTATAAAGGCAGTAGGAAATGGGGGCTCTGCTGCAAAATGTTTCCCTCAGTTATTTTTGCAAAGTTGTTGTTGTTTGTTTGTTTGTTTTTAAATTTGAGTAGTTTCAAAGCCAAATGGGGAATACTCATAATCTTTCCCCCCGCAATGTTCACAATTTTTAAAATTGTCTATTAAAATAATAACTTTTTCTCACATTAAAGTAATATGAATATAGAACATTTAGAAAGTATGAAAAACACTTTAAAAATGAGAAAAAATCATCCAAATATTTGCCCTCTAGGTATAACCATAATTAAAATTTGGTGGTTAGTCTTTTTTTTTTCTTCTATTTATAGTTTGTTTCATCTTTGAGCGCAAATATATGCACAATTTACATTCTGGTTTTTTCCCTTAATATTATATAGTAGGAATTTTCACGTATCACATACACAAAAGACATTTGATGACTTCTCCCCCATAATTTATTTCACTAATCTCTTATTTTGGGAAATTTTACTATATTAAGATATACCATAAGGAATAATTTTAAATATGGTGCTTATATATATATCATTTTTCTTTTAGATGGATCCCTGAAAATAAAATTACTCAGTGGAGGATATAAATATTTTTAAATTTTCAGGACATGCTAACAAATTTCTTTCCACAAAGGTTTTGCTAATGCTGAGCTTCACCATCAGAAAAAAGTACCAATTTATCTGATAACTAGTGATATTAAATGTGCTTTGATTAATATATTGGCCATTATGTTTCTTTTTCTACAAATTATCTATTCCCTTCTTTTGTCTAATTATCTACTGGAAACTTTATTGATGCTTGTTTTTCTCTTCCTTCCTTCATTTGTTCCTTCCTTCATTCCTTCCTCTGTTTGTTCCATCCTTCTTTTCTTCTTTCCTTCCTTCTTTTCTTGCTAAAAAGTCATTTCAGTTTTTTCATAGAATGACTCTATAATGCAGTATATTACTCATCAAAGCACAACCTAGAAGTATGTTTCTGCTTTCTCCCACAGTAGTGCTATAAAAAGATTACACCAAATTTCACTTTGTAGAATTTCTCTTTGATGACAAATATATTAACATTTCCTTTTCCAGGCAGACCCCAAATGTGGCAGCTTTTAGCAGCAGCATGTTGGATGCTTCTTCTTGGATCTATATATGGTTATGATAAGAAAGGAAGCACCACAAATCCTGAAGCTAATATGAATATTGTAAGTCATTAATTAAGAAAAAATATTAAATAAGGAATTATTAATTTGTCATCATTTTAGATACAATTGATGTACCTGCCTAATTTTCAACAATTCCTCCAGTGACTAAATCTGTGCTTCCTCCTCTGTTCCTTGTCATGGCTAACTAATCCAAGATTTGAAAGATCTGACCCAAGTTGGAGCAGCAATATTCCATTTCCAGGTGGTTTGAGCTACTATCTAATGGTGGTGTCCTGAAAAGAAGGTTCATGAGTTAATACTGATGATCTTGATGGAGTATCCTTGAGTTCTTCCTGAGGCTTTTGGTAGAGCAGTTTCTTTGATTTTGTGAGCTATACCAGTGGTTTAGTAAGTCAGAATTGGTTTCTGTTGCTTATAACCAAAAAGTATCTTAACATATGGGAATTCATGCCAGAAGTGGGATAGAAATAGTGTTGGGGGAAAAAAAAAAGGCAAGTGACAAATGTCCACTATGGGCTTCATTCCAATGGAATGTGCCGTATGCCATACTTCTGTATACATGGTGCACCACTGATGTCCTCTCCCACACCCAAGCTTGTATTAGAATCTTAAAAAGAATGAAAATACCAAAGTTTTTTTTATCAGTGTTTCTTCTTATTCTTCCCTGCAAAGTATCCAATAAGTACTCTTGATCTTCTACCACTCACATTCCATGAATATATGTCCACAAATTCAAATTTCCCTCCTCCTCTAATATTCTCACACATTCTTTTCCTGTCTAGTATGAGTGATTTCTGGCTTTTAATCCTTCTATAATGATAATAAAAATAACACACATCCATAGAGCACTTATTTTATATTAGGCACTGTTCTAGGTATATTACATATCCTCACAACTAATATGTGAGGAGATGCTATTACTAACTCTAACAATAAAATGAGGCACAGAAAGGTTAAATAACTTGCCCAAAGCTACATAGTTAATAAGAGGAAGAGTGAGAATTCAGTGCCATCAGTCTGTCTCCAGGGCCTGGCCTCTCAGCCTCTGCTCTGTGTAGCCTCATAATTTATACATGCATCTGTGTGCCTGAGCCTGACATGGGCACATGCATAACCTTATGATAAGGGGATAGGCTTTGGAGGTAAACTTACTTTGGCATAAATCTTGTCTTTATCTCCTTCTAGTGTATAATCTTGGAGAAATTATTCATATTCCTGAACTTCAGTTTTCTCAACTGTAAAATGGTACAATTCTATCTCAAAGGCCTTTTGTAAGGATTAATGAGACACGTGATGCAAACCCCTATGCAGAAGATAACCAATAAACACAAGGTCTGCTCTTTCGCATATACCTATGAGTGGGTGTCTACTGGTGACCACTCTAGACTCATTCTCTGTTCCTTCACACCTTTCTCCCTGCCCAAGAGGCTGAACTTTAAGGACTAGGTCGACAAGCTCCTCCTAGGTCAATAAGAAGGAAAGAGGAAAGTGAGGTCAGGTGGATTACTGCCCTGGCTCCTTCCCTGTGAAGTCAACTTAGACAGGTTGTCTCCCTCAATGTGGCCCTCTCTGCTTGGCTCTCTCCTTCAGGTTCTGGTAAGTGCTTCCTCCCATCTTCTTTCAGGTCTAATGTTGGTAACAGCTCACTTGTTATGAGCCACAGGGTGCTACACAATCTCCTGTGCTTTCTCTCATTATATGACCGTGTAATTTTTATGCCAAAACATTTTGAGAGTGAATTGGGGTGCATTAATAATACCAGGCCAGCAGGCATAACCAGGAACTGCCCTGAGCAACCCAGGATGCAGGGTCGCCCCACCCTGCCTTACCTATGCCTTTGTATGTAACGCCTTCTAGAAATCCCCCCAAATTATCCTTATATAATATTTCCCACTACATGCTGGCCCAACATACAGACTGATGAGCAGTAAATTGCAATTTAAAGTGCCATATTGTAATGCATGTATAAAAATTAAGAGATTACAATACGAAGGTATATATTTTCCTTTCCTCTTTTTAGAGCCAGATTATTTCTTACTGGGGTTATCCTTATGAAGAGTATGATATTGTGACAAAAGATGGTTATATCCTCGGAATTTATAGGATTCCTCATGGAAGAGGATGCCTGAAGAGAACTGGTATGACTTATTTTGTTATGAAAGGAAAAATACCTAAAGCAGAGAGGCTTAGATGTCCTGGGAGGAGCAGGGCAGCTTTTGTTCTGAAATAGGTTGCACCACTTCCTTCCATTAGAGGAAAATCATAACTCCCACCTCTCTAATTTGTTTTTTTTTTCTCTTTTCTTTTTAATTATTATGGGTATATAACATTGTATACCTTATACATGTGATGTTTTGATAGAGGTATATAATGTAAGTTAACCAAATCAGGGTAACTGGGATATCCATCACCTCAGGCATTTATCATTTCTTTGTGTTAGGAACATTCCAATTATACTCTTTTAGTTATTTTAAACTATACCCTAACTTATTATTAATTATAGTCACTTTGTTATATTATCAAATATTGGTCATTCTATCTATCTAATTATATTTTTTCACCCATTAACCATCCCCACTTCCCCCCCCAACTACCCTTCCCAGCCTCAGATAACCAGCATTCTACTCTCTGTCTCCATAAGATCAATCGTTTTTAATATTTAGCTCCCACATATGAGTGAGAGCATGTGAGATTTGTCCTTCTGTGCCTGGCTTATTTCAGTTAACATAATGTTCTCCATTTCCATCTGTGTTGTTGCAAATGGCAGGATTTCATTCTTTTTTGTGGCTGTATAATATTCCATCGTATATACGTACCACCATTCATCTGTTGATGGGCACAGGTTGATGCCAAATCTTGGCTATTGTGAATAGTGCTGCAATAAATATGGGAGTGCAGATATCTTTTTGATATACTGATTTCTCCTCCTTTGGATATATGAGGTCTGTCTGGAAAGTATCCAGCCATGTAATATGAAAAATGGAGACATTTGTTGAAGAAGATATAGGATACAAGAAACATTGTACATAGGACAATGACGCCTCAGTCTCCTTCAAAGTAGCGATCTCACACAGTTCTCCCAGTGTCTCTTCCACTGTTTAAAACACCCTGCAAAATCCTATATTGGAATCGCCATCAGCTGCCTCATCTTTTTTTTCTGTGTCTCATTGATGGTAGAAATCTCTTCCCTTTCAAAGGTGATTTTAGTTTTGGGAAAAGCCGGAAGTCACAGGGCACCAAATCTGGGCTGTACGGGAGCTGAATCACGTGGGTGATTTGATGTTTCACCAAAAAACTCTACACAAGACATGATGCGTGGGCGGGCGCATTGTAGTGCTGAAGCTGCCAATCACCAGATGCCCATAGCTGCGGCTGTTTTGGTCGCATTGCATCTCTCAATGGAGGAAGAACATTGAGGCGGTACTCCTTAGTAATTGGTCTGGAGGAGCGTATTCATGATGGACAGCACCTTTTCAATCAAAAAACATAGTTAACAGGGTCTTGATCTGGCTGTGACTTTGCTGTGCCTTCTTTGGGAGGGGAGAACCAGGCAACTTCCATTGGGACGACTGGGCCTTCATTTCCGGAGCATAGCTGTAGACCCACGCTTCATCTCTGGTTATGACCTTCTTAAGAAAATCTGGTTCATTGGTAGCGGTTTGAAGTAAGTCATTAGCCAATGCAGCACATGTTCCTTCTGCTCTGGTAGCAAAAGCTGCGGAATGCATTTTGCCACAACACTTTTCGTGCCAATATCCTGCGTCAAAATCCCGGACACAGGAGTTTCTGGAATCCCCAGATCAATTTCTAGTTCTCGCACTGTCGGTCGCTGATCTTTGTTGATTGCAGCCCGTACACGTCCAACATTCTCAGGTATTCTGCTTGTTACAGGCCTTCCAGAATGTGGATCACTTTTAACAGATTCTCGACCATCTTTGAAGCATTTGTGCCACACTTTTATTTGTGCTGTACTCATTGCATTGTCCCCAAAAGCCTTCTGAATCATACAAATGGTTTCTGCGGAGGAATGTTCAAGCTCAACACAAAATTTGATGCAGATTCGTTGCTCTACTCGCTCAGTCATTTTGAATGCGGCAGTCACACAGTACACATGCTCACTCAACGGCATCTAGCACCCCACTGACTAGTACAGTGAAGGCGTCATTGTTCACGCATGCGCGTTCCAGTCCACTCTCCTTAGCTGCCTGGTTATATCGATGTCATGCAAACTGTTCTTGTTATATTAACAATGGCTGGAATTTTTCCAGACAGACCCCGTTGTATATCCAGCAATGTGATTATTGGGTCATATGATAGTTCTATTTCCAGTGTTTTGAGGAACCTCCATACTGTTCTCTATAGCGGTTGCACTAATTTACATCCCCACCAATGATCTACGAGGGTTCCCCTTTCTCCACATCCTCACCAGCATTTGTTATTGCCTGTCTTTTTGATAAAAGCCATTTTAACTGGGGTGAGATGATATCTCATTGCAGTTTTGATTTGCATTTCTCTAATGACTAATGATGTTGAGTCTTTTTTCATATACCTGTTGGCCATTTGTATGTCTTCTTAAATGTCTATTCAGATCTTTTGCCCATTTTAAAATCTGATTATTTGATTTTTTTTCCTATTGAATTGTTGGAGCTCCTTATATAATCTAGTTACTAGTCCCTTGTCAGATGGGTAGTTTGCAAATATTTTCTCCCATTCTGTGGGTTGTCTCTTCCCTTTGTTGAGTTTTCCTTTGCTGTGCAGAAGCTTTTTAGCTCGATGTGATCCCATTTGTCCAACTTTGCTTTGGCTGCCTGTGCTTTGGGGTTATTACTCAAGAAGTCCTTGCCCAGACCAATGTCCTGAAGCATTTCCCCAATGTTTTCTTTTACAAATTTCATAGTTTTAGGTCTTAGACTTAGGTCTTTAATCCATTTTGATTTGATTTTTGTATATGGCAAGAGACAAGAGTTTAGTTTCATTCTTCTGCATATGAGTATACAGTTTTCCCAGCACCATTTATTGAAGAGACTTCCTTTCCCCACTGTATGTTCTTGTCACCTTTGTCAAAGATAAGTTTACTATAGTTGTATGGATTTATTTCTGGATTCTCTATTCTGTTTCAGTCGTCTATGTATTTTTTTTTTTTTATGCCAGCAGCATGCTGTTTTGGTTACTACAGCTCTGTAGTATAATTGGAGGTCAGGTAATTCCTCCAGTTTTGTTCTTTTTGCTCAGGATGGCTTTAGCTATTCTGGGTCTTTTGTGGTGCCATATAAATTTTAGGATTTTTTTCTATTTCTGTGAAGAATGTCATTGGTATTTTGATGGGGGTTGCATTGAATCTATAGATTGCTTTGGGTAGTATGGACATTTTAACAACATTGATTCTTCTAATCCATGAGCACGGAATGTCTTTCCTTTTTTGTATGTGTGTCCACTTCAATTTCATCCATAAACGTTTTATAGTTTTTATTATAGAGATCCTTCATTTATCTGGTTAAGTTTATTCCTAAGTATTTTATTTTATTTGTAGCTATTGCAAATGGGATTACTTTCTTGGTTCCTTTCTCAGGTTTACCGTTGGCATATAGAAATACTAGTGATTTTTGTATATTGATTTTGCTTTCTGAAAATGTACTGAATTTGTTTATCAGTTCTAATAGGTTTTTTTTTTTGTGGAGCCTTTAGGTTTCTCTAAATATAAAATCCTATTGTCTGCAAACAAGGATAATTTGACTTCTTCCTTTCCAATTTGGATGCCCTTTATTTCTTTCTCTTGTCTGATTGCTCTAGCTAGACCTTCCAGTACTGTTGAATAACAGTGGTGAGAGTGGGCATCCTTATCGTGTTGCAGATCTTAGAGGAAAGACTTTCAGTTTTTCCCCATTCAGTATGATACTCGCTGTGGGTCTGTCATATATGGCTTTTATTATGTTGAGGTAAGTTCCTTCTATACCCAGTTTTTTGAGAATTGTTATCATGAAGGGATGTTGAATTTAATTGAATGCTTTTTCAGTATCAGTTGAAATGATTGTATGATTTTTGTCTTTCATTCCATTGACATGATGTATCACATAGATTGGTTTGCATATGTTGAACCATCCTTGCATCCCTGGGATGAATCCTACTTGATCATGATGAATAATATTTTAATGTATTGGTAAATTTGGTTTGCTAATATTTTTTGAGGATTTTTGCAACTATGTTCATCAGAAATATTGGCCTATAATTTTCTGTTTGTTTGTTGTGTCTATGTCTGATTTTGGTATCAGGGTGATACAGATCTGATAGAATGAGTTTGGGAGTATTTCCTCCTCCTCAATTTTTTGGAATACTTTAAGTAGGATTGGTATTAGTTCTTCTTTAAATGCCTTGTAGAATTCAGCAGTGAAGCCATCAGGTCCTGGACTTTTATTTGATGGGAGACTTTTTATTGCTACTTCTATCTTGTTACTAATTATTGGTTTATTCAGGTTTTGGATTTCTTCCTGGTTCAATCTTGGTAGGTTGTATATGTCTAGGAATTTATCCATTTCTTCTAGGTTTTCCAATTTATCAGCACATAGTTTCTCATAGTAGTCTCTAATGATCCTTTGGATTTCTGCAGTACCAGCTGTAATGTCTCCTTTTCCATCTCTGATTGTATTTATTTGGGTTTTCTTTCTTTTTTTCTTAGTCTGGTGAGTCAATTTTGTTTATCTTTTCAAAAAACCAACTTTTTGTTTCATTGATCTTTTATATTTTTTTGTTTCAATTTCACTTATTGCTGCGCTGATCTTTATTATTTCTTGTCTTCTACTAATTTGGGGTTTAGTTTGCTCTTGTTTTTCTAGTTCTTTGAGATGTAAGATTAGGTTTTTTATTTGAAGCTTTCTACTTTTTTGGTATAGGCACTTATTGCTATAAACTTTCCTCTTATTACTTCTTTTACTGTATCCAATAGGTTTTGGTATGTTATATTTTCATTTTCATTTGTTTTGAGAAATTTTTTAATTTCCTTCTTAATCTCTTTATTGATCCACTGGTCATTCAGGAGCATACTGTTTAATTTCCATGTGTTTTTATAGTTTCCCATGTTGCTCTTGGTACTGATTTCTAGTTTTATTCCATTGTGGTCAGAGAAAATATTAGTATGATTTCAATTTTTTTAATTTTTTAAGACTTTTTGTGGCCTAACATATGGTCTATCCTTGAGAATGATCCATGAACTAAGGAGAAGAACATGTATTCTGCAGCTGGTGGATGAAACAGTCTATAAATATTTATTAGGTCCATTTGGTTTATTGAGCAGTTTAAGTCCAATGTTTCCCTGTTGATTTTCTGTCTGGATGACCTGTCCAATATTGAAAGTGGAGTGTTGAGGTCAGCAATGATTATTGTATTGGGGTCTATCTCTCTCTTTAGCTCTGCTAATATTTGCTTTATATGTCTGGGTGCTTCAGTGTTGGGTGCATATATATTTAGAATTGTTATATCCTCTTGTTGAATTGACCCCTTTATCATTATATAATGACCTTCTTTGTCTCTTTTTACAGTTTTTGTCTTGAAATCTATTTTATCTAATAGAAATATAGCTACTCCTGCTCATTTTTGGTTTTCATTTACATGGAATATCTTTTTCCATCCCTTTATTTTCAGTCTATATGTGTCTTTATAGGTGAATTGTGTCTCTTGCAGCTAACATATGGTTGACTCTTGTTTTTCATCCATTGAGCCACTCTGTGTCTTTTGATTGGAGAGTTTAGTCCATTCACATTCATGTTATTATTGATAGGTAAGGACTTACTACTGCCATGTTTTTATTTGATTTCTGGTTGTTTTGTGGTCTTCTCTTTCTTTCTTCCTTCCTGTCTTCCTTTGTTAAAAGTGATTTTCTCTGGTAGTGTGTTCTAATTTTCTGCTTTTTATTTTTGTGTATCTGTTGTAGGTTTTTTGATTTGAGGTTTCCAAAAGGCTTGCAAAAAACATTTTATAACCAATTATTTTAAGCATATGACAACTCTGCTAATGAACAAACAAGCAAAGAGAAATCTAACATAAATCCCAATCTTTAACTCCACCCCACCTCTGCTTTTTAACTTTTTGTTGTTTTCATCCGTATCTTTTTATACTATCTATCTTCCAAAAAATTGTTGTAGATATTTTTGATGGGTTTGTCTTTTAGGCTTCCTAGTCAAGATGTAAGTGGTTTATGCACTGCAATTACAGCAATAGCGTATTTTGTATTTGTGTACTTACTGTTACCAGTTAGTTGTATACTTTCAGATGATTTCTTATTGTTTATTAACATCCTTTTCTCTCAGGTTGAAGAACTTCTTTTAGCATTTCTTGTAGGACAGGTTTGGTGTTGATGAAATCCCTCAGCTTTTGTTTGTCTGGGAAAGTCTTTATTTCTCCTTCATGTTTGAAGAATATTTTTGCAGGATATAATATTCTAGGGTTTTTTCCTTCAGCACTTTGAATATGTCATGCCACTCTCTCCTGGCCTATAAGGTTTCCACTGAGAAGTCTGCATCAGATTTATTAGAGCTCCTTTATATGTTATTTTTTTCTTGCTTCCCTTAGGAAATTTTCATGATCTGTGACCTTTGGGAGCTTGATTATTAAATGCCTTGAGGTGGTCTTGTTTGGGTTAAATATGCTTGGTGTTCTATGACCTTCTTGTACCTGAATAATGATATCTTTCCCTAGGTTTGGAAAGTACTCTGTTATTATTTCTTTGAACAAACTTTCTACCCCAATCTCTTTCTCTATTGGCCTCCTCTTTAAGGCCAATAACTCTTAGATTTGCCTTTTTGAGCTTATTTTCTAGATCTTGTAGGAAGCTTCATTCTTTTTTATTCTTTTTTCTCTTCTATCTGTGCATTTTCAAATAGCCTGTCTTCAAGCTCACTAATTCTCTCTTCTACTTGGTTAATTCTGCTGTTGAGAGACTCTGATGCATTTCTCAGTTTGTCAATTGAATTCTTAAGCTCTAGAATTTCTGCTTGATTTTTTTTATTATTATTTCAATCCCTTTGTTAAATTCCTCTGATAGGCTTCTGAATTCCTTGTCTATGTTGTCTTGAAGTTCATTAAGCTTCTTCAGGACAGCTATTTTGAATTCTGTGTCTGAAAGGTCACATATCTCCATCACTTCAGGACTGGTCACAGGTATCTTATTTAGTTTGTTTGGTGATGTCATGTCTTCCTGGATGTTCTTGATGCTTGTGGATATTCATCAATGTCTGGGCATTGAAGAGTTAGGTATTTATTTTAATCTTCCTAGTCTGGGCTTCTTTGAACCTGTCCTTCTTGAGAAGGCTTTCCAGGTATTCAAAGAGAATTGAGTGTGTGATGTAAGTCTTCAGTCACTGCAGCCATATCAGCACTGGGGGTGGCCCAAGCCCAGCAATGACTCTTGCAAACCCTTGGAGGACTAGAGTAAGATATGGGAGAATTCCCTGGATTGCCAGGCAAAGACTTTCACTATCTTCCCTCACTCTGTGTGCTGGGCTGTTGGAGTTGGGGTAGGAGTGATGTGGGCACTTCCTTGTGTGGACACCAGTGCCAGGTCTCACCTGAAGCCCAGCCCAATCTCACCCAAAGCCCATGGTGACTATTGCCTGGCTACTTCTGATATTTATTCAAAGTCCAAGGACTCTTTAGTTAGCAGGTGGTGAATCCTGCTAGGACTGGGTCCTTCCCTTCAGGACAGCATATTTCCTTTTGGTCTATGGTATGTCCAGAACAGCCTTCCAGCGACTAAGGCCTGGACTCAGGGGCTTCAGGAGTCTGCTTGGTACTTTCTTTTACTGTGGCTAAGCTGATACCCAAGTTGCAAAACAAAGTCCTCTGAACTTTTCCCTTTCCTTTCCCCAAGTGGAAGAAGACTCCCTGAGCCATACTGCCTCTAGTTGGTGGGAGGGGGTGACACAGGCACTGGCTTGGCCATCACTACGGGTGTCTCACTGGATCATGTGCACCCCAAGTCCACTGCCTCTGAGCCAGCACAGCCGCAGGAATTGCCGAAGGACTGCAACTTTTGTTGCCAAACTGGCTTATGAATTTAGTCCAGGCCCCAGGCTGCTTTTTGTCAGCTGGTGGTGGGGCTAGCCAGAACTTGGGTTTCTCGGTGGAGGATTTTCCTCTGGCCAGGCTAGTCTAAATGCTCCCTCTGTGGGCACCAGCAAAATTCTGCCCTGTGCTGTGTTCCCCTGTGACAGGGCGGCCCTGGGTTTCAATGCAAAGTCCCACAATCACTTCATTGTCCCTCCCCCAGGCACACAGACTCTCTCTGCACTCAGGATGCTGGCCTGGCACTTCTGGGGGTTGGAGGAAGGGTGGCGTAGGCAATGCAAGACTGTCTTTTCTGCTCTCCTCAGTGCCTCTTTCCTTGATATAATGTTAAAACCAGGTAGTATGATCGTCCACCTGATTTTGGGTTCTTCTGAAGGTGTTTGCTTGTGTGGATAGTTGTTGAATTTGGTATTTGTGCAGAGGCACAATCGCTAGAGGTTTCTATTCAGCCACCTTGCTCCACCTCCCTCTCTGTTTAATTTGTATAACTCTTTGAAATTTTAAATCATTTTCATATACACTCTTTATTTGGTCTCTCTTTTTCTTCATGATTTTGTCCTCCTTCCAAACACAAAAAATGCAACATGTTATTACTCTAGTGATACTACTGTCCAATTTTGAAAACCAGAAATCTAGGAGTCATTCTGGATACACCTTTTCTCTCACCTCCTACATGTGGCAATAACCAACATCTATAAATTTTGCCTTCTAAATGTCTCTTTAATCTGAAAACTTCTCTCAGCTTCAATATCCCTCAAGGCCAGGTTTGGACATCATCTCTTCAACTACTACAATATCTTCAAATGGGTATTAATCCACTTGTACTCACTTCTCCACCCAAGTCAGTGTGATTTTATTTTTTTAAAGTAAATATGACTCTATTAGTGCCCACCTAGAGGCAGCTTCTCAGCTCCTTCTCAAATCTCTGTCCGGTTTGGGCCCGCCTGCCTCCACTCCAGCGTCACCACATCCATCAGGATGACCCATAAGTCCTACAAGGTGTCCACCTCTGACCCCCGGGCCTTCAGCAGCTGCTCATACATAGGTGCACCTGGTGCCCACATCAGCTCCTAGAGCTTCTCCCAGGTGGACAGCAGCAGCAGCTTCTGGGGTGGCCCGGGCACCGGCATGAGTCTGGGTGGGGGCCATGCCAGAGCTGGTGGTATGGGGGGCATCACAGCAGTCATGATGAACCAGAACCTGCTGAGGCCCCTTAAGCTGGAGGTGGACCCCAAGATCCAGGCTGTGCACACCCAGGAGAAGGAGCAGATCAAGACCCTCAACAACAGGTTTGCCTCCTTCATCAACAAGGTGGGGTTCCTGGAGCAGCAGAACAAGATGCAGGAGACCAAGTGAAGTCTCCCGCAGCAGCAGAAGACAGCATGGAGCAACATGGACAGCATGTTCAAGAGTTACATCAACCACCTTCGGCAGCAGCTGGACACACCGGGATGGGAGAAGCTGAAGCTGGTGGTGGAGTTTGGCAACGTGCAGTAGCTGGTGGAAGACTTCGGGAATAAGAACAAGGACAAGATCAACCAGCCTACAGAGCTGCAGAATGAATATGTCCTAGTTGAGCAGGATGTGGATGAAGCCTACGTGAACAAGGCAGAGCTGGAGTCTCCCCGGGAAGGGCTGACTGACGAGATCAGCTTCCTCAAACAGCTGTATGAAGAGCTCCGTGGGCTGCAGTCCCAGATGTCGCACGCATCTGTGATCCTGTCCGTGAACATCAGCCGCTCCCTGGACGTGGGCGGCATCATTGCCAAGGTCCACACCCAGTGCCAGGCGATCTCCCACCGCAGGCGGGCAGAGGCTGAGAGCACGTCCCCAAGCCAGTATGAGGAGCTGCAGACTCTGGCTGGGAAGCTCGGGGATGACCTACCATGCGCGAAGACAGAGATCTCCAAGATGAACCGGATCGTCAGTGGGCTCCAGGCTGGGATCGAGGGCCTCAAAGGCCAGAGGGATGCCAAGCAGCATGGGGAGCTGGCCACTAAGGCCGCCAACGCCAAGCTGGCGGGGCTGGAGGCCGCCCTGCAAGGAGCCGAGCAGGAAGTGGCGCGGCAGCTGCACGAGTACCAGGAGCTAATGAATGTCAGGCTGGCTGTGGACATCGAGATCACCACCTACACGAAGCTGCTGGAGGGCGAGGAGAGCAGGCTGGAGCCTGGGATGCAGAACGTGAGTATCCATTCGAAGACCACCATTGGCTACTCGCAAGCTCTGGCCTCAACTACGGCCTAGGCTCCTTCCAGTCCAGCTTTGCTTATTACGGGGACTCCAGCTCCTCCTGCCACACCAGCTCCTCCGGGGCGGTGGTTGTGAAGATCGAGACCCGCCATGGGAAGCTGAGTCCTCTGAGGTCCCGCCCAAGTGAACAGCCACCGCAGCTCCTCCCAGCCTGCTTCTCCTGTGGCTGCCCCTGAGCCAGTGGGGAGGCAGCTGCGCTGGGGAGCGGAGGGGACAGGAAACCCTCTGAGGCTCGGCCCCAGCCCTCAGCCACCCTTGAGGGGAGTTTAATGCCTGGGGTACCCCCTCTTGCCCATGCCCCCAACTAAAAACCAATTCAATTGTTTTTCCAAAATAAAGCCTCAGCTAGCTCTGCCGAAAGATATATGTATATCTGTATCTATACATACATATAGATATAGATACAGATATATACCCCTATTAGTTCTGTGCTTAAACTTCATTAAAGAGCCAATTTTAGCTCCCTGCAATGCAGCTTGTTATCTGTAGAATAAAAGAGCGATTCATTTGGCAGAAACCATTTACTTTCTTCCGTCACTTCTTAGCTCCTTTTATTCTTTGACATGTTGGATAACAAAACTCGATATCAGAGGGTTAATTACTTAAAGAAAAGCCTAGATTTTTAAAAAGAGAGGATACTATAATGGTGTTGCCAACTATAGAGCCAATGATTTCTCAGTATAACTCTATTACCTTTGGTAATACTCAAGAGAGCTTGTAAGTCTCCCCAAACTTTTCTCTTATCATTTCTGCCACACAGCTGCCGAAACGCATGAGCTGGAACGTTCTGAGGGCTGGGGTCCGAGAAAGGTTGTGGCTATGGCTGCTGCTTGGTGGTGCTTGACTTTGGCGGAGTTGGGAACACCTCTTCTCTCCCGTTTCTCCAAAAGACGGATGAACGGAATAGACTCTCAGTTGCTTGCTTGCAGGCGGCTGAATGCTCCCTGAGAGTCCAGTCTAGCCTACCCACTCTCAGCAAGCCCGGCTAGCCCCAAAAGTGACCTGAGGTGGGGTCCTGAGGTACCAACGCAGCATCACAAACCATTAATAAAAAAGAAGAACAGAAGAAAAGCGTAGCAACTTCTTTCCTCCCTTCCCTCTTTCCAACACCACTTTCCCACTCCTTTCCTTTTTTTTTCTTTCCTTTCTTAGTTAAAATGCTCCAATTCTACATTGGCATTAGGGTTTTGATATCAAATTAACAACTTTATGTTGTGTAAAATTCTGCTTACAACCTTGCTTTTTGCTTTCTAACAATTCTAATGAAATGAAACAGCGCCTGTGAAATCTAGCATGATTTAGCATATTGAGTCTGGCATTCAATAAACATTTAACAAATGGCATTTTTATTTTGAGAAAACCCTAAAGTTTTGTACTTAGATGCTTCTTGAAAAATTCAATGCTATTAATATGAATAGCAGTAATAGAGTTAATATTTATTATGGTTGACAGACTTTTACATATTTTAACTCTTATTTATATATTTTAACTCTCATATATTTTATATATTTTAACTCTCATTGAATTCTTATAACTACCCTATGAGATAGCATTTGTTAATATTTCCCATTGTACAGATAGGTTAACTGAGGCACAAAGGGGTTAATGCATATCAGAATGGATTTTGAACCAAGGCAATCTGACTCCAGCACCTACATAACCCAATACATTATATATAACCCTTGACAAATGAGAAAGAAGACATAGAGAAAATAAATAACTTGCCCAAGTAAGTAGCTTAGAAAGGACTAAATCCCAGGTTTGCCTGGCCACCAAATTTCATCTCTTAACCTCTCTTGCATACTGTAGGAATTCAAGAAAGAGATTTTTTTTTGTAGACATTGAAAAAGTTCAGACATGAAATTCTTATTGCCTATGTTTTGCAGGTTCAAAGCCTGTTGTGTATTTGCAGCATGGCTTAATTGCATCTGCCAGTAATTGGATTTGCAACCTGCCCAACAACAGCTTGGCTTTCCTTCTGGCAGATACTGGTTATGATGTGTGGTTGGGGAACAGCCGAGGAAACACCTGGTCCAGAAAACACCTGAAATTGTCACCCAAATCACCAGAATACTGGGCCTTCAGGTAAGGAGAAACCCACTAATGAATAAAGTGTGTACTTTGCTCATTTATATGTATGAATACCTGTTGAATTTTCCCTCTCTGTCCAAATGTACCCAGTGGAATCCACAAGAAGAAAACAAATCTCTTGCTCTACCCGGCTTTTTTCACAGGCTCTGATGAAATGCCCTTATTACTGCTTTGCTGTTTGTTTTAAAACCCATACTTCCTTCCTGGTATCTGTTTGTGTGTGTGTGTGTGTGTGTGTGTGTATGTGTATCCTGGGGGAAGTAAGGAGAAAGCCTGATCACAGAATGGCTAAAGGCAGTGTTGCCAACAGCAGCCCCTGGGGGTGCTGTCTGCTTCAGGAGCCAGGCCTACCTGGTCACAGGGACAGATCCATGCACTTGCGTAGGAGATAAGAACCATGCCTTGGAGGTCACGAAAGCCCTTTGTTCCTTGGCCTCATTGCCAGTCTTCTTTTTGAAAGCCGTTTGACATTTCCTATTTCCGTACCCCAGTGCAGTTGTGTCACTGCACCATTGCAAATGACAAGATGATTCCCTAGGTGAGTATTTCCTAAACCATACACAGTATCAGAGGCACCTAAGGCCATTTATAAATATGAAGATTACCAGGCCTCTTCCCTGGAAATTCTGACTCCGTTAGTCTGGGCTGAAGTTGACAAATCTGTTTGCTTTATTATTCTGTTTTTGGGTTTTTTTTTTTTTTTTTTTTTTTTTTTTAGATAAGCATTCCAGGTAATTGCTCTTTTTAGAAGAGTTTGGTAAATCTGCTATGGAATTAAGTGAAATATGACTAGCCTTACAGGAAAAAAAATCAGTAGGTCTTAACAAATCGTATTTTTCCAATTCCAGTTTCTTAAAAATGTTGACTCTTACATCTTCAAAAGTTGCACAGATGCATAATATCGTATATTGACTCTAGTCTTCTATTTAACAAAAACAGATATTTATGTCTGCAATGAACATGTTTAAATATTCCGGACCTAACAATGAGATGTCTTTTCCAATTTTGTTGTTCCTTCTCTTTGGCAGTTTGGATGAGATGGCTAAATATGACCTTCCAGCTACAATCAATTTTATCCTAGAGAAAACTGGACAGGAGCAACTCTACTACGTGGGTCACTCCCAAGGCACCACCATAGGTGTGTTTGGGGCAGATGTGGTCAGAGAATGTCTGGGGCTTTTCTTCCATATTCATGGAAGGGGTCAGTATATCTTCTGTCTGTATAGTCTCTAGTTTGGAAACTTGATTTGGGAAATCATTTCCTCTGGCTGGTTTCTGAAGAGTAAATAAAACAAGGATGACAACAGGGAATCTTTCCCTGTTTCTGAATTTGGAGTTTGATAAATAAGCCTCAAAGAGAATTATTCATTTATTCATTTGTGTGCCCCATAAACATTTGTCAGATGCTGGGTTAGATACTGAGGAAGCAGAAATACATGTGGTATCCATCCTTCCCTTGAAGATCTCAGTCTAGTGAAGGACACCAAAAAGAAAACAGAGAATTACAAAAGTCAGTAATTATATGCTACAAGCAGTATGACTTAAAGTTGCCAGGGAGGTGCTGGGGTAGGCAAGATGTGGGTAGGGCCATGTTGGCCGTGGCATGAGGCCCCTCATCCCCTCACTGTTGTCCCTTTGCTTAGAGGCCTCAACAATACCAACTGGATTTCCACCAGTTTCTTTTCTATAACTTAATCCTAATCAGGTTTCTGGTCTTTGTATACCTGTATTGTACCATGCATCTTGCATACATTCACTCATTGGAAACCGGAAACATCTGAAACCATTATCATCCACATTTTACAAATGGCTGAATTGAGGAATCCTTTCTAATGGAGATGGTGCCAAGTAACTCTCATGTTTTATATATTAAATGAAGGTTATATATATAAATTTATATAAACTTAACCTTTATAAGAATCATCCACATTTACAGATTAAGAAGACTGAGACTCACGCAGGGTAGATAACTTGCCCAAGTTTTCACACAGCTAGTGAATGGGAAGACAAAATTACAGCCCAGTTTTGTCTGATAACAAAGACTATGATCAAGCTGGAATGACCCGTGGAGTTTTCCTAGACATGCTCCACACTGGATATTTGAATCCTCTCTTCAATACTCTCTATAAGGAGATTTGCACTCCTCAGGGACAAAAAACTCACTTTATTCTGAATTAGCCAATTTCACCCTTGAGAAATTTAGAAATTCTTCTCTACAAATGGTAATAACTCTGAGTTGTTTCTTTTGTTTTATTTTTAATATGGCTACTTCTACTATCACTTGAAATGAATAAGTAATTGTTTTAAAACTATGAACGAGTATCTTCTTCCCTTTCAGCTTTCATAGCATTCTCTACAAATCCAGAACTGGCTAAAAGGATTAAGATATTTTTTGCACTGGCTCCAGTCGTCACAGTAAAATACACCAAAAGTCCTGTGAAAAACTTAACGATTCTTTCAAGGCAAATAGTCAAGGTATGTGACTTCCCAAATTTAAAACTGAAATAACTAAAAATAGCTCTATTTGCATGGATTTCAGGAGAAGACAAATGACATTTTACAAACTTCTGAGAATACAATCAGTGTTCAAGGTATCCATGTAGATTTATTGATATTGTACAATTTTATTAGCAGGATTCGGGGAGCTCACCCTGATGCCAATCTACCCAGTTGTCTTCATCTATGTGTAGAATCCTCTCTCCTATATCATCCCTCAATCACAGCTAAGGCAAGAGCTGACTTGCTTGATTTGTTGGATTTAGTAGGTTAACTTTCTTTTGGGCGAATAGCATAGTAGTTGAGTTCATAGCATGGAGCCAGATAGCATAGGTTTGAATCCTATTTCTGTGATTTGCTAGCTGGGTAACTTTTGTCAAGACCTCAAGCATTCTTCATCTGTAATGTGGGGATGATAATAGTCTCTGTTTATAGGGCTACTGTGAGGATTAAGTGAGTTAATATAGCAAATCCTTCAAAACCAGGCCTTGCACTTTGTAAGCCTTTAATAAACGTGAGCAATGGTTTTTGCCGTCATTATTTTCACAGAACACACCCTCCCTCATCATTAAATGCCCAAACTTGTTTCATTTCCCGTCACTTCACAGGCTGTCATTATGCCAATTCCCCCAAACCTGGGAAATACTCCAGGCCCCATAATGTCTTTTAGCTGATAGCTAACTAATCTGATTATTTATCTAGTCCAGGTGAATTGGTCTCATGGGTTAATGTGTTTTCTGGTTGCACTTTATTTAACACGGGCTTCTCCCATGTTGATCACCTCCCTTGATAGTGATTATACTGTTCAATGATTTCAACGAGAGCAGATAAAATGAAACAATTCTTGCAGAAGCCAGAAGATGTACAGAAGATTCTGGTTGTTGAGAGCCGAGAAAATTAGCCTGTGGTAATTCGAGCACCTATTTCTACAACTCAGAAAGACAGATAGCAGAGAAAAACCACCTGAATAAGACAGAAAATTCTCACACTGCTGTATTAGTACTTGGGCCTCTTATACCATTGAGATTTCAGTCTGGCCTGGTCCCACAATATTGAGTAAACAACACTGGACATTTTGCTAAATTGTTTCAGCATTTCCACACAGTTAAGAGATATTTTGGGATGGCAGGATTTTTCCATTCCCCTCAATTTGCACAGATCTGCTTCAAACTTCCACATACTCTGATGTGTGAGATGTGGTGCAATTCAAGTCAATTCAGCCAAAAGATATCTAGGAGCTACTATTTCAAAACCCTGGCGTCAGGACACAGCTGTCTATAAGGAGACTTTTCAGCCAATTGGTATGACTGAAAATCAGGAGAGTACGTGAGAGTATGTACGTGAGAGTAGCAGGAGATTCAATAAGGAGAGAGTGAGTAGGGGACAGTGAAAGGCAGTTATGTCATATGAAGAAGTTTAGACTTTGTCCTGTTACTGATGGGACGCCATTGAAGAATATTAAATAGAAACGTGGCTTGATCAAATTTGTAATTTTAGAAAGATTGCCCTTTCTAAACTATAACTTCAATAGAAGAACTCTAATTCCAGTAGAGCAGCTACAACATATGACCCACTGGTTCCTAACAGAAATTCGGGTATCATAATGATAGAGCAAAGAAATTGCTAGGCAAACTCATAGAAAAATGAAAATCACAGAAGACTTTTTGGCTAAAATGGCGTTTGAGTTTGGGCTTAAGGATAAGATTTCAATATACAGAGTGGTGTAGAAAGGCTTTCTGAAACAAGAGAGAAACATGAGCAACATTGGTGTGGTGAATCCCAAGCCATAAGAAACCACAGGTAACTGACTTTACTAGGGCTTTAAATTTGTGAAGGAGAATAAGAGAAATAATGTTGGAAGTGTAGGGGTAGATTCTGAAAGGACTTGAGTGCCAAGTTAATGAGTTTAGAATTTATTCTACAGGTAATGGGTGGCCATGGGAAGTATTTGCACAGAGGAATGACATGCACAATGCTCCTTTTTAGAAAGATTCCCCTGGGAACCAAATGTAAGTGGATGGGAGTAAAGGATATGAAGAAGGGTGAAAGACTAGGAGAATGATTATGGGCTTATCATTACACGTCTGCAGATAGATGTTGGGGACCTGAACAAGAGCTGTGCAAAAAGAAGATAAAATCTGTGAGAATCACAATGAAACGATAGACAACATCTTAGGTATGGTTTAAACTTTCAGAGGGAAGGGCTTGCTTTCTCCTCTCCTCTCACCTCGGCCAGATATTCTGAGGCATGCTTGAGAATGGCCTCCTTTTTCACAGGAGAGCTCCTGGACCAAGACATCCCCTTTTCTCTCTGATTAGCATCTTTCTTTTCATTGATACCATCAGTTCTTTCAGTTGCTCCTTCATTTCTATTAAATTCAACTCAATTCATGTAGGTTGAATTGAGCATAAAATGAAAAGATGAGTCAGACAGAATTGGATTCACATTCTTGCCCTTTGTGACCTTGGGCAAGTTATTTATCCATTTATAAATGGTTTCCACATTTATAAAATGAATAGATTTGTCAAGTTGGGAGATTCATTCATCCATTCCTTCTTCCCGACCTCCTGTTCTGCCCCTGGGAATTTATGCCTTTATGTTCTTATTGCTCTACTTTCTTTCTGACCTATAGTTTGCCTTGATCCCTTGCCCTTCACACATCTCTGCAGTACTGTCTGTTCTTAAAAGAAAAACCCAAGGCTCGGAGAGGGTAAGCAGCCTGTTCTAGATCACCCAACTAATGGGTGGCAGAGCCAGAACAGATTTGACTGGGCAACCCATGGTCAGTGGTCATTTTTATATGTGGTGGTTTCCCTGCTTTTTCAATGCCAACCTGAAGAAGTCAGTTCACAAGGGTGCCCGGCTCAGTGGGCTGTTGAGGGCTGAAATCCAGCCCATATTGTGGCTAGCAAGCCATGTGCCCAGCAAGCTGTGTGCCCTGGCATGGACCCATGTCTCCAGAAGAAGGTGTGCCTTTTTTATTAATAATTCTCACAAAGATACCACATGAACTACCGTGAGAACCCATCTGCCTGCTGTTATGTGACAAACATGCCCCTTCCAGAACCAACTTGGAATTACATCTACAAGTTAGCATGTTTGCTACCGTGTAAGAGGATGCTGTATGGCTGGCTGGCCTGCATTACTATCCTCACTTTTAAATTAGGATGAAGGAGAAATTATTTATCCTTGGGTAAATGCGTAGTCACTTTGCTGAGTCGCTCGTGCATGGATATAGAGATGGAGTGAAGTCAGAGAATGCCATGCTAATTTACTCTGTATTGGGGAAAGCTGACTACAGGTATCAGAACACAGAACAAGGGCCCAATATGGTAGATGTTACCTCTTTCCTCACATCATGTTTGCGTGGTTGGATTACTTCTATGAACTGGCTATTTCCTTTCACATGGAATTTTTTCTTTTTGTCAAGCATGGATGACTAAGGTATTGGTAAATGAAAAAGAAAAATTTTTACTGATTAAAATCAGATCCTGCCTTTCTTTTCAATTATTTATTCATGTGACAATCTATTTAAGTTGTCACACTTGAAGACACAGGCTAGATGTCAACATTCTTTTAAAAGATAAGTTTACTCTGTGAATGTATGCTGCTATTATTATTAAATAACCATAGGGGCAGTTACAAAGAATTTCAATTTGGTGAGTTAAATTAATTATCTGGTATATTATCTGAGTGTCCCAGTGATTGTGACAAAATGAAGAAGAGGCCAGAATGAATTAGATAATGTGTGCAATGGCTTATTATTATTTTCCAGGCCTAAAGAATTGAGAAGTATGGTTGGAACTAGTTTACCATATTGTAGCTCTGCCCTGCTCTTCCCTTCTCTTCTCTCTCTTCCCTCCCTCCCCTCCCTTTCTCTTCTTCCTCCTGCTATGTCTCTCCCTCTCCCCTCCTTCTCTCCCTTTTCCTCCTTCCCTCTCTTTGGCATGAAGGGGAGTATGAAGTCCTGGTATTCCATATATTCCATTAATATTCCATGGACTATCAAGTATTCCATTACATAAAGATTACCTTTGACCATACAAGATAACCGTTTTTCAAACTTAGAATTCAACAAGTTATGCCCAGTAGGAATTTACTTGATCTAATTTACCAAAGATAGTATAAGATCTTGTAGTGAAGTAGTGCTATAAAAATGAATGCTAGTCATTATTGTTCTTTAGTTGTAATTGCCAGTTAATAAAGGATTCCAGAAGAAAGGTGTGCCAGTTTTTACTGTAAATGGATGTTTTCCAAAGTTTTCATAAGTTTTCCAAAGTTTCCATATCTAATTTATTATCCTAAGATTATAAAACTAGTTATTGGGAAGCAAAGGCAAGATTGGACTTATATACACAGGGATTTGATATTGATTTACGTTTTAATTTAAAAGGTTCCTAAAGTTCAAGAAGTAAGTTCAACTCACTTGTAACATTTCCCTGAAATTCCAGTTGTAAAGATGCATTTCTTTGGGTTAAACCTTTGCTTCTGGAAAGAACTCATTAAAAGATTCTGGAAGAAATGGCTCATTAAGTCTGTATCAGTCACTAATTATAATAGGAACTAATGTTAATCGTTAAATTAATTATTTAATTAAAATACTTAAGTATTTTAATTAAGTAATAATAATTTTTTGAAAGTTTACTAGGTGCTAGGAACTGCACCTAGGTGTTTTAAAACATGGCGTATTATCTTCACAACCATCCTACCTATTGGATATTGATTTTCCCATTTTATAGGTGAGAAAATTCAGGATAATAGAAATTAAATATTTTCCTAAGGTATAAGTGACAGAATCCAGTATCAAATACAGGTATGCCTGACTCCAAAGCCTTACTATTTAATAATTTCCTGTGGGGACTGGTTTCTCAGGGGGTGTTCCAAAAAATATCCCAATTAAAAGTTGTTGGGAACAGCCATCAAGAGGTGAGCTGGGAGGATTACAAAGCCAAAATTTAACAAGTCTCATGGTTTAACTAAGAACCAACACTGAGCAGATGTCACCTTCTGTCCAGTCCTTGTCCAAAACTACCACTCTTTCTCCACTCTTGATAGCCACATCTATGAGATTTGATGATGTTTCAAACTCATTTTGCAGATATTGTTTGGTGACAAAATGTTCTACCCACATACATTGTTAAACCAATACTTTGCCACCAAAGTGTGCAACCGGAAGCTATTCCGTCGTATTTGCAGCAACTTCCTATTTACTCTGAGTGGATTTGATCCAAAAAACTTAAACATGGTACGTATAAGTAGTTGGGTCTGGGAAAACAATTGTTTTGTTGCACAGAGGTGATGAGAGTTCATTCTGGATTGCGTGGATACCACACTTCAAGATTTCTCTTCTGTCTTTTGGAATATAATTAGTATGTTCGTGGCTTCCAACCAGGGCGGAGAGTCTACTTGCTTTCATAGGAGGAGTTGAAAAGAAGGCTTTTCTGCCAACAATTCTCATCAACTCTTGCTGTTGACTAAAATGCCACCATTGAAAAGTCCTTTACTTAGATAAAGGCTATAGTTTTTAAATTTATCTTGCTATGCCTGAGCCCTATCTCAGACCTGCTGAAGTAGAATCTCAGGAAGTGAGTCCGGACATCTGTATTTGTTACGAATTTTCCATTTTCACAGGTGATTTGGAAAGTCATTTTGTGAACCGCTTTCTTAATCCAAAGGAACAAAGGGAGGGATGGCTCTTCAATCACAGCTACAGATTTACTGTTCAAGGGGTACTGGGAGGGATCAGCATCTGGATTCTTGTCAAGTCATATCCAACTTAACTGAGGTCCTTTCCTTTCCGAGTTATCATTAGCTGACCTGAAGAGCGGGAGGGAAAAGCAAGGAAGTTACTGTTTACTGCTCAGCTAGAGAGGCAATATTTTTGAAACCAGAGATGGGACAGAGCTGAAGGTGGTCTCCACCTCTCTCACAGATGTGTGCTCAGAGGCTACTCTCTGTCAGTGGAAAACACTGATTACAGCTCTCCTTGGTTTGAAGCTCTGACATGGGCAGTGCATGGGCAATATATATAGCCAAAGTGTTGTACCCCCATAATATTCTGAAATAAAAAAATAAATTAATTAAAAAAAAGTTAAAAGCATGAAAATGGGCCAAGGATATTTACATTGACAAAAATTACAGTACACGATGAAGGAATGTTACAATTCTTTTTGCATCTAGCATAGTCTGGGGATATATAAAGCAAAAACTGAGATCCACACTCAGAGAAAATGACAAAGTAAAATCATCTCTCTCTGAATTAAGAGATCAAGAAGAGAAAAATATAAAGGATTTGAAAAACATAACAAAAAAAAAAGATTTACAAAAGGCTTTTAATGAAAAATATACCCTGGCCACTGCCTTTCCATATCCTTCACTCACTTCCTCCTCTTACTAGGGAGACTATACTTGCCTGTCACTGAGATAGAAGCATATCATGTAGATGAGAGCGTATCAATCACATAGGCAGAGCTAAGTGAAAAGACCTTCAAGCAAACACAAAAGAATGTATTTTCAAAGCACCCTGTCGCATGATCTAAGGGTTAGGTAAAGAAGACTAAAAGTACTTTGAACTGGGCCTTGTCCAATATACCATTTTGGTCACTTTAAGGACAGATTATAAAATTTTTGGCATCTTAGAAGAATTTGTTTATGGAAACATAACCAGGGTTGCTTAAGTACATTTGGAAGTTGAAAAATACATTGTGCAAGCTCAACACGGAATTTGATTTGATCAGTACCTGGGTTGTGTAGTTATAGAGTTGTTATTTTTAAAGCTAAGATTTTTTGATGTCTGATTTGGTAAAAAAAATGTTTTTGTAAAAAAAAAATGCAACTGAAAATATGAAAGGAAATAAGGTGGGGAATTTGTTTTGTTTTGTTTTTTGTTTGCTGGGTTGGTTGGGTTCTTGGTTTTTGATCCAGAAGAAATACTGACTGGATAGTTTCTGTGCCACAAACTTTTGAAGAGCCCTGTAGAATATTTACCACATTTTAAAATTAGAACACAAAAGTAAACATCCAGATCTGTTCTCAAAGTCTTATGATCAACAGCTTTCTTTGAATGTCCTTTGGGACTAACACAGGGTGAAGGGGAAGGTCACTGGGCTTTTACTCCTGGACCTCCTATACTCTTGGACCTATGTGAGGTGAGTCTGGAAGGAAAAGGTGCGTTACCTTTTGTCTTTGACCAGATGCCTTCTGTGGGCTTTATGAAGACACTGCTCAGGACAGAAGAACAGAGCTGGGGGAGAAAAAAGTTCTTAAAGATAAGCTTCTTTGGTTAATATATCTTCAGAGGGTGTGGTACATGTTTTTTCCTTAAAGAAGAGAAAAAAAAGGAAAAGAAACTTCTAAAATTTCTCTCAAATGTTTACTTGTGGTATGATTATATTACTATCATTAGCCTCTAGATCAGAAACAATCTCTTTTCAGAGTCGCTTGGATGTTTATTTGTCACAGAACCCTGCGGGAACATCTGTTCAGAATATGCTGCATTGGGCCCAGGTACGTGCTTCTTATTTTTGCGTGATGCACACATACCCTTGCAAGAGCCTCAAGAAGGGCTCCCAGAGAGCTCAGTGCAAGGTTCTGCAGCACCGGCCACGGTCACATTGATGTTTCTGGAATCAGCATCAATTCCTCATTTTGATCTACTGCACTCTTTTTCATTCTGCTTGTCCTCTGTGTCTGGGTCTTGAGCCTTGGTCCTGAATATTCTCTCTGAGTTCTGATCCTTAGATTGTTCCAAACTGCCTTTTCAAGGGAAGGTTTGTATTTTGCTTTTGGGAAATCATCAGCTCTAAAAATGATACAGCCTATTCCAGAAAGATCTGTTCATTCTCCAATAGACATGTGGGACATTTCAGATGTAGAAATAATGCTTTATTCAGAGCAAATTAAATGCCAGGGAGGGAATAAAATAAATGAATGGTTTGTGTTTTTACCCTCAGTTAAAGTCTTATTTGTTTTACTACATTAATCAGTATTCAGTAAGCTCAGAGATAAGTCAAATTCAATTAGTGTGGCTTTCCGAGCAAAGTATGTATGAGCGTGTGTGTGTGTGTGTGTGTGTGTTTTCATTCTTTTATTGCATAATCTTTGCCTGTATTCTTGGCCAGTGGCTTTAGTCTCAATCCGTTTTGAAAAGTGAACAAAATATACATAATTCTGTGTGTGGTGGTGGGAGTAGAATCTTTCCAAAAATTTAATATATCTGAGACCCCCTAGAAATTTGCTTTTTAACCTCCATTCTGATCAACTTATTTCCTGCTTTAAAGTTGAGAATCACTACTCTAGATGGCCTGAAATACTGTTGAGGATTTCTGAAATGCTTTGAAGAAGTTGACCCTCCGGAGATGAGACTTCAAGTTCCTACAGGAAGGAAGATGTTTAGGATGTAGGGCTTCTTATTGGTGAGGAGACAGAGAGACCCTCTGATGGGCATGGCCTCCCAGCTAAAAAACTTTAATTTCACAATTACTGAATTAGTACTATGTGTTCTTCTTGCTGTTCATATATACAATTTCATTCAGTCTCATTGAATTCTCATAACAATCTTTCCATAAAGGCATTGATATCCCTACAAATGTCATAGCCAATTCCTTATACATCTCACAGTTGACTTTGATGGAAAGTCCTCTTCAGGACAGAGATAAGTAGGGGTAGAGGTAAAATACTTGGTCATAAGTTATGGAGATAGCTAAGGCAAGGGTGATGATAATGATGATGGTAGTAATATCAAGAAAAAGAGTATTTGTGAGCATTACTAGGTGCTACATGCTTTATAGGCGTTACCATAACTAGTACATGCTATTGCCTTTCAATAGCAGCAGACTTCTGCCTCTGTAAATATATATCATGGTGGGACTATTTTGAACTACAAATCAAAATTAAATCAACGAGTGGGAAAAAATACCTGAAATTCAAGCTAAAAAAAAACTTAGAGTAGTTTGAGAATAATTTATTGAACTGCTTGAGGTAAATGTGAAAATCATCTTCCTCCTCAATCCAACATAGGTGGCAAATAACAGAAAAAGAAAATCCTAAGTATATGAATGTCCTTATTCTACTATTTGAAGTTTAAACACCAAAATGCAAAAACAGTCACACATGGTATCTCAGACACTTAGTCCCTGGCTACATTACTCACAACACAGCAGGCTGTGTGGTCCCACACATGGGAGGCAGACAGCAGCATCGCCCCTCACACAGAACTGGGGGAGCTCAGGGGGTGAATACCCTTCCAATAGTGACAAAAATATTTAATGATAGGGCATGTAGTCATAATAGCTTAGACTACATCATGAAAATAAGGTACAACATTGTTTAATAATAATAGCAGTAATTTTTTTAATATAGGAAATGTATAGCTGGTGTCTTTTTTAAAAGGAAATTATAAAAATCCTGAAGTCAAGATATTCAAGAATTATTCAATTCAGCATCTTTTAAAGATATTTCTACATAGCACTGTAACATTTAAAGGCATGGCTGTCTGTGGAATTTCACTGGAAAGGTACAGGAGGGAGTAAAAAATTTTGTCAGTTTTGTGAATTAGGGTCAATTTTGATCATTGTTTATTTATTGGCTTATTAATCTTTATTGAAATTTCGTTTTTGTGCCTAGAGAGTGGGACACCATGTCAGTTTTCTTTGTATATTTCTTGTTAGCTGTCTTTAAACGTGCAGGTTTTTTGTATCATTTTAATGTGTTCATTATTTTTATTTTATTTTAGGCTGTTAATTCTGGTCAGCTCCAAGCTTTTGATTGGGGAAACCCGGATCAAAACATGATGCACTTCCACCAGGTACAATAATAATAATCAGAATCCGTTGCATACTGTAAATGAACTAACAAAAATACCATCCACTCATTAAGTACCTGCTACTTCCCATTCCCGGTGCTGGATGTTGCTTATTGCTGTTACCACAGGCTGGTTATTGGCTTCTTACCACGTGCAATATCATTATGCCTAATCCTCATAATGACCTAGCAAGGCAAATATTATCTTCTCCATTTTTTAAGAGGCTCAGAGAGGTTAGGTAAATTACCAAAGTTATTTAGCTAGTAAATAACCAGAATATGACTCGGGATGCCTGGATACAAAGTCCTTTCTTCTTCCACTGTGCTTATTCTTTCTCCTTATTCCTTAAAGCTCTGAGCACTTACCATATTTTAAAGAGAATTAAAAATGCATAATCTTTGTTTTTGAAGCATATTCTCTGACTTCTTATCCATCTCTCATAAAATGAACTAAAACTGTTCTAATAGTTCTTTGAGATGTCATTTACTAGCCACTTTAAAAAAAATACAGATTATTAAAGATATACCAGTCAGAAATATCACCCTTAGCAAGGGAATGGTGTGTCAAGACATTTCTTGACATTATCTATGAAAACTTTCAGAGCAAAAATTCTATATTAAAGGGAAATATGTGTTTCTGTGATTGTTGTTTTCTCCCAATATGTAAGGAAAGCTAATAATGATTTTGGCTTCTTGCTTATAGACTGAGCACAGACTAAGCAAATAACCATCAATGACACACCATGGGTTTTTCAAATCTGGGATGTAGAAATTTGGAAATCTTTTAACATGGTAATTTTCGATGCCACCATAACAACTACAGTAGTGAAAATGCATAACTCCAACTGATTTGCAAAATCTGATTTTTCTCCTAAACTGCTATAGTTAGATGTGTGTATGGGGAGGGGTGCCACACACATACTATGTCAAGAGTACTATTTTCTCTTGGAATTAGCGAATTCCTTGTCCTAACAAGTATGTGTAGTTTCTTTAGGAAAAGCTTTTTAGATGATGACCTTACCCTATAAGACTCAGAGACCTGCTTGGATGAGAGTTGGGTCACAGGTATTAGCTTTTATCATTGTGTTTACAGATTCATTCAAAATCATAACTATGTGGATCTTTTGCTTGGGACTTTGGGGAAAAAAGGGAAAGCGCAAAACAAACTGAGAACGAACTGTATGCATGTTTAAAAGGCAATAGCTTTAGTCATAACTGCAATAACACTATAAACTAGACAGATGTAATCACCAGTATAATCACCAATAATCCTTTATTACTAAGTGAGTAAGAATATTTTCCAGATAAATATACACAATTTTTATCTGTCAATTAAAAAATAAATTTATCTTTTTTTTTAAGGGGGTGGTTTGTGAGGAGGGTCATCTAGTTGCATTTTTTTTGTGTGTGTGTGGAGACAGAGCCCTCGCTCTGTCACCTGGGGTAGAGTGCAGTGGCGTCATTGCAGCTCACCGCAACCTCCAACTCCCGGGCTCCACCGATCCTCCTGCCTCAGCCTTCCGAGTAGCTGGGACGACAGGTGTGCGCCACAACACCCGGTTGATTTCTTTTTTTTCCTTGAGAGGGGGTCTCGCTCTTGCTCAGGCTGGTCTTGAACCCCTGAGCTCAAGCAATCCACCCACCTCGGCCTCCCAGGGAAGCTAGGATTACAGGAGGCGTGAGCCACCACACCTGGCCTAAAAAATAAATTAAGAAAAATTTCTCAACCAAAAGCCACCAGATAGCATTTGAACCTGAATCTTCATAATCACTTTTGCTTTATCATCTTCTAGACTCTCCCTTTCATCCTTAGCAAAGTAATTAAATCATTGGAGTAAAGATATTCTGATTTCAGGGACTCCTCAGACTCACTTTGTACCTCAAAGCTTGCTAATCTTTGTTGCTGCCTTTGTGTTGTGTTGTTTTTCTATTCTTCATCTCTCTCCATCTTTGCATGTAAATATTTATGCTTTGTATTTTTTTACTGAGAAAACTATAGAGTTAGGAAAAGCGTGCCTCTTCTTTCATCGTTTACAACTTTGCATCTGGGGCCCCACATCAGGCTTTCTGGAGCCCATCTTCCCCTTGCATTCACTACTGGTCGGTGCTAATCTGCACCCGCTTCCTTCTCTGCCCTTCACATTGCCTTCTCAAAGGCATACGTTCTCATTCACCACTGGCTCCTAAGCCCAGATCCAAGGCCTCCCAGAACTACAGGGCAGTGGTGATATACTTAAAATATTTAGCAATGCAAAGACACAGGCACCAATCCACCAACTGACAGTAATACCTGGAGTGACTATACTAGTGGGCTGTGTCTGATTATCACTCTCCTAAGAGAATTTGAGGTTAACAATCACCTGGTCGGGGGTCTCTCCCAGGCACATTTTTAGTGCTCTTAAGAAACCTCTCCCAGGCCCAGGTCACAGTTTTCTTAAAATCTACACCTTTGTCCATGTTACCTCTCCCTCCTAATCTCCTAATTAACTATGGAGTATTATTGTGCTTGGGCTGCCATAAGATGCCAAAGACTGGGTGGCTTAAACAGCAGAAATTTATTTTCTTGAAGTTCTGGAGGCTGGAAATCCAAGATCAGGGTGCCAGTACAATCAGGTTCTAATGAGGGCTCTTTTCCTGGCTTGCAGACGACTGCTTTCTGGATGGGTGCTCACATGGTCTTTCCTCGGTGCATGCTTGTGGAGAGAGCAAGATTCTTATAAAACCACCAATCCTATCAAGTTAGGATCCTGCCCTATGACCTCA
This sequence comes from Daubentonia madagascariensis, assembly GCA_023783475.1. Classification (NCBI taxonomy): domain Eukaryota; kingdom Metazoa; phylum Chordata; class Mammalia; order Primates; family Daubentoniidae; genus Daubentonia; species Daubentonia madagascariensis. The sequence continues at coordinate 26,683,492 of JAKFHU010000585.1, forward strand.
TTTACCCTTAATTACCTCTTAAAAGCCCTATCTCCAAATACAGTCACATTGGAGATTAACGCTTCAACATAGGAATTTGGGGGGAACTCGATTTAGTCCATAGCATATATCTGTAGTAGGCAATTATTCAGTTGCAAGTGGCAGAAACCAACCAAGTATCTTTTATGTTAAAAAAAATACTGCCTTACCGAACTAAAAAGTAGAGCAGTAACTTGGCCATAGACCTCTCATCAGGAGTCTCTCTCCTCTCTCTCTGTCTCTCTCTCCCTCTCTCTCTCTCCCCCAACCCCCTCTCTCTCCTTCTTGTCTTTCTCCTTCCCAATTCTGTTGCCATATACATGTTTCCTTTCTTAGGCTCTTTGCAACAGAGTGGTAAGATGGTGACTGGATATACTTAGCTCATACAGTTCTTTCAATCTCAAATACTCTCCAAAGCCAGCATTTTCTTAAGAGCTCTGGTAAAAAGTTCCAGAGAGAGACCTCTGGCCCAGTTTTAGTCATGTGCCCATCTCTCATGCAATCACTGTGGTCAGAAGAATAAAGGACTAATTGGCCAGACCTGGCCACCTGGACCTGGGGTTGTGCTGGATCAGCACAGGAAAGAAGGGGTAAGGGAAAACTTGCTAGGAGTTTGACACTTTAGCCACTCTATTTCTCTGTAACAGACTGGCTCCTTCCTAACAGCATACTTCAAATGTTTGTTTTCAAACATGGGTCTCAATGCTCCCTGAAGAATCTGCTGATTCCCAAGTATCAATAATGTAACTGAGTCTAGATTTTTGTTTATGAGAAGGAATATTTGTCCTATCCAACATTTTTTTTCAAAAAGGTCATGCTCTCAGATCAAGTGCCACTAGAAAGATGATCCCCCATAAAAAATAAGAACTGCCTTCCTCTAGAATCCTTTCCTAATTTCCAAAAAGTGCAAGTCAGAAATATATGATTGTCTTTTTTATTCATAATTCATATTAGTGCACAAAAGTGTTTTCAAGTATTTTTAACATTTGAATGTTTATATATTATTAGGTGTATCCTAATTGCACATTTAGCATTTGAAGAACTTGTTCGATAGCTGATAGTTAATGTTACTTCTATAATGTAGTTTTCTGTAAAAACTTTTTTTCTCTATCTCTGTCATTGTCTTTAGCTTACACCCCCTTTATACAATGTTACTAAGATGGAAGTTCCAACGGCAATGTGGAGTGGTGGACAGGACGTTGTGGCTGATCCCAAGGACGTTGAAAATTTACTTCCTAAAATTGCCAACCTTATTTATTACAAGCTGATTCCACACTACAATCATGTGGATTTTTACCTTGGACAGGATGCACCTCAGGAAATTTACCAAGACCTAATTGGATTGATGGAGGAATGTTTACAAAATTAAATGCATTTTCCTTTCTCTAAGCAAGTGGATTTTCATCATAATAATGAGGCGGACAGACCCTAAAGTGACTCCAGTGATTTCCATCTCTTGTGTCCATGCCTTTATGTAATGCCCTCTCCCTTAGTGTGGTGGGATCTCAGGCTTCTTTCTAGCCAGCAGAATTGGCAAAGGTGCCAGATGTCACACCCTAGCTCAGGTTATGCTATGTGGCAAAGGTGATTGGGGTGGGGGGGGTCACTCCCTGATTAAGTTACATTATACAAGAATCCATCTTAGCAAACGAGAGCAAGAGAATCTCCTTGTTGGCTTGATGAAATAAACAGATGTGTTGAGGAAGCCCACATTACAAGGAACTGTGCATAGCTTATAGGATCTCAGGGTGGCCTCCAGGCAATAACCAGCAAAAATCACAGCCTTCAGTCATACAGAAATAAGAAAATGAATTATGTCCAAAACCTAAATGAGCCTGGAAGCCTATTTTTCCCTAGTAAAGCCTCCCATTGAGAGAGCAGCCTGGCCAACACCTTGATTGCAGCCTGGGGAGACCCTGAGCAGAAGACACCATGCCTGGACTGCTGACCCACAGAAACAGTGAGATAATAAATGTGCGTTGTTTTAAACTGCTAACTTTGTGGTAATTTGTTATAAGCAATAGTAGACTTATAATACTATGACCTATTATTATGAATATTTAATTGATTATATTAATTATAAATTTATATAACATAATATAGTATTATTATACATTTTATATAATATATAGTATATAATATGTATTATATAATTATATAATGATAATGTGTAATAACTATTGTATATTATTACATTATATATATTTATATATAAGTCATTATATATATTAATATATATGTCATTACATATTAATATATAACAATGAAGGTGATGATAATTATTTTTAAATTTTTTATTAATATATAATACTTATGTGTATTTATGGGGTGCATGTGATATTTTGTTATATGCATAGACTGTGTAATGATAAAATCCAGGTATTAGGAGGGTCTATCACCTCGAGTATTTCTATGAGTTGGAAACATTCCAAGTCTTTTCTGCTGGCTATTTTGAAATATACAGTACACTGTTTTCATTAATAACTATAGTCACTCTGCTGTACTATTGAACATTAGAACTTATTCCTTCTATCCAACTGTGTGTTTGTACCCATTAACCAACCTCTCTTCGCCACCCCCCTCTTACTCACACACCCTTCCCAACTTCTGGTATCTATCCTTCTCTCTACCTCCATGAGGTCAACTTTTTTAGCTCACATATGTGAATAAGAACATGCTATATTTGTCTTTCTGTGCCTGGCTTATTTCACATAGCATAATGACCTCCATTTCTATCCATGTTGCTGCAAATGACATTTTATTCTTTTTTAATGGCTGAACCGTGTTCTATTGTGTATATAAACCACATTTTCTTTATCCATTCATCCATTGATGGACACTTAGGTTGATTCCATATCTTTGCTATTGTGCCATATCTTTGCTATTGTAAATAGTGCTGCAATAAACATAGGAGTGCAGGTGTCCATTTAATATATTGATTTATTTTCCTTTGTATAAATACCTGGTAGTGGGATTGCTAGATCCTACTGTAGTTCTATTTTTACTTTCTTGAGAAATCTCTATACTGTTTTCCACAGTGGCTATAAAATTTATATTCCTACAAATAGTTTATAGTTCCCTTTTCTCCCCATCCTCACCAGTGTATGTTATTTTTCATCTTTTTAATAATGAAGTTATGTTGAATTTGAATTTTATCAAATGCTTTTTCTGTGTCTATTGAGATGATCATATGATTTTTGCCATTAATTCTGTTTATGTGATATATCACATTTATTGATTTGCATGTGTTGAACCAGGGATGCAAGGTATAAATCCTACCTGATCGTGGTGTATTATCTTTTTGATGTGCTGTTGGATTTGGTTTGTTAGGATTTTGTTGAGGATATTTGAGTATATTTTCATCAGGGATATTGGCCTGTAGTTTTCTTTTTTTCTTGCCACCTTGCCTGGTTTTGGTATCAGAATAATGCTGGCCTCATGAAATAAGTTAGGGAGAATTCCTTTCCTTTCTCTTCGATATTTTGAAATAGTTTGAGGAGAATTGGTCTTATGTCTTTGAAAGGTTGGTAGAATTTGGTGGTGAAGCAATCCAGTCCTGGACTTTTCTTTGTTGGGAGACTTTTTATTACTGATTCAATCTCGTTACTCCTTATTGGTCTGCTCAGGTTTTCTATTTCTTCGTGACTCAATCATGGCAGGTTGTATGTTTGCAAGAATTTATCTATTTCCTCTAGGTTTTCCAGTTCATTAGTATATAGTTGTTTATAATGGTCTCTGATGATCTTTTGTATTTCTGTTGTCAGTTGTAATGTCTCTTTTTTCAGTTCTTATTTTGTTTATTTTGGTCTTCTCTTTTTCTTGGCTAGTCTAGAGAGCAGTTTATCAATTTTATCTTTTAAAAAACTAACTTTACATTTTATTGATACTTTGTGTTTTTTTAGTCTCTATTTTGTTTAGTTCTGCTCTGATCTTTGTTATTTCTTTCCTTCTACTAATTTTGAATTTGGTTTGCTTTTTCTTTTCTAGTTCCTTGAGGTGCATCTTTAGATTGTTTATTTAAAATATTTCTACTTTTTTGATGTAGGCATTCATTACTATAAACTTCCCACTTAACATTGCTTTTACTGTATCCCATAGGCTTTGTATGTTGTGTTTCAATTGTCATTTGTTGCAATGAATATTTTGATTTCTTCCTTAATTTCTTCCTTGACCCAGTGGTCATTCAGGAGCATATTGTTTAATTTCCATGTATTTGTAGTTTCCAAAGTTCCTTCTGTTATTGATTTATAGTTTTATTCTATGTAGTTAGAGGACATACTTGATATGATTTCATTTTTCTAATGTCTTTGAGATTTGTTTTGTATCCTAACACATGGTCTACCCTGGATAATGTTTCATGAGCTGATAAGAAGAAAATGTGTGCTATAGCTGTTTTATGATATGCTCCATAAATGTCTGCTAGACCAGTTGTTCTAAAGTGCAGTTTAAATCCGATGTTTCTTTATTAATTTCCTGTCTGGATGATCTGTCTAATGCTGAGAATTGGGTGTTGAAGTCCCCAACTATTATTATATTAGAGTCTATCTTTCCTTCTAGATCTAACATATTTGCTCTATATATCTGGATGCTCCAGTTTTGGGTGCATATATGTTTAAAATTGCTATGTCCTCTTGATGAATTGATCCCTTTATAATTATATAATGACCTTCTTAGTCTCTTTTTACTGTGTTTGACTTAAAATCTGTTTTATCTGATAGAATTATAGCTACTCCTGCTTACTTTTGGTTTTCAGTTGCATGAAATATCTTTCCATCCCTTTACTTTCAGTCTATATGTGTCTTTACAAGTGAGTTTCTTGTTGGAAGCATACAGTTGAGTCATGTTTTTTTTAATCCATTCAGCCAGTGCATATCTTTTAAGTAGAAAGTTTAATCCATTTACATTTAATGTTATTATTGATTTGCAAGGGATTATTTTTGTCATTGATTGATTTCTAATGCTTTGTATATCCTTTATTCCTTTCTTTCTTTCTTATTGTTTATAATTGTGGTTTGGTTGTTTTCTTTAGTGGTAACATTTGAGTCATTTCTCTTTCTTATTTTTGTGTTTGCTCTACCAGTGGGTTTTATGCTTTTGAATGTTTTTATGATGGTAGACATTATCCTTTCACTTCCAGGTGTAGGACTGCCTTAAGCATTTCTTGCAGGGCCAGTCTAGTGGTTATGAATTCCCTCAGCTTTTGTTTATCTGGGAAAGATTTTATTTATCCTTCATTTATAAAGGATAACTTTGCTAGGTATACTATCCTAGAATGACATTTTTTATTTTTTCTTTCAGAACTTTGAATATATCATCCTATTCTCTCCTGGCCTGTAGGGTTTCTGCTGAGAAACCTGCTTTTAGTCTGACGGGATTTCCCTTATAAGTGAGTAGGTGCATTTCTTATTGTTTTTAGAATTCTCTGTCTGTCTTTGACTTTTGACAGTTTGACTATAATGTGCCATCAAGAAGAACTTTTTGCATTGTAAGTATTTGGGAATCTCTGAGTTTCCAGTTATCTGGATGTCTAAATCTCTTGCTAGACTTGGGAAGGTTTTAGCTATCACTTATTTAATTAGGTTTTCTATCCCTTCCATTTTCTCTTCACCTTCTGTGACACCAAAAATTTGAATATTTGGTCGCTTGATTGTGTCCCATGTGTCATATAGGCTTTGTTCATTCTTTTTTATTCCTTTTTGTTTTTATCTGACTGGGTTATTTCAAAAGACCTTCTGAAATTCTTTCTTCTTGATCATATTCTTGAAGCTTTTGAATGTATTTTATATTCCACTTAATGAATTATTCAGTTTCAGAATTTCTGTTTGGTTCTTTTTTATGATATTGATCTCTTTGGTAAATTTTTCATTCAAATCCTGAATTGTTTTGTTGTTGTTGTTGTTGTTGTTGTTTCTTTGTATTGTTTTTCATAATTGCCTTGTATCTCAGTCAGTTACCTTAATATCATTATTCTGAATTGTTTTTATAGGATTTCATAAATTTATTTTTGATTGGACTCTTTTTGATTGGAGAATTATTTTGTTCCTTTGGAGATATTATATTTCCTTGCTTTTTCATGTTTCTTGTGTTCTTATGTTGTTATCTGTATATCTGGTGCAACATTCACTTCTTTTAATTTTTTGAATTTGCAAAAAAATTGTAGGGGAGGACTTTTTCCTGAACATGTAACTATGGTGTTGGTTGGGTAGGGCACTTTGGTTTTGATTCTGGGTGCATGTAGTAGTGTAGTCTCTGTATGATTTTTTGGGACTGTAAACAGTATCAGTGGTGTCTGTGATTTCCTCAGTGGCTTATGGTGCAGTTGTTAGTGGAGGCTGCTGTGAAGTTTTGCTGGGGACAGGGATACCAGGTGGTTATGTCCTCAGTCCCCAGTGGTGGCAGTGGTAAGCCAAATATGCATGCCCTTGGGCCCCAGGGAAGTATACACTGGCACTGGTGTTAGAGGATCCAGGTGGGCCAATTCTTGGACCTCCAGGTGACTTGCTTTGGTGCCAGTAGTGGCAGCTGTGACCTGGGTGTGTAGGCAGGTTCATGGGCCTGTGGGCAGCAGGCGTGGCATGGGTGGTGCAGTAGCATTGGTGCGACAAACATCTGGCTCCCAAGCAGTCTGTGTAAGTGTTGGCAGTGTCTGCAACAGGCTGGGAAGGTCAGTTCGCAGACCATAGGTAGTGCTTTATAGTGGGTACCAGCTGTGGTGGTAACTGCAGGTTGGGTGGGCCTGACCTAAGGCCCCCAGGAGGAGTACTCAGGTGCCAATGGTGGTGGACTGGGCTGGGCATTCCCCAGGCCCACAGATATCATGCTTAGACACTAGGGCCAGGCCAGGTGGATCTGTGCTCAGGACCCCTGGTATGTGCAGGCACTGGCTGTGGTAGGCAAGGGTGGGGTGACGCCCAAGCCCAAGGTGGAATGCTTAGGTGGGGGTGGCAGCAATTGCACTGCAGCCCTTTTACTAGTGGGGGCAGGGTTGCTTTCAGTGGCAGCAGCTTTATGCAGGCAGCTGAGGAGTATGCACTTCACTCATGCTTCAGCCCTAGAGGCAGCAGTGGCTACTGTGGGCAGGGGAGTTTGTGCTCAGGAGTGCGAAAATGTGCAGCAGCTTCACTACTGGGGGAAGGAGGTCTTTGCCAGTGGCTCACACTTCTGCCCTGGTGGCAGTAGCCTGCACAGCTACTGCCAGAGATGTGGTGATGCATGGGCCGTTGGGTCCCTGGGCAGGATGGTGTCTGGTGGGGGCTGGGCTGTCAATATGATGCCTTGCTGTATCTGCTTAGGGATCAGGAGTGTGTGGGACCCAATGTGAGCTCTCTTTCTGGAGAAATGACTTCATGTGGTCTCCAGGCAGCTCTCTATGTTAGTCTCAGGGCCTGCAAGGGTCTTAGGGCTTTCCTGTGGCTAGGATTCAGGAGTCTGCAGTGGGAATGTGGACCACCGGGGGTCACTCATTGCCCCTTTCCTTGCATAGAAGAACCTCTCCAGGCTCCGGGGTGATCCTGGCCAAGCAGGTTGCCTTGTTCCCCTCTCTTTCCTTGCTTTAGGTGTTTCCTGTCACTTCTCTATTGAATTCCAGTGTTCTTTCTTAGATGATCTATTCAAAGTGTGATTATCTACTCACTATTTTGCTTCTTCCTTGTGGAGCAGGTGCATGCCAGATGCCGCTAGTCATCCATCTTGAAGCCCCCTCTGTTGTTATTACTTTGTCTCCTTGGTTGAAAGCTTGACAAACCCTACTCTTTACTTCACTCATTTCCCTTTGGCCTAATGAACTTCCTTAAACATTTCTTCTTTTGCAGGTCCACTGGTGATCAGTTCTGTCAGTGAGTGTCTGAAAAATACTCATTTTGGCTTTCATTTATAAAGGATATTTTTTTCTGAGAATAGAATTTTAGATTGACATATTTCATATTCTGTTATTCTTTCACTACTTTGAAAATGTTCATTATTTTCTGGCATGCATAATTTCTGATAAGACTGTTTTCTCATCTTTGTTTTGAATTTCCTCCTATAAATAAAGGGGCTATAGACGTGAGGAGGAGGGGTTAAATGAGATCTGAGCCTTGGCAGGAGAAGGCGTGGCAGGGCACCAAAGGACTTCACAGGGAGGCACCTCTTTCGTGACTATGGCATATCAGACCAGCATATCCTGACACCAGATCTTGTCTGTGTCCCAGAAATGACTGCACTTACACATGCTGGGTCATGCAACTGAAATTTACAAGAAGCTACAGAGCATAAACTAAAACACATGTTTATAACTTATATAAAAAATGATAACTGTCAAAAAGAACTATATCATTTTTTTGGCCAGACTAGTGAATTATTTTCCTGTAATAAAACACATGAGAAGTTCTAGTATGAAAATGTTGCTTGGTGTACATGGAAAAAAACCAGGGGAAGTATATGGTTTGATAAAAATCATCGCCTTGACAATCATTCAAATTTACTGAGCCTTATCCATAAGGAAATAACAGTTAAACACTTTATACCCACTATCTCATTTAATCTTCATGATAGCCTTATAAAATAGTACTGTTCTTATCTCTTCTTTGTAGATTAGGAAACTAAAGTTTAGAGATACTAGGCAGCTTGCCCTAAAATATTAGTTCTCTGAACTCTGAAATCTTGACTTTAGGTGACCAAGCTCTCAATTTTTATCTTATAATATTGTAAGTATCTATTATAAACTAGCTAGGCATTCAAAACAAGAACAATAATATTAACACTGTTCCTGCTTAAGTGGAATTTACAGAGTAATGAGAAAGGTAGATACTCTACAGCTGCAGGGTGAGTATCCCTTATTCAAATGCTGGGAACCAGAAGTGTTTCAGATTTTGGATTTTTTCAGATTTTGGAATATTTGTATATACATAATGAGATATCTTGGAGATGGGACCCACGTCTAAATACAAAATTCACTAATGTTTCATATACACCTTATACACATCACCTGAAGTTAATTTTATACAATATTTTTAATAATTTTGTACACGGGCAAAGTTTTGACTATGTTTTCACCAAGACCTGTCACAGGAGGTCAAGTATGGAATTTTCCACTTGCGGTGTCAGGTTGGTGATCAAAAAATTTTGGAATTTGGAGTATTTCAGATTTTGGATTTTCAGATTAGGAATGCTTAACCTGTACTTGCTCAAATATTTAAATTTTTAATTACAAATGTGAAATCCACCAAAACAAGTACACTTTCACCAGGGTGGACAGGGAGGTCTTCTCCGAGGACAAGGAATTTTGAATGAAATCTGTACTATCTGCCAGATACTACAGGCAAGGGAAAGCTCAGGTGGCAAGGATCTAGGCTTAATGGAGAAGATTAAAGAAACACAGGCTGCCAGAGAGAGAGAGGGAGTGGGGTGAGATGAGCTGGAAGAGGTAGGCAGAGCCTGGTTTTTACGTGCTGCTAGCCACTCATAGGATTTTGAATACCAAGTCACTGGAGGATTTTAATCTCAAGAGTGCTTAAAACATAAAATGATGACAACAGCTGTGATGCGGAGAATGCATGAGGTGGATGCAGAGAGTGTGGAAAGAAGACAGGTGGTCCAAGGGGGGATGAACCAGCTTAAGCTATTTCACGACTATTTGGAAAGACAAAACTAGCCACGGACAGATATTTTCTTAGTTCTATATTAGTCACTCAGTCCTCTGTTAGGGACGATCAGTGAGTCTGTGCTTATACCCATGATCTCAAAGCAAAACCTTTCAAGAAAGCTCTATGTATGCACATGAATATATAGTTGTTGGTTTTTATTCAATCAAGACTGTCAGAAGAGTTAGATCCAGGAAACTGTCAAACATATAAAGGATGGCATAATTATTTTAGTGACACTTACCAGGAAATGTTAAATCATTAAAAAAAATACTGTTCAATAATACTTTAGCATTTGTTTTTGAGTAGAGCTAATGTAACAAACTGTTTTTCTAAACCTACCAACCTTTGAAAACACTGGTGGATATAGTGTTTTTGATAAAGGATTGTAGTTAAATATTTCTGTGTAAATATTTTTTTTTGCTGGCCGGTAAGACTCAAATGTTAGTTGGGGAGCAGAGGCCAAGCACCCGAGAAGACTTGCTTAATTCAGACAGTAGGGAGTTTGGTAGGTAGATATGCAATTCAGGTTAAATATATGATGTAAATCTATATATTTGTGGTGAGTACCCAAAATATAAGAGTCTAACTGGAGAAAAGTTTGGGGGGAAAAAGACAAAGAAAAAGAACAAGACTGATAGTAGAGAGCTGTTCTGTCCATTATACAGCTGCTAGTCAGATGTGGCTATCAAGCACTTAAAATGTGGCTAGTCCTAATTGAAATGTGCAGAAAGTATAACACATACATCAGACATCAAAGACCGAGGACAAAAGAGTATGGATAGTATCTCATTAATAATAATATTGATTACATGTTGAAACGATAATATTTTGGATATATTGGTTTAAACAAAATGTATTATTAAAATTTATTTAACCTATTTATTTTTTTAAATGTAGCTATTAGAAAATTTAAATTACCTATTTAGTTCACGTTATATTTCTATTGGACAGTGCTGATATAGAAAAAAGAGTAATTATCTCCTAAAAATCTGGTTATTTGTAGAAAAACTTGAATAATTCTGCATGTATAAGATTTTTTTAATGTATGGAGAAATGAGAGGATACAGACTGTGTGAAAAATGTCAGATTGTGCCCCAGTGCGCCACGTTTAAGAATAATTTGGAGGCTAAATAGAGAAAAACTGCTCTCAAGTAGCAATTTTAAATTATATTGGTGTGTTATACAATCTATAAATAATGGTGTATCTCTTCCAATTTAGTTTAAAAAACAGAACAAGATTGTTTTTTACTGTGAATTTCCTCTTTCCTATTAAATTCACTAGCCGACATTAAGAAAAATTTCCTTTGATGCACACTTAAGAGCAAAGACATTCAGTAGAATTTACAGCCAAACTGGTAGCATATCAAAGTAAAACAACTGACACATAGTAAGTACTCAATAAATAATTAATAATTCACTCCTATTATTAATAACATCACTGGTACTCCTCAGTAACTAAGCTACCTTCTCTGGACTTCTAGACTCATCCATTTATTCATTCACTCACTCAGCAAAAATTTTTGATGGCGATGGCGATTAGAGGGGGGATGAAATCAAAGTACTCTGACACTGAAAACCATCTGTCTATTTTCAGGGGTGCTGGCGAAATTTGAAGGTGATTTAACAGTAAGTTAATAAAATAGAATATTAACTCAGGAAAGAAACAGGAGCATGTATCAAAACAGCCAAGTTACCTTTTTGCACATTCCAATCACCATTTATTTACCCACACAAATTGGATGAGACTATTTAAATCTAACTCCAACTCGAATTTCTGGCTAAGTGTTCTGTGTGTTTTCTAAAAAAGAATCTCCATTTGAATATACTTCCTACAGAAGTTCAAATAGCAAACATACAAAACAAGCTCCAGAGAATACCATACATACATTCTGCACATTAAGCAATAATAGAGGCAGGTAAACCTGCTTGGAGGAGTAGGTGATATAATTTTCCTCCTATTCAATGGTATGGCCCTTCCTTGTCATTCCCAAAAAGATTTGACCTTTGCCACAAACACTGTCCTAATCCTGCCACTCTGGGAAATGGATGTCATTAAGGGCAGCTGCCAGCACTTTTGGTAATAACTTCTCTTTAAATGTAAGTGACCTTTTCTTTGAACACTTTGGATTGGGATGGGTGCATGTTCAATTAGCTTATTATGACCTCTTTAAAACCTTTAATATTTCAGTTATTTATTATTGATTGAACTTTTTGCCATTTCTCTCTTCTGCCTCTTTATGATAGTCATACTGCTTTTGAAGATGTGTGTAGTATAGGTGATGCTGAAATGGAGATTCATTGTCAACAACACTAAAGAAAACATGTTTCACTCTAATAGATAATCTCAAAAACAACGCTGTTTCTTATAAAAATTATGAAAATTGCCAACTTTGCTTTATGGGTAAGGAAATAACATTTTAAAATATAATTTAAAGTGTTTTCCCTCAAGCCAAAGCATGCTAATTAATCATTTTATATACACACATACACACACATGCACACTTATGCACACTTATGGTTCTACTGAGCCCTGTTTGAATTTTAGGATGCGAAATGGATTAGATGAATTATCTGTTGAGCAAGGGACAGATTCCAGGTCCTTGTTCATGCAAAGTCTTTTACTCTAGGGCAAAATTTGTCTCAAAAGTGTGAGGTTTCAAATTATTTCTCTTTTCAAAATTCTCATTAGTTTCTATTTGGTTGGTTATGGCCTACTCTTTTTAACTTGGAGTTGTTTTCAAGGGAAAATTATACCCCTGTTGACACAAAGTCATGTGTTAAGAAAAAGTAGTCTTTGGGGAGAAAGAAGCAATCAAACAGAAAGACAACTGACACTTTAATAGAAAATGTGTTTTGAATTAGAACATTGAAAGGAAAATATAATCATTTCCACAGACAGATACTGAAGTCAAGGATCTATGTTCAACCATGTATTTTTGGCCATCTTTGTAACTGAACGGGCAGTCATCATTAAACAATGATATGAATGTGATACGATTCTTGGACCAAGATATCAAAAATACCACTGGCCTTCTGAAAGAGTGCCCCTTAATGAACATTTTGCCCCAGATCCCTTCTCACTCTAATATCATCCAGTTTTATGGGGAAAAAAGCAGGAAAAAATTTCTAAAGAGTAAGGGCTACCATTTGGAATTTTTACAGGGCCAAGGAAGAAGTTTTAATTGATTTCATTTAAATTAATTTCAATGTAAATATTGAAATATATAATTAAAATATTATGTTATATATCCTATCATTACTATTATATATAACAATATATAATATTGAATAATACATGGAATACTTCCTAAAATAGCAAGCTTATATAAGAGTGATGAAACATCGTGGAAAAGTTTAGCTGCATTTACTTGATATGGCTTTGTTTCTGTGCAAGCAAAAGAATTAGAATTCCCCAGATTATTCAGATAACCCTCAAAGTTGAGGAAGAAATATGAGAAGTCAATGATATAGAAATTCTTTTGAGATTTGAGGTAGTCTGTGATTTGTAAAGACCTGAGAAGGTGAACTACATTGATGCTATTTCTACATGAAGTCATGGTAACAAATCAACATTAGTAATAACAACAACAACAACATTGTGCTTCCTAGAACTCTCTGAAGAGTCCATTAAAGCTTTGTTAGAAAGTAATGTTTTTAAAGTCAAAAGCCATGAGAGAATTCAGGCAAGTCTACAAACCTATGCCATCATACTGTCAATCAAAGCAAAGCATGGTTGAGTCTTTCATCAAACACTGAATGAGTACAGAATGGTGTATAGGTTCTCCCTGTTCCAACAAGCTGACTGCTTCCTTTCACCCTACATTTGGTTAATTGGCATGTAATATCCCACTCCACCGGAACAGCTCTTAGGATTTAGACATATAAGAAATATCTTTGTTTTTGAAAGAATTTGAGGATGAATCCAAACTAATAGAAGTGAAACTCCTCTATTATGCTGAATGGCAACTTAGTTTTCCCTATCCTTCTTCATGTTGGGAGACGAAAGAGATTCAGTTACTGCTTAGGCTCCACAGGAATACAAAGTGAAGTAGAAAATTGAGGCATATGTGTCTCCATTATCTGGTATTTCATGTGGGATTTAGAGCTAAATTGTCATTGTCTCTTCAGGCCTCCATTCCTGCCTTGTTTAAGGTAATGGTCAAATTGTTTGTGGGTCAGCACCCACAGCGGTTGCTGCCAAAGTTGACGGCAGACCGAATCCCTTTGGTGTGTGAGTCAGTTTCCCCTGCCACACTGGTAGTTCCTAACTCCTTCTGGCCTCGGGAGTCAGGGTTGCCTCATCTTCTCAATCGAGTTACAATCATGCACATCCCTACACACTATATGGTTGGCACCAGTGCTTTCACATAATTAATTTCATTTGATCCTTATAGTTATGCTGTGGGGTTGGAAAGAAAAATACCATTGTCTCTGATTTTCTTCATTAGGCTCTTGAGTATGTTCTACTTCCCCATTTGACACACTGGTTTGAAAATATTGCTAAATCCTCCCAACAGTGACAGACACTCAGTGGAAACGTGAAAGATTCAGTCAAACTGGTTATTTGGCACCATGCAGACCACTATTTCCCAACCTGCAAGTGCATCATGGCATTTGGTATGTCAGGGAAACGCCTTGGGTGTGTGCCTCAGTCTAGGGTTTCCTCATTTTCATAAGCTTCCTGTTTCTCATCTCTCTAGCTTCTAACTGTCACTGTAACCATAGCTCACTCTTCAGCCTGATATCAAAAGCAAAAGTTCAGAAGTTCCTATCAATAAGGAGTCCTTGGGAGCAGATAAAGCTCACCTACCTAGGTAAGATGGAGATTTATCACAACCGGGGTGGCAGTCAGGGGTAAGAGCTCCACAGTGAAGCTGCCTGAGTGCCCATCCTAGATCTGTCACTTATTGGCTCTGTGACCTTGAGAAGGTCTTAAATCTCTCTAAACCTTTGTTTTTTTCATTAATTAAATTAGGATAGTAATAGTACCAACTTCATGGAGTTTTTTGAAGTTTAACATATATGAACTATTTAGGACAATGCCTTGCATAAGGTAAGTACTCAACAGATATCGCCTATTTTTACTTTCATACAATTTTTAAAATTATATAACATTTACAGATATAAGATTCTTTTCAACCAGATAGGAAATGTATGGAAAGCTACCTAGGTTCAGAAGGAAACTCTGTATTTCTAGAAGTCAGAGATTAGTTTGGGAAAGTAAAGGCTCTCTGATATTACTCTCTTGCTCATTCTTAGCATAAGAAAAATAGTGAGAGCATTTATTAAGAACTTAGACTGTACTGAGTGTGTTATATATATTATGTCACTTAATCCTCACTATGACCCTTTGTTTTCCTAATTTTACTAACAAAGAAACCAAGAGACAAAGCTACTAAATACCTTGCCCAAGGTCAGACATCTTTTGTGGTAAGGCTGGACTTCAAATTCAGGCCATTTGACTGCAGCACTTGTATGATGAGCATGCTATACTGTTACAGTGTCAGCGGGCCTTTGAAGAGACATACTTTTAAACCAGGGCAAGGAAGTAAGACTGCACATTGAAACATGCAAAATTTGCCTTTTGGTGTCCACAAGAGAAATAGTCACATCACTAGAAACTGATCATAAACTTATTTGTTTGGTTGAAGTTCACTTGTTCATTGTTCTTGTTTCCTTTATGGGATGCTGGGCTAGACTAGGAGATAACTCCACTTTTCACTTTGCCATGGTGTGGAAACTTGTCCTCTGAATCCTTAAGTATTCTGGTAACTCACAGGTGAACAAAGACTTGTAAGAATTGAACTTTGATTAAAATAAGACAAAGAAAACCTTCATACTTGATTAAATTCATTTCATTTTAAGAATTAGACTATGTCAAGATAATTTTCATGTGAAAAAGTAGAGTAATAGTGCTCCAAGTTAGTTCACTGTATTTATTCCCTTTCATACATTATCAATTATCAGCTTTCTTATGGTACTGTTCAAGTTTTCATTAGGGCACTATTTTCACTTCATTAATCAACATTGATAGGTAACATTAATCTATGGATATTAAATGTTTTATGCCAGGCATTTCTGTGATGTGGCTGTTTTTAACAACAACCTGTTTAATTTGGGGAACTTTAAATGCTGGCGGATTCTTTGATTTGGAAAATGAAGTAAATCCTGAAGTGTGGATGAATATTGTAAGTAATGGAAAATTTCAAAGACCATAAAATGAAGCAGGATTAATAGGTTGTGATATCAAAAGTCCTGTTATAACAGAAAATTTCTGATAAGAAAACATGTAAAATGTAGATGGTTTTTAACATCTCTACAAGAGTCAAGCTAGGTAGATTTGCTCCTTTGGCTGAATAACTAATATTTTCTATTATAGTAATGAAAACCAGAATTGTGTTCTATATATGTATCACCTCCACTTTTGAATTTATATTTTAAGAATATTAAGCCATTTGTATGATATATATGACTGCCTTCTACTATAGTAGAAGGTCTATAGTTTTATTACCTTTAAACCAAGAGAGGTCTCAAAAGACATTTGACTTTAAAATATAGCTTTTTCAGAAAGAATGGGTCAATGCTAAATTTTCTTCCCACACTCCAAAATATTTGCCAATGGTTTGAAAATAGTAGATATTTCCTAACATTCTACTTATTTTTTACCAAAACTTTATGTAGTAAATTAATTTTACAGTTACCTGGGAGTACAGATTTCAGATAATTCACCCTAATAAGCACACATTAGATGCTTTCTTTTAGTTTCTTTTGATATCCTTTGGAGAAAAAGTTCAGCTAATGACTGTATTTTCACTGGGCAGAGTGAAATCATCACCTACAATGGCTATCCCAGTGAAGAGTATGAAGTCACCACTGCAGATGGATATATACTACTTGTTAACAGAATCCCCTATGGGCAAAGACATGCTGGGAGCACAGGTACAAGATTATGTCTCTCCTGAGAAGGAGGACTGCATGTGACAGAAATTTGGCACTGGGTATTCATCAAGAGTGTGACTGGTTTATCAAAATTGCTTTGATTCATTGGGTTACTCTATAAGTGGTTAACAGGGAAGTGTACTCTTTTCCTGATAATTCTCTGAAGACAGGCAAGAACTGAAAAATACAAAAGGCAAGACTGATCTTGCCGACTACAACCAGGCTTGCTTGTTGGGTGTAAATGGAAAGGTAGAGCCTACATTTTGTTAGCTCACATGGAAAATTGCCATGTCCCAGGAAAGTGGATCTCTTCACTGTTAGAAGGAGATTTGCTAAATTGCATGAAGTTGACTGTGGGGTACCCCAAAAAAGGCTCCCCTGCTCCCACTACCATCAAGGGGCCTCCCTCTACAGGATAAAAAATCAAGTTAAATGACGGTAGCATTTCTGAAACTTTTTCCAGGGTTGAAAACCTTAACATCCACATACAGTTTGACCTAAGTGTTTATGGAATGAAAGAGCATTGTGTTAATAAGGCCTGAATTCTAGAATGAAGAGCGAGCCATGCAAAAGCAGGGGAATGATATTTAAAAGGGGAGATAGAACTGCAAAGCCTCTGAGGAGGGAAATATAATAGCAAAATATTATTGAGCAAAGGCTCAATGGCAAATCATTTGTTATCAGCTGCTTATCATGTTCACTCCGTATCTTCTGCCCCACCATCCACATTCAGTAGCAGATGAAGTCATGTTGTTTGACATTCTCCCCCTCTAAGAAAGAAATTTGTAATTCAAGTGTCTCAAAATGAAAAATGAGAGTGGAACGTGAGTAGTTTCACCAGTTAAAATATGGGACACCCAGTTAAATTTGAATGTTAGATCAACAACAGATTTTTTTTCATGTAAGTCTCATTTTAAGATATACTAAAAAGTTATTATTCATTGTTTGTCTTAAATTCAAATTTCATAGAGCATCCTGTGCCTTTTTGTTTATTTTTGGTTTTATTTCTTTGCTAAATCTGGTGATCCCAGGCATGAGGGAGAGGAAGCTGTGAAATACAAAAGGAGAAAACTTTTA
Organism: Daubentonia madagascariensis; assembly: GCA_023783475.1. Classification (NCBI taxonomy): domain Eukaryota; kingdom Metazoa; phylum Chordata; class Mammalia; order Primates; family Daubentoniidae; genus Daubentonia; species Daubentonia madagascariensis. Next base: position 26,701,149 of record JAKFHU010000585.1, read on the forward strand.
TGGGAAAGGTTTTGCTTAAGGAGAGAGAATTTTGGAAAGACTTGGAAATAAAAACCATTTAATAGATATATTGTTCTACATACTTTAAATCAGTTAAAGCTCCCAGCAGCACTATGAGGTGGGTGCCATTAATAGTTACCATTTTACAGATGACACCACTGAGGCACAACAGGTTACGTTACAGACTCAAAGTCACACACATTGCAAGTGACAGAATCAGAATTTAAATCCAGGCAGCCTGGCTCTAGAGCCTGTGCTCTTAACCATTAATTTAGAGTGTCTTTTCTGCACCTTCAACCCTGGTTCTTCCCATCTCTCTGAATACTCTCTCTCCGGAATCTGGGAGTTGGCAGAAGGATATTGAGCTGATTATACTATTGAAGTTTTCAAATGCTCTCCACTGAGCAGGGGCTGGGATTTGGATGGAAGTTTGGTGAGAACTAATCAGTGTCTATTTACATTCACCTTCCCTTCCTCCCTGGAAGAGTTATAGGACTCCAGTAACATGATAAATGCCACATCTTTGTAGGCCACACCCAGGAGATATGTATGAATATACAGAACAGATCAGTTACAACCACATGCTTTGACATGAAACAAACCTGGGTTTTGTTTCAAATAGTCAAAAATATTACAATAATAATAAGAAATATTGATGCAGGCATCAATCCATACTGCATCCCTAAAACAAAAAGGAATGAAGAAACACAAAGATAACTTTCACTGTTATCATATAAACTCGAATCACCTCTGTGCTTTGCTTTTCATTTACAGCATAAAGCTAGTAGAAAGCTGAATAATAATAGGATGAAGAAGCTAGACAAAGTAGGAAGCCCTTATTCTTTGCTTAGAAGCACTACGAAGTCCTTTTCAATAAAGAGGCTCAATTCAAAACACAAGACCTGTACAAATGACATTCCACAACTAATCTTTAAAAATCTGCTTTGTAAACAGCTCTAGATTCTATTAACATAGATGTTACTTAATTACAGAATCAAATACATTACAAAAACTCCTAACAGTTTCTGCTCTGTAACTTTTTACCTGGGTGACCCTCTCAAAAAGTTACTTAAATATATTAAGGCTTGTTTTCCACATCTGTAAAATGAGAATTGTCAAAATAGCAGCTACTTTATAGAGTTATTATAAGAATTTAATAAGCTAATACATGTAAATCAGTCAGCATAGCACCTGGTACAAAGTATGTGCTCCAGAAACTGAAGTTATATGATTATAATGCTCTACACTAATGATAAGGGAGAAGTGAATACTGTTTTTGCTTTTTACCATGTGTGTGTGTTTCTATAATGTTTCTGACATTATCATAAATTTCTCTCTCTCTCTTTCTCTTTCTCCATCCCCTGCCCCGAGGTCCCCGGCCAATTGTGTACATGCAGCATGCCCTCTTTGCAGACAACGCCTACTGGCTTGAGAATTATGCCAATGGAAGCCTTGGATTCCTTCTAGCAGATGCAGGTTACGATGTATGGATGGGAAACAGTCGAGGGAACACTTGGTCAAGAAGACACAAAACACTCTTAGAGACTGAAGACAAATTCTGGGCCTTTAGGTAAACTGTAGCTAAAGATTTAAGAGGAAAATTGGAGGCAATTTTTTAAAAATATAATAGTGTGAATGATATTCATAATAATCTTTGACACTTGAAATACACAGCTCCTTGTAGTTTCTGCTAACATCTCAAAGGAGAGAAACAGCAAAAAGCTTTGATTTTCACTGATTCTCCCACAGCAAATTACGCCATTTCAACCAGATCATTTTAACATCCAATTCTAAGTATAAGTATTATAAGTATGTCCCAAGGGACAGCTCAGGAAATTCCTATGACCAATGCATGCATTCATTCAACCTGTGTTTGAGTGGTTACTGTACGCACTGTCCTGGGCCCTCAACATTCAAACATTGAACAGAACAAATCCCTGACCTCATGGAGCTTATATTCATTCTAGTGATAATTTTACAAGTCTTTTCTCCTGTATAGCCAATCAATTTTGCAAAGATGATGTGTACCAGTACTGTATTTATTTAGAGAAACTGTGGTTGAGATTGTACAGAATACTATTTTCAGGAAAACTCCATATGACATTTTTAAAACCTTGTTAATGGGCAATGAAGAAGAATCTTTTGATATGTTGACGGTTTCTTTTAATGAAAGGGTTTTCTGCTATTACCAGAAAACAGGCTGGTGCCTACATAGACTTCCTTTCTTCGGGCCTAAGCTCCCTGTTGGTTTGCAAGCCTTCTGCTAGAACAGCGTGTGCATTCCTATCACATTAATAAAATATTTAGCACCCACTGAAAAGTTGAGAGGAGAGAAGGGATAGAATAAATTGGTAGAGTCAGAGCTCTCAGGCAGGGGCAAGTGTTAGGAAATATTTTGTGGCACCAGTCCTTGACTGGGAGCTGGAGCTTGCTTACTTTAAGGTATCACAACATTTTATCTCTTATATTTGGGAGAACCAATCTAGAGATTTCCTCACATGTTCTTTTAACAAACAGGCCTCTAGCTCATGGGGTACCTGATTTGACTGTTACATAGGTCTTTTTGATCTCCTATATTAATGCTGGCTAAACCAATGCTATAGGATATTGATATATATTGAATATCTATCCACATGGACAGAAATATTAACCATAGCAACATGTTATTGAGTGCTACTAGCAGCCAGAGTCATTTCTTTCATACTATCCAACCTCTATAGCAGTCCTGTAAATTGCAGAGCATTTAAGTAACTTATCAAAAGGTACTCAGCTCGTAAATGATAGAATCATGATTTACAACAGTTCTGTTTCCAAAGATGGGTATTAAACGGCCCTGAGAGTTGTGAAGTCCCACGGGGGAGTCAGAAGTAGAAGCATGCGAACCACACGGGGAAAGGGAAGGAAAAGAGAAACAAGAGAAGGGGTGAAGAGGAGAGATAATCAGGCTGAACTTCGGAAATCATACACAAGTTTTGAAATTGTTCCTGTTATTAGGAAGAAAAGTATATATTTGCAGAAAAAAGGTACAATGGCCTATATTTAATTGGATAAATAATGAAATACACACCAAATAAGTAGACAGTGCAGAATTCTGTGTATAAAAAAAGAAGTGAGCAAGAGCTCTGAGTTTTAAACTTATATCTGCAAGTATTTACAAGCCCCTGTTTTATTTTGCAGTTTTGATGAAATGGCCAAATATGATCTCCCAGGAATAATAGACTTCATTGTAAATAAAACTGGTCAGGAGAAGTTGTATTTTATTGGACATTCACTTGGTACTACAATAGGTATGTTTACAAGAATCAATGTTATCAAGTCTTACAGGAGTCTACTTTTACGCTGGAATAGAGGACCTACTATTTATAGTGCCCTTAATTCTCTGTCCTGTGCTTGGAGTAGCCCTAAGCAGCTGTGAACCGGCAGTCCAGAGACTATTTATAGGGTAAACCTTTCCTCCATCTCTGGTAACCTTGGCACATTTGTAATTGTGATGTAATTTCCCAGGAATAGCATGTGTCCCAAATCCAAAGAAGTAATTCTAAAGAGTAAGTGTCTAGATTCCCTCTGAGCTAAATAAGTAAAGCTTAATGCTATGAAATACCCCTTGAAGAATGATAAATATACATCAATCATATCTTCCTCACAACCCAAATGGAATTTTAAAAAAATAAAAGGGGGGATCTTTATATTTGAACAAAACAAAAAGATATGATTACGTATGCTTGTGGGTTGAAACACAAAAGCTTTCTATAATAAATCAACTGGGCTTATCTATTTAGCATATGATTTAATATTTATGAAACAGCAATTAAATGTGAGCACTAGGTAGAAACTTTTTTAATTTTTTAAATTGACAATTTACTTCTTAATGATTACCTAGATATTTTGGAAAGAAATCAATAATCTAGTTGCAAATTAAAGTTTAAAGAAACCCATACTAACAAAAGTTTGAATTTATTATTGAAATTCTACTAGAGTTTCTAATTTTAAGAGAATAAGTAATATGAACACACGATATTTTAGATTGGGTAAAACTGTTCAAGAAATAAAAATTATTCTTACAATATTTTCATTATCACCATCATTATCAAAACAAACATATACTGAGTAGTATTTTATATTGATAGGCAGTTTAAAAGCTTGGAACAGACAGTGAGCATCAGACAGCGTATACTAAAATAGTATCAAAGAACTAATAGGAGATCAAAAAATGCCACTAGTAAACAAATAATTAAACTATAATATTTAACACTTATTGAGCATTCACTATGTATAGGGCACCATGTTCAGGACCTTTCCCACAATATCTCCCTCTGATCTTCAGAACAACCCTACTATTATTGTCTCCATCTCATAGAAGAATAAACAGATTCAAACCAGGTTATTCTGATTCACTACTGGGGGTGTGAGCACCGTGGAGAAACTGCAGAGAGAAGGAATGACTTGAGTTGGGTCTGGAAGAGTGGGTAGGACTTACATATGCTTTTATATCTGATCTGCAAAGAAAACATGGAGAATCTGATCATCAGTGCTCTGTGTTACATTTAGGGCATACTATATTTTAGTGAGCACTATTTGCACTTTGGACAGAACAATTTTTGTTACATGGGAAGGACCCACTGTTTGTAGGACATTTAGCAATTCAGGCCCAGCCCACTAAATGTCGATGTGACCACCAAAAAACTCACCTCCACACGTTTCCAAACACTCTCTGGTGGGAAGTATTATGCCTGGTTCAGAGTCTTTGTATCAGCTACTCAGTCAATTATTTCAGTTCCTCTGTTTCTAGCTAAGTTTAACATTTCAACAAACATTCCGGTACACACACAAACACACACACACACCAGCGGAGGCCCAGAAAGGCATCCCTGAACACCAAAATACACAGGTACTCCTCATAGCCTGTCCAGTGTAATGCTGATCTCCACCCTCCTCCTCACAGGGCTGTAAAAGGGGGAAGCGGTATTGTCCAAAGAGCAGAACAAATGGAGACAGCTGGTCCTTACTGGGACCACAGTGGACCCAGGGAAAGCCCCTTCCTTCTTGGGAGTAAGGAAGAGTCTGGAGGGTTGGTAAGCATCCAGCAAGCCACTGGGAGCAGTAAAATCTTATTCCACTGTGAGAAAGAAAACCTGTGGAATAACTGGATGATATTGTAAAAAGAAATTAATTTACCTCCTATGAACTGATTATTTACTTCTGGAAGTTCTGTGACTCATTCTGGCCTCTCAGAGTTGGGGGTGTAATGAGAATATAGCCAGCATTGACCCCATGCTTGGGAAGTGCAATGGCCTTCAGTACACCCAGCAGTAGCTGCTCCAGCGGCTCATTCCTCACCTTTCCACCACCAGCTACTCCATTTCTTCCAGCTCAGTTAAGTTTTCCTTCACTAGAATAAGAGAAAATTAGGGACTTGGGAGTAGAGAGGACTAAAGGCAGATTATCTTTGCAGAATAACTCAGAAGAATTTCCCAATTCATCCCCAAGATCATAGCAATAAAAGGACACAAATGACTAAGCAGAGACCTCTTAGTAGAAACATTGCTTATGTATTTCTAATTTTTACGAGATTGTTTTGTCTCCTGTTCTCTCAGGGTTTGTAGCCTTTTCCACCATGCCTGAACTGGCACAAAGAATCAAAATGAATTTTGCCTTGGGTCCTGTGATCTCATTCAAATATCCCACAGGCATTTTTACCAGTTTTTTTCTACTTCCAAATTTCATGATCAAGGTAGGCTCTTCCTTTTGACAAAATTCACTTGAGGATTTACTCCTTCCCAGATGGGAGCTTGCTGTAATTTACTAAAGCTAAGATTCCACAGCCTAAAGGTCTTACAGCTAAGTATTCAATCAAATATTTATTGGTCATTTTTCAAGAGTTGAAAAAGTCATTTGATTGTCAATTGTGGATTTGGAATTTTATCCATTAAAAGGTTGTTTTGGTTTTGCTTTTCTGTTTGCTTTTGTTTCTCTGCAACAGTCATTGCCATGATGAACATAGTATTTCTTACCAAGATTGCCCTTTGAGTTTGGGGTGATAGATAAACTAGATTTGGCAAAAATGAAGTCAAAGAGACCAGTTAGAATACCACAATAATTCGTATATAAGAAAATAAGTTCCTGGTTTGAGGTGGAGTAGTAGGAATGGAAAAAATATTATTTGTTAACTAACACAAGAATTTCCATAGGGCCAAATGATTGGTTTGATACCAGTTTTATTGTACTGCTTACTGTGAGCACGGTGATGTAACTTCCCTATTCAAGAAATTCCTTAGTTCTATTTTAAAATGTGTTGACATCAGTTAGTTTTGAATATTTTCTACATATGGGTGGGGTTGAGAAAACTAATTTGTGAAATTAAATTCAGAGGTGTATACACCTATCTGTAAATACACTGGTTTTGTTACATGTTGTTCTTCCTACATAGATCGGCTATGAGACAAATAATGCTCTTGGCTTGTCTGTTTCACATTTCCCACTGTCATTATTCCTGCCACTTTAAGTCCTATCCCCTGTTCCTCCCTGCTACTAGTTGCCCCCAGAAGCTCCAAGACCTTCCCAGAAATCCCTACCCATGCTTACTTTCCAAAGTCCTGGAAGTTTTAATCTTGCTGCCTTCATGATATCACCGTATCTTTTCTGTCCAGTGTCACCCGCCCTTTGGTTCACCATTCTCTACTTTCCAACCTAAGAGCTGGCTGACTGGGGACAGTACTAGAAAGCCAATGCAATGTGCACATGGGTAATATGGAAAACTCTGTTTTTCCTTCCTATTCAGGATAATATTTGACCTTAAGAAGAAACTATTCCACCTTTCTTACCACTAAAGGAGAAATAAATATCAGCAATCACTTATTGGGCAGAATTCAGGGAAGCTTCAACATGGAGAAGTGAATTTGGGATTGAGGGCTCTTATTGCAATCTCCTTGTAAATAATGTTTGCTGATCTTTCTCATTTGGAGATAGATTCCTAAGTCACTTTTCCAGAATGATTTGGTCTCCTTGACTGAAATAGCAAACACAAATAGAAATAGATCCCCAAGCATGACTCACTTTTGGAATAAAGAGAATGTCAAGAAGTCTGAAAATGGTTCTTGAAAAGGTAATTATTGTTTACTTTTGCAGGCTTTTTTTGGTACCAAAGGTTTCTTTTTAGAAGATAAGAAAGGAAAGATACCTTCTACCAAGATCTGCAACAATAAAATACTCTGGGTGATATGTAGTGAATTTATGTCCTTATGGGCTGGATACAACAAGAAAAATATGAATATGGTATGTATAATAATTATGGGGCCATTTGATACCTTAAGAAATGTTAGCTTTTCTTTGATTCATTTTGATTTATCTATTACACTGTATGAATTCATGTGGTATTCCAAACCCTTAGAGGCAGATATTTTTTGCCATATTTTAAAAAATATTTTATGGATACATAATAGTTGTACATATTTATGGGGTACATGTGATATTTTGATGCAAGCATACAATATGTAATGATAAAATCAGGGTAATTGGGATACTTATCACCTCAAGCATTTAACTTTTTTTGTGTGTGTTAGGAAGCTTCCAATTCCACTATTCTAGTTATTTTGAAATACCCTATAAATTATTGTTACCTATAGTTGCCCTATTGTGCTACTAAACACTAGGTCTTATTTCTTCTATGTAACTGTATTTTTGTATCCATTAACCAATCCCTCCTTATCGCCCCCTCCCCAGTACCCTTCCCAGCCTCTGGTGACCGTCGTTCTACTCTCTGTCCCATGATCTCAGTTGCTTTCACTTTTAGTGCCCACATATGAGTGAAAACGTGATATTTGTCTTTCTGTGCTGGGCTTATTTCACTTAACATAATGTCCTCCAGTTTCACCCATGTTGTTACAAATGACAGGATTTCATTCTTTTTATGGTAGAATAATGTTCCATTATGTATAGGTACCACATTATCCACTTATCCATTGATGGAGATTTAGGTTGATTCCATATCGTGGCTATGGTGACTAGTGTTGTAATAAACCAGGGAGTACAGATAGCTCTTCCATATACTAATTTCCTTTCTTCTGGGCATGCACTCAGCAGTGAGATTGCTGGATCGTACGGTAGTTCTATTTTTAGTTTTTTGAAGAACCTTCACACTGTTCTCCATAGTGGATGCACTAATTTACATTCCCACCAACAGCGTACGAGGGTTCCCCTTTCTCCGCATCCTTGCCAGTGTCCGTTATTGCCTATCTTTTGATAAAAATATTAATGGGGTGAGATGGTATTTCATTGTAGTTTTGATTTGCATTTTTCTGATGATTAATTATGTTGAGCATTATTTCATACACTTGTTGGCCATTTGTATGTCTTCTTTTGAGAAATGTCTATTCAGATATTTTGCCCATTTTTAATCAAATTATTTTATTGTTTTTAGTTTTTTGGTTTTTTCTTTTGTTTTTGCTGTTGAGTTGTTTGAGTTCCTTATATATTCTGGTTATTTATCCCTTGTAAGATGGGTAGTCTGCAAATATGTTCTCCCATTCAACAAGTTGTCTCTTTACTTTGTTGATTGTTTTTCCTTTGCTGTGCGGAAGCTTTTTAGTTTGATGTGATCCCATTTGTCCATTTTTGCTTTGATTGCCTGTGCTTTTGAGGTCTTACTTAAGAAATCTTTGTCCAGACCAATGTCCTGGAACATTTTCTGAATATTTTATTTTTTTTTTTAACTTAAAACTTTTATTTTTATATTTTAAAATTGTTTTCAATTAAAACAAAAAATCTATTAAAAGGTGAGTGATGATATTGAGGAGGACAAAAGGTTTAAATATGTAACTTATTATCAAATGCTGCTGTTTATTTAATTTGGAACTCTTTATAAGGGGAAAATATATAAATAGTATAAAACATAGGAGGCAAAAACAAAAAAACGTGGTGAACATGGGGCATGATATATGTTATATCTAAACAGAATACTTAAAAGATGTATAATGTTTTTGTTTGCTTATTTTTTTAAATTTCCAACATTTTCTTCTAGTAGTTTCATAGTTTCAGGTCTTAAATTTAAGTCTTTAATCCATTTTGATTTGATTTTTTTAATATGGTGAAAGATAGGGGTCTAGTTTCATTCTGCTGCATATGGGTATCCAGTTTTCTCAGCACCATATATTGAAGAGATTGTCCTTTTCCCATGTTCTTGGTGCCTTTGTTGAAAATGAGTTGACTATAAATGTATGGATTTATTTCAGGGTTATTTATTCTGCCCCAGTGGTCTATGTGTCTGTTTTTATGCCAGTACCATGCTGTTTTGGTTACTGTAGCTTTGTAGTATAATTTGAAGTCAGATAATGTGTTGCCCCCAGCTTTGTTCCTTTTGCTCAGAATCGTATATTTAGAGAAACCTAAAGACTCCACCAAAAAACTGTTAGAACTGAAAAACAAATTCAGTAAATTTGAAGGGTACAAAATCAACATGCAAAAATCAATAGCTTTTCTATATGCCAACAGCTAATGATCTGAAAAAGAAGCCAAGAAAGTAATACCATTTACAATAGCTACAAATAAAATGCATAGGAATAAACTTAACCAAAGAAGTGAAAGATCTCTAGAATGAAAACTACAAAATATTGATGAAAGAAATTGAAGAGGACACAAAAATGGAAGCCTATTCCATGTTCATGGACTGGCAGAATCAATATTGTTAAAATGTCCATACTACCCAAACAATCTACAGATTCAATGCAATCCCCATCAAAATATCATTGACATTCTTCACAGCATTAAAAAAAATCATCCTAAAATTTATATGGAACCATAAAGCAGATATTCTTCTATGCATAGAAGATTAGGTACCCAACAGACCACGAATGTGAGGACTGGGAAAGGGAATAGACAGCTTCATCCTTCTATTCCCTAGTCAGATTTAGGAGAATGGTTGTTCCATAAGGGGTAGTAGGTTTTTATATGTTCTCAACCTTAACCATAACTTACTACAGTGAATTTAATTTATTGCACTTGAATACATTGCATTAAAAAATAAATTTTTTTAAAAGGAGAGAAATACATGCAAGCCTTGAACTTATTTCATGTGCGCCTTCCTTTGTGAGTGACTTTGGTTTCAAATAAAACTCAGCATTTAACCTGGAAAATACAGGGCAGAATGGAAGGGAGATGGAATCCCCTTTTTATGAACAAGCAGCTGTTAGTGAGAATTCACGAAGAAGAAGGAGGAGGGGGAGGAGGAGGAGGAGGAGGAGGAGGAGAAATTGTTTATATTTGCTGAATGGTGTGATTGAATAGTTCTCTCTGCTATATTCAAAGTGGCAGCCAGTGAGACTGTTCCAGTGAAGCCAGTCCCAAGATAACTGTTCTCCAGCCCAGCCCAGCCCCATTCTTTAAAAAGCTAAATTATGTTAGACTGAAACCCATGAAGAACAATTGTTCAAAGTCTGCTTGTTCAAAAGTAAAGATTTATAATAGTCTTTCTGATTACGTTCATAATCTTTTTTTTTTTTTGAGGCAGAATCTCACACTATCACCCCAGCCAGAGGGCTAGAGTGCAGTGACATTAGCACATCTTTTTTTAGAGATGGGGTCTCACTCTTGCTCATGCTGGTCTTGAACTCCTGAACTCAAGCAATCCTCCCGCCTCAGGCTCCCAGAGTGCTAGGATTATAGGTGTGAGCCACCGCATCCGGCCAGGTTCATAATATTCTAAGACATAGAATTATGATTACTATTTTATATAGTTTTCATTCCTATAATACTTACAAAGATTGAAATAAGCTTTGGAAGGAATTGGCTTTTAGCTTTACTTTTGCAATATTTTATTTTATCCCCACAAGAGCTGGGCAAGTTGTTAGTATGATTTTTGGTCTGTTCATTTAATAGATGAAAAAAACAGAAACTCAGAGATGTTAAATAACTTGACCAAAGTCATAAAGCTGATAATTAACAACATTAGGGCCTGAAACCCAGGTTTTCTGATCTGATCTGTGACTATGTACATGGATACACATGCACATAACACCCCTTACGCTCACACATAGCACCTTTCCTAGTTGCTTAGCTCTGCGATGACTCTTACTGCTACTTCTTCAAAATAAGCAAATTATCCTACAGATTCAGAGCTGGTGCAAGTTTGCTGTCAATCAACTCATCCCACTAGTCAGCTCATGGTTCACTCATATTCAAGTATCTGACATAAGTGCATATTTATCTAGATGATTCTGTCTCACCATTTTCAAAACTCTGGTATTTGTTTATTAATTCTAAGCATAATTGTTCTCTGCTTCTGAAAGGCATAGTTCATTTTATTGGGTGAATATTGCTGTAACAATGGGTTTTATTTCCCTTAGAGTCGAATGGACGTGTATATGTCACATGCTCCCAGTGGTTCATCCATACAGAACATCCTGCATATAAAACAGGTAGAGTCTTGGTCTTGGGAAGCCATACCAATACTTATTTTCATTACATATAAGAGGACAGAGTTGACCCGGTTAACAGGACTATCCTAAGAAGCTCAGCAGCTTGCTTCCAATTTGTCTTTGCTGCCGTCTTTACGCTTTGATTTCCCTGAATTTTAAGAGAAAAGATTTTATAGTACAGACCAAGTGGGTGACATAAATGAACTCCATCTTAAATCAGAGCTTATAAAATGGGCCCTGAACTGAAGCAAGAGGTATAAAAGGGAAGCCTCGGGAGAGCTAAGACTTCCCCAGAAAGAGAAATATCTGGGATTTAACTTCCTTCTAATGAGTCTTGGTTATCCATTAGTTTTTCCTTCAAACCAAGGGCAACCATTGCTTCTCTTTCTGTTGGACCCTATTTTCCATAATAGTAAAAAGGTATTCATATCTTTCTGGTCATCAGGAGCTTTATTTTCTTTCCAGTGTACAGTGTTTTTCTAAGATTTGCTGTAAATTCTCATGATTCTTACCCAGATTATTATTTTTCTAAAACACATTTATTTCAGCTCTATGGGTCTGACGAATTCAGAGCTTATGACTGGGGAAGTGAAGCCAAGAATATGCATCACTACAATCAGGTGAGCTACTCAGAATGACCCCAGAATGGTGGTTTTGAGAAATTATGTTAAGAAATTATTTGAGAGAGAAGAATCCTACCTGGCAATAGGTGGCATTGCATTGATAGAGCTTTTTAAAAAGATGTCTAATTTTAATCTGTATTCATTGCAGAAAATTTAGATATAAAATAATCATATACAAAGGAAATTTGTAATCCCTCCATCCAGAGAAAACTAGATGTATTAATATTTTGGTGTATTTATTCCAGTTTTTTCAGCATTATACTTTTACACAACTTTTAATCTTGCTATTTCATTTACAGCTATAGCAAGAGATAATAAATATTACTGAGGGACTTATAACACAATTTTTAATGGCTGAATAATAATTAAAATTGTTTCATAAAAGTCTTGAGAGAGTAAATGAATATAAACTTCTTGATACCAACAGAAAAATTAGAATTCCACATGAAAGTTAAAAAAATATTATCCCACATTGAAGACTTGGGTCTTAAGGCGTCTTTTTCCATATAACTTTACACATCAAAATTCACAGACTCATTTAGCACTGTTCTTTTAATTAATCCTGTCACCACCTTTCTGTTCTCATAGTCAGGGAATTGGCTTCTAAGTATGAACTAAGCACATTAAATTAAATTTTTTCAATGTTTTCACAGACTAACATATTTTTGGTTATTTATTAGCACAAACACAGATTAAGTTGTTTCTGAGGATCAAAACAATCAATCAAACCAGTCAATTTCTCAATCATGAATTGGATTGTTAGAGGAATGATTCTACTAGCCCTTAAAACAACTATGGGAGCTAGACTATGTATATGTTCTTTTTTTTTTAATCAGTTTGATTAAGATGTGATTTACATAAAGTAAAATTTACTAATTTCATGTATCCAATTCAATGAGTTTTGACAAATATATTCATTTGTGTAACCACACAATCTAGATAGAACATTTCCATTACCCCCAAAAGTTTTCTCCTGCTCCTCAGACTATGTATATGTACAAATGCATATATTTGCAAGTGCTTAGAAAAGATACAGAAAATAGAAAACAATAAATGTTAAAGTGGTTACCTTCAGAGAGGGGAAGAAAGGAGAAGGAAAGTGGATGGACATGAAGGAGTAATGGACTCTCATTCTGGACTTTGTATATTTTTGTTTTCTTCCATTATTTTTAATGAACATGATATATTCATATATTATTTACATTTATAAGGAAATGAAACAAAACACACACACACATACACGTAAGACCATTGTGATCAAATTCTAAAGCATGAGAGAGTGTCAGTGTCCTTAGAATTTATCAATGTTTAGCTGGTCCTCCCTGCTCCAGGCCAATTCTGGGTTCTTGGGGGAGGGGGGTTGTGTGTGTGTGTGTGTGTGTGTGTGATTTTAGATCACTTGAAGTCAGTTTTTATTACCTTCCCCCATAGAACCTAATCTCAGCAGTTAGCCCTCTCCTCAAGTTCCCAGCACCATCTCTGCTCCCACTTTGTGTTTCGCTGAGTATAAGAGGATTAACCCAAGTAGTCCATGAGTAGGGTTTTCTCACTGTTTTGTTCACCAGTGTTTTCTCACCTGGAAAAGTACCTGGCACTTACTGGGCTCTCAACACCTATTTGTTGCATGAATTAAATTTCTTAACTTTCCTCTTATCTACCTCAAAATATCTCTGTCTTCCTTCCTCTAACAGAAAATGAAGGTCCTCTTACTTCCCAAGTTATCCCAGTCCTGTGCCCTTGACCTAATCTCTTCTCACCTTCCACTCCTCCTGGCACCTTCTCCTGTTCCTTATGAAAAACAAGCAAACAAACCTTCCCTTAACCCATCAATTCTATCAAGTCATCATTCCACCACTCTGTTCTTATCAACATTTTTTAATATTTAAAAGGGCTTCCCCCCTTCACTCACTCTTGAACCTTAGAAAATGTAGGTTTGTTCTTCATCGTTCTATTATGGCTACTCTGTAAAGTCACCCATGGCTTTTAGTCGCCAAATTCAATGGTCTCTTCTCACCTTTTGAAATGTGTTATGTTAGTTACCATAATCTTCTTGCAACTCACTCCCCTAACTTGAACTTCCATGATGCAACAATCTCTGATTTTTCCTTCCCTTTGGGATTTCTCCCTTTGTCCCCTGCACTGGCTGCTCTTCCTCCCACCACTCTGAAATGATCAGTATTCCCCCAGGATTCTTTGTAACTCTCTCTTTCTTCCTTGGAGAATTTAGACATCCCATAGCTTCAAGATGGACATCCATACTCTTGTCTAGATTTTTTCATGACTTACCTTCAACCTATCCCTTCTTCAAGTCATCCTACTAGCTGATGCTCTTACAGTTGTCCTAAGACAGCGAGCTCTGAGAAATGACCCTGCTTTGTCCCCAAAATTTCTGAAAGATGTCCAAATTCCTTAGCCTGACATTCAGACCTTGACTGTCTGCCTACAACCTTATAGTCTACTATATTCCTTTACATATTTTCTTCTCCAGGTATATTGGGAAGCTTGCCATTCCTGATCATGTCTTGTATATTCTTCCTGTTTCCTGGGAAGCCCACCCCCTCATCTCTGCTTGTCAAAATCCAGCTTTCCCTCAGAGTCATTTCAAGTAACTCCACTTTTTAAATGAAATCCCCAGGTGAAAATAATTTCTTCTTTGTCTTCCATCTTATTTTGGGAGTGTTTTATGGCATTTAACATACCCTACTTTGTATACAAATGTTTGTTTAGCTATCTTGCTTTGCTCCCTCTTTTGCGAACTTCCTGAAGGTAGGGACCATTGCACGCTTTCTTCCCTTGGTACCTGATAGAGCTATGGCCATAGCAGATACTCTTTCGGCAGCCTATTTATTTGAATTCAGTTGTTGCTATGAGGACCTCCCTCTTACAAATTCCCTTTCTTTCTCTCCCACAGAGTCATCCCCCACTATATGACTTGTCTGCCATGAAAGTGCCTACTGCTATTTGGACTGGTGGACGAGATGTCCTTGTAACACCTCAGGATGTGGCCAGGATACTTCCCCAAATTAGGAATCTTCGTTACTTTAAACTATTGCCGGATTGGAACCACTTTGATTTTGTCTGGGGCCTCGACGCCCCTCGACGGATGTACAGTGAAATCATAGCTTTAATGAAGGCATATCCATAAATGCAATGCACTTACTTTTCAGTTAAAAGTTGCTTCCAAGCACATAAGAGGCTTTAGGAAAAATACGGATCAACAGTCAGGTTGCCCGTCAGCACCCTGTTGCTATTGCTGAGGTGTTCCCTTCTCTCAGCATTCCAACTAGGAATTATTTGAACTGTGCTGCTCTTTCTCTAAGAAACGTCTACATCTGAAATCTTAGAATCTCATCCCTTCCATCAGGGATAGACCCCCTTTTTAATCCAGATGATCTAGCAAATGCTTCTCTGCCAAATGTATGATTAAGAGATTAGTAAAAAGGACTTTCTCTTTCCTCATCCTATATGTATCTATCAGCATCATATAAACAATATCCCCTCCCATCCTCTTTTTGAAAGGATTGAACACAAGCATGGGAGCGCTAGCCTAGAGAGAAAGACTTCACCAAGGTGAACATTTAGGAATATATTTTGGGTGGCTGTGACCTTATGGCTTACCTAAAATCACAATTACGCCAATAATCATTACGGTCCTCTATAAACAAGCCATGAAATAAGCCCTGGCCCACATCAACAGGCCTGAAAGAAAACAGCAGAATGAAAAACTGATAAAATTTAAGTATTCCAGGAGCCTGTTTCACTGTTGCAAGCTAGGGGGAAAAAAGACAAAATTAGGAAAGACTAGGATAAACTGAATTACTAATTATTAAAATTATTCAGTATAGGGCACTGCCTTTGAAACAAAGTTAAATTAATAAAGCTGTCTGATAATAGTGTATTAGAGCTCATTGGCAGAAGACAACAGTCTTAAGTCACAACATGTGAGAAATAATTCCCTCTGTTTTGCTCTAAAGAGAAATTAAACTGATCAGCCATCATGTCTTCATTATTAAAGCAGAATTTATACTACTGTATTTGTATTCAAATAACATTTAAAGCAGCTCCCAGAAAGCCTAATTTTAAACCAGCAAGGATGGCACTAGGAGTAGCCAAACTCTTACTTTATTTCAGTCTTGAAAAGATGCCAGATGTTTGATTCCAGGATTTAGGACAGATTTCAAAGAGTAGCATGAAGTTTTACCGTCAGTTCCTGTATTCCTGAATGCTGTGGACTTGGAAAAGTCCTTTGCCTTCTATGAAGATATAATTAATAAAAAGACTGTTTATGATCTTTAGGGAATCATAAATAAAGGATACACATACATACCTTCAATAGTTTGTTTTAATTTAAAACAAGTAAATGTAATTGCACATCAGTTCAATGTCTTTGGGATGTTGGATACATAATTATTCTTCAATAAATAATCCATAATTCATCATTCTTAATTTTTAATTTTAGTGTCTTTAAAATATGGTAAGAATTTAAAAACACTTGAGAATCAATTTTAAGTGCAAACCTTCTATAATTTTTATAATGTTTATTTACTAAGATTAAACTAACTTGGTCACGGTTTTTAGCAACTAAATTTTATTGAGCTTTTCAAAGAGTACAGTGTAGTTTTCATACAAGCAATATGTTCTTCTAGTCATATTTATCAAATTACTCAAAATTAATTAAATAAGTTAACAATTGCAATAAATAGAATGGGCATAAATAGGTTTGAGAACAAATATCTAACTCTTAGTAAGCATACACTTCAACTAGAAAGAAAGGTGTGGCTGTACAAGATTAGCCTACTAGCTATGAACATTTAAGAGACATTGGACATCAGTTAATATGTTTTACAGAAACAAAAGATGGCATTGGTAACATAGGAATCTGATGAAGTGGAAGGCAAATTCCCATGGAATTTGTTATTCTGCTATCGCTACAACACTGCTCTGTAAAAAACAACTGGTTCAAAGAGCATATGGAATTTTAATTTCTGGATGAAAATATTTTTAACTTTGCTGGGTAACATAAAATCCCACCTCTGACAATCTTCTGTTTGAAACATACAACCATCTTAGAAACGGAGAAGATGGATAAACACAATAATGATACGTCTGCTGGTGTTCAAACCACACTAGTGACAATTGATAACAACAACTTTTGTATGGCATCCACAAACAGGTTAATTTTCTAGTGGAAGGGATCAAGCAAAGTTTGCTACTCTCCCTAAATTAGACCAACATCCATGGTGCCAGGTCTTCTGTAAAAGTTAAAGAAGAGAAAGTTGCTACTGTGTCCTTCCTAAAATAGGAGAAATGGGGGGAAGTCATGATAATTTCTTTAAGACATCTACTGTCTGGTCTCAGACATAGTGTAATCAGTAAGGTAAAACCTTTGCACCTCAGTGTGGTTTGTAATCTGTTTAGGGGTTTCCATTTGAAGATAGCAAATAGAACTTTATTAGTGTAATACTGTCCTAAAAAGAACTCTCACAATTCATACTTAGAATAATTAGAAATGTATTACTTCTAGATTTAAACCCACAAAGATTTGGGGCTCTATTGTCTAAGAAATAGCACCATATCATAATTTCTTGTAAACTTACTTTTCTTCTTCCCCCAGTAGATAAGATCCCAGAGGGCAGCAACCATGTCTGGCCACAGTCTCTGGGCTCACATATTCTCAGCTTGCACATAGCTGGTACTCAAAAATTGTTAGTGGAAAAAAGTGTTGAAGAACAAAATTAATTATTTAATGGACTCTTAATATTTAAAAGTTTATTGAATGAGAGGTAAGAATGGCTTCAGTAGCAGAAAATCTGCTAGTTTCAATAGCTCTTCCAAACACATTACTTAAAGCAAACTGACTGTAAAAGTTCAGAGAGATGTACAATAGAGTTTCTTTTCCAAGCTAATTGCATTAGTGTTATTTGTGTTTAGAGACATCTTCGCATGGGGCCATCTATAGGTCAATATAAACAATGAGGTAGATTGGGCAAGAAATAAATAAGTTGTACTCTATTTGGTATTTAATCTAGTTAAATTATAATTTTTAGTGCATAGCATGAAGTATATATGTCTGACCCTTCAAAGGACAGGACACTCTATTGTATTTTTTATTTATATGGTTTTCCAGGGAAATGGGAAGAGTATGGAATGGGGAAGAGGGCCTGTAACTTCTTTATGAAAGTTTCTTGGCTATCCTGGGCATATACTAGACATTCCTACCTCTTTAGGTATTTTCAACGTCGGAAGTCTAGGAAAGTCCCCTTTGATTCTTCTAGGCAAGCAATCTCCCCTTGTAATCTTTTCCCTGGCTACAGGGATAAATGGTCTATTTAATTCATAATAGAATAAATGGATAGAATCACCCTCACTGCAGCAGAAATAAATTGTATGGCATCTATAGATTAATTTCATTTTGTAATAAGGAGGCTTCATTGTTCAGCATGTAATACCGCCATTAAAGACTTTTTTTTCTTTGAAGTGTTTGAATATTCCATGAAAACTGACAAATGGAAACACAATGAGCGATTAAGCTAGGGATGGAAGCAGAGACCAGTCTAGATAGTGTCTAAATGTTAAAGATTTTCTTCCTTCATCCTAAAAGCAATGGGAAGCCACCAAAGGATTTTACGTAAGAAGACCTCTCACAAAAATCAACTCACGATGGATAACAGACTTAAACCTAAGATGTGAAACCATAAGAATTCTAGATGAAAATGTTGGAAAAACTCTTATGGACATTGGCCTAGGCAAAGAATTTATGAAGAAGTCCCCCAAAGCAAACACAGCAGCAACAAAAACAAAGAAATGGGACCTGATAAAATTAAAAAGCTTCTGTACAGCCAAGGAAACAATCACTAGAGTGAACAGACAACCTACAGAATGGTAGAAAATATTTGTATGCTACGCATCTGATAAAGGGCTGATAACCAGAATCTATACAGAACTTAGGAAAATCAACAAGAAAAAATCAAACAACCCCATTAAAAAATGGGCAAAGGACATGAACAGAAACTTTTCAAAAGATGGCAGAATAATGGTCAGCAAACATATAAAAAATTGCTCAACTTCTCTAATCACCAGGGAAATGCAAATCAAAACCACAATGAGATATCACTTAACTCCAATGAGATTGGCTTATATCACAAAGTCCCAAAACAACAAATGTTGGCGGGGATGCAGGCAGATAGGAACACTCATACACTATTGGGGGGACTGCAAATTAGTACAACCTCTATGGAAAGTAATATGGAGATACCTCAAAGAACTAAAGTAGAATCACCATTTGATCCAGCAATCCCACTACTGGGTATTTACCCAAAGGAAAAAAAGACATTCTATAATAAAGACATCTGCACACGAATGTTTATAGCAGCACAATTCACAATTGCAAAGATGTGGAAACAACCCAGATGCCCATCAATACACAAGTGGATTAATAAAATGTGGTGTATGTATACCATGGAGTATTACTCAGCAATAAAAACCAATGGTGAATTAACACATCTGGTATTATCCTGGTTGGAGCTAGAGCCCATTTTTCAAAGCGAAGTATCACAAGAATGGAAAAACAAGCACCACTGGTACTCACCATCAAATTGCAACTAACTGATCAATACACATGGCAATAATATTCATCAGGGGGCGGGCAGGAGGGAAGGGGGTGGAGGGGATGGGAAAACTCTCACTGAATGGGTGCAGGGCGCACAGTTTGGGGGATGTACACGATTGTAGCTCTGACTTGGGCAGTGCATAGGCAATATATATAACCAAAGTGTTGTACCCCCATAATATTCTGAAATAAAAGAAAAAAAACATAAAGAAAACCCAATCACTTTGCTGCTTAGAAAATGGATTAGAAGGGACCAACAAAGGATTCTGGGCAAATTTGTAAATCTGATCAATCATCCAATGCCAGGTTATCTCCTCCTGCTGTGTTCTCCAAGAAAGATGATCCTTGGAAAGTCTAGAATCAGCTCCATAATACCGTCCTGCCCTGTTGGTGAATCTACAAGCTGCTGGTTCCTGGAGCCATTTTTCCCTCAAAACTAGTATTCCTCAATTTAGTGTATATTCATTGATAGGGAATAGTAACCACTATGAAAACTATGTAGTAATGTGGAAAAATACCCATGATATAATATTATGTGAAGAGAAGAAAATAAAACTGGTAGAACTATATGATTATAGATATATACAAGTATTAAAACAATTATATAAATTTACAAAATATTTGTGCATAATGAAAACTTAAGCAATATAAAAATAAAATTAGTTGTGCCAGGATAGTAATATGATAAGTGATTTATTTTATACTTTTTAATTTTTATGTAATAATGATATAATTCTTACAATAGGTGAAGAAGATAATTCAAATATTAATTTTAGGTACACATGAAATCATATGTAATCCATGCATTTTCTTGGCTGAATTAGGCATATGAATCATTTATTTATAATATAAGTATCCTTTTAAGAAAAATCTTCCAGATGATGAAGACTTTTTACTAGGAAAATGCAATTTATACATGCTTGCTATGTCACACGGCAATTCTGATATCTGACTGCCCGAAGAGAGCTAATTGACAATTAAAAAACAATTCTCTTTGACTTGAAATTTTCATAAATAATATCTAATTAAGAAATACATAGCAATAACAATTAGTAATTAAAAATTAAGTAAATACTACAGTATGGTGGGGGCAGTGCTCTTTTCATTAAATGGGGCTGGACCAATTGGATATACATATTTTTTTAAGTTATATAGGATTCCCTACCTCACACCATACACAGAAATCAAAGATTATAAGTCTAAATTTGAATAGTAAAATGACACTTTTAGAAGATATTATTCTCATAACTTGGGATTTAAAACACATCTGAATAGGTCACAAAAAGGAAAATTAATAAATGGCACTATGTTAAAATCAAGAGCTTCTGTTATTGAAAGAATGATTGAGAGAGTAAAAATACCAGCCATAGAGTGGGAGTAGCATGTGTATCCAGAAAACTTACATATACAATATATAAATAACTAATTTTAATTGATTTTTAAAAAGAGAGAGAGAGTCAGCATATTAATAGAAAATAGAAAAAATATTTGCAAAAGGGAGGATAGTCTAATGGACAATAAACATGAAAAGTACCAAACCTTATTAATAATCAGAAAGATGCAAATTTAAACTACAATGTGATATCATTAGATACACATCAGAATTGCTAAAATTAACAAGTATAAGTGGGTGCAAGCACTTTGGATTATATCTTTGGCACAATCTACTAAAGGTGAATGTATCCATACTGCAAGACCCTGTAATTTTATTGCTAGGCTTATACGCAACAGAAATGAAAGTGAATGTTCACCAAAAGATTTGTAGAAAAGTATGCATAGCATCTTTATTCACTATTGTCCAAAACTGGAAACAACTCAGATGTGCAACAGCAAAATGTAAATAAATAAAAAATGGTATATTTATATAATTGCACACAAAACAATAACAACAATGAATGAAACACAAAAACTTGGATAAATATCACAAACATGATGTTCAGTAAAGAAAGGTGAAGAATACACATTTTATTATACATTTGTATATAGGCTAAATAATTGATGGCACTAGAAGCCTTAAAGCCCTTACTTTTTGGGGGAGAATCATGACTTGAAGGGAACATGAGGAGGCCTCCAGGGTCCAAAAAATGTCCTAATACTAGTACTAGATCTGGGTGCTGGATTACACTAGTGTTTTCATTTTGTAACAATTTACCAAGCTGTACATGTATAATGTGTGCATTTTTCTGTTAATGTATGTAATGTTTAAATTAAAAGTATATATTTTTAAAAAGCTCTAAGATTTTCTGCTTTAACTTAATAGGCTAAGAAGTGCAAAGGAAAAGAACAGTCCCCTATTACTAATACCACTTTTTTTTTACAGGCTGGCTCTGCATATGGTAGCAAATGTATTGACTAATGATAACTTATTCTTTGCTGAGAGTTTTTACATAAAATATCTCATTTAAAATGTTCAACCCTATGAGATAGGTACTATGGTTATCTTCATTTTATAGATGAGAAAATTGAGGCACAGGGTATAAAAGTCAAATTTGTGTAAGACCACACAAGTGAAGGGGTTATTATTTTAACCCAGGAAGTCTGACACTCTAAAAGCCACACTGCAGCAAATCCTTGTATAAATGTACTCAAATGATATATAAATGACAGTGAGACACTATGGTGAAGGTCATATTTGTATTACCCTGGACCAAAATTACTTTAAAAAATTAAGACAGGAGAGACTGGGGAAATGATTTTCTTTACAAACTCTAAACATCAACTTGAGATGAGTGGAAGATTGCAAGTCAGGTCAATTACAACACATTTCATTATTTTGGCTGAAATATCAAGGTCACTTCCAATTGGATAGAGTCTAGCAATCATTCATTGATGGATAACTTGACTACAGACTTGTAATATGAATTTATGGAAAAGTTGGCAATGTTTCTCCTTATTTTTCTTACACTTATATAAAAAGCAAGAAACTCATGCTCACAACCTTGTAACAGATTCACCAAGTTACTATAGTTTTTCAAACCTAAATAACCCATTGTTATTTTTTTCTAGAACAAGGTTAAATAATAACATTAATTTCAATCAATAAAAATTCATCTCAAATGTAAATTCTGACTCTTTGAAGTTTGGTGAATTTCTTTCAGGCAGTGTAATCCATTTCAGAGAGGTGAACCCTGGCTTAAACGATGGCCTTTCTGAGATGCATTAACCAAAGAGCTAGGCAGGTGTTTCATCACCAGAGCTTTGTTCAGCTTTGATCCAACCTCCCCATTCTCCTATCATAGGAAGCTTACCCACATCTTCCAAGGTCTGGTCCAAATGCCACCATTTCTGAAAAGTTTTCCCTGAACCTCATGCCCCAGAGTTACTGATCCTCCTTCTAAATCACTTTTTAATATGCTCCAGGATTATCTTTTTGGAGAGTTTTGTGTAAGTCTATCTCCCCAATAACTTTTAAGGAGCTTGAGAATAGAAGAAATTAATATATAGAACTGTCCATTACCATACAAATTTTGCTTGTTCTATCCCTTTAGAGTCAACAGTCACCACCACCACCCCCATTGCTCCATGAACCTGACCCCTGACAACACTAATCCGTTCTCTATCTCTATAATGTTGCATAAATGGAATCATGCAGTATGTGACCTTTTGATGTTGGCTTTTTTTTCACATTTTCATCATAATGTCCTTGAGATCCATCCAAGTTGTTGCGTATATCAAGTTTGTTCGTCTTTATTACTGAATGGTCTCCTATGGTATACATGTACCACAGTTTGTACAATCATTTACCCACTGAAAGACATGTGGGTTGTTTCCAAGTTTTGGCTTTAACCTTTGAATTTTCACTGCCTCATGAGGTGACTTGAAAATAGAAAACACTCAGTTCAGAAGCATTAATTTGAATTAATTACTAGTCCCACCCAAAGCTGAATTTTCTGTGGTGACACATTCTGTGATGTATACATTGCCCCATGGGGAAATATCAGCTACTCAAGTCAAAATTCCCATTGACTTGACAACACTTTGCTCATATTTTAATCTGACAGTTAGAGATTGCAAAACATTGATGTGGTTCTCATCACATTTTAGAGTTCTAATGTGATTTAAGAAGTGCTTTGAGGTAGGGTGAAAACAGATTGCTGACATTCATACCTTGGTAGACTATGAAATGTTTCCTCCAGTCAGTGTCAAGAAGTGACAGGTCTTTAGCCCCATCAACACTTCCATCAGCATTATCACACCTCCCACAGAGCCAATCCAAATGAAAAAAAAAATAAAAGCAATAATAATAATATTATGCAATCATTAAAAATCTTATGTAAAGTATAAATAAAAGCACCAATAAGTTTTTTCTATTTTTATTGTTATAGTTACAAAAAAAGTAAGTACAATAAAAACTGTATGGTTTCTATGGAATGCAGCTTCAAGAAGTCTCATAGTTCCTCTCCATCCCATTTCCAACTGGATTGCCCCTAAATTCTATCTATGGAGGAATTCTGGAGTCAAATCTTCCTTCTTTCGGTACCTTCTACCCTTGTTTGCTGTTTTAATTTGTGTGTGAGTTGCTCTCCTAATCAAACCAGCCTTTTGAGCTGAGAAAGCTAATTGGAATGTGCTCTTGATAACCTTCATCAAAATAAGCACTTAAAAAAAAAATTTCCACATCCTGCCTCCCCACCCCAACCCCAAAGAAAACATCCCTGGAAACTTTGTTTTAGATAATGAACACCTGGTCCTGAATCTGTCAAAGCATGACATCAGCAGTGTAGGGTACAGAAGCTCTGAACATCAAAAAAAGAAGCAAACAAATCAGTATCAGGATGGAGCAAAAGAAAGATTAGTAACCACATACTCCACAAGGCTTGTCACAAGTGCATGTGGAACCTGAGAATGTTTAATGTTATAATGAAATTCTTATTCATATTATAAAAATAATACATGTGTATGATAGATAATTATAAAAATGCAAATATTATAAGTATAGCTTGATACAAAGTAGCTTCTTTAAGTGGTTTTTTTTTGGGTGGGCATTAGCATAACACATCTGTATTTCCAGTTATTTATATTTATCTAATTTAAACTTCTTTTTTCACTTTTTTAATATATCTCTTAGATATGTGTCTCAAATAATTTTTTCAGGAAAGAATATGTATTGAATATTGTCTGAGCCCTTGGGTATCTAAGAATGTCTTTTTGTCACCTAAACAGAAATGGTCAAAACACCTCCCTACCACAAAGTTCTGGAAACATTTTTCTATTTTCTTCTGGAGTTTTGCATTACAGCAGAGAAGTCTGAAGTCACCTCAGTTTTTACACATTTGTAGGTAATCTGTTATGGTTTTTCTAAAAATAATTACTTCTCTGCTTGTATGTTTGTTTAACGTTATCATGGTTTTGTTATGTTTCATCCCTATAATTAAAAAAACTTAGCAAGCCTATGTATATGAAGGTACTTTCCTTGATTTTAATTTTGCTGTGAGCCCTTTCAATCTGCATTTATACGTTTTTTTAACTCAAGTTTTCTTCTATCATGCCTTGGAACACTGATGTGTCTATTTCTTTGTTTTAGTCCTTTGTTCTAATCTAGCCAAGAAACCTCAGCTATCTATATATTGTTTCCTCAATGTCCGCCACCTTCTCTGGCACTGTTGTTATCTCTGTGTCTTTTTCCTCTGACTTATGGGCTTGGTAATCAAGTCTTTTCTCAGGCTCACTAACATACTTCTATGCAATTCTGTGCTTTACAGCCTGCAGTGTTTTTAGCTACTTGCTTTTAGTTTTCTTGCAGTTTTTCTTTATCTTGTCCATCTTTCTTTATCCCCCATGCTATTGTATTTCTATTGTGCAAATTTTCAGACCTACAAAACCATATAGAACACAATGAACACTTATACTACCTATGCTACCCAGGTTGGGAAATAAAACATTACAAAGGAGTTTCTCTTTTTGCATCAAGTTTGGTATTTTTGTCCAGGATATTGTTTATTTCATCCAAATTTATGTATCTTCTTACCTACATATATATGTATTTAATTATACATATCCATGCATAGCATATATGTGCATACATGTGTATATGTATATGTAAAATATCACATATGAAAGGCACCTTCCTTTTTAACTTTTTCTCCCTTTTATTTCAGTATTTTTTTATACTTTATTCTGGGTTTTACAAAAAAATTTTAGTATCAACTCATAAAAAGTGTGAGTACTCCCCCAACAAGATGCAATATTTTTATCAGCTATGCCTTACATGTAGCCAGCCTTTGGCAGAAGCCACATCCTTCCTGAGTGGCCTTTGGCAGTCACCCACCTTCTCACCATAGGTTGGCAACCACATTTCTCAACTTACTCCACATATTTCCCTCCCTTTTCAGTGTAGGACAAGCGTGGGATTGATAGTCAGGTATCTTAATTTCTAAAAGCAAGGCTCTATATCTGTTTAGTTTATTTGATTTTCAGAGGTTTATTTTTGTTTTACTTTGAGCAAGTCAATTTTTTCTGGGCCTCATTGTCTTCATCTATAAGATGAAAGAATTTGAATGATATTTTTAACTCTAAATATTGACAAGTCTAGCTATATCCTGTTCTGTCTAATATAATAGCCACGAGCCACATGTGGCTATATAAATTTAAATTTTAATTAATTTGAATAAAATCAAATTAAAAATTTAGTCCTCAGTCTAGCCACATTTCAAGTGCTCAATAGCCACATGTAACTAGTGGTTACTGCACCCATATGGAATATTTCTACCATGATCAGAAAGGTCTATTGGACAGCTCTGAATAAACCCTAGGAAGGAGCTGCTGCGTGAAAATGGACACTATCTAGCTGAAGGAGGATTCATTTATCTCAATTAGTTCCAGGCTGGGAGAAGTGCTTCTTGGCAAACAAAGACCTCTGAAATAAGTTTATTGCAGGGAGAGCTTGCCAACATTGCAATCAGACAGCACTTGAAGAAAATCTCCACTACCTATAAGCTATGTGATCTCAAGCAAGTAACTTAACCTCCCTGAGACTCAGTTTGCACTTCCATAAAACTGGGTAAGAAAACCAGCCTCATAGCTTTAGCACTATTAGTCTAGTAATAGATATGGAACCCAAGCATAGCGTCTGGCAAGTAGTTGGTACTCAGGAAACTTTGCTAATACTGAGGACACCATCAGGGGAAAACCTAGAGTGTTGGCAATGATGAGGCTTTCTTCCTAAAGGCTCCTGAGGAAATTCCTGGCAAAGTTTCTGAGAAAAACTATCTTCACTATGAAAAACTATCTTCTCACTCTATTCCATCCTCCGCTTCAGGCCCAAAGGATCATCTACCTGTCTGAACTCCATAGCACTTTATTCTTCCTTTTCCTATGGACCTCGCTCTTTTCTACAATGAGTTGCCCTAATTTGTAGTCCTCTACCAGAGAGAAACCACGTGAGTGCAGGGACTTCCCTTTACCTCTCAGCAAGCCTTGCAAGGAGATTTGCATATAACAAATGTCCCATAAGTAATGTCCAAAGGATTTTCCATTGGCTATTTTCATTCCTCGTGAATGAATAAGATGATATATCTCCCTGGCTTGCTGGCTTACCTCTTACCCCTGTATAGAACCAACTGTCAAAAGAGTCAGGAAGAAAACAGTGTCACATTCCTCAAGAGAGGCTTCATGCAGAGCTAAGTGAGGAACATAGGGTTCTTCTCCAATCTTAATTAGGGCAATATGCCCCTAAGGCAGTATTTCCCAAACCTTAGCCAGTCACATAACTCATTCATAATGTTTGCCAAATCTGCATGCTATCTATAATATTGTTTGTTTAAAGTCTCAAAATCAATTCATCTATTTAACTTAAATACCTTTTTAAAATAAATTTTGTACAGCTACTATAAATGGGGAAATAAAGAAAATATCATTTACCAAAACTTCAAGGTAACAATAGCAATAAAACTTAAAGATAATCATAACAAATAACAATGATGTTATTATGATTGATAATACAGATGATTGTTAATGAAGTAGATGAGGATATGACTGGTTAGGGAACTTGAGTTTTAGAATTGCCTTCTTTTTGTTAAATGTGTGCTCTTTATTTAAAAGGGAAGTTAGCAAGTACTAGAAACAAAGACATAAGCCAAAACTAGACTTTTCTCCTTAACACACTCAGAAGACTGGAAAAAATCTGATGCGGAGACAGTTAATAAATTAAATGATGGCCACCCAGTGATGTTTTCATCCTAATCTCAGGAACCTGTGAATATGTTACCTTATACAGCAAAAGGAACTTCGCAGATATGATTAAATTGATATCTTGAGGTGGGGATCTTGAGTTTATCCTGGATTATCTGGGTGGGCCCAATGTAATCAAGAGGGTCCTTATAAGAGGGAGACAAGAAGGTCAAAGCTAGAAAAAGGACATGTTACAATAGAACCAGAGGCTGGAGCAATGCTTCAGGAGCCAAGGAATGCAGGCAGTCTCTAGAAGCTGGAAAAGGCAAGGAAATGGGTTCTCCTCTGGAGTTCCCAAAGCCCTACTGACACCTTGGTCTTAGAATTATAACCTCCAGAATGTAAAAGAATAAATTTATATGATTTTTAAGCCACCAAGTTTGTGGTAATTTGTTACAGCAGCAATAGGAAACTAATACAGAGACTGACTTGCACACTGTGAGATTCAAGGGTATGTAATACCATGCATGCCCTGTATCAGCTAAAATCTTCCATACCCCCAGTAGTACACTCTACACATGGGGAACACTGCCTAATGAACTCTACTAGGCAGACAGGAAAAGTGGTACCCACAGATTAAAGCAACTGTGGAGGAATTTAGGCCTGAGGCAGTGAAGCTTGTTGCTAAGGTGCTGGTTGATTACAGGGGAAGCTCTGCACGGTCAATGTCTTGTTTCCTCCATACTTTGGTCTTCTTTTATAATGTAGCATCTGACGTGAGGAGAAACCATTCCAAAATCAGCCCTCCTTCAACAGATTGGACCCCGCATTGAGGTAGGTCATACCTATGGCTCTTTCTGCTCCTAAATTGTACTGCTGTTCTCTTAGATGAAAGTAAACTTGGGAATATTTCCTAAAATTAAAAAAAGTAATTTGTTGTGTTTTTGTCTAATTGTAAAAACAAAATCTGTTTATTACAGACATTTTAGAAAATAGCGAGAAGCTAACAAAAAATAATAATAAAATGCCAGTATCCTTACCACCTAGAGAAACCTACTTGGTTAATATTTTGATAGATTTCTCTTTGGTCCCATTTCTGTTTATGTCCATTTATAACAAAAAATATTCAATAAATACTTTTTAGTAGCCTTCATTTTCCCCATTAAAATATATTATAAACATTTTTGCACTAACTATATCTCTACAATATTTTTGTACTGACTAAATAGTATTCTGTAGTAAACATAAGCTAGAATTTATGTAACCATTTAACTCACATGGCTATTTATGCTATTTTAAATTTGTCACTATTTCCTTACAAATATTTTGGTTCACCACAGATGGCTCCTAGAAATAAACTTATGAACTAAGAATATTTAAATTTTTTATACATATTGCCAAATTTCCCATCAGAGAGTTATAAAAATTTACCTTGAAAAAAATGAATATGCTTAAAGGGAATTAATTGCAAGTTTCATTGAAGTTAAAATAAGGAAATAAATGGCAACTCCTTTTGGGGGAAAAAGAGAGAAGACTTTTTATTTCATATTTCATGTGATAAGCGTGAGGATGTGCTTGCCTTCCTCTTGACTTGACCGTCTATTGGAGAAAGAGGGAAGACAGAGATGCTGTACAAATGGAATAACTGCTTAAAGGAAAAAAAAAGCGAGAATATTTTTTCTGGGGACATTTAGATAAATTTTAAAATAGTATCAGTGTTTTTAGGTTTCAGAAAGGTGTAGTAGATGGACAATCCTCATTGCAGCAAAATGTAGAAGGTCTTTTCAAAGTCTTTGCCTATTTCAGAAGTGTCATTGTACAGTCAGCCAACAGTAGATTTGATGAGTTAATCAATACAGATAATCAATCCGTGCAGGCTTAAAGTAAATTTCCTCTCTGGCTGTCTACACAGATTGTCAGGTAGAGAACTTCCAAACCACTCCCTTGCTAAGTATTGGCGGGGCAAAGCCCACGATAGCTGCAGCAACTGAGCTCCAGGCCAGGCAGCTTGAGCTAAACCTAATAAAGAGTGTGGTCTGTGGCTTAGATCACTTGTTCCAGGCTCCTTATGTATTTTGAAAAACAAGACAGAAGATTTCTAAGTAATCAGTTTTATTTTTAATCTTTTCCACCTCCAGCCTACAAATCCATATGCATCCTAATAATATTAATAACAACAATAAATAGCAACAACGTATTAAGTAGCTTCCATGTGTGAGGCACTATGCTGTACACTTCACACATGCATTTTACTCAGGCTTTACAACAGTATTGTAAGGAAGATGTTGTTATTATTATCAATTTATGGGTAAGCAAACTGAAAATCAGAAAATGGTCCAAGGGCCCATAGCTGGTGAGAGGCAGAGCTGGAATTTGAACCCAGGTGTGTCCACTATTCTCTACTGTCTCTTTTAGGCGAGACTCCTGCAGGAGGCCCTGTGGCTTTAGGCTTCAGTTAGTATTTCCAGGCCCCAAAACCAAACCTACACATGCCCATGCTTCCCCTCTAAGGGCCCTGGAAAACAATTTTCAAGAAGCCCAATGATAGCTGGAGTCTTTTCTGATCCCCAGTTGTTCATTAAGTATATTACAGGTTTGAAAGAGTGCTGGAAGGGGGACAATTTTCTTCTATATCTTTAAGGACATTGTTTTAAAAAATTGCATATAAATTTCTAGATTTTTTGTTGTTTGTTTTGATTTATTTTGTTGGTGTGTACTGATGTGATTAAGAACAGGCTCCATTTTTCCTGTTGGAAAAATGTGCATGATATATCACAGACAATCAAAAAAATACCCCAGGGCAGCAACCTTTGGGGAGAAGCTTCTGGGAATGATATATGTCAACATTAGTGACAGGGTGATGTAGGCAACATGCTGATATGTTCTGGAAACGCAGCTGAGAATCCCAGGGCCTCAATCCAAAAGCCAAAATGCATAGAGAGGAGAGGTAAGCAACTAATCCAAAGAGAGTTACCACTTAATTCTTTTAAAGGGCCAGAGCAGATGTTGCTAGGATGTCCCCTGAATGCTAGTGAGGCGACAGAAAGGGGCTCTTTCTACCCTATCTCCTCTCTGTTCTTTCTGTCTCTTTTTATTCTCTACTGCCCCATGCCTGCCTCAGCCTCCATCATGCTGAAGCTGATCTTCAACATTTGGGCAAGTTGTTTCCCTCTTCTGGGCCTGAGCTTACTCCTCTGTAAAATAAACTCACTGCTCTGCCAAGTCTCTGTCAGCTTCAACATGTTATAGTCCAGTAATGTGATCACTTTAAAAATCAGAGCAAGAGAAGAGCAGAGCTGAACAACCATGTCCTCCTGACCCCCACCAGGCAGGGAAATTACAGCACCTGACACTTCAGAGTCTTTGGGTGACCGCTCCTGAAGTTTAGTTCCCTTCCTTCTTCATCAGGATTTGTGGTGCTTCTTGCTGCTTTCTTCCAAACCCCAGATTTGGAAGCCACCCAAGCCTGACTCTCCTCCAAGTGCTCTAGGACTAAAATAATTCCCAGCCATTTCTCTACTGCCTACATCAAAATTTCCAAAATCTCAAAGGGTGACAATACAAATAGATATTTACTAATTTTTAAAAAGAACCTAGAAATAATGTCAGAGGATAGAGGGATTATATAAACCATCTTACCTGGTGATTTTAAAACATTTTTAGAAGCAAAAGATCTTTTCAAACAAAAAATATTACACAGGCTGTAAATACATAAAATAAATGAGTAGTAGTAGTAGTATAAACTTATATCAAATGTATGACCTTCACACATTCTGAAGTAAAGTGATGAGGATGAAGCTACTCTGGTGACCCTCAGAATTAGAAATGGGACTTAAAATGACAGCACTACTTTGGTTATATTTACCTGGGCTTATGCTTCAGTGCTCTGTTTTGTTCAGCTATATGTTGTGATAGAATCTGCACAGATAAGTAGTTGAAGCCATAATTGTTTTTAAACAAAAGTTTTAAACAACTTCAATTTTCTTCAATTATACAAGATAGCAGAGGAAGTTGTACTGGAAGGTTATAGCAGACGTTAATGAATATGTGGCCACTATGTTTTGCAATTTGATATATAACATATACTTTTGAGATTCCATGTAAAGCAAAATGCCTCCATGGGTGGCATTGGGTGATTCACAGCATATTCCAGTTAGTATCCTGCAGACCAAATCCATGTGATCATATTCTCTAGGCTTTGCTGTAATTGCTTGTTAAATGCAAGCTGGTTTTAGGGTGCTTAATTAATATTTAAATCCACTTTGAGATGAAAGAAAATTGAACCAACATAAACTATCATTAGCCATCATAGAAATGAGTAACCCTGCATGTTATGTGTCTTCAACCCCTGTAGTTTCTCTTTTAAATGTATTAAAAACCTCAAAGAGGTCATGGTTGTTGTGAATCATCATTTTACTACATTTTTGATGCTTGTGAATATAGGAAAATCTTTAACCCTAAAAAAACCCCAGACTTATTTCACTTTTTAGGACCAAATTCCTCTGTGGGGAAGGAACCACGCTGGGAGAATTTGTGGTGTAGGGATTAGAGCAGCTCTCCCTGAAGGAAGGATGTCTGGAAGTGTGGCACAACAGTGGCCCCCAAATCCAGCTCACCCTCAGAATCATTTGGTTCACTTGATAAGAGTACAGATTCCTGGGCCCCAAACCTGGAGTCTCTGCTTCAGTAGGTCTGGGGTGGGACATGAAATCATTGTCATCGATTAGGTGATTCTGATGATTTTGTGTCTGATTTTCTTGAATATGAAAGGTAAAGTCAGGGTTGAAAACTTCAGTCCCCCCTTGCCTGATTAAAACCAGTGCTTTGAAAAGAACACACAATAATATATGCATTTGTTGTCCAGAGGATTAAACGATCTGTTCTAGAGTTGGTGAGAATAAAACATTTCAGTGTCATGTGGAATCGGGAGCACCTCATAGAAATAAACTAACATTGTTCCTGAGACAATGAGAAACGATCACGTTTTTTTTCTCACCTGGAAACAGACAGCTGCTAAATCACGATCATGAGCTCATATGCAAACAACTTTGGGAATATTTATCAACAGATACCAAAAGCCAATAATTTTAAATACTGATTTAAAAATCATGTTTGTACACCTTTTTAAAGTAAGGTTGTTTTTCTTAGACCTATATTCATATTCTATGATGCCTTCAAGATTTCTCAACCTCAGCACTATTGACATTTTGGGCCAAATAGCTTGTGGGGGTCTGTCCTGTGTATTTTAGGATGTTTAACAGCATCCCTGGCCTCTACCACTAGATGCCAGCAGTACTCCTGTAGTAATGGCAACCAAAATTTCTCTAGACATTGCCAATTGTTTGGGCACGTGGCAAATTCACTTCCAGTTGAAAAGCATTGTTCTATAAAAATCATGTACTTTCTCTGGGGCTTGGGATTTCTGTAATATAAGATGAGGGAGTGAAGATGGCATTCATAGCAGTGGAATTAGAAAAGATTATATAATAAGTGATAGTGGTAAAATTAAATATCTAGTTAGAAAAAATAATCCATATACAATACCAGCCCATACTGAGAAATAAATTTCAAATAGTCTAGAATTCCAAATGAAAGAAAAATGTTAACATATTGAAAAAATATAAAGAATATATTTTTATAACGCTGGAGTAAAGAAGACCTGCCTAAGAAAAATTGAAAACTTAGGAGCTTAAAAATGAAAACCTCAAAAGACTTAACTCCGTAACATTTTATTACTTCTCTATGATGAAATAATAACTAAATAAAGGCACCACAAACAAAATTTCAAAAAGAAAAAGAGAGAAAATAGTTGCAACATGTATAATAAACTAAAGCTCAATAGCCATAATAAAGAAAAAGCCCAAGCAAATCATTAAATTGTTATTGAACAGAAAACAGGCTAATAATTTGAAAAGTCAATTCATACAGGAAAATCAAATAGCCAAAACAGATAAAAAATTTACAATCTCATAACTCAGAAAAATGCAAACTAAAACTAAAATAAAATATCATCTTGATACCATCAGATTGGCAAAATTAAAAAGGTTTGTGAAACATAGAATTGACGAGGAAGGATGTGGAGAAACAGCCATGTTGATGCCCAATTATGAAAAGTTACATTGGTTCAAACTTTTCGGGGCAACTTAGCAGTGGCTGTCAAAATGTATACTGTCACCAAGCTTACATCCAGTGTTCTACCTCTACAAATCTATCTCATAAAAATACTCTTATATGTGCTTACAATGTGTATGCACAAGAGTACTTACTACAGTATTGTTTGTAACAGCTAAACATTGCATGTAGGGTAGGGGTCATTGCTGGTACATCATCATATCTTGATATATCCATATAAGGTGGCTTTATACAGTAGTTAAATAAAATGAGATATATTTAAAATATTGAAATGAAAAGGACTTTTGTATGACAGATAGTTTTAGAGCTTTATATAAATATTTAAATATATACATATATTTTTATAATGTATATAAAGTTATATATGTTTATCTGTGTGTATATAATTGTGTGTATATATAAACACAAAAAAAAGTCCTGAAGGATATACACCAAACTGTTAAGAGGAATTAATTTTAGGAAGTGATGTGCATCTTATTCTGTGTATTTTATAGTGTTTGAAGTTTTACCACAAATATGTATTCTATAATTTTTAATTAAATTATATAATTTTATATTGTATAATTTTTAAATAAAGAAATAGTATGAGGCGGTTGAACTAAACGATTTCTGAAGTCTGTGATTTCAGCTCTAACACATTATGACTTAATTAAGCCTGGTTTAGAAATAAATTTGAAAATTTAAGCCACCAAAACTGTGTCCATACTGCAGGTTCTTTCAAGGAGGAAAAGAAAAAGGAAAAGTCATTACAATTCGTTAAGCGCCTGCTGTGTGCGTGGTTCCAAGTTGTACAGATTCTTGCGTTGATCCTTATAGCATCTTATTTTAATGTTAGATTAACTGAGGCTCGGAGACTATAATTAATCTGACCAAGATCACTGGCTCAGGGAAGGATGGAGTCACGATTTACGTGTGAATCAGACTCTGGGAAATATGGTTGCTGCTCTCTACACCAGATGTTTTGTAGTTTCACAGGTTGGTGGAGAAACTTTGGTTTGTCTTTTAAGCTTCGGGGCAGAGACAGGAGGCCATGGCGGAGGAGCAGCATGACCGTCATAACCTGCATGTAGTAAAGCGGCTGCGATGTGGCGGGTGCTTATTCTGCGCCAGGCACTGCATTCATATCTCAGTTAACCCTCACAGCAGCCCTCAGAGATAGGTCCCACTACTGTTCACAT
Organism: Daubentonia madagascariensis; assembly: GCA_023783475.1. Lineage (NCBI taxonomy): Eukaryota > Metazoa > Chordata > Mammalia > Primates > Daubentoniidae > Daubentonia > Daubentonia madagascariensis. The sequence goes on from JAKFHU010000585.1 coordinate 26,736,208, forward strand.
CTTGAAAATGAGGACGCAGACTCAGCGATGGTAGGGAAGTTGCCCAAAGTTACATATATAGCAAGTGATGGAGCTCTCTGTCTGACTCCACAGCCTGTCTTACTTACTGCATACACCAAATAGTGTAACAATTATTTGTTGCTAGCTAGACTTTGAAAACAAAGAACTTGAAACTGTAAGGTGGTAGGTGTTTAAGCAATTCTTAGGCCAATGCTAGAAGTCAGAGATGAAGTTGTTTGTTTATTTTAATATGGGATGGTTTGCAATATGTCAGTGCTGGAGTGCAGTATGTGAAGAACCATCACATGTTGACTGATGTAGCTGAGATACTGATTAGAGTCTAAGTGAGAACCATGAATATGCAGGCATATCTGACAAACCGGGAAGGCAGGTAAACCAAATGCCCATTTGCCTGAAGACCTGAGTCTCCTGTGAGATGTCATGTTAAGAGAAGGCGTGGGGCATGAGTTTGACTCAGTACAAAAGCTTGGGTCATTTGATCATAGGGTGTTTCTGACAAAAGCATTGACTCTGACTTTCAGATTTGTTCCATGGCACAACCCCCATTGGACTCAAGGTTGTGGTTTATAAAACCCGAGATAATTGTTTTAATAAAACTCAGTTCAACATTGGGGGAGTGGCAGCACTAACTTGAGAGACCTCTAACATGTAACTCAAACAGAAAAGAGGAATTCTCTCCCACTTTGCAAAGCGGCTCCATGTAGTTTTGACAATCTCAGGTGTCCCCGTGATTGCTCTATGGCAGGAGGTCTAGACACATAGGTCACTTCCAATATGTGTCTCTCTGGAGACAGCAGACTCCTGGGGAAAAATGGAAGTGAGTATGAATGCCCAGCAGAGTATGGGGACTGCCCAGTTGATCCAGAGTAAACAGCATATGCCCAGCAGAGCAGCAGGGACAGATGGGTCCCCCTGGGGGACATTTCAGAGCTTCTACAAGTCCTGATTCAAGTGAGGATTCAAGAGTCTGCATGGTACTGTTAATGTAACCCAATTTGTGCCCATAGTTTGTTTGTGAGATCTAGAGGACAGATAGCAAGAAAGAATTCTTGTATTAGGGACTCAATGCCCGCAAGAGCGCAAAGTTGCAGAAAGGGAACAATACCTAATAGACGGTCGTGGGGACATCGTTAAGTAGAGGTGAAGTATAAAGCCTCACCCTGGCAACTAAAACTGTAACTTGAATCAGGCACATGGGGGAAAGCAGCCACCTGCATGAATAATAACTCCTTCCCAAATAGAACATTCTCAAATACAGACTCACTCAGAAAGCCGACCAAGTTCACGTTTAAAAACGGAAGACAAGGCAGTAATATGACCGGGCAGAGGGTGGTATACCAACAGATAGGGCCAATTGGTTGGCCTTCTTCTTGTACCCACCTCCCCCCAATATAATAGGCATTAAATGAGCTTTTTCATTACACCCAAAGACAATCAGGTTATTTGAACAGAGGAGCCAGCACAACAATGGAATTACTCACAGAAGATTTTCCTCCTAATACAACAGCCAAAATGCTTTAAGTCCCTGTTCCAATGTAGCTTATTTCTAGTTTCCCAAATTACCTGGGAAAACAAATTACCTTATAACCCAAAACTTGCTTGGTGAGTGTGGAAGTAAAGCAGGGAGAGGTGATATGGATACTGTGCCAGCTCACAGAGCAGTCTGAGGATTCCCCTTGTGCAGCAGAAAATCTCCTCTAGTGGAGGCATCGCTTGGGTTCCCAGATTCAGCCCTGCAACTCTATCGTTCTGATTCCCACCCAGTTTCTCTTGTGTCTAAAGTGTCTTTAACTGCCATAAATGGCGTTATAAAATCCTCAAAACAATACTGATTTTAATTCACTTTAATTAAAAATGTATATGTATGTACATTCTCTAGCATATGTTTTGAAGCTATGTTAGAAAACTAAACCAACAATATTAGAGTTATAGACCTTACATTGTTGAGAATCACCACTCTAAGACCCAAGGAGCAAAATTCAATAACTGTGAATGGAATTAAAAGATTTAGTTGTCCTTGAGATGCACAAAGGCCAACAAAACGTCAGTTGATTAGCAGTGCCTTTCACCCTATGGTCCTTCGTCTGAGTCTACAGAGCCCAACAGTTCTACAGAAGGATACATGGGGACCATGAGTCCCTTGAAAAGTTATGAAATTTGTTAGCTGGGCATGGTGGCGTGCACCTGTAGTCCCAGCTACTTGGAAGGCTAAGGCAGGAGGGTCACTTGAACCCAGGAGTATGAGGTTGCAGTGAGCTATGATGATGCCACTGCACTCTATCCCAGGCAACAGAGTGAGACCCTGTCTCAATAAATAAATAAATATTAAAATTTTTAAAAGTTATGGAATTTGGTGTGGATATGCATATGCACATTTTTCTGAGGAGAGTCTAGTTTTCATCAGCTTCTCAAAATATTATGTACTCTAAAGATATTTAAGAACAATTATATGAACTTTGATCTTTATATATTCTGAAACCAAGTAAGTGTAGGAAAATTACATTTCAGCACATTTATACCACTAGGGAAATTTTTAAAAATATTTCATTAATTTTTGAGAAGAATCATTTCTCATGTTCAAATAAAGTTAATCCTTGATAGTTGGACCTCATATTTAAAAGAGGAAGGTCAGTGTTATCTTTCTACATGTCATGGTTCAAATGAAATATAAAGGTAACTTAGCTGGTTTGAGGTGAGCTTTACTGGGTACCTTGCATAAAAGATGGAAGTTTCTGAGGTCTGTCTTGACAAATATTCTTTTCTCCTGCCTCTTTCCTCCAGGTTAGGTCATTTTTCAGTTTTTACAGTTTCAGAGTGTTTTTCTTTCTTATTCTTTTGTTATTGTTTTTGTTTTGTCCTACTTTTGTCATCAGTTGGTTGGTTTTTTGTTCCCATTTTTACAGTTTTTACACAGAGTATATCAATGAGTAGGGCTTTAGGTTGATTCTTTGTTCATTTTTTTCTTAGAAAGCTTTTCCTTAAAGTTTCTCCTATTTGACCTGCTGATTTTCTGTATTTTGATATTTAACTGGTTTATAGATCGTGCACATTAGGAAAGATCCATTTTCGTAGTTTCATGAAGTCAGTGTACTTCAGATCCTACTCCGTTATATATTGAGATGATAAAAACCATCTTGAAAGGTCACAGAGTTTCCTGATAGAAGCCTCTAAAGATAAATATCTCAAAATAAACAACTCCAAGTTGGAGGTCTCATTGGCACACTTGGACTCCCCATCTCTCTCTTATAATGCTCTGATGTTTTCCATGGGCTATGGGTTGCTAAGGTGATATAGGGCATTGTTAAAATTCTGCAGAGGGAAGAACTGTACTTATTTAACATTTGTTCCAAGTGTAGTTCTTTGAGCTGACTTGGGATGTGACTTTTCCTGCTTCCAAAATGACAGTTATGAGCTCATAAAGTTAACCATGAATTTGAGAGCCGAATTGAACTTGACTCTCTGTATTATGCTCGGTACCCAAGGAAGCTGCAACAGCAAAAGGCTGCCAAAACAAGGAGGTGAGGGAGTTTGATGCAGGGGAGGAAGTAGTCCTACTCCCAAACACATGGGGATTTTCTCTGAACTAATCAGTTTATTGCCATCAACTCTCCCATTAATAAATCTCTACAGTATTCACAAGTATATTAATCCAATGTGGGAGTTAATTTTACCTGAACATAGTGGAGCAAATGTGAGTAGATCATATCTGCCAAATTTATAATAAAATCATTGAGAATTTTTAAAGAGACAGTTCACAGAGATTGACATAATTGTTTTTTCAGAGTAGAGAAGAGGACATTGAGATGTTACATTTTTTCCCATGTGGTTATAAAACTGAACAGTGAATTCAAATATCTGAATTTTCATTCTGGCCTTGCCACAATCTAGCTAGACAACTTTGGGCAAGTCATTTGAAGTGTCTTCACATTTCTGAAAATGAAAGCTGAATGATATTTTCTTTCTTGCTGACTGTACTACATTTTCAAGTCCTAAAATGTCAGCAATGGGAACCAATGTTCTTTTCCGAAATCCCATTTGGCTAACTCCAGAGTGAGCTCAGTGGGTGCTGAAGATGTGGGACAAATGCTCTCCCTGCTTTTCTAATTAGGTCAAAGGGCTCCTCTAGCATGCATCAGAGCAACAATGGTGGGATGTTCAGACAGGTCCAGATAAGGGCACAGGCTCTCCTCCTCACACCTATCCAACCAGCCCGGAGAGGACGAGGCTGAGTCATGTGGGCAGATACATTCTCAGAGACTCATCTTTCCAGTTCCAGCTGCGGCTCCCTCACCCACCACATTCCCAAAGTCTGCCTCTTGGTGTGGTTGCTGCTAGCTCAGCTCTGGAGAGTTAATATAATGGTAGAGAAATATTTTACTTCAAGTAATACTTTTTTTTTCTTAACTTCTAACTCATTCTTTACTTAAAATGACAAATAAAGCTACCCTCCTGGGCTGCTCAATTATTAGTAAGCTAAGGAATTGCTCGCATTGTCTCACAGTCAATTGAACTAGAACATTCAGTTCATGAAATAACTAGGCTGCAACTCATTATCTTAGCTGTTGCAGATGATTTAATTAGTAGGTATCTATCTAATCTATCTCTCAGAAATTAACTAGAGCTTACAACTCCAAATAAAAATTTTGTGTATATCTATTTAATTGAACCAGACAGAAATAGAATAAACACGGAAGATTCGTTTTCTTTCCACCAATGTTCTCACCTGTCACTAAAAATAGAGAATGTCCTTAAAATTTTTGATATTTTAAATAAAAGTACTTATCACTACATTTATCTTCAACCAAAAGGCAGAGATCACTGAAGACCCAGAACGTGACTATAGAAACTTGCAATGTTTTTGCAGATGCCACAATCTTGATATCTATCAGAGAAAGATAAAAACTAGGAATAGGAGGAAAGATGCTCCCTATAGTCCTTACTCCCTGGTGCTGAAGAACAGGGATTTTATGGGCTGTGTCGCATGCATGAAACTCCAAGTTGCATCAGAGAAAGTTCTACACAGCTAGAAGTTGAAGGATTGGTGACTATAAACTGTGTGAGGGAGGAACAGGAGGAGCCAGATGGCATTGGGACATCCCAGGCAATGTTTCCAGCCACCTTTGTGTTCTCCCATTCCTAGCAACTAAGCTTGCTTAATTTGCTTCAGAATTTAGAGAAGGAATTGTGGCTGGAAAATATGTGAAAGAGTTTTTAAACCTATAGATTCTTCTTCTGACTTTAGAATTTGTTGCTATATTGCCAGGAAAAAATAAGTGCAGATGCTGGACCATGTCAGACATCTTGTCAAGAGAGTGGATTATTTCACACAGAATGGAGATGTGGCTTCTGATTCTGGTGGCGTATTTGTTCCAAAGCAATGTGAATTCAGGACGTTTGCCAACTAAATCTGTGGACCCAGAAGCATTCATGAATGTTGTAAGTTGGGATTTTCCATAATGTTTTGGGGAAATGAATTACCTTATATGTTAATATTTGCATCTGTGTATTATCTGCATTATATATTATATTTATATATGGTAGTGATTTAGCTAGAAGAATATAGTGATAAAGTATAATAGCATATTTTACTGGAACGAATGCTAACCTGAGTGTCAGTAGACCTGGGAACAAATTTTGTAAACTTGGAAAAATGATTTAATCCCTTTGGGCTTTCCTTGAACTCTTAGGTTCATCCTATGAGCAAAGAAATAATTGAGGTATTTTGGGCCAACACTAGACACTTGATCATTTCCAATTTGTCTTTTCTTTTTATTCTTTTCTCACTATCTCCCATGTTATAAAGATGTCAGCCCTCACTTCTTGTCAGGGCACCCACTTATAGGAGCATCTACCATGCCATTCTAATCCACTCTTTTTATCCTGTTCTGGACAGGTAACTTTGTTGAATGGCAATAAAAAGACCCTGAGTGAGTGCTAGAGAGGGCCTCGTATGAGTAAAATGCATGAATCATAATACATCTCTTTAGGTCTCCCAGGGAATTTTTTTTTGCGGGGGCATACTTTCAAATCTTAAGTTGGGTTTTAGTAATGGCCACCAAAGCAGGCATTGTGATAAAAGCTGCAGACATACTATTCTCTTTCAACTTCACTGCCCAATGAAGTAGATATGATCATCCACATATTTCAAATCAAGGAACTGACATTAAAGAGATTGAGCAAGTTAAACAAGTCCACACCACTGGTACATGGCAGAGCTACAATTTAAATTCAGGCCCGCCTAAACACAAAGCCTGTAATTATAACCACTCTGCATGCAATAAACCCTCCCAGGTGAGAAAGAGGAGAGCTTACCTCCAAATGAGTAGGATGACTGTGTGTAATAACATCCATGCAACATAGGTTTATCTAATACGTCACAGAAAGAGCAACTTTAATATACAGTTATGCAGATTTAAGACCCTTTTTACAGAAGCTCCCTTGTATGGGTTCTGAAACTGAGAGGCCATAGAAACATTGTCAATCTGTATGGTGCTAAATACCAGGTTTCTTTTGACCATTCCAATGACTGACTGTCTTGATGGTTTGTCCAGATAGTTTGCACATTGGTGTAGAACCTTAGGAGCCAACCTTCTGGCCCCGGGAATGGTCCACACAAATTCCTCTGGTTTGGGGGCAGAGGGAATCTCTTTAGCTGCAGACAGAGACAATCTTGCTGGGCACACCCAGCAAGTGAAGGGAGGAGCAAAGGAATTCTGAGCAAGGGGAGCACAATGAACAGAACCAGTCAGGCCAGGTCTTATGGAGGAAGGGGAATTTGAACCAGACCTTGAGGATCGAATAAGAGTTACCCAACGTTACCCAAAAGAGGTAGGGATAGGGGCATGGACATCCCAGAAGGAAAAGAACTATAGCCACAGTGAACACTGGGGTTTTACACTTGGGGTTTCAGTGACTAAAACTCATTTTGGAAAAACAAACACCACATGTACTTACTATTATACTGGAACTAACTGATGAGCACATGTGTGCATAGAGGGAAGTATAACTCAATGGAAATCAATCAGGGGAGGGGGAGTGGAGGGCATGGGCAAAATCCTACCTGATGGGTACAGTGAACACTATTTGGGTGACAGGCACACTTATAACCCTGACTCAAGCATTATAAAAGCGATCCTTGTAACCAAAAACGTTTGTACCCCTGTAATACTTCAAAATAAAAAATAAATAAAACTCATTTAATTGGGCTCTGCCACTGAGCAGTAGATGGGACAAGTCCATCATCAGAGGGGGATCTGGGTAGAGCTTCTCAGTGTCCACCAGAATATTTGTTTAACTAGTCCCCCAGTATAATTTTTTACTGTTATAAATAATACTGGGATAAATATCCTTACAGGTGTGTTTTAATGCATATCTCTGATTTTTGTCCTTAAAATTTCAGAAGTGGACATGGGATTAAAAGGTAAATATTGAATACATTTATAATTTGTCAGTTTATAATAAAATTTAAAAATTAAATATTAGCAGTTTTAAATAGATAGATAAACAGTTTTCAAAAATGGTTATACTAATTTACAAGTTCATAAGTAATATCTTCCCTTTTTGAATATGTTGGGCTTATATTTTTATGTACACAAATTTATGTCCTACTATTATCCTGCATAAACTCTCCTGTCAAGTGTAGTCTGTTGACCATCTGCCACCTGTAGGCAGTGTTCACTGTGGCTATAGTTCTTTTCCTTCTGGGATGTCCATGCCCCTATCCCTACCTCTTTTGGGTAACGTTGGGTAACTCTTATTCGATCCTCAAGGTCTGGTTCAAATTCCCCTTCCTCCATAAGACCTGGCCTGACTAGTTCTGTTCATTGTGCTCCCCTTGCTCAGAATTCCTTTGCTCCTCCCTTCACCACATCCTTCATCCCTCATTCAGCACATTACATATATCTTCTCAATAAACACTTGTCAGATGTCATCCATTCTCATGTTTCTATACTTATCTCCCCAAATAGTTTACAACAGTGGTTCTTGAAGGACAGTCCCCAGATCAGCTGCATCTGCATCACCCAGGAGCTTGTTAGAAATGTCCATTCTTTGGGTTCAACCCAGACCGGAGACTCTGAGAGTGGGGCCCAGCAATATGCAGTTTAATAAGCCCTCTAGGTAATTCTAATACATGCTAAAATTTGAGCACTACTGGTCTATAATTTCTTTAAGGTTAAATATACAATGGTACAATATACATGTACACATACATAGGCACGTGCGCACACACACACATACACACTGCATTTCATAATACTTGGTTAACTGGGTTTTTATTACAGTGGTAGCTAATGCTCCTAGTACCCACTATGTGCCAGGGATTATAGTTACTGTTATATGTGCTTGTCTTTTTACATTCCTTGCAACAATCCCATGGAGTATGAACCTTTGGTATCCCTAATTTACAGATGAACAAACTAAGGAATAGGGACCGTTTAACTAAATTTCCCAAGATCATTCAGCTAGTTTGTGTATCAGTGTTAAAGCCAGAATTAAAACTCAAGCAGTGGAACCCCAGGGCCTCTGTCTTAGTGACTGTGATCTCTTGCCCTATATTCTACGCTGGGCATTTGACACCTGGCTTTCTCTTCTGCCCCTTTTACAATAGCTCCTGATATAGTTTCCTCCTTCTCTGAGTAATGACATTGGGCAAGAGCAGTGAGGATGCTTAGGAGATCTCTGCAGCTTCATATTTTCTAAAGAGTTTCTGCATGTAACAAATATATAGAGCAGGGATTCTTAACCAGAGGTATATATTAATACATGGGCAACAAGGAATCTGAAGATTGTATGCAAAAGCATGTTTGTGCATCCATGTGTATATCCATTTTTATAGTTCTCCTCAAATGCACTGAGGGAACTTTAACCTAAAAATGTTAAGATATACTGCTCTTGAGCTTGTGGTTTTAGAACTAGAAAGAACCTTAGGGAATGCATGGACCAGAGATTCACATAAGTTGTCCTGAGACAAGGGCTCCACTGGTTGCATTAGAATCACCTGATATCTGACGTGAGGTGGGCTCAAGACTCTGTATATTTAAGTGCATCTGGAATCTGTATATTTAAGTGATTCTGGATGCACACACAGGTTTTGGAACCAGTGTTCTGGTGCAGTTTTTCTTAAACATTAGAGTGCATTGGAATTCCCTAAAGAGCTTATTGAAACAAAAATTGCTGGAGCCTATCTTCAGAGTTCCTGATTCAGTAGATTTGGTTGGAACCTGATAATCTGCATTTCTACCAAGTACCCTAGTGATGCTGATGCTTTTGGCCCAGCATCCTTCTAGTCCAGTATTCATATTAAAGATAAAGAAAGTGAGGACCAGAAAGGGGTGGCTGATTTTTCTAAAGTAATATGATTATCTAGGGAAAAGTGAGGACTTTCTTGCCTATGTCTTACAATATCAAGGATCACTGAGAATACAGCCATATATAATTCAATTAAAAGGAAATTGTGCTTTTTCCTTAGAGCGAAATCATCCGGCATCAAGGGTATCCCTGTGAGGAGTATGAAGTCACAACTGAAGATGGGTATATTCTTTCTGTTAACAGAATTCCTCGAGGCCTAGTGCAACCTAAGACAGGTATGGTTCACCCTATGTCACCCCAACACGGAAGTCTCCCTTGCAGCCATGACTTCCTTGTGATTGAGTGTAGAAGAGAGTGTGAGTTCTTAGTACAGACTGGGGTCCATTGTTCTGGTCAAAGGATGGTGTCAGTTTTCCCATAAACTCCAACACCACCACCCTACCCCAATGCACCCTGCCAATTATCTCAAATAAACGTACAGTATTTGCTTTTCAAAAAAACACCTTCAAGAAAAGTCCATTTCTTGACCCCTGCTAGCACTCAACCTATTCCCCAAATCCCCCCTTATATAGATATTCTAGAACATTCACTGATTATTCCTTGAACAGACCACACAAACCTCTGTTTATGAAGAATTCAAACTTCAATATGGCAACTGGCGCCTACCCCATACACTGTATTCCTCATCCAAAGAGCACTTTAGACATTTAAGATGTTGCTTAGCTTTTCACTAAGGGCTTTTTAAGAACCAGGTTCTATATGTACATTTTAAATTTTTTATACGTTTCCATAGTTTGTATAATTCCATTTTTTGTATATGGGATTTTCAGCTATTGTTGAATTTTAAAAAATTCATCTTCATTACTAAAGTATGTCTGTCTCCCATTTCTCTTTGGCTTGATTCCTTTAATACTCCAGCTTTATGTTTATAGCAGCAACTACATTATCTGTCATGTGTACAGGTAAAATGACTTCCTGTTCTTTCCGTATGACAGGTATGCTGGGTGTTTTATTTGCATTCGTTCCATTTAATTTTCACAATAACCCTAAGAAACTGCTACTCACAGAGGTTAAGTAACTTTCCCAGAAAGTCTGTGTTGTACTTGCTAGTAGGTTGCAAAACCTGTACTCAAATCAAGATCTGTCTGCTACTGTAGCCCATGATCTAAACTAGGACCAGAAAATACTGGGCAAATGCTACTGAGCTTTGGTGTAAAGAAGTTCCAGGGTTCTGTTTTACTCCAACGTGTACTCGTATAGCTTTTTGAAAAACAGCTTTTTTTCCCACACTCGCTGCACAGCTGTGCCTCATATATGTCCAGCATGCGCCCACCTCAGTGACTTTGAACTTAACAGCTCTCTCTCTGGACCACTATTTCATCTGATATCTATGCAGCTCACCTGGCCCTCCTGTCAGGCCTCCTCTATCAGAGAGTCCTTCCTTGGCCACCTTATTCAAAATAGCAACCCCTTTACCCTGCTTACTCTTCTGTATAGCACTTAACACCACCTGCTCCAATAGATATTTGCTTGTTTGTTTATTGTCTATCTCCCAAAAACCAGAGTGTAAACTCAGTGAAAGCAAAAACTTCATCTGTTTTGTTCAAGGCCATATCCAGTGGCTAAACAAATGCCAAGCCCGTTCTAGATGCTAATAAATATTTGTGGAATGAGTGAATAAATTTCGCATAAATAAACGAATATCCTGGGGACACACAGAGAACTTTTCACAAAGCCCCACAAATCCTAGGGGTGTGGGCAAGGCACAGCTCTTCCAAGCAGTCAAGCGACTGCAGCAATTTCTAAGTGTGAGGGTCACCTGCAGTCCCTGTTTGTGGACAGAGTTTGTTTTCTCACATCCTGTTGACTCAGACTGTTCTCTTGTTACCCGGGAGTGCCTGGTTCGAGGACTTGGCCATTTCGGTCTGGTTGGTGTAGAATACTTCCCTCTAGTGGCTGAAGTTGTTGCTGCAGCTCCCACTAGTCCCTTCAAGGATGCCCTCTCCCAGTACAGCAGGAAAAAAGATTTTTCACCATCTCTTCAAATAGAAAGCCAATGAAATTTATACTGAAAACAACTGAAAAAATTTTACTGAAAAGCTTAGAGCTTGTCATAAAAGCCTTTTTATCTTTATCAAATAGTCATAGTTGGCTTCAAATATTTACATCAGGAGAGAAACATAGCCTGGAACATGCTCGGAAATGACAACTTTTTAAAGTACAGTCCTTACACACGCACCTGCTGGCTATAATTTAAATAGAAGGCCATGGCTGTAGGACATGTTTGAAATGATATAAATGAGCCAGCCCTCTCACTAAGTGACCCTCAAGTACAAAGTGTACTGCTAATTAGGGCCAAGCTGACCCCAGCCGTGGGAAATGCCCTGAAGACTCCCAGGGGAGCATTGATGACCTTGCTTTGATCACCCTGTGTTAACACAACAGAGGTCACCTCCCTGACAGCTAAGAGGATGAACTAAATGTCCAGACATCAAGGAAAACCTAAAATAACACTGAGTTCTTTTCTCCTGGCCCTACATTCGCCGTCTTCAGTGACCTACATGTTCTCTCCTCAGAGAGATACAATGAGGCAGACGGAACTCATGAAGACCGTCCAGATGCTGGAGGAGTTTGTCGCAGAAAGGCGTTTGTCCTACAGGGAGACTGCATATGGATTCGGTTCCCCTTTATAGCAATAGTAACAAGAGCTCCCCATCTGATAAGAGGTCAGACAGCATGCTGAGTTCTTAATGCACAGTATCTCATTTGACCCCCCCCAAACCCCTGTGAGGTGGGTGATTGTATCCTCTTTTTGCTAATGAGGACACTGAAGCTCAGAGAGTCACTTGCTTTGCAGAGTTACAGCAATAACGATGACAGCAGCAATAAAGCTGTTTTTTACTACAGGCTTCCTCTGAGCCGGGTACTGTGGTATGGACATTGCATTCATGATGTCATTTCATTCTTACAAGTCCTACCAAGGGCATGATATTTTTTTTTCATACTAATTATGCAGCATTTAATTAATCTTTCAGTCATATTTGCTAATGTCAAAAATGATGTATATACCTTAATTTATTTAACATATTAGAATTTTAAAGTCCTTAATCCTTATTTATCTCCTACTGATATTTTTATGACTCTTTATTTTGATACAATTTCAAACTTATAGAAAAGTTCTGGGAATAGTACAAGGAACTGCCATATACCCTTTACCCTGACTCACCAATTGTTTACATTTTGCCCACATTTATTTTTATCACTCTCTGTCCCTCTCATCCTCCTCTTATATGTTATCTTATTACTTTTTCCAAAACCTTTGACAGTAGGTTTGAGACATCGTGCCCATTTACCCCTAAATACTTCAGTGGGTGTTTCCTAAAAGCAAGGATAGTCTCTTCTATAAATACAATACATTTATCAAATTTAGGAAATGAACACTGATCGACATTAATATCTAATCTATAGTCCGTATTCAAATTTTGTCAATTGTTCCTAAATCCTGTTTATCCTCCCCCTGGTCAATAATCTAATCCAGGATCATATACCACATTTGGTTGTCATGTCTGTCTCTTTTATAAACAAACAATTCCTAAGGTTTTCTTTGTCTTTTTTGACACTGACATTTTTGAAGAGTCTTGAACAGGTTTGCAAATTTGTTTTTCTAGTGTTTCTTCATGATGCGATTCAAGTTATACACGTTGGTCAGGAATAATACACAAGTAAAGTCATGTCCTTCTTGGTGCATCATATTATGAAGCATATGATCTTGGCTTATTCCAATATTGGTGATATTAACTTTTATAACTTTGTTAGGTGGTATCGGCCAGGTTTTTCTAAAGTGAGTATTTTTCCCTTTGTAATTAATAAATAATTTCAGGATATGTAAATGTCCTGTTTGTCTTTAAACTTTTATCCACTAATTTTAGCATTCACTGGTAATTTTAATCCTTCTGTATTTATTAATGGCATTATATTATAAATCAATTTTTGTATGTATTAATTGGCATTATACTATAAATAAGAGCTTTTCCTTCTGTCCTAATTGTTTATTTGTTCGTTTATTTATTGATATCTATATGGACTCCAGTGATTCTTGATTTATTCAATGGCATATAATTCATTACTATCATTTTTTATTTTGATGCTTAAATATTCCTGTATTTGAACAGTGGGAACTCCCTCAAGCTGGCTTGTAGGTCCTTTTGACATGAAGGTCTCTTAATCATTAGAACATTATATATATGGCAAAATGTCTTAATCATTCTGCTATACTATCTCCTGTGGCACTTTCAATATTTTCTGAAGAGCTCAGAGAAGTCCAGTAATAATAATTACACAAAAACAACAATAGAAGATAAACTTTATAGACTCTTTCTCTGTCAGGCATTGTGCCATCAGTTCCTTGAGCTCTATTTTATTTAATCATAACAAAAATCCCATTTTACTGATGAGGAAATCAAGACACAAAAAAGATTAAGTAATTGGTCACAATAATTAAGCTAGCAAGTAATTGAATCAAGATTTGAACATAGGTTTGTCTGACTTGAAAGCCCTTATACATTAGTAGACAGCGAGAAAGGTAAAGAACAATTCACACTGTTGAAATTTTCTCTTTTTTGCAGGTTCCAGGCCTGTGGTTTTACTACAGCATGGCCTAGTTGGAGATGCCAGCAACTGGATCTCCAACCTGCCCAACAATAGCCTGGGCTTCGTTCTGGCAGATGCTGGTTTTGACGTGTGGATGGGTAACAGCAGGGGAAACACCTGGTCTCGGAAACACAAGACCCTCTCCGTAGACCAAGATGAGTTCTGGGCTTTCAGGTATATGAAAATCTTGAGAATGGAGGTAGACGTGGATGTCTTTTGGAAAACTGGGTAAAAAAACTATGGCTTCTTGTATTGGGTTAATTTATTTTGGTTGCATCACCAATATCTTAACATGATATCCCCAATTTTCTAAATTAACTGGTGGTTCTTCTGGGGAAGTAGTGGGGAATGTTGGGTTCCCCGAGTAGAAGGTTAGGTCTGGCTAATGGGATGAGAATGGTGGTTGGTCTCAGGTGATGGAGATTGGAAGGTAGGTTAATTTCCTTGTAGGTGGGCAATAGTACTCCAGAAGGAGACAAGACCAGGTAGCATTAAAAAAATAAAATAAAATAAGGGGAACTATTAAGCTTTAGTTAGCTTTTGACTAACACATCTCTTATGCTCTTACAAAAGATTTTTAATGTTTTCATTTAAATTACCTATTGACAATCAACCTGCTCTTTGTACCCATCAGAGAAGGGTCCCTGCGGCATCTTTAATACTTTTCCTGTAAATGAATCTACACAGCCCTTTGCTGTTCTGCTAACAGTAAAATAGGACACCTCTACTGGGAGTTGGGTCATGTCCCAGTAAATAGTCACTGAGGATGATTATCACTCTATAATAACATCTGGAGAAAACAGGTCTGCTGGCAGTCTGTAGCTCCAGAGACACCCATGCATCACAGGTTTGAAACAAGTCCACTCTGAGCGTTGTGGAGGGCATAATAACAAGCTATTGGCTGACAACTCAAGGGATGGTTTGTAAATCTTAGGGTGTGCTTTTGTTTGTTTCTAATTATAATTTTTCACATAACTTTGTCTTTTCCCTTTGTAGTTATGATGAGATGGCTAGGTTTGACCTTCCTGCAGTGATAAACTTTATTTTGCAGAAAACGGGCCAGGAAAAGATCTATTATGTCGGCTATTCACAGGGCACCACCATGGGTAGGTTCAAAGAAAAGCAGGTTTGTATAATCAGAAGAAATGTAAGCATATGGTACAAGCTGTGCCTGGAATCAGTCACCTTGCACTTCTCAGACCCGACTTTATCGTCTTCAGAACTATAAAGGTCCCCAGCAAAGTGTCTAGCAAAATTACCTCCCTATATGTATTTTCTCAAAGTCAATATTATTATATTCAATAATTTACATCAGGGGAACCTACTACTTGAAAGCAAATATGATAGGTGTCATAGGGATCAAAGAGGAGTTTTTGCTGCCTACCTCCAGACCCTATAACTTTATAGGAGAGTTAAGACACAACCACACATAACTATCGAAATATCTTGATAAAAGTAAAATACACACTTTATGAGTCCTAGGACATTCTATATCCATGATGACATATTTCTTTTCTCACAGGCTTCATTGCATTTTCTACCATGCCAGAGCTGGCTCAGAAAATCAAAATGTATTTTGCTTTAGCACCCATAGCCACTGTTAAATATGCAAAAAGCCCTGGGGCCAAATTTTTGTTGCTGCCAGATATGATGATCAAGGTATGTGACTCCTCAGAAAATATCTTGTGTACGTAGAAAAGTCGGCCTAATTTCCTAAAACATACACTTTTAAACTAGAGGAACTTCACATCTATCATATAATATTACTATTTCACTTTGTATTTTTACAGGGATTGTTTGGCAAAAAAGAATTTTTGTACCAGACCAGATTTCTCAGACAGTTTGCCATTTACCTTTGTGGCCAGGTGATTCTTGATCAGATTTGTAGTAATATCATGTTACTTCTCGGCGGATTTAACACCAACAATATGAACATGGTAAGTGGGAGCCTAGTGAATTCCCAGTGTCCCAAGGCAAAGCCAGGAGCGATTCCTCACCCCTTGAGGGGGAGAGTGAGTGCCAGTGAAGACTTAGAGAAAAGATGCGCTCCCAGTAATTCAGTTCCCTACAAATTGCAAGGAAATGAGGGAAGTGCTTCAGCATGGGCTGATACAAGGTTAACTTAAGGGCATTGCTAGATATTAAATCACAGATTCTAGTCTGAAAGCAGCTTTACTACAGTGAATTAACAGATGAAAAGGAGTGATTAGAACCCGTTAGTCAACAGAGAGAACTGTCGTGCATCGTCCCTCTCTTCCCTCCACTTGGGTCCTTTTGGTTTGTAGTTTAAATTCTTTGATGGAACCTCATTGGGAAGTTTCGATTGGGCTTAGGCTACCAGTTGGCGAATGTCATTGGGTGGGTTCCCCAGCAAGAATTCTCTGAGGTGGAGATTAATGGCAGAATGACTTGGGGATAACACCTAGGGAAGGGAAGGAAGCAGGACTGGGTAGATGAAAATGTCAAGCTGTGATTCAGATTCAACAGAAGCCTCAGTTGGTCCTATAGGGATTTGTGAAAACAGGATGGCCCTTCAGAGCTGTCCCATGTCAGGGGGAGAGAGCTGGGCCTTTATACCCCCATATCAACCAGTCATTTAATGCAGACCACACCAGTAATGGGGGAAGGCATTTCTCTGCAGCTGGGGCAATCCTCAAAGCAGGCTGATGGTGGAGGGCTGTCTGCCAACAGCACTCCCAGTGGCTGGGGAAATATATGTCTTTAATCCTGAAGATTTTTTCTTCTTTTTTAAAGTTAATAATTTGATTTATAGCTACCATTTGATAAGCTTATATTATGTGCCAGGCTAATTTTTTCCCTCTGCCAAGCCTCTGAGATGAGTGTTATCAATAGCCTCACTTTACAGATTAGGACACTAAGATTTAATAGATCAAATAACTCATCCAAATTCATCTAAAAATTACATGGCATAGCTAGGATTTGAATACAGGCTCAATTCTAGATCCCTCATCCTGAATATCTCTAGTAAAGTTTTTTGAAAGAAGAGGTCAGATCTCTAATGAGAAGCTATTCTCATATGAAAAATATAGGTGCCCAGGAATACATTTAGTGACATTTTATTTATGTGCATGTGTATATTACTGTTTCATGGATAATTGCTGATAATTTAATGATGTTCCCATTTCTTAGTCTGACACCCTGGAGATTTGGTCTTGACAAGGTGCACATCTTGTGAGTTTTTCCATGTCCCACAAACCACTCATCCTTTGTTACAGAGCCGAGCAAATGTGTATGTTGCCCATAATCCTGCCGGAACATCTGTGCAAAATATTCTACACTGGAGCCAGGTGAGAACATTGAATTTGTAGTCTTTGCTAAGGTTTTTTGCACATTTTTCCCAGAATAGTCAAAGGATGCCCTTTCAACAGCCCAGGGGTTATTTCACATTCGTACTAAGATGAAATGCAATCTGGTCAAGGCTGTTTCAACTGTGAATTTGATCAAGATCATTGAAACTTTTCAGGAGATGGGAGGCAAGGACAGGAGTAGCCCAGGGACATCTTTAGTGGATCTTAAAAGTGTGAATTACTATGGTCCAAGTGAGACTGCTATCTGTCTGTCTCTAGCCACCTCAAAGACATGGCTGGAGATCGTGTCTCCACATTCTCCTCTTCAGCTCCTCCAACAAGTAGGAACAAAAATGCTAAAGTGGGGCCTAATTGCCCAAAGAGATTTTCACAGGAGTCCTTTTTACTGCAAACCTCATCTGCAATCACAAGGAGTGAAGTCCTGTGTGCATGTGTGTATGTGTGTGTGTGTGTGTGTGTGTGTGTGAGAGAGAGAAAGAGAGAGAGAGAGAGAGAGATTGTATCAACAAAACCAAAGAAGAATTCTGAGTTGGATTAAATTTTGGTCACTATCTCCCGGGATCTCCACCTTGCACAATTCCAGGGCATGCTTTCCTATTGTGGCCCACAAAGTTGTGCAGGATGCTCACCCACATTGATTACAACAGGGATGCACTTCCTGGAGTTAATAATGTGGTGCTCAAGTATTTATATAGTCCATCTTTCCCCTTGAAAAGCCTCATTCTTTTCTTTCTACTTGCCTGAGAAGTTTATCTCAGCGTTTATCTCTACTTCCCTCACAATTACAGACGGAGTAGCACGTTTCCACCACCCCACCACCACCACCCTTCTCCAGTGACACTTCTGAATACTTTGTATATTTTTGTCTCCTTTTAGGCAGTGAATTCTGGGGAACTCCGGGCATTTGACTGGGGAAGTGAGACCAAAAATCTAGAGAAAGGAAATCAGGTAAGAAAATCAAATACCATCTGCTGAAAATATATGTTTTGAAAATGTGTGAGAGGGAACTTATAGCAACAGTTCGTTCTAGAGATGGGAATAAAATATAAGAATCCAAGTGGAGAATAATAGTCAGGGTTGGCTCCGTTTGAAAATGAGAAAGTTCATAGCTTAGCCAGGAAACTGCTGGGCTTCTACAATGGAATAGGAGGCCATTTGTGCTAAGGTTGCCTCCCTGTACAAGACACTGGGCTTCTTAGGAGCAAGGTGGGGTAGATTTAGTCCAGAGAAAAGTGCAGTCTATGGTGGATCCTGGGAGGATTATTTTAGGATCAAAAAAACAAACAAAAAAATGGGGGTGGTAGGGATTTCATGGCACAGTAAGAACAACATTAAATGGAAAGTAGAAATTACCGTGTTAGTCTTGCCTCTGCACTAAAACTTGTTTGGTAGGGGATAGGCTGCTTTAATTCTTCAGGCATCAATTTCTTTATCTTTAAAATAAAAATTATTGGATTAGAAAATTCTTAAGAGTTCTCTCCCTGGTCACACTTTTATTGAATTTATGATTTGTAAGTTCAAAATATGAAAAAAACAGTTATTATTTTACCCAAGAAAATATATAGCTAATGCTATGGAATAAAATTAAAAATCAAAATGTAGAGAATTAGAATTGGATAGGTATGCTCTTTTGAGCGTAAACTCTTCACCAAAAATTATTGGTTAGCATCGTAAATATTTGCCATGCAAACAAAGCTGGAGGGAGCAGATTAGACACAGCGCAATCTTCCTTTGACAGTGTCACATTATACTTTAAATCCTCTGCTGTGCATCAATCCAGATATAAAACGCTAGGAAATTGGACAGACTGTGTAGTGCCCCTGGATAGCAAACTCTTCCATCCAAGTACTAACCAGGCTTGACCCTGCTTAGCTTCCAAGATCAAAGAATATTGGGCTCATTCAGGGTGGTATGACCATAGATGTGGATAGCAAACTCTCAATCACTGATATCAGCTACTTTTTTTTTAGGTCCTTCTTCACTGCTTCCTAAAATATGTCTTTAGAGAAAGTATTCCAGTTCTAAGATAGTTTTAATTGACCAACATTTAATGGACTGAGTTCTAGAGGAAGTAATACGTGCAGAGTAGGCTCCAGAAAATGGGAACGGAAGGGAAGGGAAAACAAATACACAAAACAGTGTCATAAAATCACAGAAACTTAGAGCTGAACATGACATTTAGTTCAGTCTTTTCACCTTTAAGATGAGAAAAAAATGTTACTGACCCCATAGAATATTCCAACCTTTCTTATCTAAATTAAGCCATAACTTCAAATTCTGAGGGAGCCACAAAGAGAAACCAGAGCACTTAGGATAAGAGCAAAGACTCCGCGGTGGGTTTTCTGAGTAAGAAACGGGCCTTCCCATTTCTATGAAAAGTTCTGGGAGCTGATTAATCTCACGGGCTTAGCCAGCCCAGCTAATCTACTGCTTGAATAAGGGAAGTTCCCAGGAATTAGGAATAGTGCGTATCTTTTTTTCAGTGATTTTTAGGGGCAGGGGCAGGGAGTGAGGGTTGGAGCAGGTATTTAACTTTTACCTCCCTTGGTTCAAATTACTTGAGTGTCATAGGCCCCTTTGTTGATTTCCCCATGCTTTGGAGATGGAGTCAAGCTGGGCCTGCCTCAGGGCTGCCTGCGATCACATGGTCTCTGCGACAATCTGGAGGCCTTTCCAGTAGGTCCCTATGGCTTTTTCTGTAGAATATCTCTAATTCTTGCCTCATGAAATGTACACAAAATTATCTTTTAAAAGTACAGGGACATTACTTCTAAAGGCAATTTATTTGCAAAATATTTAATAATAAGAAAAAAAGTACAAGGCATTATGTGTTTTTACATGTTTTCTCACTTGACCTAGTAAGTTATTATAGATATTATTCCCATTCACAGATGAAGAAACCAGGGTTCAATAATGTTAAGTAATTTTACCTTAATGTAGGGGCTAGCACAGAAACTTTTTTTTTGAAACAGAGTCTTGCTCTGTTGCCCCCGCTAGAGTGCAGTGGTGTCATCATAGTTCAATGCAACCTCAAACTCCTGAGCTCAAGCGATCCTCCCTCCTCAGCCTCCCGGGTGCTAGGATTACAGGCGTGAGCCACCACGCCCAGCCTGGAACAGAAACTCTAACAGAGTTCTGTATTGCTGTAATGCCCAGACAACCTTCACCACAACACATAGCATGTTTATGATGTTTATTTGAAATGTAAGTTATGAGTTTGGAAGTCCAGATGTTACCTAGAGTTAAAAAGCTATTCCTTTTCTCTAGCCAACTCCTGTAAGGTACAAAGTTAGAGATATGATGGTCCCTACAGCAATGTGGACAGGTGGGCAGGACTGGCTTTCAAGTCCAGAAGATGTGAAAACACTGCTCTCTGAAGTGACCAACCTCATCTACCATAAGAACATTCCTGAATGGGCTCACGTGGATTTCATCTGGGGTTTGGACGCTCCTCACCGTATGTACAACGAAATCATACATCTGATGAAGCAGGAGGAGACAAACCTTTCCCAGGGAATGTGTGAGGTCATATTGTGACACATCTGATACTGACAAGTCTTAGGCACACTCTCATGGAAGACGGAGCCAGAGCCTGTAAAGGATTTTAAGAATTGGAAACCTACCATCTTAGTAGAAGGGAGGGCAGAGGTATAGTATACCTTTCTTCAGATTTCCTGCATTTGGCACTAAAATTGACATTTACCTTTTTTTCACTTAATTAAACTACTCATTGGGCGAACACAGGTTTCATATGCTATGATATCTACCATCTTGAATGGGGATTTTACCTGACAGCCAGAATGTATCTAGACATTCTCTATGTCGTTCAGGTAAACCTCTTTAAAACCTCTTTAAAAATAAACCCTATATTTGGAGCAGTAAAGTAAAAGGATAAATTGGGACAGATATTGAGGTCTTATATCTTTGGATTGTTGTTGACTTTGACAAAATAAGCTAGGTTTTTCACCTTGTTGCCATAGAAACATAACACTACCTCAGGAAGCCGAGCTGCTGTAATAACAAAAAAAATAAATGTTACAGTATGGATAAAATATGTTAAGCATCCTCCAAATAAGACCAATTTTTACAGTTGGATCTCAGAGAAGAAAATTTTGTAGGATATTTATGTGTTTTCCAATAAACGCATTATGTATTCCATAAAGTATGTATGTGTATTTCAGTAGGTTCTAGTCCAAGCTTGTTTTAGAGTTTACAACCTGTTGCTAGGAGACCTAATGGCTAGAAATTCCTGGCCTCCAAAATTAAAACCTAGGAAGAAAATTTTATAACGTCATGAGCATACTGAAACAAATTGTCATGCATTTTATCCTTTAATCCTGACAAAGCTAATGTGAGACAATCACCGCAACTCATTCACAAACCTAGATTTATCTCTTTAGCAAATTGTTCAATTTTTACACAGTTTCAAAGATGACAGTTGTAAATTACATGAGTACTATTTTGCAAAATCTCTGAAACCAAATCGAAGGTGTACTGGTATGTTTCAAAGGTGTACTGTGGAAGGTGTGGTGTGTGAAGTACACATGTTTTTTCTGTCCCCCACAGTCACCTGGTAACTCAGTTCAATGCTAATGAATCTTAAATAATTTATTAAGAGACATAAGGCTTCAGAATCTATATCTACATGCTGCTTCCCTCACAAAATATGCACCTTTAGGGCCTGTACATAGTTCAATAAATATTGCTGGATTTGATTTTTATTAGACCTTTGTTCTGTTCAAGGATGGTAAATCTTTCATTCTTAGATGGTATTTGTTGCTACATACAGTGTGGCTTAGTCTGTGTCTACAGCTATGCGTGATTCAGTCTTGATTTGCAAAATTCAATATCTTTTTTAAGTGTATTTATTTCTACTCTACCTCATTCCCAAAGGAAGTGAGACAGATATTTTGATATTCACAATCTCTCACTTAGAAATATAATCCAGATACTACCTCATTACATAGCTCTACTACTTGTGAAGAAGTCCTTTATCCAAATAAGCTACAATAATATTTTAAATTTCATCAATAAAAACAAACAAAACAAACAAGCTTGGTAGCCACCTTGTACTTACAAGAGGGTCATGAAGATATTTTTTTAAAACAAATATTTTGATAGATACATAGTCATGTTCAAACCAAGATGTCTTTTATTTGTAAATTTATAACAAACTGTCTAGTGGTGTGCTGGTAAACCATTTCTCGGAAAACTAAAAAAAAGTTCTGAATTGTCAATATGCCAATTTCTGTGATGTAAACACACCCACCACTAACACCTGATGGATGTTTTTATTGAAGTTGTTTCATCAAAGGAAGGTTTGCATGTGACTTTCTAAGCCCATACACATCTACATACCATTCTATACAAGTGTACATACTTGATTCTTCCTCTCAGTACTCAGAGGGGCCTGAGAGGAACAGTTTGTCTCCTAGGGCATGACGCAGACCAGACACCCTCTGTATAAGAGTGATGCAACTGGGAAGAGAGAACACTGTCTCAGAAGATAACTCTGATCCTCTTCTTCAGGAGACACTGAGTTTGAAACATCAGGTTTTGTTGATGTTGTTGTTTGAGATGGGATCTTGCTAGGTTGCCCAGGCTGGTCTTGAATTCCTGGGCTGAAGTCATCCACCCACCTCAGCCTACCAAGTAGCTGGGACTACAGGTGTGAGCCACTGCACCTGGCTGAAATACCAGTTTTCAACTGCAATGGAGACTCCAACAACCTTAGTGTTTCCCTTCGAAGGATTATGGCCACGGTGAACTCAATTAAGCAAAAAATATTGTAAATAAAAAGTTCTTCAAACTTTTTATTACCCATGGCAACCATCATTATCCTCATATAATAGCAGCATCCAGGTTGAGTGGCCCACAGACCAACAGTCCAAGATGGAGCCAGAATTGCATCCTTTAACGTTGTCTATGTCTCCATCTGTGAAGTCACAAGGATTACGATGCTTTCCTTAGCATTAATTCAATCTGGGAAAATTTTAATCTCCGTGCAATATCCAGTGAACTCTCACCATGCTGAGAAAAAAAAATTACAGTTATTTCCAACTGAGTCAAATGTCAATGCAAAGGATCTAGTAAACAGCTTAGACTGATTGACTCCCTGGCTTGGCAAAGGCTTCAAATGTCATTCAGTTCTAATACTAATAGGATAACTTCATTCCTTAATGAGGATGGTTAATTTTACTGTTATTAACATCAGAATCAAATAGTTTACTTCAATCTAAGGCCTAGATTAGAAGATGATGCTGCTAGAAGGTCCACAGATCCTTACCTTATTCTTAATCATGGGGTCTGCGTGGGCTTCCAGAAGCAGAGGGATGAGAGTCTGGTTCTTCATTTCGCAGGCGTAGTGTAACGCAGTGCAGCCATACTGAAACACAAAGGGCCAACGTTGCAGCTCATCAATTGAGCTCTCCACAGACCACAGCACGTGCATTCTTTAGCAAGTCCTTTTCACACTTTGTGGTGTACAACCAAGCAAAACAAACAGTCTGCAAACTATCCATGGGCAACTGTATTTCTTGTACTTACAAAGTTTTCTTCTCTGCCTCAATGTACATATGTATTAATGTCCTAAGCCATTGATATCTGCCTTTATCAATTTCTGTTCTAAATGAAAGAATGCAACTTAGGCTAGGCACAGTGGCTCACATCTGTAATCCTAGCACTTTGGGAGGCCGAGACTTGAGGATCACTTGAGGTCAGGACTTTGAGACCAGCCTGAGCAAAAGTGAGACCCCATCTCTACAAAAAAATAGAAAAATTAGCCAGGCATGGTGGTGCACTCCTATAGTCCTAGCTACTCGGGAGGCTGAGGCAGGAGGATCACTTGAGCCCAGGAATTTGAGGTTGCAGTGAGCTATGATCATGCCACTGCACTCTAGCCCGGGTGACGGAGTAAGACTCTGTCTCAAAAAAAAAAAAAAAAATGCAACTTATAAAAAAATCGATGCTGAATTGTGTCAACGTTTCTTGGTAGAAGGCTATATGTCTGGGTAATCATCACCTTGATCATGTTAACATCTTTTCCCTTAAAGGGTATCCATATGGACCTTTCTACAAATATTATCCTCTATGAGTTTGATCAAAACACCTACAATGTGAAGAAGGTAGGCGCTCATATTGCTACAGTACACCTACAAGATCAAGGTAGTTTTACTAAGTCTCCAAAATTTTATTTATCATAATTTATATCATATGTTATATTTAATAAAATAGTGGGTCTAATCTGTTGGCACTAATTTAAAACACCAACTACAGGTCCAAAAAAATGCATAGCTGGGACATTAGTGTCCAGAATTTTGCCTTTAAAAAACCAGCCAAGCAACTATGGTTTGGGTAAGTAAAAAAGTAATATCCTTAACTGCATTCCTTAATGAGGACAATTACTTGATAGTCTTTAACTATCAAGATTAACATGATTAGCTCTGGAGATAATTCTGCAATCACTTATTTTTATTAAGTGATAGCATGATGGATGGAAGATCTGGCTCTGAATTTTTCCATGTGAAATAGAGTCTACTTACCTAAAAATACAGAACAGTGCATTACTTAGAAAATGGATCTTAATATTTAGGTAGTTTGTAAGGAATATTTGGTGGAAGAAGAGGGTGTCTGTGTGTGTGTGTGTGTACCTGCGTGCATCTGTCCACAGGAATGTAATCTCTCTATCTAGAGACACAGATAGACATAAATAGCTGGAAAAATATCCTAGAGGAATTTTTGTCACATGCACAAATTTGAAATCTATTGAATTTAAATGAAAATACCATGAAAAACCTTCAACAAACTCAACTCAATCTTTAATAAACTCTTGCTTAATGCATTTCAAAGGTATCTAAGGGAATGATGACACTGTAGTTGTCTACCCAAATTTATCCAAAAATTCCATTTGAAATATAATAAAAGGAAAACATACATTTCATAAACTTGTTCTCAGCTCTCTCTCACACGCACACACCCCCACACAAAATTACCTCCATTTAAACATGATACAAATGTAACCAAAACTAAAATGATATAAGTAATTAATAGAAACAGGGATGTTCTGTTACAGAACAATGGTAATAAACACGCACAGATGTACACACACATAAAATAAATTAGGCATCACAAACAGAATTTTAGATTTTGGAATCAAATTTCTACTTGCCTACTTTTTCAATAAAGAACAGGGAATGCAAAACTTTATTCAATCAACATAAGCAAACAAAACACCATACAAATAAACTTTGGTCTCATTATGATCATTTAAGGAAGGAAGACGAGTGCAAGGATGCGGGGGTAAAAGGTGAAAACAAAACCTTACGCTTATAAAAACAGGGAGAAGTGAGCTGATGCTGCTCTGGTTGTTGTCACTGTTCTTACCATCATTTGATTTTTCTTTAACCTTTGCCCTTATGTAGCTTTCATTTGCAGATGGGGCCTCTCATAAGCAGGTTGGGAGCTTGGCTGTAGCAACAGCTTTTCACATTCAGTGAGCACTTACTATATGCCAAGCATCTAAGTACTTTATGTGAACCGGCCCAATGAGTATTATCCATATACCCATTTTACAGATGAGGAAACTGAGTGTCAAATAAGTACATGACTTGCTCAAACTCACATAAGCAAAAAGTGGTAAGCCCAGATTTACATATGGGCACGTGGACTCTGGCTTCTTAACTACTGAGAATGGTACTTTGTGATCAGAGCCTTTGCTTTCCTTAACTTCTCACCAATGTCAAAGCCAATTCTTTAAAAATGTTCTATAATCAATAAAGATTTTATTCCCATGAATTGAGCAGAATATAAATAACCTCGAGGTTGCCTGACTATGAAAAAAAAAGAAAAAAATGAAAACTAAATGTAAAAGTGTCCAGGAAAAAAAAAGCAAGCAACTTTACAGATGACAAGTACACCATCTACAAATACCATTTTAAATCTTTTTTCTAAAATGGCTAAAAATAGAAACTTACACAGTCTGTAGCATTAACTTCAACGCCAGCATCAAGTAGCATTCGTACAAGAACCTCATTCTGCTTTGTCTTTGATACCTATTACAGATGGCAATTACAAGAAACATTTATTTACAAACATTTTCTCCAACTTATGTCTGAGACTAATCAATAGGCTTCATTTTAATCCCAACACTCCTATGTATCTATGCCTCTTTCTTAAAATTTCCCCCGGCTCCCTCCAACATCAATAAATTAAAGCCATGTTCCCAGAGTGTGGTCCTGGGACAGCAGCATCAGCACGTAGGAACTTGTCAGAAATGCACATTCTCAGGCCCCACCCTAGACCCACCAAGTCCTACTGAGGATGGGGTCTAGCACCTGTCTTTCTCTTCCTGGCTCAAAACTCTGCAGTGACTTTGTAATTGAGCAAAGTTTATAAATGAACTTCCCATTGCTCTGAGGGCAAACGTAAATGCTTCAGCGTGGCTACAAAGCCCCAAATGTTGTGGACCCACGTATGGCCCTAGCCTCTCTCTCATGCCACACCTCCTGGCTGCCTCTGCAGTAACTACACTGGCATTTGT
Source organism: Daubentonia madagascariensis (assembly GCA_023783475.1). Classification (NCBI taxonomy): domain Eukaryota; kingdom Metazoa; phylum Chordata; class Mammalia; order Primates; family Daubentoniidae; genus Daubentonia; species Daubentonia madagascariensis. The sequence goes on from JAKFHU010000585.1 coordinate 26,763,055, forward strand.
TAGCCTGTCATGCCACCAGGCTCCCTCCTGCCAGAGAATCACTGCACCAGAAGTTCCTTCTGCCTGGAAGCCTCCTCCTGCCCTTCCTCACCTGTTAAATTCATCTTTTATACCCCAGCCCAAGCCCCTCTTCCTCCAAGAGGCTTTCCCTGACCTACCTGACCAGGTGAAGTGTTTCTCTCCAGGCTCTCCTAACACCAGTCACCTCTCTGTATCACCTGCTTCATGGTAATTTTACATGTGTTTGTGTTATCTGATTAATGACTCTCTCCCCTTCACCCTCTAACCTTCGTAAGGACAAGGATTATGCCCATTTTGTCTGTCACAGCTCCTAACATCTAGCACAGTGTCTGGCACCTACTTGTCCATAATAAATATATGTTGAAGGATTGAACAAATGAATGAAATCAACTAGGGCTCCTCAGAAATCCACTTTTCCTTCCTAGTCCCCTGAGATCTGACCACATGCCAGTTGGAGCCCTTCCCCAACATCCTGTAGCCTGAAGAAGCAAAATTCTGCCTGCTCAGGTGGGCATAGCCCTGGGGTGCAGGCCAACCTCACCTGGGAAGCTCCATCCAGTTTTCTCTCCCATCCCTTATTTTCTATGCATCACAAATTTACAATTTCAGGCCCCATTAACAAATAGCATACATGTGCAATTAGAGCCAGGCTATTCATTACAAATAGTGGTTTTGACCAGGCTGGTGGTCTTTAAATATTGGACCATCTTAGAAAGCAGAGTTGTGTGTCAAAAATTCCTGAATGAGCCTTGCTTATCATAGTTGTGATTCTTTTCTTCAGAATCCCTAAAAAAAGTTTGTAAACGAATGACATATTTTCCCTACCCTAAACTACAAATATTCAAATGCTATGTGCTAAATACATGATGAATTTTTCAAGAACTCTTTGAGGATGTAAGCAGATTATGAGTTTATCAGTGAATTAAAGTTTTCTCCCTTTTTCTCCCATACTTCTGAATATCAAAATCAACATTATCGTTTTTAATTATAGTTTCTCAAAGTCTATAACATTTAAATACCCAAGGAGCTAACATTTCCAACTGCTAGACTTGTTCTGGAGCTTATGTTAACAGGGATAACTAACACCCATGGTCTATAAGCTACAAAGAGGAGGGAGTTTAGTCATTTAACTAGAGTATATTATGCATCCTGTGACTCATGTCTCAGAGATGGAACTGGCCACAAGGGAAACTAGATGGAAAAAAGTGAATGAGTCAGTGCAGACCTGTCACGCTATTTGAAAAAAACAAGCAACAACAACAACAAAAACCCCTTTAAGCTTCCCTACTAATATGACCATATTCCTACATCTTTCTTTATTCAAGAAAATTACTGCCTGACAAAGATTCATTCAAGCATGAATAAATCCATCAAGGCAAAAGATGGGCTTCAAATTCTCAATAAATATCTTCTGTGTTTGTCAGTTTCTGGGTGCAAACTTGGGATCTGTTTTTCAACACACCCCAGAGGAGTCCTTAAAAATCAAAAACTCAGAAACGTACAATGCATTATACATATGCATAAACATAAACTCTCCTTTTAAAAAAGGAGAAAAAATAGTAGAAAGGGGATTTTTTTAATGTTCAGGATTTTTCTGCTTCCTTCAGAATATTCTTAGTTAAGATTAAATTATTTTTCTAAATAAACATTTCGCAGATTGTGTTACCATTGATTAACTCTTTTTGCTACATTTCTTCTTGCTATACATCAATCATAGCAGTGTGTGTATGTTGAAAACATCATTTATAGAATACAAACCAAGGACTGACTTTGTTATTATTTCCTTACAACATCTGACTGGCCTAGCAAAACTCAATGAGTAGAACCATTGATCTCCACATTTGCGCTTTGCTCTAACTAGTGTTTTACTTACCATGAGGAAATACCCAATAAGCAAGACAGGCATTAAGAGGATGATGAGTAGA